>CM056603.1:21416694-22723013 GCA_029721355.1 Tegillarca granosa | reverse complement strand
CTTAGAACTTACAGCAAAAATGTCTATACGTACCTCAGTTTTAGCAAAGTTTGTCCAATACTTCATCATAGTTTGTTTCATATTTTTGTCAGCGTCCGTAAATGTTAAATTTATTAAAAATTCCATATCTTTGTCTTTAAAATCAAATAGATATGATAAATCTAAACCATGTGGAGCTCCTTCAAACCACTTCGGAAGTTGTGTACCCAATATGTAAGTTACAGGCCTAGTTAAGATATACTGGTAGGTATTGGTAGCTTGGTTTTGTTTTGAATGAGCAAGAAGACTCTGAACAGCCCCATGAGCAAACATAAAATGACCACACAATTCTACTGCATTTTTTGCCTGTTGAAATCTGTCGTCTGCTCGATACGCTATACAAAGCGCTTCAGAGACTTCGGGAATGCTATCAAACGAACGCTTTGCAATCCTAGGCACAAATCTACTGCAGAGGGCATCCGATGAAATACCCTCCGATATATTGAAACCTTGTTGGAGATCCATAACTTCCTCCATTGTAACTATGGATACTCCTTCACCATTAGTATAGCCAGTCATATAATCAAGGGACCGAAAAAACTCCAATGAAGAGCCGAGATCAGTATTAAAATCTAATGGTTTTTTAATGAGATCATTGTCAATCTTTGGTGCTACACCTATATACAAATCAGTAAAACCACTATGAAACAGTTTCATAGTAATATTGCTGAAGTTTACTCTTGGTACTGCACGCAGACATTCAACAATGCTAGCTGTGTCTGCTTTTTCACATTTTACTTCATGGATTATGTCATCCATGAATGATTTTTTATCATAATTAAACGCCAAGGAGAATTAGCTGTTCCACTTTGAAGCAATAACTCTATGAAACAATCCTTTATTTTGTGGAAGTAAAGATAAAATGCTGACACTGAATCCACCTGCTGATTCGCCAAATAAAGTGATGGAATCTGGATCGCCACCAAAGTCCTCAATATTGTTTTTAACCCACTGAAGAGCCATTATCTGATCCCAAAGGCCATAATTACCCACAGCGGTTGAGTCCCAAGTTGTCATAAATCCAAATACATTTAGTCTATAATTAATGACTACAACTATTACGTCTCCTGTCAGGGCTAATTCAGAACTTCCATACATATTTCCCTGTCCAAGACTGTAACCACCGCCATGGATCCATACCAAAACCGACTTTTTACTCCCAGACGATACACTATTCGGCACATAGACATTTAAAAACAAACAATCTTCAGACATGTCTGTAATTGGCAACAGAGCATCAAATAATCCCATTGGCTGTGGGCAAGATGGCATTTGTTGTGTCCCGTCAATGACGTCATTCCAAGGTTCAACTGGTTCGGGTTTCTTGAATCTCAAATCGCCGACAGGTGGCTTTGCAAATGGTATTTTAAAAAAGGTATAAAGTTTCCCAAGATCATGTTGTGTGATGACTCCCTTAATAGGACCGGATTTTGTAGTCACAATGTGATGCTCCTGGCCTGTGACAGTAGATATAACAGCCAAAATTATAACGACAAACTGTTGCAAATTCTTCATCTTTCGATACTGGGCCTACAACTTGAATTAAAAGACCATAATCACGATAAGTAACCACTACTAAAACTTTATACAACGAAGCAAGCTGTTTATATAAAATTATTCTCTCGAGAATATCGCAAGCACAAGCTTTTCAAGGCCCTTAAAAAGCTTCAAGACTGTAATCACAATATTGATGAAAGTATGATGTCGCTGTAACTAAAATTATCCAATATATTTGACGTCGCATAGTGATATGCTCCTTTTATTCTTTATTTTTGTTTTACAGGTGGTCGGTGTAGCTATCTAGACGGGATTCTTTTCCTTCTGCGGTCTTAAAAACTACAGTTTAGCATACAAACTAGTAAAAAAATGCTAATGGTGACCTACTCTGCTATCACTTTAGTTGTGCACTCTTAATATTTTCTATCACTCTTTAGTCAGTTTTATTTGCATGATAATGAAAGTTATATCACTATAAAAGCCGTTAAATACAATTTGAAGCTTAATTATTTGTAAGAGAAGGGGATAAAAACAGCGTAAACTAAGTATATGTTTATTCTCTTTATTTATTTATTTGAATAGTTTGAGGTTATCTTTTACGATACTGTTCCAATTAAATATTTTTTTCATAAGAATGTAATTGGCAATATATATCAGTTATATAACAGATTTTTAAATAAAAAAAGATAACCGTTAGAATAAAATAATTTCAGAAAACTGTTATACAAAAGTTAAGACAGATGCTATTATATGTACAACGAGTTACCGATGTTGTTTTTACAAAAAGTTAAATGATGTTAAACAACGAGTTTCTTAGAGGGGAAAAGGTACGTCGCAAAACGCTATTCGGAAACAACAACAATGGCTGTGGAATTAATTAATCGACTCAGAATTCGTATTCTCGTTATCCTTGAATAAAGTAGTTTTTTCGATATTTTTAAGTAGAGAACAGAACTTTAACCGGAATTAGTGTTGCCCGATCACTATAGCCGCAGCTCAATACTAAACACTTCTGGCAAAAAAATTTGACAAACGGGATTAGTGTACGAAAGCTTGTGAGTGCCACTTTTTAAAATTAAAGAAAAAAAATTTAATCGTACCAACGATTTTTAAATTGTACTTACGACTTTAAAAATCGTACAAACGATTTTCTAAATCGTTTAAACGATTAAATCTTATTAACGATTTTTAAAAATCGATTGCACGATTTAGTATTCGTTTGAACAATTTTTTAAAAATCGTTTGAACGATTTAAAATTCGTCTGTACAATTTTTTAAAATCGTTTAAATAATTAAAAAATCTGTTTGTACGATTTTTAAACGAATTTAAAAATTGTTTTAACGCCGTTTGGAAAATCGTTTGTACGATTTAATTTTTTTTTACTTCTAAAAATGGCACTAACATGCTTTTGTAGTTATACATTTGCCATGAAATTCTACTGATAGTACTAAAAAACGTTGATTTATGTCTTCTCTTGCTGATTTTAAATTGTTATAAAAAAAACTGTACCCTTTGTGTTTGAACAAACTACTGAGTATTGGGTTGCAACTATAGTGACCAGGTATCACCAACATCAGTAAAAGTTTGGTGCGCTACTACAAATATCAAAATAACTACTTTAGTTAAGCTAAATGGGAATAATACTTACTCCGAGTCGAGTGATTTCGCCGCCACGCCATTTTTGTTTCCGATCCAGGTTTTGTGACGTACCTTCTCCCCCTTGTAGTACTCACTCCGTAAGTGGAAGGTCGTGGGTTCGAACCCCGACCGGGTCTGACCCAAGACTGACTGTTCTTTCGCCATGCACTCGCCATTAAGAAGTGAAAGTCACGGTCCTTTCGGATGGGAACTTAAAATAAACTAGATCCCGCGTCACGGTAGGCGTGGCACGATGAAGAACCCTGCTGTATAATGCCATCAACGCAACGCACAGGCAAAATATCTGCACTTTCGCTTATAGCTGGCGCCGTCTCGATATAAGTGAAATGTTCTTGACTGGTACGTTAAACACCATTACTCAACTTAACTCTCCCCCCTTGTAGTAGATTGTCCGTGATTGTAAATTACATTTCAGTTACTAATTAAATCGTAGATGATATCGGAGTCTTGTTTAAACGATATTGAATATATTCATGTTCAGAATTGTATAAATATTTTGTATTTCTCGGAATTGTTGTTTTCATTGCCTCTATGAATAAAAATTACCATTACCTGACCATAAATACCCCAAACATTATATAATCATGGACCTCAATTCATTTATAAACATTGTTCACCATAATCTTTTCATTTGCCCTGTGAAATTCCCATAGCTGCAAGCTTGAGAGCTGTTGTAATTTTTACTGACAATGAATGCCAAAAAATTTTGTCACTCCGTGTATGAATACATATATAATGCAATACACAATCCGGAACTACATTATCGTAGGTAAACAAACAGGACTGTCACATCACATTTGTCTACATTCGAGATGAGACTGAAAAACACATTTACGAGATATTACAAAGTAAAATCAAAGAAAATAATAAAATAATATTTTGATAACATATATAGGCACCTGGCTGATATTCACCGTAATATTGACATTGTGAGAGACAGAGTGGTGTTTTTGATGGCCTGTTGAAAGAACAGACAACAACAGATCAGTCAAAACCATCAAACCACAAACAATTTTGAACAATCGGATCTTTAAAAATTTCTTTCTACCTTGACAAAGCTGCTATATACCCTATTATTTTGAGACAATATGTAATGGTACAACTTGTGTCTCGCGGGATGTAAATTTCAAGTGATGTAAATTTCAATTGGAATTAGATTCACGCATGTATGCCACATCCAGTGAAAATTGTCCGTTTCACATGCTGTGTTTGTTGATAGAAAAAACTGAAAAATCATCTACATGCTTTTAATCAATTTACAAGGGATACAATAAGATCTCCTAAAAAGTACAATACATGGTTTAAGTACTACACAACTCCTTGCTAACCTTAAAACGATAATTTTCTAAACTTTGAGAGATATCTGCACCACACCAGGCGTAAAGAATAAGTATACTTCTCACTGCTTTGCTGTCTACATTTGAATGATACTGAGAATGAAGCTCGGAACATTATGCAAGAGTGAATCTCAACCTAACAGTAACAATGTCGACGTTCCAGAAAAAATCTCTCGGTAAATCCCTGTCTACTCACATATCACAGATTCGAAACCCACATGCTTGGCCATTGAAAATTATCCTCAGCTACAGTACCCCCCTTCCCGTTTCAGATTCACAATTTTCACTTCCGACATTTAGCCAGCAATCTTTTACTCCAAACTTCTTTGCAAATTGAAATGGGGCCACACAGGTGCACCTGATTTTCGACTGAAATATAGTCCACAAATTACAACACATTTATCGTTGATATTCAATTTTTATACATATTATTTATATCCAATATTCTAAAAAAAATTCATTATGTTAATGAAAAATCGAGAAAATACCATCAAAATACCTGATAACACTATAATTTTTCAAACCAAAACTCCCCGTTGTTACCCCATATTAAAAATATATCGGATGAATAATGTGTCGTTCTCGGTCTTAAATTCAGCTGTTGCGTCTATTGGACTCCCCCGATGTGTAATAGATGGGAATTTATTTTCTTTAAAAAAATGAATATTTTTTTTTTTCTTAAAAAAAAAAAAAAATGTTAAACGAAAATATAACAATTGAACTGTTTTAAAATGGTATCCATTGTGAGTATGAAGGCAACAACTTTGCAAGCAAAAGGAATAACGCGCGTTAAATATGCCTTGCTGGTATCATTAGGTCATGACTTTTTTTACTGGTCACACTACAGACTTAGACTATATTCTAAACATATTGATATTAACACGTGCGTTTGTTCTATATGTACTAATGAGAGAGAGAGAGAGAGAGAGAGAGAGAGAGAGAGAGAGAGAGAGAGAGAGAGAGAGATACCTGCAACCAGTACGACGGATACGTTATCCCTGTGTGTACTTTAACCTGTTGGAAGGTGTGATTATTTGGGACGATCTAAATGTTATAGTTTACGTTTGCCTTATTTCGGGATATATATTTTAGACGGTTTATAGAACACAAGTTAGTGTATAGTGATCATGATTAGAATATTTCTGTTTTTGATCATTTTCTAGTTTTTTAACAACGTTATTGACATCGCTCATTTTAGTCCGAGACGCTGAATAAATCTTTAGAATTGTTAAATTTTTCGGATTATAAATATTAAGCTTTGTTTCAAATGCATGTCAAAGAAATGCAGTGTTATAGCAAGTTCAATCTTTTAAGTTTGTAATTTCTGGATAAAAAGAAAATAAAAAAGTAAAGGTAATTCAGCAACTCTTTAATTCTGACTTGTCAATAATGTTTCTTAAAGTGCATATTACTTTAATTTTTCATGCTTATTAATATAATAATTAATAATGCTTAATTGTGAACTAGGTATTCTTAAATTTTGCCTTTAACCAGCAAAAGGTATTCTTTGGGAAAAAACATAAAAGAAATTTAAATAAATAAAAAATAAAATTAAATAATTAAGTAAATAAAGTGTAAATAAAAACTTTATTAGATATTTTTGCAAACAGTTAATTATAAGTGTAGCGGTCTGGGTAGCTCAGTTGTTAGAGCACTCGCCTATAGTGCGGGAGGTCCCGGGTTCGATACCCCGTCCGACCCTGCATTTTTTCTCCTTCCTTCAGTGGAGGACTGAATATATGCGGCCATATAAAGTCCATCCCAGGGAATTTGGGGTGAGATTTCCCATAGGATGATGGGAAACTAAAACATAACAGGTGAGGAATGTAGCGGTCTAAGAAGATCAGTTGGTAGAGCACTCGCCCATAGTGCGGGAGGTCCCGGTTCGATCCCCGGTCTGATCCTGCATTTTTTCTCCCTCCTGTAACACGAGCAACAGTTAATTGTTATAGGTCTCAGAAGCAATTTTTCAGCAACTCATGAGTGAAACCATTTTCCTTATCTATTTCAAAAATTAAAAGTTGATATTGAGAAAGTTTGAGTTTTATTTTAAATATGCCCGTTTAACTATTACTGTGAACCAAATACCTTCTCTAAATTTCCAACCACTGCGGTAGCTTAGTTGGTAGAGTGCTCGCTCCGTAAATGGAAAGTCGTGGGTTCGAACCCCGACCGGGTCTGACCCAAGACTTGAAAGTGGGAAGTTCTTTCGCCAAGCACTCGGTATTACGAAATGAAAGTCACGGTTCTTTTGGATGGGAACCTAAAAAAAACGAGGTCCCGTGTCACGGCAGGCGTGGCACGATAAAGAACCCTGCTGTATAATGCTTTCAGCGCAACGCACAGGCAAAAGTTTTGCACTTTCGCCTATAGCTGGCGACGTCTCGATATAAGTGAAATATTCTTGACTGGGACGTTAAACACCATATCTCAACACAACTCAACTCTCTAAATTTCCTTAATTGACAATTGTCAATTTTAAAAATCCTTTCAGACAGGTCAGTTTTTTTAAACCCTTTTAATATACATCGTTTTGGACAGGTCACTGTTCAGTAAAGAGTATTTAAAACCTTCATAATATACATTTTGTATACCACTGTATTAGACATGTCAATATATACTCTTTGAGAAAAGTTACGACTTATTGTAACTAATTTTAATTTTTTAATACCTATCGATTTTATTTTGTATTTGTCAAAATCGGTTGCTTTTTGTCTGTAATGATGATTTATGTGGCAACAATTAAATAACAAGTTCTCAAGTTCTTTATTACCCTCAAAACCACCGGGGGTGGTATGTGAGGTTAATATACATAAAATAAATATATTACATATTATGGCGATTGATATATAATATAAACATTGTACATTACGATTTGACAATTTGACAAATAACAGCTATTGACGATAGAAGCAAGTTTTTTGTATTCTCGTAAGATTTCTACGAGAACAAGTTCTTTTATGTTGAGATGTGCAGTGAATTGTCTATATTATACTAGCGCGCGTTCGGGACAATTTTTTGTCAAGTTGCTAGCTTCATAAGCCAGTACACATATTATTCAATTTCCATTGCATTAACAAATTAAATAATAATTGGTATCCAGAAAAGATGACAACCAAATTTATAAAGACATTGTGGAACATTATAGAGAATATATGATACAAATAGCGGATATAACACATATTTGGTTTGTAAGTGTTCAAATTATTACTAGTATTCTAAAATAAAAATAAAAATTACGTATAACCATCATCATCATCATCATCATCCAAAAGTTAGCTTCGAATGGTTAGAAAAGCACCAATGTGTGAAAATATGCCATTATGTCATCTCAATCATGTTAGAAGTACTACTGCTCTCCATTCAACGATCAACCACGAACTATTGTTTCTTGCTTTCTTCTGACTAAATATTCATTGTGTGATACGTTCGGTCACACACACACACACACACACACACACACACACACACACACACACACACACAAAATTCTTACCATCTAATTATTAGATACGTGGATGAGCGCTTGTTTGACGAATGCAAAATTGTAAAATGATTTTAGAATTTGAATTTTTATAGATCTTATGAATGTTATTGTTTGAATGGTTTTTATGACATTTGACATTTGCGTGATTAAGTCAAGAAAACAGTTAAATTATGTTTTATCAGGCATGTAAAGACTAAAAATTGAAGTTTCTCTTTTAAAATTATAAATCATGAAGCATATAACAATAAACTCAACAACGAGCAAGATATGCTGAATTAAAGATAAGTATGAAATAGCAACATGACTGCTTTGTACCATTTGCAAATGTTTTTAGGGTTTATATAGGTAGAGCTATATGTATGTTTGTATCATTTCATAAATAAAAGCATGATATTATTCAAAGGAGTTACAGAATACTTTTTCACAGATGCCTTATTAAACATATGTATTATTCTTTGTTATAAACAAAGACCAGTGGGTTTTAAAGCTCACCTAAGCATATGTCCCAAATTGCAGTACAATAGACAGTAACTCAAATTACATAAATTTTCCAAGTTTTACCAAGGTTTGAACAGCCACAATGCTAAATCAGTCTTATCTAGCCACAGTTCATACCACTACGGTAGCTGAGTGGTTAAAGTGCTCGCTTCATATGTGGGAGGTAGGGGTTTCGAACCCAAGACTTGAAAAAAGTTGGTGAGTCTGGTGATTGTTCTTTCGCCAGGTACTTGGAATTTAGAAATTACAGTCATGGGGTCCTTCGGATGAATGAGACCTTAAAAACCCCAGCCCCGTGTCACGGCAGGCGTGGCACGTTTAGAACCCTCCCTGCACATTGCTCTAAGCACACTGCAAAGGTTGAAATGTCTGTGACATCACCTATAGCTGGTGATGTTTGATATAAGTTAAACATTCTTGAAAGCCATAACTCTATCTTATTTCAAACAAGGGATTCCTACAATAAATATGTAAGAATAATATTACTTTCCATATCGAAAGAAAAATTTCACTGTTTACATTTACTTCTTTATAAGACGTGAAAGTTAAAATGAAAATTAAATTTTTGAAACTATGATAATATTGTTATTCCAATCCCTTCTTTTCTTTTGTATAAAAAATCCAGGCAGGAATGAAACGCTTCGCGAATTAGTTCGCCAATATTGGTTGTATAGGACCAAGTGAAATGTACAAACTGAAATGAATATGTATCAAACAAAAAAATTATCTAATTAACCAGGAAAATATCAGAATATTTATAAAATTGCCTTTAAAATAAATTTACACGAAGTAACAAACAAAAAAAAAAAAAAAAAAAAAAAAAAAGAAAAGAAAAAGAAAAAGAAAATTGTACCAAATATTTTTTTTTAAAATGTTTTCATTCCAACCAAAAAGTTATATAGCGGCTTGTACATTTGCACTGTTTCACTTTCTGATGCTTTTAGGCACTTTCTCCTTTAACAAGGGAACTTTCTGTCTGTATTCTTCTTTGCAAAACAATTTTTATTTTAGATTTTAAGTCGCTCAGCATACAATTTTTTTGGCTTCTTATTTGTTTTTACTTGTTTAATATTTGCCATGTGGAAATGTAACTGTGTGCATATTATAACCTCTGCTACATTAACAAAAAAACCTGCACATACCTGTGCAATAACCAATACAGTAGAACTTCGATGGTTCGAAGTCAAGGGGACTTCGGCTAAATATTCAAACCATCGGAAGATTCGAGCGGTCGAATATCGAGAAACCATAAAAGAACAATGAATGTCCGAATAAAATTTTTATTATTCACATTGAAATATTTAAAAAGTCATAGAGAATGAAATGTCCCAATTAGAAAAAACAAAATTCATTATTCATCATATCATCAATTTTGAAATTTATTCTTTAGCTGGATTTGGGTTTACATAATTTTGGAACTTTAGATTCATTAATTTTCAACTGTTTGGCTTATGTTTTTTATCTATCAAACTTTTCGGTCTTAGTGTCACTGATAAGGTATGATTTTCCGAAATGTGCACATCTGGCACAACAAAATTTAACTGGTATAACTATATATATATATATTATCCCAATAACGTCTTTAAACATAAATGTTGACTTGCAATTTGTCGAATGATGTTTTATGGCTACGGGGCTATATCAAAACATTTCAAAATCCTTTGCAAACATAACATAATGAGACAGCATCTTATATAATTACTGACTAGGTAAGCCTTTTGTTTTATTGTAAATGAAAGCATTTCAAATAGATGACTTTAAGCGCGTACATAAAATCTAAATGTCTAAAGACTCCTCCATTTTTATTGTTGACATATCTAATGTACATTGAAAATGACCCTATGCATTTTGAGCATTTAAAAACAAAACTAGTACGTTTGTTTTATTTCAGGAAGTTTTCGAAAAATTTAATATAAACACAAAAACTAAGTACACGTTAACAATGTTTGGTTTGTGCCTGCAGGTTTTAAACATATTATTTCTCAACTTTTCTGCAATACCTAACAGGAAAATATAAGTACAGCTACTATAATAATTATTTATCTATTAAAAATAGTATTATTAAAGCTCTTCGCGGTTTACACTGCCTTTTCTGTGCCTTTCAACAATCTCCGGAATATCTTTTAACCATACTTTCATTCTATGTTTCATATTAGCATCAGCAGCTTCGGACTTTGAAACCAAATTCAGGTTCATGTATTCCATCTTATCTTCTGTGAAACTAGGCCAATCGGGTAATGAATCAGAGTTTGGATTTCTGGAAAGAAAATACAAATATATATATATATATATATATATATATATATATATATATATATATATATATATATATATATATATATATATATATATAATCCAAAACACGTTTATAGATTAAATATTCTGATCATCACTATTAAGATTAATTTTGGCCAAGTGGTTCATGAGATACATGTATGTAAACAGGCAGCTAAAATTAAGGTTTTTATTTGTCTTGGTTATGATAATAGTGCCACACAAAAGATTTTTCGCGAAAAAACGAGAAAATTTAAGTAGTACGTTGTATATTTAATACTTAAAGTTAAAAACAAATTACAAAAATATATTTATACTTTATATTTAAATAACTCTACGTACCCAGTTTTAGCAAAATTTGTCCAATACTTCATCATAGTTAATTTCATATTTTTGTCAGCGTCCGTAAATGTGGAATTTATAAATATTTCCATATGTTTGTCATCAAAATCAAATAAGTATGCTAAATCTAAACCATGCGGAGCTCCTTCAAACCACTTCGGAAGCTCTTCCCCCATTATGGACGTTACAGGTCTGGTAAAAACATAATGGAAAGTATTGGTCGCTTGGTTCTGTTTTGAATGAGCAATAAGACTCTGGACAGCCGCAGAAGCAAACTCATAGTCACCACACAATTCTACTGCATTTATCCCTTGTTGAATTCTGTCGTCTGCTCGATATGCTTTACAAAGCGCTTCAGATACCTCAGGAATGCTATCAAAAGACCGTTTGACAATTCTAGGCATGAATCGACTGCATAGCGCATCTGATGAAATACCCTCCGATATACTGAAACCTTGTTGGAGATCCATACCTTTCCTCCATTGCTAACATACTTGCACCTTCACCATTATTATAACCAGTCATATAATCAAGAGACCGAAAAAATTCCAATGAAGAATCGAGGTCAGTACTAAAATCTAATGGTTTTTTTATGAGATCATTGTCAATCTTTGGTGCTACACTTATATACATATCATTGAAACCACTGAAGAACAATTTCATTGTTATATTGCTAAAGTTTTCACTTGGTACTGCACGAAGACATTCAACAATGCTAACAGTATCTGATTTATTACATTTTACTTCTTCAAATATCTCTTTCATGAATGATTTATTATCGTTATTAAATGTCATAGGTGAATTGGCGGTTCCACTTTGAGCAATAACTCTATGAAACAATCCTTTATTTTGTGGAAGTAAAGATAAAATACTGACACTGAATGCACCTGCTGATTCGCCAAATATAGTGATGGAATCTGGATCGCCACCAAAGTCCTCAATATTGTTTTTAACCCACCGAAGAGCCATTATCTGATCCCAGAGGCCATAATTACCCACAGCGGCTGAGTCCCAAGTTGTCATAAATCCAAATACATTTAGTCTATAATTAATGACTACAACTATGACGTCACCTGTCAGGGCTAATTCAGAGCTGTCATACATATTTCCCTGTCCAAGATTAAATCCACCGCCATGAATCCAAACCATAACCGATTTTTTTACTGCCAGGCGATAAAGTATTTGGCACAAAGACATTCAATAGCAAACAATCTTCAGATACGTCTGTATTTGGCAACATAGCATCAAATAATCCCATTGGCTGTGAACAAGATGGCATTTGTTGTGTACCGTCAATGACGTCATTCCAAGGTTCGATTGGTTCGGGTTTCTTGAATCTCAAATCGCCGACAGGTGGCTTTGCAAATGGTATTTTAAAGAAGGTATAAAGTTTCCCCATAGCATGATCCGTGATGACTCCCTTAATAGGACCGGATTTTGTAGTCACTATGTGATGCTTCTGACCCGTTACAGTAGATATAACAGCCAAAAGTATAGCGGCAAACTGTTCGCAAGCTCTTCATCTTTCTATATTGACCTTATAGCTACAATTAATAGACCACAATCAATATTAATATACACTCGATGCTGTCCTTGAAATTTAAAAACTATAAATAAACTTATCTACATATATTTTTATATTAAAATATTTCTATCTTTATCAAATTTTTAGGAAAACCGATCATTTATTTCTGCTTTTCCAAAAAGCGATGTTTTTTAATGTTCAGATAATATTTTGCCAATGAAAACTAAGTCACATTATCTCTTTTATTCAAACAATAGAAATACACTGGTCAATATGTGTTTAAATGAATTGGTCAGTGTTTTAAAGATTTCACTTTGATTTTGTGGTGATGATTTGGACATGGTTTTGTATGTTTGTGTTTTAATGATTGAATAGAATTAAAATTATGTATATGTAGATAAAGGAAAAATGAGATGAGGGAATTAAATTCTAAGCCGGTTTTTTTTAAATTGAAGTCCATATTTTAGTTTAAGATACTAAGATACAAACTTTTCATAAGCGTCTTAAATTTCGCTCAAGATTTTGACTGTTCGTACATAATGAATAGCTTTTTCGTAGATTGTTTTTTTACTAAAAGAAAAAATCCGGCGAAATAAGGAATTTTGAATTTTCATGGAAATGCGTGATATTTTAGGCCATAAAATACAGATATCCTTAACTATTATAAAGTTAAGCAATACTTTTCCGCAACATTTAAGACAAATACTTAGTTTTACAGTTGTACTAAATTTCATGATCAAAATGTGAATGAATCAACATTAAGCTACCTGGCAACTAAATCCAACATTAATTATAATAATTAAATGACTAAAAGTCACTGAATTGCAGTGACTAAACGTCAGTTGATCTGAAAAGATCACAGCTTTGTCACGTGACCAAGGGTTTAAAGGTCAAACCTACTCAAGAGTTCGGCAGAAAATGAATGTTTTGTGATTTATTTGTCATTTTTGTATCAGTGTTTATAAAAATGCTAAAAGAATAAAAGTAATTAAATTAGAATAGAAACTGAAAAAGATAGTAATGCGTTTGATATGGCAACCAGGAGGTCAACGGTAAGTAACTCTTGTAAAATCAAAACTTAACACAAAAGGTACAATCTGTCTAAAATTGAGTAAAATGCTAGAGAAAATGCTGATTTTTTGGTAATTGAATGGAGTTTTCCCTATCAGGATTTATTTATGACAAATTTATAAAATCTCCTAAATGTGTTAACTAAAATTCCAACCTTGGAAGATATGGCTGTTGTGTTTTTCCCTGACAGAACCCGGCTATTTTTTAAGAAAGTATAATATATTTTGTTTAGATTTTTTTTTTCAGATCTTTGTGAGCACGATATTTGTTTTATCCTATAGGATTAGCGTGAAGTGAACATTTATGTAATATGACGATTCTCTCGCGTCTCGTGTAAGCGGGAGGAGGGGTCAAGGATTAGGGTTCTCGGTGTCCGAGTTGTCAACTTAAACACTCGTTCACGGATCATAGCGCCTTTCACCGCCTTTGTTCAAATCCCATTAGGTCATATCCTAGTGTCGAAAAGTTTGCTAGTTCACTTCCCTAAGGTCGATGATTTCTATTGACCCTTTGGTTTCCCTCGCCATCCCTGAACATATGCCTTGATATAAGTGAAATAATATTGACTTGGGCGTAAAAAACCAATCCAATTGTGAAAAGAGCAATCCAATCGTGAAAATGCAGAAAATATTTTGTTACCAGCGTTTTCAACATATAATTTCAAATGCAAGTTTAAATTGTTTCTCTTAGAAAAAAAAACATGATCATTTTCTTCTATAGCACCGTTTCAAATGAGCTTTAAAGGAAGAAACGTTCAGCGAATTGAAGTTGTTACAGGTTCCCGATAATGCATAGGTATAGGCTTTTAAAAACGCTACCGGTCAATTTGACCGGTGCGAACCATAAAGGTGACAACAGTGAAATGTATTTGTACTTTACGTGGTTTCCTTTGTATATACTAAATGAACAAAGGTAAAATGGCCGAACTTAAACCAAAAATATCCCAGCACAATAAAAGCAGATTAAATCTTTAGCAAGAGTTTAATCCTGTGTTTTTGTCAATAAGTTGCAACTACAATGTCGTCCATAAATTACTGTACATGTCTTAAACTGGACATATCATTACAGAGTGAAATTTTTAATTTAATGATGAAAACACTATTCTGTTATTGACCACTTTCAGTTGAAATATGTTCTTATTTAATATGTGTGTGTGTGTGTGTGTGTGTGTGCCACCGGCTTTAACAAAATTAAATGCCTTTTTATACATGCGCGTTTGTGTCTACATAGATAACAAAGAGAGAGAGAGAGAGAGAGCATACCTGCATGCAATACGGTGGATACGTTGTTATTATGTGCGTAACTATATACTACTGGGCGGTGTGATTATATGGGACGCTTACTATAGTATAACATTATTTATAATCCTTATAAAGTTTATAGATCTTGTAAATATTGATTTTATTAAGGTGGACGGACGGGTTGTAAAAACCTTCAGGGCCTCATGCGAAGTGGCTGACCAATTTTGCTTATCCCATATTATTATTATTATTATTATTATTATTATTATTGTTGTTGTTGTTGTTATTGTAAAACCCGTTAGTGCTGGATGACTTCCATATTCCATTAAAACAAAAAGCAGTTATACGTGCGGTTAACAACACCTCTTTAGCTATGAAAGGAAATATCGCATAAAGGTAGATCTTGTGTGCCAGGTATTGATAAATGTATTATTTATTATATTCAATATTTTTCATTTTTAAAAATAAAGGAAGAATCTATTTATAACGGAGCCCCGTTAGTACCACACACACACACACACACACACACACACACACACACGCGCTCAAAACTCACAAATAACGAGTTATGATGTGTGTAAAGTTCCTATAACGTAAGTGATGTGACGACACGACATAACTTGTACATAATTGTCCTCAGATACATACATTAATTACCATCGTTTAAAAAAAGACCGGGAATTAGGAGATGGGATTGGATTGGTTTAATGGTGTTTCACGTCTAAGTCAATTTTAATATCGCTAATATCGATGTAGGTAATTCTTGAATGGTGGAGGAAACCGAAGTTCCTGAAAAAAGACTTTTGGCGAGTGTATTGAAATTTAAAAACAACTCCTATTGAAAAAAAAAACAAACTTTTATTGAATATAATTTTGGCTTTAGTAATGTTTCATATTTTATTTAATGAGAATGAACTATTTTATTTAAGTATGGGAAAATAGATTATTGTGCTTCAATTTCTAATCTAACGGCTCTGATTTTATAAGAAAACATGCCTGTTGGGGCTGTTCTGGATCCTGATTTATTAAAACGTTAAAAGTCTTTCCGAAAAAATAAAAATAAAATAAAAGGAGATATTAGTTTATAACAAATCGCATTTTAGAGACAATACTTTATTTTAGTCACCCCTCTGTTGTACCCCGTCAATTAAAGTGGTGGGTAAGAATGTAAATAATTGGTACTAATTGTCTCTGTGTCAATATATCAGCCAGTTCTTTATTTTTGTATAGTGAGTGAGTATTTATTGTTAATAAATGTATGTATAAAATATATATACACTGAAGTATGAATTTTGCTTTTGTGTAATTAATGGTAAATATAAGATCTCAATATTTATTTGATAGTTCTTGGGTCAACAATATTACAAACTGAGGTCAGGTTAATTTTTTAAATTTACGTCTTACGCCTCGCATAAGTAGAAAGCAGGGCTTCAACTGGGCTTGATTTGGGCCGAAATTGGGCCCATTCCCATTGCCTATTGCCTATAATACACATTATTAAATTTTTATTTTTTATTTTTTGCAAGGTCGGCGGTTTCTCTGGGCACTCCGGATTCCTCCAACATCCAAAAACTGATCGCCTCGAAATAAGTGAAAGAATCTTGACCGGGGTGTAAAACACCATTACTCCACCCCACTCCACTCAAATGATTAATTGGTGTTTTAACAAAACGGGAAACGCTTATTTTCCCTTAGGACCTGACTCCAGTTTCAACATCATTTCCTAACTTTGTTTTTCCTTATCTGAAATTTAAAAAATTTTTCCTATTGTTTTTGAAACTATGGATAAACATTTTTTAATTAAAATAAACGGGAAAACAACGTTAAATGTGTAAGTGGTCTTCATCATAACACCTAAAACTCAAGAATATCTCAACAATTAACAAAATTAATAAGAATTCAAATTTGTCAGATTGAAGTTAAGATAAATCTAATTGAAAAAACAAATGTAACATATTTAACAAAAATATCTGTTTAATTTTTATGTGAGAAATGTACATGTTTAGGAAAGTAATTCCTCATCAGTGAAACTGGGCGGGGGGGGGGGGGGGGGGGTTTGCGAAAAAGTTGATAGGTTAAAAAGATCAACCAAACATTTAAAAATTAATGATTAGAAAGTTTCAAAATTATATGAATCCTAATCCAGCTAAGGAATGCTTTGCATGAGGAAAAGAATCTTAGTTTTAAATAAATTTCAAACTGGGGCCTTGTCTTGCCATACATGTACTTGATGAATGTTAATGTTTGTAGAATATTCTAACTACTTGTCTTATCGTATATTCTAGGGCGCTTGAGCAATCAAAGGTGTGTGTGTGTGTGTGTGTGTGTGTGTGTGTGTGTGTGTGTGTGTGTGTGTGTGAGAGCGCGCACGTGTGTGTATGTGTGCTGATATTTCTACTATTATAAAATTAATCATGAATGTATTTTAGATAACCGGTCTATAAAAAGTTTTGATTTACTTATATGTAGGTGACAGGTGCGTGTTTATAGATAATTTGTATCTGCGGTAATCAATATAACGAACATAACTTATAGATCGTAAAGTTGGATTTTCTATTTAAAACTTAACATACTTGAAATTGTCAATTAATACTAGTAATGGCGTTTAAGCCCCAGTCACACTGTCACGTTTCGAGCATCCCGTTTTGCTACGTTTCCAAAAATCAAGGAATCGTAGCAATGCGGGAATATACGTAACGAACCGTAGCAACACGTATTAGAAACGGCTTTATATACGTAGCAAAACCTGAAGCATCCCGTTTATATTGGTCTGCACAACAAACGTGGCCAAAAATAGATGCGTAGTACATACGTATCGAAACGTAGTTAAAACGTAGTAATGCGTAGTAAAACCGTAACAGATACGTATTGAAACGTAGAATAGACGTGTGAATACATTCTACTACGTATGTGCTAGGTTTCGCTATTTTTTAGTACGTTCTATTAGGTTTTATTGTACAGTTTACTACGGTCCGTCACGGTGTACTACGTACATCTACGTATCGCTACGTATTTCTACGCACTGCTACGAATTGCTACGTTTAAAAGAAGCATACACGCTGTATCCCAGTCAAACATTCAAACGTGACAGTCCTACGCTCCCCCTGCCGTTAAAACGGAATTAGGCACGTCATAAAGTCGCATTTATTAGAACGAGGCTTAATGCGGCATAAAAATTAGTTTTTAGTTTCGGCACATTAGTTTTTGCAGACGGACGGACGGATGTCTTCCTAGTTGCGACCTCATTAATTCTATCCAAGTCCGTAAACTTTTCCAATCATCTATCCCAAGTTCAGTTGCCTTTGCTTGCCACTTTGCATTCTTAAGCACAGGATTTTTGTACTGATAATGACCTAAAAATGACATGATTCAAATCAAATGTAATCTATTCAACCAAAGAGATTTTGATCTCAGATAATCAATATCAAACTACAGTTAAATCTTATCCCACCTCGGTCCAGAGCGAGGCTTGCCGAGTTCTGGACCAGATATATTAGAACGAGGGTTGAGATTTCCCTATCTGATACCATAAGTATTGATTGATTATATTTCTTGCACCACAAAAAATACAAGTTCTATTAAAATATCAAAATTTAAAATATAAGGGAAGTGGCGTGTAAATACAAAAGACAAGAACCAGCGTGACGTCATAATTCATATTAACATTACGTCATATAAAATTATTGTAATTGTAATATGAAATAAATTTGTTATGGATTTAGAAAAAAAAGTTTTTAAACTTACATTTTAAATTTAAACTGTAGTATTACCTGTTTCGTTTATTTGTTTGTGCGAAGGTATGCCAGATTCTTGGGTTTAAAGCGGTTCTCAAAGTATCGATACACCTCGGATTTCATTGATAAATCGCGGGAAAAAGAGCGTGTAAGCTATCTTGTACAGGGGGATTGAAATATCTTGCACCGCTCTTCATATGGAAATTTCTATCTGGGATGCAAGAAACTTGAATCATACACACTTATATTATATAGCAACTCATTTTCTCTTCACCATTCAACAACATCTGATGTTGGGGAACTTACTCTTCGACTCCTTCCTCGCCCTCCACGGCCCCGTCTCTGACCCCTGCCTCTTGTTCTAGTGCTCATGCTACAATGATAGTTTTTGTGATACAGTTTCTGGAAATCAATACCTCAAATACCTGATATGTTGTGATACGTAGCAACAACGTAGTCGACCGCACTAAAACGTACTGAAACGTACTATATACGTAGTAGAACGTAGTTGAAACGTAGCAAAACCTAGTAATACCTACTAAAACGTAGTATATACGTGGCGTAACGTAGTGAAACCTGGATATTAAAAATCTTATGATACGTAGCGAAACCGCGTGAAACGTAGGGGAACATACTAAACCGTAGCACAAACCTAGTAGAACGTAGGGAAAAAAAGAAGAAAAAATTAGATCTATATGAAACGTGGCACTTTGAAACGTAGCGAAACAAGATGCTCGAAACGTGACAGTGTGACTTAGGCTTTAACGTCACAGTCAAGAATATTTCACGACGCCAGCTATGGGCGAAAGTGCAGATTTTTTTTTTGTGCGTTGCGCCGATGTTCTTTAAGTTTTTAAGTTTCCAACCGAAAAAAACCTCCCTACCAACTGAGCTACCGCAGTGGTATAAATTATATTGACTAACAACCTTCAATATATCGGCGATATATCCAAAATTGGTTCTTTAAAATAGAATTTAAGTAAAAAGACTGATGCCAAAAACATTTTAGAAAAACTGAATTTTTAAGTATGTTTTTAATTTTGTAAATACATTTAATCAACATTTAACTCTTCTCTTTACCCTTTTGTTTTCATGGAAGACTATTGTTTGTTTACGAAATGGTTTCTACTTTAAGTAAAACCAACTGATCATTTTATTTCTTTTATATTAAAACGTGATATATATATATATATATATATATATATATATATATATATATATATATATATATATATATATATATATATATATATATATATATATATATATATATATATGAGTTACACGAGTAAACAGAAAAATACATAAATATGTAGATTGTTGCATCTTTTGAAAAAATATATTTCATAAGTTTTGTACGTTTTGATGAAGACAATAGTTACACAGCTGGTAACTGTGCCCGCTATATATAATTTTTGTATTTAAAATTCGTTTCTCACCTCCTTAGGTATGTTAATCTTCATTCCCCGTTGTTTTAAAATTCGTTTCTCTTGGGAGGTTATTATAATTAAGGCCTAAGTCAATGTGCTGCTTTCCCATTTTTTAATTATTGTTCTTCGATTGTACTATAATCATGTTTATCACTATTTTCGATATTCCTTTGCGATATGCAAAACCAAACGCGATAAAAAGACATTCAAAGCGAATAATACAAGGAAAAAAAATAAGATCAACATGTATTGAGGCATCAACTTAAAGCTGCATTAAGTTTTCCAAAGAAAAAATTAAAACGGTGCTAATCTAATAACTGATGTTCCTAATGAACAATGTTACATTTGGTTCAACGATAAAAGCTCGAATGAATACAGAAATTACAGTATTTACCCAGCGAGATGCAGCATTTCGGATCTAATATTAGAACATGGTTACGTCATCAAAACCCGGGTCATTTAAACACAACTTTCAAAATGTTGAAATACGATAAATTAAACACAGAACTTCGTTGAATTTGTCATTTGTGACTTAGTAAGGGATAAATAACACCAGTTCAAATACATCTGGATATTAATTTAGGACAATTAATGCAATCTGTCATGTTTCACTTTCGATTCTAGGCTTTTCCCTACATCCGTGCGCATGCTCCAAGCTCATAATTATCATCGTAGAACTCTGACCAACCGGTCAGAGGATTCCGTTTATTTACAACTAAAAGAAATGAAATTTTAGAAAATGAATGTCACGGATCGTGGTTAGAAGATATCTACTTTTAAAAAAATATATTTTTAGAAAATCAAAAAAAATTCAGAAAATTGGTTAACTTAATGCAGCTTTAAGGAAACTGCCGACTGAAACGGCTGAAAAAGCACTTAAAAGGTTCTATGTACCATTGTAAATATACAGCAACTTCTCATATGACGACTTCTTGCTAAACAACTTCACTTTCAAGTGCTGATTTTGAATTTTTATTAACTTAATGCATTCAAAAAGTTGTCATGTGCTGATTTTGAATGCATTATATTAATAGAAATTCAAAGCCGGCACATGACACCACTATCAAACTGTATCTTTGACAATCTTGCGTATTTTTAAATTGATAATTGGCATTTCAAAAATTTAAGGACAATAAACAATTAACTCTAGTTTGAAATTATTTTATTACAAAAAGCTATAAAAATAATAATTTTAACACGTATATTTTGATCACGTCATCGTTATATACGAGTGTATGTGTGCTCGTTCTAGGTTGTGAACATTTCTTTTTATTTCTACAATTTCAAACGGAATGTGAGTTGAATTATTGTCGTTGTTTTTTGTTACAATTCCTCACGGTTTACACTGCCTTTTCTGTGCCTTTCAACAATCTCCGGAATATCTTTTAACCATACTTTCATTCTATGTTTCATATCAGAATCAGCAGCTTCGGACTTTGAAACCAAATTCAAGTTCATGTATTCCATCTTATCTTCTGTGAAACTAGGCCAATCGGGTAATGAATCAGAGTTTGGATTTCTGTAATAATAATAATAATAATAATAATAATAATAATGATAATAATAATAATAATAATAATAATAATAATTACAACAACAACAACAACAACAACAACAACAACAACAACAACAATAATAATAATAATAATAATAATAATAATAATGAAAATAATAATAATTGAATTCTTATAGATTTTAAACGATTATTATACAGATCGTTTGGCCAGTGAGGTTTAAAGCGTGTCTCTTTTATTCACGCTATATTTCACATACCGGTGATTTGTAAATATGTTACTATGCAAAAATGAATTAACAACTTTTATAATTTGTATACTCCTTCAAGTACGAGACAATGTACATAATTTAAAAAAAATTCTCGTATGAGCTGTATATTTTAAGTTCAAATGCTAGATGCATTGACTTCAAGTATCAACAGAAGTAATTTTAATAGCTTGTCAGATTAAAAATTATCGTCAATGTTTCTAAATAGAAAATACCCCCAATAATATACTACTCAAAAAGTATTTCAGCACCCGATATATTACACCCAAAATCTAATTGTTAATATTGTCAGTAAAATACATTAAAAAATAAAAGTGCGTGACAAAAATATTTGATTGTGGCATGTGTTTTAATTTAAAGCGAATTTTCATTATTATATTGACGTGAATATGACGTCACAGTTGAAAATATTTCTGCCTAAAATACCATTACCATTTATAGTAAGCCCAATAGAGTTTAAACAGTATCAAGCCCGACTACACACATTAATGTTTCACTATGTGCATTATTTAACAATTGGACTGTTTAAAATGGTGTTCATTGTCAGTATGAAGGCAACAACTTTGTCAGCAAATTTAGAATAACGCGCGTTAGCGCGTTATTCTGTTTGCTTGCAAAGTTGTTGCTGGAATGTCGACATTGTTAGGTTGAGATTCACCCTAACATTATGTGCCGAGCTTCATACTCGGTATCATTCAAATGTAGACAGCAAAGCAGTGAGAAGTATACTTATTTTTTACGCCTGGTGCGGTGCAAATATCTCTCAAAGTTTAGAAAATTATCATTTTAAGTTTAGCAAGGAGTTGTGTAGTACCTAAACCATGTATTATACTTTTGAGGAGTTCCTATTGTATCCCTTGTAAACTGATTAAAAGCATGTAGCCGATTTTTCTTTTTTTTTTCCGATCAACATACACAGCATGTGTAACGGACAATTTTCACTGGATGTGACATACATGCGTGAATCTAATTCCAATTGAAATTTACATCACTTGAAATTTACATCCCGTGAGACACAAAATTAATTGACAAGTTGTACCATTACACATGTACGTTGCCTCAAATAAATAGGGGATATAGCAGCTTTGCCAAGGTAGGAGGAATTTTTTAAAATCCGATTGTTCAAGAATTTTTTGTGGTTTGATGGTTTTGACAGATCTGTTGTTGTCTGTTCTTTCAACAGGCCACCAAAAACACCACTGTGTTTCTCACAATGTCAATATTACGGTGAATATCAGCCAGTTGCCTATATGTTATCAAAACATTATTCGATTAATATCTTTGATTTTACTTTGTAAAATTTCGGAAATGCGTTTTTCAAGCTTGTCTCGAATATAAACAAAAGTGACTTGATAGCCATGTTTGTTTACCTATGGTAATGTAGTTCCGGGTTGTAGATTGCATTTTATATGTATTCATACACGGAGTGACAAAATGTTTGACGTTCATTGTCAGTAATGAAGGCAACGGCTCTCAAGCTTGCAGCTATGGGAATTTCACAAGGCAAATGAAAATATTTAACCATTGAACAGCATAGCTATGGCAGTTATTGGATTATAAATGACATAGCTTTGCCAGGCAAACTGAATAACGCGCGTTAGCTATGCTGTTCAATGGTTATATTTACATTATATTAATTATTAATTAATTTTTTTGAATTTTTGTCACACTCAATTTGAATTTTCCCGCTTTCAAAGAGAAGCGGGGTCAATTATTGGAACAGCGTAACAATGTAAACAAAATATAGTACAACATGAAAAAACACGGAACTCGCAAAAATTATGAAATATTTTATTAACCATCACATTGTTTTGCACATTTTATATAAAACATCAATTTAGTCACTTTCATAGCTCAATTTTACGAAATCATTAAAAAAAACGAATTTCCTAAGGTGGATGACGAACAAGTGAACAGTCTCGAAGATTGACACGAAAATGATGTCTCACTCTCGCTGTCATTTTTGGAAATTTAAAAGTGCAGTGCGAGAAATTGGAATCTACGAAGAAACCAGGAGTGAATTAATTGGATGACGGAAATGTAATCTGCTTTGGAAAGTCATAGTTTCTGTCATTATTATTCGTAGAACCACATGATGCGACCCGGATTGTGACCCATTTAGGCGCGGTACAACAGCTGATTCAGTGTTTAAATGTTTTGCAGGGTGAGTTAATTCTGATAATGAATTACTATGACGTTTTTTCTGTTGTGTTGAGACAGTTCTGTTGTAAGATGGGGGGAAGCTTCTCATTTATGATTCGACATAAACAAATTTGTGCCGAGCTTCGTACCCCAGGTCATTGAGATGCTGCTGCATGACAGTCACCCGCAAACAGCGAGGAGTGTATTTAGTTTCAACTTTTGCAACATGGCATATGTCGGATAAAAACGGGCAAATGTGTGTTTTAAAAGTGGTTTGAACATGCACCATATATCAGACTCTTGAGGACCAGCCATGGCTTTTTATTACATATTGATTGAACAAACTTTGGGATATTTGTCAGTTTTATCGAAGCACTGGAAATAGGCCGAGATTGCTCTGCCGTCGAATAAATTTTAATATGGAAACAGCGGTTTAAATTTTTACAGGACAGTCGATTGTCTCAGTTGCATATATATTCTTTTTTAACATCTGCTATTTTCGTCTGTATGAGATATCTCCCCTCTGAAAATTGTTTGGTTGCATTTCATGTTTTTAAGTTACATATTCTCCAGACTCGTCAATGTGAAACTCAATTATGACTGTGGTTTTAAAATAACTGGTGGTGAAATTACATAGCTCGGGAAATAAAATTTATAGAACAGATGGTACCATACACACTTTTTCAGTATTATGGAAGAAATTAGGGTACTTTTTAGATGATTGGAAAGTTTCCGTTGTGTATTTAATTCAATGTATATTTTAAAATTAATAAATATTTTTTTCTCAGGCTGTGTTGTTGTTTTATGAAACTTCTTAAAAATAGTCCAGAGAGTGAAATATTCATACGCATAGTGTAATGATCATGTGATCAATGTCAGTTATTGTACCGTATTTGCCACACGTCTCAAACATGTTTATATAGTAAAGTTGCAAAGCAAATGTAAATATAACAATTTATCCAAGTCGACGAGGTGGAATGCTTGATCATTTTCAGCCATGGGTTTAAACGATCTCTAACAGAGCAGCGATGTAATATGGCTGTTGGGATGCTGCAGGTAGGCATGTCTACATGTCGAGTTGTAGCAAGGTTTGGAGTTTCTTCTAGCATTATCTCGCGTTTGTTTCAACGCTACAATGCCACTAGTATGGTGCAAGATAGGCCAAGGTCAGGAAGACCAAAAACACAACACAACGTGAAGATAGGCTTCTGGCAACGCTGGTTTTACGAAACAGAACTGTAACAGCAAATCACCTTAAAAGAGATCTTAGAGCTTCTACTGTTGTGTCAGATAAAACAGTCAAAAAACAGTTTACATGCTTTAAATTTAAAATCTCGGCGTCGTGACATAAGTGTTTCATTGACTCGCCATCATAAACAGCTTCGTTTAGCTTGATGTAGACAGCACATCAGACGGAATGCTCAGATGAGTCAAGGGACAATCTTAAATTTAACGATGGTAGAATTAGGGTCTACCGTCGTCGCGGAAACGCTTTTCTGATTGTAACGACAACGAACATAATCGTTTCGGAATAGGTTTCGTCATAATATAGGCTGGTATAACTCTCAAGAGACGTACACCGCTTTACATTATTGATGGTAACTTGACATCCTAGCGTTATGTTGATGAAATTTTAAATTTAAGACCGACTACTCTGTCATTCCTTGCAAACCTTGCACCAGCTGCCATATTACAAGATGATAATGCCCGGCCCCATCTTGGACGTGTCGTGAACCTGTTCATGTGCAAAATAACACCAACAGGATGCCGTAGCCATTTAACTCATCGGATTTGAATCCAATTGAACATTTGTGGGACGAGTTGGGCCGTCGAATTCACAGGCAAAACCCTCCCACAAACCATCGCTAATTTGCGGAATCGGCTTGTACAAGAGTGACAGAATATCCCCAGGCTTTCATTCGACATTGTATTCAAAGCATGAGAAGAAGATGTCAAGCTTGCATTGATGCACGAGGTGGAAATACACGCTATTAAAGTTTTACAATGTGTTATGCATTACTGTTTTTGACCAATAAAATTGAAATTTATCGATTTAATACAAAAATTACATTAAAAATTACTTTGCATATTGTGATGTGGGTTTTTTGTTGTTATTTAACCTACAACAAGTGACAACCCTAAAATCACGCCTAGTGTAGTACTACCAAATTTGTAAGCGATGCTTTTTTGAGTAGTATATGTAAAAATATCAACACATAATTTACGTAAAGAATATTAAGAGTTATACTCCACAGGAACTTTTTCCCATTTCATATTGTTTTAGAAAGCATGCCTTAGGCAATTTTAAAATTAAGTCTTTCATTTGATAATAAAATAGGATTTTTCCGATAATTCAGCCAATTATTTAAGTAGAATTAAACAGGTTCTTTTGTAAAATCTATACCGTTTAAGTAGCAATGTGACGTGAAAATAAAATTTATGACATACAATTCACTTAATATCGTTAAAAACTTATCAAATTTTTGTCTCCTTTCCTTTTCCTTTGGTTAATGGTTTTTTTTTTATTATTATTATTATTATTTTTTTTTTAGATTTCTGTTTTCATTCAGTCGATTAGCTTTAGTAAGCGATATCTGTATAATTTTTATTTCCTTTGGTTAATTTTTTTTTTTTTTTTTTTTTTTTTTTTTTTTTTTTTTTTTTTTAGATTTTTGAAAATCTGTTTTCATTCAGTCGAGTAGCTGTAGTTAGCGATATCTGTATAATTTTTATTTCCTTTGGTTAATTTTTTTTTTTTTTTTTTTTTTTTTTTTTTTTACAGATTTTTTGGAAATCTGTTTTCATTCAGTCGATTTGCTTTAGTTAGCGATAACTGTATAATTTTTATCAACGAAATGTTTCTCGGACATATACCACTATATGCTTTGAAACATAACAATTCATAAATTATATGTATAGAACATATATCTCGTTTTTTCTACTTATAGTAACGGCAAAAAACCTCAAGTTTTTGATAGTGATAGCAGTTACGTTGGATTTCAGTCGACCGGTTGCACATAGTCTTGCTATGCAACAGGCTATTTTAATTACTAGTATAACAAACAAACATCTGTCAGCATCAACATAACGTTACTTTTAAAATGTCTGTACGTACCCAGTTTTAGCAAAGTTTGTCCAATACTTCATCATAGTTTGTTTCATATTTTGATCAGCGTCAGAAAATGTTGAATTTATCAAAAATATCAAATCTTTGTCTTCAAAATCAAATAGGTAGGCTAAATCTAAACCATGTGGAGCTCCTTCAAACCACTTCGGAAGTTGTGCCCCCAATATTGACGATACAGGCCTTGTTAAGATATATTGGTAGGTATTGGTAGCTTGGTTCTGTTTTGAATGAGCAATAAGACTCTGGACAGCCGTATGAGCAAACCCAAAGTCACCACACAATTCTACTGCATTTTTCCCTTGTTGAATTTTGTCATCTGCTCGATAAGCTTGACAAAGCGCTTCAGCGACCTCGGGAATGTTATCAAAAGCACGTTTAGCGATTCTTGGCATGAACTGACTGCAGAGAGCATCAGGTGAAATGCCTTCCGATATTTTAAAATCTTGTTCAAGATTCATACCTTCATCCAATGCAACCATCGTTACCCCTTCACTGCTAGTAAAACCAGCTAAATAGTCAAGGGAACGAAAAAATTCTAATGAAGCACCAAGATTAGTATGAAAATCTAGTTGCTGTTTTATGAGATCATTGTCAACTCTTGGCGCTATACTTATGTATAAATCATTTAACCCACTATACAACATCTTCATAGTAACATTGCTGAAGTTTTCACTTGCTACTGCTCGCAAACATTCAACAATGCTAATTGTGTCTTGTTTATCACATTTAAGTTCATCGAATATATCCTGCATGAAAGATTTCTTATCGTTATTAAATGCCATATAAGAATTAGCAGTTCCACTTTGAGCAATAACTCTATGAAACAATCCTTTATTTTGTGGAAGTAAAGATAAAATACTGACACTGAATCCACCTGCTGATTCCCCAAATATAGTGATGGAATCTGGATCTCCACCAAAGTCCTCAATATTGTTTTTAACCCACTTAAGGGCCATTATCTGATCCCAAAGGCCATAATTACCCAAAGCGGCTGAGTCCCAAGTTGTCATAAATCCGAACACGTTTAGTCTATAATTGATAACTACAACTATTACGTCACCTGTTAAGGCTAATTCAGAGCTGTCGTACAAATTTCCCTGTCCAACACTGTAACCACCGCCATGGATCCAAACCATAACCGACTTTTTATTACCATACGATACACTATTCGGCACATAGACATTCAAAAACAAACAATTTTCGGATACGTCTGTAATTGGCAACATAGCGTCATAAAATCCCATTGGCTGTGAACAAGATGGCATTTGTTGTGTCCCGTCAATGACGTCATTCCAGGGTTCAATTGGTTCGGGTTTCTTGAATCTTAAATCGCCGACAGGTGGCTTTGCGAATGGTATTTTAAAGAAAGTATAAAGTTTCCCCATAGCATGCTTTGTAATGACTCCCTTAATAGGACCGGATTTTGTATTCACAATTTGATGCTCCTGGCTTATGGCAGAAGATGAAAACGACAAAATGCAAATTACAAACATTTGTAATTTCTTCATCTTTCTATCTTGAACCTACAAAAGCTAGAATTAAAATTAACATTCATTACGGCATATTCAATTTTTGTTCAAGTTTTAAAAGAAACATAAAAATTCACGTAAATCTAGTAAATAATGTTAAATTGTAATGATTAATTCTAAGATATCTTTTTCTGTATTTTCATATGTGCATTTAGTTCCAAGTATATTTAAAAAATTAAAAGAAAAACCGATCTCCTTATTTCTTGTTTTCCCTTAATCAAACTTTGATTTGGATTCATATTATTTTGGAACTTTAGATTCATTTTTTTTCAACTGTTTGGGCTTATGTTTCTAATCTATCGAACTTTCCGGCCCCTAGTGTCACATGAGGAATGATTTTTAGAAATGTGCACTTATGGCACATCAACATTTAGAAGGTATTTGTTATATACAAGTATTTGAAATATTCTGTCATAAAAGTTATGTTAACTGTACTCTAGGTACTTTATTCTTTCAATTTTAAAACTAACAACTGCGGCATCGATTTCTTGAAAATGCAATATAATGTAAATGCGATTACTCGGATTTACTGAAGTTAAAAGTCACAAAAATATGCTTCACTCTATTTTTTAAGGCTGCATAAAGTTTTCCTAGGAAAAAATTAAAACGGTGCTATATGTACTTAATGATGTTCCTAATGAACAATGCTACATTTAGTTCAATGATAAAAGCTCGAATAAATACGGAAAGTGCAGTAATTTCTCAGCGAAATACAGTCTGTGGGATCAAATTTTAGAACATGGTTTCGTCATAAGAAAACGGGTCATTTAAACACGACTTACAAAACGGTGAAATACAATGAAATAAACACATAATTTCATTAAATTTGTCATTCTTGACTTTGTTAGGGATAAATAACACTGTTGCAAATACATTTGGATATTGATGACGGACAATTAATACAATTTGTCAGGTTTCACCTTCGATTCATGGGAAAACCCGTACATCCGTGCGCATGCTCCAAGCAAATAATAATCATCGTTAAACATTGATCAAACCGTTAGAGGATTCCGTTAATTCACAGCTTATAGGAATGAAATTTTAGAAATGAATCACTAGGATCGTGATTAGAAGTTATCTATTTTTGAAAAAAATTATTTTTAGAATATCAAAAAAATTCAGAAATTGAAAAACTTAAACGATAAAATCTGAGAACTTTATCTCCAGGTTTAATTATTACTCATATGTTATTAGCTTAAATGAAAAAATTCAATATTCTTTTTTTTTCTTTTCTATTTTTTTGTTTCAGCTTATTCCCATCTTTAGATATCAAATGCCAAATAAAACATTTTATAGTTTAAATTGATTAATTAATTTATGGGGTTTTACATCCCTGTTCACTTATATCGAGACGTCACCAGCTATAGTTGAAATGGCAGAAAAACGTCAAACTACCGATTAAGTAATGATCATGTTTGCTGGTATGTTTATACCATGGGCCTTAATGGTCACCTGAGAATACGTCCAAATTGTTTGCAAAGTGCAATAGACAATATATTAAGTACAAACACTTTCCAAATTTTCTCAAGTTAAGAACTACAACTATACTTTATCAAAAATATCTAGTCATATAAATCTTTTATAAGTACCTAATAGGCATGTAGTAACTGTGTAGTACAATGCATAATTTCAAAATCATTAACCATTTCAATATACTTATGGTTTTTCATTTATGCCCTTGACCTTTGAACCTATGACCTTGAAACAGAAATCAAAATGATTGTCACATCAATACCTACAATATTCTTATACACGGGTCTACAGAAAAAGTATATATTTTTCAAGATAATTAACAATTTTATTTTTCATATACTGCTGCGATCTTGACCTTATGACCCTAAACCATATATCAAATTGATCGTCATGGCAATACCTAAAATATTCTAATAAATATGCTTATACAAAGAGTTAATAGTTTTCAAGATAATTAATAAATTAAAACGTCTTATGCAGCTATGGCCTTGACCCAAAAACCTATGACTTTGAACTACATATCAAAATCATGGTCATATAAATTCCTAAAATATTCTGATATACATGCCTATACAAAAAAAATTGGTTTTCAAAAAACTAGCAATTTTAGTCTCCTTGACCTTTGAACGTTTGACTTTGAACAATACATCAAAATGATCGTCATATCAAAAACCTACAATATTTTTACATACACGCCTATAGAAAAAGTTAATACTTTTAAAGTTAATTAACAATTTTAGACTTCTTTTGAATCAATGACCTTGAACTTTAAACGCATAACCTTGAACGACATATCAAAATCATCGTCTATCATTACATCTTATGCTTCTCTGACCCTGATATTTGAAAGTATGAATTATATTTTAAAATCATACTTATGCCAATACAAAAAAATTACTAGTTTTCAAGATAACAATTTCAGTCTCTTTTTACAGCTGTGAACTTGAACTTTGAACTTATGACCATGAACCATATATCGAAATGATCGTTGTATCCATACCTACAGTATTGTAATATACATGCCTATACACTAAGCGCCTTACCATTTCCCAATTAAGCCCCGTGGCTACCAATTGTGCAAATCTAAAACTAGATGAACCTAAAAATATTATACATGAAATAACTAAGATATCTCTTCTACAAAGTTTTTAGTATTTCACCCCCCCTGGGGCCCCAAGGGGACATAATTTCTTCATTTGTTCAAATCTGAAAGATCCTCATCCAGACATGATGGTAGCCACGATTTATTAAATTTGGCCCCGTGGTTTTGGAGGAAACGACGCATGACGGATAGATAGCAATAGCTCATCTGAGCTGTAAGCTGACATGAGCTTAAAAAAAGAGTAAAATTAAATTATATAATTTAATTTTACTCTTTTTTTAAGCTCATGTCAGCTTACAGCTCTAATATGCATATTTTAAAAACAAATCATCTTTTTAAAACTTTTTCAAACTCAATCGGTAGATAAAAAATTATATCGTTACACACACACACACACACACACACACACACACACACACACCTGCGCGTGCTCTTTTTATGACATCCATGCAAACATACATACCTTTACAAAGGTCAGCTAAAAATCTAATCTTAATAAAGCCGGAAAACATAGGTACGAAAAACATCAAAACACTTGTGTTGATAGTAAAATTTTCTTTTGTAAGTTTATATATGTTTGTTTACAAATAAACGTCCCTGACTAGTATTAAAAGCCAATAACTAGTTTTTAAAATATATATTGAATGTACTCTACACTGCAATCAATTCACTTTCGATTTGACCTTGAATATAATTAAAACCAAGTACGCGTTATCCAAAAAATTGAGATATAGATACCTGAAGCGAATAGCGAGAATATGCGTATGGTCCTATTCAGCTTTTCAGTGTCATAAAATAGAACGATTTTATTTTAAAATATCGCATGCAACACTTTACCTCATGAGGTTATTTTACTTAATGTCAATAAGGTTCAAAACAAATCTAAATAACTGTTTAATTTCATATGTAAAATATATATAAATAATATATAAATGCCTCCAGATATATTACTTGCAATCATTTTTGAATAATCTTTCACATCATGAATTGTAATGACATTTTACACTCTTGTTGATCAAAACAGCTCAGAGGCTCATGGTGACCTATAGTGATCGTAGTTTTTGAATAATCGTTCACATCATGAATTGTAATGACCTTTTAGATTCTCGTCGAGCAAAATAGCCTTTTCTGTTGTGGCTGAACAAAAACCGAAAAGAAGTTTAAATGATCAACTGACAAAAAGATCGTTCTAGTGCAGGGTGCTTAAAGATTAAAACTAATATGGGGATTTTTTTTTTTAAAAAAAAGGGCAATTAATCACAAGTCCTTAACGATATATTTACCTTACTCATTCATTCATTCATTCATTTATTTAATTCCAATACCATAGTGATTTTGTTTTTCAAGATAACATAAACTTAATTAATTGACATATACACAAACAAAGATCAAGAAGCAAACATATATACATATTAAAGTTTACATTAATTCATTATCATAGGAAAACAATTTGATCTCCAGTCTATGTTAGGCAGCAATAAGTACTATAGGTGAGTTTCACCAAAGGTAAAAATGCCAATGTAAGAGTTTTAGATATATTCCATGACAATGGTATATATATAACACAAATACCAGTTAAATTTTGATGTGCCAGATGTGCACATTTCGGAAATTCATTCCTTATCAGTGACACTAAGACCGAAAATTTTGATAGATAAAAAACTGTTAGCCAAACTGTTGAAAATAATGAATCAAAAGTTCCAAAATAATATAAATCCAAATCCAGCCAAGGAATGCTTTGCATGAGAGAACAAACCTTAGTTTTAAATAAATTTCAAATTTTAGACGGCTAAAAAATGTGCTAAATGGTACATTTTCTGACAGCACAAAGTACTGCCTACTGAGTTATGGATACCCTCGGGAAGTTTTACTCCACCAGCAGCGGTACCCGCTCAGGGGGTAGTAAATATATAACACAAATACCAGTTCAATTTTGATGTGCCAGATGTGCACATTTCGGAAAATCATTCCTCATCAGTGACACCAAGACCGAAAAGTTTGATAGATAAAAAACATGAGTTTTTATATCCAATTCGCTGCCTAATAGTACAAATTAGAGACTACACAGATTATGGTAAATGAAGACATTAAACTTTTGTACTGAAAGCCAGATTCTGCGTCGTATGGATACCAGTTCAGTAGCAGTACAATCTAACACAATGTGTTTCAGGTTCAATGTGTCAACCAAATTTTAAAACCACTGATAAATCTGTACCACGACTATTCATTAAAGAAAAGTAATAACACAAAACTGATTTTAGCAATTAAGACGGATATTATATATATGAAACTTGACGATGGATAAAATGCAACTATTTTTTCAAACAGAATAGTTCAAGATTATGGAAAACTTTGGATTTTTACTCGATATTTGGATCAATATTAGGCTTAGATTTGAAGCATCAACAATAATTTATAAATTTTAAACGGGTAGATAAACCGTTTAAGACAACGGTCTTTAACTGACCAAGTTTCATAAACTAAAAAATATTCTATATCAGATCAAAGAGCAAAAATGATTCAACTATATATTCCCGTTATCCTATTCTACATCTTTAACAATCTTGTTTGACAAATGTATTTATAGTTTACGCATTTGTATTTAACAAATCCTGGTAAATTTTATTTGCCATATGTGCACGTTTCGGAAAATCATTCCTCATCAGTGACACTAGGGGCCGAAAAGTTTGATAGATAAAAATGCCAAAAAGTTAAAAATTAATAAATTCAAAGTTTCAAAATTATATGAATCTAAATCCAGTTGAGGAATGCTTTGCAAGAGAGAACAAACCTGAGTTTTAAACAGATTTTAAAAAATTGAGACGTCTGAAAATTTTGCTAAATGGTATATTTTCTGACAGCACAAAGTACTGCCTACTGAGTTAATGATACCCTCAGACAGTTTTATTCCACCACCAGCAGCACCCGCTCTGGGGTATTAAATATATAACAAAACTACCTGTTAAATTTTTATGTGCCATTTATTGGCTACATTTGCTATGTATAACAGATCTTTCTAACCATGAATTTTGTAAATGCATCGTTTTTTATCGTTGGTGGCTGTACAACCTGAAATGCAAGGCACAGTTAACGCATTTGAAGAGAATACAGAATATCTCAGCTCTTTATTACTCTTTGAAGAAACCTCAAATTTGTTAAACAACATTCTCTATGCACTTTAAACAATTTTTCTATTAAATGGTAAAGTTAGAGCAAATATTGCCTTGCTGTAAAGACTTAAACTTTCACTTAAAATGAAAAATTAAAAAAAAATCAAATAAATTTAACTATATTCCATCTCATAACTAGTTACTCTTTGAGTCACTGTGTTAGTGACAGTGAATTATGCAAAAGTTTCATAGAAAATCCAATTAACGTGTATACATTTGTTGCTGCTGCCATCTTGAATCCATATCCCAGGTTGGTAAAAACTTGTCTTCACCACTCAGGAATTTTCCACACAATATCTGACTCAAATACTTTCGGAATAGAATTTATTTTTAAAAAATGTGGATTTAAATTGCAACTGATTTCCGAAATGTGCACATATTGCACAGTAATATTAAACAAGTATTTCTGTTAAATATTTGCATATTCTCTTAATCATAATAAAACGTTCGACTCGTTAAGAAGATTCGTGTGTTTTCAACCTTGCCAGGTCATACATGAGACTTTAAATTGATATACTGCCAGTTAGCATGGCATCATAATAAAATAACAGAGTAATCACTGGTTTACCCGTGCCAGAACAGGCGGTATACATGCTTGTCTATGGGATTCTGACTGGTTGGACTGGCATCTCAATGCCAAGTGCGTTCTAGTACAAGGCAGACCATAAAACACACCGTTTACCTCGTTCAGACATAAACTTATTCTTAAAAAAACTCTTAGGGGTTATAGACATGCTTTCCTCGAGAATAGCTGGAAAAAATTGCTGATGCAATGTTTTTCAACATTCCAACCAACCTAATTTCTATCACAGTATCTAAAATCATTACAAATAATGTCCTTCTTAAAGTAACGCCTACAACGATTATTGTATATGTACATATGTGTATAATGTTTGAACATATAGATTTAACTCGTAGTATTCTACAGGTGAATAACAAGTTGTAGTTTTCATCAATCGGAAAGTTTAATGTGTTCCCTTCTTATAATCTGCATATTGTTTGCTTTTTATTACTAACTCAAATGGCTGTGTATTTTAAATGTACCATTTTTCTTTAAATGTTTAAGTTTCATTGTTTCACTACAGATTTTTTATATGTGCACATCATAAGGTTTATATTTGTGGAAATGAACAGCGACTAAGTTTATTATATTTCTTTACATGCGACTTATATGACTGAATGCTGCTGTATCCATATAAATTAAAATTAAAAGAAAATAAAGAAATTGTTCTTCTATTTATCTTTTTATTTAAAAAAAAAATAGAATATAAATCAAGGAAATTTTGAAAATATATATATTTATATATATATATAAACAAAAATAAAAAATAAATCTTAAAAAATTGCAGATTAGCTTTCACAGAAAAATATAACTTTGGTTAATTTAATTAAAAGGAGCTATATTATTAAAACTGAATGTAGGAATGATTTAGTAATAACCAATTAAAATTGTTCGTATGAAAACTTTTTTCTTCAATCAGGTGTTAGCTAAATCACAGATAAAACAATATGAATTTAGTAAGTCATAAACTGGCATTATTTAATGATAATGATAAACTGAATTTTCAGTAAAATTTTCTTTCCTTTAATTAATATAGAATATAAATACTAAAACCACTTGTTGCAATTTTTATTACAAAAATATTTCAAAAATATTTCAACATTGTATAATAGTACAACACTAAAACATCTATTAAGCAAGTAACAAACAAAACTCCTCAAACACATACGCACACACTATCAATTTTGTGATATCGAGGTAAAGAAAAAATTAACACAACAATTTGACACATCAAAGTAAGATGACTCTATGTTAAAACCCTGTTATCGACACACACACACACACACACACACACACATTCTCTCTCTCTCTCTCTCTCTCTCTCTCTCTCTCTCTCTCTCTCTCTCTCTCTCTCTCTTAGCGCGTGTCTTAAAGCGTTATTACTTTTTACAATTCCTCACGGTTTACATCGCTTCTTCTGTGTCTTTCAACAATCTTCGGAATATCTTCTATCCATAACTTCATTCTCCGTTTTATATCGCCGTCAGCAGCTTCCGATTTCGATTCTAAATTCAAGTTCATGTATTCCATCTTAGCCTCCGTAAAACCTGGCCATTCGGGTAATGAATCAGAATTCGGATTTCTGAAAAATGGTAAAGATCTTTAAACATAGAACTGTGTATATATATATATATATAGAGAGAGAGAGAGAGAGAGAGAGAGAGAGAGAGAGAGAGAGAGAGAGAGAGAGTTCAGAATAACATGAGTTCGCTTAGTTTTTAAACAACTGTAATAAAATTTAACTTTAGTAAATTTAAGCAATTAAACAGTTCTATTTGGAAAGAAACAAAACACCCTAGAGGCATAGTATGCTCTTTTGAACATAGCGGAACCAACCCAAACAAAAGGTTACTTACAGAATATTTAAGTTTTGACTGTAGTAAAGAAGAGAGAAACGAACATTTATACCATAATAACGTACCCAGTTTTAGCGAAATTTGTCCAAAACTTCATCATAGTTTGTTTCAATTTTCGGTCAGCTTCCGTCAATGTGGTGTTCAATAAAAGTTCAAAATCTTTGTCTTTAAAATCAAACAAATATGGAACATCCATGCCATGCGGTGCACCTTCAAACCATTCCGGAAGTTCATAACCAAATGTCTTTTTCGTTGGACGGGATATGATATACTGATATGTTTTGGTAGCTTTGTTTTGTTTGGAATGTGCAAAAAGACTTTCGATGGCTTCAGAAGCAAACATATAGTCACCAATCAAATCTACGGCATTTTTTCCTTGCCGAATTTTGTCGTCTGCTTTGTAAGCTTTACAAAGCACTTCGGAGACCTTGGAGTTACTATCAAAGGAACGTTTCGCAATTCTTGGAATGAATTTGTTACAAACCGCATCTTGTGATATACCTTTAGAAAGGTCTGGTAACTTGCCATTTACCATATCACTTGTCGAAACTTCAATAGTATTCGCCATGGATATTCCTTCGCCGTTAGTATAACCAGTCATATAATCAAGGGAACGAAAGAAATCCAATGAAGAATCGAGTTCACTACGAAAATCCAATGGCTGTTTTATGAGATCATTGTCAACTCTTGGTGCTAAACCTATATATAGATCATCAATACCACCATAGAATATTTTCAAAGATATATTGCTGAAGTTTTCACTGGGTACTTCACGTAAACATTTTACAATGCTAACTGAGTCCGCTTTATCACATTTGACATCCTGAAGTATATCCTCCATGAAGGATTTTTTGTCATTGTTGAACGCCATAGGAGCATTGACGATTCCACTTTGAGCAATAACCCGATGAAACAATCCTTTATTTTGTGGAAGTAAAGATAAAATGCTGACACTGAATCCACCTGCAGATTCGCCAAATATAGTGATGGAATCTGGATCTCCACCAAAATCCTCAATATTGTTTTTAACCCACTGAAGGGCCATTATCTGATCCCAAAGGCCATAATTACCCATAGCGATTGAGTCCCAAGTTGTCATAAATCCGAACACGTTTAGTCTATAATTGATGGTTACAACTATGACGTCACCGGTCAGAGCTAGTTCAGTACTGTCGTACATATTACCCTGTCCAAGTACATAACCACCGCCATGGATCCATACCATAACTGACTTTTTAATCGATAAACTATTTGGCACGTAGACATTCAAAAATAAACAATCTTCAGATACGTCTGTATTTGGTAATATGGTATCAAAAATTCCCATCGGTTGAGAACAAGATGGCATTTGTTGTGTCCCGTCAATGACGTCATTCCAGGGTTCAATTGGTTCGGGTTTCTTAAATCTCAATTCGCCAACAGGTGGTTTTGCAAATGGTATTTTAAAGAAAGTATAAAGTTTGCCCATAGCATGCTCTGTAATGACTCCCTTAATAGGACCGGATTTTGTATTTACAATTTGATGTTCCTGGCAAAATACAGAGGGTATTAACGTAAAAATAACCAATGCAATGGTCAGTGATTTTTCCATTTTGGTGTCTTCTTGGCCTACAAAGAAAGAAATTAATTAATTATGTAAATATAGATTTTAATGATAATAAAACACAAACATGCCAGTCCGTGTCATATACAAAATAAAAATACCTGCTAAATTTTGATGTGCAATATGTGCACATTTCGGAAAAGCATTCCTCATTAGTAACACTAGGGGTCGAAAAGTTTGAAAGATAAAAACATAAGCCAAACAGATAAAAATGAATGAATTTAAAGTTCCTAAATTATATAATCATACAACATAATTAAATTGACCTCAGAAGCTGATCCAGAATTTTATGGAACAAGGGTTGAGAATTTTATCACGAGATATTGCGTGCCACAGGTTCCACCCCCAAGTGGCGAAGGATCTTTTGGCAGCAAAAGGCCTCAAGTGTGTTCAATGCAGATCCTTGCTTGGGTTCCAGGGTAACCCCCCCCCCCCACCACCACCACCACAATCACCTTTAAACCGCCAAGGGCCTAATGAAAAAGTTATTTTAGAATACACAGACCGGATTGGCTTTTCTCCTGCAGTTAAAAACATTTCCAATGTCGCAACTTACATTTTTTCTAAACTATGAAATGGCACGAGTTGTACAGAAATTGACGACATAATTACTGCTACAAATGATAGCAGACCTATTGAAGGATACGAGGGTTATAAATTCAATTCTTGGTGTCAGCTATTATTGATTTTAGTGTTTTATTTAGGCAGGTAATCACTGTGATGATTTAGGCCCTCCATTAGTACTACAGTCAACATTACGGATAGTGCCCGTCTAATTTCGGGAGTTTCATAACCGATGGTCCCCATCTTTGGCTATCTTTCTTGGCCGTTTCTGCCATTTACTTGTATTGTGTCGTGTTCCGGTTTTACCAGCTTTTCCACTTACAGCTTGATTCTTTACTTGCGTTTCAAGCAAGGGCAGTCAATTTTTAAAAAAACTTTTTTCACTTGATATGTCATCTCTTATCACAAAAATAGTTTTTGTACTATGAATAGTGCGTGACAGTATAACATTGTGTGTAATATATAAATATGCATTTACGCAAACAGTAAGCTTTAAAAATCAACAGATATTAAAAACGGGGAAATGCTACATAGAAGGAAGACTACTGCCTTTTAATGCGTCAAATAACTGGATATATTCTGCTGTTTATGTTGAATTATTTCCGTGACAAGTACGGTGTTATCATTATAACGAGATCTTAAAGATTACCTGTCACGGATTTTCATATGTTTTAAATACCATTTAGATTTACATGTAGTACCGTATCTAGAATTATTATGCCCATTCGGCCATTTAATATAAATTTTTGTTCAGACCCACAAAAGAAACATTTTTAAAGAAAATCGTAAAATGTCAAGATTCATAATTTTAAAAACAATGTATTTTTCAGAAGCAATTAAGCAATTCATATTTTCTAACAACAACAACTACAACAACAACAATAATTATAATAATAATAATAATCAATGAAAATACATAAAAAATAGAATGCTTGAAAATTGCATTTGCTTTCTTGTTGAGCCTTGCTTTTATCCCCCTTTAATATGGTACGGGTCTTGATACATGGAATGAATCAATAATAATCTCTAAATCATTAGCAGGTGCCTATCGGATTTAATTTCAACTTGTGCAAAATCAATTTTCGTGAAAGAAACAACGATCAACGATGAGTTCGGATCAGTCTAATAGAGTGATCTTCTTCAGGGACGGATCCAGAATTCCATGAAGGGGGTGAGGATCGTTATCACGAGATATCGCAAGCGCTGAAGGATAATGACCCCTGCGACGAAGGGTATTGGACCTAGAAAGACTCTAAGCGGGTGCAGGACACAGTCCCGCTGGGGGTCTAGGAGGCAAAGCCCCGGGCGAAAAATGAATTTTTAAAATCAATTTTCGTGAAATAAACAACGATCAACGATGAGTTCGGATCAGTCTAATAGAGTGATCTTCTTCAGGGACGGGTCCAGAATTCCATGAAGGGGTGAGGATCGTCATCACGAGATATCGCAAGCGCTGAAGGATAATGACCCCTGCAACGAAGGGTATTGGACCTAGAAAGACTCTCAGCGGGTGCAGGACACAGTCCCGCTGGGGGTCTAGGAGGCAAAGCCCCGGGCGAAAAATGAATTTTTAATATCTTTGGGAACTTTTTGGCCACCTCTCTCTCTCTCTCTCTTTAATATTTTTCAAAGGGGATTGCAAGTCAAGCAACCCCCTCCCCCTGAAACCTTTTATTATACTGCCGTTGGCCAATGCAGTTACATGACGTCATAAAATAGACTCCCAAAAACTGATTGACTTGGATAAACTGGAATGGTATTGCACTTTCTTATTTCGTAATCGATTTTTTTAAAATGATGTATAAAAAAATCGTCGATATATAACTCATTCCAGAATTTTATCAAATATTTCTATAAGCCATTTTAAGTATTATAATAAACTAATATGTCACCACTAATAAAAATCGTTTCAGGTACTATTTAAACAAAAGTGCATTTTAACGCGTTTTATTAATTAATGCCCTGCGTACAAGTCCGAATTTCCTCTTACCCTAGTCCGATTTTCCTCTGACCCTTACAAACATTCAGGGGATATTCGGCTACCATTCATGTATGTCGTTATCATCTGAGAGAGAGAGAGAGAGAGAGAGAGAGAGAGAGAGAGAGAGAGAGCGCTTGTGTGTATATGAAATAACTTGATAGTGTCAATATTGAGGACGATTTTGATATGGGTGCATTCATGTATGCCGTTATGTCTCAGAGAGAGAGAGAGAGAGAGAGAGAGAGAGAGAGAGAGAGAGAGAGAGAGAGAGAGCAGTGGTACCTGCAACTGTAACCATCGAAAAACAGCTTGTGTGTATATGAGATAACTTGATGGTGTCAATATTGAGGACGATTTTGATATGAGTGCATTCATGTATGCCGTTATGTCTCAGAGAGAGAGAGAGAGAGAGAGAGAGAGAGAGAGAGAGAGAGAGCAGTGGTACCTGCAACTGTAACCATCGAAAAACAGCTTGTGTGTATATGAGATAACTTGATGGTGTCAATATTGAGGACGATCTTGATATGTGTGCATTCGTGTATGCCGTTATGTCATAGGTACGATCTAACGGTTAGTACTGGTTACCTCCCTTTAAATGTGAATCATCAGTGAAAATCTAGGCCTATTTGCAATATTATGTACAGTCAATCCTCTTTATAACGACCAAGTTTGTCCCCATATCCTTTTGTCTTATAAAAAATTGTTGTTGTAAAGAAATAATGACAGAGTTTTCTATCCTGAGAAATCCAGGGTCTTTCTACATGTACTCAAGTTTATTTTGACCAAGTTTAACAAATAAAAAATACTGAAAATAAATTTACAACATTGATTTTTTAAACTATGGTAAAGTTCATATATAAATGAAATTTAAATTTGAAATGTTTCTGAAACTTCAATTATCTAATGCATGAGTGACAGACACATCCAAATGATCTCTTCACAGTAGAATATTCTAAATTGCATGATTTAATGTTTTTAAACTCTAGATTTGGAATATTCTTGGCAAATTCATAGCTATTAAAACAATTTGGAATTTGGAATATTTGTCGGTAAGTGAAGTTGTCATTGTAAAGAGAGCAAAATGAACTGTGCATGTTCGTTTCCTAAATTTTTTTGTCGGTAAGTGTAAATGTCGTCGTAAAGAGGGTCGTTATAAAGAGCTCTCTCTCTCTCTCTCTCTCTCTCTCTCTCTCTCTCTCTCATATATATATATATATATATATATATATATATATATATATATATATAGATATGAGAGAGAGAGAGAGAGAGAGAGAGAGAGAGAGAGTTGTGATGTATAAATCAATCATTATATATTATGCGTTGTTGATGTTATTGTGCACATAACAAATCAAATGTACATGTACATGTACATTGAAAATTTGTAAATAATAATGTAACTTGTACCACTTCCAGTGGTTTAATAGAGTGAATAAAGTAAATTGAATTGAATTGCTTTGGTAAATAAAATAAATAAAGATGGACAATATATAAATAGTGTTCTTGGTTGAGGGAAATATGGAGGATTGTCTTCCCGAAGGAACATTTTAAAGTTCCCAAGGGGGGCATTCCTCAATATTTCCCTCAACCAAGGGCACTATGTACTTTATTATACCGAACAAAAAGCGATTTCTTTTTACCTTTTATTCCGACAAAGCCTGTTTAAAATGCGTAAAATGACATCTAATAAAAAAAACTTTAGAAATTACTGGTCTATAGATTACGTAATCTTAAGTAGGATCATCCGGTAGTTTCCGTGATGGACATCCGTAAGTTTCCGTGTCTATGATCGGTGAACATTGCAATATCCCATTGCAATGTTGACCGCTGTTTCAAACATTGTGAATTGTTTCATACCACGTGATTAGAAATTGACCAAGAATAGTTTAAGAATTTTCCGTGAGGTATAATAATATATGAATAGTGCCCTTAGATGAGGGAAATAAGACGGATTGTCTACCCGAGGGATAAAGTTCCCAAGGGGAGACAATCGTCCATATTTCCCTCAACCATTGCTACTATTTACTTTAATATAACGATCAAAAAGCGATTTCTTTTACTGTCTATTATGATAAAGCCTGTTCAAAATTTGTAAAGTTACTGGTCTATATCATACGTCCTAAGTAGGATCACTCGGTAGTTTCCGTGAAGGACATCGTACGTTGCCGTGCGTAGCAGTGAACATTGCAATATCACATGGCAATGATTAATTGTAGAGTAAGTAACTGTATATCTAATTTGCTGACCGATTCAACAGTCTATAATATGTAGCACATATACCCTGCACAAACCGATAGCACGTATCTGTAAACCTACAGCTTTCTTGTTCCTGTAAGGCTAGTTGAGCTGTTTGACCAAGCAGTACTTAAAAAGTTCGTCGTAATTAAGTCGTGTTAATTGTGCGTTGACATTTTCTTCAAAGATATTTTTAAGAAAGTCCCAGATATGATCCCCGATGGCTGATAGAGCAGGACAAACACGGCATATATGCACATAAATATCAGCTATAAAAATGTTATATAAGTCACATGCTTTAGATAGGCTGTTCGGAAAAGTAGTCCACAACTTTGCAATGATCATGAATCACACACGTTTCAATTCAGTGTTACTGACAGGATAACGCCACACTGTTGCTTCCGTAATAATGTCGTGGAGAGCAGAATACCTTTTGAAGTCATTGGTAGCTGACACTGTGCTTCCATGACACTTTATCTTGAAATGTAAAGTTCACTGAAAAATCTATCAGGTATGGTAATAATCCGTAATATCGAAGAATATGTACAACGTCCGGTATAAAACCTTTCTGGTTGTTGAAAGGATCAGCAAAGTAGGTATACAGTCTGAGCAGAAATATGTCAATGACTGATATCCTAGGTTCCTAAATTCACAACCATACAGCACTGATGGCAAGAGAAGTGATACCAATGTTAGCAAAAGCAAAGTATACTTTCCTGTCCTTATCACAGCATTTGCGGGGCCTAGATCATTGTACATAACAGTTGTACATGTTTTGCTGAATACCTCATCAGTGTGGTTTGAGACAACAGGTACTGTATTGTTGCCAAAATATCAGTTGAAATTTAGAGCACTTATAGACCTTGAATTAAAACCATAAATTAGAATCTAAGATTTATTTACATTATATACATAACGCCATATATTTGCATACTTATATATCTATAGGCAATATCCAACATATATATTGCAAACCAAGAGGTGATAAACTTAAACAAGACAAATCATCTGCAAAACCAGGGTTGCCACTGTCAACCTTTCCTATTCTAGCCCCTACGCTTGATGAGGCCAACTGATGCATAAATACTAGATAAAGGACCCCACCCCCATCCCCGTTTGACTCCCTGTTTTACAGGAAACCATTCCGATTGTAGGGTATTAACAATAACAGCGCTACAGGTATTTATGTGTAAGTCATCAATAAGGTGTAAAAGCTTACCCCGAACTCCAAAATTGTAAAATTTCACCATCAGAATTTTCCTCCAGGCAGTGTCAAATGCCAAATATGTTGCAGTGTCGAGGAAAGCAACACACACCTTACTGTCTAACCCTAAGTTATGATTGATTGTTTCATGCATATTAAACGAAGCAGTTAAGCAACTGAGTCCACTCTGAAATCCCTGTTGTTGCGGTGAAGGGAAGTTAGTATTTAATTCGCAATTTGACAAGCGCAACATAAATAACTTTTCAAACAGTTTTCAAGTGTAGGCCCAGTAACAATGGTAGTGGTCTGTAATTATCTGGAATGTGTTTGTTTTTATCACCACCTTTGAAAATAGGCACAATAAGACCCTTTTTCTAACTTAAAGAACTTGTCCCACGTTTACAATCATATTAAATAACTCCGCGAGCACTTTAGATAAAATGCCTGAAGCGTAGCGCAAATGCTCAGCTTGAATCACGTTATACCCAGGAGCTTTACTTTTAATTAATTCGAGGACTTCGTCTTCGTGGATAATACCACCCGGCAGTAAACCTTCAGAATCACAAACTTCGTTGAATATACCAGACATAGCAAGTCCGTAGGCAGGTATTTTAGAAAGGGGGTGCGATTTTTAAGAATGTAGGCACACGCACCGCAGATGTGCCTCACTAGGGGGGTCTGGGGGCATGCTCCCCCGGAAAACTTTTGAAATAAAACGCAAAATAGTGCATTTTTACGAAAGCCCATTGAGCTAACTTTCGTAGAAGAAAGAAATAAAAATAACGCGTTATTACGCGTAGTTTTTGCGAATAAACGCGAAACTTTCGCGAATAAACGCGTAATTTTCGCGTTATTTTCGCGGTTAAGGTAGGTTTGACTGCAGTTGAACAATGGATAATGAAAACTTGGCAAAAAAGAGGCTATAGAAGCCAAATATCACATCAAATTTTGCCTCGTAGAAGTGTTTCTGGAGAAGAAGTTATTTTTAGACTTTAGCTATGTAGGTCACTGTGGCCTACTTCTGGTAGTCACGGCAACCAAAAACAAAAATCTAAATAGCAATGTTCTATAGTTGCTTTTCACCAAGTTTTAATGAAATGTGGCGCTTTTTTTCACTATTCGACATGTTAAACAAAAAGGAAGCCCGATTAATTTTAGTGTAGTCATGCCTAAATATAAGTGATACAATTTCTATCATAACTCATGTGATAAATCATAGTACATGTATATGAAAAAATACTCCATGTTATTTTCCATTATCATTTTAAAAATGATGTTGATATAACCTTAATATTGTGATTTTCTAGAGGTCACCAATATACTGAATTGAACAATGCGTTCTAAACATCACATACATCAGAGTAATTTTTCCTTCTCGTTAACTTTAACTTTTTTAATATCCTTTTCAGCGTTGATTTACTTATAATGATGTTATGCCCAATTGCTAGGAAGCATAAAATTTCAGCATGCGAAAACCCAAGTTCAAAATATAACCTCACAAAGTTTACTCTTTGTTTTACTATTCTATATTGAGTAAATTAAATTAAAATATTTCAGATATATCTTGTTTATATAGAAAGTAACGCGTAATTACGCGAAAGTTACGCATTAATTCGCGAAGTTACGCATTTATTAGCAAAGTTACGCGTAATAACGCGTTATTTATATTTTTAGCTCAACTGGCTAAAGCCAGATGAGATTATGGCATGATGCCTACGTGCGTCCGTCCGTCCGTCCAGCAAAAACTCTGAAACTACTGGGCCAATTTTAACAAAACTTGGCAGGAATGATCCCTAGAGGAAGTAAATGAAAATTGGTACAATTGGTTTCCAATGCAACCAATAGTAGGTCACAGCATGCAAAATCTGCTGTGATATTTGGCTTCTAGACACCCTTAAACATATAGGTTGTACATTTCGTGAAATTCCGTCAAACACTAGGTTACGCGTTTTTAGCGTTTTTCTGTCATACTTCGTAAAAAGTGCAAATAAGGCTTATAATGGGATATCAACTTTGAAAATCTTCTTCTCTGAAACAATGAAGCCTTAAGCTTTCATATTTGGCAGTTAATATCAACTTGAGCCCCTTTACAATGTTTGTACAAATGGTGGCCCCCGGTCCTTTTTTGGCCCCATCCCAGGGGTCCATATATCTGCATATGCATATATTGGAAATCAAATTTAAAAATCTTCTTTTCTGAAACTGTAAGGCCTAATGCTTTTATATTTGGCATTTAACATTAGCTTAAGTCCCTTTATCAGGTTTGTACAAATGGTGGCCCCTGGGCCATTTTTGGCCCCACCCCAAGGGCCCATATATCTACATATACTTATATGAGAAGTCAAATTTAAAAATCTTCTCTGAAACTGTAAGGCCTACAGCTTTTATATTTAGCATTTAACATCAGCTCAAGTTACAGAAATTTCCCATCCAGTAAATGCTATATAAGTAATATCCCTTTTGGGAAATTTCTCAAAATGGGCTATTGCAACAAATTGTAAGCACATCTCTTAAACTGCATACAAGATTCTTAGAACTTTGTAAGAATAAGGAACACAAAAAATACAGGTGCATATCGACCAAAACTTCAAATCTACTAGATTTGTGGATGTTGTCCCTTTTGACAAATTTCTCAAAATGTGCTATTGAAACAAAAAATTTTCAATACATTCAATATTTAATCCTGCTCACCAAGCTTATTTTATCATTTATACAAGTAATTTCCTGCCTTCTTAACACATTTTCTTATTTGCTGATCTAATATCAACTAATAAAGCAAATGAAAAGTAGCTAATTGCCTTTTCAAGAACCATTTCGTCAGTTGAGCTCCACAGGCCTTTTTGGGCCTCTTGTTTTCTCCTACAAAAGTGAGCTCAATGGGCTTTCGTAGCATTTTAGAGTATTTTGATGAACAAATAATAGTCAATTATGATGTTTTGAAGTTTCATTTTTTTTCTTGTTTTAATTTTAACACAAATGTTTTCAAAACGATTTTTAGGGTTTAATAGTGGTAAATGATTTCAACCAGGCTTTAACAGTCCTTATTGGTTTTCAAAAGGGGGGTGCGTTCGCACCCCCACCCCCCGAATACGGGCCTGGTATGTAGTGTTGATGTTCTGTTCAAAGTCATCATCAAACTTATCTATTGCAATTGGTTTCGGCGTAAATAATGTCCGCGTCCGTGTAATAACTCGCAAAGGCCTGTGCGACACCCTTAGCATCACGATATGTGTGATTGTTGCAACTTGATGGTTTCAGGATATATCTTGGACTGTCTGGATTTAAGCCGTTTTACCAAATGCACAAACAATCTAATGTCACATGAAGATACTTCAGGTAGTTGTTGGTAACACTCTTAAGCTTGGTGATACTGCTCCGCTGCAGAAGTGAGAAGGTTGCGAAAATGCCTCTTTGCTCCACAGGTACTTGGGGACGGGTAACCCCCCCCCCCTTTCCCGGATTATTGTTTTCTGGACGATTTAATAAAATTATCTAGACTTTTTTACTTTTAAATATTTCCTGATGATGTATCAACTATAATACAACACTTTTTACCCGAGTACGATCCGTTTTAAGAAAGTCGAAAAAATCGACCATATCATATCATAAAAAAGACGTGTGATATGGTCGATTTTTTCGACTTTCTTAAAACGGATCGTACTCGGGTAAAAAGTGTTGTATTATAGTTGATACATCATCAGGAAATATTTAAAAGTAAAAAAGTCTAGATAATTTTATTAAATCGTCCAGAAAACAATAATCCGGGAAAGCCTGTGCTTTGCTCTCTTGAAATCAGCATATGATTTAAATCCATATACAATGACTGTTACGTAGCATGGCAGGTTTAACTTCTGCCGTTCAGTATAGACCTGAAATACATGGCTCCGAACGGTTTTTTTTTTTTTTTATTCGGAGCCATGTATTTCAGGTCTACCGTCCAGTACGGCTTGGCATTTAATGGCTTAGAGTTTATATCAGAGTTATCTCTCTTTACGTGGTTTTCGAATCATTGTATTTGTCATTCTAATGACAAGAATAATCTGCTCTTGATTTCACTAAATGACGTCTAACGTCAAGAATAAATTACGAAATTAAAAAAAAAAACTTCTGTTGACCAGTAACGCTTATTGCATGTAAACATTAGAAAGTGCAATAAAATTCGTGAAATCGTCGAAATATCCGTTTATTTATAAGTTATAGCATAATATGTGGTTATACACTAATCATTACCAACGACACACAAAAAATGTCTTTGTTGCATGCGAGGCCCATTTTTGAATTGTTTTAAATTCATAATTATTATTTATTTAAAGTTAGATATTCGGTGACCGAATTTCAAGCAATTTCTAGTTTACATCGTTTAAACTTACGCCGGTGTTTGACAAGAAATGACGTCTTTGCGTCAGTTTTCAAGATACGTGTGTGACTGCAAGTGTCACGGATAAATGGATATTGAAAAAATACACTGATTTACAGTTCACAAACATTAATCACTTTGATGAACATCTTTAACATTATTGACAACTCTGAATTAGATTTTCAGGAATCAATTAATTGTTTCCGGTCGTCTGCATAGGATTAAAACTTCAAAAAAGTTTTGGCGCGATATTCAAAAATAATAATTAGCACATTTACAATTAAATCATGCAAGGTGTTTTTTTTTTGCTCTTGAAAAATAATTCCTTTAGCACCAGCGACAAATAAATACAGACATGCATTATAAAATATTCTTATGTCGTAATTTATAACAAATAATGAGCACAAATTAAAACTGATCATTGAAAGGCAGCTGAGACGAGAATTTTATCGACAAAACACAATATTGTTTAAGAATAATAAAGACGTTTTCACGAATTTTATACAATTAAATCGTCGCATAATTTACCAATAAAAATAAAAATAAAAAATCCTCATGGTACACAAATACCTGAGGTTCAAACCGATACTCTGTGACAAAATAAGCAATTATTACCTTTTGAGAGCAAATTATTTCATCAATTTTACCGTTTCTGGCTAACGCTCGTTACCATATTCCTAACATTTTAAGTACATGTAACACGCGAGCATAAAGTTTGCAAGTTGGCTAAATATTATCCAACAAGCATCATAATATTTACATGTGAAACACGGGTTATTTCAAAATAAGTACGTTTGAGGTCATTCATATTCATTTAATAAGGGGAAATTAATTCAGTAATCCGTAAAAGGCAATCAATATTGTTTGACGGAAAACACCGGGGATAATCGGCTTACTAACGTAAATACCGATAAATAAGCCTCCTTACGATATCATTACTATTCAGTTTTCACTTTAATTCATGTTGTCACTTGTTTCCCGGTAAATAAAACACTCGTTTTTAAACACAATTTCTCACAATCAAAACCACTTTTTAAAAGACTTTGATCCAAAATAGTGAAATATTGCTTATTTTTGGTTTTCTTTGGTTAAATTTTCACAAAGTTTGCTGAATTTCACCATTGTTTATCAGAAAAATTTTACAGGTGATAGTTGTTGACATGTGCTGTGAACGAAAACAAAAAGTAAAAGTACGATAAATCCAATTGGATAACGGCGTCTAGTGAAAACTAAAAGAGCCAATGAAAATAGATTTTACTTGAAACGTTGGAATCCGATTACTAGGTCTTCCGCTGAAGCTTTGAATAAGAAGCTCTCTGTTTGTTATGGTCGAATTTTCGTTTTTGGAGAAAAATTAACAAATGGAATAGTAATTTTAATGATTTTAAGAATTTAGTTTTCGATTGCAAGGAAGCCTTCGTAATGGCAGACCTGTTAGGTTCGGAAAATATAGGTAGAAGAATGGCATCTCTGAGGTCTGAAGGTAAAAGTGGTCAAATGCAAAGCCTACTTGGCGAGTTCAAAGGCTTGTACGAAGGAAGACTGAGGCGACTTGATGAAGCAGAACGGTCTGGAGAGGACACATCAAAGGTAGAAATACAGTCAATATCGGAATGTTAAAAAACTTTAAACCAGAGACATATATGTCTCTGTTTAAACTAGTCTCAATGCCTATTTTTTTAACATCACTAAGTCATTTTGATGTATTTCTCAAGTGAAAATACTTTCAAAAAACTTCATTTATAGATTTTTACTCCAGTCACAGTTTTATTACTTTTTATTGATACAGGAATCTCAGTAAAAGTACAGTTGTACTCTAAAATTAGTTAATGACTTACTTACTTACCGTGAACGAGGGTCCTCCATCCTTGTCTATCGCTGGCTAGCTTTTGGAGTGTGCCCCAGCTTCTCTAGAGTTGTACTCTAAAATTAGTTAATTAGAGTTAATTTATTTCTGGACAGCTCACACCCGAGAATGTTGGATATTTGGTGTACATTATTGACTATATCAGTATATGCTTCAGAACCATCTGTGTTAATGATGTATAGCTGCTTTTGAGTACTTTAATGACTAATATTAAAGTGTTTTAAGGTACTGTTCCATGCTCTATACCTTAAGTTTAGGTCTAATACTACTATTGTTCAAACCTGTTTACAGTAAAAGAATATATATATATATATATATATATATATATATATATATATATATATATATATATATATATATATATATATATATATAGCTTTTTAGACCAAGGATTAAAATGTTTAAAGAAAAAATAAAAAGGTTGATCTACCTCAAAAGCATCCTATTAGTTTTTAGATAGATATAACAAAAACAATATAAACGATTATTTCTAAGCCTTAATTAAATCAGCTGCAAGCAAAGTGGCACCTTATTGGAAAAGAGTGGAGTGAAGTAATGGTGTTTTATGCCACAATCAAAATTGTTTCATTTACACTGAGGCAGATAGTTCTAAGATGATGGTGGATATTAGAGTACCTGGAGAAAACCACTGGCCTTTGGCAAGCAAACTGACAATTTTTTCATATTGAGATATGCCCAAATGGGATTCATATAGTTTCGTGATCTAGCTGTAAGCTAGGTCTGTAGACTACATGTATTTCATTAGTGACAAATGCTTGTAATGAAAATCATATGAATACATGATTCATTTTTCAAGAGCTTTTTTAACTGAAATTAAGACACTGTTGATTGATGTATAAACTTTGTATAATGATTTTATTTAAGTAAGGAATTTAACCGATGCAAGCACTTGAATGACACAACATTTTAAATAGAGTAATTCATCTGGTAAACATCTGTTATAAAGTTTTACTCTATCAGACTTTACAACATAGGGAAATAATTCACATGATGATGAAGTATCAAAGATATGTCAAATTATCTGACTCTTAATTGACTCATGTGGAAGGTCTAGTCTATCTTCTCTTCTTTTCTCTTCTCTTCTCTTCTCTTCTCTTCTCTTCTCTTCTCTTCTCTCCTCTTCTCTTCTCTTGTCTTCTCTTCTCTTGTCTTCTCTTCTCTTCTCTTCTCTTCTCTTCTCTTCTCTTCTCTTCTCTTCTCTTCTCTTCTCTTCTCTTCTCTTCTCTTCTGTTCTCTCTCTCTGTCTCTCTCTCTCTCTTTCGATCTCTCTCTCAATATGTGTGTGTGTGTTAAGTTTAAACTGAGAGTTGTAACAAATGAGAAGTAAATGTCCTTTACCAAACACTCTATATTTTGATGTCATAGGTCCTATCTGTGAGACCTTTACATTGATATCTGTCTCCATTTTTGTACTAATGGATGTTCTTTTTTAGAGCTTATTATTTGATACAAAATTATTTTATTTTATTTAATAATTTCAAATACGTACATGTAACATTGAATGTCTGTTGGTAGTTTAGAATGTCTATTGGTGGTTATACTGTGGTATAACAAACAAGTTGCCACTGTAAATACCAAAGATATTCTTCAACCTGCAAAATAATAGACTTCTATTTATAAATAAAAGAATGTTTTAAGATATTTACAGGTCATCATTCTATGATGCTCTATTAATTATACATGTATAAATTAATAAAAAAAAAGATAGGATGAGTTTCTCTAACCTTTGTTATACAGATATTGTGTACATCACTCAAATATCACACATAATCCTAAAGTAATATAATGAAAATAATTTGCTGTCTAATATAGTTGTCATGGTAATGGAAATAATGAGAGAATATTTTTTTCTCATTTTCTTCTCAATAAAATGTAAATGAAGATTTGTTGTAGCAAAGTTTACAAAAATCTTTAAACTTAGGTCTTTTATAATAAAAAGAAAATTATAAAATTTTATTAAGTGTCAGTTTTGTAATTTGTGAGTTCTGTCACGGACTTGTATAAAAACTGATACAAATTTGATAGCTTTGAACAACATGTTATCCTGTAAAAAATATTCATAGAATTTTTATTAAGCTTTAATTTGACAAGTCTATGTACAATAGACTTTCAGCATACAAGGTTTAAAGGTGTCTGAAAGTACAGCTAGGGAAAGTGTCACTGTACAGACATACAACTAGGGAGGTGTCACTGAACAGACATACAACTAGGAAGGTGTCACTGCACAGTCATACTACTAGAACGGATGACACTGTATAGTGTATAGACATATGACTAGGGAAGATGTCATTTAACAGACATATTACAGCTAGAGGAGGTGTCACTTTACAGACATACGACTAGAATGGATGTCACTGTACAGACATAAAACTAGGGAAGTGTCACTGTATGGACAGATCACTAGGGAGATGTCACCATACAAACATACCACTGGGGAGGTTTTACTGTACAAACATATAACTGGGGGATGTGTCACTGTACAGACATGGGATTAGGTGAGGTGTCTCTATACAGACATAACACTAGGGGAGGTGTCACTGTACAGGCATGTATTTCCCCAAGATATAACCTTTGACCTTTACTTTGACAAACTGCTGTCACTGCTGACATTAGAATCCTTTTGATTAAAGCCAGTGTGAATGATTTTTAGTGTTCTTTGATTTTTGTATTCTTGTTGCATACAACCTATTCACATATAGGGCAGAGTTAATTCAGTCAACTGATTAAAGACTGTAACTTAATTATACTGCTTCCGTTAATTTGATTTTAATTTTTATATTATTTTTTCAGACAAGAGTCAGAATTCTACAAGCCTATGTCAATGATTTAAGTGAACAGAATGAGGTCCTTGTTCAGACTGTTGAAGAACTTGAAAGAGAAGCCAATGAACGAGTTGGTTTGCTGGAATCTAAACTAAAGCAAAACTCGGGCTCTGTTAAGGTTTGTATATTATTTGTTGTAATATTATATTTTCATTCATTTCTAGCTCAAATGTGTTCATTGTATATGCAGCCACATCTTGTCCAGTATTGTCAAAAATGTTTCATACATGAAAATGGTGTTATGTATATAGCCAAGTTTTGCCAAAACACATGGTCCTATCTACATGTTTAAATATTTTAAATGTTTAAGAGCTTTACAGTTGTTCTTGAATGAACATGTTCTTGTTTAGCTGATCCCAACATTTATTTTATGTTTCCTGTATAATCAGTTATCATTCATGCATTCCAGCTCTGTTTTGAGACTTCAGTTTTACACAGAACACTGATTTTTATTTTGCAGCTTTATTTAAGGAGTTAATAGTGTATGTTTTCTTTATGGTTGAAAGTTCATGTAATTGTTTTGTGGTGCCGAAACATCTGTATTCAGTATATATTTCTTTATATACAGGTGCTTATGATCCTGCATATTTAACATCATGACCAATTTCTATCACTAGAACTGCTAATTTAAATGCTAATTTAAAACTACAGTAGAGTAGGCAATCTGGCGTTAAACACTTTTTGTTCTTATGTTACACACTTGACAGGTTCAGGTGCAATGCCTAATCCTGCAAGGGGTGTCACTGACTAAACTGTCTAAAGCTTCGCTTATAGATCGCATCACCTCTCACCGTCTAGGATCGAGTCACAAGCATTCAGATTCAGTGTAAGAGAATTTGTCAGTTAACTGGTCAAAGGTCAGTGGTTTTCTGTGGGTACTCTGGTTTCCTCCGCTCTCCCAGTACTGACCAACTCAGCTATAAGTGAATCTTGGCCGTGGATTTTAACACCATTACATCACTCCACTCCACTCCTTACTTTGCTGTCTGTTTAGACTAGTAGTTTAGACCTAAGCCACAGTAATGAAATGTGACTTTTGTTTTGCAAGTACTTTTTCATTTAAAATGAAATTAAGTTTTTGGTTCTTTAGGTGAGACCTTATAAAAAAAACGTATAAAACACATTTTATAACAATAGTCTTGACATGAAACTGAACCCTCGATACTCATTGTGTTTAGATATTGCAAAGGTATAATCTGCAACATTGCCTAAAGCTGGCAATATCTTCATAAAAGGCAATATTTTGTTTTCATTAAATTTTAGTTTATAAATTTATATATTATATTGCTTTGACTTATATTTAAATCAAAGTGTTTCTAAATCTCTTTAGATAGATTAAAATTTATAAATTTGAAATAACTTATGTAAGTTTTCTTCTAAATGCAAGAAATAAAGTAAGCCATTTTAACATAATTTCTTTATTCATTTTTTTTCTTCAAAATTCTAACTTAAAAATGAATTGTTCATTACAAAAAAAAACCTAAATTGGTGTTAAACATGTTAAATTAGGAATGAAAAGTGAAAAGAATATACCAGCACTAGTAACGATAGAATGATAAAATTCAAGGCCTGATTATTTGTTCTGAATTGGAGATAATACAAAAATCAGGTGTCAAAAATACCTGTACCTACCTTACTGTGACTAAATGATCAGTCATTGATAGAGTCACACAATGTATAGGTGAGCCACACAATGTATAGGATAATTTATTTCTGTTCTTATTGCTGAGTGATGTGCACCCTATTCTTCCAAGTTTAGGTAATAGAATTTAAAACTTTGAAAAGGGTTGTTTAATTTTAAAAAAAGATCTTTTATTTAATGAAGTATAAACAGGTGCATGTATTGTCTTGTTCAATTACTTTATAATTATGTTAAGTGATATTGATACTAAGCCGGATCTATTATACCACTGAAAGAACATTTATTAGCTTTGTTAGTGTTATTTTCAGCTTTAAAAGATATTTCCATACAAATAAGAAAAAGAAGTGAAAACACACACAAAGAAAAACTTAGAACTATTATGAATATTTTAAGATATTTTTCCTACCTAATGGAATGAACATATTTTATTTCATAATGTAAAAATCAGAGCTTTCCAGAATATAATTATATATGAATAAAAGTGGAATAAAAAGAACATAAAAAAATACATATAGTATTTTTTTTTAAAATTAGTTTGAATAAAATTGAATATAAATAATGAATAATCATATTGTTTAGAAAATTTAAATACATATATTTTTTTTATTGTGCTCTTGTGAAAAGAACAAATTTTCCCTTGTAGAATAGGTTATATCATATATACCTATGAAATTAATAAACACATTCAATTTTTCACATTTTGAAAAATGTTTCATTATTCTGTTGAAATTATAAATTTTGTATTCTGTAAAAGAAAGCAATTACATTTAAATATGATATTTAAATGTTCATACAGCTCATATACAGTATCATTAAATGCATGAAATCAGGGTGGTTGTTAAAATGAGAATGGAAAAAAATCAATAACAGGGTATTTCTATTTCTTTATATTGAAAAAATAGCTGTTAAATTTTGTTGTTTTCTTCATGTGTATCAGTATATAAGTTTATGAGATTTTAATTCTCATTTTGAAATTTGATTCTTTGATCAATAACTGTAGAACTTGCAAAAATAAAAAAAATAAAAATAATTTTAAAAAAAATAAATAAAAAAATAAAAATAATTTTAAAAAAAATTAAATAAAAATTTTAAAAAAATTTAAATAATAATAATAAAAAAAAAAAAAAAAATTAAATAAATTATAAATAAATAAAATTCCCCATGGTGTTTATGTTTTCTTGAAAACATGTTACATGTATTTCCTTGACAAAAATAATTTTTTTTAATTTTCTTAAGGAATCAGGTTAACAAAACCAATAACACAATAATTCTGAAAATCTTATTAATGGTATAATGTAAAGTAAAAATATACAGAGTATATGATCACTAAGACCACAACATAGACAAACGATTTCCCCGTGAGGCCTTTATTATTTATTTTAATAAAGAAGAAAATATAAGATGATAATTTCTCATTATTGTGTTTTTTGTTTAGTTAGATCAAGTCAGACACAATAGAATGAGTTAAATTTTATAGATTTGTTAAGAGATAATAAGCGATGTTTAATGTTGGTATTTAGTCATGCAAAAATCTACCTTAAAACACAATTGAGCCAGGTAGGAATTTTACACAGGTAAATCCATTGGCGGTCATCGGAATATGCATGTGAGGGCATGTCATAATATGCAGATTGAGGCCTTCCCGCCCGCCTGTAGTACTAAGAATGCTTGATAACAAACCTATTGAATGAATTACCTATTTATCAATAGAGATTTGTATAGCTTGTTTGTAAATGCATTCAGTCCAGTTAATTTAAAGCAATAGATCATAAGTACAAGAAAAAATAAGGAGTTTAAAAAGAGGTCTCTTCTTTATGGCGTGGAGGAGTTAACTGAGGGGAAACACTGGAGTGATCTAATGCCGTAAATGCTCACAGTTGTTTAAACAATCTGTAATCCCTCTGTAGATTAGTGAATTATGAATATATGAGTGCAGACATATTAACATTTAACAATTTTGGAAGGTTATTTTTCTTTCTCGTTTTTTGGATATTTTGGATGTATGGTGTTAGCAATGAATTGCTTTCATATGGAATAATTAGGAAATATTAGAATTGTGGATGAGGATATAAGGAGAACTGTTTATACCATGGATAGGGGTGCAAGTGGCTACTCTCGTAGTCCCCCCTCCAGCAAAAAAGTAACATGGATGGAGCCTATAGAACAGGGAGGAGCAGCTGTCAGGGTAATTGTCACATCTTCCAGTCTATTAAAACCAAGAGTTTTACCTTGCTCCTGTTCAAGGCTACCCCCTCCCCCCCCACCCCCTTTCACACACACACACACACACACACACACACACACACACACACACACACACATACACACACACACACACCTCCATTTTGTAGGTTAAATGTTGTCCCCCTCTTATTTTCTATAATTTGATATGTACACATTGAAGAACTTGTGCAAAAGTAAATGTGTTTGCGTATGTTTGACTTGTGTGTATGTCCATTTCCTAAGCTCTTGAGACAGGATAATAATGGACCACATATCTCGGTCACCTTATAATATGGACATCAGCTCAACACCATGCTACAGGGAGTTACATTACCAAATATAACCTTACTGTTATTAACATTTGAATGAGTTACTGCTTTCTTGCGTGGTGCTTGGCATTAAGAGAACAATGTATTCACTTGTTCACCCAGTGTCAGGATAATAAGGAGTGGTATGCTTGTCTGCAGTGAACTGATTAAGCTGGCGCATTACAGTCATCCTGTGTTTGCATTAGTACAGGGCATACCATCCAACACACATGCACATGTCAGTAATGATAATTGATAGCAAGATTGATAATCTTGCTTAGGTAATATTTTTCTTAAAAATTGCTATAGCAATGTTAAACAACCCTACATCCAACCAACCAACAACCAATGGAATATGAATATTGGTAAAAGAAGCTGCCATGTTATCTAGTGAACAAATAGGCACATTGGTGGACATCTTGGTATGTTGATATAAGGTACTAAACCATTACAGACCCTTTTCTTTATAACCTTGAAAGCAGATATGATCTTAGCAGTACAACTTGCTACTGTCAGTATGTCCTATAGATCAAATAAGTATGCAGCTATCATCTTGACATTCACATTGTGACCAACATGGACTTACATGGACTTTTAATACAGATACTATCTTCCTGCAGTATCAGATCATATTTTATATTTAGGTTAGCAAAAGAGGTTGCTGTCAGGACATTTTGACCAAATCAAAAATAGCAAAAAATCTTTTAAACCCTAATCGTTTGTAATGCTTCTTTTCTATGCAGTATATCTATTGGTAATATTTGAATGCTAACAGCACATTCTGGTATATTAAGCTAGTGGCCAAATATATACATTCTCAGTATATTGACATTAACAGCACTTTTTGACATTTTCACCTAGTAAACATATATTTGATATTGGCATAATATGTCAGTGTTGACCTATTAGGATCTCTACATAATAAGGCCTCTAATTCCTGGGTAGAAAATAATGATAATATAAACAGTGATTTAAGACCATCTTTGTGGTAGAAGACATTTTCTATTACAAGTAAATTATATAGTCTAGACCAGACAGGAAAGCAATAATAAGTTATGGTTTACATTTGGACACTTGGCTTAATTCTAGCTTTGTTGAATGCTAGAACTAAATAGTATAAGAAGATATTGTTTCTGGTCACAACTTGGATAATAACATCTTATAGATCTTCAATGGTTTAATATTCTTTGCAGCTATATAGCTTAAAAATTGCAGCTGAATAACATGTAACAATGTCCATTTTGTAATACAATATATAAAATATACAATCCAAACAGGATGACGAAAATTTCAATGTCGTGAATTATGTCACACAAAAAATTCTCCCTGTTTTGAAAAACTCCCTAACATTGGCTGAGGGAGAAGTCAATTCTTCAAAATCTAATTTGATGCCTGAATATTAGAGTAAAATGAGAAGTTTAAATGTTTGATAAAATTCATATTCACCTCCTCAGGGGCTCAAAAACTGTCTCACCAGTTTTTGTAAGTTCAAACCCCAGCTAGGTCTGAGATACTGTTCTGCATGGTGCTCTGCATTAAGTGAACACAGTATTGAGTATATCAAAAAAATGTGGCTCGGGGAGTGGTATGCTTGTTTGAGGCATACTTACTTGGTGAGCTAGTACCTTAACAAAAAGTCACCGTGTCTTCATGCTAGTACAAGTAGACCATAATACACACCATACACATACACAAACTTGTTGTTAGATAAATCCTTTGAGATCAACGACATTGCTCTTGTCAGATATAGCTGAAAAATTGCTAATGTGACAGTATACAACATTCCAACCAACCCACCCATCTAGGTGTATATATTCATATTTATTTATTTTTCAGTAGATTTCACCAAACTAGCCATATTTTGACTGAATTAAAATAAAACAATACAAATTAAATCTTTATTTATGTACTCTGTTCCAACCAGTCTCATCTATCTTGCTCTTGATTGGCTATTGCACTTTAACATTCTGCCACTGACACTCAAAAATTTTTAATCTTTATGGTTGTATACATGTAATTGTTTTCCTGATATACTTGTAGTTCCAGTGTTATATTTGAATGACAGGGTTTTCTGATTGTAGATGTTGCTAATTATTACACATGACCCAAGTTTGATAAATTGATATCAAATGCATTAATGTTTTAATGCAGTTTTCAAGTGTGTTACTTCTGAACATTTTTGCTTAAAACTAAAATACTAAAATCTGCTGGAATGGATAATTGGTACAGAAATGTTTCACTGCCCTTTGAGTCTGTCATGGTCCAACAAAGTTTAAAAAAGTCTACAATTTCAACTCATTTAGCTAATATGACTTGCAAATTTAAAGGTATGAGATCTAGAACTCATATGCCCAAATAAAGCACTGATGTCTTTGCTATTAAAATCAGTGATATTTGTACTATACGTAACACCTAACCTTAAGCTTGCAATTATGCAGTCTGTAATTGTGTCAGAAAATTTTTGCATGCCAAATTTAGATACATTTTATTTTGATAAATTATGAAGATATTCTTTGAAGTAACGTCGCATATAATTAAAAAATCCTTGTTCTTGGTCATGTTTAACCTAGGCGCTTTAAGGTCTTGGTAGGGTGAATTTATAAGGGCTACATATTAAATCTTAAAATGCTAATATTCATGGTCCTTCATTTGGCCTCATTCATAGATTTTGATTTGATCAAGAAATTAATTGCCGTAAACAAGCGTAAAACAAAATAAAATTAACTTCATGATAAAATTAGATGGCAGAATAGATTATGTCACAGCTTTACACCTGGTTTTAAGAATACGGCCAAGTCCAAGGTAGTTACCGGTTTTGTATTTTACATGTAGACCAATGTCGACTCAATGACATGTTTTCCGATGTTGTCAAAGTTGTTTAGACTTTTTTGTTCTTTGTTGTCAAAATTTTTTAGAATGGATCAGAATCTGTTAAATCTGTCAGTTTTTCTTGACATGATTTCTGGATAGGAATTAGGACATTTTTGATAAGAAATCATGGTAAGATGAAATGTTTATTAAACAATTTAATTGATTTTAATCAGCAAAGAACCTGTTTATTATTAATCAAATTAGGTTTATTATTGTAATGACTGTATAAGTACAGTATTATTTATAAGAAGACATTATCTAAACATGTTTTGGGGTTAATCTGGTTTGTTAATTAATATGGAAAACTGGATAAGATTTCCTGAATTAATATTTTAATTAATTATAAAAATGTAATTTGATTTATTGCATCACAGGTTTCCTAATTTATTGTCAATGGCATCAATATTTGATGGTCTTGATACACATATAACAAATTATAACTAGTTGTTTCTATATTGGCATCTAGACTAGAGAATACCTTAGATAGAGTTTTATTATAGGATGTTTCTAAAAATCACTGGTTCATTACTGGGTTACTTTTTGTTGACTATATGCTGTAAATATCTTGCATTACATGTCTTGTGCATAATGATTTGAAATTGACACAGCACTGAATAATTTAACAAAAAATTTAAAAAGGAAAAGAGGGACACATGATATTAATTGTTAGGGGCTTCAGTGTTGTTTTTGTGTTTGTCAGGTAAGGGACACCTGTGATTTGTGTTTTTGTTAAAGAACCTCAGTAACTGATCATAAGTTCATTGCCAGAGAGAGCCTGAAATGTGTTGTCTATATTAAAAATTTAAAATAAATAATGCTATTAATAAAATATTATTACTAAACATAATACTTAAGAGCTGCAGTGATTACAATCTGTCTTTTTAATGTGAAATTACAAACTCTGTCACTGCAGTAAAACAGAGTCAAAACAGAGATCACAGAAAATCAAGATGGTGGTCACCTGTGACACTTCATTATGAAAACAAAATCTTGTTTTAAACATGTAAATTTTATTGAAATTGCCGTTTATCCAGTCAGTTCTACAAGAAATGGTACCCCATGGGTGGCTTAGTGGTAGAGTCTGCCTCAGGTGATGAAAGGTCATTGGTTCCAACCTTGGTCAGGTTGTACCCAAGATTTTAAAATTTGAGATACTTCTTCCTGCATTGATAGAACACTGTATGAACTTGCTCACCCAGTTTCAGGAAAATGTGACCTCGGGAGTGATATGCTTGTCTGCTGCATACTGACTTAGTGAGCTAGCAGCATAACAAAATGTCTACCTGAGTGCTCTGGTACAAGGTAGACCATAATACACACTCACACATCTCACCTTTATACAAACTTATTCTAAGATAAATCATAGAGATTGATAATCTCATCCCATATAGGTGAAAAATTTCTATTCACCATAAAACAATATTACAACCAGCCAATCTTTACCCTGTTTACATGTTTACAATATCTGCCGATCCATGATCATTTATTCAGACCCAAGAGTCAGATTTTTTCAAAACAAACAAGTTTTGTAATATGTGAATAAAATCTCGAAATAAGAAATTCCAAGCAGTTTTGTAAAGAAAATAGAAGAAATAAATTTACAGGAAGTGAAATATTCAAAAGATATTTTGAAAAGAATTCCATGATGTTGTTAATGAAGATTTCAAATCTGTGAATAACAGTCTATATATATCTGCCATTTAATTAAAATATATATTTTCAAGTTAACTGTATTTCACATTAATTTAGTTTAAAAGAGTATATAGTTTATAAATTTATTATTGATTATTTTTGTATTGACCTTTTAAGAAATTGATTAGTAACATAAAGAATGGGTTCCTGTTTAGGTGAAATAGGGTAAAAAAGATAGAGAAAGAGAACTATTATAGTCTTTATAATATCAAGAAAATTCAATTCCTGGGCCGTATTTTATGTAAATTTTTCCTTTGAAGTTATCAAGATGAAGTCAAAAATAACTTTTGCAATCAGAGTGGTATGACCTTGCATTTTGTTACACTAAATTTTGACTTCATTTGTAGTAAATTTATTTATGTACATGCATAATATTTGCAAATACACGCTCTATTTCAGTATACCACTAAAACCAGAAGAAATTAAGGATACGCATGCAAGTTCATAGATTATGTTGTGTGTTTTCATAAACCTTATAGTCCTGTGCTAATAAAAATGGAATTTTACTTGAATGTCTTTATTTTGGGGTATTAAAATATTGAAGACTTTATGATAAACGTTGATAAATCAGGATTAAGTTATTTTGTGTATGTCTAAACATGATCTAAACAAGGTTTACATTACTACTACCATACACAATCCCATACACTAATTGTGTATGTCTTAATTCTACCTTACCCATATTGTTAATCTTAGACAGTACTATATAGAAAGAAACGATCCATGCTACACTTTGATTTAAAAATTAAGATGTTTTAATTAACCTGTCAAGGTATACCTGTGTAAATCAGAACCAAGGGGGTCTATTGTGTATGTCTATATATATATGTAGTCTATAATATTTTGCAATAAAGTTGAAGTTTTTTTATGCAAAATTGTTTTAAAAGAATTGCAAAATTGTTGTATAAGAATTGATTTTAAAGATAGATGTTTTTTTGTGGCTGATATTTTGTATATTTTGAACTAAGCTCTCATACTTGATCCATTATGTTGAAATGCGACATCAGTTTGTTAATATATATATATATATATATATATATATATATATATATATATATATATATATATATATATATATATATTTAATCCTTATAAATTGGTAGTGATAGAAGAAAAATCTTCTCTTTTACACATTTACAACCTTAAGAAGAAATTCCAAATTACATGGTGAACAATTTAGTACAAAAATGTTTAGTCAGTCAAACATATACACCCTTGAATATCTTTATTTAAGCATTTAGATCATTTTAGTAAAAATCTTGCCGTTTTTGGACTACATGTGTAAGGCTTTATATAGACTAGGTAGACACTTATATATGTGTTACTTACTAATTGGAATTTTGTTGATGCAGACAAGTGAATGCAAGAACAATTAAAACTGATCATCTTGGGTCTGAGCAACTTTTTGAAATTGTCAAATACATGTATATAGCTAGCTAAGGATTATTTGCTCATCAAAAATCAATGTAGCTTAAAAACAGAGCAACAACACTATGGTCTGTTTGCAGTAATTTGAATGAGTTTCAGTAAAAAATAAAAAAAGTCAAAATAAGGTAAAAAAGAAAAAGTAAACATTAACATAGTTGAGGCAAAATATTTTGATTTGCTATATCTGCTGGCAAAAATGGTGTATATCACCAAAGAGGCATTTCACCTTGCTTTGCATTGGATTTTGCTTTTAGACCATTCACTGCCAGTTTACCTGGTCACTTTATGAAAAGGTTTTTTACCACTCAGAAAATATTTAAGGTACTTATCAGAATGAAGAACTGAAAAAATGGATGATCATTTACTTTAGAAGAAGGGTTTCTAAAATCACACCTTTGTAATCATTTTGGAATAATCAATCATGGTGGAGGTTTTGTTTTTCAGTATTAGGATTTACTTACTATGTGATTAGTATACAATTTTATCATAACCTTTACAAACAGGTGTATACAAATGGTGAGATGTCTAAAGTATTTATTTATCTTGTCAGGAATTTAAACTCAATATTGAGGTGATTTACTGGTCCTCATCATTGTAAGGATTGTTGTTATGTTCAACTTGCAGGGACATCTGTAAAAATTTATTTGTTTCTTGTCCTTCTATCATATCACAAAAATGCAGCTTATTAAAAAATTGACTGCTTTGGAGTTTCTCTTTATTGCCTTATCCAGAATTGTTTCTTTAAATAATTGTTAGCAATACAAAGCATGATTGGAGTATAAATTTTAAGAATTCATAAGAATGATTAGAAGGATAAATTTAGAGGATTCTTTTTTTGAATTCCAAGTATTTTTTCTACACTGGTAACATGTTTTACATACAAAAATATTTTGAACTATTTCTTTCTAGAAGAGAAAATTACATATCTATCCTTACTTACCTACTGTAAAAATGATGGGTAACTGAATAGGAAACAAAACATTTTTTTAGAATGGCCTATAATTATAAAGACCTACAGAATCTATCTACCAGGGCTATAAAGTTTTATACTTATAAGTCATCTAGTCACTCAGAAATCTTACAGGGGTGTTTGTTTTATGACTTTGGCTATTCATTGGTTTGTTGGTTTTAACAAAATATAAATATTTAAAAGCAAACAATTTTTACAATATTTAATATGTTTAGTTTATTTACGATTTGTTTACAGTTTTACAACACTTGATATCTGTGTATTTGAGTGGTTGTAAAATATTTCCTGCTGACCTGTTTGATTTCTGATTGGTCGTATAAACTGCTGTGTATGCTTTCAATGAACAGGAATTTACACATCAAATCACAACATGGTTATCAAATGTTTAGCATGTAAACATTCAAAAATAGTTAGGAAAGAGTTCCATTAACAATTTTGTCCAAAATTTTTATTCTGACATAAAAAAGTCAGGGAAAAAAACCAAGACAAATTAGCATTCTGGAATTTTTAAGAAAAAAAAATTAAAATTTTAACATACAATTAAATGGGTTGGGGTGGGTTGTCTGCATTGGTATTCTTATCCAAATGTAAGGAATCTCAGCATTGTAAGTAAACCCTGGTAGTTAATAATACAAAGAAGGTTTTATACAGTTAATTACCGGTAATTAATATGTTTGCACCATATGGATAATAGACTGAGTGCTGAGTGGCTTGGACTGGGACATTCCTAAGCATGCTGAGTATATTGAATGGTTGATGGTTGGTTAGTGAACTCTAGCATTCTTAAGCATGCTTAGTGTACTCATTGGCTTGGAATTTGGCAGTAAACTAGCATTTTGAGTACACTGAATGCCTAGGGATATGACAGTGAACTAGCATTTTTAGGCACTCTGAGTATCATCTTTAGCACATTAGTAAAATATTACAAATCTGGTTGATAATGCTTGCACTAAACGAATATGTGTATAGATTGATCCTTGAGAGATTAATGCAATCATTTCTTGTCACAAATAACTGAAAAATTGCGTAATACATACACTATACCACTGCGGTAGCTCAGTTGGTAGAGTGCTCGCTACATAAGTGGGAGGTCATGGGTTCAACCCCGGCCGGGTTTGACTCAAGACTTGAAAGTGGGTAGTGACTGTTCTTTCGCCAAGCACTCGGCATTTACAAAATGAAAGTCACGGTTCTTTTGGATGGGAACTTAAAATAAACGAGGTCCCGTGTCATGGCGTGGCACGATAAAGAACCCTGCTGTATTATGCCATCAGTGCAACGCACAGGCAAAATTTCTGCACTTTCGCCTATAGCTGGCAACGTCTCGATATTAGTGAAATATTCTTGACTGGGACTTTAACACCATTACTCAACTCAACTCAATACATGCACTATGTTAACAATATGAAACAAATCACCAGTCTGATAAAATATTATTTACCCAGATCAGATTTATTATTTCACTTTACTTACATCAGATATTTAAATGAATCATTAACCAATATATATCTGATTTAAAAAAAGATGGCATGCTATGAAAATTCTTGTAAAATCAAATCCCAGATATGTATGGTTATTGAATTCACTGAAAGAGGGTCATTTAAGTATTTAAACATTACATTCATGTAAAAAGCTTTAATTGAATTTGTAAGCTGTTTCCAGATTTTTTCATTGATTTGAAGTCAAGTGTGTAAATAAATGAACTTGTCATGGAGAACATTTTTCAATAAATGATGGGGAGATGGATGTTTAAAGTCAAATTTTCCATATCATTAAACATACCAAAAAAGGCTTATTATCATTGAATTTAGAATTTGACGGAAATTTAAAGATATTTCTTTTGAAAAATTAGGGACCTTTTTTATCAGGCTTTGACTATATGGGTATATTTTGATGTCTTTTTATATAATTTTTATTTACATATAGCTGTGTCAGTGATATGTAATATTTTTTGTCAGATTTTTTAGAGAAATTTGACACAATTATTTATAGTACTCATAACACACAGACTATCTCTTTAGATTAATTTTTTGGCAAAAGGATTGAAAATAGAGAAGTTTTACGCAACCCTTTGTGAGAACAAAAATCTAGTATTCAAGATATAGCATTTGAATTGCTTTATTTCCTGCTTACGGATCACAGCACCTCTCACCGCCTGGGTTGGAATCCCACTTGGGACAGATCCTAGTGTGAGAAAGTTTATCAGTTTGCTTGCCAAAAATCAGTGGTTTTCTATGGGCATTCTGGTTTCCCCCACCATCCCAGAACTGACTGCCTCAAAGTAAGTGAAAGAATCTTGACTGGGGCATCTCCTAGTCCACACCATTTCTCTGCTCCACTCCACTCCACTCCACTTTACTCCACTCCTTTTATTCCAATGAGACATTGTGGCATTCTTTGTAATGTGTGGTTCATGGTACCTTTAAGATAGAAGCTTAATAAGATTTTCTGAAGCTATTTTAAGTCTTGTGTACATTCTAGTTAAAAGCTCACATGTTTGATGGATACTTATGCTGGGCATTATGAGCAATTGCAATTACGATGCAATGCCGGAAAATGACTTCTTTGATACTGTATCCGAGTCTGAATCATGTCTCATAATAAAGTCTGTAATTAACTTTATTTGATGTATAAACAAGGAGGATAATTGTTAACGAGGAATTGTCTTATATGTTATTATGCATTATTAGATAAATTTTATTGGCAAAACCATCATGTAGGATAAGATTTCAATAACATTATCTGTAGTTGGGCTTTTTGAACATACAAAGATTTAGATGAAGTAATAACAGCTAGCATTCACAACTACAAAAAACTTTAAATGCTTTATAAGAAATCAATTCTTTTTGTATCCTTGGTAACAATTTGATTTTAAAATTGTGACTTCCTTAACAGGATTTTTTTAAGATATGTATCCACACAACAGGGATATCAAATGGCCTCATAATTATTGTAATCACATTTTTTTCCCAATGATGTTGATTTATTAATTTTTTTGTCTCCAATTATTTTTTTTTATTGAGGTAGCCCTTCAGAAATTTATATGGCATTATATGCAATATAATATACAACTGAGTTTTGATACACCTTTATGGCCATCAATAAAACCTCTGTAGATTTATGACATATTGTATTTCTTGGTATTTCATGCTGTTTATTATAACAGTGTACTGACCATTTGATATGTGGAATAAATTCTTTTATAATCCCTCTAGAAATGTGGACAGAAGGCTATTCAGATTGACAGCAATTTAATATATTGTCAATGATTTAAAAACAACTGTAGACACTTTAGGAGGATCTATTTAGATGGAGTATTGAGAATACCGGTATCTAAAATCAATTATCTCTTTTTGAGGATTAGGACTTACATGGTCAATCCCTTATCTAAGGTAGTGCATCCCTGACGAACAAAATCCTTGTTTATTGGTTACTGTTATTAGATATTAGCTCAGATAGCTAGGCAGGTGGAGTTGTTCCACAAGTCATATCTCAGATTCCTTATATGACCAGGTCTGATCCACAACATGAAAAATATCTAGTGACTGCTGTAGGTACCAAACACATTGAATTGAAGCTACTTTAAAATTATCGTATCTAATCAAAGCCAAGTGCTTAAAATTTTAGTATTTGCTAAGTTAACATTTACTCATATATTTTGGTTAATTTAGCTAAACCATTTACATTCTAAAAAGCATTTTGTGAAGCATTAGGAGTTGTAATCTGGTGTACAGTTTGTTAAATCTAGTAAAAGTTTTTTTTCATTAGTGTTTTGTAATATTATAATGTCGACTTCTTCTATAATAACATTTATTTTATCTATTTGATTGACTAAAAACTGTTGATTCAATAAAATCAAGAAAAAAATTAGCCACCCACTTGTTAAATATTTTACCCACATTGATCAGTATTTTGTGTTACGAAAAATTATTTTCCGAACAGTTGCATAACTAAATATGGCTATTGACCTGAAGAACAATATGAATTCTGATGTATATATATATATATATATATATATATATATATATATATATATATATATATATATATATATATATAAACATATATTGTATGAATTCTGTTTAAAATCGGATCACACTACCTTAAAGCTTAGTACAGGTCAATAAAAGCATGTCAGTGCATGATTAAAGAATCAATCATTTTACAAACCCTGATCGACTATAAAAAGCCTGGACTACTGATAGGGTTCATAAAAATGTTTTAAGTACATTTAATTTACCAGAGATTATAACTTCTTTAAAAATATTGACAATGTATTTTCTTTTCATTTTAATATATGTATTTACATTGAATAATGCATGGGAGGGATTGATACATAAATATATACTTTTTTTCAAGAGTAGATCTAAAAACCAGCCTAATGGTTTAAAGGGTTAAGAACTCAGTTGTGATTTTTTCTCACACAAGTTAACCAATTCAGTTTGATGTCGAAGATTAACCTTGTACACATGTGACTTAAAGGGTTTTAGTGTCAAGCTGCATTGTCTTACTGGAACATACAAAATTGCTTTTAGTTTATTAATTTGTCTATAAGATAATTATAAAACAGCATCATGTCAGAATTATAATGTATATTGATGTTGAAATTAAAAGAAATTTGAAACATAAAAAGGATCTGGAAACTGAAGTCTCACTTTTGTGTGGTCTTGTTCTACATTTTGAAGGAGAAAAACAGGCACAATGAGGCTGGGGGGGGGGGGGGGGGGGGTTAGTGGTGGTATTTCCATAATTAAAGAGAGAAATGTCTTTGTTAGGGTATAAATTGACTAGGTTTATATTAAGATGTCTGAAGCCAGGTCTATACAACAACAATAACCTAAACAAAATAAACAAAAAAATTGTAATTAATAAATAAAATAAACAACAACAACAAAATGATTGTTTTCCTCCATGAAATAACGGCTAAAGGTTGAATTAGAAATTAAAAGAGAACGTAGATGAATTGCCAAAATCAGTAAAAGAATGAAATACAAGATACATCAATTTTTATCTTCAAGTTATTCAGGCATCAAGTTTTAGATTCAAAATAACAAGAAACAAAAACCATCAATTCCCAGCAGTGACTTTCAGGCACTCATTATTAAGAGAACAGAATAATGACTAGTTTACCTGGTGCCATGTTGTTAGACTAAAGAATGGTATGCTTGTGTGTAGCATACTGACTCTGCAAGCTGGCACCTTCCAAAAAGTTGTCCTCTCTCCTTAGAGATTATTCTAACCTTACTCTTATCTCAATTAGCTTGAAAAATTGCTGATAATATGTTGAACAACATTACAGCCAACCAAGCAATCAAACATGTCCATTTTTTGTTAAAAAACAATGTTTTAGTTTTCAGAGATAAACTAGTCATCTTGTGCCTTTAATATAAACTATAGCCGGAAATGATATTTTATAGAGAGTAAAAACAACCTGGAATCTACAGGGTCCAAATTACGGAGACTACAGGGTCACAATAACACATAATAAATGAAATAACTTCTATGTCACATAAAGCTGCATAACTGTTATCATTCAATACTAATATCCTGGCTTTTTGTTGTAGGAATACATGGCAAAGGCAAGAGATCTAGAGAGGGAGTTACGGACCCTGACTATCGAAAAGACACGATCAGAGGCAATGGTAGAGGTAAGTACATATATACATGTATAAAACTCATTTGGGTTGCCAAAACAATTTGTACTTTATTGGGATTTTTTTCCCAGTTTTGGTAAAAATGACCAATTTATTCACTTCAAATTATAGACAAGAATTATTAGTAAAATGTTTGGTATATGAAATTGTTGCAGCGTAGAAATAACCATAATTAAAGTAAATCTGCATGTTAGTGACATATTTATTTCATGAAGTAAAATGCCTATCTTCATATTTAAGGAAATGTTTTGTTTGATAAGAAATTAAAAGCGTTGACTCAGAATTGCATTGGACTTCCATTTTGACATAAGTTCCTGGAAGTTTGTTATCAAATTCAAAGGTGAAGAATAGAAATTGAAACCTTATAATGCATATCCTCGAAGTTTTATTTCTTGTAGTCGTATTGTCAATTACAATGTACTCGAGCTAGGAACTTATCAAAAACCATAACACATAGTCTAAATCATCCATGGCATTGTTAAATACAACATTTAATTATCATAATACTGTTGTAAATTATATATTTGTATCTTCTGTTAAAAGGATTTGAAGGAAAGGCTGTCCCGTTGTGAAGAAACATGCGGACAACTAAGAGAAGAGAACAATAATTTAAACCATGATATTAACCAACTCATCTCTGTTATAAGCACTGCCAGAAAATCAGGGAGATGGGAGGTATGTTGGTATTACATAGCATACATAAAAATACATAGAGTTAAAAAACTTGAGGTTTGATGTTAATCAAAATATAAATATAATTGTAGAGTTAAATGTCAAAGCACCAACTAGCATGTAAAGTATGACTTATATATTCCTAATTTTTGAAATTTATTTAAAACTAAGGTCTGTTCCCTCATGCAAAGCATTCCTAAGCTGGATTTGGATTCATATAATTTTGGAACTTTAGATTTATTATTTTTCAACTGTTTGGCTATGCTTTTTATCTATTAAACTTTTCAGTCCCTAGTGTCACTGGTGAGGAATGATTTTCTGAAATGTGCACATATGGCACATCAAAATTCAGCAGGTATTTGTTATATATAGATAAAAAATAAAAAGATTTTTCATGTGATACAGAAAAGCTTTAATGATTATGAGTTGCTACCTTGTAAGCGACTGGACCTGGTTTCACAATCATTCCTTAATTAAGATTTTCCTTAACTTAAATTGAGCAAATTTTGGTAATCTCTTTTTGAGTTACAAATGAACATTTGTGATAATGATGTATGCAAATGTTACAAGCTTGAAGACATCTTTAAAATGACACCTTAAATTTCTGGATATCTAAACAAATAACCAAGTTATTAAAATTTCAAATTTGCCAGATTTAAGTTAAGGAAAATCTTAGTTAAGGAATGATTGTGAAACCGGAGCCAGATTATAAACTGAAATTATAACTAGGCTGAAATCCAAAAATTCAGTTTTTTGTTTAGGAACAAACAAGAAAATTTACAACAATGTCACATGTTTACTGTTCAGGGACCCATAGATTGGCTAAAATTTAAACCCTGCAACTTTGCCATTGTTTAGATATCAGTCTGTCTCATTCTCAGCAGGAAATTCTTTAGCCATTTAAAAACTCAAAATGTCTTATGTAAAAATTGATCATTATATTTTTACTTTTATATTTTTTTCAGGTTGAAAATGTCAGATTTCGAGAACTTTCAATTGATCAAGTCTTTGGATCCTTACACGAACCTCTATCAAGACTGTAAGTATATTACTTTATGTGTTATTACTAATGATTATTCAGATAAACAATATCATCTGACTGGAATAGTTTTCTGCTATTTCCTTTATCCAATCAAGCTTTCATGTTATATTTCCCACAATCAGAACCCAACATTGTCAGCACAATTGTGTGACAATTGTATGACATCATGGAGAACCATTTATTGGTTCTCGTCACATAATATCCTTTGAGTTCAAGAAAAACAGTGACACAGATGTTGCATGATTAGTTTTCTGAAACTAAGGTGAAATTGATTAAGTTTTAGTTCAAGGATCCTGCAAATGCATATCTAAAAAATCATATAATACAACAATAAAATGAACCGAGTGTTTGTACATTCTAGTAAAAATGAAGTATTTGGACTTGATTTTTAGTTTGTGAAATTTCTATCAATATGTGGCCATATTTTTTGTTTTATACTTGAACATAGGTAAAATTATTTATTGCTTTGAGAGAAGAAAATTTGAAAATTTGTTACTAATTTACAAATTGTGCTTTAACATCATGTGCCATCATTTCTTACAAAAGTGTACACTTTACTTCCAGCAATTTTTTTTACTCTAAATATTGTAAAAATTCTTTTTAATAAGGATGGTTAACTTTAAATAAAATCATTAATTTTCTTTGTGTACTTTAGGAGAAGCTCAGAGGACGTTGTTGATGAGAGAGTCCGTGAACTAAGAGAGCAGGTTCGAAGGAAGGAAGACCAAGTGAACTCTCTACAACAAGAAATATCAGTTCTTAGATCTCAGCAATCAAGGGGCTCCCATGATGATGTAAGTATTTGTATACATGTCCAGTTTAATCTATGTATAATCACAAAATGCATTATTCTTTTATTTTTTACTCACTTGTATGAAGAACATAAGAGCTGGTTACATAGTTACTCCATAGTTACAAAGTAGTAATGTTGGTGTCGGCAAAAAGTATTTGGTAAAGTTTTGAGGGACTAGATATATAAATGCAAGCTACACTTTCTTTCTTCTTTTTTTTATTGTAGATTTTGCTATACAGATTAAAAGCACATTAGAGAAAGACTTTATAAATTTGACCATTTTGGTTTTCTTTTTGCAATCTCTCTCTGATGTCACACAAAATGATGTTACAACAAATATCATTAGCATTTATACACATTATGAAAAGAGTGACTAAATAGTTTGGTATATGATAAAGTAAAATCTACAAAAGAACATATGTCTGTGATAGAGATTATATTTCAGCCAATCTTATTTTTATATTCATATGTATTATTTTCAGCCAATCATATTCTGATTTTTTTATGTATTATACTTTAGCCAATTATATTATGTGACAGCTTTAGTGACAGCTCTAACTAAGTCACATTTGTTTTTAAATGTTCTAAAATATCATATTGTAAGCATTTTAATTCTGCTTTATATAGCTTCTTTACATTGTTCTATAAATTGAATAAATTCTTCACTTTGAAAATTAAAATTTATAATTACAGAGAAGAGACACTCCTGATAGACAGCCATCATCTAGTCAAATAGCTGAAAAGGATTACCAGTTAATGCAGCTGAAGACAGATCTCAGACGTAGTGAACAAAAGATGGAAGACTTACAGATGGAGGTAAATTTATACCTTATTGATACTAGTGTTGATTTGAACTTCTATTTTGCTAAAATTGTTTGACTTGAAACTGCTACATAAAATTAAAGAGATTTAAAACAAATGGAGAAATACATCTAGATTAAAAGCATATAGTATGCCTGAAAAGGAAGGAAGGAAAAAGAAAAATTACTATCTGGTTAACAAGATTTTTGAAAATTTGAAGTTTTGATTTGTTTTGACTATTTTCTGTGTTATAATGCTTTAATAATTATGTTTTTTAAAAATCAAATTTTTTCATCAGATATTTTCTAGACTTCTGTTGCAATTAATTTTAAAAAAAGAAAGAAAAATAAATAGTCAAAGCGTTTTTATAAAAACCTTTATGTATCAGTTTCATGTTTATAGATAATCTTCTATATTTATTTTTTGTTTAATGTCTGCATGCATTTGAAAATTTAAAATTTAAACTTCATTTTATAAGATCTCAATATGTTTTATTGTTTTATGAAAAAGCCTTCTTTTTGAATTGCCTTATCATTATTATTTTTTCCACAAATTTTGAATTTGCTGGCTTGACAAAGTCAACTGTTATTATAACAGAGAACAGATAAACATTGATTATCAAATAAACTCATTAGAGTTTTTATATAACAGTAATTTTTACCACATCTTCACATTTTCTTACAGAGTCAGTCTCATGATAGTTATCTGTCTTATTCAAAATTGAGCAGAACCCATAGAAAAGTTACACTTTACTCGAATCAAACATTTGATGAAAAGGTTAAAAATAATTTATTAATGCATGATACATGTATGCATTGTACTATTACACCATCAGTGGAATGTTATTTAAAAATGTCAGCTTGTCACAGAAGCAGTATCTGCTATAACAAATATATGTATAAACTTATAAAAATGCTACACTGAATTTTGCTATACAATTGCACAATGAAATTGTCTATGTGCATGTGTTAATAGCATGCCCATGTTAAAATTCTCGATTTTTCAACAAGGTGGCACAATTGCTTTAGGAGCAGGCTTATTGATCATGGACCCCTCCCCTTGGTCGAACCATTCCAATTTCACTCTGGCAGATCACAGTAAGAAAGTTTGTCAGTTTGTTTTCTAATGGTTGGTAGTTTTTCCTGGACACTCCATTTTCCTCTACTGTTCCAAAGGTGACTTCTTTGATATAAGTACAAATTTCAAGCAGAAAAAACATGATTTAATGAATATTTAAATTTTTTAATTTATCAACCTTAAACTTGTTCTTAGAATAACCAAGTAAAATCCAGTCTTTTTCAAACCATTGCATAATGTTTAGGCTCTAGAATAAACCCAGATTAATCTTACTCCTTACACTTTGAACAGGGACTTCACATTAAAATATTGGCTTCTTTAATGTTGCTAGATTTTAAACTTACCTGCTGTTTTCATTAATTATTGCTTATTATGGCTGTTTTTCATATTATGCACTTGCTTTTGTTTAAGTTATTTTTAGCAGTGTTTTGTTTTGTAATTGCTGAGGGAGTATCCACAAAGATTCTTTATCATGATGACGTTTTTAAATAAGGCATAATTTTTCATTTATGTAAAAAGCATATTGTAAAATTGATTTCTCCTAAATTAACAAAGTTTTTGATATTGTAATAATATACATACATGTATTTTCCTTGAAAAGGCTAAGATACAGCAGTGTTGCTGTTTTCTTCATTCTTTCCTTCTGTTTAAAATTTAATAAAAAAAAACAACATATAAATTAGACCCACTAAGTTTCCTATTAATTATAGCTTTATAGTGTGATATTTGGATACTACCACTATGTTTTTTATTCTGTTTGTGTTTTAACTGTTTGCACTGTGTTGTTTCTATGGTAACCAGGTATCAAACCGTGAGCGGAAGATTTCATCACTTCAGTCACAGCTTAATGATCTGCACAATCAAATATCTATGAGGGAATCTGAGAATTCCTCACAACAACAGACCGTTAAAATGATGCAGGATAAACATCGATTTATGGCAGCTGAGGTAATACTCACAGTCAAAAAGTATTATCTTTTGTACAACTATAACAGAATGGTGAAGGAATTTTAGTTTTGATAATAATCCACATTTACCTTAAAAATTTCAAATATCTGCTGTTGGAGTCACTGTGTTTGTGACAGTAAAATTTGCCAATCTTTCATGGAAAATCCAATTAACTTGAATTAAGATTGGTATTTTTCACTTACTTGAGTCTACTTGTAACTGCAAATCACTATGCTGATTTGCTATTGCCATGGATATTTCTGTAGAAAGGAAACTATTGCTGCTATGGGAATTTTAATGTCGAAAATGGGAACGTTTTACAGTGGAAGTGATGTTGATAGAAACGCATTATGTTGTATGCAAAAAAAACAAAAAAAAATCCACATTTTTTCTTGTTTTTCAATATGTAACATCCCCATAGCAGCAACTTTTTACTGTGCTTAAAATATGCTATTGTCATTGCGGGTACACAAAGTGATTTTCTACACTCAAATAAAAAAATGCTAAACTTAGGCCATAAAAATTAATACCTCGATTTTCATCCCCGCCCGCCCCCTTTTTTAACACCCACCCTGATTTATTTTATTTTCGGATTTTGAACTTGTGTCCGGTTTCGATTCCGGCTTTTATAACAAATCTGCTCGCTCCATGAGCCATAAGGTAATATATAAAAGCTGACTGGTTTCCGATCGAGTTGTGCATTATAACAACAAAAGCAGAGTGTTTTGTGCTTCGTGAGCCATAGGATTATACGTAGAAGTTTACATGTGTCCAATCAAGTTGCAGACAGATTTTCAAAAACGAAAGTAGCGCGTTTTGCATATTGGTGGTAGCATGGTATTTATTATTGCCACTGTAAAACCGGGCTTAAAACAATCAAAAACTGGTATGGCTGCCAAGTTCCAGACACCATGACATTAATGGAATTATATAAGGACTTTGTAGGTGGTAAACCCGATCATCAGGTGTCCGTTGCTAACGCATTGAATTCAAGAATCATGGTTCTTGTTTGTCGCACAAAACACGAGTTGACAGAGTGTAATCCAAAAAATAAAATAAAAAAAATAAAAGCCGTCCCCTGCCCCCGTTTTGAAAAAAAAAAATTGGATGAAAATCTAGGTATTAATTTATTATGGCCTTAACTCAAGTTAATTGGATTTTCTATTAACATTATGCATAATTCACTGTCACAAACACAGTGACTCCAAGAGTAAACAATTGCACCCTTTTTATATTTAGTTTGGTGAAGGAAGTAATATTTTTCATGCTTGAATATGAATTTCAAATATCTTTTTTTTCGAAGGTTTCTCTAGACATAAATATTTTGGTGAAGGATTAACTGCTCTCATACTTTAGTCTTATGCCCATACTAAATCTGAAAAACTTTATTGACATGCCATAAGAATCTATAGTAAACTTGACTGTGAATAACTCATGAGCTGTGAGAATAATAGTAATAATTGGTAAAATTATGAAATGAGTCATAAGACGTGTTTGTTAAAGAAAAAATGTAGTAAAAATTTGTGTTTTTAAGAAATGTTTGTGATGATTATTGTGATTTCTTTAACAAATAATGTGTTTAGTGTTTGTCTTTTATTCGTTCTTCTTAACACAATTTTCACATTTTCATTTCTTTTAATTTATAACTTTGATACCATATGTCAGATTTTTCTGGTTTTTATTAAATAAATCATGTATCCCTCATTCATTTAGTTACATATACATTTAATACATCGGCTAAGATGGGTTATTTTCCTGTGATATGTATAAAAATGTAATATAAAATATTAATATGAAAGTATTAATTTTTGATGATAAAAGGAATATATATGTTCATATATCAAGAATTTATGTAATCTGTTTGTCAGATCTTTGAGGATATAGTATACAGAAAAAATCTTTGATTTCAAAAGAAAAATGATATTTTTAAACACTTTTGTCCTTAAGAATATTTTTTATTCATTGGTGTAATATTTGCATGTTATTCTTCTAGGCTAGATGTGTCAGTTTAAGTCCCCAAAAATATATTGTTCTAAGAAAGATGTACATACTTTTAGGGTATGCATCATTAAGTAGTTATTGTCAGATATCATACCTGTTGTATGTATTTTACAGAATGCTAAATCTGAAGAGACTATTAGACAGCTGAGAAGTGAACTTGGTAAAATGAAAGAAACATACTCACAGTCTACACATGATGTAAGTAGAGTTAATGCTAAATAATAAATCAGTCATACTCTTGTCCAACCCAGAACAAAATTTGCATTAACTCCTGTCAAGTGTTAGTTTTGATTAGGTCTCTCTCTCTCTCTCTCTCTCTCTCTCTCTCTCTCTCTCTCTCTCTCTCTCAATCTTAACAGTTACTGCTATCATAATATTTGCATTGATGTGATCACAGCATTTGTCTCTAACAACATGTGATACAAGTTCAATTTTGAGTGAATGTTTCCTTATCACAAGCTGGTATCAAGTTAAGAAGTTACATTGAGAACACATTAATTGTGTATAGTTATGCAGTTTGATTGAAGAGTTTTAAATATAAATAGCAAGGTAATATAACTCTAGATTTTTTTTTCTTCTAATGGTATTCTTCAGTGGAGAAAAACAAAACTGACGGAAATAACTATTTTACATTTTATTATTATGCTTAATTACAAGTTATTTCTGTTTTGTGTAATTCTTACAATTACAATGATGTATATATATTACAAAACAATAAGAAATCTGAAAAAAAAAATTAGTGAGCATTAATCAAGACAAAAAATATTGTGGCAAGAAAATCAATACTTTTTGTGTGTTTAACTAAAATTATGTTTAATATGTCAAAATTATACTTATAGAATCTAAAATGGACTTACGTATACATATTTATATTTTCATTTTATTTTTAGGTCAGTCATTATGAAAGGAGATTGAGAAATCTAGATAGTGAATTACAGGAAAGTAAGGAAAATAGAAGAAAGGCTTTTGAAGAGGTAAAGCATCTAACTATATTTTTATTATAGATATGTTTTTGTTATCTTTATATTCAGATAGATACTTGTATTCATTAAGTCCTCTGTATGTCCCAAAATCTCAAAATTGTCATTTGTCTCTACATGTTTGTTTTTTAGGACAACCAATGAAAGATTGTTTTATTAACATATTTAAACCAATTAACAGATTTAAACAAAATTGTTTCAAAAGTTAGATGAAAAATTTAAGTTGATATTTTTGTGACCTTGATCTTTTTCGTTTTCACTATAGCGATCATTATTTTTCAAATATTGTTTTATCTGCTAGGTTTATTGAAGGTCTATTTACATGAAAAATTCAATAAGTATTTAATTTAGCACAGTTAAATCTAATCACAAACAAAGTAAAATTCATTCAACCCAGCAAATAAAAACAACAATTCACTCTTTGTAATGATTAGATTTTTTCTCACTTTAAAACAGTTATTACATTAAATGCTTTTAGATTGGAGTTTTACAAGAACGACTTCGTGAAAGTCAGATGTCCACAAAAGATCATCATGAAGTTCTGAAATCCGAACTAGCTCGACGAGATGATACAATACAGAAATTAAGACGTGATGTCCTTCACCTTCAAGAAAAGAGAGATGCTGCTGTTTCCGAGGTATGGGTTTAATGGTTACTCATACTTTAACATATTTTTAATAGAACTTATATATTTGTTTTGACATAGATTTTACAGGCTTTCAAATATGTGAACTGAAGCCTTTTAATGCTTTGTATAGCAGATTACTGTTACAAATGATGTATGAGAATGGACACATACCGTAAATCTCCGCATATAAGACGGTTTATTTTACCTTAAAATTTATTTTTTGAGAAGAGGGGTCGTCTTATACGACGGTACACAACTGAGGGGTTGAAATTCTTGAGAAAATGGCCTCGAAAATGTCCACACACGATCGTCATGTCCACCATCTTTGTTTTTGTATATTGCAGTTTTATAATGGTTGATATATTTTACAGATTCATAACATACAAGAAACGCGAATTGCGTGCTTTGAAATCTTTGTAGTTTTGTATATTTATTGATTTTTTAATAAAATAAAGTTATATTAAATAATTTAAAAAAGAAATAAGGTGAAGTAGTCTTATATCTGGGGATTTACCGTAATTCATTGTATGTTATTTTTGTACTTTCACAATTCATTTGAGAATTTTTTTTTTTTTTTTTTTTTTTTTTTTTTTTTTTTTTTGTTGAAAAATTGTCAAAAAAATCTTCACATATATGTAAACAGAAAATAACAGAATCTGTACATTTTTAATTTGTCCTCCAAAGATGTTGTAAAATATAGATAATGAATCATTAATAAGGTTACTATGACTTAGTAACATTAATTTAGTAAGTTGACCAAATAGTATGAGGGAATATTTGACTATGACTTAGTAACAATAATTTAGTAAGTTGACCAAATGGTATGAGGGAATATTTGATTATTATAGCTGGACCAACAAACACATAATCTGAATCAAACAGAAGACAGGAAAAAACATGCAGAAGAAGAGGTAAAACAAGAGTTTTTCTGACCCTGGTTTTGGATGTTTTCCGCACCATATATACACATATATAATCTCTATTACACTAACTCTTCTTTGTTTCTGCATATCTTAATAATAATAATGTGTTTTTTAATTTGTTGCATAATATTTTTTATATACTAATAATCTTATGTTTTAAGTTATTGTTTTTTATTTTTTATTATTTTATTTTCTTTCCTAATTTTCCCTTGTCACAAGTGCATGGTTTATTTCTTCTTACATCGCATTTCCATTTAGCCATTCACTGTTAAAAGTTAATATTAGCATTTGATATTGCTGTTAAATGCTTGAAGATAATTTAAAAAGTTTATGAGCTTTTGAATTTTAAAATAAAAATTAAGAGATGAAAACACTTTATGATTGGGAAATGTTTGGTATTTTAATAGAATTCGCTTATATTCTAAAGTACCATGTTTTGTATTTCATAACATTTTTGAGAAACAAAAATTTAATATTGGCACTCTGGTATTTATTAGATGTGAAAAAGTCAGTTTTACTGAAAAAAAAATCTTGACTGTGTAGAAAAAAATCTCTTCTTCACACCCAATAGATCTAAACAAATATTTCACTTGGTGTATAAATTGAATATCCAGTTTACTAATGTGCATGGTATATCAATAACACATGTATATACAGATAGGTTTTACTCTATGGTGCATGGATACACAGTTTATACATAGAATAATATTGCATGCTTTTACAACCACGATCTTTGTAATCACTAAGACAAGATAAAAATGATATGTAAATTAAAGGATCTCTATGTTTTTGGAAAGGCAGATAATTTCTAAAATTTTATTTAATTTTCAATATCAAATCATAGAATTTTATTTAATTTTTAATATCAAATCATAATGATTTTTTACAAGTTTTTCAATAAAATTCTGTTCAAAAATATAATGGCAAAAAAGCATAAAGATTCTTGTTAAAAGTACATATCAGTTTTATAATGCTCTTGATCAGACAATGTACATCAACCCCAGTTTAAACATATATAGACATATACCGGTATGTATATTGCCCCCAAAAGCACTGTTGTATACCCTAAAATCCTTTGGATGTAACAATAGGTTTTCAAAGAGCTGAGTAATTCTAGCAATTACTAATTTTATAACCTTCCTTTAAAGTTGATTTTGTAGTTCAATGTCTGTTTTTCACTTTTTATGTTGATTTCATAAAGTTACTAAAACTTATCTCATTGTTAAAAACTAAGAAATAACATCCCACAAACATTTCAGGTATTGTCAGATTTGCCACCGTTTTGTTTATCCACTGATTGGCTAGTATTTGCAGAGAAACACCATGAAGATTTCCAGTCAGTAGCAAACTAATGTTCATTATGTCACTTAATTTTTCAAGACTGCACTTGTAACTTAACAATGTTTTGTAAATAGAGCTGTTCTCAAGTCTACAGAAACAACTTAATACTGTTTTAATATTAGGATATTCAAGTGTTCTGAAGACTAAAAATGATTAAAGTCGTATAAAGGATTGTGAGCTATACTAATAATTCTGATTACCAGATTTGAGATCAGTAGCATTTAATCAGTTAAAGTTAAGGTACAAAGTGATGTTATATGAGATTCTGTATATATATATAGTAGATCAATCAATGTCTCACTATCTTATAGACACACTTACAGATGTATTATATTTAATTGTTTTTGAATTTGTTATGTAACAACTTCATTTCAAACTAAAAAAAATGAACTGTTGTGCATAAAAGCCATAGATAGAACAATAACATTTGGTGATAATTATTTCAGGTACATCGGCTTGAGGCTAAAAATAAAGCATTAGAAGATGAAATGAGTTCTTTAAGGAAGAGTTATGATGAGAACAAGTCAGAGGTAGGCATAAATACGACAACCGACAACCGTTAGTTGAAAATACAATATTGATGCTTTGTTAGTCTATGAAAATCTAGCCAGAAGAAAAAATAAAATAGATTAGACATTTTCTGTTGTTGTAATTATAATAAAGAGAAACTGTAATTTCTGTTATTAGTAGATGATTGTTTAACTGTAAATTGTATTAAGATTGTACCTACATGTAGCTGATATTGTATCTCGTATATAAAAATATAAAGCCTGTTAAGATTAATATTTTTATTGATTTTGGCAGATTCTAAATTTGAGCATGAAATTTAAAATTTTAATTGGCCATATAGAAAATTTATAGTTATCAATCTTATCCAGTGTATTATTATTATTATTATTATTTTTTTTATTATTATTTATTTATTTTATTTATTCATTTTTTTTTTTTTTTTAGAATTTTTGAGAGATTTTTATGCATAATTGTTTTTATTCCATGATACAATTGTAACAAGTCTCAAAATTAATCTCGTTTTCCCATTTTTCATCCAATTCCCTCACTTTGTTTGCACTTCATCCTTGTTTGTTATTTCACTCATTATCTGTTTGGGCATTTTCCTTTGGTTGCCCCAACATCATATTACTTAAGATTTTTAACTAAAGGGTGAGGGAATTCCCTTTTTACAAGTCATTCTTTTTTGACATATTATTATTTCTTACAGACCATTTTATATAAGTAGGATGAAAAGTTGAAAATTTGATTACTTACACAACTTCATATTGAAATTACTTTAACGTTAAATACAATAAAAAAATACTTTACTGTCTATTGTCTTAAAGCATTTTTGGAATAATTGAACGATAAAATTAAAAAAATGCTTTATGACAATATTTTTGAATATTTGTATATTTGTATTACCTTCATACAGTTGCGTGGCAAATTGCTGGGCATAAAAATCGTCAGAGATAAAGATTGTGAATTAATAAGACACTTAAATAAAAATATTATGAAGTAGCAGAATTTCTTAGAAATCTTCTATATTGTTAAACATTGTATTGTAGAGTAGTTTTATTACCGGTTTGTTTATTAAGTTACATGTAACAGTAGCTCGGTTTTATACATTTCAGTTCAGTAGTATGATAACTGTATATTAAATTGTTGTACTATGTATGATAGTTAGAACTTTGTTATACAGGGAAATGCAAATGTAACCAAGTTATCTAGATTAGAAGGGGAACTTCATACTCTTCGTGCGCAACATGCGGAATCTCTTACTCAGGTAGACTGATGATCGGGGTCAACGGTAGAAATGCATGTGCTTTATTTTACATCTAGCAATTAATATATAGAATGTTATATGGTTATGTGCTGCTTGTGTAAATGCACATAAATATTCCTAATATATTTTTGTACTTTATTTTGTAATTTGTAATGCAGTAACTGTTGTGCAGTGTTGTCATTGTTAAAAGACAATCATATTAAATTAGTTTTTTTTCCCCCTGAATTACCGTATGAATGAAAAGCTAACCTGACAATATGTGTAGTTAGAAAACAATAAAAAGTTCATGATCATTAACAACAATAAACATGACTAATGATTAAGACAAAGTACACCATGTAGTAAATTTCTTATTGACCGGTAAGAAAGAATTAGGTTTATAAAGTAAGGCCATTTCCGACGTAATTATAAAAACTGAAACAAAAGAACTCTTATCTATTTTATATAACAAAGAATATGTGAAAAGATGATTACCAGTGAAAACATATCTGTGAAACTAAAGAATTCTATCATTCTATTTTATTTTAAAGAATAATTTAAAAAATTGATTATCGATTAAATATATTTGTTAGGTCTAAAATGGTATTAATTTGACTGAAAATCCATTAATTTCAACATTTCTATTATAATTTAAAAATAAATTGTAATCACCTAATTATAATATCTATACCTCATCGATATTTACTATATGTCCTGCTTGTTGATTTACATATATTTATGCATGTATCGTAACTGTTTTGTCAACCAGAGCTTTATATACATCCACGGGAATTATCTTATCCAATCGGTGTCATTGTAACTCCAATTAACATTTTATCTTTAATATTTGCATGATAAACATGGTATATGGTTGCACATTTTTTTCACATTTTTGCAATGGAAATCTTGAGTATCATGATACTACTCATCATTGTTTGGTACGAATAGAATCTATTAACACTACTTATAGAAAAATCTTTACACTAGATCACATACATGTGTATCGATATTTAATATATTGACATAAATTCTCGGACCCATTTCAAATTTATCTAAGTTTAAAACTGGTCTAGTTAACTTGTGGATATGTTTTACGTTATTTACATTTTGCACATTTGTAGGGAGTTGGTATTGATAATAATGTACATATTGCAAATCAGTTCATATTTCTGCAGCCATGGTCTTATATGAATTGTAAACTTCATCAATCGTCATATTAAAAATATTTTGTAGATGTTTCATGACTTCAAGTTTTTAGACTGAAATATTAGGTAAAAATGTTATTATTTGCCCGACGACTTCAATGTCACTTCAGATTTAGCTGTAGAAATATGAATGTAATTTTCAATATGGTTTACATATTTGGTGTTGGTGTTTATTAATGATAACCAGTGCTATGACAAGAGTTGTATATACAAGTAGAACATGTTTAAACAAAGTACTTTCTGCGCTGAAGTTTCTGTTCAAATTAGACAGGTTATTAGTTGACATGGGTCATTTTATTAAATGATAATGACAGTTATGTTGTAAAAAATTAGGTCAGCAAAGGTATAAAGCTTACACATGTTCAACTGTATATTAACATTTCCTGTTTCTTAAGTTTAACACTTTATGGATAATGTTTGTTATTCTTCAGACCCTCCTTGTTATTCTTCAGACCCTACTTGTTATTTTTCAGACCCTCCTTGTTTATCCAGTTTGTATCACCTACATCCCTTTAAATTTCATATGACAAAAATATATATTTGATATAACATAACAAGAATAGTGTTCAAGAGAAAGGTGGAAATCCCAGCAAATATTGAAAGAGTGAATGGAAAAAATGGCTTTTGGTGAAATGTTGGAAACTTTGGCAGACAATCAATTTCTTGATACCATACTTTTGATATTTTTATACAGAAGTCAAACTAAATCCTTCTCATTGTTGTACAAATTTCAACATTTGCTCATGTTTTGTTATTACTTGCAAGAACTGTTGTGGACATGCTATATACAGTATATAAGTTGGCATGGTCTGTCGCTAAGTATTAAATCACATTTGAAGGATAGCCTGTGAATTTTTGATGATTTTTAGCAGTGCAGTCTTTTTAGTTACTGTAATTCACTCTTTTGGTATAGGTTGTGATATCTACATATATAAAAAAAATCAGTTATTGTTTTTTTTTTTCATTGAATTATTTTGTATTTTTATTATAACATAATTATATTTACTTTAAGCAAACATTTTTTTCATCACAAAATCTCATATATTCCCTCCTTTAAGACTTCACATTTTGAATGGGAGATAAAATCAGTTGATAATCATATTTTGAATTATAATTTTTACAGGTTCAGAAATTGACAAGCAGTCTTCAGAAGCTACAGACCTCATCCAAAGATACCCGAGATGCCCTTACATCAGAGGTAGATTTACATTGTCATTCAACTTTTATTAATTTCTGTAAAACAATTTTTTTTTTGAGAAATGATTAAGTCTTTTTTTTTTTTTTTTAATTCAGAAATTATATTTTATAATTGATTATCAAATTGATTTAATTTTAAACTTTTTCAAACTGACAATTTTGATAATTTTTTTAAGAATACTTAAAAAGTTCAAGATTTTAAAATGTCAAAAATTCATCAATTTTTTAACTGGATAATAAAGGTATGATATACAGTATACTGTAAAAGCATGTTCTATTTACATTGTTATACTTGGTGCTGGATGTTTTAATTAATATTTTGTGGATAACTACAGCCTTAAATTAACAGGTGATTGGGGATTACACATGTAGTTACATTTTATTTTTGGGTCACATTATTATTAAACTGGTGAAGATGTTTGTTTGATTCACTAATGAACACTGTTACTATAATTTGTTGAAATCATTCCTGCCATTTAAGGTACATTTTATTTCAAAATACAGTCCTTTAATTGTTTGGAATATAATTGCACTTTTTAGTTTTTCTTGCTTAAACAATACCAGCATTTGTTATTTTTCCAAAATTAGCAGAAATAATTAAATTTTTTGAATAAGAAAATAGAAAAAGAAAAAATCTTCCCAAGCAAGAACTAGCCATTGATAATTATTGGCTTCCTGGAAGGTACATTTGAAATCACAAGATGGCGTAAGGATTATAAGTGTTGACTTCCTTATTCAGCCCTATTCCAATTTTAACATGCTTATTTATTTTTCTGAAGAGATTTGATTCGAAGACTACCTGTAAGTGATTATAACATTTCTAAATGCTTCGCTTCATAACTGATATATTATCAATAAAAATATATTTATAGATAGAATTTTCAGAATATGTCTTGTTTCATGGTTGAAACCATAGTAACTGATGGTTCATTAGGACTGTTTGGTCATCTCTTAAGACTCTTTATTAGATAAAACTCTCAGAAGCACATAGGTCTATTTAGTAGGCTAATTGTAGACTTTTCCTGAATCCCAACCCTGTAGTAGAAACTAACAATTATTTGCAAGTTTAGTATTGCACACTTTCACTTCTAGTTATATTTAATCCTTTATCACCCACAATTTAAGATGGTATGATCCATCTTAAGATGTGTTGCATTCTACCTTAAGTCTGTAGAGGTAGAGGTTTACTACAGTTATAGAAGAGTTTTAGGGAGGATGGTGTTTATCTCCCTTTTTATGAACTTTTTAAAAAGTGAAGTTACATATATTTAAAAAAAAAAAGAAAGAAAGAAAGAGATGAAAAACCTTTAAGTTGTGGCTAGCTGTAATATATATTACACATGATACTACATAAATTGATGTTTCTGATATTATTTTGAGAATAAGCTACATTTACTTAACATTTTCTTTAACCAGGAAAAAATACATGTAGTAGCTTTGCACAAATGTTAGCTATACAAAAGTTAATCCCATCTTCTTGAGAAGAAGAGTTTGAAGTTTATGTTTCTTAATTGTATAATTTGTAATAATTTTATGAATAGACAGGGAAATTAAAACGAAAGGTGAGTTTGTCAGTTCTCAGGAAATCAGTGTGATTTTTTTAACATTCATTAGAGAGTGATATAACAGATTTACATAGCCGGAATAAAAAATAAATTTATTTTCTTTTTTCATACAATTCATACATATCTCTATAGATTATGTTCTCCTTTGAAATGTCCTATTTTAGAATCATTTACAATGGCCATTTAAATATTACTACAGCATATATTTTTGTGATATTTATTTTTTCCCATTATTTTTGCTTATTTTATATTTTATAGTATTATTTTTGTAATATCTGAACTAAAATATATATATTAGTCTAACAATATTTATTAGAAATGATCATAATATTTACAAATATACTATAGTAGTCTTCTAGAGAGCTGTGAATTTGAATACCTTAATTTACCAATATGTTGCATATATATATATATATATATATATATATATATATATATATATATATATATATATATATATGTAAAAAAGAAAAAAAGAAAGATGTACAGTATTTAAGATCAAGCTATGAATTCAAATATGGTTAATTAAAAAATTAATTACATCACAACTGTTTGGTAAAAAAAAAAATTGTAAACTTACAAAAAAAAAAAAACATTATGAGGAACAAAAACAGCAAAATAGAAGTTGAGCTTAAAATAATGAGGAAGATTTTAAACAGGTTCTGGAATTTTTAAAAAAGTATGTCAAATTATAGGTAATGAGAGTAAAAGTGATGGTCTTCTGTCATCTAATGGTCAAGAGTATTTTACTTCTATCAAGGCATTCAGTTCAGGAATGGTGGAGGAAACTAGAGTACCCTGGAAAAAAAGACCAATCTTCTGCAAGTGAACTAAAACTCTTTGGCAAATTATTCACAGTCTTTCTCACCCTAAAATCTGTCAAATTAGAATGGGAATAAGGACAGTGAGAGACCCTTTATGTGTAAGACCTTGCGCCTTAGTGGGAATATATTGAGGAGGACTTTGATAAAAGTTCTACTGAATATAGAATTAACAAGAGTAATACAAGGATTTTTCCCTAAAAACCCAAAGAAGATTGATTTTCATGTTATTTATAAAGACATAGAAAAATTTAAAGTTCCAAGATATTGGTGAATTAAGTCATTCTTTTATCACTAATAGCATGTATTTTAAAAGATTTTGAAAAAGATTTGTAAATTAATTTGTGAAATCCTGAACACAATGGAGTTTAACATGACACCTTTTAATGTTGTATTACACATATCACTATATTCTATTTTGTTGGTGGTTTAGTGTTTTCTGTACTTTTTTCATTGTGGTGGGTGGCACAAAAACACACTTTCAGCAAGATCATGGATACACCTGCAGAATCAGCAACTATTTTCAGACATTGATCTTTTTCAAAAATAGTGATAATAGAACTTATCTTTCTTCTTGTTTCATTTGAGACAAGATGGATTTTATTTATTATAAGTAGACGAGTTCTCTTTTTCTCTTTTGTTTTTGTTGATACAACCACTCCACAAAGCATTCCACACTAGATTGAAAAATTAATTCAATGGCAACACAAACATGACCAATTGAAAAACAACTTTAAACTCCTGACAAAAATTCTGTTATTCAGTTATGTTTCAGGTTTCATTGGTAATGAGGCATTATTGTGAATGAAATAGTACCACATTCAAACGAGATAATGCTTGTACATGAACTAAGTGTATTTTTATAGCATTACAATCTGTAGTCTTAGTATTTAGTTTTTGTTTGTTTTGTTATGTTAATTTGTGTGTTTAACTTCATTACTTTCAATGTTTTGTTATTTAACAAATTTTACTCAGACAAATTGAGCACAATATATTGATTTAAAGTTTTCAAATTCATCCTTTATTTCTAAAATGTTTAATTAAATGATTGTTTCCTATTCACCCTAGATTATAAGTTTGCACATTTATTTCCAAGTTTAAACCTTTCCTGATTTTAATTGTTTTTTATTGTGATTTTTAGTTTCATCTTCAGTCTTGTCTTGCAGCATTTATTTTCATGTTTTATGTTGCTTTAAATGTATTTTAAAAATTATTTAACTATTTAAATAGTTAGACAATTTTTGATAAGAAATAAGTATGATTTTGTTGTCCTTTATATATTCAGGTTGCAGAAAGACATGATAGTATTGTCAAGTTAAGGAACGAGAATAGAGAGATAGAAGAGAAATTAAGAGATGCATTAGCTACAGCTCAGCATAGAGGTGACGTAGTCAAACAACTTCGTGAAGAACTTAAACAGGCACAATCTAGAGTAAGAAATGATTTTTTTAGATGTTTTTGTTTACTTGTTTACCTCTGATATATCTCTGAGTCATTATTTGGTCCCAATTGTACAATAAGTGGTTGGATACCTCAGATTTGTTCAAAACTCTGTAAAAATTTGAGTGTTTTGAGTCGTAGAATTTCTTTTATTGGAAATCTGATAAGATTATCTCCCCTTTGATTAAGACAATTTCATATTTATTGCAGTCCTCTCTCTCTCTCTCTCTCTCTCTCTCTCTCTCTCTCTCTCTCTCTCTCTCTCTCTCTCTCATTAAGTGTAGGGTTAACATATGAACTATTTCATTAGTTTTATAACATCCCATAGTTGTACTTGCTATTTTATATGATACAAGCACCATTAAATGGTACACTTTTATTTCCCCCCCTTTCCCAAATTAACCATCAAATCAATTGTCATCTGAAACCCTTTAGTCCATATGCATGTACTTTAATCCACCCAGTCATGTTAAAGAAATTAACTTTTTTTTTTTAATATTCTTGGAATGGACTGACTGGAGAAATTTTGGTTATATAAAGTTTTATCAAAGAATAGCAAAATCATATAAGCAATCTTTTTTTCGTATAATTCACCATTTACCAGTTATACATTTCTGTTTTAGCTACAAGACTCAACAAAGAAACTTGAGGTCGCTGAACGTGACCTTCAACACTTTCAAGGAAGAAACACCAATCAAGCAAGGGAGGTAAGTTATGCTTTATGATTTTGAAGCTTAAACCCCTTTTTCATGTTTTTGTGTATGGACTGATACTGAAGATCAATAAATTTGGGGTTTTTTTTACAATTATAAAACAATTAAATAGCTTGAAGTGACAGAACCATTGTAATTTATAAAGTTAGTTAACACATTGAGCTTAGAAGTTAAATGTATATTTATATTTTAAGTGCTTTGTTTTCCTGATGAAAAACTTACAAAGCAATATTTTATTTTTCAGATTGACAAATTAAGTACTGAGATACAAGAACGTGATTTGACTATAAGTCAGCGTGAGACATTGTTTAGATCTGAGATGGCAGATAAAGGTGAAGAGAATCACAGACTTAAAGCAGAAATCAGTATTCTACATGAAAAACTCTCTCAGAATGGTGGACAGGTATGTTGACATTGTCATTAAAGTTTTATAATTCCTAGCATCTGTAGTGAATGAAAAACTTCCCCAGACTTGTAGATAGGCACATGTATGTTGACAATGTCATTAAAATCTTATGAATTATGCATTTATGAAGAACACATAATACTCCTAGCATACTTTTGGTGTTGGCAACAAAGTTTTAAAAAAGTTCAGTGATTTTTTTTAACTGATTTTATGTGTATACAGGTTAAACTGTTCCTTTGACAGCTCTTCTTTAAAAGTGAATAGTTTTTTTTAAATAAGTCAATCTTCAGCAGTTTTACAAAACTTTATAATGAAAAAATTCTTATTTAGTTTCAGAAGGCATCATTGATCTTATTTTTCATTTCTTATTTTTTTTCCCTTATCAGAAATATTTCCTAAACCTTATAAATGCTACATATCAAACTTTTATATGTATATGTGTTACTATAATTACAGCTGATGTCTAGAGAGGATCAGATATCTCGTCTTAACTCCAATATTAATGAGATATCAGAGGATATGGCTAGAAAAGAAACCAGACTTCAGCAGATTGAGATAGATCTACTTAATGCTGATGAAGGAAGAAGAAAAGCTGAGGATAGTGTAAGTTAAATAATATTTCTCACATAGCTGTAGTGAAAATAATTCTAAATCATTTTACATGGTTTTTTGTAAGTCATGATAATAAGTAACTATGTTTGAATGTTTGATGAGCAACTTGAAATAAAATATAGAATATCCTCTGTGGCACAGAGATAGACTTTCTGCCTAATGATGGGAAAGTTGTTGGATCAAACACCAGCTGGGTCATACAAACGACCAAGATTTTCAAATTAAAAAATTTCCAAAAAATTCAAAATTGGAAGAAAAAAATTCTTCTCTACAGTATTAAGCCAATTATCAAAGTGATACATATTCAACAAAGTCTTGATAAATCATTTGTGAATTTACATATATTTTTATGTTATATTGTAATTCCAGTTATCAAGAAGGGAGATAACCATACAACAGTTAGAACACGATCTCTCACAGGTTAAACAACAGTATAGAGAAGCTGTAGAGGAGAATGGAAGACTAGAGGCTAGAATACAGGCATTTGCTATAAATGCACAAAGTGAACAGGATGTTCTGAGCTCCGAGGTATGAACAGCAAATACACTATACTCAGTCAGACTTCAGCTTGCATGCACAAAACACAAATAGTTTAATTTTATCCCAAAAAAAGAACAAAAATCTGCTTTTATTGTTCATTTTTAAGGCTAAAACATTTTTATGAATAGATGTGCAGACTTGCTAAGCATTTTTTCATCTTTGTTTGTTGACAAATCATGTAATTTTTTACTTTAGAGGAAAGTTATTTATCCTTATTACAGGTAAAACGTAGAGAGGAAGCCATCAAGAGATTGAAGATGGAACAGGTCAACTTACAAGAAATAAACAGTAGATATGAGGAAAAGGTAAAGCCTATAATACATCAGGCAGATAACAATTGATGTCATGTCCATCACAGGATGGAGTGTATTGTGTTAAATACAAATGTTGCGGATTTGTTAATAAATTGAAGATTTTCTTTACTTTCAGGATCTTAATATATATTTATATACATCCTCTTTGATACTCAAATATATAGAATCTTTATACCACCTTCCATGATATCTTCATTTAATTCTTGAAATACCTAGAAATACTGTTAATAATGTTATAACTTCTGTTTTGCATGACATTCATAATCTATATTATGTTTTCCAAATTACTACCCTATAAATTGTTTTCTCAAGATAAAATGTTCACCTACCCTTCTTGAACCGTCATATGTATAAATATATATATTTGTCTACTCAAAATGTTCTTTTATCCTCCTTAAACTTCTTTTGTATAGAGGTCTTTCTATCTTTCTGGGTTGATAAAAATTCCAAAAGATTAATGTCATTCAAAATTTTTTGATAACTAATAAAGAAAAATAACGAATTGCCAAAAATTATGAATATCTTGTGAACTGCTAATACATGTATATTGAAGTTCTAACAATTCAGCAAGGAATTGTAGAATTCGTTGAGTTATTGTTAAAAAAAAAAAGTATTCACTATGTTTCACTTGTCTTTAGAAGTTATTTTCCAACAAATTTTGGACCAATGATGAATCTTTAATTTTCAAATTTCAAAAACTTATAATAATATCAATAAATATGAAATCAAATTTTAGAAAAAAAAAATTTCATGTCAATTTAGACAGTTTTTCCCCAAAAATCTATATATATATATATATATATATATTTAGCTCTTTTTCATGCAAAATTAAGCTGCTTACATATATATGGACCAGCATACCCATTCGCCAGAAGCTATGATCATACATTTTTATATATTTGTTTTTTATCTTTTTATATAGTTAACATTGCTTTGTATTGTATATTTACGACAAGCATTGTTTTTATTTTATCAAAAAAAATATTTGCCAGATAAAGCATGTTAATGCATAATACTTTCTAGAATGACTTTTTAGGCAGAGAACAAATTTTCACAATTTACTTTTCTTGTTTGTTTGCTAAATATTTTAATTTTCTATCGATTCTACTTTTAAATTAATACTGTACTGTCAGGGAGAAACAGTTGGTGTAATACAGTGTCTGTGTAAATTAAAATAAAAGTCACATTTTAAGTTGGGTTTCTTGAGAAATTATTTAGGACCAAAATAAAAAAAATCAAGTGCTTGAAAAAAAAAAACTGGCTGTTAATTTGTTGACTAGTCTATAGTTCTTACATTTAGTTTTCACTAGGCGCTACATTGAGCCCTCTATTTGTGAAGTGCAGTAGAATTATTAGAGTTGAAACACCACAATAAAATGTTGTGTGTAGCTGAAAATCAGCACAACTTCGTAATTCTTTTCCAAACATACAAAAAAACATGGCATCAACCTTGATGTTATTATCAACAAATTATATGGTTGATAATGTCTGACAGCAGTATTTCAGATGATGTGAGACACCAACTGTTCCTCTATTATAATTAATTTCTTTAATATTATATAAGTATGTAGATAGATAGCTATATATAGCCTTCTTCAACTTCTTTTTACACAGAATAACCAACTTGATAGAGAAGTGGATCAATTAAAAATGCATTTAAGGACGACACAGTCTGAGGTGGGTTTCCTAGTTTTAAGATCTATACAAAGAAGCTTGCATAATACAATTTTAGTTGTGATAGAGTGGTCGCTGGTGGCGTTAAAAGGGTGCCCTTCCAAAAGGGTAAATTTGTTCACAAACTAGATAATGTGATAGAAATTTGGCTGGAACAAAGGATGGTCATTTAGAAATTTGGCTGGAACAAAGGATAGTCATTCAAGTGAGGGGCCACCCGAGAGGGAGAGTTCCGTAGTGTGAAATAATGATTTTACAATCCTTGATAAAAAACTCTTATTAGTGTGTATCTCAAAAATTTTATAGTAACTTGATACTCAACTTGATTCATAAAAATGAAGGATTTTCTATAAATTGTTTGTGTCAAAATTTTTTGTTTAGACAATTTTTTATTAAGAATAATTTTTTTAATTTTGTAAGACACGAAAAGAAGATTGCACAGATTCTTTCTGTCTCTTATCCTACCCAGTTTGATTTGTCTTCTTTACAAGTTATCCCCCTTTTTATCTTTTGGCCTAATAGAATTTATTTCCTTATTCTCTGAACTTCACTAGTCTTGTTTTCAACAAAGATTTTTCTATAAATTAACTTGAATATCTAAAAAAAAATTATTGGTTTGATTAAAAATGAATGTTGAAGATTACAATAGCAAGGCATTCTACATATACAGACAGGTAAAGAATGTTATGGATGTTAATATTTGAAAAGGGCTCATTGTGGCATGAAACAAGCTCTCTCATGCAATCACCTATGGTAGACTAAAAGGATTTTTCTGGTTAAGATATATAAAGTATCTTATGTGATAATGAAATCTTTTAAGGAATGAATAGCTTGTTTTGCCAGTGTAAAATTAAGGATCAAACATCTATGGAATAACTATTTGACCTATTAACACAGTTCAGATCACTGCCAAATGCTTCCCTTCACTTTTTCATTTACAATGTATTATGCCATATACATTTTTGCTGATATTTTATACATGTATTTAAGCTTTATCATATTATACGGAATGTTTTGGGTATTTATGCCTTTTCAAGAGCTTTTAATTTTTCATCAATTTTGAATATATATGTACATATGTAAGCTTTGTTGTTTTATTAGCTTGATACCAAGAAAGGTATTATTGGAAATCTAGAACATAATTTGGAAGAAGCTAAGAAGAGAACATCAAACCAGTTAGACGAGATCACGAGACAGGAAGATCAGATAAGAGAATTAAATGTAGAGTTAGCCTCACTACAGTCACAGCTAGATAAACTTCATCAGAATGTAAGTCACAGTAATGTGAAAAATGAACAGAGGTTACTGATTTATGGAGGGGGGGAATTCCTTGGCTGAAGTTGGATTCATATAATTTTGAAACTTTGGGTTTGTTAATTTCCAGCTTTTAGGCTTGTGTTTTTGTATTTATCAACTCTTTTGGCCCCTGGGGTCACTGATGTGTGTGTGTGTGGGGGGGGGGGGGATTGTGGGGGCTTTTTGAAGTGTGTGCATGTAGTGTGTTGGAATTTATCAGTTAGATATTTATGTTTCTTTTCAAACTTATGTTTATAAAGACTGTTTTCAGTGTCTGTGTTTTGTTGTGTTTTCAAATTTTGTCATGCTTTACCATAAAGATGGAAAGATTTACTGTATAATGGCTATTTTCATGGTTAGGTGATTTTTTGTGAGAATAAAACTGCCACTAAATATAATGAGAAAACATTTTAGATTTAGATCACAGAAATAAAATAAAGCAACATGATTGTATCTAACATCATCAGACCACAAAAATTTAATCTTACAAAAATAAAGCATAGTATAATATTTACAATTGCTATTATCTTTTTCTCTATGACTATTATTCTTCTTTGCGGTCATATGCTGTGAACGCTAATGACCTTTCTGAACTTTCTGACATCATGACGTTTTGATATTCCATTTTGACGATGTGGAGGTTGGCAGTAAACTGACATATTAAAAAGGTGATTTTAGGATATATCATCTAAAATTGAACTGCAATGGTTAAAGAATTTGTAAACATAAGGAATGACATTCTTTTTGTCAGTGTTCTTGCATTATGAACGACAGTGGGCTGTCGCAATTTGCAACAGCCAAATTGCGACAGCCCACTGTTGTTCATAACGCATGGACACTGACAAAAAGAATGTCATTTCTTAAGTAATCACATAAATTTTTGTTTTAGTCAGACCAAAGTGATGTTAAAATGCTTGAATGCAATTGAAATGAAATTGCGGTAGAAGCAGTTTCAATATATATGTCAGTGATTATTGTCCAACTGATTTATAAAGTAGCTTTATTTTTCAGATGAATATTAAAGATGACCTGCTAACTCAACAAAAAGCTGATATAGAAAAACTACAAAAGCAACAAAAAGATACAATGTCGAAGGTACGTCATTAACCATACATGTATATACACCAATTACAACTCTAGCCCGCAAACTTCTATAATTGAAAATTAAAAATAAAAGTTGAATATCATGTTCATGTGCATGACAATTACAGTAGTTGGAACAATTAATTGTATTTATAATTTTTGTCAGATCTTTACTGGTGTATATTTTGGAGAAAATTGGGATCTGTAAGCTATTGATTAAGGTTACCTCCCCTTTACTCGAACAGTCGTAACGTGAACAAACTCTGAGAGATAAGAAATTTCTCACCCCACCACTTTTGTTTATATATTTTTGTAATTGTTTTTAAATTTATGTTAAGGTTGTTGTAAGAGATGACACTATTCAGAAATTAAATACAGATATGGGAAAATTGAAAGCTAAACACCATGAGAAACTTTCAGAGATACAGAAACAGTCAGAGACGATAAAGAAACTACAGGAAGCTCTGACACAAAGTCATTTTGATCAGGATAAAGCTAGGAAACAATCTGATGTGGATGTAAGTATTGATGAAAAATTAAAAGGGTTGTCTACAACGAGCATATTTTATCAACAGGTGCCCTCAATATTGAAGATAAAAGTAGTTGGAATATTGAAGAAGTAGGGTTGGGGAGGGCAAATATTTGCCATTAATACGTGTATGTTATTTTGCCATTTGAAATCACACTCAGATATATAGATATGTTGGGGCCATGGTGTCCGAGTGGTCTAAAAGGCATGCTTATGGATCACAGCACCTCTCACCACATGGATTCAAATCCCACTCGGGACAGATCCTAGTGTGAGAAGGTTTGTCAGTTTGCATGTCGAAGGTCGGTGGTTTACTCAAGGCACTCCAGTTTTTTTTCCACTTTTCCTGAACTGACCGCCTTGAAATATTTGAAAGAATTTTGACTGGGGCATAAAACACCATTACTCCACTCAGCTACACTCAGATATATGTACTCATCTCACTGGAAATTAAAGACAATACTAATCTCTTTTATAAAAAGGTTAACAATTTCATATTGAACTTCAAAACCAAAGGAAATCATAGTTTGATAATGTAAATTACAATTTAGATTTACAGACATAATGTGCTGTTACTCTTTCCTAAATAATGTATTTTAAGACAACACCAATAGGAACTCAAACATGCAGCTTTTTTTTTTTTTTTTTTTTTTTTTTTTTTGAAAATTTAAAATACCACATATACATGTTTTTTTCTGCTTTTAGATACATACAAGAGATGAAAATCTGAAGCAGCTTCAAGAGGATTTGTTAGAGTCTCAGGCTCAGTACAGTGCTTGCTATAATGAGGTATGTTTTCTTTTCTTTAGTTTTACTTGTACAACATAACAGTAGTACATTTTTTATCTTGTTTGTAGGTAAACCCCCTCCCCCTCACTAACATAGGAAGAATGGGAAAATCTACTATAGGTAAAATTGGTTATTTTCGCAGTGATAATACTTCTGTGCTCTGTTTGTTGTCAGCAAACATTAATCATGTTGTTGGAAATTAGGTCTGCTTTCTGAGATTTTGTACATGAATATAAAAATTTTCTTGCAATTAAATATCGGAGAACAGATGTTATCATTGATAACATCAAACTGTCAGTTGTTACGTGACATCATTTGACACTGTAACAATCATGCATACTATTCTTGTTTCTAGCATCACTTATTTAGGTCACATGATGAGACCTGGAGATCTTTTAAAATGAACTTTTTCCAGCAAAAGGAAAACTTAAATGCAATAAGAAATTTAGAGAATGAAAAAAATGATATGTAAATAAATTATACCATGACAGTTCCTCTCTGCTGTTTTTTGTTGTCAAGCCTGGAATTGCCATAGGACGAGACTTAGGTGTTACTTTCTGGTGTTGTCGTAGGCGATGGCAGCAGCGTGTCAAAATGTTTATGTTAAAGTAATGTATTTTCTACTCAGTCTAAAACTAACCAGGCGAGACATTTAATTCTGTGGAACTCTTGTTTCTTTATGATGTTTATTGCTGCTGAAATATACCATATTATGACTTGTTATTATATATCCTGAATGTTTGTATTTAGATGCTGAAAGCTGAGGATCAGATTGAGAGGTTAAAGAATGAGAATGCTCGTCTGAACCAGTCTGGACATAGTAGTAACCAGGAGATCTCGCAGTTACAGGAGCAGCTCCATCAGATAGAGCTAGATCTTACTATATCTCAGGAAAAACACAGAACCTGTCAAAAAGAGGTATAATTTAGAGAAAAACAATTTTCTCTACCATATAACAGAAGTATACACACATGTAGTATAACAATACAGTATAGCTATGAAATTATGTTTAACCTCATATCAATTTTTTAACTTGAAAAGATTTTATTTTCATGCGTTCTTGAAATTTGTGTTTTTCAAAGACAATTATTGGAATTTTTTCAAAGTTATATTTCTTATGTTACTTTAAAAAACATTTTGATGATTCTTATGAACAATTCATACTGAATACTAGGTGTAAAAAAGTTGACCAATGAAAACATGCAAAGACGATGCATATTGTATCTAAACTTTCAAAATAATTCAATATATTCTGTGAATTTTGTCATTATCTTTACAATTTATTGTTATAAAATTTTGTTTTCAATTATTGTTAAATTTAAAATTGTGTACACAGATTTAATTTCCTATTCTTGTTGGAGTCAACCTTGCATACTTGTATCTGATTTAACAGGTTGCCAATCGTGACCAAGTAATATTGAAGTTACAGACAGATCTTGATACAACTCAAGAAAAATATACAGGATGTATGGAAGAGGTAAGATTGAAATGAAAGTTTTAAAGATAGAAAGATAAAAATACATATTTTTAGTCTTAACAGTAATGTCCATAATTCATGTTTTAAAAAAATAAAGTACACTTTTGCCAAGTTCAACTGAATGTTTTAAAAGAAAGATAAAAACACTTAGTATTAACAGTAATGTTCAAAATTTATTTTTAAAAATTGAAATCCTCAGTTGCCAAGTTATCTTGAAATCACAGTTTAATTTTGAATTCGTTTTTTACTGACTACTTGGTAATAATGAATAAGCTAGAAATGATACCAATATAAGAATGCTGTTGGCATAACTACTTCAGAAAACACACAGTATGAGATTTCAAATCTTGAGGAATTGTTACCAAAAATTACCTTTCAAATTAATTTAGATATTGTAAGTATGCATATGTTGGGTAAAACAGATCATGTAAATGAGAGTTTGAAATGGTCAATTGAGTTTAACAAGCCGAAGAATTACCTGCCCTGTGATAGATTTAATGCCAACTTTATAATCATAATAATGTCATTATGTTAATCCATTTAAGCTTAACATCAGAGAAGATGAAATAGTCAGATTGAATGGAAAAGTTAAAGAGCTACAACAAGAAATAAGAGATCTCAATACCAGAATAGAGGAAGACGAACAAAAAGTAAGGTTTTAGTCCTTCAGGTGTTAAAGAGCAACTTGATAATACACACCACATCTTTTACAAAAAAAAAAAATTATAAAAGTTAAAAATAAAAAAAAAATATTAACTAATTTACCGTAAAAACCAATGTAATTTACGTACTTTTTTAGTGAAAATTAAATTAAAGTTTGGGGGGTGCGTAAATTACACGAGTAGATTGTTTTCGTGATTTTTAAAAAAAATTTCCTTGCTGACGAAAGTGTTAAAAATGTAAACATTTGTACCGGAAGTTGGCCTATTTCATGTTAAAATACGATTTTACGGAAAAATAATGCGCTTGAAGAAAAAAAAATTATGTGTGTGTATAGAATGGTATTTTATGCTTACTTTCTTTGTACAAATTTTAAATGTAATGAAATAAATGGTTAACTACTGTTTGGAAGTCTAACGTGCATTGAGCTGGCTACAATGTGCTTTGATTGCATTTTCCACCGATCGTGAAGGAACACCATTGACATGGTGATACTGATAATCTTGACTGGATATGTGTTTTGAGATGGATAATCTTGGCTTGAAGAAACTTATGAGATTCAAATTTAGCGGGAAGGTGTGAGAGGGAGTGAAATATCAATGGTTAAGACGCGTATAGGCGGATAGGCGGAAATGCATAGCTTGGGTCAAGAAGACGCTCTCGACCAATCAAAATTCTGTTTACAAACAGGGTAAGGTCGGTTTCTTCCCTCTGCGGGTTGAGTAAAGTGTCATACTAGCTGATGTTAATTGTTAATTAAACTGAATTCACAACACGGGTGAGTGTGATTAGTTGTCTGTTTTATTGATAATTCTTCCTGTGATTGTGATTTTGGAAACATACAACAATACGCTAATGACCTGTTAACGTATAACCTACTTTGTTTACAAACCGAAAAAATAAAAAAGTGACTGCCGTAATTTTTTCTAATGAAAATTAATAAAATCTTATCTAAGTTAATTAAAACAGGTAAAATACACCAAACTGAAACAAAACACTTAAATACAAGAAAACCACTTGCTCGGATCATATAGAAAATCAGTGATTCTGGAAATTTTTGGGTGCGAATTTTACATGAGTTGAAGCTTTTTTTTAATAAATTTTAGCTTGAAAACCACCTGCGTAAATTACATGGGTTTTTACGGTATAAATTAAAAACAAAATAAATTATAGATTTAATTTATAATTTATTTTATAATTTTATTTATAAATTAAAGAAAAGGAAAAAAAATATATATTCAGTTTGCAAATTTATTATATTTGATGTACGTTTTTTGTCAATCAGTTAAATAAAAATTTATTATTATTAATTTGAAATTTTCTTCAAAATGTTTAAATTAAAATAACTTTTTAAATAAGTTTTTTTTAAGTCTACATGTTTTTTCTGTTCAGATGCTTTCAAATTTTTGGTAAAAAGCCATAGAACTGAAAAGAAATTTCAACTAAATTTTTTCATCACAGTGTAAAAGCTATAGAATTGTAATCTGCTATTGAATAATGTCTTCTATGTTCTTGTAGCTTTCAAGTGATGAAAAAGTCATACAGCAGTTGCAACATGACCAGGAGATATCCTTACAAGAGGTGAGTTTGTTATACATGTTTATCCTGATTTTAATCCACATCACTTTGTACTGCATACCTAAACTACACTCAACAAGCACATTTCAATTCCCAGCTGCATGATAACACACTATATGTTGATTGCTTAGTTCAGCAGTCTGATTGATGGCTGTATTATAATACAAATGACACATTGTATATGCACTTGTAGATGTTCTCTGATTTTAGCAATGATCACGGTTTTATAAGCATTTGCAATCAATGATATTTTTTTTACTTTCATTTTCATCTAGAATACTGTGGACTTTATTGATTTTGAGAGTGATATTTCAGATTTCTAAATTAAAATTTTCAGCAAATTTTATTTCATACAATTGTATATAACTTTCTAGCTTGTTTTATTACATACATTAGTATAAAATAGTTTTGTGAATGTTAATTTCCTGCTAAACAAATTTAAAATTAGTTAATGAATATATTAAAAAAATTTTCTTGTTTTAAAAATGTTATATCATTGCCAGTCATAAATATAATCTTAAGTTTATTTTTATAAAAATATATATACTAGTATATAAAAAAAAAGATTCTAAACCCACTTTCTCAACTAGCATGTGCATTTTCAAAATTCTTTTAATAATGTGAATCTGAAAGTAATTCTCAAATTCATGAGATAAAGAAACCACAAGGTAAATGTATGTTTGTATATGCATGGAAATTTGGTGAAGTTTTTATATTTTTTTGAAATGCAGAAAAATCATGAAAACATGTTCTGATTTTGGGTTTTATCAAAGAATGAAAATACAGTGTATAGCATATTCAGTTGGTACTTGAAGCTTATATTATATACAGATTGCTTTGATGTATGATAATTTCATTATGTTGCTGTATTGCATGTATTTGTTTATATTCATTCTTGTTTCCCTTATTGCTGCTTGTTTAAACATTGTGTTTCTTTTTTAAAATTTTTATTTTTGGTATAATAAGTTATTTGTTCCTTTCTTTATATTATTTTCGTTAGAGAGATCAACAGGTAAGCTACAAAAATGAGTTGATTTCTGATTATTACGAGTTTTATTTATTTATTTTTATTTATTTTTTTACTTTTTATACCTTTTTGGATTTTAGTTTTAAACCTGATTTATGTTGAGTTGTCTTTTCTTTCTTTTCTTGCATTCAGAACTTTTCTCCTTTCGATTATCTTTCTTTTCATCATTCAGGTTGTATTGTTTTATACCCATTATTGAAGTACTCATTGGTAAGGCCATATAACACTGCCATAAGCACTGTTGTGGTATTCTGTGACAAAACTTTTCTAATTTGAACAACATTTTTGCCAGATGTTTTCAATATTCTGACATAACTTTGACCCAAATCTTTACAGCCAATCAGAAATGTCATATTTGTGTTCATTATCATCATTAAATAAGCTTATAGGTTTTAAAAAAAAAAACAAGAAGTTATATTTAAAAAAAAATTGCAATGCATATTTTTTATTTTGATTATTGAAGAAAAATCTGAGATTTACTGTTAAAATACTGCAATATTCAAGAATTTAAAAAGAGAGAGAGAGAGAGAGAGAGAGAGAGAGAGAGAGAGAGAGAGAGAGAGAGATTCTTAAAATTTGATACCCAATAAAATTTTTTTCTATTTTTCCTTTTTCATATATCTCAGCTTTATCAATTTATCTGTTTCTTAACTTGCTTCTCCAGCATAATCATGTATACATATGCAAATATAATCATATACCGTTTCTAAATATCTTATGACTTTTTAATGTGTTTCTTTCTGTTATATATCTGTTTCAATCCTATCACAATATTATATTTCTGAATTTTGATTTCTCAGCTCTTTTCTCAATGTTTTTATAGTACTTGTAAATTTTTTATCCCGTAAAGGTATGCTGCATACACCAGTCGTATAGACAAAGGGAAATAACTCTTTACAAAAACATTATGAAATTTCCCATTCTATCCTCACTCTTTATCTTTGTCCTATTAACTGTTATTTCTCCAAAATTATGTTTGTTTCATTAAGTAACCATACAGTTGTTTGTATATTAACTGCATGATATTGTTATTTTTAATTGAAGTTGAGGCATGCATTTTCTTTTTTTATTTACTTATTATACAATCATACTATTGTTTTTTTTTTTTTTATTCACTATGAAAGTGTTAAGGGATTGTGCTGATCTATTTAATTATTTATTTATTCATTTTCAAGTCTTATATGATTCATGTAAATAAAAAAAGTTAGGCTTTTAAGATGCAGGTGCAGAATTCCTCTGGAGTGGGGGGGGGGGGTGTTAAAAGTGGAATATTTTGTTTTTAGACTGTATACTTACTATGACTTCAAGAACAATCAGAATTAGAGAAATTTACATGAAATATAATAATCTTAATTATGTACTAAATGATGTTTTATTTCATATAAGAAAATCTGTAATCGCTTTGAATTCAAAATTGTGAACCCAGTAGATAAAGTGTTCAACTGTACCTTAATGCTTTGGCCTAAGCACAGTTAAAACATTCATATACATGTATATTGTATATTTATTGGAACCCCCCCCCCCCCCCCCCCCACAAAAAAAAAAAAATAATTAATAAATAATAAATAAATAAAATATAAAATAAATAAAAATATAAAAAATAATTATTTAATCAATTAAAAATAAAAAAATAAAAATAAATTAATATAAAATAAATAAAAAATAAAAATAAAATAAAAAATTAAAAAATTAATGATTTATTTCATCATAGTATTCCTGTTTAATTTCTACCTCATGTAGATTGATAATATGCACATCTTTTAACTCTGTAATATTTAAAAAATATTTTGCAAGATGATTATTCCAAAAATGATTCTGAAACCTCTTTGAATCTGTTTCATGAAATTACAAAATTTATCTTCATATTTTCAGATTAAGAATCATCTGAGATCAATAGAACAACTGAAGACTGATTTACAGATGGAAAGGAACAGCCATTCCCAGGATTCCAAGCTTAATCAACAGGATATGGACCTGATTAGAGAAGAGCTTGAAGTGACAAAGAAAGAATTAGCTGACAGTCAGAACCAAAACCTAGATCAGAAGTCTTGTAATGCCTCACTTAGTGATGAACTGGAGAGACTAAGAAAATTACAGGAGGAAACTACACTTGAGGTAAAAGAAGATAAATATTTAGCTGAATCAAATTAACTTGTTAACCCGCCAGTCATTTGAGCTATCCACACATTTGTGATATATATTATAACAAAAGTAAAGAGACAAACTATATGGATGTTTTGGTTTCAAGATTGATGCTGAGTGTAATCACTACAATTTATGTAAATTATTGTGAAATCACACCATTAATGAAAACATTTCAAGGCAGGTGATTATATTCAGAGGTTTAATTGATTTGAAATTCAAATCAATGGAAATGAAATAAGTGTCCATAGAGAGATGGCTATTTTTAGAATGAGTCATGTATTCTGCCAATATATGTCTCGGGTAACCCAATCAAATAAGGGTAGATATAAAAATATTTTGTTGAATTCTTCTCCATTTCACTTTCAGCTAAAATTAAATTTTCACTTTTGTTATTTGTTATATTTCTAGATGAAACGACAGAGTGATGTTATTCATGAGCAAGAAATAGTTATGTCTCAGTCAAAACAACAGATAATTATGTTAGAGGATCAAGTTGATCATGCTAAAGAAGAGGGACAGAAATTACAGATGGCTTTAGACAGCTACAAACAGAAGTTTAGCCAGAGCATGAATGAAGTGGCTCATCTTGAAGGAACAGTTAAAACCCTTCAAGAAAACTTAAGTGATAGTAGAAAGAAAGAGCAAGATAAAGAACAAAGAATCGAGTCATTGAAAAACGACCTGGAAACATTAGATAAAATGTGTACTGACAAGAAACACGAAATTACAAAGTGTGAAGATGTGATACAACAGCTTACTCATGAATTGAGTACCTCACAAGAAGAACTCTCCCTGTCACAGAACCGCTGTCGAGAATGTGAGGAAAATATCAAAAATTTGAAAGAACGAGTTCAAGATCTTCAGGCACAGGTAGGATGTACAAATAGATGTATATTCTGAAAATACATGTATCGTAAATTTGATTTACATTTGGAATTATTATAAATAATAATAATACTACTATTATTAAAAATCTTTTTTTTGAATTTATTTTTGGATTTAAAAAAAATATAAATATCATGAAGTTGCTGTTCTAAATATTATGCATTTCAGTTTAATTTTATATAGGCATACTAGGGTGATATTAATTGTGTGGTCTCCGTTTTCTGTTTTTCTAACATCATCATAATTAAAGATACATGTAGTACACTCTTCAAGAGGAAATGTGATTTTCAAGTGTGTCTGTCTTATATGAATAATGATTGTTTTAATATTTATAAAATTCTTTATTGACAGTCTTTACAACATGAACAGAGATCTAAGATGCTGGAGAATGAATACTTAACATACCAGGGAGAACATAGTCATACTGATCAAGAGGTGAGTTTGTTTGTAATTCATTTAGTAATTACAGTGGAACCTGTCTAAACTGAACACCTGTAACAAATTTTGTTCAGTTTATACAAATATTCAGTTTACACAGGTTATTTCAGTAAACAATACCAATGGGACAGTATCACAATTTTTTTCTAGTCCTTTGATAGATATAATATACGTCCTTAAACTTTTTAAAAAAAAAAAAAATTTTATCTTTACTTTTCACATTCTAATGAAAACTAGAGGAATATTATAATTATAACGCGAGATTTTAGTTGAGTAATTGTGTTTTACATCCTCACCCAAGTCAAAAGTCAAGTTTCTTTCACTTATATCAAGTTGGTCAGTTTTGGGATGGTGGAGGAAACCAGAGTACCCAGAAAAAACCCACCAAACTTTGTCACATTGGAATCTGCGCAGGCGGGATTGGAAACCTAGGCAGTAAGAGGCACTGTGGTCTGTAAGATTGCACTTTAGACCACTCGGCCACCAGCATATGATTTTAGGTCTATCAAAATAACTATCAAAATCCAGTCAACATTTATTTTGTTTATATCTTCATGTAAATAATAAAGTAAGTTTAATTATCAATCCAATTTATCATATTTTTAGACACACACTACATTAAGTTTTATTTTCTTTGTTGTAGTATTTGGAGAAAGAAGATAAAATTTCGCACCTGGAGTTGGATTTAGAAGAAACTCGTAGAGAATTACAGAGTAAGAACCGCCAGGTTTCTGATACACAAGATCAGATGAATGATCTGAAGGTAGAACTAGCAAGCATCAGAGAACAGAAGAGTAGTGCAATGAAAGAGGTAAGTTACTGTTTGGTCACATTGTTTTTAATGTGTCATGTATTTACTCGCTGTACATTATTTACTGTTTGAGTCACTTTGTGACAGTGAATTGTGCAAAATGTTCATTGAAAATCCAATGAACTTTAGTTAGGTTTAGTAGTTTTCACTTACTTATGTCTAGTTGTAACGGAAAATTATGATGTGCATCTCTCAATCACCATAGAATATTTCTGCATACAGAGGATTTTACATGTCGAAAAACAAGGCAAATGGTGATTTCTTTTGTGCATAAGACTTAAAACTTTCACCAAAACATCACTTCTGGTGTAAACATCACCATTTTACCATGTCAAGTTTTAATTTACTATTGCCAGTCTTTATTCATCATTATAAAAAGAGTTGAGTTGAGGAATGGTGTTTAATGTCCCATTCAAGAATATTTCACTTATATCAAGATGTCGCCAGCTATAGGCAAAAGTGCAGAAATTTTGCCTGTGTGTTGCACTGATGGCATTATACAGCAGGGTTCTTTATAGTGCCAGCCCTACTGTGACTTGGGACCTCGTTTATTTTAAGTTCCCCTAAGTGAAAGAATTTGGTTCAGGAATATAAAGGATCTTGACTGAAGTTTTGAATACTCAGTTCACACCTCTTCTTCAATATATGCCTTTGGTGATATTTTTAAAAACATATTTTCTCCAAATTTACAACCATGTTTATAATAATACATATATAATTGTCTAATTAATTATTTATAGATTGACAGATTAGAACAAAGTATACAGCAGTTACAACTGAACCTTGCTGCATCCCACCAACGACATAAAAGTGATACAAACCAACTCCAGGATCAGTTATCTACTCTTGAGGCAGAACTTAGACAGGCACAGGCTCTGGTACAGGCTCTTCAAACAGAAATGGTACGACGGGAAGATCAGATCAAACAGAATGAAGCAGACATATCATCTTTACGAAAAGACATTGCCAACAAAGTTGATGAGGTAGGTCTCGTTTTCTGATTATTTTATAGGATAGAGAATTTCAGATTGCTTGCATTTCTTATGGCTTAAGTTGACCCATTGAGGGTTGTTTTATGAAACTATAGACCATTGAAAAAGTGAGTAAATGAAACACATTTTTGGTTGTAGTAGTTTTCGGTTTTCAGTTTATTATTATTATTTTTTATTCTTTTATTTTTTTATTTATTTATTTATTTATTTTTTTGTTTTTTTTTTGTTTTTGTGGTTGTAGTAGTTTCCTGTTTTCAGTTAAAGATCCCAATATTTCTCTTTATAGTGTACAGTAGAACAAGTAGTTTTAGCTGATACTTTATTTCTATACTCCTTTAATACAATCTTGATCACCTTCTCTCTTTTTGTGTATTTACTGTTTAAGTTTTTTGTATTTTTTATATGTTTCGTGATATATAGTTTTGTAATTTTGAAATTAATATGAGGCACAAATATATGAAGATGCAGGTTTGACCAAAATATGAGATAGAACATCTTTATTATATCAATTTTAATAATTATTTATTCAGCTAAAAACATCCACTCTATTCCACAGAGAGATTGAAAAGTCCTAAGACCACATGTCCTAATTTCAGCATATTATAAGTTGAAAGTATGGATATACTATAAATCAAATTGTTTCATTCAAAATATAAGGGAGATAACTCATTTTGTCATAAGCTACATTAGATACTAAGGGAGATAAATGGAACAAAGTTTTCTCACCTTAGTGTACAAGTTCTAGCATGTTATGAAGAAACAGGAGATTTTCCCTCCATTACCCATTGATTTTTGATCATGTTGTGTCCTGTAATGTGTTATCTTTATGCAGGTACAAGATTAGCCATAATGATAAATGTTGTATCGGATGTAACAATCACATAGTCTTTGTTATAAATGCTAATAAAATATATTTTTGTGACATTGTACAAGTTATAAATTATTTGAAAATGGATGGTCTGTCAACTTTACATTTAGAATATCATGTGGAAATAAGAAAATATTTTTTGAAATTTTAAATAACCACTAGTTTATATGATTGTATACTTGAGTTTCTTATTATTTTTGAATGTTTGTTTTATTTTTTTTTTAAATGTCCATCATTTCTCGTTCTGTTTCATCACAGGCATGAATATCACAAGTATTTGTAAAATGATAATCACTTGAGAATCGACTGTCATAGTTGTCTTTAAAATAATTGATTTTTTTTTTTCTTCATTAATAAACTTAAATTGCAAATCTTATCAGATCGGGAAAAATTTGATGTTTTTGAAAGAAATTAACTGAGGTCATGGGATTTATATTTGTTTTAGTACATAATGTGTATTTTTATGCAATTTTTAAAAAATTTTCTTTTGAAATTGACCAAGATTTTTCAAACATGATTTACTATAGGAATTATATATCTATTTTAAATATTTTGAAAAAAAAAACTGTGTCCAAAAGTACTGCACAAAACAAAATGGGTTTTTATTTTCTAAAATAAAATTGAAGAAATTATTAGTATATTTATAAACTTTCAAATATTATTAAAGATTTTTCATGCTTGAAAAAATAGTTGCATAACTCGATTTTACTTGTAAAATGTATTTATCAATTTTTAATAACTTTCTGTAAAATGAAAGTAAGGTATATTACAACTGTGTTTAGCTGTTAGAGAACCTGCTAAGTGTCAGCGCTCCGCAGGGAGGTGTCAGTTTTAATAAAGATCTCCACAGGGAGATAAATTTTAATTATTTAAAATACAAAGGCAGGTATTACCAGTGAGATTTGACATGAATGGTTTGGTGTGGGAATTATCATAAAAAATTTACTGCTACCTGGAAAAAGTTTAAAGAAGGGGAGAAAAAAGAATAATTTGGTTTTTTTAATAAAACAATGCACAAGACAGAAATAGTTTAACAGAAAGAATTTAAAACTACTGCTATCTGGAAAAAGTTTAAAGAAGGGGGAAAATAATAGTTTTTGTCGAGCCTGCTATCGCCATAAGGCAAGACTGAGGTGTTACTTTTCCAGCGGCGACGGCATGTCAAAATGTGAAAGTTTTTGTTAAAGTCAAAAACTAACCAGGCGAGCCATTTAATTCCAGGGAATTCTTGTTTTTTTATAAACCAGTTATGCACAAGAAAAACTTACACAGCAAAACCTTTATATATAGTACCCAGATTATGGTACGAATTATTTGAAGTAAAAAATTCTGTTTATTTTTCTCTTGTGTTAATTCTGTCTCAATGTAATTTGCTTAATAATACCAAAATTAACTAAATTTTGGTAGCATCTAGAAGAGAACATACTAAACATTTATTATCAAAGGAAAAAAAATTAATTTAATGGAAAACAACATTGAAAGTCACATTATTTGCAAAAACACACGTTTCTTTTATTCAACTTTAATTTTAAAAACTGTGTGAAGATAGAAGCAGTTTTGAATTTAACTTCATTCAATTTGATAAACATAATAGAGAACAAATAAATACATGTATATCCATAGTAATTATGCACAGTTAACTGAAATTGAGTAAAAGAAAATATTTGAATTTCAAATTGAGCAGTTTTATGCAATTTATAATATCTTTTACATTATTAACATATTCAACTTCAAAGACAGAGCAGTGGATTTTATTGATTTTAAAAGCCTTGAAAAACCTGAAAACACATGAATGACCTAGCTTTTCCTTGTTTTTTGGATTTTTATTGCGGTAAATCCTTTGAAAATATCCATGTTAAAATATAAGTGCTTGAACAATCAATATAGATCCCATATAATCTTTATGTCATCTCAGTGAGATGAAGTAATATTGACCGAACTGTCATTTTAAATATTTCCGACTAAAGCAAGGATTTTATTATCAAACAATCTACCTGAACTACCATGCTCAGGAAAAGTGCTAATGGCATATGTTGGTTTACTCTATCAATATTTAATTAGTTTACTCAATAATGGCACTGCTACTAGAAAAATGACGCTGTCCAGAAAAATTGATTTTAAAATTCTGTTTATGTTTGTCAAAAATGCACCATTTAAATACAAGTCATATGTTATTATCTTGAAAATTTCTATTTATTTTTTAAAAATCTTTCTTTTGCATTGTTTTATACATTGATGACATTTAATGTAATTTAATTAAGCTGATTGTATCAGTTTAATTAATACCAACTAGATTTGATTTTAAATGTTTTTTTCCTATCTTATCAGCATATTTTATAAAATCAGTAACTGACGTCTGTCAAAATTAAGGCGTATTAGACATAAGAGATTATTTTTTATTTCTATTTAAGAATCTATTTACGTCCTTTGAAGTTTTTCTTTTTTAAAAATTCCAACTTTATATATTGCCCAATAAAAATGTCAGATACGATAATTAATAAGGTTTTAATATTAAATTGTTACTTGTAAATGGTACTTGACAATATATTCTCAGCTTTAAAAAAAGAATTGATCAATATATGAAATATACTTTGAAATGGCATTAACCGCTACATGTGAGAAAAGTAAAAATAATAATAATAATAAAATAATAAAGTGCATTCACAAAACATAATAATATAGTTACTTTATATAGTAGTTACCCATGCTTGTAAAAAAAAAACAAAATTTGTAAGAGTTAAAATCATTTTGCTTTATATACCATGTGAACTTCTACACACAATTATACATAATATTATGATCGAGATAACCAGTTTTTTACGCTGGCATAACTTCCATATTTTATTTTTGTTATAAACACCAAGTGAATTGGTTTCATACAATGATCGAGACATAGCTTTACTGTTGAGTAACTCGTTAATAACACTCTTGTAACTTTTATAAATCTTGATATTACAAACTGTCAAGCATGATAATGATTGAAAATGTACCAAGGTGTATATATATATATATATATATATATATATATATATATATATATATATATATATATATATATATAACATGACCCATGTCCAAGCTTGTTTCAAAAATTGGGTGTGATAAGTTAGATTAGATTAAACATAAAAAAGTTACAGCAAATAAATAAACTAATGCATATCTTTAGATAGAATTTAGAAAATTCATATTCCTGTCTATTCTAATAAGAATTGGCGACAGGTAAAGTGTCGTATTTTTTGGAAACAGACTATAGTATAGATTTGTTACAAAAAGGTTGATTGGAAATGTATACTCTGCCATTCAGCAGTTTACTTTACAATCTTTACAATGTTACATCAGATATCATAAAATGTTCGGAATTGTAATTGTTACACAGAACATTTTAGATAATCGGGAGATTGTTTACAGCCAGTCCCATGATATCTTATACTATTGGTGCAAGATACCTGATATTGTGTTAAGAATTTAATCCTTATTTACAGTTTGAGTACGTTCATGGTTAATCGAAATTCAGAAGCCCAAAACAAAATATGAATTGATTATACAGAAAACCTGCTGCAAGAAATCAAGGATATTGTATTGATTGATTTTCTATAACTGTCTGCCTTGTAATGGAATTATTGCATGATGATAATGCAAGTTAACTATCCGTGTATAATATGACCTTAAAGTGAACATGATTTTCTTTTCAAAAATGACAGAGGATTTTTATTGAAACGACACAGTGTATATATCATTGTTACTGTTAAACAAAATAATAATCAAGGAGATAAATATGTATATAGGAAATATTTGTTGATCATTTTTATTGGAATCGAAATTTTTTATTCAGAAATTTGATAGTGTTCAATGCTAATAGTCATTCATTGTACCATTTTTTTGGATTAATGCACTTTTTATTGACTTTTTAAACCTTTTATTCACGATTTTATGAAGACATTTTATTTAAGTTCCGGTGAATTAATTGGTAAATTGTAAAACCATATTTTTGAACAAACACGTCTTTGTAAATCGTATTAAAAGTGAATTTAATATTGACAAAAACCTTTTGATTTATGCGTTTAAGTTCACACATGTGTCGCAGATTGTGAGCTTACTATCATGTCATTCATTTTTAAATAGGTGTGTATTAAGTCTGAACCAATCAATAAATAGATACATTGATTTTTATATTTATAATAACCTTTTGTATGGAAAAAAAAGGTTTTCACATTCCTCACAGTGGTATCCGGACTGGGTTTAAGATGTTTAGTTAGGTCTCCAGGAACTCGCTCTGGTATAAATGAAGGAATCCTTTGATAGTTGGCCCTTGGCTGTCAATCAAACTATTTAAACAAACTTTCAGTTATCTGTGTTTGGTTTAAAGTTTCTCAGTAAGATATACCACCATACATGCCTGAATGACCAGGAATGGATCACACTTCTACACATAATTTAATCCCACTAATGAAAGGAACTTATCAGATTTAGTGAATTGGAAACTTATTTGGAGACTTGCAGTGTTTGTGTGTTTGTGCCTCATATTTTGTAGATTAAAAAAAAATGAACTCCAGTTTTAATTCAAGTAGCAATCATAAAAGGAAAATTGAAAAAGCACGCAATTTTGGTTTTGAATTAACTATACGAGAATATGAAAATGCACTTTTTCAGATTGAGAAACTGGAAGGAACTATTAAAGATCTGAAGATTGAAATTAACCATCTACAAACTGTGAATCAGCGATCCGAAAATCAGGTAAGTTTTTTTTTTCATTCTATTGAAAACAATGAATATGGTAAAAATCTGGTTTTAATAAATGTGATTGAACAGGAAATAATTCTATTATGATACAAACTGGTGTAGGATAAAATATATTGCTTCTGTTACTTAGAGCTGTGATATTGTTATTATTGATTTTTCATGAATTGGCTGATTTATTTTTTCCCCTGTTGTAATGTATTACATGTTCAATGGATGATCATTTGAATGATTTGGAATATTTGTGTGACATTCTATTGACAAAGGTAAGATGTATCCATTAGCACCTGGGTATATACAATGATTCAGGTATAATTGAAAGTGAAAATAGCTACTCTTAATTTGATACATAATATGGTGTGGAGCATTCAATTCAACATCAAACAAATTCTGTTTAATTAATTTCTTTTCTACATAGAAATATTGTATAACATCTAGCAATATTTGATTTTTTTTTCAATATACTTTTAATGTAATGTTACTCTGTGTGCAACAAATATCTTGGTCAAGTTTGAATTTGATTTATAAAAAAAATAAGAAAAAACAAAAAGTTAACTATTTCTAAAAACTCAAATTTTAGTTAAAGCTAGATAGAGGGTTTAGGATTGATTTTTTAAAAAAACAAAAAAAACTACCAATTGTTGTCTGTCAGAGATTTTTGTTTTTGGCTAGCTTGTCTTGCGGTAAAAACATAATTTCATTTTTGCTGTTCTGACATGTATTTACTGTGGAGAAATGTCATATAACAATTAATATTAACAAACATGTGACTGTTTAGTTTTGGGTTTCACATGGTAATTCAATACTAAATTGTTGTAAAATAATAGAATATTCAGAAAAAGAAATCACTGTATACCTATTGAGATATCTTGTTACATAATTTAATCTTTTATTTTTACAATAAAAGTAAAAAATATTCTCCTGAGCGGGTTAAATGAAGGAATAAATGAGTTTATACTGTATTGGTTTTAGTTAAACAGTAAATAGAAGGTTTAACTCCGGAATTCAGTTAAAACTAAATACCTAAATGGTATAATTTGACCTTATATAAATATTTTGAGATTAAAAGTTGCCTTCATGATTTCGGTTTTTGGTTGATTCAAGTGTTTAGAGTTATCTCAGGGTTTATCTTAAGTTTACATTCATTAAAGTACTGGTCAATATTCTTAAACAAATATGTTTAAATAGGTGATAAAATGAAAGGAAAAATGTCCACTGGGTCACTCTCTCTGATTTGTGGTGTTGAATGTTGAAATAAAATTTTAATTTTATTGTCTTTTCATATATGAGTAATAAAATTAAAGAAAAATTCACTAGGTCATTCTCTTAATTGGGGTATCAAATGTTGAAATAAAACTTTAAAATTTATTGTTTTTATAATACTATGATGTTAAAATGTCTGATAAATTCAAAGAAAAACAGCTGTAAGGTCACTTTTTGTTTTGTGGTGTAAAATGTTGAAATAAAATTTAAAATTTTATTGTTTATTCGTATATGTGTTTTAAAATCAAAGAAAAATGTCCACTAGGTGAAATAGAATTAAAAATTTTATTGTTTTTATAATATGTGATAAAATCGAGGGAAAATGTCCATTAGATCACTCTATGAATTGTGGTATCAAATGTGAAATGAAATTTAAAAATTTATGATTTTTATAATACAAGTATGTTAAAATATCTTCTTTAAAAATTAAGAAAAATGGCCACTAGATCACTCTCTTATTTTTGGTGTTGAATATATGTTATAGTGTAAGTTAAAAAAATTATTGTTTTTTTGTGATATTTATTTCGAAATGTGTAATAAAATCAACAAAAATGCCTACCAGACCAGTGGTCTCTGAACATTCTGTCAATTTAAACTTAAAACTGGATAAGAATAAACATCAAATAGTTATACAGACATGTGTACATGTGCCTCTAAAATCTCTTTGGCATTTAATCGCTTTAAAATGTTAACTTTCTCTAAGGAGGATAAAACAAACATTAGGTACAAGAGTCTGATTGGGTTCTTATAATTATGACCAGTTTTGGATATTATTAAACACATTTAAGAAAGCTTAACACCCCCCCCCCCCCCCCCCCCCATCCACCCTCACCTCAAACCCTTAATAATAAGAAACATTGGAACATGTCTACCTGCTAAAAAAAAAAAAACACATTGCAACTGATAAGTGTTTTGAAAGTATAAATAAAAAACTTGCTGTCTTTTAATAAAAATTAATATTGTAGAATCAAGGACACTATGGTATTATAAATTTGTAAACCTGACAAACAGCATACCTACATTAAATACTATTTCTGATCCATGGGAAACTTTTTCATTCATTGTTCTGCTAATTAGTGTCAAGTGTTACTGAGATTAAAGATAAATCTTATCTCTCGACTAAATCAAGGGAGGTAATTATAATTACACAAAATCATGCAATGTAAAATTCAAGGACATGGAACTTGTTTCTTTAAATATCTTATTTAGAACAAATTTATTTTTGAAAAAATATTAAATGGAGATATTTTGGGAGAAAAAAATGGTTATAAAGAAAATCAAAAGAAAATGATAAAATTTTATTTACAGATAGGACAGCAATTTGGCCTTGTAAAAGTCCATATGAAATTTCCCTTAAGTGGGTAACAACCACAGGAACAATATAGCTTTCTTGATAGCCAATTTTGTAGAATATTATACCTGGCCTAACTCTGTAAAAAATTTTCAATAATTTTGTATTCTGGATTTTTAGGCAAAGTTCTTTATACCAATAACCTATTGATTGAGGATTGACGGAGGTCTTCATTTATATTTGATATCTACATACATTGTAATATATAAAATATCTGTCATGATGAATAATGTTAATTAATAGCCGGTCCATGTTTTCTGTCAGAGCTTATGGTGTTAATCCGTAGTTATTGGAATTTATCTAAAACATTTGCCTGATAATTGTTGACACTTAATAATAGAAGTTGATCATTGATAAATACCAATAAAAGAGCTAATATCAGATCAGAATATACATGGGTTATTCATAGAAGTATTTAGTACAAAATTATCTCTTTGAATTCAACCAATAAATGACCAAGATTTAAAATCTGTCACTCGTCAGCATATTTAGATATAGTTTTTGGGAATGGGGAATATTTCATTTAACCTTAAAAGCAATGGGGGAAAATTGTTTAAACCCTGAAGATATTTAGATTTGGTTATAAAAATTAACTACTGGTATTTCTAAATACTCAAAAAAAATTTTTTTGTTTTATTTTTGTTTTATGTTTTTTTTTTTTTTTTTTTTTTTGGGTCATGAATTTCTTTGTTTCAAATAGCAGTTTTTAATATGATTAGTGCAAACTCAAAAATAAATGTGTCTTGTTATCAGTATGGCAAGACATATGATATTTGAAATGTGATCCTTGCTCCATTTTGTAATGCTTGTTGTCAAGAAGTCATTGCCTTTAGCTCACTTGCTCCTTTCACTTAATGCTTTGTGTTAAGAACTTATTTTCTTTAGTTCACTTGTGAAATGTACAGGTGAGCTTATAGGTCAGTCTTACCCCAACCAGGAGCCTTAGTGTGGATGTAAGTAACTATTCTTGCTGAGTCTCTATTCTCACCAATGGAACAAGTGTCAAAATTAGTTAATATATATCTGTGACATTATTTCAACTTTTGCTTTAAAATTAATGCCAATTTTCCAAATTGAATTTCCAATACTTAAAAAAAGAGATAAATGGCAAGAATAGCTACAATGCAATTAATTAGTGTCTGTCTGATGTTTGGGTTTTTTATATGGACAGGATATTTTGAAGAGATATGCAGGACTTAAATTGCTTCTGTTTATGATTAAATGTGAAATGTCTGAAGTCATTTGTCACAAATGCATGGTTCTTAAATTATTCCTAACCATTATTATGGGTTATAAATCTAAATAACTGTTAACTGTGAAAATTTGAAACTGGTATTAGGTATTTATTTAACATTTTGCATTTGAATTTATTACCTGTTACATATAAATTAAACAAATATTTGAAAATTGTAAATTGAATTATATTTTCTTCAAAATGATACTCTAACATTAAAAGTCAGTAAATTATACTATGTATAATGTCAAAATGCCAAAAAACGCCGATACTTCATAAAGTGTTAAAATTATAACCTCATAAACTGAATAAAAATACGAAAATTACACCTTATACCAAGGCATTGGAGTATATAATTTTTTGGAATGTTTTAAATTATTAAAAATATAAATACATGTTTCATCATGATTCGTAGGGTTTTAAAAAATATACTTTTGTGATTTAACAAAGTTATGCACATTTTAATTGTTATAATTGGTATGTTTACAAATGATTATTAAAAAATCGTATTGACAGTGGTAAATACATTGTAGCGTATTTTAATGGGACGTATTAGATTTTTTTATAAGTGTAGAGATTAATTGAATGGTGTTATATGTCCCAAATAAAAAATATTTTACTTATATTACGAAGTCACTAGTTGCACCTGTGCATTTTGATATTGTAATGTATTTATAATCATACTAAATTCTCTTGAGAGTAACTGAAAATATTTTCCAATGACTTTGGTTGGACATATGTGACCTTTTAACCAATGACATCAGTACCTTTTCACTGGCTTAGGAATATATCCTACAACATTTTACATACAGGAAACCACATCATCATTCATTCAATTTGTGTGACCAACTAAAATCATCACCCAATTGATTCAGTATAATGAAAGCGTAATCGTTAATAAATGTTTTCATCTAAAAAACTACGTCTTTTTGAAAAATATCCTTTTGTCAATATCTGTATGGTGAAAAGTAGGATATTAATAACAGTCCTTTAACTGAGTAGAATGCCTGTTAACCCTGGCTACAAGAAAGTTTTGTACATACTGAGGTAAACAGTAACTAAAGAAAGGTTTCACTGTTAGTAATAAGTTTTGACATTACATGTAATGGTCATCATAAGTAACATGGTGTGAAATTACTCAAACTTGAATAGAAAGAAATTCAAGATTTTTTTTTTTTTAGAAATTAAATAATGATTTTTTCTATTTATTTTTTATTTTAGAATGCAGAACTTCAAAATGAGGGTGAGAGACTCAAAACAGATTTGTCTGAAGCTAGAGCTCAGTACAAGGACTGTGCTCAAGAGGTGAGTAGCGGGTATTATGAGATTTATAAAAAATGTCACACAACTTAAAATTGAAATATTATTTGTTTTCTGTTGTTGGAATGACTTTGAAATCAGGGTCAAAGATTTAGGATTTTACACAGACTTATACACCTAGTTTTCTGTAGTTTGGTCCATATTTAGAAATTTTTAAAAAGTAAAGAAAAGAAAAAAAGGCATTTAGAAATAAAACAAATTAATAAGTATACATAATGTTTATATAGAAAGACTTTGTTATAATGCCCCTTATTGCTTTCCACGTTGCTTATTGCCTCAGTATTCATTGTAATAAAAATGTACCAAAATCTTATTTTAACATGTTTTTGTACAGTCTTCCTCAAGTTTTATCCCCAAATCCCATCATAAGCCCCAAATATGACTGAAAAAGAAGTTTCTATGGTATCTATTCAATTTTTTTAGGCTAGATATATTTAGATGGTTTCACTTTTCAATTGCAAGAAGTCATTAAGTTATAATTTCACTGACTAAATCATAAGTGTGAAGTGTTTAGTAGAAAAATCCATTACTATACCAGAATTCTATAGAACTTTTCTAACCTTGTACTTCTAACAAAGATATAAGTTCTCACATGAAGGGTATGCAATCCCAAAGTCCTTTTGTCACCTTCATGTAAAAGAAAATTGCATTCTAGTTGCTTTTTATTTAGTTTCAAGGTTATGTTTGCCTGTCGTTAATGAGTTTCTACTTTTCGTGTTTAATTGTCACGCCCTTGAATGATAACGAGCAAATATATAGACCACCAGATCGTTTAGATTGTAGCAGTATAATTATACCAAACCAATATTTGTTTAACTCTCTAAAACTCAGGGTTTAGGTTTAAAGTTATAAATTAAAATGTGTATATTTGATTTTATATATGTATGTTATATATAATTTAACTTGTAATATGAAATATAATATCATATTACTGGCAGAGTAAAATCTAGATGTAATAATTTTTTTTTGTGTGTTTAACTGAAGTCGTTGCTTTCTTTTGTTAAGCCCCCACATTTGCTCGTAAAATGCAGTTTCTAAATTCTTTGTTATTGAATTCTTTTTATGTTTTTTTTTCTATTCATTGTACATTTAATTAAAATATGTGTGAACATTGCGAGAAGTTTCCTCATAATAAGCTTTCTGATTCATTAAAATTTTCTTTAAAGAACACAATACATGTATACTTAATTAATACATATGTGATAATCGTCGTAAATTGTCTGATAATTATGTGTTCTCTGACTTACTAATATTTTACTTGAGAAACATGATGTATATACTGTATATACCGATTCTACAACACATAAAAACAGCTATAAAAAGGTTTTTGGGGTTTTTTTAAAATATACATTTTACTATTAAAGCATTTTATATCTTCAGAAAAGCTTTAAAGAGACTAAATCCTTTTATTAGCTCAACTGGCTAAAGCCAGATGAGCTTATGGCATGATGCGCGCGTGCGTGCGTGCGTGCGTGCGTCCATTAACAGCAAAAACTCAGAAACTACTGGGCCAATTTTAGCAAAACTTTGCAGGAATGATCCCTAGAAGGAGTAGATGAAAATTTGTACAATTGGTTTCCATGGCAACCAAAAGTAGGTCACAGCGACCTAGAATGTAAAAAACCTAAAATAAGTTTCTTCTCTGAAACCATAGGTTATATTCAAAATCTGATGTGATATTTAGCTTCTAGACACCCTTTAACATGTAGGTTGTACATTTCGTGAAATTCTGTCAAAAACTAGGTTACGCGTTTTTAACGTTTTTCTGTCATACTTCGTAAAAAGTGAAAATAAGGCTTATAATGAGATATCAACTTTGAAAATCTTCTTCTCTGAAACCATGAAGCCTTAAGCTTTCATATTTGGCAGTTAATATCAGCTTGAGCCCCTTTACCAAGTTTGTACAAATGGTGGCCCCCGGTCTATTTTTGGCCCCACCCCAGGGGTCCATATATCTGCATATGCATATATGGCTTATAATGGAAAATCAACTTTGAAAATCTTCTTCTCTAAAACCATGAAGCCTTAAGCTTTCATATTTGGCAGTTAATATCAGCTTGAGCCCCTTTACCAAGTTTGTACAAATGGTGGCCCCCGGTCTATTTTTGGCCCCACCTCAGGGGTCCATATATCTGCATATGCATATATGGCTTATAATTGAAAATCAACTTTGAAAATCTTCTTCTCTAAAACCATGAAGCCTTAAGCTTTCATATTTGGCAGTTAATATCAGCTTGAGCCCCTTTACCAAGTTTGTACAAATGGTGGCCCCCGGTCTATTTTTGGCCCCAACCCAGGGGTCCATATATCTGCATATGCATATATGGCTTATAATTGAAAATCAACTTTGAAAATCTTCTTCTCTGAAACCATGAAGCCTTAAGCTTTCATATTTGGCAGTTAATATCAGCTTGAGCCCCTTTACCAAGTTTGTACAAATGGTGGCCCTGGGTCCATGTTCGGCTCCACCCCAGGGGTCCATATATCTGCATATGCATATATGGCTTATAATGGAAAATCAACTTTGAAAATCTTCTTCTCTAAAACCATGAAGCCTTAAGCTTTCATATTTGGCAGTTAATATCAGCTTGAGCCCCTTTACCAAGTTTGTACAAATGGTGGCCCCCGGTCTATTTTTGGCCCCACCCCAGGGGTCCATATATCTGCATATGCATATATGGCTTATAATTGAAAATCAACTTTGAAAATCTTCTTCTCTGAAACCATGAAGCCTTAAGCTTTCATATTTGGCAGTTAATATCAGCTTGAGCCCCTTTACCAAGTTTGTACAAATGGTGGCCCTGGGTCCATGTTCGGCTCCACCCCAGAGGTCCATATATCTGCATATGCATATATGGCTTATAGTGAGATATCAACTTTGAAAATCTTCTTCTCTGAAACCATGAAGCCTTAAGCTTTCATATTTGGCAGTTAATATCAGCTTGAGCCCCTTTACCAAGTTTTTACAAATGGTGGCCCTCGGTCCATTTTTGGCCCCACCCCAGGGGTCCATATATCTGCATATGTATATATTGGAAATCAAATTTAAAAATTTTTTTCTCTGAGACTGTAAGGCATAATGCTTTTATATTTGGCATTTAACATTAGCTCAAGTCCCTTTACCAGGTTTGTACAAATGGTGGCCCCCGGTCCATTTTTGGTCCCACCAAGGGGCACATATATCTACATATACTTATAAGGGAAGTCAAATTTCAAAATATTCTTCTCTGAAACTGTAAGGCCTACAGCTTTTATATTTAGCATTTAACGTCAGCTCAAGTCCTTGTACCGAGTTTATATAAATGAAGGCACAAGAACCATTTTTGTCAGTTGAGCTCCACAGGCCCTTTTGGGCCTCTTGTTATACATAAGCCAATTAAAATATCTAATCTGAGACAGTATTTTACTTTTTAAAAACCTTATTGTTCTGCAATCAGGGAAATCAGGGAAAATTGTCTACCTGTCAGGGTAATAAGAGTTGTAGCAAATAGTTGTAATGTCAAAGGTCACCAATGTAAAAAAAATTGTGGAATGCATTCAAGTCAAAAATTTTTCACCTACAGTTTAATCTCGTTATCTCGAACACGGATATCTTGAACTTTCGGATAAGTCATTCTTGTATCAGTATTGGTCTTTACATAGTTCTAGTAAAAATATCCTCAATTCCATTTCAGTTATGTTGTATGCTATAATATAGCATTTGTGTCTGGAAAAATTGTTTGGTACTTGAAATGACCAAATCGTTTGCATAGTATAATATATCACAATTAAGCCACAAAATTTTGAAATTTCTCTTTTAATTTCAGTTGGCTCACCATGAAGAAAAGTTGATGTTGATGGAAAAAAGCCTGCAGACAACACAAGATCAGCTTAGTCAACGAGTCACGGAGGTTGTACGACATGAACAGGTCAACAGGAAGTTACAGACGGAACTTAAAACTCTCAGGGAACGTAACACAAGTTATGAAGAAGAAATTAGTGAACAAAAGACAATTATAGATAAATTACGTAAAGATTTAGTCAACACAAAGGAGGAACTTCACACAGCAGTACAAGAAGGATTAGCATACAAACAGCAAGCTCATAAATGTGAAGTAGAACTAGACGGGGCTAGAGAACAAGAGAGAATGTTGTCTGATCAGGTATGTATGGTTTGATCATATTTTTAAATGTAGATCTCTGATTTGGTTGTCATCCTGCTCTTCATTTTTCAGTGTCAAGTACCTCCAAACTACATTTTATTCTATTGACCACATATATTTAATGCTTATATATAGCAAATTTATGACCATTTAGAAATCTTGAAGTTACTCAGAGTAGGACTTTATACATATTGATTTATACATTTAATGAGAACTTTTGTAAATTGGTTAATTTTATTAGAAATGGTGGTTCAAGACCACTAATTAAATTAAAGTATGTTCGTCAAATACAAATTTCAGAACCCCAAAGTTTGATAAATACATTGGCAATTGGATGGATTACATTAAAAAAAACCTTTTAATGATTTTAATTGAGTTATTTTGCTGATTTTTCCAAGATGCACTAAAATATTGTTTTCATTGTAAAATCAAACAATGTCTTCTTTCTTTGATAGGTTGAGCAACAAGATCAGATACTGACACAGCTCCAGAATGAATTACGATCTGAACGAGAACGTCATCAAGATACAGGAAGACAACTCAGTCAGTCAAAGAAATATTGTAGTGAACTTCAAGATGAAATAGAACAGTTCCAGAAAGCTAATAGTGATCTAGAATATGCGGTAAGAAATGAGTTATGACACAAAGAAGTCCTGATGTTAATTTTCTGTAAATTAACAGTCCCACTTAAAAACTTACCAGCCCATTGTGTATGTTACCTGTCATTGGCTGACAGGTGGGCTGTTATTTTTAACTTTGACTTAAGAAAATATGTTATGAATCTGATTAACATACATAAAAAAATATATGTAATTTGTTTTATGAATTGCTTTGCTTAAATCAGATTCTAATATTTTATAAGATCTATAAAATATTCTTAAACTTTTCCAAATTTTTGCTGGTGTTTTGTCTGTCAATGCAGACTGAAATATTCTGATTGGATTGTAAATAAATGTTAGCATGCAGTATGTGTTCAAAAAAAAAAATAAATAAATAAAAAAAATAAAAAAAATAAAAATAAAAATAAAAAAATTAATTTAAGTGCTTACAGCAATTATTTCATCATGGTTAATGTAAAAAAAATTTTAAAATAAACAATTTCTAGAATTTAATTCCTAGTTGGTAGTTTTTTGCATAATTTTTTCAATGAAAAAATTCTCAGAGGGAAGTTTGAAAACTTTAAGCATTTAAAATTATGTTAAATAATTATTTGTTATATTTTAGGTGAAAGAAAAAGAAAAAATGTTAGCAAATCTGAGAGAGGAGATAGATGCACATCAAAACAAACATAGACAAATGAAAGATGAACTAGTAGAACGAGAAGGACAACTATGTGTTATAAAGATGAATTTACAGACTGCCCAAAAACAAAGTGTCCATCATGCACAGGAGGTGAGTATAAGCTTGAAATTAAAACTGTGGTCATAATTAAGGGAGACTAAATCAAGACATTTTGCATTTGTTTCTTCTTGTATTTGAAAATGGAGTTGGTGGAGTAATGGTGTGAGATACCAAGGTCAAGGTTCTTTCAACTACATGTATTTTGAGGTGGGCAGTTTATGGGATAGTGGAGAAAACCAAAGTACCAGCAGCAAACTGCCAAGGAAACTTAAAAAACATTTCTTTCACTTGAATTTGCTTTTTGGAAATTACATGTACAATTAGAAAGTACATGTACATTCTTCATTTATCAGGAAAAAAAATGTTTACAGTTGTATTTAACATATTTAAAACCTTACATAAAAGGCATAAGTTTATGGGAAGAAGATATTCTAAATACGTAATTTCTTTCTAACTTTAATTTTTAGATTTCAAGGATATGAAGAAACATTAGGACAGATGCAGGCAGACTTAGAGAGAACACAAGAACAATACAGATCTACACATTCAGAGGTAAAATATTTAATATATTGTTAATGAAAGCCATGTAAATCAATTCAAATGAGTTGGTCTTTATTATGTTGTTAATGAATGCCATGTAAGTCAGTTTAAAAATCAAATGAGTTCAAAATATTAAGAACATAAAGATAAGACAAGGGTAAATAATAAAAAAGTCAACCCTTGCTGTGATGTTAATTTGGAATCATAATTTGCCCAAGTTCATTGTTCTGAGACCTGTAATTATCTATCATTATTTATTCAACATGTTATAATTAGCCCACTAAAACTTTGATTAAACTTTCAACTTTCATTTTTTTAAAAATTTTTTGAGAGTAAACTTATATAACTTATGTAACAAAATTATTGTTCATTGTTCTTAAATTATAATTCTTATTTAACAAAATTATTGTTCATTGTTCTTAAATTATAATTCTTATTTAACAAAATTATTGTTCATTGTTCTTAGATTATAATTCTTATTTAACAAAATTATTGTTCATTGTTCTTAAATTATAATTCTTATTTAACAAAATTATTGTTCATTGTTCTTAAATTATAATTCTTATTTAACAAAATTATTGTTCATTGTTCTTAAATTATAATTCTTATTTAACAAAATTATTGTTCATTGTTCTTAAAATAGAATACTATAACACAGTTATATCTTTGAGAACAGACTAATATTGTTTTTCCTTCAGAAACACTTTGTCTTTTGGGCTTACCTGTAACATAATTAGAAATATAGACATCTTTTATTTTTAACTTGTAGTTGATGGAAAGTGAACAGAAAGTTCATGATTTGAAAGTACAACTAACCACAGTTCAAGGTCATCATAAAGAATCCATGGAACAACTAGGAGAAAAATCACACCAGGTGGCAGCACTTAAAACAGAAATTGCTAAATTACAGCAGCATAGTCAGTCAATGAATGATGAGGTAATTTATTTTTTCAAAAAAAAATTGTTACTCTAACTTTCAAAGAGTCAAAGTTTGGATATTTAAGAAAGACTGTAACTCAATTGAAATTATAAAGATTTTATTTAGATGTTTTTAGAAATTAAACATATATGTTACATCAATAAATCTCTGGTTGAGTTTGAGTGCTCTGAATATTAGAACAGTGGACTTGATTAAAAACTGTGTATATTGGTATCATGGACCAATTGTTAATATAATGCAGTAGAAGGTTACATTTGTTCTTTGACCTTTGATTGTTGATTGTTTCCGATGTTTCGACTACCAAGTCAAAAATTTGAATTACAAGCCATATTCTAACCATAATTTAAAAAAAAAAAAAAAAAAAAAAACCAACTTTATTTGTTCATCAGTAGAACTGTAGCTTTTTCTAAAACACAAAAATAGTGTAAAAAGCAATTTGAATGTATTAATGGGAAATATATTTCATGAAGACTTCTTGTTATTTATTTGAATGTACATTTACTTTTGTTTTAACAGATTTCGATTTATGAAGAGAAGATGAGAATGTTGAACCAGGAACTGAAAAAGATGCAAGAAATAAACAGAGCTTCTGAAGAGGAGGTATATGTGACCTTTAATTAACAAATTATTTTTCAATACATTTGTTCTTCCTTTGTCTGTTTTGGCCATGTTAAATAGTCAAAGGACTTTTATGGACCTTATTTTATATACCCAAATAAGTTACAATCTAAAGATAAGTTACTTCAAATTTATTTTCATTCATGAAAATTTTAATGTGACAACAATAAACTAAATGTGAAAATATTTTAATATGACTTAGTAATGTAATGTTTACTTATCATTCCTGAAACTAATTTTCAATCACAAAAATCCCAGAAAATTGAATGTCATTTAAACTGTCTGATCTACCTAATCTGCACTTTTTAAAGATTCTAATTGAATTTTTTTTTACAGTTACAAAATTTCGAGCAGAGATATGCGGAATTACAACAGGAGTTAATGAACTCTCAGGATAAAAATAGACAAAGTCTGCATGAAATCTCTGCTAAAGAAGAGGAAACAGTGGTGCTGAAAGTAGAACTTAGTGCATTACAGGAAAAATACAAAGTCAAAATTGATGAGGTAAGTTGTTACTCTTCCACTCGGCCTCACATCCCTGGTTGAAGTTCACGTGTTTAACTAAATTAGCTTGTTTTCAAAGTTTTTTACTTTGCTTTTTAAGATGAATTGGTATGTTTGTGTTTGATTGTGACATGAAATATATGAAATTTCTCTCGAAAGTTTGAGTAAATAATAGCAATTGGTCGACCTCTGCACCTTATGATGGCTATTAATATTTGTGCTCAGGATTTCGTAAAATGATCCCTAACAAACTGAACAATGTACTTTTTGCTAGAAAAAAAAATATTTCAAACTTTAAAAAAATTATGCAAGTCTTTATCTATTCAAAGTCTGCAAACTGGTTAAAAAGTATCATAAGCAATCCTCTTCTAAAAAACCACTGCGGTAGCTCAGTTGGTAGAGTGCTTGCTCTGTAAGTGGGAGGTTGTGGGTTCAAACCCCGGCCGGGTCTGACCCAAGACTTGAAAGTGGGTAGTGACTGTTCTTTCGCCAAGCACTTGGCATTACGAAATGAAAGTCATGGTTCTTTTGGATGGGAACTTAAAATAAACGAGGTCCCGTTTGAGGACATGGCACGATAAAGAACCCTGCTGTATAATACCATAAGCGCAATGCACAGGCAAAATTTCTGCACTTTCATCTATAGCTGGCGACCTCTCGATATAAGTGAAATATTCTTGACTGGGACGTTAAACACCATTACTCAACTCAACTCCTCTTCTAAAATACTATTACTATTAGTGATTTGAATTTATATTAATGATTTAATTGTTTATTGTTTACTATTTTACATTGACAATATTATTAGAGATTTCAATTAATGTAATAATTTTATTGTTAATTGTTTACAATTTTAGACTGACAGGTTAAGAAACGAGTTAGATTTACTAAAACAGAATTATCACAGTGCTAATGAAGAAATCCAGGGATTAAGAAGGGCTTTAGAAGAATCCAGAGCAAATGGAGATAGACTACACAGAGAGAGTGAACTAGTTGTACAGAACGTCAATACATGGGTACAGGAACAGAAGTATGTATTTAATACTAGTGTTTTATTTCAGTTTTTATAATAGGCTACTTGCCGTTATATGATACCTAAATTTTGTCATATTACTGATTTTGAAAATTTGATTTGATATTATCAGTTTTTGAACACATGTACATGTATTACGAACAAAATCAAAAACAAAATTAAAAAAAAACAAAATATAAATATTATGTAAACATTTTCTTTTGAAAAGAAGAATAAATAAACGCATGTAGATTTAGATTGGAATCATAAAAATTGATGTCTGGTAAATTATGACTAGAATTTTGCCAATAAAATGAATTTTTACAATTCAAAGACATTTGCAAAATTCTGTAGTAATTAAAAAAAAATGATTTTAATTCAGGTGAAAAAAATATCAGACTGAGGTAAAAATTTTAACAAAAATTGTTTCTATGATTTACAGAATGGCATGTAAAATAGCATCTTGTATAAAGTTACTTTGAGGTAACTTAGAAGAGTTAAACAAAGTTATCTTGTGATGCTTTTGTGGTTTATTCAACCTTTGTGAAAGCTCGATATATCCCATCTGTTTTTGATCTTCCAGTAGTGCCAATTATTTTTCTATATTTGTTCAGAAATATACCGGTAATCAAGATTAGAAACATCTGTCATGGTACAGTGTTATGAATCATTTTAGATTTTTTTATAAAGTAATTTTATGAAAATTTGTGCCTTAAAACGAATTTTTTGCTTGAAAACTGATGATCCACAGTTATGTGGATGCAATTGCACTTTATGAATTGTACATGAAAAAGTTCTAAGATTGAATCATCAGTGGTCTTAGACCATTATGGTAGCTCAGTTGGTAAAGTGCTCGCCTCATATGTGGAAGGTCAGGGTTTGAATCCTGGTCATGTCTGACCAAGATTAGAAAATTGGTAGTGACTGTTCTATTGTCGGCATTTAGAAATGAAAGACACTGGATCCTATGGAGGAGACTTTAAAATCAATACCCTGTGTCATGGCATGCATGGCACACTAAAGAACACATTGCTCTAAGTGCACTGCAAAGGACAAAATTTTCGACACTTTACCTACTGCTAGTGACGTCTCAATATAAGTGAAATATTCTTGACTGGGATGTAAACCCCCATTAAATCATTCAATGATCAGTGGTCCTGTGGTTTTATTATTATTGTAGGTATTACAACAAAAAAATTATTATTTGTATTGTTACTGAGAATGTATTGTAACTTGTGGTTATATTATGTTTGTTTGAATGTTTTACTACCCGACCTACCAGGATTGTGTCATGGTATACATGTAAACGTCTTTGTATGTATTTTAATTTCTAGACAATATTATTTATTTGTTTAACAAGTTTATTTTTGAAATGGTTGATTTATTTTGTTCACAAAAATCAATTTATCTATATTAATATTTGAAAAGGGTTTTTGTTACTACAGAAAGTCACAGTAATGGTTACCGTACTGTGGTAACATTCACAAAATAACACTTTTTTTTGATTAAAAAAAATATTCTAAAAAAAGGAATGTTGCTTTTTAATTACATATGAACTGCATGAAATCACAAGAGTATGTTGATGATTTTGGCAGTTATTTTTATTTTTGCATGTTTAGGATAGTGGAAATGTACATACTGGGTAATCATTTGTTAGCTTGTTTCACAAGTGAAAGTGATGGATTATATATTTATTATTTTGCTGAAATAATAATTTTGAATAAAATTATACATGCGCCCTAGCTTTCCATCAAAATTACAATACTATAAGTCTGGAAATTTTCAATTTTTTGATTTTTGTTTCAAGAAAGTAACAAGACGCAGAGAAAAAAAATTTAGTATTAATATATTTCACAAGCATTAACTTTGACCGTCATCAAATAACATGAAATATAAATATGAATAAATTGTATTGTCACTATTCCCTAAAGTTTAACTCATTTTTGTTCATACTTTCATTTCCTTACAACTATTTTAAATTTACATGATTAATTAGTTTGCTCAGACCAATTATCCTACATATATCATCATAATAATAATCTGTGTGATTGTTCTGTACACAAGAGAAATGAACATATTTCTGTCCCATTAAATATTAATATTAGATTAATTATATCATTAAATAATTGATATATATTGTCAAACCTAACAGATTTTAAAATAACTTTGATTTGGTGTAATTAAGACGCCAGTGGTTTAGAATTTTACTCTGGGTCAGTGTAACTTATTCTGTTCATTTTCTTAAAAAATAAATTAAATATTATTTCTAAATATAATTATATAAGATTTATACTGCTTATCATTTATATTGTAATTTTTTTTTACTTTTCAGGCTTGCTAATGAGAAACTGGGTACAAAAATAAGGTAAATATAGATATATAATTTATGTAACATCTGGATTGATAAAGGGCATTAACAGTGTTTTCCTAAAAAACTCAATTTAATAGCAATACCACAGCATTAGTAATTTTTCTGTATCAATGCAGTAGTTGGTGTATAAACATCTGAGTTATAGCTCTAGTTTAAAGATCAGTTTGTTTTGTTTTTTCATAATTTCAAAGTGCTGTATTTCCATGAAATGTCATTTCTTCAATAAATCAAGCTATCTGGAACATACACGCCTGTATATGATTATAACATAATTCTTGGACAACATTTGTAGCTTAGCTTCCACCTTTTTAAGTTCCTGTCAATTTTCATTATTTTTATTTTATTTTCCAGAGAACAAAGTAAAGCTATTATGACATTAACAGCAGAGAAGGAGTAAGTTATCAATATTTTCATTATCATAATTCATAAATTTCTTCAATTTTTTATTTAGGTTATTAGCTGAATGAATAACCTCTTCATATATATCTTGTTTAAAAATTTAACTTTCCCGTTTTAATTTTATTCATTACTTATGGAATGCTCTTAGATGTGTTAAAGATTTCATAGTGACTGACTAGATGTACATCTCCAATCAAACTTGGGATAATAATCCATATTGTTTACGTTTTTTCACCTGTAGGTCTGATTCCATCGAAGTATTTTTTAATCTTCTGACTTAATCATAATCTAAATTATGTAGATATCATAGAACCATTCAAATTAGAATAAAGTAATTTTTTCTATTTCATTTAACTGGTTATAATTATAACATTTCCTTTTTGTCATGAGTTGTAAAGGATATAAATTTTTAATTTACTTTTTCTTTGTATAGACAATTACTGGAGCAAATTACCAAGTATCAGAAACAGAACAACAAATATAAAATAGAGCTAGAAGAACGCAGAGAAGAGTCAGACAAGTTTAAGGTAATTACACTTCTTTTGGTTATAAAATAAAACCTGCTATAATGTCAACCTCTATATAAAGCCCAACCTGTTAATTATGACGAGTGATTCAAGATTCAATGGTTTTGTATTTCAACCAAAAAGAACCTCTATTTTAAGACAACTTGTGACTTGTCTATAAAGTTTATATTTGTTACACGGATTCTGTGGGTAGTTTTGATATATACCATTTTAACAAGGTTTTAAAAGTCTTTCATCGTGTCATAAAATTGTTTTACATACCTTGAATTTGTTTTATCACAAACATAATGATCTTGATTTTTACTTCTTCAATATTAGTGCATTATCTAAAATGAAAAAAAAAATTGACCTTTCTTGTCAATTGGCCGACCTGTGTAAATTAAATTATTGATACAGGAACAGTCACTGGGATTGAAATTCTTGTTTAATAATGACGTTGTTGAACACCTTCATAAAACGAGATAAATGAGTAAAACTTGAATGTTTGATGTTAGGTATTATGTGATTTTTAACTTGATTCTTACAGAGAAAGTCTATATACTACATGTACATGTAGCTCATTTCTTGTGGATTGAAATTTTCTGTGAATTTTTGCCAGTTTTGTTATTACATCGACATTGCTTATTATTTCAGGCCTTACAGTCACATTCCGCACATCAGCAACAATTACTGGGACAATTACGTAATAGACTGGAAGAGCATGAGTAAGTTACAATGTATTTCATTTGTATAATTGATATTATATTCATGTGTTATATGATTCAGGTGTCATAAATATTTTACATGTTCATGGAGTTGTAGAATTAGATATTTACCTCTGTAATAAAATATTATTGTGTTATCAGACCATTATACATGTTTCGATACACAACTTGCAAATATGATATAAATAATACCACATCCGCACTTACATTATGTTGTAACTTGCAGAGATTTTGTAGGAAGTCATCAGATTGAAATGAAATTGATTTAAAGCAGCCTCATAATTCCTTATCATTTACATTTTAAACTATTAATTTGAATCAAAGATGCATTTTCTTGGTAAGACAAGAATTTTGTGAATCTCGTATCAATGTTTGGTTTAAACATTTCAGGTCAGACCAGGATAAGGAGATGCAAGGTAAAATGGCGACAATAGAAGATTTACACTCTAGATTAAAAGTTAATATAGATAATATACAACAGTTAAACCAACAAGTAAGTAATACAAGGGAATTCTACACATATATTCTCTTTTTACAGAGGGTCTTGGTGGCGGAGTGGTCTAACACTTATAAATCACTGCCTCTCACCACCTAGATTACAATCCCACCAAATTGGATCAGAATGTGAGAAAGTTTGTCAGTTTACCTGCTGAAGGTTGATATTTTGTTCAGGTACTCCAGTTTTCTCTTTCAGCCAAGAACTGACAGTCTTGATATCAGTGACAAAATCTTAACTCGGTTGTAAGCTACCAATACATCACTCAGTTCAGTAAAACACAATCAATACATGTATATGTTAAATAACATACTGGTATGTACATGTACATGTAGTTTAGGTTTTTATCAAATTATACCTATTAACAAAAATTTGGTGTGACTAATAAATTTACTCTCCATCTTTCATAATTTCTCTTGATTATTTGACTGTGTACATGTAGTTTAGGTTTTTATCAAATTAACCCTTTACAACAAACTTTGTGTGACTTATAAATTTACCAGTCAACTTTTACTATTTTTTCTTGATTTCTTTTAACTGTGTGTATTTTCTACATTTCAGCTAAGTTCTTTCCAGAAAGAAAATCATCGATTACGAAATGATTTAGAAAGAGAATTATCAGCTAGACAGACATTAGAACTTCAAGTAGAAAGTAAAGAACAAACAATAAACAGTCTAAAATCACAATTAGAAGCTAAACGGCATCTATTTATAGAACACAGCTCACCATTAAAGGAACCTGTAAGTTTTATATATGGATAATGAATCTGGGTGAACTTACTATCACAGGGAATAGTGTTTGAATTTTGAAGCATTAACAGTAAGCTGAAATGTGTGATTATTAAAAATAACGTGTTTAACAAAATTTAGTTGGATGAACTAATTAACTAATGTGTTCTCGTAAATTTGCAGCAGTTCGCTACTGTTTTCCCAAAATTTGTCGTAAAATTCATCTTAAATTCTTGCTTACCACAGTGGTAATGTAGTTTGTTTAAGCTTTAATTCAAAAAAAGTTCTTTCTTGACAGTAACTCTCTTGCTTTGTGGCTAATATCAAAGGGAAATAATCACTCCTGTTTAGAGTACAATTACATTTCCTGATCATATAAAGGGAAACAACTTATTTCCTAAAATTAAATGTGATTGTTTGCATAGCATGCAGTTTTTTTAACAAGATGGAAAGTTTAACATGGGATTATGCTATATTTATATATTAGTTGTATGTTTAACAGTGCACATTGTGCATAGATAAGATTATTATACAAAGTTTCACAAATGCATTGCACTATATTTGAAAAATTTTCAAATGGGCTATAACACCATATCTGCACTATATAAAAAGCTAGATTCCAGACACAAATAATTATCTTAGTGATTCAAATTTAAAAAAAAAAAAGCTGGAAAAAAAGTGTTTCCATGGAAAAATAAGTTTTCCAAGAAGAAGCTTAATTAACTTGTAATATGGACCAAAATTTCTATAATTGTCATGTTAAGGGGTACTTTTTCGCATATGCATGCTTGTTTCAGGAGGTGTATGAGCACAAAGATACTATGGGTTTGGATATTGATAAGGTAACGCAGTTCTTTAAGAACTACACTGTATATCAGTCATATATACCATTCTGATACACAATATATAATTTTAGTTAGTTACAACTTACAAGCAATACACTTAGTTTTTTCTGTCTCGGCTGTATTACATAAAATCATAAAAAAAGACTGAATAAAATATTTATTATCTTCTTTTTAGGGCTGATATAGTTAAAATTCTCTAAAAGCCATGTCAAAATAATAACTTGCATTAAATTCTTTATTTATATAAAATCCTGAAAATTCATATTTTAGTGACCATTTACTGCAAAAAAAAAAATTTTATTCCCAGTTCCAAATTTAATTGACAAAAATCTATTTTATCATTCTTTATTAAGATATATAAAGCTAATTCTCAATTAATTTATGAAGGTCTTTATTTTGACATGGTCTTAGATATTTAAAGGTACAGTGAAATCTGCTTATTAAGATCAGCTGTGCATTATATATATACTGTCACTTTCGAACTTTCCATTAATGATCTGTACAGATTTCACTGTATTTTAAGACACTAACAATTTAAATGTAATTAATGATCATATATAATACTAAAAGATATACAATTAAACCTGTATATAAAGACTACCAACACATCAAATAAATATGGACTTAATCTAACACGTCATAAGAAATATGGACTTTATAGACAAGATGTCTTTATGTTTAGTTTATTTTTGTTGAATCATAAGATAAATTTCCGGTCCTTATAACATTGGTCTTTATGGACAGGTGGTCTTTATATAGAGGTGGATGCTTTAGCAGGTTTGACTTTGTTGTTAAAAAGGATCAGAGACAAAACATATACGTTACTTTTATTATATTTTATAAGCACTTTTGTTAAGAATTTTGTCAATTTTTACATTAAGTTTTTACATACTTATAATACATTATCACCATTATACTGATGACAAGTAACTATATAAATGTAAGTCATTCTTCTGGAGATAAATATGTGTAGGTCTGGTCTGTTTTGAAAAGTGTGCTGATAAAACTGAATATTTTTCTTACTTCTTAAACCTCACACACACACACACACACACACACACACACACACACACACACACACACACACACACAGAGTATTCTGAATAATTTTGGAGTTTTGTTTCTATGTCATCAATTCCTGATCATGATATACACAATCTTTGAGACACTTTGGTCATTATCCTTCATTTTTGACTTTGTTTAATTTAAAATCTTTTGATTGCACCCAATAATATTATCCCTTCTGGTGATCCCTTCTGATACAGATGTTGGGCTTCGGTTTTTCTTTAACTATCAGCATACCTTCATCTTAAATTGAATATTTTCTTTTGATCATAAAATTTGCAGAAAAAGTGATTACCGGTACTGTTTGTTTATTTGACAACATGTAGTATTTACAATGAGACACCTTTCACTTAAAGTGTATACTGGTATCTCGGTTGGTAGAACTTAAGTATATTTGTATTTAAGTTTTTTAAATTGAATTAATTAAGGTACATTCTATATCTGCCATACCTTTTTTCACTGTTATACAAATTGTTAATATTGGATAAGTGAGAAAGAATCCACAAAAAAATCACCTACCGATAGTTTAAGTTTCAATTAATTAAAAAGTATGCTAAATTGAAATAGGGAAAAAATATACAATTATTCAGTATATCATGATTGTTTTTTTTTTTCAGAGGTCAGCCTATAGTAAAGGTTTAGAAGATGCTGGTATCTCAGATCCACATTCCCTAGATAAAAACTATTGGATACAAAGAGTAGGAGAGGTATAGTTCATTGTATATACTTTTAATACTTTCAGTTGAATACTCTTCTGCTAATTATTTCTCTTTTATCCTAACAAAAAAGATCTACCTAATTTTGTCTTGCCACTTTTACAGACATAGCTGCAATATTTTATGTCATTAGCTTAAGATATGGGCCTTGGTTGCTTGGTGGTTCATACCAGCAGGCTATGGATCACATGACATCTCAATGTCCAGGTTTAATTCCACCAAGTTCCTAGTATGAAATTTTTTTCAGATCATGTTCTAAAGGTCAATGTTTTTCTATTGATAGTCCAGTTTTTTTTATCTTTCTAGAACTAAACCCAACATATATTAAAAAATACAGGTGCACAAAACACAACTATGATTGGCTTGAGAAATTATGTTATGTTTCCTCAGTTCTTTACGTACTAGATTGTCACAGTTAAATTTTAATTGCTTTAAAGCTAGAATAAATAAGAAAAGTTCGTGAATAATATTTGATGGACCAGATCCATATAATAAGGATAAGCTATATAGCTGACAATCTCCATTTGAGTTGAAAATACACTGACATGTATTCAATAGCTAGATGCCAGCAGTATTTATTACCATTTGTCAAGAATGGAATATCCAAGTCTTATGCTGAATAGTTCTAATGATAAAGTATAAACTGGAGTTTTATCCCTTAAGTAATAGGGGCCTCGGTGGCCGAGTGGTCTAAAGTAATAGGGTCCTTGGTGGCCGAGTGGTCTAAAGCGTGCTCTTATGGATCACAGTGCCTCTCACCAAATGGGTTCGAATCCCACTCGGGACAGATCCTAGTGTGAGAAAGTTTGTCAGTTCGCTTGCCAAAGGTTGATGGTTTTCTCAGGGCACTCCGGTTTCCTCCACCATCCCAGAACTGACCGCCTCGAAATAAGTGAAAGATTCTTGACTGGGGCATAAAACACCATTACTCCACTCCACTCAATTTTTGAGAAATTATGTATGAAAGACCTAAGAAAAATTCACTTTAGATATACAAATATTGGTTATTTAAATATTTTCTTTTCTTCAGAGGAGACCTGATAGCTTTTAGGTTTGTTACATTTTCAGAAAAAGATTGTTACGTTTTTATAGATATAACAGAATGCCATTTTGATCATAACATTTAACAGAACAAAAATTTAATTTATTAATGTATGAACTATTTAACTGAAAAAAAAGTACATGTGAATGATTAAAAAATAAAACATGTGCAGTACTAGAGTCAAATTGTATGTCATTGTGTTACTAATCCTATTACTGGTAGTTCATAACATTGCTGTGAAATTATTATCTGCTTTTAAAAATTTTAATTCAGCTTTTCGTAAATATGTTAGAAGAGAGTTGCATTTAAATAGCTACATAAATTGTATAAAATATATATTAATTGTTAGAGTGGTGTGCTCATTTTTTTGCAAGTGAAACAAAGAATATTGTTTTTATTTTTAATATTAAACAAGTATGTATGTAAAAGTTATATATGAGTTGCATGCAATCTTTCTCTAACTTGGCAAACAAAAATACTGAGGATATATCAGTAGTACAAATAAGAGCTAGAACATAGACGTAACATATTAAATACACATACAGTAGCTAACCAACCTTTAGGACAAAAATTTTTTTATGAATTCACATGAGCTAATCAACACTGTTACATAGGGAAAAATTACTGGGGTAATAGCTGTTTGCATTGAACAGTATTTGGATTTTTTGTAAGATTATAGAGGAACAACTGATGGTTAATGCTTAGGAAATGCAGTTTACAAACATGATATGTAACAATATACATGTACTCATATACATGTACTTCATCCATTTTCTCTGTACTATGTTTATCAGGCCAGTACTTACACTTCTTTGTAATGACTAATATGTAGTAACGGAGAGCTCATAACTTACATTGAATGGGAAGCTCTCCATGTCCAAGTTGTTTAAAGTCACAGATCACAATACCTCTTATCACTTAGTTTGAAATCCCAGCTGGGCAGATCCTATCATCCTGGTGTGAAAAAATGTGTTCACTTTCTAGTCAGTGGTTTACTACTGGCACTCTGGTTTCCTGCACCATTCCAAAACTGACCACCTTCATATGAGTGAAAGAATCTTGTCTGGCACATAAAACATTATTACTCAACTCAACTTTACATTGAACAGGACACAGGTCTATTAGAAAAACCCACATTTATTTATTACTGTAGCTGGTTATATATATACACAGTCTGCCATTGGACAAACTCAAACATATACAAGTATATATTGATCCTACATAGTATAAATTTATTATATAATGTTATATTTTTTTCCATTTTCAGCTGTCTATACAACTACAGAAGAGTAGCGAGTATTGGTCAGATAAAGTACGAGGACTCTCGCATCAAGTTGGAAAAGCTAGAACCAGTTTTGACAAGTAGCTACAGAAATAATGATTATCTCAACATAGAGCAGCTTTAGTTTTTATTTATTTATTTATTTTTTATACAAACAGCGTGACCTAGATTTTGTATTACCTAAAAAGTATTCTACTTACAAGACATGAATATATGGAGGCTAACTTTGAAAGTCTTGTGCCATATTAAATTATTTGCTATTTTGTTAGGAGCACCTCTTTTATGAGTTAGCCATATTGTTGGGATCTGGAAAATTTTGTACTTATTTTATTTATTTTAATTTTTTCTTTTCTAATTTTTATATTTTAATTTAAATTTGTTTTATTTGTTTGAAAATAAAGAAATCCAGCATAGATAAAAACGATGAATTTACTCAAACCTCAAGTACTTTTTAATTGATTTAAATTTTTTTTATTTTAAATTTAAAAATAAGCATTCATGGTAATTCAGCATTTTAATCGTCCCAGTATATGTAGATTTTTGCCACATAAAATACTTACTCAGTTTACACTTAATTAATTCCAGATTTGCGAATATTTTACAAATGAAACCGTCCAATTTTATTTGTTTATTTTTTAAAATCCAGCAGGTTGAAAATTTTTAAACTGCCTGCTTTGTTGTACTAGTATGTGATAAATTTTTACATTTATATTTTATGTACATGTATATTTATATTGCAAAACAATTTATTATATATTTAAAACATAAGATTTCATGTTATGTATTCATTTTCAAACTTAAATATTTATGTAAAGTATTTGCTTTATGAAGCTATCCGTTGTTCGTGATATTATTGCTCCATATTGAATGAAAATTTATTGCAAAATATCAAAAATCATGTGTGACCATTAATTATATAAGCTGTAGATTTGAATGTGATAATTAATTTTGAATATACTTTGGGAAGTACTGGTTGTTCATAGAAATTTGGAAGTTATTTTTAATTCAGAAAATTTTACTCCATTTTATTGAAGAAGAATGTTTTTCCAATGTGGAGTTTGATTTTGTTTATTTCAGATTTTAAGTGTTTCAAAAATTATACAAATTTGATTTAGTGAATTATTCATTAGGAACACTTTGATCCATCTTTGTGAAGAGAATTGACTCAAATTCTTTTTGTCTTTTTCGCACACTTTTGTGAAAATTTCATTGCCATGAGAAAATATGGTCTACAATGTTTGAATGTAAGCTATGGAATATTATCAGTATTTTTCAGTATTTTCATTTGAGACAGAAATTGAACAAATTTTATGTCTGTTCTTGCCTAGATTAGTTAATATACATGTATGTGGATGTAGGCCGTGAGATAATAATGTTTGTGTGTGATTAAAATATACAAATAAATAAACAAATATATATATATTTTTGGTGAGGTTGTTTGGTTTCAAAAATAAATGTTTCTTAATTTCATATTCATACACCAAGATGTATTAATGAATTTTGTAATTTTGATCCATTTAGAAGTAATGTACTGCTTTAAAGTAACTGTCAATTTTGTCAATTTGAAATAGTTTAATGTTGAATATATTTCTCTTTTGTGTACCATAATTCAGTATCCATTCTGTTACATGGTTCTAATATTGAATGATTACAAAGTTATATTGTGCATTCCAGTATGTATTTGGAGCATATGTACTTCTATTCATTCAAAATTCAAATGTTTAGAATTGGTTCTAATATGCAGAATTTTGAGTTATCCCAGATATTGTCCTGTGTTTTTACATCATAAGCATCGATGTAAGAAATTTTTCACAACATCTGGGACATTCAAGTTATTTGTTAGAACAATTATAATTATCTTGAGTTGATTATAACTGAAAATACAAATTGAAATAGTACTCCAGAATATGTGTTGTACTCGTTATATAAGGTGGGACCATTTTACACTTGTCAGACCGAGGACCAACACGGTTATTTTTTTGAAATTTTGTTGGTTTGAAATGACTTTAAATAATGGAGCATTTAATAAGTTCATAAGTAATTTTATTTTTTTATTGTTCAGTAAAAAATTGATTAAAGTCTCAGAATAATTTTTGAAAATTGTTAAAAAGAAAGAATGACATTTGAATGCTGTTGTAATTTGTTTTTTTATTAAATATAAAAACTTTCCATTCTCATTTGCAAAACAGTAAGGCCCATTTTGTTGATTTTGGTCCATACGATTTTCTTTTAGGGGTGTAAAGTATAAAATTCATAAACTGCACTGTGATATTAGTCTAGTAAATTTTGTGTCATTGTGTTTATATAAAACCATATAGTCTGTTAGGATAGTAGTTGCAAGTTTTGCACTTGGAGAAAAGATGTTCAGTAGGATGACATCTGATAAACATTGTTTTGAAGTAGATTTTATATTTATCTTGGTCCTGTAGAAGTTTGTGACACCTGTCTCAGTACAAAAGTTAATGTACTTGGGGGTATTTTTATATGAGAAATAATAATTAAAATGCTGGCTAGATCCAGAAATATACATAAAAAATTTTATTGTTTGTTGTTTTTATTCAAAATTGTTTTTTTAACAGATGGTCATTAAGATATGGAAGTTGTGTTTAACAAACATTTGAATTGAGTTAAGTAATTGCAGTTCATGTCCCAGTCAAGATTCTTTTACATATATTGAGACAGTTCTGGAATGCTCAAGGAAACCAGAGTGCCTGGAGAAAAACAACCAGCTTTCAGCAAGCAAACTGACAAACTTTCTCACACTAGTATCTGCCCAATCAGGATTCAAACCTTTGTGGTAAGAGGGACTGTGACCCATAAGAATGTCCTTTAGACGAGTCAGCCATCAAGGCCCTCAAACATTTGAATTTTCAGTGACCACAAAATGATACATGTTAAGAGAGACATATAATCAATCTCTAACATCAGAGTAAAAATATGAGGAAATATTTCAGTTGAATTTCAAACTTTTTATAATATTTCAGATTTGAAATTTCAGATCTAATCACAATTGTTATTGGAGCATGTTAAAAGTCTATCCTTAGTCTGTAGGCCCATCATGCTGCTGTTAGGCCATTTCAATGACAAGAAGTGTCTTTCTACTGGTATATACCTATCTATTTTATCCTGAGTTGGAGGTTCTGACCATCATAAAAATTGTATCTTTTTCATACATCCTGATTAGATGCCCCGTGTCAGGACATGCATGACACGTTAAAGAACCCTCCCTGCATATTGTTCTGAGTGCACTGCAAAGGTAAAAATTTCTGCCACTTCACCAATAGCTGGTAACACCTCGATAAAAGTGAGATATTCTTGCCTGGGACATAAAACCCCATTAAATCAAATACATCTTTGTTACTATTGTCTGCAGCTTCAGTCAAGTGTTACAGTAGATGCAGCATCATATTTTCATTTTTTTCAGCCAATTCCATGGCTCATGTTTCTAAACTTTTAGTTGGGGGCATTTTGATATAAGCGAAATATTTTTTTACTTGAATATTAAACCAAAACATATTGTTCTGTTTTTGAATGGACATAAGAAATCTCAGCTGAATGAAATGTACTTAAGCTAAAATCACAATGCAATTAAATGAATAAAGTAGAATTTTAAGTATAACATAAGTCTTATAGATATAAAGGCTAAAGGAGTGAGTTTAAATAATTATATATGTTAATTATTATTAAAGCCATATCAACATTATTTCACATTTGAATTTCCAGTGATTACAAAATAAAACATGTACAACCTCGACATCCGAGTAGAAAGCCACAGCGACATTATTTCAGTTTTTGTGAATAGAATACCTTAGCTACGGAATCAATAAAACATAAAATTAATGTAAAACTAAAAAAAATAGTTATAAAACTAATGCTTATTTGATAAAAACCAGTACATGTAGTTTCACTGAAAAGTTATAAATAAAACCCCTGAAGATATCTTATTACATGTATATACAATTCACTTGCTCAATCCTTGAGTCTATCACAAAAGTTTACCGGTAACCATCATCAACTATTTTCAAACAAAGGAATCATCAAAGTTACAAGCTGAAAATAAAAGATTGTTGTGACTTTTGTCAAAATTATGGCAATTGTCAAGAACATGATGAATACTATGAAGTACTTTTGTCATAATGATTTGTCAAACACAATAGTTATTGTCAGGTACATCACTTCTACACTATAATATATAATAGCTTTTATCAAGAACATTATGGCTTATATCAAGTACATAATAGCTTTTTCAAGAAAGTAAATTGATGTAGCTTGTCAAGAAAAATGGTTGCTATTTTCAAAAATAATGAAGGCTATATTAATCAATGGTAGCCTTTACCAAACATGTTATGGCTTGTGTCAAATACAAAATACATGTACCTTTTTTCAAGAATTTGGTGTCAAGTTTCAAGAAAATGATGGCTATTGTCAATAATAGGGGCTTGTGTGAAAGCCATGCTGGTTAGTACATAATGAATACTGCCAAGAACATATGGCTGTTTTCAAAGACGAGATGTTTTTTTTTTTTGTTATTTTTTTTTTGTGAAAAACTTGCTATTTTCAAGCATGTTATGTCTATAACCGAATGCAACTTTTGTCAAAATCACAATTGCTTTTGCCATAAATGTGATGTAAATTTGTAAAATACATTTGATTCATGATGGCTATTATCAAATACATAACACTGTCCCTTATATCAAGAATGTGATAGCTTTTGCCATGAACATGATGGCCAATGGCAAGAATATGATGGCTATTGTCAAGAACATGATGGCTGTTGGCAAAAATTATTGACAAGTACATATTGGCTATTATCAAAAACATGCTGTCTATTGTCAATGACATTATGACCATTGCCAAAAACTTAATGACTATTGACAAGAAAGTGATGACTGTCGCCAAAACCATGATGGCTGTTGCCAAGAATGTAACTACTTTTTGTCAAAAACTAATAGTTATCCTCTAGAACATGATGACTATTGCCAAGTACTGGTTATTTTCAAGGACATTATGGCTTTTGCCAAAAAAACTTAATGTGTATTGTCAAGATAGTGATGATATTGTCACGTACATGATGGCTATCCAAGAAGGTGATGACTATTTTCATGAATATGATGACTATTGCCAAGTATGTGACAGCTATTGACACGTACATGATGGCTATTCAAGAAGGTGATGACTATTTCCATGAACATGATGACTATTGCCAAGTATGTGACAGCTATTGTCACGTACATGATGGCTATCCAAGAAGGTGATGACTATTTCCATGAACATGATGACTATTGCCAAGTATGTGACAGCTATTGTCCACGTACATGATGGCTATTCAAGAAGGTGATGACTATTTCCATGAACATGAATGACTATTGCCAAATATGGTGACAGCTATTGTCACGTACATGATGGCTATCCAAGAAGGTGATGACTATTTCCATGAACATGATGACTATGGCAAAATATGTGACAGCTATTGTCACGTACATGATGGCCTATCCAAGAAGGTGATGACTATTTCCATGAACATGATGACTATGCCAAGTATGTGACAGCTATTGTCACGTACATGATGGCTATCCAAGAAGGTGATGACTATTTTCATGAACATGATGACTATTGCCAAGTATGTGACAGCTATTGTCACGTACATGATGGCTATCCAAGAAGGTGATGACTATTTTCATGAACATGATGACTATTGCCAAGTATGTGACAGCTATTGTCACGTACATGATGGCTATCCAAGAAGTTGATGACTATTTCCATGAACATAATGACTATTGCCAAATATGTGACAGTTATTGTCACGTACACGATGACTATCCTCTAAATGGCTTTTTTAAGTTGATAAAGATTAATTGTTAAATTCATAATGTTTTTGTCAGATATGATGGTTATTATGATATCAGAATGAATGTTCTCAGATAAATGTATATTGCCCAAGAGGATTATATTCAAATTCAAATTGTTCTATTCAGTATAAACCATACAACAAAAAAAAAAAAAAAAAAAAAAAAAAAAAAAAAAAAAAAAAAAAAAAAAAAGAATTGGTTTGTTGCAATACTGACAATAGAACTAAACCATTAACAATATGTTTAAATAAACAAAAATAAATAGATAGATAAATAAATAGATAAATAAAGATATCAGACATCTCTTAAGTTCCTGCCAAACTCATTTTCCTCGGCTCTAATGACTTTTCAATAAAGTATTCAAGCTATACAAAAGAGGATCAGAATCGTTAATCAGAATATCTATAAGTTTACAATTATTAGTTTTATTTTCAAATTTAAAAATATTTGATTTGCAGGATTCTAACAAAAAAAAAAAAAAAACCCTAGCAGAATTGTTAATTTTACAATGGAGGAAAAACTGTTCTTCATCATTATAGTATAATTACTGTCAGTAAGGTAATGGTTTAGTCAAGTCCATGATGTATAGAACTTAAAGGTCACTGTCAAGATGATGATAAAGATTATATCTTAGAAATCGATGACTGTTGTCAAGTACATGGTGACTTTGTTCGAAGAAAGTTGTTTTACGCTAGCTTCAATCTGATTTATTGACCATGTACATAGGTGCTCTTAGCTGCGTGACCATGTAAATAGGTGCTCTTTAGATCGTAGGGATCGCCACTCTACTAATAAAGAAGAATATACAAACGCATTGAAGACAAAGATTCACGCCAAAATTCAACAATGTCTGCCGGTCACCGATCACATGCAGGGTGGCCAAAAACAAATCCAGCTAGTTATGCCAGCAAATATGGAATTACAAACCCTTCACCATCACTTGACAGACCTATCCATTTGTAAGTTACGTTTGAATGGAAATCGCAAGTCCAGATTTTGCATTCAGACGGAAGTATTGTCAAGGGGGGGGGGGATAAACCCATTTAACATTACGCGTTTTGTGTTTGTGAGATGTTACGTTTGAATCTCCGAAAAATAATAATTTATTCTCGTACTTCATTTTTAAAATTTATATCAGAATCTAATTCATTGATGCAATGATTGCATCCAAAATATGTTTATTGATAAGGCATTTAATTCTGATGTCGCTGTAGATGCATTTTCTCTCGGATCGACAAGGATATATACCTCATTTGGCTGCTTTGTCATTATGGTGCAGAACTATTTGACACTCATTCAGCTAATATTTACATTCTTACCTCAATTGTTAAATATATTTAATTAAATGGTTTAAAATTACAAGAAAAATCCCTCCATAATTTATAAAAATATTTTCTGTTGGAAACCAACCAACAAAATTTTTATTGAAAATTTAGATTATCATGTTTGAGATACTTAAATGTATATCATCAATTTACAATTAAAAATTTTATCAGTCATTATTGCCTGCTGTGCAGGGCTCCACAAATGCTGGTATTGAATGCCCCCCTTGATCAGCAAACAGTGTCTTTTTAATTACATGCCAATTTGTGACAATGTCACATATATAGATAATGTACTTCTTGGTAAAAATCCCACCACTGGTAACTAAAATATATCAACATATAACATAAACGACAAATATCCTGATACAAAAACCATGTGTTGGTCATGATCATGTTGTTGTACTAACTGGAAAAATGGTTGTAATCAATCTAGTCAGCTCTTGTATATAGGGATCAGGGGAGGTTATGCACTATCTATATACTGCTGCTGTGTCTTAATGCACACTCAGGGTTACTTTTTGGTAAGGTGCTAGCTCACAGAGTCAGTATGCCACAGACAACCATACCACCCCAAGGTCCATTATCCTGGCACTTGGTTAACCAGCCAATATTCTATTCTCCTAATGCCAAGCACCAGATAAAGCAATATCTCTCTGATGTGTATGTGAAAATTTCAGATAACTTAATTTCTTTCCTTTAAATTCAAACTGCATAGAAATAATTTCAGTATTAACAAAGAAACAATTGCCTAAATATATTTTAGTTCTTTTTGCTTGCTTCAAGAATTGCAGACTTAGCTTGATTCAGCTTCTGTTTTGTTAAAAAATACATCTTTATCTATGTTTTGCACAATTTATCCTGTGTAAGAAGATAAATAACTGTATAAATATCAATCACTAAGGAAATTTATCTAATCCACTTTCAGACATAACATAGGACTGTAACAGATATGCTAATCCATTTTCAATTTGTAACATACTAATGTTAATTTCCACTTTAACTACTAAACTATAAATTTGTTTTCAGATATCCCCTAACAAACTACACATTTGGTACAAAAGAACCATTATATGAAAAAGACAGTTCTGTTCCAGCCAGATTTCAGCGGATGAGGGATGATTTTGACAAGATTGGAATGAGGAGATCTGTAGAAGGTGTTTTAATTGTACATGAACATGGCTTACCACATGTTTTGTTACTGCAGCTTGGTACAACATTTTTTAAACTGTAAGTGGATTTGTGAATTTATTTTGCCCATAGCTCATTTCAGGGAGTCTAAAATTTGAGATTTTGTTAATACAAATTGAGGCTATCAAATTTACCAAGTTTTTTTTATATTGGCAAATTTCACTTTCATTCATTTTATAGTGAATGAGATACATATCTGAGTTTAAAATAATGCATGCATATTGTGTATGTTCTTGTTCAATATTAAAATGTTAGAATTTATAGTGACTAAAAGTTTATTAACTAAAAAAGCCCATTTTTGTACATCATTTAAATAAGATATATACATGTATATTAAATAAAAAATTAGGATAGCCAACTGTATATGTATATATGTGTGTTTCTTATTTACAGACCTGGTGGAGAATTAAATACAGGAGAAGATCAAGTTGATGGTCTTAAAAGGTTACTCACAGAGGTAAGAGACCTGGCCCCAGTTTCACAATCATTTATTCAACTGAGTGTACATTCAACTCAAATATTCCTATTTTCTCTCATCAATATTCTAAAAAATTTAATTTGTACGAGACAATATTTTGTTTGGTTCAACAAACCTACACTAAACAATTGAGATATAACATTAGATATTCAACTTGTAATGTCTTAAAAATTGACATTCAGTGCTTTAGATTGTTTTGAAAAACCAGGGGCCCGAAGGGCCCATTCTGTGCATAAATGAGGGGCCCTATTTGAAAGTTAGGGGCCAATAAATTTTTTATTTAATTGATGAAACAAAGAATTAAAAACAAACAATATTTACCGTTTATAAAGAATTTAAATTGGACTAATAAAAACTGTCACAAACACTGCCCATCATCAACGTAACATAACGTTACATTCCCCAACAGATGACATGAACATGACTGGAGCTGAGTGACCCTGCAACAGCTCTAACAAACTTTTTAAGATAAATTAACAACGCTTTAGTAGGTGATTTAATTCTTTAAATTGTCAGAAGTCATATTTACCGTTTTCTCAATCATATCAGCTCTTTTTAGGCAAAAAGGAGAGGATGCCTACTTAGCTCCCTTTTTGATATTTTCGTTTTACGACTACTGCCAAATAAGAGGTGTTCCGAGTTACAATAATATTATAGACACTTCCTGTTTCCGCCGTATGTTTTTTTTTTCAAGGTTTATTGGAAAAACGTGATTTAGATCCAACAATGTTGATATTTTAGTGCTGGATTAACGCGGGCGCACAGACAATCTGAAGCACTGGACATTAAAATATTCCCAAATGTGAGTTGAGTGTACAATCAATTTAGTGAATGATTGTGAAACTAGGGGCCTGAACAATATCTAGCATATAACTATATGATGTTACATGTTTTATATAGCTACATGTATAAAGAGTTGCCCTTTAGAAAAAACAACCCTCATATAAAAAATCCAAAAAAAAAAAACAAAAAACAAACAAGCAAACTATTGTAATGTAGAGGTGTCAGATGAAAAAAAAAATAGTGAGTGTAAATATAAATGAAATAACTGCATTTATTAAGAATGTGTAAGGTATCCTTTATTTTTTATTGGGGCTGTGGTAGACTATTGGTTTAGACATTAACCTCCAAAACCTTATATGTCTAACTGCTGAAGATTTTTATCCTGGTCAACTGCAAGTGAAGAATGACGGGTTTCCTTTGTTTATAGGCATTTTTTGTTTGGCTCTATACCAGTATACTTAATGCACTGAGTGTCTGTGGTGTTTGCCAGTGAAGGTCAGGGGTTCAAAATTCCCGGGTCCCAGGTCCGGGACCTTTTGATTTTACCTTAGGACTCTTGGAATTTTTACAGTGAAAGTCCAATAGACCTGTTTAGAAGTTTTTAGAATACACTTCCTTTCTGTATTAAAACATTTTTAGAATGTATTAAAAAGGGTCTCAAAATCACGTTATTTATTGCAATTTGTCAAAGTTGTTGTTGTCCGATCATTTTCAGAAATAAAAAAATATAATGTGAAGCTGCTTTGACAACAGTATTGTTTTAGTGTTTGTAAGTTGTATATGATATATTTGTTTAATCAACAATATAAACAAAGTTGATCAACATGAGTTTATTTGATTTTGGTGCAAATGGACCTTCCAGTGCTGATATGGGACCAACCAATCTTAATTTGGCACCTACTAAAACAAAGGCAAAAAGTCCTGGACCAGTCATTGTGAAACATAATCTAGATGTTTGTGAAGGTTCTAGCACTGTGCAAAAAATGAACTTGTTTATATATTTATCTTGAGATTAAAAGAAACAAAATATCCTATTTTGAATAGCTGAAGAATGGCTTATGCCACATAAACCAACAATCAAATAACCCATATATAACAGAAAAAATGTATTTCATGTACTTACTACACAATGAACCCAATCAAATAACCCATATATAACAGAAAAACATATTACTACACAAGAAACCCAAGAGTTGTCTCCCCTTTACTTGATTTTCAGAGCAATGTTACATTCATCTTATGTATCTATAATTGTAGTTTTTTGAGAATAATCACAACTGTTAAATGCAAAGTTCAAAAAATAGCTAGCGTGTCAGTTCAAGGACTGGCTAGAAAAACAGAGAAAAGAATAGGTAAAAAACAAAATCCCCTCTGGTAGGCTATGTAATATTAAGAAGAATTGTTTAGCTTGGTGTTTGTATATAGTTTAATAGTGTAATATTAAAACTTGTATTTTTTTGCTTTTCTATTCTCCAGACATTAGGTAGACAAGATGGTGGTACTATGGAGTGGGTAGTAGAAGATACGATAGGTAACTGGTGGAGACCTAATTTTGAACCACCTCAGGTATTCTGAATTCTCCCTACGTTATCTTTAATTTAGTATTATTTATGTTTATTGTCAATGGAATGAGACCTTGATCAGTAACATCTCAAAATCTTTCATTTCAAAATAACAGTAATATTTATATAAGTAATTTTAAAGCTAAATAAAGTTTTTGATGCATTTTGTATTATTTATTAAATAATGACCTTTATTTTAATATAAGCTAAGTAGTTTTATATAGATTTTAAAGCTGCATTAAGTTTTATTTAATGATGATAATATATGAAAAAATTATTAGTCTTTCCTCAGCCTGTAGGTTTTTCTATCCATTTTTTACCTTGATTGCAATGACTAGGGGCCAATGAGAGTTCATCCCTCTGGAATGGGACATCTGTCCATCATAAGGTTAACATCCATTATATATATTTTTACTAGTACTAATTCTTTTTGCTTACAGGGTTTTCTGAAGCAATATAATGCAAATTGTCTTTTTTAAGGACATACTGTGCCACTAAGCTAGGTCCCAACCCCATGACCTTTTAATCATGAGCCTGTAACCTTAACCACTTGGTCATTTGTCACGACATAATGCATATTCATTATTCATTTATTGTTATTTTTCTTCTTTTTCAGTATCCGTACATACCAGCACATATTACAAAACCTAAAGAACATAAACGATTATTTTTGGTACAGTTACCTGAAAAAGGTAAGAATAGTACATATACTATTATATCTATTAGGAGTGGAGTAGAGTGATGGTGTTTAACACCCCAAAAAAGATCCAATTTTTCTTATATCAAGGTGGTCAGTTCTGGGATGGTGAAGGAAACGCATGCTCAGAGAAAACTACCCACATTTGGCAAGTAGTCTGACGAACTATCTCACTAGATCTGCCAGTGAGATTAAAATCTACGTGGATAGAGGCACTGTGATCTGCAAGCACAAACTTTAGTAGACCACTGCCACCTAGGCCCATTATATCTATTGACATAAGTTTGTTGTCTTCTTTCAAACTTGTTGGCATTGGTGATCAAGTAATACCTACTTTCTCACCAGTTCTGAACAGCCCCAAAGAAAGGTTAAGCTCTTTTTCAAATTATAAGATATTAATTGTTTTTAGATTTATTTGCTATTATGCAGCAATGGTGCAATTCAAATTTACAAATGTTCACCAAATGTTTGAGTATACATAACCAAGTATTGGCATTCTAAAAATGATAAACATTGAATAGACTCAGATCAATGTTCTCTCATTAGAAGTTGATAGTTCAATTATTTTAATGATAAACATTTCTTTAACTGACATCTTTGTTCTTTATAAGAAGCTGAGAGATGAACAGTCAACATTTAATAGTCTAACATTGATGTTTGTAAATTTTTCAGCTTTGTTTGCAGTCCCAAGGAATTATAAATTAGTTGCAGCTCCATTATTTGAATTATATGATAACTCAGCAGGATATGGACCAATTATATCAAGTTTACCACAAGCTCTCAGCAGGTCAGTTTGAATTCTTAATTTGAGAGAGAGAGAGAGAGAGAGAGAGAGAGAGAGAGAGAGAGAGAGAGAGAAGCAGATTAGTTTGACTGAAAAATAAAGACAGATGAAACATAGTTAAGATATACCTAACCCTGTGTTTAAAATGTTTATCAGTTCGATAGAGTACACTTGTCTGGTCTAACTGCTACCAGAAATGATAAATTTAACAATAGGTGTTATTCTAGAGTTACTTCCCTTGTACTACCCAGATCCATCACTTGTATTTAACTTCAGATTGAATTGAATATCAAGAAAGGCCTCTCACACTGGGTGGAATTTTTATCATTTATTTATTTATTTATTTATTTATTTATTTATTTATTTATTTATTTATTATTATATTTTTTTTATTTAAGAAAATTACAGTATTCAACATTCTCCAAATAAATTGGATTTGGATTAATTATTTAATCATAGCTGTTGTCTAGTTGATATGGTAATTGTTCAAATATTGCTAATTTTTTTGCACAAATTTTTCATAGTTTGAATCTTGAGAATTATGGATATATTTTTTTTTAGTAACATGTGAAACACATATGAACATTATTTAGATAGATATATGGACCCCATTTTCCATCAAATAATATAAAGTGTAACTTGTGAATACCAGACCCTGTAAAAACCGGAATCCTGTCAAAACCAGACATATTGTCCGGTCCCGAAGTTCACCCTCTTTATTTTAAATGCAGAAAACCTTACTAAACTGGAACCTGTGAAATCTGGAAACGGGACAAAATTTTCTAACCAAAATATTATATTCAGCATAAAACAACCTTGGAAAACCGGACATCTTTTCCCGATCGAAATGGAAAGAAAATCGGATATCTTTTTCTTGGGAAAAAAAATAAAACGTAAAATAAAAACACAAATATATCTGTAGAAGCCATAATAATTTCATGTCTGTAATCAAACATACCACTTATCAATAATTGTTCTTTTGTTTAAACATCAGCCCAGATCAATCAGTACTCATCGGTGATCCATCGTGTTCATTAGACATGAATTTCACGTATGAGTAAACATGAATTACGCATCATTTACCTGTTTTTGAAAAATCTGGTCAGCTTGCATTCGAATTAAAAAATTTTAGTTATCAAAGGGACATGTAAGCGGGTCTTATGTTGATAGCAACATTGTTTTTAAATTGTTACAAAATCGTTTAGGCATGTTATTTAAACATTTTTATGAAACGAAAATGCATTAAACAGCCCCCCCCCCCCTCTTCCTCGTTTGTTTCACCACAGCAGCCTCAGGATCTTTAGTAATCAAAGAAAACTGAAAAAAAAAAAAATATTCGATCTTTCAAAAGGAAAATATTACAGCAATGAGGCTGTTGATGACATAAATAATGACATGATGAAGCTGATGATGACAACATCAACTCTGATAATGAGGCTGTTGATGACATAGATAATGACATGATGAAGCTAATGATGATAACATCAACTCTGATAATGAGGCTGTTGTTGACATAGATAATGACATGATGAAGCTGATGATGATAACATCAACTCTGATAATGAGGCTGTTGATGACATAGATAATGACATGATGAAGCTGATGATGATAACATTAACTCTGATAATGAGGCTATTGATGACATAGATAATGACATGATGAAGCTGATGATGATAACATTAACTCTGATAATGAGGCTGTTGATGACATAGATAATGACATGATGAAGCTAATGATGACAACATCAACTCTGATATTAATGCTGTTGATGACATATATTGACATGATAAAGTTGAAGATGACACTAATAGAATTGTCTTTGTCATCTGAAAATGTTGTCATAATTAAGTCTGTATTGTATTTTGCCATTATAAAGGCCTTGGGGTTTTTTTTTAAAACCAGAAATAGTAAAGGTTGATTCTTTATTATGGATTTACCAATAAATTCAAATAATATAATGGTAAGCTACTGTCACATGATATTGAAGACAATGAAATACAATGTAAAGACAACGTGTTTAATAATTTAAGTATGGACATTGAAAAAAAATGAATGCATATAAGTCTTTAATGACCAATGTTTTTGTCTATTTCTGATTGGCTGAGAATGTGTGGGCAAGCAATAACAAATTATGTTTATAACCTACAAAGTCAAAAATCCAAAGGACATTGAATGATTAATTTGAAATATTTTTACCAAAACTAGCACAAGGGACTTTCTCTTTTAACTTGAGTGAAACAATCTTAAATTTTCATAATTCTAAAACATTGCAATTTTGTAAAGAGAGACAATTCTAGTTCAACATGAACCTAAAAAATGTCAGTATTGAGACTTTTATTATAAATACATTAAAAAAATCAATGGATTTCTTTTAATCTTGGTTTTAATGTTTTTCTAAGTGACAGTAAATTTTCGAGACATTTAAGATCCAAGTTTTTCATTTTAGTGAAAAAAAGTCATTGGTCATATAGTAAAAAAAAAGTCATTGGTCATATAGTAAAAAAAGTCATTGGTCATATAGTAAAAAAAAGTCATTGGTCATATAGTAAAAAAAAAAGTCATTGGTCATATAGTAAAAAAAAAAGTCATTGGTCATATAGTAAAAAAAAAAGTCATTGGTCATATAGTAAAAAATAGTCATTGGTCATATAGTAAAAAAAGCCATTGGTCATATAGTAAAAAAAAAGTCTAAAAAGTCATTGGTCATATAGTAAAAAAAAGTCATTGGTCATAAAGTAAAAAAAAATTCATTGGTCATATAGTAAAAAAAATCATTGGTCATATAGTACAAAAAGGCATTGCTCATATAGTAAAAAAAAGTCATTGGTCATATAGTAAAAAAAAGTTATTGGTCATTTAGTAAAAAAAGTCATTGGTCATACATGTATAGTAAAAAAAAAGTCATTGGTCATATAGTAAAAAAAGTCATTGGTCATATAGTAAAAAAAAGTCATGTCATGTAGTAAAAAAAAAGTCATTGGTCATTTAGTAAAAAAAAAAGTCATTGGTCATATAGTAAAAAAAGTCATTGGTCATATAGTAAAAAAAAAGTCATTGGTCATATAGTAAAAAAAGTCATTGGTCATATAAGTAAAAAAAAGTCATTGGTCTTATAGTAAAAAAAGTCATTGGTCATATAGTAAAAAAAAGTCATTGGTCATATTGTAAAAAAAGGCATTGGTCATATAGTAAAAAAAAAATTCATTGGTCATATAGTAAAAAAAAAGTCATTGGTCATATAGTAAAAAAAAAGTCATTGGTCATATAGTAAAAAAAAAAGTCATTGGTCATATAGTAAAAAAAAAAAGTCATTGGTCATATAGTAAAAAATAGTCATTGGTCATATAGTAAAAAATAGTCATTGGTCATATAGTAAAAAAAAGTCAAAAAGTCATTGGTCATATAGTAAAAAAAAGTCATTGGTCATATAGTTAAAAAAAAATTCATTGGTCATATAGTAAAAAAATCATTGGTCATATAGTACAAAAAGGCATTGGTCATATAGTAAAAAAAAGTCATTGGTCATATAGTAAAAAAAAGTTATTGGTCATTTAGTAAAAAAAGGTCATTGGTCATACATGTATAGTAAAAAAAAAGTCATTGGTCATATAGTAAAAAAAGTCATTGGTCATATAGTAAAAAAAAGTCATGTCATATAGTAAAAAAAAAGTCATTGGTCATTTAGTAAAAAAAAAAGTCATTGGTCATATACAGTCAAACCTGTTTATAGTGGTTAGGTGTCGGACCAGGCCAAAAGGGCCACTATAGACAGGTGACCACTATGGACAGGTTTGCAATATTTTGGCAAATTATGTCTCCTTGCATGAAAGATTGACTGATTGATTCAAAAACAAGTGTGTGTGTGTGTGTGTGTGTGTGTGTGTGTGTGTGTGTGTGTGTGTGTGTGTGTGTGTTTCTATAAATTTGAAAATTTTAGAGGTAGAAAATAAATTGCATTTTAAAAAATATTTTAAATGAATTTTATTATAAGTGAAAAAAAAAAGAAAAATAAGTAATGAGAGAGAGAGAGAGATCATTCTATATACTAGTATTTCACTGCCAAATTAAAATAAAAACTTCAATTTGATCGACTCATAAATTGCCAAATTTCGGATATTATTAACACATGTTTATTTTCTTATCTAATGACCTCTACCCTGTTTTCAAAGTTAATGCTTTTCTCTTCGGCGCTGACACGATGAAAGTTATAAAATCTACCATCGTTAGTCTTATTTTAAGACTTTACTACTCCAATGTGACTCCCACGTGTCATGGATAATTACCAGGAATTAACTAGCGGTAATGTTTAATGCGGAGAATTCGACTTATACTCCTTTGTCGGTACCGTTGACAAGCTGTCCATCATTGTTTTGATTAAATTAATCAACGGATTAAACCTGTCACCGATAAGCCATGCCTTGGCTTAGGTATATCACATGTAAACATTTCTTCATGACAGGAAGTGAAATAACACGTTTCCAAGGGAAATAACTCGACTTCAGGTTTTACATTGCTGGCCGTTATAGACAGAAATTGAGTTTAAACGGGACAGAAAATAGTGGCCGCTAAACACATTAGACAGGTGACTGCTATGGAAAGGTGTTTTATATAATAAAATGACACGGGACCAACGAAAACTGGCCGCTAAACGGAGGTAACCGTTATGGACAGGTGACCGTTAACACAGGTTAGACTGTAGAAAAAAAAAGTCATTGGTCATATAGTTAAAAAAAAAGTCATTGGCATATAGTAAAAAAAAAAGTCATTGGTTATATAGTAAAAAAAAAAGGCATTGGTCATATAGTAAAAAAAAAAGGCATTGGTCATATAGTTAAAAAAAAAAGTCATTGGTCATATAGAAAAAAAAAGGCATTGGTCATATAGTAAAAAAAAAAGTCATTGGTCATATAGTAAAAAAAAATTATTGGTCATATAGTAAAACAACTATTGACTTATGGTATTATAAATCCTTAGGTCTTCATGCCTTATCAAAAATCAATGACTATTTATAAAGTTATATTAATATTTGATAACTTTTAAAATGCTTCTTGGTAATATGAAAGGAAATATTCTCAGTACAAAGATTCAAATTTGCAGTTGCAGTATTTGAGATACTGTTGCCCTAGTTTGTACCAAATTGCCAAATTTGTACCAAACTTAATTAAAAAGGAAAAACTTTTTTTTTTGTGATTTTATCTTTAGTTTTGCCACTTCTTTGCTAACTCTAAAGCCTTGTTTACATATGATGCTGCCACTATACAGCTTCTTCAGGCTAAGCTTTTTAGTTGAGATTTTACCAAGTCATATAGCTTTGGCAGTTGCATACCAAGCTTAACTACAAAGAGTTAGAAAATTAATGCTACAGTGATTATTACTTCACTTATGTCACTTCATTGGCCAAATGTTTGTGTTCACTCTGTTAAACGTTGATTACATATGATGCTGCCACTATACACTTTCTGCAGACTAAGGTTTTTAGGTAGAATTTTTACAAGTCACATGGCTTTGGTATTTGCAAGAGAAGTGTTTAGAAACGTAGTCTACACCATGAAAGTGTTCAATTAGCATGTAGTTGCTTAATATTACGGATAGTTTTGATTTCGCAACAAATTTACATGAAACTAAAATGAACATTTGAAATATATTTAATTTGCAATTACCAGTCAAATAATGTATTAATGGTTATAATTCTGTCTTTTTTTCAACAAGCAGTCAATATTTGGAAATTGATGTTTACCAAAAAAAAAATTTATTAGATTTAGAAAAAGAAAAGGTACATGTAGAACCTCCTTTCTGAATTTACCAGTAAATTCAAATAACATTATGCTATGTTACTGCAACTTTATAATGAAGACAATAGAATATGATGTAAAAACAAAACAGTATGTGAAAAACATTTTTAAAAAAGCTTAAGACTCCCTTTTATAAACCCCCCCCCCCCCCTTCCCCATTAGTATGTTAGAAATTTCTACCAAACTTACAAATATAAAATGAGTTTTGTGTAACAAGTTCATGTTTCATAACTTTTTTCCTTTCATTAAACATCAAATTAAAAGACTGCTGGTACTTGATATGGGAAAGTTCCTTATTTTATGATTCAAATAACAAAAAAAAAACATTTTTTAGTTAATAAAACATATTTTCTTTTTTCTTATTTTTTTTCTACAAAAAAAAAGCATTTAAATAATTTTTGTGTTGTCATTGATTGTGTACAAAGAAATGATATACATGTATATATATATATTTTATTTTTCTGTATTTCACAAATTTGTCATTTGGATATTGATAAGGAATAAATTTTATGATTTTTTATATAAATTGTTAACTCCTAGAAAATATGAATCATTGTTATAAACACATGGAATTAGCAAAAAACGGAAAACAATAACTGTAAATAGATAATTGAAATAATTCAATAAAATCAATACCCAATAGATTTAAAATAATAAGAAAATCCAGTTTCAAAAAGAGATAAATAAAATAAATAATAACAACAACAAATAATGATTATAATAATTATTTGTCCATGCTTTAAACCATGTCAAGTATCAATTTAATTATGTTTTTAAAACATCTGGATATAGATCATTATCTTTTTATCCATTATGTCCGAAATCCAAATTTTTTGTCAATGAAGACAATAAAAATGTCTAGGAGGAGGAAACTATTCCTAATAAAAAGAAAGAAAAATATTGATCCTAGTATCAAGATTTGTGTTTTTATGACAATAAGAATATCAGATTGTCAAGAACAGAGCAGACAAAATTTTAATTGTTTATAAGATTGCCTTTTTTTCCTCATATTCTGTTTTAATGTTTCCTTTCTGTTGATTGTCCATTCACAGGTTAAACACATGTATCTTATTTTTAATGTGGTGACCAACAGCTGGACTCGTAGATCGTCAATTTCTGAAATTGACATGTAAAAGTCATAATCATGGTCTCACACATTTGCAGACATAGTTCGCATCATTTCTAATTAAAGACATGTGATTCTTTGTCATAAAGAATTAATACCCCTCCCTGACACCTAAGGCGAGAATCTTGTTGGTGATATTATTGGGGATGTGTATCCCAGGTTATGAAGATGAGTCAGGAAAATCTATTATCCTCTCCTTTGCCATCAAAATAAAAAAGTTTGTCGCGTCATAGAGAAAGTGACATGTCGGGGTGCATCTGAAATTGACAACTATTAGTAATTTTGAACAATGACTTGAGACAAGGATAATTATTGTAAAAGTCTCGGCTTTGTTGCCGTTTCCTGTCGCGTTTTCATGCCTTAAGAAATAATGAAGAAATTTATCGTCATTTGCATACAATGAAATAGTTTGTCGCATGTTCTTCACTAATCATATATGAGTCATGGTTTTCCCATCTGGTAAAACATATCAATTTCTTTTTTGGACTTTCAATTTTTTAATTAAAAAAATTATCTGGATTTTTTGTTTTGACTTTTTAAAAAAAAAAATTATATATAATTTTCTTCAATTTTTCAAAAGTGTCTTAATTTTGAATAAGGATCTGATATACTGTTGATGAAAGCGAAGAGGAAAAAAGAAAAATAAATACATAATCAAAATGCCTGATTATATAATTTATTTTTGTTTAATTAGAATGTTTAAACTTTAGTTTGCAAATGATTTTGATCAATTTTGATTGATTAATAAGCTCTTAAAATGATTATAAATTATATCCTGATATTTTTACTCTGAATACTTGTGTATATAAACATACCGGTATTTATTTCTTTGGTTAGACCAAGCCAAGAATCAAACACACATCATCCTTATTTAGAAGCAAAACCTCTATCAAATGAACTTTTTAAATAAGCTTAGAACTTTGCTAGCATTGATGATTTTTTTTATTCTGAATTTTTAAACTTAACACTGATTAAAGAATTTTCTTGTTGATTTTGAGGAAGATATGAGGCAATGGTAGATTCAAGGGCCCCCTGCTGAGGCCCTCTAGTAGCCCATAGACCCCTTGCCATTGGGGCTTGAGCCTTAAATGCTCACAGTATCTAATGTTGAGATTTTCACCCCCTCCCTTTTTTTTTTTAATAAAATTCTGAATCTGTCCCTGTGATGAAGGAGTATCAGTATATAAAATGTATAATTTCAGGTTATTTTATAATCTGTTTTTAATCTTTTATTATTTTTCTGATGATGGATATGCATCCAAATTCTTATATGAAATAATTATGGTACCCAATAATCAGACCTTACAGTACTATTGGTAATATGAAACAATTAATCAGATTATTTAAAACCCTTGTCAAGGTGGAGTTAATGAATTGTGCAGGTGAAAATTCTAATTTGATTGGTAGTTTCCAAAATCAATAACAAAACAATAAGGTAAGATGTTTTACCTGAAAATAAAGGTGTGCTTTAACAAATAACATTGTCAAATCAAACTAACCTAGCATAAAGGAAATTTGTATCAAAAGACTTGCAGAAATAATGGATTTCTGTGCTTGACGTTGTTTAATTCTTAGCGAAATATTTGGAGAAATTATGTTTATATAATGCTATAATGGTAAGCTTTATTTTTCAAAAGACTTTTTGGATATTTTTAACAAATACTAGTACTTGAATCATTGTATTTATTTTTTTATATGAAAATTGATAAAAAACATTAAGTTTAATTTTATAATGCTTCCAGAGATCTGACATTTTTTTTTTTTTGGTTTATACTCCACCTTGGTTCATTTTAAAAATCTTGTTTCTTGATTTGTGGTCACATGATGAAAATCTCATTCATTTTTTCCCCAGAAAATGCTTGTTGGAAATGGCAATTTTATTTTGACTTTTTACTGATTTAGATATTTAACTACAGGCAGCCTTAGTTTAAATCAAATACTGACTGATATTGTGAAATTTAAATTCAAATACAAAAATAAATAAATAAATAAAATTGAAAGAAGATAAAAGAAATTGGTAATGAGATCATGAAGAATTGGTAATGAGATTGTGAAATTTAAATTTGAATGTTGAAAAAAAAATTTAAATTGAAAGAAGGTAAAACTAATTTTTTACAACTTTTTTGTTAATGCATATAGATGCAATTTCTCAGATTTACTGCTAAAAGCTGACATATTGCTGTTTACAAGCTGTTAAGCAGAAACCTAAAATTCAATGTCAGTCTGTGTATTGGGTTCAATAATATAGTAAAAGCAAGTTAACTGACAAACTCCCTTACATAAGGATCATCTTTAGCAGTGTTCTAATGTAGGAGGTAAAGGCACTGTAATCTGTAACCTAGGTGGTAAAGGCACTGTTATCTGTACCCTAGGTAGTAAAGGCACTGTAATCTGTACCCTAGGTAGTAAAGGTACTGTAATCTGTACCCTAGGTGGTAAAGGCACTGTAGTCCGTACCCTAGGTAGTAAAGGTACTGTAATCTGTACCCTAGGTAGCAAAGGCACTGTGATCTGTACCCTAGGTAGTAAAGGTACTGTAATCTGTACCCTAGGTGGTAAAGGTACTGTAATCTGTACCCTAGGTAGTAAAGGCACTGTAATCTGTACCCTAGGTAGTAAAGGCACTGTAATCTGTACCCTAGGTAGTAAAGGTACTGTAATCTGTACCCTAGGTGGTAAAGGAACTGTAATCCATACCCTAGGTAGTAAAGGTACTGTAATCTGTACCCTAGGTAGCAAAGGCACTGTGATCTGTACCCTAGGTAGTTAAGGTACTGTAATCTGTACCCTAGGTAGTAACGGCACTGTAATCTGTACCCTAGGTGGTAAAGACACTGTAATCTGTACCCTAGGTGGTAGAGGCACTGTTATCTGTAACCTAGATGGTAAAGGTACTGTAATATGTACCCTAGGTAGTAAAGGTACTGTAATCTGTACCTTAGTTAGTAAAGGTACTGTAATATGTACCCTAGGTAGTAAAGGTACTGTAATCTGTAACCTAGATGGTAAAGGTACTGTAATATGTACCCTAGGTAGTAAAGGTACTGTAATCTGTACCCTAGGTAGTAAAGGTACTGTAATCTGTACCCTAGATGGTAAAGGTACTGTAATATGTACCCTAGGTGGTAAAGGTACTGTAATATGTACCCTAGGTAGTAAAGGTACTGTAATCTGTACCCTAGGTAGTAAAGGTACTGTAATCTGTAACCTAGATGGTAAAGGTACTGTAATATGTACCCTAGGTGGTAAAGGTACTGTAATATGTACCCTAGGTAGTAAAGGTACTGTAATCTGTAACCTAGATGGTAAAGGTACTGTAATATGTACCCTAGGTAGTAAAGGTACTGTAATCTGTACCCTAGGTGGTAAAGGCACTGTAATTTGTACCCTAGGTAGTAAAGGTACTGTAATATGTACCCTAGGTGGTAAAGGTACTGTAATCTGTAACCTAGATGGTAAAGGTACTGTAATATGTACCCTAGGTAGTAAAGGTACTGTAATCTGTACCCTAGGTAGTAAAGGTACTGTAATCTGTAACCTAGATGGTAAAGGTACTGTAATATGTACCCTAGGTGGTAAAGGTACTGTAATATGTACCCTAGGTAGTAAAGGTACTGTAATTTGTACCTTAGGTAGCAAAGGCACTGTAATATGTACCCTAGGTAGTAAAGGTACTGTAATCTGTACCCTAGGTGGTAAAGGCACTGTAATTTGTACCCTAGGTAGTAAAGGTACTGTTATCTGTACCCTAGGTGGTAAAGGCACTGTATTCTGTACCCTAGGTGGTAAAGGTACTGTAATCTGTAACCTAAATGGTAACTGCACTGTAATCTGTACCCTAGGTAGTAAAGGTACTGTAATCTGTACCCTAGATGGTAAAGGTACTGTTATCTGTAACTTAGGTGGTAAAGGTACTGTAGTCTGTACCCTAGGTGGTAAAGGTACTGTTATCTGTAACTTAGGTGGTAAAGGTACTGTAATCTGTACCCTAGGTGGTAAAGGTACTGTAATCTGTACCCTAGGTGGTAAAGGTACTGTAATCTGTACCCTAGGTGGTAAAGGTACTGTAATCTGTACCCTAGGTGGTAAAGGTACTGTAATATGTACCCTAGGTGGTAAAGGTACTGTAATCTGTACCCTAGGTAGTAAAGGTACTGTAATCTGTACCCTAGGTGGTAAAGTTACTGTAATCTGTAACCTAGGTGGTAAAGGCACTGTAATCTGTACCCTAGGTAGTAAAGGCACTGTAATCTGTAACCTAGGTGGTAATGACACTGTAATCTGTACCCTAGGTAGTAAAGGTACTGTAATCTGTACCCTAGGTGGTAAAGGCACTGTAATCTGTACCCTAGGTAGTAAAGGTACTGTAATCTGTAACCTAGGTGGTAATGACACTGTAATCTGTACCCTAGGTAGTAAAGGTACTGTAATCTGTACCCTAGGTGGTAAAGGCACTGTAATCTGTACCCTAGGTAGTAAAGGTACTGTAATCTGTAACCTAGGTGGTAATGACACTGTAATCTGTACCCTAGGTATTTAAGTTACTGTAATCTGTACCCTAGGTGGTAAAGGCACTGTAATCTGTACCCTAGGTGGTAAAGGCACTGTAATCTGTACCCTAGGTGGTAAAGGTACTGTAATCTGTACCCTAGGTAGTAAAGGTACTGTAATCTGTACCCTAGGTGGTAAAGGTACTGTAATCTGTACCCTAGGTGGTAAAGGTACTGTAATCTGTACCCTAGGTAGTAAAGGCACTGTAATCTGTACCCTAGGTAGTAAAGGTACTGTAGTCTGTACCCTAGGTGGTAAAGGCACTGTAATCTGTACCCTATGTGGTAAAGGCACTGTAATCTGTACCCTAGGTGGTAAAGGTACTGTAATCTGTACCCTAGGTAGTAAAGGCACTGTAATCTGTACCCTAGGTAGTAAAGGTACTGTAATCTGTACCCTAGGTGGTAAAGGTACTGTAATCTGTAAATGCTTTAGATCTCTTGGTCACTGAGGCCCCCTGAACTGGAAGGTAAAATATCAGTATTCTTTTTGCTCAATTTTTGAGCATTGGCATTCATGCCCAACATTGAAGACTTTTGATCAGTACGAAATGTTTTTTTAAAGAACTATTTTACTAAATGTGCATTTGAACTATTCTGCTCTGGTTAAAATACTTATTGTAAAATTATGTTAGATGAGGCAAAAAAGTAAATAGATCGATAAATAAAAAATAGCATAGAAGTAAGTTTACTTCATTTTTTTTTTTTTTTTTTTTTTTTTTTTGGTTAAAAGTAGCTACATGTATATGACTAAAGACAATTTAACTGTTAAGTGACTTTATGACATTTTGGAAAAAAAAATTCAGATAAGGAAACAGATTTCTTAATAAATAATTACAATCTGTGAAATAATTATTAATTAGCAAGAACTCGTTCAAAATAACATATCCCTAAAGTTTTGAAGGTAAAATTATCACTTGTTTGACAAAAAAGCAACAATTTGATGAGTATAAATGTGTATAAATGTTGTGCTAATGTGTTAGGCATTGTACTCGTATAACTAGGCTTTGTACCTAATTCACTTACTCAGCTGATAAGACAGATTTGTGAAGTCATTTTAATTGTATTTTTGTTTTTTACTACCACGCTAGAGTTTGTTGGACATATTTGTCAACACTTTGATATAGTATTTGTACGAACTGCACTTGTAGAATATATGATTTAAAAACATTTACACGCTTTTCCTGTCAATTAAGCGAGTTAGGCGTTGTTTGTGGTATCTAACAAAGATATATATCTTAACTGTGCATCTGATCTTTATAAATGACCGATTGGTCAGGGTTGCTACACTGAGCATTCCGTCTTCTAATTCTCCAAAATTAAGACAAATAGAAACTTTGGTTTTTCATCGATGCTGGTATCAATGTTTTTGCCGGCAATTATATTGAATTATTCCAAACTAACATGCAACAATCCTATATTTATCAACAGATAACAAGTTTTCCCGAAGGTAATAAAAATGTTTTTCAACAAACAATATTGGACAACCCTACGTAAGAGAGCTTTAGCATCAAATCTTGTGTTTAAATGTCAAGACTATCAGAAATAAAGATTAAATAGATAAATAAGACAGAAATCTATCATTTGTTATTGATATAAATGATAGAAGATTTTTATTTATGGTATAATACTATACATATATCTCATTATATACAGTAAAACCATGTTATGATGACCATTGTTCACCTTGATTATTGTCACATATTTTAAAAGTTCCCAAATCTTTATTTTTTTTATTGTAAATTGAATTTATCTCTAAACCCCCTTATTATGCCAAAACTGACTGAACAAATGGTGTCATTGAATCAAAGTTTTTCTGCAACTGTTGTTTGGAAAAGGCCTGAAAACTAACAAGTTGATGTTGGATCTGTTGTTTAGAAAAGACAAGAAACACTAAAGGTGTGATGTATCTGTCATTTGGAAAAGGTCGGAACCACCAAGTATATGTTTTGTCCGTCATTTGTAAAAGGCCAGAACCAACAAGGATATGATGTACATAATCTGTTATTTAAAAAAAGACAAAAACCACCAATGATATTTTGTATAGATCTATCATTTGGACAGGCCAGAACCACAAAAAAAAATACACTTTATCTGTCATTATAAAAAAGTCAAAACAACCAAGGATATGTTGTATCATGCTATATATATGCTATATCTGTCATTTGAAAAATGCAATAACAATCAGGTAGTTTGTCTGTTTGTTCAATGAACTTTATTGTTTCTCTTTAGAGAACTGCCACTTTAGCCACAGAAGCTGACAGGTTGATGCACTGGCTTTCAAACCCAAGACATTTCACCCTTGGTCAACCCTAAGATAAGAGAGTCTTTTTTCATGTTGTAGACAGTGCCTGGTTTGCTCAGTACCAGTATAGTCCAATCTTTGGTGTGTTGTTTATCTGGAACTATACAGGCAAGAGTGCTATTTTAAGGTTGCTATTAGTATGCACTTATGAAGAGCAGAGAAGAAACATTTGTATATTCTCAAAATACCATATGGACTTGTCTTTAAAATGATTCTTGAGAATAATCATAAAAAAAAATTTCTCATTGTGAATAGCTGAAAAATTTCTGATGTGATGTTAAACAACAGTCTGTTAACCAGACAATTAACCAGAACTGCCCTTCCCTTCCTTCCCCCCCCCCCCCACCCTCACAGATGTAAGTGAAAGAATCCTCACTGGGATGTAATTAACATAACCTCACTCTACAACATTGATTCAATTAGATTTTGTTTTGTCTGCTTGTGAAAACACAATTTTAATGCAGTATAAATTAAAATGTTAAAGATTAGATTTGCAGTAATTTTATCAATAGAAAATTTGAAATTTTTAAAAATTAAATTTAAAAAAAAAAAATCATAAATGTACTGTATATGGATGTAAATGTGTGTAAACAAGTGGGATTTGAATTTGAACAATCTGTCATGTTTTGATTGTCTGTGCTGTTTTCCTTGACAACATATACAGTTGTCAAGAGAAACATTTAATCAGTAATAAAACACAAATACCATTTATTCATTTATTTTAAATCTTTGTCCATAATTATCACTTTTCCGATCATATTTAAAAAAAAAAAAAATTGACATGCTACTTGATTTCAATATTTTTAAATATCCATAGAGAGATAAATCAGAGAAGAAGACAGACAGACAAAAAAATAATTATGGAGAAGAAAACTTAATATTGAAGGAATATCAATTAAGAATCCCTCCATGAATCAGAGGGATGATAGTTGAATTGTAATCCCTAAGGGTGGGAGCAAAAATAGCATTTGTCCTAATCATTGACAATTCCGAGTCAACAGATACAAAAATCAAATTATTTCGTTTTGACAGCTGATCGGCTATTCATGGAACAAAAGCTCGTAAATTTGAAGTATGGTTCCGGGATAATTTCTATTGTATGCAAATGAGTTGCGACTTTCTTTTTTTTTTCTAATCTGCAGGGTTGTTGCAGAAATCTTACTAAAATGATTGTCCTCAATGATTCATCAGAGATTTCATTGTTTGCATAGGATTCTACATATTTTTTTACAACAAACTTAATTTTCCCAATGGAAGCTCACACCCTTTGTTCATGAACTGATGTAATTTTTACGCTTGATTGATTTAGATTAAAGGCCACATGTTAGCCATTTTTCATGGTAACTGAAGAGATTCCCCAGTCTAATATTAATCCACCTGGCAGAAAATTGAGCTTGTTTTTCTCTCATAAAAATTTTATGATTAATTTGTAAATTATAGTGTTAAATGCAATTTTTTACAGGTAAAAGAATTTTTATTGATGATCTTGGAATTTCAATACAATAATATTTAAGTTTAATATGGAAGCTTTAGTGTTTTGAGTCATGTTAGTACACTAGTAGTTAAACTATGACCTGAAATGCTCTTGTTTGTGGTGTGATTTAGTTTAATCAGTATTTTTTATGACTTGAAAATTATAAATGAAATGTACAGTTAAATTTTAAGTATCTATGCACTCAAAAAAAAAACCCTATTTGATCTTTAAAATAATAAATTATCAGAGTTGCTGATCTGATGTCATTTTTAAACCTTTATATAAAAAACATATTTTTTGTAATTTTTTTAATAAGTTAAAAATTGCCTCCAAACTTTATGTCATTAGAATTTTAATGCTGTCTTATAGTTTTGGCAAAAATGCAGTAAGACTAAACTAGATTTAATTTGGCAATATGGAATGGGTTTTTTTTTTCTGAATTTTATATGCTATGGGTCATTTTTCGATATAGAGATTACAAGTGAAATAGTGATAACTAGTAAATTAGTGATTACCAGTGATGTAGTGATTACTGGTAGTAGTAATATACTGGTAGTGATTACTAGTGAAATAGTGATAACTAATGAAATTTTTATTTGATTATTAGGGATGTAGTGATTACTAGTTAAATAGTGATTACTTGTGAAATAGTGATTACTAGTGAATTAGTGATTACTAGTGATATAGTGATCACATTTGTGATATAGTGATTGTGTGCTCACAGGTCTTGATTTCTTATGACCGCGCCTTTTTTTCATTACAGTACATTTACTTACTAGAAAGGACTAACTAGTGCTTACAAAGATCTCTCTTGCAGTGTTTCTTCTGTCCTTTACTCTCCTAGCATAGAATTAGTTTTTTTTTCCTAAAAAGTAATAATTTTAGATCAGGTAAAAAACATCATAACTAGCGCATTTGGCAGGAAGGCCATGTTTTGCTTATTACATTTTAAGTGTGTGTGTGTGGGTGTGTGTAGGATGTTTTACCAGGATGTTTTACCTATCTATATATGACTTATACAAAACTACCAGACAGATTTCAGTAAAACTGATTAAAGCATATCTACACGTAGGTTAATTCAATTCAAATTTACAGCATCCCAAAATAAACCAACCAAAAGTAGGTTTCTGAGTCACATTGACTTAAAAAAAACTTTTAAAACAAGTCTTTGAAACAGGTGGTTTTAGGCAAAATCTGATGTGATATTTTGATTTTCTAGTTATATATATATCCTAATGATAATTGAATACAAAAATGATAGGTCAAATCGTGAGATGGGATGTATGAAGTTCACTTTGTCAGTTGGTAACCCACACTCTCCGGACCTACCACACTATGTAAAGTAAACAGTTGTACATATATATACCACTTGGTACGTAAGATCTAAACAATGGTTTTAATAATTTTACTATTCAAAGCAATTGTTTATAATTTTAGTAAAATTAACAAATGTTTATAAAAATTCACAATTAAGTTCCTGTTAGTCTTTAACTTCTAAATTTTTTTATGTTAATGTTTTAAGACCTGACTCTTTATAACTTTATTTTATTTAATTATTCAGTCTAAAAAGATACTTTTTAAAGCAAAGGGAAACAACTTCTTGTTTTTTTTCCTCCCAAAACTAGTTTTAATATATTATTTTTAAATTTAAATTTTAGATATTGAAAATTTATTATAAATTTACTGATGTATAATATTGATTTATTTGTTAATCAGAATTACCACCAACACAAACATATATAAATTTAATGATTTGAATATGTTTGGGGATTGAGATTTTGATATACACCATTTTATATAGGTCTTCCTTTAATAAAATTTTTTTATGGAAAATCAGTTATTTTGAGGGAAGTAATAAGTATGTGACAATAGTAGTATAGTTAGTACTTCTTAGTTACAAAATTAATTAATTTGTTATTTATGGAAAATTGATTTAAAATTACTGTAAAAAGATACTGAAAGTGAATTTATTATTATCAAAAATTACTGTATAAAGAAACTGAAAGTGAAAGTAGAAAATATGCATTGTCTGTATAAAATAAGAATCCTCAGTGGCAGAGTGGTCTAAAGAGCAACTGTGGTTGTAGTTCAAATTATATATGTGTTTGGTTCATTCAGGCTTTTTTTCACATATTTCAATAAATATAATATTTTTCTTTTCATGGATTTATGCATATTTTTATAGATGGAATTTTGTATCCCTAAATTTATTATTTTTGACATTTTTAAATACATTGTACTAGTTTTATTATCATCTCAAAGCTAGAAGTGCAGCACTTTCTACTTTCACTTTCAGTTTCTTAATACATATATTTATCTATTCATGATTTCTTAATTTGAAAAAAAGTATTAAATTAAACCAGTGTAATTTGATGCCAATTATAGGGCTCCAAATATCCAGTAATTATTTTACAATATTTATTTTACACAATCAAAGTGATTTGATAATAATATTAGAAGGGATACAGATTTTAGGCAGAGTAAATTAGAAAATACCTAATTGTATTGTATGTGTAATACTAGAGTAATTGTAAACGCTTAGATTACTTCTGGATAATTGACAAGTGATGTGTTTTGTTTGCATGTCATGGGGCTTTAAACTTCAGAATGGGTTTTGTTTTAGATTTCTAAATGTTTCACACTTAGTAATTAAGAAATCATGATTGATTTAACGTTTCTTCTCTTGATTTAATTGTTTAGCAAATAAGCTGAAAAGAATCACGATTCTTATGTGATTGTTGGAGAATTTTATTGTAAATTTAAAACTACAAATCTTCATTTTTATTCATTTTTTTTTTTAAAAACCTGTGATTAATAGCCATACAAAAAGCCCAACGCCTTTCATCTAGAAGTAAAATGTAATGTAAATTTAATTGGAACTCTTTTGTGTCATGAGTCACATTTAGTGCTGTCATTAAGTGCTTCTTATTTTTTATATTATTGATATTCTTAGACAAATATTAATAATAAAAATGTGCAACATACACTTGTTATAAAAGTGTAAATTTTGTGTTATAATAAAGATTTTTCTTCTTCTTCATCATCATCCCAAGTGCTTAGTTGTTTAATCTGAATGAAAAAATGTGTAAATTGGATAATAAGTTTGGCATTCGTTTATAGAGAAATCGTGACAAAATAGAACAATTAGGACTCTATAAATTTGTTTTTGTTAATGGAGACTTTGCTTGAATAAATTCACTGATCCTCTTAGAAAATAATGATCAGTTTGTGATATTGTATCAAAATCACGTCGGATACGATCAAGTATCTGCATTTTCTACTTAATCATTGAGAGATTTAATTTGTCTTTGTATAATGTAGAGAAAATCTGACAAAAATAATGACTCAAACTGTCAAAATATTAAATAAAAAAGTTTTTAAAATGTTTTTTAAAACATTTATTTTTTTTACAAAATTTCATTACGATATTTGACATTTTGGCTCATTAGAAAAAGAGATGGGAAATAAAATCTACTAGTAGGTTACTTTTCCGTTTAAGTGTTGTGTACACACTCAGTTTTCAATTTTTCTTTCCGTATCTTGTATCATGATATATAATTATAAGTTATTCTAAAACTTTTTTTTTTTAAATTTTTGTTTTACAAAATTTAATATTTAAAACCCCAAATGTAAATTTCTTTCCTCTGAGACTGATAATATGGTGGTTGAAGTATTGCTTTCTATTTGATGATTCTGGTTCGTTGGTTATAATGTTGTTTTACCTCATATCAGCAACTTTTCAGTAATATTCCCAAGTTTATTAATCTCTAAGGATCTTCTTAAAACAGCCACTGCAGTAGCTCAGTTGGTAGAGTGCTCGCCCCGTAAGTGAAAGGTCGTGGGTTCGAACCCCAGACAGGTCTGACCCAAGACTTGAAAGTGGGTAGTAACTTTTCTTTCGCCAAGCACTCGGCCTTAGGATATGAAAGTCACGGTTCTTTCGGATGGGAACTTAAAATAAACGAGGTCCCGTGTCATGGCAGGCATGGCACGATAAAGAACCCTGCTGTATAATGCCATCAGCGCAACGCACAGGCAAAATTTCTGCACTTTCGTCTATAGCTGGCGATGTCTCGATATAAGTGAAATATTCTTGACTGGGATGTTAAACACCATTACTCAGCTCAACTCTTCTTAAAGCAGGTTTATGTATGTGCTAGATGTATGAATGTGTTTAATGCCTTGTACAAGTACATACTGGGGGTAACTTTAATGTGTGCTAGCTCATAAGTCAATATGCCTGAGATAAGCATGTTACTACCCTAGTCACATTATTCTGACACTTGGTGAATCAGTCAATGTTCTGTACTCTTACTGCGAAGTGCTAGACAAGGAAGTAGTATGATAAATTTGAAACTCACATGTGTGATGTGATTGGGGGTGGAAACCTACTTTTGAGGTAAATGATTCACCTATGAGCCATAAGGTGATTCTGATTGGCTGTTATAAAATGATCAGTCGTTGGGTAGGTAGGAAACTTCATACACTGTAGTAGAGGTTTCACTTGCAGATTTTCTATTATTTCAGCAAGTAGTATTAGTAAGAATTAAATGTTTATGATTAGCTTGTTTGTTGCATATTTTCTTTTATTTCACACCCTCAACTTTTAAGGTCATCTAAACCAAAAAGTTCTATTTTTCTTATGCTGTCTATTAAGCGCACTTAACTTTAACAATATTATTAATTTCTTTTTCAAAACAAATCACAGTGAATCTTTACATAGATGTTCATGATAATTTATAGTTATTTGAAGTTGGTTCACCAAGGTCACAATAACCTAAATTAGTGAAATCTTTTTACATCTTGGCGTCTTGAACCAAAAGACTTAGAAGCTTGAAATTTATCTTATAGCATTAATGCATGAAGTTGACCTTGTTCCTCATTCAAGGTCACATTGTCCATATGAAAACAATGTTCTTCATAAACCAAAATGCATCTTTTTGCTGATACTTGTTAAGGCACTGTGGGTCATCTGTCATCTCTTCATGATGCTTTTGTTTGTCTTTAGAGATTATAATCTTGTTTATTTCATGTATAATTTTTTTCCATTGTCTCTTATATCTCTTATAAAGATTTAGTGTTGGCACATGGTCCAATTTTAACATGATAAAGCAGACAGTAAAGGCTCAAAACTTCAAATAACTTTCTTTCAGTCAAACCTTTAGCAAAGCCATCTTTGATTTGGAATTAAAAATGCATCACCCACTTGGCCACAGCCGCCTGAAACCATTTCTAATTGAAATGCAAATATAAATCATCACTTTTGGAATAAGGCTGTCTTATACTCCTTAGATATCATTTCACACCAATTAATCCTCTTTTCAAAAATGAAGATTATGTCATTTAAATGACAATTTTTCCTCAGTGTAAGCTATTTAAGTAAACTTGTTGCAAACTTAGGTGTTTATTTAAATAAAAAAGTAAACAACTTCATGTCTCAATCATGTTTATTTTTCATGCACAAAGTCAATAATTTAACATTTTAAACAACATTAAAGAGTTCTTTATTAAACATAGTTTTTGTTCTGAAGCATCATCAAAATTGAAGCATCATAAAAAGTCGCTGTTATCAATTGGCGTATGTACTTCAAAAAAGTTTAACGCATCAAAATTTAAGTGCTTAAAAGAAACGAATGAAGAAAGAAAACATTAAAATGAATAAAGTAGAAGTCTTTGTGACGTGTTTGTTTTTCTTTGCCCGACAAAAATTGATTAATACAAATATTTGGAAATATTCTTAATATCTTGATTACAGTAATCGACTGATAACTTTGTCATGTTAAACTAACTCCAAATGCAGTAAAGCCGATTACAGTATTAAAACTGTGAAGGAAATATGATAAGAGGAGTTATTACTAAGAAAAATAATGAATGCTTTCATTATGTGCTGTTATTGTCACTGTTAATATCTGTCAGTGAGACTAAAAGGAGCAGTAGGGTTGGCTTGGCTTTAGCAATGATTTAAAAAAAAAAAAAAGAATGAATGAAGAAAAGAAGAAAAATTGTTTTTTATTTTTAATGACTAATTATGAAAAATATCCTGTTTAAGTTTCAGTAGGGGATAATGGTTACTGTAATCAAAATATTTTATTTGAGAATGGTGATTAATATGCAAAATCAATCATAAATTTATTTACTAAATAAAGTCTCTTTATTTTATTATTATTTTTAAATATGTGTACCAATATCTACTCATAAGATTATAAACATGTTTGCCTTAATTTTCAACATTTATATTTTGATAAAGCAGTTTTAAAATCTGCCTTTTCTGTCTGCATGATTTAAAACCATTTGTGTAATTTTCTTAGAAAAATTTTGAAATTTACTGATAAATGTATGTCTGAAATCTTATTTAACAAAAAAAAAAATAATAATAATAATAAAAATAAATAAAAAATTAAAATAGCTGTATTTTTGTATCTTAAAATGAAAACTGAGATTTATTTCCTATCAATTTTTTTTTAATGATTTGACAAATTTAATATTTTATATTGAATAAAACCCACAAGCTGTGATGATTTGATGCAATTTCCCCCTATTTACACCCATTCAGATTTGTCATCCCTCTAAAAGAAGATCACCCAAACTAGATATTAAATCTTAAGATGTCTGCCAGCTACAAAGAAAATTGCAGATTGTAATTTTGAAAACATTTTTACTGTTGCTTTGTCTGGAAGAAAATGCTATCACTTTTAATTAGATGTATTTTAGATGTTAGATTACGAGGTGTCAGACAGGGGGAGATGCTGCAGTCAATTTTATTATTGCATTATATCTAAAAGTCATTTGTTATATGCTGTTTCCTGTCTTAATTGAAGTTTTTATATGATTCATTTATTTATTTATTTAATGTTTCTCCTTGAAACATTTTTGGCGCCATAATGCATTATTTGTTGATTTCTAGTTTGCTTATAGATTTTTTTTTACTGATATTGATTGAGTTTAACTATTATTTAAAATTAATCATAATTTCAATTTTCTTGCATGAAGTTCAAAATTTTTTTTTCCAGTTTTATGGAAATTTTAAAATATAAATAGAAAACATTCTTAAAACAGTTTTTGATAGTCCAGATTGGCAGCTGAAGACGTAAACAAAATAGCTTTCTATCTCTTGTTCGATTGGAGATACAGTCAAACTTCGGTTATTCGAACTTCTATTATTCGAATACCTTAGGTTATTCGAAGTTCTCCGTAGGTCCTGACCGCCCTGCTCTATAACTTCTTATTAAAAAACTTGGCTTTTTCAAACTTTGTAATTCAAATACCCAGGATTATTTGAACCTAATTTGAGTCCTGGGTTAGACTTTTCAGTGGAAATATACCCCCAAAATTTCGAAGTTGACATTTTTATTCATTTCTAAAATGAAACAACTCTCACCTGTACAATTTAATACAAACGAGTATGGTTTCACCTTTACCCGTTTATGTTACCCACGCGTAACTGACAGTCATTTTGTAGACATGTGTACGCCTTGTATTGTCCATCATAAGCCATGTTGATCATCAAACGCAAAAATTAATCTTAATTGTTCAATCAAATAGTAATTATAATCCCAGGTAAAAGAAAATGAGCTGCACGTGTGTAGCCATACTCAAGTAAATGATAAAAAGAATTCTGTTGACCATGGTTACCATCATAATTTAAAAAAAAAAAAAAAAAAAAAAAAAAAAGCGACATCTGACTATTAAATTGATATTTTATATAGCCCAGTCTGGTAATAAAAAAAAATCATTATTTTGTAATTAAGTTGACAGTGACAGTTTTCCGCCTTATTCACATTTCTAGACATTTTATAGACCTGTTTCATTTCGTTTCGTTTAAAATTCTGTAAAATCATAAAATGTGTATTGCGTGCATAAAAAAAGCATGGTGTACTTTCTCTGGATGGCTGTACTTACTGGATGTCTTTGGGCGAGACTATTTTTATTATACGCCCGTCAAAGACGGGGCGTATTATGGGATCACCCTTGGCGGGCGGGCGGATGGGCGGGCGGGCGTACTGGCGGCGGGTTTGTCCGGCCCATATCTCTGACATCTATGGTCAGAATGACTTGAAACTTGGTATGCTTACTTACCACGATGATACGAAGTGCAGTGCTCAGGAACTGTAACTCTAGCTTCCTTAATTTTTGAGTTATTCCCCTTTGAATGCTGTTAGCATGTTTGTCCGGATCATAACTTTGACATCTATGGTCAGAATGACTTGAAACTTGGTATGCTTACTTACCACGATGATGCCAAGTGCAGTGCACAGGAACCGTAACTCTAGCTTCCTTAATTTTTGAGTTATTCCCCTTTGAATGCTGTTAGCATGTTTGTCCGGATCATAACTTTGACATCTATGGTCAGAATGACTTGAAACTTGGTATGCTTACTTACCACGATGATGCCAAGTGCAGTGCACAGGAACCGTAACTCTAGCTTCCTTAATTTTTGAGTTATTCCCCTTTGTGTGCTGCCAGAGTACGTGGCGGGTTTGTCTGGCCCATAACTCTGACATCTATGGTCAGAATGACTTGAAACTTGGTATGCTTACTTACCACGATGATCCGAAGTGCAGTGCTCAGGAACCGTAACTCTAGCTTCCTTAATTTATTCTACCAGGGAGCAGATACACATAGAGTTGTAGGCTGAAGAACTTGCTGTCTTTGAAACAACCCAGTATACTAGAGATTACCTCAATTTTGTGATGAAGGTTACAAGAACATGATGGTAAAATTATATAAATGGTGTGGCTGGTGGTAAGTCTATTTTGTTACTGAAAATAATACCAAAATCTCAATAATTACTATTGTTTTTTATTGTACTTGTTGACTTGTGCACTGCATTTTGTATCATTGTGATGAATAATTGAATTGACTTATTGATTATGAACAGCTCATAGGAACTGTATAAGTCCCTTTACAGTTCATAATAAACAAAATATCCACATAAATGACTTGCAGATTTGACGGGCGTATCATGCTCTGCCATGCGGAACTCTTGTTTCAACACTAGAGTCGAGTAAAAATTGCTCTCATGCAAAATCGCCATAACACTGGGAACAACCTTCATAACACATAGCGGTTGTTTACCTACCGTTAGTTTGCAGCCATCTTTGTTCTTCTCACTCCTGCTGAATAGGTAGTGTGAAATTTCGACCCGCGAACAACGTTCGGGGTTCGTGTTCTCAGCGTTTGGGCGACAGTTTTGCACGGGAACAACGATCTCGTGCCGAGAACTGCTCGTCCAAAGACACCCACTGTGTCGTATGTATTACCACGCATGTTTAATTTTGTACCAGATGGTATTAAATTTTTATTTTTATTGAAATAAAATTAATATTTCTGTTTTTATGGAATAAATCATGATAGGTCATGGCATTATTCATTATAAACTGACACAGATAAAACACTTTCAATGTGCAATAGAATACTGTTGTGTCTTAAGATAACGTACGGTGGATCGAGGTTTGAAGTTTCAAATTAACTTATTCGATTATTCGAACCCCCTGATTATTCAAACCTAAATGAAGGCCCTATAACTTCGAATAATCGAAGTTTGACTGTATTCATCTAGCATGTCATAATGAAATCTTCAATGTACATAAATGGATTCCATATTAAGACACTAGATGCTTCCTAGCCATTCAAGTTAAGCAGATATTATGAGTGAAAAAGTTAAATAAATAGAAATATTGTGAAGATTTTTAAAACAGTTAGTGTAATTAACTATCATCCAGAAGCTCAGTAGTAGAGCATTCTCATTATAGACAGGATTTCTTGTTTCAAACATTGGCCAGGTTCTTTGTAAAACTTCATAAGATACTACTTGCTAGCCTGCTTGGCATTATAAAATATGGCATCAACTGGTTTAGCTGATGTTAGTGCAATATGTCTTGGGTATGCTTGCCTGTGTCATACTGATGCAGTGAGCTGGCAGCTTGAAGTTGCCTGAGTACTTTTTTTGTACAAGGCAGACAATAAACACACTCATTTATTTCATATATATACAAAAAGTGCCATTAGAATTATTCTTAGAGGTAAATAAATTTGCTCTTGTTATGAATAGCTTAAAAATGCTGATGTAATGTAAAGCAACATACAGCTGAACTAAATAACAGCAGCCAAGACAGATGGGGATATAAAGTATACAAGAGAATAAAATATTACCACTAAGCAGTTTCACAAATTTCCCATCTTATTGGAGATGTACTTTTAATCATTGATGTTATAGTCTGTCTTAAAGTAAATCAACAAGCATTAATCCCTGTAGTTTTGTATCAGACTTAGTATTATAGGATCTGTAGGATTAGTAGATAATCTTCAATTTTGCATTAGATTAGAATGCTATATTAGGGGAGTCTTTTTATATACAAGATTGTCACAAGTGATAAACAATAGTCTGTGGAGTATATAAACTCACAATCAACTTTGACTTTTAAATGTAAATTCAAAAATTATAAGATATAGATTTAGATTGAAGGATAAAACTCTAATTATAAATAACTTTTGTCCTAAATGCAGTTTTGTTTGCAGAAACTTTATTAATAATTTGTTTAAAATAAAAATCTTTATTATTGAAATTTTTTTTAAAAATTCAAAATTAAATTCAACATTCTGTGTAAACATCCTCATATTGTAAGATATTATTTTGTATTGGGAGCATTTTATGAAGTTGGCTGTATAGCAAGTTGGTAATGTTTGGTGTTGATGTTTGGTGGTGTGGTTGTGGTGGTTATTGTTTTCGATGTTGGAGCTGATGTTTGGTGGTGTGGTTGTGGTGGTTTTTGTAAATGCTGTTGGAGCTGATGTTTGTTGGTGTGGTTGTGGTTATTGTTTACACTGTTGGTGCTGATGTTGGTGGTGTGGTTGTGGTGGTAGTTTTTTACGCTGTTGATGCTGATGATTGGTGGTGTGGTTGTGGTTATTATCTATGGTGGTGTATGGTAATAAACTGCCTTGATAAATTTGTGTATTTACCATGGGAAGTAATTGACCTAAGCAAATATGAAGAATATTAAAATATTAGTTTAAAATTGTTTTGTAAAAAATATTATTCCAAAATTAAGAATGCCTATAGTACCACACAATGCTACATTTTTGTACTTACAAATAATTTTCCCATGAATACAGAAATTTGTGCTGCTGCATTTTAAAGTGTTTTTTTATGAGTGTAAAAAAGTTCAATTTTTATGTACATGGTAAATTCAGCATTGATATGGTGGTCTTAAGTAGTATTTTATGCTGACATAACCAGCAATCTAGATAAAGATTTATAGAACAGTTAACAAGTGCAGTTTGATCAGATTCTGTAATTATTTCTTTATACTGCTGTAAGTCTGCTGATGTTCTTATTTATCTAATAACATAGGGATGTTGTGATTGCTTAGTAAGTTACTTGTTGGTAATTCAAATTCTAGGTTGTTCACCCCTGTTTAGAACTGGAAGGAATGTTTGCTTTGACCATTTGCTATCACTATAGCAACTTTATTCAACTGATTTACATGTCAACCTGCAACGTATTAAGTAAATGTGCTAGCACTCTAACTGTCAGCCATGGCTCCAAATTTTTTTTCACTATTTTTGTCACAGTTTTGTATATATTCAGAAGCCAAAATACTCATTTGAGTTTTCTTCTGAATTGACTAAGAAATTCCATGTTTTCAAAATAATTGCCAAGGGCCAAAGTCTGTCATTGCCAACCTTTTTAAAAACTGCAGTTGTCAACATTGATGATGCCCTGACTCCATGCCATTAGTGTTATGTAGTTCAGTCGCTTTTACACAAATTCATACACCAAATCTCCCATTGGGTAGATCCTAGTTAAGGGTTAATAAGTTTGCTTTTAGAAGGTTTGTGATTTGATTTTCTTTAGGTATTCCAGTTTCCTTTAACCATTGCTGAATTACATGACCATCTTAAAATAAGTGAAATACTCTTGACAGCAGTAAAAAAACATAATTACTGTTCTCCACTAATCTACTCATAGACCAAGCTGTGCTACAATCATTCTTGTTGCAGTTGGTTGATAAAGGTGAACATTGCCAACCCATTATTTAGGACACATTTAATTTTTGTCATAACTGGTTTATGATTACCTTGTTTGAATATTTTCCTTGGGTTGTTGCCTTTTGGTTTGAGGACCTATGCCTCAGTGATATTGTTTGTTTACAGTTTTAAGTATAATTTTTAAAAATTGATTTCATAACTTTGAAAACAACATTAGCTACATAAGAAGATAACAAATGTTTGTTTTACAATCTGAATTAAAAAACCCATTTGCTGAATTTTTAAAATTTATATTATCTAAAATTATATTATTATATTATTTATCAGGTATTTTCATATTGGCCGAGTTATTAGGTCAAGGTGTGTCATATTGGCCTGAGGCCAAAGGCCAAGGGCCAATATGACTATACCGAGGCCAAATAACTCGGCCAATATGAAAATACCTGATTAATGATAATTTTATTAATTAACATTTCAAACTATAAATAATAATAATAATAATAATTTTGTCAGTATCAGTCGATTGTTACATCAACAAATCTGTTTTTTTTGTGGGAAGTATTGATTGATATCAGTGTCAATATCCAAGAGAATGTTTTTAAGTCAGAATCTTCAATTTCTGTCAGCATTTCATACAGACTTAGGTCATGTGAAAAAACCTCGAGCATGCTTTCTCCAAAACAAACATGTTTGTCTATTATTCGTTACATCTAATCCAAGTTGTTTACGTCCGTTTGTTTGTAAACATACTGCGTCACAAGAAACATTAACGCTTACAAGACACGAGAGATGAGTGACTTAAAATGTGTAGCTTTTTTGTCTATTTTGTGTGATACTTTTATTGATAATAATTTTTTAAAACATAAGCAACTTTTCCACATAAATAAGCATATTTTGTTATCAAAAAATGTTCATTTGGCACTTACCCCTTTTAGATTATGTGAAACCCCATGTGATCAGCCATTTTGTTTTTTTATAATGAAATGATGTCATAATAGTTTCACGCACCCATATTGGCTTAGTTTTTTCATATTGGCCCATTTTTTTTTCATATTGGCCCGGTTTTGTGAATTTATTGGTAAGGCAGATTTTTTCGTATTGTATCAATAACACATGTTGTTAATTAATAATATATTATATAAAACAGTTTTGTTTTCTGTTTGATACCATAGGTCATAGGTTCATTCTGCAAGGTGTATATCCTAAATCTAAAATCTACCAAAATGACATTTTAATTTGTGAATCTGTCCCAAAACACCTGTAAAAATTATTTTGGTTTATAATTCAATTTAAAAAGTCATTTTCAACAGGTACCTTTAGGCTAATCTCAGCAGTTAAATATTCAAATGAAATGACTTCATTATACAATGTCTGTTATAAAGTCTGATTTATTGTTTCAGTTTTTAAAATAGAATTTATATTGTTGTATTAACAGGTACAAAAGTTCATCTTAAGATTTAATTTTAAAAGCTAGATTGATTTCAATAAAAATTGAAGTTTTTTCTCTAAAAATAGGAAAATAATCTTTTGGCTTAAGGTGACTTAAGATTGATAAATAAATGATCATCTTGCCAGATCATTTTGGTAATAGACTATTTTAAGCTGTGGTTAGTACAACAATTTATTTTCCTTTGTCTTCTTTCAGATAAGTATCCCTCAGATTCTAATGAAAATATTGGGTTAGATGTCAGCTCTATTGATTTCAAATCTCTAGTTATTGAAGTGAAGCATATTAAGCAGTGTTTTTTGTTTGTGATGCCATAGGGGATGGGAGGGGTCAGCACAGTGGGAGGGACTATAATTATTGTCTTATCCCTGTGATTTATTGGGGTTAAAGGACACTAACCCAGGGTATCGCAAGACGACAAAAGATTTGACCAGATATTACATGTAATTTTGTATTTTGATAAATACTCAGAAAGGGGGGAAATAGAAATTGTGTGGATGAAAGAAATGTCTCATCTGGATGACTGCTTTTCGCTGGGCTAGATGATAGAGTGTACTGTCAGTTAGGAAGTGATGGTGATAAGACTTCAGCGTTGATCTTTTGATCTTAATCGCTGTTAATTGCTGCTCTTAATGTGGTAAAATTGTAGCTTGTTTTATGATATTTTTACAAAGATCATTACATGAGGCATTAAAGATTAATTCCTCAAATGCTGTATAACTTCAATACTTAAGTAATTTGATATGTATTTATTTTTTTTATTATATCCATTTTCCTTCCAAATAAATATCATTTTTCCACTGTCCGTTAAATCTTTATTACTTGCATTGGATTCTCTGTGTATAGTGGTTTCTAGTCATGCAAAATTTTGTTTTACTCAATCTATAGTTATAGATTCCTATTTTTCATACCGAACACCATAGAAAGTTGCCATTTCTTGTTAGTTTCCAAAAACTAAAATTGTTGCATCAAACACACTTAAGACTCAAAAAACTTTTATTTATCTAAAAAGTTAGTCTAAAAATGAGTAATGTCATGTGTGAGCTTGTCCAAAGATTTCTGATCTGCCTCCTTCTTAGCTTATAAGATTACCGGAGCAGAAAGTCATGGGTTTAAATCCAGTCTCGGACTCTGGGTCATTCTTAAGACTTCAGATTTCTGCTAGAGTGATTTATTTATTAGCTGGGTTTATTGAAGCAGTGTGCATGTGTTAATAAATGTCTTAACATGCTCAGACACATACCACACAGCCTTACTGGGTTCAAGCCCATGGTCATGGAATGATGAGCCATAGCCACTTAGTCATGTGTTTCCATAAATATGAACACAGCATTACCAATTTCTATAGCTATTGCTATCTTTCTGGCCTAAATTAATATAGCAGATGAACAACTCATTCATTCACATTATACATATAGACCACTATAGTAGCTTAGTTGGTATAGTGCTTGGTCTTTATATGGAAGGTTTTGAAGTTCAAACCCTGGATAGGCTTCATCAATATTTAATTGATTTTAGGTAATGATTGTTCTTTTTCCAAGCTTTTAGCATTTAGAAATGAAATTAACTAGTTCTTCAGATCACACATAGAAACCAATGCTCTTTATCTTGGCATCACATGCTAAAAAAAAACTCTCGCTGCAAATTAGTTCCCAAGTACAAAGGTAAAGATTTCTGTTACTTTGTCCAATCACTCTGTTTATATGTGCTGTAGTGGGTCAGGTAACAATAAAAGTGAAATATTCTTTACTGGGAAGTAAAACACAATTTAATCAGTTGGTCAGTAAATCAATCCACATGATACATGATTGTGTAGTTTACCAGGTGATGGCCTGTAGATAGAATATACACTTTTATTTTCAATAACCTCTCTTTTTTCTACAACAGTCTCACCAGAAAAATATCACTGAAAATAATTGGATTTTTTTAATGATTTATGCTCAATCAAGATTTTTTTCGCTTATGACAGTTCTGGAATGGCAGAAGAAGCCTGAGTTCCCAGAGAAAACCACTGACTTTTGGCAAGCAAATTGATAAAAAAAAATTATAATAGAATCTCCCAAGGAAGATTCCAATTTAGGTGGTAAGAGGCACTCTGATCCATAAGTGCATGCTTTAGAACACACAGCCACTCAACTCCTGACTGAAATTGAGATTTGTTTGAAAATTTAACACTAGTGTTAAATTATTACCTGTTATGTGAATTTTGTTGAAAATATTGAATTGTTATAAAAAATATTTGATCACTTTAGATGCTCTGTAAATTTTGATTACATGTAATATACAGCTAAATGTATTAAACATTTTATTTATATTTTTAAATTATTACTTAATTTAATTTTTTTGTACAAATTTTAGATTATTTCCACCAGTTTGATTCAAATTCATAATTACCAAGATTAATTATCTCAACCTCCACTTGCTTTTAAGATTGAAGAATGATTGGACATATGTGCTGGTCAAGAATAGTATGCAAGACCTTTGGCCACCTTTGTCCTGCTAATGGCCAACAGTTGGTCAGTCAAATGGTGGTCTTGGGTCAAAAAAAGAATGACCAGTTCATTCTAAGGACACCAAACATTTGAATATGCCAATAAGCCAGTCTATTCAAGACTAAGATTTTAGATTTGGAAAAATTAAAATTAAAATTTATAATATAAAATTGACTTCTATGATTGTGTCAGTATTATTCCTTATGTTTTAGTCAACATGACCCAGAAATTTATTTGTTTAGATAAACATACTAGTTGTAAAATTATATTTTTGTTTTCACAAAATTCAAGTTAAGCCATTACCGTAATTCCATTTTTTGCTTATAGTCTCATATTGCATTATGTGGTAGTATATATGTAATTTTTATTACAAAATAAAACTAATAAATTTTATTGTTTTAAAAAGTACAATAAATTATTTATAATTATAAAATTTGATATTTTGTTTTAAAAAAACCCTTAAAATGAAATAATATATTGATTTTTTATGCTTTTTTTCACAATAAGTTACTAATAGATCAGTCTATAATTTCATTTTATTTTCAGACAATCTTGGGTTCATTTCTGGTCAACAGCTTGACTGTACCTTAAATTTGGGTTCAGTTCTGGTCATAAAAAAAACTTCAAAATATTTTTTACATTTCAGGCCATATCCTAATTTGACCTTTTTATTGTTGTAAAAATTCTTTGTTAGGAATGTCCTGAGTTGACTTTGACCACTGGTCAAGACTGACCTCTCCTCAGCAGGTGATAAATAACATTAATTCAGTTATATGGCCTAAAATAAACTTTTTCATCAAAGTGACCAGCTCAGACAACTCTTCCTCTGTTTTAAATGGTCATTTCTTACAGAGTATTGATTTGGTATTCAAAAGGTGAAACTGGCCAATGTCCAGTAGCAGTGGTCAAGCAGATGATAAAAAGGACACCTGCTGCTTTTAAATGTTCATTCATGAATAGATAGTGGTCATCTGCTGAACTCAGTTCCAGGTCACTCTGGCCAGGTCGTGGATCAGGCCAGACAGCTACCCAACATGTTGGAGTAATGGACTAAAGAGGCAGGATCTCTAATGACATCAGCTCAGTGGTGATTTCATTATTAATTTAGCTGATTGAAGATATTTAATTCTGTATGGTTAATTAGGTTCAGGAAGTCAGATTATTTCTGTATTCTTAATTTACCCCTTAGTTGCTGAATCAGAAAATATGATTTCTATCTTCTTGACCACACAGATGACCTCTTGAAATGACCATTTTTTGTTTTTAAATGGAAAAGTTAATTAGATTAGCCAAGTAGTAAAATTTTGATGCATTTGTTGTTTTTATTCCCATTAATTGAGTCTTCTCTATGCATTAATTTGTCGTTTAACTGTGGTCACTCATAAATGGACAATGGTCATTTATAAATGACAATCTGTCTTATTGTCATAATGTTTTTATCCATCCTGTCCAAACATCTGTAGACTGTCTTATAGGGACAAGAATTGTTTTAGCTTTTATCACTTAACAAAAAAGTTTAGGATAAAAAATATTTATGAATATTTGTGGTTTATTCGTGTTTTCCAATTATTATCTTCTTAAGTCTAATGCCTGCACTTACAGATTGCAGTGCCTTTCACCACCTAGATTCAAACCCTGCTAGCGCAGATTCTAGTACCAGAAAGTTTGTCAGTTCACTTTTGCAAGGTGTTTTTCTCCATCACCCCAGTTTTCTTCACCATTCTAGAGCTGACTGTCTTGATATAAGTAAAAGAACTTAACAGGGGCATAAAACACCATTACTGTACCCCACTCTAGTCTTAACATAGTGATATAAGATCAGTTTTGGGTTTTATTTCTTAGGTCACTCTATCCAAAAAGCAGGTCAGGTACCTGTCCATGGAGCTAGCCAGGTACCTGTCCATGAAGCTAGTCAGGTACCTGTCCATGGAGCAAGCCTAGTACCTGTCCATGGAGCTAGTCGGGTACCTGTCCAGTCTTGCTTGCTATATCCCCCACCCTTGTTTGATTCAACTGCTGTCTATCCTAACTACCAGGTTCCATCCTGGGACCAACCTGTTGATCATTTACTGTTTGAAAGAAAAATTCTTATAACTACAGTAAAACCTGTATACAAGACTATTCAAAAGACCTACAATGTATGGACACTATAGACAGGTTGTCTTTATATTTAAAGAGGGACTTTCTGATTAAAATTTAAATTAAAAAGACTTATGGTCTTAATACACAGGTTTCAATTTTATAGAGGTGGATGTTATAGCAAGTTTTATTGTATGTACAACTTTTAACTTTTCTTCAAATTAACCCTTGATCCGAATGACATAAAGAGCTATTCCATTTTCCGTCTGATATTCCTTTTCGAGATATTATATTTTCCACTTTTGAATATTCTATTTTTCACCCGATATTCCTTTTCGAGATATTCTATTTTCCACCTGATTTTCCTTTTCTGTCATTTGACATTCAAATTCAATCTTTGTGACATAATATGGTTAAAATGTATTGTTTCAGATATCATAGATTTGTAAGACACTGTTCTTATTATGAAGCAATAATATACCACACATCCTTTGATAATTAAATATCACAAAATAAGATATTATAAAGCATGAAAATTATCAGAGATTATTTTATTTCATGAATTACAAGTTCATTCTTTTTGAAAATTTTTAAAAATAAGCAACCAGATGTTCATTTGAAAGAACGGACAAATTTCTCTCACAAATAAATGGGTAAAGATGCAAATTAAACAATTATATGCATTGTGTGTGTGCAAAAGTCGCAATGACAGTGACAAATTTATTGTTACATGTGCATCCTGTGCTGCTAAAAAATGCAGACGATTTCATGTGCATTCCCAAAGGAGGTTGATATTGAAAGCTGTATTTGCATTTTATTTGATATAACATCGTTTTAATCACCCATGGAAACTAAGCTGCCATTCTGTGAAATTTCATTGTATTTTTAGACTTAATTAACATAATAAAAAGTGCATTATGGGAAAAAAAACTTTATACGTAATGGATTTTTACTAGAAAGATCCCCAAACTACTTGTACAGCTTCTTTGATAACTAGTAATACTATATAGACCTATTTGTAAGAGTGGCATTATTTGCTACCAAATGCAACCTTGATGCTCTAAATTCAAATGCACCTTAACTTGCAATGAAACATGTACCCTAGTCTGCCTCTGGTATAATATTACAGGTTAACCTTTATCAGAACTATATCAGGGACCAAAAAACTTAATACTTTAACCACAAGCTCTGGTGGTATTTGTATCAGGGGTAAAAAAAAAAAGAAAAAGCTTGCGCTGCACTAACATACATTTATATTGGTACATAAGTTTAATTGTGTCGGGATATGTTGTTGGATGGCTGAACTTTGTTTTACATTAGCAATTTTTCAGCTACTTTTGATGAGTTTTTATAATCAAAAGTTTATGTGGGGCACTTTTCTGTGAGTGTATTTGATCTGCAGTATACTATGGTGGCCCTTAGACTGGTACTCTCATTTACAATGTTCCAGAAAAACATTGCAGACCATTCAGTTCACTATACTGGTACCAGACCAGCTGGTAAAACCTGAGAAAAGAAAAAACTTTCTCATTTGCAATCAACCAGGGTTGATCCTTGTGAACCCACAGTGATGAGATGCCAAATGTTTGAAGGCTAATGCCTTAACTACTTGGCAACAACTTCCTCCAACTGTATCCGGGGTCAAATATGAATATCTTACTCTTCAACATGTACCCTGAAATTGGTATACATGTTTATCTGTATCATGGATAATGATTATGATAAACCCTTGAATATAAAAAGTCTGAAATGTCAGCTTCAAAATTATCTTATTAATTTAGTATTTCTGGTACAGTTGTACTCAAATGCATCCTAAATATTGTGGTTGGCAGCATGCAGGTACACACATATCATAATGAAATAAGTGATTTTAATGGAAAATTTTAATTTTCTTGGTAATAATTAATTTTTATCTCTCATTTGGGAATCATTTCACATTTGAAAGATTAATTTTATGCATAATAAGTGTTTCACAAATCTCCTGATAGCATACTATCTGATTCTTGTAAATTCAAGGATTATGTTTTTTTTCCATTTATTTGTAGAAAACTTACAGTTTACATCTGCCACAAAAATCATACCCATGATAACTCCTGACTGCACACTCGGTCTGATAAATTGAGTGTGAAAAGGTTAATTATTTTCACATTTTATAACTTGTATACAGTGAATAATATAATGATGTATTTTGCAATCATTCTCAGAGTCATTAGTTGCTCTGGGCTTTATTAGTTTTGCCAGTTTGAATTCAAGTATGTTTCAAAATCCTGGCAAATTGGCAAAACTTTGGGCTTCTGGGGATGATTTTGGTAACACAGAATTTTGTATGAATCTGTATGAAGAAAGGATAAAGATATACAGACTGGCAACCAAAATTGGCTACTGGGGACAAATATTTAGAGCGAGAGCAAACTAACACTGCATTTTTTTTCAAACCAAAATATTCATTATTGCAATTAACTTTGATTATTGTAAGATCACTCAAAAACCATAAATAAGAACTGAAATAGAGGAAAGAAAATTTATAACTGAAAACAGGTTCTGCCAACAGCCAATACAAATAAGAATACAGGACAGACACAAGTGAATTATAGAATGGCCTAACAAGACAAGGGAAAAAACAAACATATATTTGGACCACTGATAATAATAATAATAATAATTTTCAGAAGGGGAAAAATCATTTTCATGTAAGGTTAAAAAAATTCAAGGTTAAAAAATTCAGTATTGTAAATGGTTCGAGATAATTTTTCTGAAGCCATTTGAATTGCCAAATAAATAAAAATAAAACTATAAATTGATTTTAAAAGATTAATTCCAAAATTTTAAACAAGAAAAAAAACCAGACATTTTTGGTTAAATTAATCTGAAGCAGATGAACAATAAAACTGATTAAGTGACTTTTATCATCATATTGTTGATCTTTTGTAGCTAATCTATTGTCCTGGTTTAAACTGGACACTACTCTTATCCTAGCCTTTGTACAGGGTCCATACATTGTCCATCAGAGTTTAAATAGCCAGTACAGTCATTGTTACACCACTATTCAAAATCAGAAATATGATGACAGTGGTAAAATGCATATTTCTATTTTCATGTTAAAATTGACAGAAGTGTATTTGATGCACCTGTACTATAAGGTTGTTGCAGGTTAGTTGTATGAGTAGTTGCATGTGGGCATGATTTAACAACTGTCTTGCATTGTGCACATAATATTGAGAGAAAAAAGCTGAATTATTCATAAAATGGAAAAAGATAAAAGAAAAGAAGATGCAATTTTATCATGTAAAGATTCTAATTATAGCTGCAGTGTCACTAGAAAGATGCAGTAAAACACTTGACCATTGTCCTTCCATCTGTCCAGCCTTAGGTCAGTGGCCTGAGATAAAAAAAGTCATGATAAAAGGCATTTTAAACATAGTTAAAATTCACACACGCTTCTTTTTTAATGATGATTATGTTTTATGAATAAAATTACCAGTAAGGGGAACCTTGAAGGGTTAAAACAGTTTAGCTTTGTTTTTCATATTTCTTTAGAATTCAAATATTTGAATCTTTAATGCAAAGATTTAAAAAAAACAAACAAACAAACAGATCAAGTAATAATAACAAATATATCTATTTTTTTAAGATTTGACAGATAATTTAAAGATTTTTTTTTTTTCATTTTTGTTCAAGATGTGCTGAATGATGTTAGAGTCTTAAACCCATATTTTTTAAATTATTAAATTAGTTGTTTAATTAATTTTCACTATCTCTTTGACTTTTTTTTTTTTTTGACAAATTAAAAAAAATTGAATCAACTGTTACTTTACAATTTAATGCTGAATCTGGCAATTTTGAACAGTGAACACATCTTTATTGAGTATTCAAAAACAATGGTAAAAGAAAAAGTTACACATTTTAGTTGAAATGATTAATAGTGTATTTTTTTTATAAAAATGTTGAAAAAATACTGAATTTAATTGAAATTATGTTATGGGTAAAAAAATCTGTGTAAAACTACAAAGTTAAAATTATCCTACAATTCTTATAGAAATAATAATTTACTTGGAAATTTTTCCCACATCTTTGTCCGGTTGTTTTCTTAAATGAAAATCCCTTAAGGAACCTCATTTTTAATTTATGTATGTTTTGAGTTATTAATTTTTTGCCTTTATGATATGATGCTCTAATACCTGGACGCTGTGTCATTTGTCCAGCTTAAGGGATCCATTGTCCACTCTAGAAGATGCTCTTTTAAGTTGTCATGTAATTAAACTGCCAGTGGTCATTTATCTAAATAAAGGATGGGCTTAGGTTTCACTGATGCTTATAGTTTTATGTTATCAAAAATTATACACCATAAAAAAATTGAAACTTAGAAACATAAATAGCCTTTGTTTTGCAGAATTTAAAAAAAATAAATAAAAAATTATGAAAAGTTGGTGTAGATACTCTTACAAAATATAAATTCAGTTTGCTGGATCACTTGATTAATTTAGTAGTTTAGAATTTTTTTTTAATTTATGATTTTGATGGACTTCTTTTTGTGAACTGATGATAGATATCACTACCATTTGGGATGCTTTACTCAATATTATCCTCTATTATCCGTTACTTGTTGCCAGACACCAAATTAAATTTCTTTTTTAACCTTCTTTAAATGAAGTCTTGCAAATTTTAATTTTGTCTTTCTCGCAATTTTCAAATTTTTTTTCTTCAGAAATTTAAAAAAAGTAATCAACACACCTTTGGTTAAAAATTACAGAATTAATTTCCTGCCTTAGATTTAATTGCTTTACTTACAGTTTTTAATGCTGTTATGTACAATATTCATCGAACAAAATTTACAGCGCTGTACTCTATACCCTGCAGGCTACAGACCTGTTACACGTTTTTGTTCTGTATATGTCAAGTAAGATAATTCAAGTCAGTGTTAATACAACACTTAAGCGTTACTGTTGATTGTTTAAATTGAATTAGTTGAATCAATTTGGAGAAACCTGTTTGGTACCCATGAAAATGTACATATGTTTTTTTTTTTTTTTTTTTTTTTTTTTTTTTTTTTTTTTTTTTTTGCATTTTCTGAGTTTAGGTAGTGTGACAATAGCATTTTGTTATAAAATCATTTTGTCAGGAAACAGTTGTAATAAAATACATATTTACAGGGTTAATATTGGAAGTTTAATTATGGGATATATTGATCTGGCATGATGATTGGGTTAGCATTACTGTAAGTCACATTGAATTTTTCTCAGTTTTTGTTAAAAATCCAATTAGGGATGAAGGCTGATTTTATTTTTCTTTACTTATACTTTCTAAGATCAGATGGAAGAGGTTTTGTCTTTCAGATGGTAAGATCAGATGGAAGAGGTTTTGTTTTTCAAATGGTAAGATCAGATGGAAGAGGTTTTGTCTTTCAGATGGTAAGATCAGATGGAAGAGGTTTTGTTTTTCAGATGGTAAGATCAGATGGAAGAGGTTTTGTCTTTCAGATGGTAAGATCAGATGGAAGAGGTTTTGTTTTTCAGATGGTAAGATCAGATGGAAGAGGTTTTGTCTTTCAGATGGTAAGATCAGATGGAAGAGGTTTTGTTTTTCAGATGGTAAGATCAGATGGAAGAGGTTTTGTTTTTCAGATGGTAAGATCAGATGGAAGAGGTTTTGTCTTTCAGATAGTAAGATCAGATGGAAGAGGTTTTGTCTTTCAGATGGTAAGATCAGATGGAAGAGGTTTTGTTTTTCAGATGGTAAGATCAGATGGAAGAGGTTTTGTCTTTCAGATGGTAAGATCAGATGGAAGAGGTTTTGTTTTTCAGATGGTAAGATCAGATGGAAGAGGTTTTGTCTTTCAGATGGTAAGATCAGATGGAAGAGGTTTTGTCTTTCAGATGGTAAGATCAGATGGAAGAGGTTTTGTTTTAATGAAGAGGTTTTGTTTTTCAGATGGTAAGATCAGATGGAAGAGGTTTTGTTTTTCAGATGGTAAGATCAGATGGAAGAGGTTTTGTCTTTCAGATGGTAAGATCAGATGGAAGAGGTTTTGTTTTTCAGATGGTAAGATCAGATGGAAGAGGTTTTGTTTTTCAGATGGTAAGATCAGATGGAAGAGGTTTTGTCTTTCAGATGGTAAGATCAGATGGAAGAGGTTTTGTTTTTCAGATGGTAAGATCAGATGGAAGAGGTTTTGTTTTTCAGATGGTAAGATCAGATGGAAGAGGTTTTGTCTTTCAGATGGTAAGATCAGATGGAAGAGGTTTTGTTTTTCAGATGGTAAGATCAGATGGAAGAGGTTTTGTCTTTCAGATGGTAAGATCAGATGGAAGAGGTTTTGTCTTTCAGATGGTAAGATCAGATGGAAGAGGTTTTGTTTTTCAGATGGTAAGATCAGATGGAAGAGGTTTTGTCTTTCAGATGGTAGTGACTTTGTCCTGTAAATCTTGTGGTTGGGTTGGTGTAAATAAGGATAGGAGTTGTCTTTAACACAGGTTTTTATGGTGCTGAATTAAGTTCACTTTTCTAGGTGTTATTTGAGCATATTTAGTTGAGCATTGCTGAAATTCTAAGCACCTTGAATCTCAAAAATTCAGTATGCTCTTTAGAACATAATAGGGTACTGTATTTAAAAAGTATTATAGGTGTTTTTGTAATAAATGACAGGTCTCAAGTCTGCTGACTTACCTTAAATGTCAAACACTGAGCATGACGTTGAAAGATATTGATTTTTTTATTTTTGATTTGAATAGGGTTTCATGTCCCAGTCAAGAATATTTCACTTATATCAAGACGTCACCAGCTAGAGGTGATGTGCCAGAAATTTTTACCTTTGCAGTGCACTAAGGGCAGTGTGAAGTGAGTGTTCTTTGACATGCCATACCTGCCATGACATCAGTTCCTAAGGTCTCATCCGAAGGACCCCATGACTTTCATTTGTAAATGTTAAGTGCTTGTCAAAAAAAAGTTACTACCAATTTTTAAGTCTTGGCTGTGGTTCAAACCCTCGACCACCGACATACGAAGCGAGCATTCTATTAACTGAGCTACCATAGTGGTAGATTTTGATCAAGAAAATTGGTAGAAATTCACTATCACTATACTTCACACACAACCCCCAGCTACATTACCAGGACCTGGATCTGTGGACTTACCCTAAATATCAAAATTTTGAGCATGCATGAGGTTGAAAGATTTAAACAAAAAAATTGACAGTAGTTTACTATCATAATATCTACTTCAAACACAACTAACAGCTCTGTTTAGTATATTTCATCAGTTCAAAAGCATGGGCAATTGTCCATTGAACTTTGGTTGGTGTCACCTTACGTATTATTATAAGTCGAGACCATGTTTGCTGTGAAAGCTTATTTATTGTTAAACTTATCAAATAACAACTTTAGACTCACAAATTCATGTACATGTATAATATAGGTAAAATCATTTTTGCTTCTTCATGATCCCATGGATTTTTTTTAAAACTGTTAATACATATTCTGTCAGAGTGGAGTCGAGTGGAGTGGAGTAATGGTCTTTTACGCCCCAGTCAAGAATCTTTCACTTATTTCGAGGCGGTCAGTTCTTGGATGGTGGAGGAAACCGGAGTGCCCGGAGAAAACCACCGACCTTCGGCAAGTGAACTGACAAACTTTCTCACACTAGGATCTGTCCCACGTGGGATTCGAACCCAGGCAGGGAGAGGCACTGTGATCCGTCAGAATTTTAACACTGTTTGTCAATTCTTATTGATATTGTCTCATCATTACGTTTCTCCTACATATTTGAGATCATACATAGAAATCAGAGTCTATCAGTTATTTTGTCAATAGGATGAATTAGAATTTTAAAAATACTCCATGTTTGCTAAATGCCAGACTAGCATGTTACTTGTAACAATAGTAACTCACTATTATTTCCATCATGTACATCATGGCCAGTGAATTTCTTCTACAATGAAAAAAAGAAGAAAAAAATAGCATAATCAAAGTAATATATATTAGCAAATTATCTAATTGTGACATTGTCAGATTGTTCCTAATTATAAATGATTTTTCAATCTGCTGCGCTCTTAAAAAGTCTTTGAATGTTAAGATTATTTTTTTTCAAGAATTAAATCAGTGATAAATTGTATGGAGATACACAGCGTAGTTTAGATTTATCAAATATTTTATGAGGAATTAAGGAGAGAAATTACTTAATCATTGTAACACTAGCTAGCAACATCAGTAGTTAATCTTTTCCATTAATTATTAATAGGGATGTACGATCTCAGAATGTAACAGCAACAAATATTAGATCTAACAAAGTTTTTTTTTAATTAAATAAGAACAGATTTTTTTTTCACAAATTTTACCTGTCAATCTAAAATTTGTGGGAAAGTAAGAAAATTACAACTTTTGCTCACACAATAGCTATTTTATTCTTCTTTTATGTGACCTTAAAACTGCTGTTGGAACTTAATGTTTGTTTCCTGTCAAAGTGCATGCTGGGAATGAATTAGATACATGTTAGAGTCAAATTGTTGGAAATTTGAAATTACAGTAGCTTGGCTCGTTATTACACAACATGTTCTAGAATAGTTGTATAGTTAGAAGTTACAGAGAAACAAAATAAGTTTATATGTGTAATTTGATTGGAGATTTCACAGCAGGGGAGATAATCTCATTCCTTTCCCAGAAATTCATTTCCATTTTATTACCCTGTATAGAAAATAAAAAAATGGATTTATAGTCAATAGATAAGATTCTTTTCTCCTTTTTATGTCATGAGAAAGTTGTTTATAAACCAACACTTTAATTTTTATTGAAAACTTTTTAAAAAAATAATTGTATTGAGTAGAATCTGTCTCTGTTTTTGAATGTACTATTTATGTGTTTGGTATTTTGGTCAGTAACTTATGGATAATTTAAACTATTAACTAATTAACGAAAATTTTTAAAATAAGCCAAATCTGGGGTCTAGAATTATACTTATCATGACTTTCTTGGCTTTTTTTAAAACTATAAATTTAAGTTAGAAAACATTGAAAATTGCTATTCTGTAAAATGTTATCAGCTAAAAATACTGGTTTATTCCTGACTAAATTTTTATTGTAGTGATATAGACCTGAACAACGATAATTATGTAGTTTATAAGAGGAGAGGTCTTGAGTAAAAATAAAAATGAAATTTCAATTATGAATAAAAAATTTGGTTTTTTTTTTTTTTTTTTTTTTTTTTTTTTTTTTTTTTTTTTGTAAAATTAATGATTTTACATGTTTATTTAAGATGTAAAAATAAAGGCCAAAAATTTTTGAGACGTTAGAAGTTCTGAATTTTTTTCATAAATTGATATGTACATTTAAGAGAAGTCAATGAATTAACATACATATATACATTGTACATGGCATTGGACAGCATTTATCAGCATTAACTAGCTTTGGTCAACCTAGATTGACAAAAGTTCTTTTAACTGTTAGTTGATACTTTTCCTTCTTACAGATAGAGACAGACAGATGGGGGATTTCCCAGATCTCTTAATAGATACTCAGAGTCTGACAATGGTTTTCATCCTTCATCATGATTTAATTACAGTTACTATAGGGGGCACTTGTTTTTAGAAGATATTAATACACACACTAAGGGATTTGATATTAAAACTAGGGATTAGTTATCGACAGGAATGATTTGTCAATTTTTTTTTTTTCATTTAATCCCCCATATCTCACTACTATTATGTTTTTGTGGATATGTATATCAGTCTCTTAATCTCTATAATTATATGGGAATTATAATTTTATAAGAAAGATTAATGCTGTTTTTTGTCATTATTTCATTAAGCTTTTCATGACTCTTTATATTTTCTTTTTCTAAATTACATAATTTTGCATTTTGTAATCATGTTTTTTTTCCCTCCCAAAATCATGAATTTTAGTGTTTCAAATATCATCAATTTAAAAATTAATTAATGTTATTTGATTAACTAGTAATGAATTAGGATATAGAATCAGTAGCAAAATGATCTTATTTACCATAAATCATATAAAAAATTGAAATTTGATTTGATTTTATTTTTATTTTTTAATTTTTCAAGAAATAAATGATTATTAGCTGTTATTCTAAAGATCATTTTAAGTTGATACACCGTATTTTATTTTTATGCAAACATAGCTGTAATACCATAAAAGATTGCAAACATCTAGTTTTAAAAAACCATTGTTAAGGAATAGGCAAGTTTAGGACTGTTTGGTATCAAAATTTTTACAGGCATAACCCATACTTTCTGTTAATATCACAAATCTGCGAAAAGATCTAAAGAAAAGCCAAAATATAACAAAATAAAATTTGCCCTGAATATTTTATTTTTATCTTTTTCTTTTATTTGAGTGATTAGCTGCTGTTAGTCAGCTTTTTAAAACAGCATTTCTTCTTAACTTTGATTTTTCAAAAGAAGATTACTTGGATTATCATAAACAAATAGTATTAAGACTAGTTAATTACTTAAACTGGCCCCTGTATGGCATCCAACCAGTTGTAACATTGGATACAACAGATGTTAAAGGCTGGACTATGGATACCCCTAATGTCTTCATCACCATGCGGGATGTTTACTTTGTTCAAAATTAAATTAAATGCTGCATTAGCTGTTCTGGGTAATTACATTAACACTTCTATCGTGGGAGCTCTCGGATTGTTCAATATTAACATGGAAATTTCAACACGAATTTGTCATCTCGCCAAACGTTTCCCCTGTGTATACCGAAATCACTGTGAAATCTACACATGTTACTTAAAGGACAATGAGCGCATGATCCCTAGAGCCCCAACTTTTTTTTGTATTTAGTTACGATCAATTTTTTAAATGTTATTGTACATTTAAACCATTAGGATTATTTGTATATTGAAGAATACGTAGATTATATTAGCAGTAATTTTGGTATTTATATTTTTCAATGATTAACAATTGGTAATTTGACCATTAGGAATATGGAATGATGATATTATTGTTCTGATGTGTATTGGGTAATATATTTATCTGATATTCAATATTGTTATTAGACTAACAACATTCAACAACCAGTGTAGGCTTTTCTTTGATCATTAATTATTGACAAAAAAAAAAACAAAAAAAAAAAAAAAAAACATTGGGGCATAGTTAAATGTATATATCTCTTTTATCTTTGCTATGTGATTAAAGGTATTACCGGTATTTTGATACAGAAAAAAGCTATCTGAAGCTTCTTTAAAATTACATTACATAAAATACATTAATATTTAATGAAAAATTAAGACAATAGAGAACAGCCCTTTTGTATATGCACGGATAAATATGGTTGATCTGTGTGTTATAATTTAATAGATTTATTCTTACTGACTCGGTAGCTTAGTTGGTAGAGTGCTCCTTTCATATTTGGGGGTCAGGGCTTGAACCCTTACTGGGTGTGACCAAGACTTGAAAATTGGTAGTGACTGTTCTTTCGCCAAGCACTTGGCATTTAGTCAAGTCAGGGGTTCTTCGGAGGAGACCTTAAAAACTGATGTCCCATGTCATAAGAACCCTCTCTGCACATTCCCCTAAGCATACTTTAAAGGTAAAAATTCTGCCATTTCACCTATAACTGGTGACATCTCGATAAAAGTGAAATATTAAATTAATCAATCAACCAACTCTGTAAGAGTGTAGCTTCTTATCATACATTTTTTTTATTTTGCTGTGAGTAATTAGTTGAGGCAAGTCTGTAATGAATTTGGGTATTGCAGTAATGTTAGTTTACTCCTCAGTCAAGATTCTTTCTCTGATCAAAAGCTTCAAATTTGGGATGTCGGAGAAAACTGGATGGTCAGAAAAAATGACAAACTGGCAAATTACTTTTCCAGTACTGTCATCATTGTCATTGTGGATATCAATAATTATCTTAAGTTTTGTATGTTTTCACATTCTTTCTACATGTATATCTTACAATCATGGTGTCTTTAGTCATACCAGAAAAATGGATTGATATTGTCATGCCATTAATATAAACTTTTTATTTATTTCAGGTTCAACTTCATTTACAACTAAAATTGTGTCAAATGTTTTTGGAAAGTCGATGAATGTAAGAAGAACAAAAGTTCCTAGTTATAAAGACTTGTATAATTTGTCTGCGACTGTGGATCAGTGAGGATTTTATTATATAATTACTATGTGAAAGCTGAAATGCCAGCACCTATTACAGCACATTGGGCTGTAAAATCACAACATCTTGTGACTAGACAGACTAGCTTTCAGTTTTATTTGATATGTGTTATTTCATCTGATCAAGAATAAAATTATGTGAAAGAAAGAAATTTGGATTTTTTTATTACAATGGACTTATGCATCAGTTTCAGCTAACAAAGGTGGAAAACAATCAAATTTAATCTTTTAAGATCATAAAAACTGAACAAAATAAGTTTCACACCATTGTAAGTGTATCAGTTTCAGATATGTAGTTTATAAGCTGTTTGTATTTTTACAAAGATTCGTCATGTATAGATATTTCAATTTCAGGCTTAATTAGACAATTTCAGAAAAACAATTACGATAATGATAAATGGTGTTGATGTTGGTCAGTGGTCAAACCTTAATGAACACATTATTAGATTGGTAACTAAATAAAAAAGACCAAAATTTTTTATTAAAATAAAACTTTTTCCTAATGTTTGATAATGTTGAGTTGGTAAATAGATTGATAAATTAAATTTTTAGTGCCATTCTGGACCTTTGCAATGGGATTATCATGTTGTATCTATAACCCAACTACCATTTGAAAGTATTATAAACAGGAGTTGTCACATAACATCTTTTTTTAATCTAAAAAAATCACATCATATCTGTTATGCATAAAGATTTTTTTGGGGGGCATCCTTAGTACAATACTACCAAATGGTAGTCTCAGTTCATCATTTTGGACCCAAACATATTTATCGTAAGATCATGAATGGTTTTTGTTCGTTTTTTATTCCATTTGTATAAAGTCTTTTAAATGTTTCTTTTGGCAAAAGATACATAAAATAAAGTCATTTTGTAGTCATTGATGTCAGTATATTTTATGTTATTAAAATTGATGTCACACTTTTTTGTCAGTATATGTTTTGAGTTGTTTTTCTTGCAAATATTTTACTGTTCATCCAGATAAAATACTCAATGCTCAATGAAAAATTTACTTTTCCAAATTCCAATTTTATCATAGGCGGGGGCGTTTCAAAATGTGAAAGTTTATGTTAAAGTAATGTATTTTCTACTCGATCAAAAACTAACCTGGTGAGACATTTAATTCTGTGGAATTCTTGTTTTAAACTGTATTTTCTTTGTGGAATTGAATTTGTGAAGCCTCATATGCAAATTCAGAACTTTCCAGTAACTTGTGAGATTTTTGGGCGTACATGATACTTTATAGTACACTTTTACCTATCTGGTATGTATATTATTTGTATACAATTTCTACCTTTATCAGTGTTTACTACATGCAGATTGATTTAGGAAATATAGAAAACCTAGTGCATGATAACCAAGTCCAAAAGTTTTTTTTTTTTTTTTTTTTTTTTTTTTTTTTTTTTTTTTTTTTTTTTTTTTTTCTTTTTTGAGCTAATTATAAAGTACAAAGTACAAGATCCCTATATTTTCTTGCCCAACATCTTTATGGTGCCAAATACTAATTGGACAAATGTTGGAATTGAATCAAGCTTTACCCCCTTTAGATGAGACCAAATATTAAGAGTGTAGGTGCTTAATATATTTTGTCAAGGCTGTCATTTCAACATGATTTTTGGGAAAATCTTTTTCAAAAAATAATTAACCAAGGCTGTCATTTCAACATGATTTTTGGGAAATCTTTTTCAAAAAATTATTAAACAAGGCTGTCATTTCAACATGATTTTTGGGGAAATCTTTTTAAAAAAATTATTAAACATTAACTGTCTTTTTTATTAGGAAAACAAGTTTGGGGGGTTTTTTGTGTTGTTTTTCAATAGATACATATTGAAGAAGGAAACTTGTATCCAAGTAATTAAATTGTGTCGCACATTAATATAAGATTATGTACTGAAGCAGAGATATCACCAGCTAAAGTGGAAGTTGCAACATACTCATGAAAGATATTCATTATTGATATGTCATATCTGCAGTGCATAAATGTCCCAAGTCAAAATTGATTGATTTAAATTTTCTCAGGAGAGTGCAGAGTTTGAAACCAAAAACTTTCACAGGTGAAGAAGATGTTCTAGAAAATTACTATTTATGTTAGGTTTGTTATACTGGGAGTTATACTGTTGTCCCCAAACAAGCAACCAATATTTGTGGAACATGGAGACTGAGACGTTTGCTTGTGTTCCTGCTTAAACTCATCAGAAAAATTACTAACTAAGGTTCTGAAATGAAAATTTCATATAGACAGTTCTTTCTAAATAACATCTATCTGAATGCCAAAAGGTTATTCAAGAAATAAAAAACCTAACCTGGTCAATAGAAATTTGGACCATCTAACTGTAGACACCCATCAGAAATTATGGTTTTAAAATGGTGTTTAGTGGTGAGGTTTAAGTACTTTTATAGAGCTCCACCCATTTGATACATTTTTAAATTTTTTAGTTGATTTTTTATATTTACAATGTATTTGCAAAAATAAAACTTGTGATACTTTACTCGGAAACAACATATGTAAATAAACATTAATGCAACTTTAAGAAATGGCTGTAGGCCGGTACATTTTGATTGTCAAGGCATTATTAAGATATCACAAAACCCTGACCAGGAAATTAGAAGTGGATTTTCTTGACAAACTTCTTACATGTTTACAGCTTTATTTCCAATCAAATCCCTCTGAGATAGCACTTCATAATCAGATTAGAAGCCAGTCTAATCTATCACATTACAAATCAAATTATGAAATCACTAGTGTTTATAGATAGTTCATTCAAACTGTTGATATTTGTTTCACAAGACTATTTAGTCACTTCACTAAAATGTATAATGTCTCTTTAACTAATTTTACTTTCTTTTCAATAACCATTCTAATTGTAATTTTCATACATTTATACAGAGATATTTTTATATTGCTTTTAACTAAACTGAAAACGTCTTTTTAATACAAATTATCACACATTTGATACCCATTTTATGTACATATGTTTGAATCAACAGCATCTTAAATTTGTTTTTTATTGATTCAGATCTGCTGCAAGTCTCAGACAGACTTTTTTTAAAGCTATAAAAAAGCCTATAGATTGAAGTTTATTTGAGTTCATTACTTTTACTGGTCTGTTCATTTAATTTGGAGGCTCTGTAATTTTTCATACCTTGTGACATATATTTGTTAGTTGTGTTGTACTTTAAATATCCTGCTTGGTTCTGTTGAATTAGGTAAACATATTAACAGAATATTGTTAACTTTACACTGCATGATCAGTGATGAAAATAATATTTTCATTCACACACATTCTATTTATCTATTTATCCAAGTTCAAAAAACATTATTGTGTCACCTGAACCAAAGGCTTATTATGACCTCCTGAGATTGTTCTTTGTCTGTCATTGTTATTGTCATTGTGTTTTGCATGTTTTTACAACTGCTTTTGCCTTCATTAAAGGTCACAGTGACCTAAAGTAGCAACACATAAAAATTGTTTTTGTCATGAACCAAAAGCTCTAGAAACATGAAAGGTTATAGCATCAAGACATAAAGCTCTACTTAGTTTGTGAATCTGATTTAAGGCTCTGAGGTCATAGTGAAATATAAAAGTAAAACCTTCAGACATCTTTGTCATGAAACAAAAGCCCTAGGGACTTGAAACTTCATACATAGCATTTGAACATCAAGGTTAACCTACCTTGTGAAGCTGATTGACCTTGACCTATGTTCAAGGTCACAATGACCTTAAACCCTTAAAACATTGTGTCTTGAACCTAAAGGGTAACATTCTTGAAACATCATATATATATATAGCATCAGAACAAAGTCCTCCCAATTTTGGGAAGCAGTCTGACCATGACAGTACTTTCAAAGGCTCAATGCTCTTGTATGTTAACATCTTTTGTCATGAACCAAAAGACCTAGTAGATGCTTAAATCTGCATATGTAGCATAAGTATTGGAGTTTCACCAAGTTTGTGAACCTAGATGACCTTAACTTACTTTCAAGGTCATTTCAGTGACTTAAAATTAGTAACATCTTGAAACATCTTTTCATTAACCAAAGAACCAAGTGGTTTAAAACACATGCTTACAAATCACAGTACCTTTTACAGTCTTGATTAAAGTCCTAGTATTGGGACAGATAATAGTGTGTGATAGTCTTGGGATTTTCTTTAGGAAATAATTTTATTGGGCCTTCTGTTTTTCTTAACTACCACTGGCCAATGGAATATCAGCAGAACTCTATTGACTGGGGCATTAAACATATTTATCTCACTGCATATCATGAAGCCTATAAGCTTGATATTAAGTATATAGCATGGCGGTTTGCAAAACTGGTGAATTGTTGTCTTTATTTAAGGTCACGATGTCTTTAAAACACTTTCTCATAAATTGACAGATCAGTGAACAGGGACATTGTCCTGGTGGAACAACACCCTTTACTGAGTTTTCCGCTACCCTTTAAACGAATGTTTTCAGGTAACTGCCTCAGAAGTGATGCATAATATGTCATTGATTGTTTGTCCCTTCTGGAGATAATCTACCATCAAAATATCATCAGCATCCTAGAAAACCATAACCTTTTCAGCTGATGGAACAACTTAACTTTCCATTTTTATTCCTTTTTTATTATGAGACAAAAATTATAGTTTATGTTGCGCGCAAAAAAATATATACATTGTATAACATATCTTTAGCAAAATATATTGTAGATTGACTACACTAGAATTTCTACTCGAAAAAGGAATCAAGTTAGTGAAAAAATTAAATGGAATTCTTGCATTATCGATAGAATTACAGGTAAATATTAACCGATGTTCTAATTGAAAATGTTCATGTTGCTTGTATGAATCAACAGCTGAATGCCGTACTTGATGAAACCCAAATTATTGAAAATTACTTAAGGCACCTTTTCAATTATTCATAAAGAATTAGTAAGTTTTATTCTTGCATAGCTGCAGAGAGCTAGAAATATCAATATCGTTTATGTTGCAGAAGTGTCAGTTAATAAGAGTTTGGTTTTAAGTATAGAAAGGCAATTAAGTTGTCTTCACACATTTTTATTTTATTTTTTGTTTAAAAAAAATCCACGATATTTCGACATCCTTTAAGCTTCGTAGCTTTGTTCAAACCTTTTGTTTCGCATGCGCCTGGGTTGCTGACATTGTAACAACAGGAAATGTGTAAATTAAACTAATAAATGAAAAAAGATAGAGAGGATTTTTATTTTTTGTTCCCTTTCAACAGATACAATTACATAAAATATAATTTTTCTTCCTTATTTTTAAAAGCAATAGTTTTTAAAGTTTTGTTCATCTTTACAGTATGTTCATCTTTAAGCATTTTTATGGTAATTTGATTTTTTTTTTCACTTTTACGTCATCACCAATAGCGCCAATAAACTGCATTGTATTTCACTCACACTGTTGGTGTAAGCTAAAGGTAAACCTTTTGTATCATTGGCTATCTTAACTTTCATCTCCAAAAAAAATATGTAAAGACAGCAGTCAGGCTTTATAAATTATCGGATATATTTGACAATTGCCAAGATGTAAAATGTTTTGAAACAATGAAATACGAGACTAGCGCTAGATTTGCAGTTTTGATTGTTGCGTCATTTATGTAGTTTTCAAAATAAAATCGTTTAACATGATAACACTTTAAAGTAATGTCGACTTTTTATTTCGCGTGAATTAAATAGGAGAAAATAGCGAAAAATAAAAGAAGAGTGGAGTATTGGTGATTTGTGCCCAGTCAGGGTTATTTCATTTATGAAAAATCCTGTAATGGTGGAGAAAACCTGAGTACCCTTAAAAGTCCATCGTATTTCGACAAGCTTATCCCGAATAATATTTATATAAAATGAAAATTTGAAGTAGAAGTAAATTTTCACAGAAAAAAATTATTAAGCGTAAAGAACGTTTTACATTCGGTCCCAGTTTCACAATCATTCACTCAACTGAGTGAACACTCAACTTAAATGAGGGAAAATTTCAATGTCAATTTTTAATGAATTACACGTACTTAGTTAAAATTGAAAATCTAATGTTATATTTAAATTGTTTAGTGTAGATATGTTGAACAATACAAAACATCGTCAATTTAAAAATATTAATGAGAGAAAAATGGGAATATTTTAGTTTAGAGAGTACATTCACTTGAGTGAATTATTGTGAAACTTGGGCCCGATCCTCAGCTTAAGGGTCCAAATTTAAGTTCGTGGTTGAACCTTTTCGAAATGAGGTCTCTATAACGGCTAGCTTTATGGTTAGAGAAACATTTTATTTCAATAAGAACCGTGACTTTTTCAGTCAAAGTTTATTTTTATTGTGATAAGTTCAGATGACAAATAAATGATAAGCCAAACTTTAAAAATAATACATTCATGTAGCAGTCTACATATCGGATTTGAGAATCATATAATGCCGTAGACAATCAATACCAATTTTACTACGTAACATAAATGCGATTTAGTGGAGAAATGGTGTTTTACACCCAATTCAAGATTCTTTCACTTATTTCGAGGTGGTTAGTTCTTAGGTAGGTTAGGAAACCGGAGTGCCCGGAGAAAACCACCGACCTTCGGCAGACGCACTAAATCCTGAAATGCAATAAAAATTATATAATTATATATTGTCATATATCATTTAAAAGAATTAAAAAAATGTATCACAGCAACATTTCACGTGATTCAAAAAATGTCATTTACCCAATTTTTAAGCTATAATGATGAATTTAAAGAAAAAAGAAGAAAAAAGACTTTGTCGCTTCACTGTTTTACATAAGTATTGCATTATACTTATATATAATAATATAAATATAATATATAATATTAAAATTGGTGGATGAGATATAAAATTAGTTCTAAATGCTATTTTTGAATCTTTGTAACCATTATTTGCAACAGAATTTGCCCCTCCTTTTACAATTTAATCATAATAATGCGTGAACTTTTACACTTATAATTTTTGGTTATTTTTATTATGTCCGTTTTTGGAACATATTACATGTAATAATCAAAGAATGTCGATAACGGTCACCACCTGTTTGTTATATAATGAATGTCCGGTTACAAATCTTTCTTTATATCATTAACCGTTACGTCCGTAGTTGGTGGTCATTTCATCAAAGACAATTTTAATCAAACCTATTTATTCGCTGATTGTTTAATCCTAATTGCCTCTTGACCTTTTGGCGTGTCCAATATTGCATTATAATGAATACAACGCGACAAGAATGCAATCGTGTTTTTCATAAGCTTTGTGAACTAAGGAGTAAACCCCGTAGTTAATATTAAATCTTAGTTCTGAATTTACTCAGTGCTTGGACTTTACTGATTTTTTTTAAAAAAAAGAAATCTTCATTCTGACAGACATGACACAACTTTTTAAAGAAACACTAGCACGCACGTGTACAGAAGCCTTGCAGTAAAAGCACCATTAGTACTGTTCTAAATGTGTTCTAAATGATTAATGAACAAGGCACACGTCTTCAATATTCTTCCTAAAAATATTCTCGAATAAAAAAAAAATTACTTCCAACCTTGAATGTAGAGACTCAATTTTCGGTTTTAAAAAAGCGTTCACATGATAACCAAAATTTAAAACTTTATAAAAAAAGAATTCAACAATCGGGTATTTCAAAATGGAAAAGAAACAATATGTGGCATAACTTGGCAATGTTCCAAATCAAATGTCCTAACAAATGATTGATACAGGATAAGATTAACTCATTCGATACAAAACTCCCGACTTTGAACGGGTAGTGTGTATCATGAAAAAAAAAGATATTTAATCATCTGGTTGTTGTTTGTCTTTACAATTACAAACATATATCAACTTTTATTATGCATTATAAATATTCCAAGAGTGTTGCCTTAAAACAAGATTTAAGTTTCTTTATTTCTTATATTGCAAAAAATACAAATTGAGAATAAATAAACATATGTTTATATATATAAAACAAATAATGCATGAGTAACAGCATAACATAACACATTCAACATATTTATAGATTGTTTCACTTTCATAAAAAATTTTAACTAAACATTAGTTTGATCACAAAAAAATGGGTTTTTTTGGTTGTGACAGACAATATTTAAGCAATGACATACAACAACACAAAGAAAATAAAACTTAAGGAAATGGAATAAAATCATTAAATATTTATATTTACTCCAATAAATTTCTTATATCTTTTATATATGTTTTAGAACTTATATTGATGTAGAAGAGTATGCCTCCGAGATAAATTGAAAAAACAGAAACTTTTTTACCAAAAAAAAAATTATTTTTGAAGAAAACATTTCTATGCTCATCGTTATTGGTTTAGAATTAATACATTGTTGGTAAGTCCTACTTTTTACGTTTTTGTATACTAGTTTATGTTTATGCGTATTCAATTCATTTTATTCCATAAACATACACTCATAGGATTTTACAATTAGTTTTAAAATGTATGGCGGCACATAAATATATATATATATGTGTGTGTGTGTGTGTGTGTGTGTGTGTGTGTGTGCCTTTTGTTTTAATTCATTTATGTGTTACGTTTTTATTTTATTAATTGCATTTTGTATTACAATTGTAATTCTTAAAAGGATAAAAATTCATATTTTAAATTATTTATTTATTTTTTTATTATTTATTTATTTATTTATTCATTTATTCATTTTATTTTTTCATTCATTCATTCACTTATTATTTATTTATTTATTTATTTATTTATTTATTTATTTATTTATTTGTGTTAATTTTTCATTTATTGTTGTGGTTGTGTCAGGTTTCCATTTTAGGATAATGTAATCTGTATCCTGTATGAAAAACAAAACATGGTCTTTTTAAACTTTTTTAAAAACTTATATTTATATTTTATCCATAGTAATAATTAAATCATTACAATAAAAATATTTTGATTTGATTTAGTTTACTGCAAAAATATATTAATAGTTTTGCCAAATATCTTTTTTTTTTTTTTTTTTTTTTTTCAAAAAGTGTATATAAAGTATAAATTCAAAACGTGAATTTAATACGATCTAACTATTAACATAAATTGAACATCTTCTAAAATCCGCTCGATTTAGTTATTTTTGTAAAATTTATTCATTTTATATCGCTTTTGAAGAAACACAAGATGAACCGTTAAACAGATTGTCCTGATTCTAATAATATTCTTGATTTCAAACGAAGATAAAAACGGGATCTAAAATATCGTCTTTGATGCTAAAGAAAATGGCAACTATATTTGGTTCAGATGAACATTAGAATTTACAATGAAAATGTTGAATTAGATAGGAAAATTTACCATCTGTTGATTATAAAATTCAACAATTAATGATAATAAACCGTTATAATTGTGATGTTCAAACCCGCGATTACGTTATAATTATGAATAACCGAAAGTACCGACAGTGGATGCGTTCGGTTGAGAACAATAGTACATTTACATAAAGGAAAAGTTAGCCAACATCTGCTAATTTTTCGTCAGTTTCTGTGTAATCTTTGTTAAATTCATAATACTTTTGCTCGTGCATCTAACAACTGTTGAATTAGGGGGAAAACATTTATAAGTATTAAAGACAGATATTTAAATATGCATGAGTTCACAACAAGTGTTTAAATTCGGCATTAAGAGAGTTTTAAATCTGGTTACAGATGGGTAGTCACCCGTAAATGTGGCACACTTGCTTGTTAAACATTTCTTCCTTATCGAAACTACCCTTGACACCTGGCACGTGCCGAAAGAATTGTTTAATCAAATGTCGTCTGCCAAATGCACTTGTGATCAGTGGGGTAGGTTTTAAAAATTTACATGAGATAAAAGCAATTTAGGAAATAAGAAGGAAACGGAGAAAATAACCATAATAATTAAAAAAAACTTTTACCGGTATGTAGCGGGATTTTACATTATTTAAAATCATTGTGTCAGGTACGGATAAATATCTTTTTCGTTGTGGGCGGGAAAATTACTGTTACTTAAATTAAAGAGCATAAAATAAAATAATGATAAAATGAAACAATAACGGTATTGTTAACAATTTGAATGAAGTATCTTTATCTATTTTAATAAAAGGCTAATTCAATAATACAGATTAACAAAATCATATAAGTATGAAGCTGAAAGAGACATAAAAAAATAAATAAATAAACAAATAAATAAATAAATAAATAAATAAATTGAAAATTACCATTATAATGCGCAGCAATTTGTCACGCAACTGTATGGAGGTAATACAAATATTCTAAAATATTGTCATAAAGCATTTTTTTAAATTTTATTGTTAAATGCATTCAAAAATGCTTTAAGACAATAGACAATATAGAATTTTTAAATTTGTTTAACGATTATTTAAAAAAAAATACTTTGTTCATTCGTTCATTCTTTACTTAGTTCCTCTGTATAAGAGATTTATAGAATAAATACAACTTGATACTTAACAGTTAAACATAATAAATATGTACAAAATTAGGTAATTACAGACATAAAAAGAAAGATAAATAACTACAAAAAATATATACAATAGTAGTAAAACATGAAATAATGATTTCGAAAGTATTAAAAAAATTTAAAAAGTTCCCTGAATAAAACGGTTTAATTCCCTTTAACCTGCACACTTGTTACAGGTGGATATTTAATGGTTGTTTTTTCTTTTCTACCCCCCCCCCTTTTTTTTTACACTGGAGGATAACACTAAAATCCGATGCAGAAAAAAGTTTATTTCCACTGTGATTGCGCAATAATGATCTGTCTGCGTGTTTCTCGATAAAATATAATTTTTAAAATTACAAATCAATTTTAAATGTAAAAAAAAAAAAAAGAAAAGAAATAAAAATGGCGTAATGTTTAAACTTCATTATCTGTATGACGTGGTTTGATCCGCAAAATAATAACTGCAGATCAAAAAACGTCATAGAGAATGAATAATTAAAAGTTAATTAATAAGAAATACGGAAAAGAAATATTTTTGATTAATAAATAATTGATTTTTTCTCTCTGCTCAATGATCAGTTTAGAAATTTTCTACCTGATGAATTTATAATCAATCAACACATGTTAGACGAGTTGCTTCCACAATATAACACAAGGTAGATTATTGTCGCACACTGAAATAAAAGTAAACGTGAAATGTATTAATTTTCTGATTTTTGAAACAATCCGCATATTTCACTTCCCATAACAGGTGGCAGATATTCACCTTTACAGTCTGTGGTTTGAAATCAATGGCGGATATTTAATCTTGTGTTTTATTCTTAAAAAAGGTATTTGTTCCGCAATTGGCAATCAATATCTAATAAGAATAGTCCGAACTTTGCCATATGATATTTTTAAAAAATATCACAGCGCTGTGTAAAATCCCGCTGATTGTTCAAATGTTTGCAAGTAATGGTAACACCCCCCCCCCCCTTTTTTTAACTTAAATCCGTCATACCTATGTCTTATTTATTTATTTATTTATTTATTTATTTTCGTATGGTCTACTTTGTGGCATGATTTTATTAAAAAAAATATCACACAACCTGTAAGCATACGGATCACAACGTCTCTCTTCGCCTCGGATCCCAACCGGGAAATTCCTAGTTTGTCAGTTCGCTTGCGGAAGGTCGTTACTAAATTGATTTTTGTGTAGTTTAAATGTATAAACGTATGTCTTAATCAGACTTTTGATGATGACGATTATCGTTATCATTATTATTATTATTATTATTATTATTATTATTATTATTATTATTATTATTATTATTATTATTATTATTATTATTATTATCAACATTATTATTATTATCAACATTATTATTTTTATTATCATCACCATCAACATCATCATCAACAACATTATTATTATTCTTCTTATTATTATTATTATCATCTTCATCAACAACAACATTATTATTATTATTATTATTATTATTATTATTATAATTATAATTATTATTATCATCATCATCATCATCATCATCATCATTATTATTATTATTATTATTATTATCAACATTATTATTATTATTATAATCAACATTATTATTTTTATTATCATCACCATCAACATCATCATCAACATTATTATTATTATTATTATTATTATTATTATTATTATTATTATTATAAAAATAAATAAAAATTCTGCACATGACACATATATGATTTTTTTAAAATCTCTCATTTTAATCTTCAGGGTTTAATTCAATTAAATGTTGAATAATTAGTGTAATACCTATGTCACTAATCAAAGTGTCAGATCGTTAACTTGATTACAAAATAAACCATGATCCGATCTCCGTATAATCAAATCACTCATGATGCTGATTAAATAGTTTGATAAATAAAACATGCAGATAATTCATCACATCTAAACAGCAACTATACCTGAATAAAAACGTGCCAAGAGTAATCAATAAATGAAATAGCGAAAAAAATACTAATATGAAATTATCATTTATCAGTATCAATAAGATCATGTATCATAGCTATTTCAAAAAGTCAATTTTATAACAAAAAAAATCTTATGATGATTTAGCGAATTTGTAGCAGGTAATTCACCTCTTTAAAGGGTCATTCAAACGTAACCGTTTTTTTTTTTTTAAATATTAACGATAGTAAAATCATTAATGACACGCAAGTTTTAAAAAAAACATTAGCGCATGCTCCCAGGACAAAACCTGATGCGGTCCTATTAGAGAAAAGCAAAGTTCCATTCAGAATGTACAGACGAAACGACTGCCAATCCATAAACGAGTCAATATCATACTGAACAGCCGAAGACTGTTTGTATTTGAATGTCGCTACACAATCATCTATTGTTCAAAAACTCAATTATTTATGCCAAAAATCAAACCTACTGGGTGTTGATTCGTCAAGACGCGTGCCGGTTGATTGGAGTAAGGCTGGGTATATAACCGAGGGTTGATGATGCGACTCTTCTAGTGTGACTTGTCGGTGATATAGGGAGAGGAGAGTTTATCTCGCATGGCTAATCGAACTTTTTTTTATCGTTAAACGATAATTACTTATACATGAGTATTTATGATACAAAGATCGGAAATCATTGTACACCCGACATTTTCTAAAAAGCTGTTAACATTTAAAAGTAATATAATCTACATATAACGATCGCAATTTAAAGGAAGTTCGTAACTTATTCCGGAATCGCATACAAGACAATTGATCTGTGACTATAAGCAAAAACAGATGAAAGAGTATAACGGCGGGCACCTGCCTCACGGGACAATTTGACATTAAACTATTCTCATTTTAACATCTGTCTACAAATGTTGGGTAAGGAAACTTTATGTAAAATTACTTAAAACATAGATGTTCCATTTGTGGACTAGAATTGGAAAAAGACATCTTCAAGGGCAGTTTTTGTCAATAGTTGACACTTCCAATCTCGTGGACATTTTAACTTAAGAAAGAAAATACCAAGATGCCTAGATCGTTTCTTGTGAAAAAAGCCAAATGTGACGACGACAGGCCTCCCCACCACCATAGTTACAGGGTCCGGGGCGAGTATGATGACACAGCGGAGAGTGTAAAGGCGGTCACACCCTACACACCCGCCACCCCTCAACAAGTGGCCGTTACAGTAAGTAACGGTAAGTATTACACTTTATGTATATAATTTAATTTCTTACTGACAATGTTGTTTCTATCTGATGATTTGGTTGCATCATATTAGACTTTAAAGTAATACATGTCCCATCCTTAAAACTTGAGTTCAAATTAAATGTAATTAAACAAATTACCAGGAAAAGATATAATATGTTAATTTACATCTCATATTCTTTTGTTGAATGCTTTTTTTTTTCTTTAACAAAAAGAGGCAAATGAAATCATTGAGAAAATAAAGTTAAATAATTAGTGTTTTTAATTGGATTTAAACTAAAAAGAAAACATATTAATATAACAGATTAGAGACTGAATGAATTAACATGCTGTCACGCACTTTATATATATATATATATATATATATAAACGAGTTTTTATTTTTAAGAAAACAATACTTGAAAATACTACCCCACTGATTAATAACGTTGTGTGTGCTCAGAGTTAACTTTTTCACACACGGTTTATAAGTTTTATTTAAAGATGACAACACTTAGAAAATTGAAAAAAGTTGCATGTGAAGTGATGGGTTTAGTTTCTTTTGTAAAAATTTGATTTTCACCTATGTGTATCGCTATTTTTTTTTTTTTTTTTTTTTTTTTTTTTTGTTAAACTAATGTATCCGATTGCCACAATAAATCCTTTTGACATGATATAGCATTTATTTATTTATTTATCATACATGGTATTTAAATGAAAAATTATTATTATTATTATTATTATTATTATTATTATTATTTTTGACACTTCCATACAATACTTAGTATTGTATAGTAATAAAATACTATTATTATTATATTATTATTATTATTATTATTTAAATACACATGGTAACAAATTAGAGACACTCGTAAATAATTAACTCATACTTAAAATATGAAAATATTGACTCAGTGTTAAAATGTTCGGCAATAAAAAACTAAAAAAATTGCCACATTTTTTACAAATAAAAGCGTATCATAAAAAGTGTTAAAAAGATGATATTAAAAACTTTTTGTAAATGTTACAAGTAGCATCAATTTTGTTTTTAAATTAGGGCGTCACAGTGTTAATTTTTTTTTTAATGAGATACACCGACATGTGGATGTCCTACAAAGTTGTCTATAGTTAAAATATAAATCATTGAACATCTTTGCATTAGATTAATACATTTTTTTGTTTTGTATCAATGGAGGGAAATCATTGAACATCTTTGCATTAGATTACATTTTTTTTTTTTTTTTGTATCAATGGAGGGATTTATTTATAGATTTAGCGTTTATTTGATTTTATGGTCGGGGTATAATTCTACCATTAACTAAATAAATATCACATTGAGTACAAGCACCTGCTCAATACGACGATGGACACATATATTGGAAGAAAGGACACTAGTTAAACAAGCATTAGATGCTGGACATTGGTCATTACATTTCTTTAAATGCTGATTAAATATCGATTGTCACTGACGCATTTAAATATTTATAGAAATTCAAAAATATTAGGAGAGGTTGAGACCCTCGGGGTCAAATATAGGACTTTATTTTAACAGAAGATGCAGCTGGCCATACAATAATTTGATCAGTGTTAAATAAAAATTTAACTTTGAAGACATCACGCTTGCTTATACTGTTATTTCCTTAATTAATGCCACTATTTAAATTGACGTGTATATTTCCTTTATTGATTTTCAAACCGTTTTGTGTCTAGAGGCAATATTTGATACAAAGTTAATTGTATTTGTTTAAAACCGCCGCCCAAAATTTACGTTGGGTTTTCTTCAATTAAGCAATAAAGTCTTTTTTAAACTTCTCAATTTATTTCAACGCCATTGTATCACGAAAATGACGAGAGCAGATTTCATAAAACTGACATGAATTTAATTCGCGCATTTCTTGAAACTGTTTCGCGAAGCTGAAAACCATTAAGTATTTCAAGTTAAAGACAATAACACGCATGCATTTTGCATGAAACGGACACCTGCATGTATATCATCGTTTTGAAATAATACCCTCGAAAAACTGTTATCTTTTTTGATAAAATGTACTTAGTTTTGCTAATTTGCCTTTAGCCAAAGGTCACAAATTTCCCAATTAAAACGAGCTTATTTGACGATTTACGTTGTTTAACTTCATAAGTGTTTAGTTAACAATTGGTTAAACTAACATAATCTTTCCAGCATACACTTCTTTAAATGACCAGGTGAATGAATTCATTCTTTATCCATCCTTGCCGGTTTACATATAATAAAATAATTACATATAAAATGAAACTTGAAGGTCGATCTATGATCACACAGTCAGTGCAAAAAATTAATAATGTGCCATACAAAACATTATCTGACCCAGCGTCTTTTTCTTTTCGTAGATTAACCACGGTAATGTACAACTGCTAAACAAACAGCGAAACTTTTTTGTCAATGGGTAGGATACTCGAAACAAACCGCGACATATGCTGAATGACAAGTTCCGAAATAGTGCGTTCGTTACAAATATACTGGTATTTGTATCTAAATTAAATGTTATTTTGTATTAAGTTACACTTCTTCATCTTTGTAATTCAGACTGAACGATTGTTTTAGAAAGCGCGGTATACTTTGTACGTTAGATTCTGCAGTATATATTCCGGTTGACGTTAGAATACTTGTCATGTCCCTGATTTTCGAATTCTATTGAAATAATGCATTCAAAATCAGCACATGACAACTAGTTGCCACGTGCTGATTTTAAATGCATTGTACATGACATACTTATTGAATGTTTCTAGTATCAATGTCTTTGTAAGATCGTCATGTATTTACAAAATGCATTGAGTCTAGTCCGAAATTCCTTGACTCTAGCACACATTATGCGATAATGATATGGACAAAACCATATCCATTGACGTAGTAGTGCCCACAACAATCTAACGTATTTTACAAACAGTCGTCTATAAACGCGCACATGTCAGAAACTATAAAACAATGATGAACTTTGCCAATCATTAACTTTACCAATCAATTACCGCCATGTATATTTTTTATGTGACAAAAGTCAAGTCTTGCATCACATACGAAAGGCAGAAATATTTCTCTTACCACACATAAGATAACATTTCAAGTCTTATTTCCTGTTCTGTTCCCACTTCTATATTTATGTTGCGGAATAATTTTCACTGATAGATGTTGTCTTGAAATCATCTAAATCAGATATCCCCTAATTTGACGGAATAAGTAAGTGGTAAAAACTAACGTATACAAATCTGACTTGAATACAGAAATGCAGGTAACTGAAACCATGCGTTTTACAATACCTTAATGTTATAAAGAACACACACACACACACACACACACACACACACACACACACACTGGGAATCAAATCAGTGATAAGGTGGAAAGATACTGAGACTAATTATAAAAACTTTTCAATATGGCTCTAAATATGACAAAAGTAAATGATATGATATGCTATAGCGTTCCAAAGATATTCAATGCTTGAAATAAAACAAAGTTGAAATATGCTTTGGAACAATGACCTATGGCGCGAACACGATATCTATTACTAAACCATGTTTGTTTGACGTCATGGAAGTCATATTCATTTTATAATTTAAAGACATCAACCGTCGGGTACATTTAACTTAAGACTTTCTGTAAAATCATAAAACCTGTTTAATAAAAAAGGATCTGCAATAGTAAAAATAAGTATGATAAAAGTAAGTTATTACCCTGGAATAAACCATTTTAAAAAGCGGTTATATAGGTACCTGATGTCATGTGAATAATTTTGAATTTTTACAACAAAGATGAATTCAAAATTCTGCATATGTACAATAAAAGAAATATACAAAATCCTGCACATAACACTAATATTCATATTGTGTTTCTAATAATGCGTAATGTTATTAATCTGATGAAAAAAAAAAAACTAATCGGAAAATAACGAATCATTAAATATTTTTAAAACGTATGACAAAGGAATATTATAATATAACATATGTCGATTAGGGAAATAATTTTTATTAACATCAAGGTACAGATTCTATCGATAACGGATGTATATCAAAGAATTAAAAATCCAGTACTCGACTAATCTATGAATATATCGATATGATATAAATTATCGAGTTATCAAATTTCGTACAAAATAAACACGTGCTTTTGAAAAATACACGTGTAAAATAAAGGCACCGATCATGATTTACCTACTAAATCTTCAGAGACAGCTGTCAGTCAGTGCGCATAGTGACGTTATTTCTTTCCTGTCTTTCCCGTGTTTTTCTGTCTAGACCAAGTGTCTAATCAATGAGCCAGTTGCTGGAAACAGTTTTAGCAATTATACACTCAGATATAGATTTAAAGATGCTATGTTATATTTTTATCAATTTATTGGTGACGCCCATGAAAAAGATAAATTTTTATGTATTCATTATCGTTTTATCAGATGACACTAAAGTTGTAAACTTTTTTGTCCAATTTCTCACGTATTAATGAAATGTAGTTTTATAGGAAAATTGCCAATAATAAAATAAATTCCTGGTCACAAAATAAAAATACATCACACATACTTTTTTAACTGTAACGTTTTTTTTTTACATTTTGATTGCTGGCATGTGAACTGATACGAAAAACAAAAAAAAGGGGACAGTTTAGAAACTTGAATATAGTAGTACTTATTAGTGAAACGAGACATTTAAAAGTATTTTAATTGGTAGTATAGTCTAAATTTTAACTCCTGTAGATCAATATTTAAATTAGAGTATTTCAGTGTACTCATATGTAAAGTATACTTATTCTTAGAAACTATTTCTTTTATTTTAGGATATTTTCATGATGTAATTGTTCCTGCATTACCACAAAGTGCTGTAATTACAGAGGAGCGAGTTCCAGAACCAATACAGGAACATATAGTTCATGAACACGAAGTGAAACAAATAGACGATATAGGACAAGAAAACAGTTCACCTAACACTGAGGAAAATTTGCCAGTAAAGGTCGAGGAGTTGAAAATACCCAAAGGCATTACAATAGGTTACACGTACGACGCCTTCTTTATAAGTGATGGTCGCTCAAGAAGGAAAAACGGTATGTTATTCACGCCAGAAAAATCAACAAAACAAAGATACAAATGCAACGAATGTGGAAAAGACTATGCTACATCATCTAATTTATCTCGACACAAGCAAACACACCGAAGTCTCGACAGCCAGAACGCCAAGCAGTGCCCTCATTGCGACAAAGTTTATGTTAGTATGCCTGCACTCTCTATGCATATTCTGACCCATGAGTTAAAACATCGATGCGATATTTGTGGTAAAGCTTTCTCCAGGACCGTGGCTCCTTCAAGGTCACCGAAGGTCACACACGGGTGAAAAACCATTTGGATGCGCGCATTGCGGAAAAGCCTTTGCTGACAGATCCAATCTGCGTGCGCATATGCAAACTCATTCCGCTTTTAAGCACTACAGATGCAAACGATGTAACAAATCATTCGCATTGAAGTCCTATCTCAATAAACATTATGAATCAGCTTGTATCAAAGATGGCACCGAATCTGAATGTTCAAATATGTCGATGTGACATTTTTAGAGACACTTTTCCTAATCATAGCATTTTAATATACAAATTTACTTTTTTCATTGACTTGAAATTAATTATTCTGTAATGCTTTTTCAGGTTTGAGAAAACTGCTTTGAGATAAGGTTTCATGAAACTACATATAAAATTTTACACGTTAGTAACAGTTATATTTCCCTGCAAAAAGTCTTAAAAATTTTTCCTTTGATTTTATAGATTTTTGTTATATACTGAACACGTATTACAGTATATCTATCTACAATATTTAGAACAAAATCAACTCTCTCTATTATTTCACCCGAACCAATAACAAAAAAGCCATTTGTGGTTTTGAAATGAAGTATGTAACAATTTTTTCCAAATAACTTCTTTTGGATAATTATATAATTTAGTTAGGAAATTGAAAATGTAGGTTTTGTCAGCAATTTCTTGATTTGCTACAAAATACCTTTTTTCGGAACACACACACACATACACACACACACACACACACACACACACACACACACACACTAATATGTATGATCATGGAATCTTGTCTCGAGTTCACTAATGTGAATAATATATTCTGTGGGCAGTTCTAATGAGTACAAATCTAGTCATGCACACAATGTATTTGCGCATTATGCCTTAAAATGCGATATACATTCATAATTTTTGAGCATTGTGTATTTAAATAAGGAATGTTAATACCATATATATCTGTTTTTATTTAAACATTTGCACTTTTTATTCTTTCAACTTGTTTGTAAATATGTGAATAGATTATTATATATTTATAATAGCATCCCGCCAGTAGTGCCATTATCCCAATTTGTAAATGCTTTCCAAGGTCTCAGATCTTGTTTTTCTGAAATCTGGAGTGTGTGTTAAAGTCACTTCTTACCAACACTAATGGATTGTGCTGATTTAAGCTCCCAAGTTTCACTGGCGGCTTTACTTGTTATTATCTTCCGAAGTGCCAGTACTATTTCCTATTACTAGCCTTAAATTTGTCGACTTTGATTTGTTTGAAAAATGAAAATTTAAAAATGTTTGATAAAAAACATGAGAAAAACTACATTTTCCACTATGACAGTTTGATTATGAAGTGCCACGTGCGTCTTTTGATTTTTATGAAGTAATGCATCCAGAAATAAAATGTATTCATTATTTCATAAACATTATACAAAATATAAAGAACACTCATTAAACAACAACGTTATTGCCTTACATTTCTTCAAAAAATCATTGCTGGATAATCTGTTAATTGATAATTTCCAGACATTTTACAAACTTTTTCAGTAAATGTAAATACGGAGAGATAGAGAAAAGGTCAAGCGTTATTTTCAGCATTTACTCCCCTCCCATGTACCTTAACCCCAATCCATCCTCACCATCAGTGCTTTTATCCAAAGTAGAGGAACCATATCGTATCCATAGTTTTATAATATTTTATATTTTCTTACGGTGAATCAAATCCACACCTTATGCAAATATATGCAAATTATTTTGTAATAATATCCACCGATTTTACATATCCAAGATTTTTTAAATATTATTGTATTTTGAAGAGAACGACAATTGTGATGTCTGTAGCATTTTTTTTTTCAAATTTTGCCAGCACATTATGTAATTAGCTTTGAAATACACGCTTTACAGTAAAGAGTTAAGCTTCTTGAAATTGGACATCCTACAATCATAGTTTTGTTCCACCCCCTCCCTTTTTCGGTTTCATTTAAATTACAAAATAAACAAAGCTGGATTTAAAAAAAATAATTACAGCTTAACTGAAGCAATATCCCCACTCCCCAGATATTCGATGCCACGCGTTCAGTAGTTTTCGGATTTCCCCTAGTATCTGTAAATAAAGTGTCCAATTTCGAGTGTTTAAATGACACTCGACGAAAGTAAATTAGGGGAAATTACATTTATGACATTTTGATTAAATGTACAATTATTAAAAATTAATTTACATATATTAAAAATAACCGTTTTAATGAATTTTATTGCGTTCGATTTTTAAAGTTAAAAATTGTAAAATAGTTTGATTGATTTAATTATTTATTGAGTGAGTGAATGATATTTTGAAATGGTATGCTGCACTTTTTAAACTTCTGCACGTGCAAAGTTAGAAATCACGCGACATTATATTGCAAGCATTTTTATTTAACTCTCACATTAATTGATATATGTTTTCAATCTTTTGATAAAATCGTCATGACATGAGATTTTAAAGTTCATTTTCCAAGCAACGGTATCGTTGCCATGGTTACTTGATTTTATTTTTTGGCTTTAATACCATTTTAAAAAGTTTGTATGTCTTTATCAATATAATTTGTTGTTTCTGGCAAATGAAATTTGATTAATTAGCCAGTTATGTAAGTTTGTTTATTTCATCTATTTATATTTATTGTTTATTTTACTTTTCTGTCTTTATTTATTCATTTATTTATTTATTGGTGTGTGTTTATTAATAATAAGTGCAATAACCTATTTACAGTATTACAGATTTTACACATACATCGTATTGTGAAATATCAGATTTTTCTATGTTTAGGTAATATATATATATTATGTCTTAATAAAGACTTATTTCAAAATAAAATCAATGTTTGTTTTATCTGATGTTTTACAGTATCAAAGAAATATCGGTTCTTTTTAGAGTTACCTACCCTCCTAGAACCCACAGTCAGAGTAAGAGAGTGCCTACCCTTCTAGAACCCACAGGCAGAGAATGGGAGTTGTCTATCCTTCTAGAACCCACAGACAGAGAATGAGAGTTGCAAACCCTTTTAGAACCCACAGGCAGAGTATGAGAGTTGCCTACCCTTCTAGAACCAACAGACAGAGTATGAGAGTTGCCTACACTTCTAGAACCCACAGACAGAGTGTGAGAGTTGCCTATACTTCTAGAACCCACAGACAGAGTATGAGAGTTGCCTACCCTTCTAGAACACTACAGGAAGAGTGATAGGGATTCCTACTTTTTAACAAACACTGCAAGCAGAGAAACGCTTACACTGCTAAAACATAGAGTTGTAGAGATGCCTACTTGTCAAGAACAATGAAGACAGAAAAATATTTATTCATACCCTTCAGAGATGGTTATGTTTCTAGAACACGACAGGTAGAGTAAAATAAACGTCTAGAACACCACAGAACGCATACCCTTCGAGAACATTGCAGGTAGCTTCAAAAGATGCACAAAGTTCTGAAGTATTGCAGACAGAGTAACAAAGACGCCAAGCCTTTCTTGAACACTTTAGACACAGTTAAAGTGACCATTTCCCTTCTAAAACAATGCGGACAGAGTAAAAGAGACGTCTAGCCTTCTTGAAAACGCAGAGTTAAAGTGACCCCTTCCTTTCTGAAAAACTGCAGACAGAGTAACAGAGATGCCTAGCCTTGTTCAACACTTCAGGCAGAGTTGAATCGACGCATTCACTTCTAGAACACTGTGGGCAGCGTAATAAAGATCCTAACAATTCTAGAACACTGCTGCGTGTTTAGTTCATATGACAAATCACATTTTTCTTTGCCGTGAGTAACTGAACCATGTGTTCTGTATTCATGCAATTTAAAGGGGGTTTCCGTGAACTTGAATGTGAATGGAAGTTTGTTTAAAAATTAAACCATATAGGAGAAAACATCAATTTACTTGACAATAACCAGCAGAATAATTCATTAACAACGATAAACAAAGCAAAAACAATATAAATGCAAAATGTAAAAAAAAATGAAACTAAAAATGTAATTATTTAATAAAAATTCTAATTGTTTAGGCACTTGATAGGGAAAACGTCTGCATAATTGAAACAGACAGTGGTTAACCAACATAGGGTATGCAACGGTTTTTCTTGCTAAGGAACAACAACAACCAACTGAAGTTATATCAAAAGAGCATAAAGCCTCGTCATCACTTCTGTTGATGGCTTTGGCAAGATGTTTTGTATTTATCTTCTTGCACTCCGCCACATTTGTCCTCTAGACGGTATATTTTCTAATCCCTAGTCTTCAGGATATCCTACACTGTTTTACATCCAACAATGATTAACAAGTGTAAATACGAAAACAAGAAAAAGCTAGCAGACTTAATTACCAATATATATTAATTAATTCAAACCAGTTGCAGTTTGATAATTTTAACTTAAATAAATATTGAGATATGATTCTGTAACCATGGGTTATGAATGACAAATCAATTATTAATATTGATTATAATATACAGGTAGGGATTATGCTAATCCATTTACCGAAGCATTGCAAGAACAACCAGTTGCTTTACAATTTACAAGGTACAGATTAGGCCGAGAAACCTGCTGTTTTCGGTTCGGAAAGCGTAAAAATTGATTTGATTTTGACTTAAAAAACTTGAATTACATTTGCGAATTTTGATTACAGTCTCCCTACTGTTTCCGTTGGCTCTACTTAACAAGCATCCAAACCGAGTGATATATCTGTAGTGTATATTATTCAACAAATATTTTTATCAAAAATACTTCATAAAGAAAAAAAGCGCACGAGTGACCGAGTGATCCAAGAGCACACTTATGGATCCGTTGCCTATCACCTCCTAAGATGAATCCTTCTAGATGAAATCCTAGTGTGAAAAAGTTGAACAGTTTGCTTGCCGAAGGTCGATGGTCTTTCTGGACACTTCGGGTTTCTCCTTCATTACAGAACTGACTATGTCGATATAAGTGTAAGAATCTTGTCTGGGGCGTAAAACACCAATAATTCACTCTCCCCCACTTCATGAAATAAAATAAAATTACATGTACATGTGTGTGATTTTAAAAACATGTTTATGGATATAATACACGTACAACATATATTGTTAGAGAACCACTTTTTTTATAAATCAGGTGTTTAGTTGCTTTTTTTAGGATAATGAAGACTCCCTGGTAACTAAAGTAATTCAATATTTTCATATAAGTATAGAATTTTTAATATCACTATTAATATATCATTTTTCCTCATTTTGTTTGTTAGTTGTTTTTAGAATCTTGTTTTTTTAATGTATTTGTAAATTAAATATAAAATTTTCAGATAAATAAAAGAGTTTAAAAAGAACCTTATGTAGAAAAAATTAAAAATCTTAAAATCAAACACGGCAGATTTTCGGCTTAGGTACAGATATGCTTCATATCGATTTGGTATTAAATACATGATGTTAAATTGAATCTCTTGTCCGGTTAAGATAAATACTTAATCCTCAGATATTGGTAAAATAATTAACGTCAACTTATCTCTCACAATATAACAACTCAATAACTGAAGTATGGCGTATGATAAAGGAAAAATTAATTGAAATCAAACAGGTAGCTTACAGAAGGTTGCCGTACCGTATTCACAGCCTGTCTTAGTATTCCTGAGGTTGCGGCTTAGAACTTTAAAAGATTACTTTAAAACTAATTAATCAGATGCCACAATATTGAGTTTTCAATTAAGGTGTCATTTGCAGTTTCAAAATTTTGAAAAATAATGCATTCAAAAATTTTTAAGAAAATACATGACAAGAAAATTTAAATAGCTACATGTATATGCATTATCCAGGTCTGACAACTGTTTGGTTTTTATCAAATTATTTTTATTTTAGATAAATTACAAACTTTGCGTGTTTTTTATTTTCATAAGGACTAGATGTTATTAAATTACATTATCTACGTGTGGCAAATACCAGGCCAAGTGAATGACGACAACGGGCCATGCAAATGTATCTTTCCACTGTTTAATTTGTAAAGATTACTGTTATTAAAACAGGTTTATAAAATCAAAATTTACAATTAAAATCATGTCATAAAAACAAAAGTAGTCAGGCCGTGAAAAATTGATATCATGTACCTATTTATGTTTTCTTGTCAGATTTTTTTTTAAAAAAGATTATTTTTTAAAAAAACACACGGCACAATGCTTAAATACTCAAAATTGTGCTATCGGAAAAAGATTTATAAAACTATTGACAACTGGTTGGATACCTAGCTAGTTAGTAGCTACTAAAAGAGCCCATCTTTGTTTGAAAAGAGCATTTAGGAAATTACGAAATAAAATAGATTTACGAAGTCCAGAACAGCGGCAAATGGATTTTCAAAATGTATATATAAAAAACTGAAACACGAGACAGATATATCAATTAATTGATTATTACACATGTTAAATAATTAAATTTAATAATACAAGTTATCAAGGCAGAATCAAAGCCACTTGTAGCAAACCTGTGGAATCAATACCGTCACCAGATGGTAGACGAATCCTTGTTATTTTTACTGCATCGCTGATCTTTCAATTAATTAATTAAATTCTGTAACAAGTCTCATGTTACAAGTTTTATTCAATTTTTTTTCGAATATCCCAAAATAATATAATTATATTCTATCAACATTTGTTTATCTTTCTCGCAGTTTATAAAAACGCGGTTTTGTGCTATTGATTTTACAGGTAAATCGAAAATTGCACCTCAGATTATTAATTTTGAACTTGTATAAAACAATGAATTTAAATCAAAAACAGCGTATGGCAATTATGGCGAGTTTTTTTTAATACACATGTTTTTATCATTAGAATTATTTGGAAATTCCTTTTTTTTTGGAAATGATGCGGAAAGATTTTAGATACAACTCCAATATTTCCTCGCTCATTTTAAAAACGTTAATTCAATGCAACACGTCTTCAGCTTTATAAACTTCCATACTCATAATGATAGCCCAGATTTAGTTTTAGACGCAATTCTAATGCAACTTGTTAACAGTTTTGTTTTCAATAAACATTGGCGTTTTTTTCAAGTTTACCTTATCTTCTGCATTCCTCTTTGCAAGTTTTTTCTTGGGCTTGGTTGTACTGGCTATTTATTAAAAAACGCGTTTTAAAGTGATAAATCAATGTCTTCCTTATCATAATGAAAAAAGGACAAGAAGCGCTTCAAGAACAATTCAAAAGTTCTATCTATTTATTTTAATACTTTTGTTATCTGTTTGATAACCATATCAAAACTGCTTTTCCAATATTACTGTTGTCATATACCATTTTTGAATTTAATCATAAAATACATTATATCATGTTTGAATGTTATTTTATTATCAAATTCAAAAATGGTATATGGCACTGTATATCAGTTTAATTAGTTTACGGAATTTTAAGCTTGCTGGAGATGTATTCATATTTTTCTGTTAATTCAAAAATACAGTACATGTAGTACATGTAACCACTACACTTATATCTAACTTCTTTCCAAAGTTCATCAGTACGCTTGCTGAAGGTTGGTGGTTTTCTTCGGTTTCCTTCTTCATCCCTGAAATGACCACTTCGGTTTAAATATTCCTGATGGGGCGTAAAACACCATTGCTCCACTCCGTTTTCCTTTATCATTCCTGGTCTCACCACCTCGGTTTCAGTAAAATATTCCTGATTGGGGCGTAAAACACCATTGCTCCACTCCGGTTCCCTTTATCATACCTGGTCTCACCACCTCGGTTTCAGTGAAATATTCCTGACTGGGGCGTAAAACACCATTGCTCCACTCCGGTTTCCTTCATCACCCCTGAAATGACCACCTAGATTTAAGTGAAACATTCCTGGCTGGGGCGTTGAACACTACTGCTCCACTTAACTTTGTGCAGAGTTGGACCGGAATGGCCTTTATTTTTATTCCAGGTTAGTGCTCTTAAAAACTCTTGACGGCTGACTCAAGTTTTTTTTTTCATAATATATATATATAACATTTAACGTAAACAAGACATAAATTTGCTATTTTGACTTTTGAAGGTTATTCATCTGGAGGTTCAATCAAATCAATCAATCCATTGTATAATTAGGAGTTATGTTTGCTCTGCCTTCAAATCAATCAATCCATTGTATAATTAGGAGTTATGTTTGCTCTGCCTCGTCTTATCATAAATTAAGCTAAATCTATTCATATGGAAATTATAACGTTCATCTATTTCAGTTACTCATTATTTGGCATTATCTTTCTTCTTTTTTGTTCGTTTCTTTTCATTGGTTGTTATTGACATATATACCTTTTTACACGTGTTTTAATCTACAAGTCATTTTCAAACATATCTAAACTATACTATTAACACATTTTGTAATCTGCCATCTAACACAAGTTTTCTCTGTTGATTAAAACTTTTTTATTCAATAAATTCATGAAAAGATTATCTTTTTTTTTTTTTTGAAAATGCAAGCTCAAATTCAAAAAGTCAAGTGCATGTTATAATCAGAATTTATTGATTTAAATATTAATTATTTTTAGCATAATCATACATGATGTGCTAAAATCAAGATGACAGATTGTAAGCAGTAACTGATACCATCCAAAAACGGTGATATCAATAGACATGTACATGTATAATGTATACATAATCTATACCTTCAATTAAATCTACGTACAACTATTGTTGGTTTTATGACAATAATGATTTTCTTTCTTTTGATGCAACTGGTAACCACGTGTTGAGTCGAGCGCCGGGTCCATTACCAGCACGATTTAAATTACAGTTTGGATAAAATATAATTACCTACATTGATGTGTATTGATAATGTTCATTTAACCAATGGGGAAGGGGCACTGAAAGGAGAAAAGTAAGGAACCCCATTTAAAAGTATCCATGTGTATTTGACTATTAAATGTTCTTACAGGTTTTAAAATAAACGTTGAAAGGTTTTAAAAGGATACATGTACGTTCATGATATACGAATATAGATTTTTATTTATTTTTTTTTTTCTTTATTTTCTTTCTTTTTTTTTTTTTTCTTTTTTTTTCTAATTATTAACAGATTACAAACCAACCTGTTAGTGTTAAAAATCTTTCTTATCGATGTAATAAATAACATGTTACAAGCTGAAGCAAGGAATATCAATGCTTTTCATAGATTAATTATTCTAAAATAAACAATTTTAACGTGTTATTGTTGGTTAAGTTTTTCATTGATATTTTTATATTGAATTTTCAGAAACATGTTCTAAACTATCGATTTTGTAAGGGCATAACATAATGGAGACAATCCCTGACTGAGAATCGCTGTGTGAATTGATTCTGGTGGCAGTTTTTGTTCTTCCTACCCTTGCTCGTATAATGTTTACTGTGTGTTAAAATAGAGACATTTTCTTTCTATTTCATTGTGTCCATTTATGTCATAAAATGTTTCAATAGGCAAAAGCTTTTAAAATTTTCAATATCCATCGTTATTCATACCATTGTTTGAAACAGGAGATAGATTTTTGTATTAAAAAAATGCTTAGTAATCATATAAACTTTCTCTCTTTCTTTTTTCTTTCTCTCCCATATACAAATTGGAAAAACATACTGAGAAAGAAAGAAATGGAAGAAATAAACAAGAAAAGCAAATTCAAATTAAATGGCTGGTAACTTTGTCTTTTTATATTGACTTAAATGTTATGAAATAAAAGTGGAAAAATAAGTTCTGAGAAATCAGCTTAGCAAAATGTGCCACAAATCACGTATGTTATCAGTCAATTTACAAATCTTACTCCAAAATACATGTAATTAAATGATACGACGATAGGCTTCAGAATTCAGTGATGTTTATTTTGTAAGAAGCTTAATTTGAAGTACTGACATATCTTTTTTAAAATTTTCTGTAAGAATTTAAAAAAAAAAATGATGACATAACAGTACATGTATTACAAAAAATATAAATGAAAACATACTTGATACTTAATATCTATTTATCAATTATCAAATAAATAAATAAATAAATAAATAAAATAAACAATGAAAATAAGTAAATAAATGAATAAAATAATAAAAGGCAAGAACTAAGAATTTGGCAGAACCACGACTAGAAGTTATAAAAAAAACCCTCATGCGTCTCTAGTTATTAGTTAAAACAAAACCTATTGAAGCAGTTAAAGCTATGAAGCCTTTGACCCGGAAACGGAAATACGAGATCTTGTTTTATTTCTTTTTTTTTTCAAATTCAAATCATAAACAATAATCGATTTTTCTTTAGGTGACGACATATCAGAAGGCAATGAATTATTAAAGATGTAATTCAATCACATGTGAAACAGCGAAATGTTGCGTACCGTAGCGAATTAGGCACTCGTAAGCTATAAGTCAACATTTCGTTGTCATCATTGATAAAAATACACTGATAGTGTGGGGTCGTTGTCGAATTTGTTTAATGTTTAGCTCTGTTATAAAATGTGAGTAATAACTGTCTAGAAACTAATTAAATACGTGAAATCAGACCGTACTCAGAAGAATAAGGATCTTCCGTCAATCTATTTTGTGTTCTAAACGGTTTGCTTTGCTAATTGTCATAAATTGTAAATGTGCAAAAAACATAGTTAAGTTCTTCTTTTTCCGTGCAGCATTATTTCGATTAGCCGAAACAAAAGGCTGTTGTATAATTCGTTATTCTCTTTCTATGTTCTCTATGCAACAGATTAAATTAAGTTGTCCCAAATGCTGTATAGGGTTCCCTTTCGATGTACCCTATGCAAAACCATTTTGAAGGGACTTTGTGTCCAAATTGTTAACTACCTTTGTGTTTTCTGGATAAAAAAAATCGAGATATCAGCACGATTTAAAATGCTTGTAATATCGCATGTCGTTTCTGCTTCTTTCAATTGTTTGACGTTTGTTTTGAAAATTCTGGTCATTGAAATGGAATGATGATGTTTTACGTCCAATTCCAGACTCTTTGTGTTAAAAAAAAACCCAAATCTTTGACAACGGAAGTGACGCTCTTTTCTTCATACTAGTAAATGTCGGATTGGGGTTCAAATTCCGGCATTGTAGTCCTGTAAATACGTTTTTCAGATAGTACGGTCGCCGAAACCAATTTTGTTGTATTTGCATTGAACACCTTCTTTTTTAATTTTTATTATTTCAGAGTTGGATGAAATTGGACCTGAATGGTTTTTTTTTTTAATTTTTTTTAATTTTATTTTATTTTTTTTAATTTTATTTTATTTATTTATTTTTTTTTACAAATGTGAATGTTTATACACATTAAATACTATGGGAATTCAAATTCTTTTTTTTAAAATGCATTTGTCATACTCTGTTGATGTTTTTAAATCTTTTTTTCGACCCATTTCACTGAACTGCAAAACGTAAATAATTTATGCTGTTCTTATCATAACATTTAAAGGATTCTTTATAATTTACATAACCAGGTAACTCTATACTAGGTCAACTTCTATGATGTTTCATACTTTCTTTTATTTCTATTTTCTATACTTTTTTAATATATTTATTGAATTTTCTTCGATTATTTTCAATTTGAAAACAATTATCAGTTTTAAAAAATCTCTCTGATACAGCAAAATGTAATTACTTTTGTAAGCTGTAACTGAACACACAATTATATGATGTTTAAACATAAACGCATTTTCAATTATCGGTTTAAATTCCCCCAGCGACATTGTTGAAGATACAAGAGATATTTGCTCAAATATACCTGTTGTTATTAAATCAATACCCAGCCAATTTCCTCATTAATGTGTAGTTATGACAATTTACCTGAGACAAAGTCAAGCTAACAAACCCAATACCTTAACAATGGAGTGTGATGGTAAAAATCAATAACGTTTTATGGAATGAAAAGAGATTGATAGTTACGAAGTCTCGTCAATTAAACACGGGACGTATATATAAAAACAAGGTACGCGTGGTTTATGGTACGACTGATTTCAGGTGATGAAACAGATTCTATCATCTTGGCAACAGGGTGTCAATTATAAACGACAAGTGCGCGCGCGGGAAATTGATTGATTAATCATTGTGGGAAATAAACAACCTGTTTGATTGGTAGGTTTCAACATGTAAACTACCTGTTACCAGTACTTAATGGAAATCAATGTCATTCTAAGAGACGGGTTCAATTCAAATAAAGACCATTGCTTTATTGTTTATTGTGCAATAATCAATCGTAGAAGACTTGCGGTCCAGGCCATGAAGTGTTTTCCAATAAAGCTTTGGATTAAGATGAAAGAGTATAAATTTGTTTTAATGAAGTGTCTGGTTTTCTTCAGTTGTAAAGTAGCTCTTCTGATCCTGAAACTCCTGTAGTTTTTCTATGCTTTTATTGCGTTTGACGCTACATTCGTACTAGAGTTTAATAAAGAAGAACTGCATGAAAGAATTTTTATTAATTTTTAATGAATAGGAAACAAAAGATATAAGACTATTACCTAGGGTCACACATGCTAATAAAACAAAGTAAATTACACCTTTTACTCTCGAAGTAATGATGATATTTTAAATATCATTGCAGCTCTGTTAAACATTTAACGTGGTTATGGTAACTGAAGCTTTCTTAAACTAAAGGTTATCATGCTATCACGCAATCTAAAGGCAAAGAGTGGGATAATGGTGTCTTACTTTACAGTCAAGATTCGCTCAAACGGGAAAGTTCTGGGATTGTGAAGCAACCCAGATTGCCCTAAAAGCCACATAACTAACTGATAATTTTCTTTAAAAAAAAAAAAAAAAGGGGAACTGTCGAGTGGGATTCAATATTCAATCCTTGGCGGTTTTGGGCGCTGTGATCGGAACAAAACAATAAACCCCCTCCAATGTATCTATATTCTGAGATTGACAATTTCCTAAAAAAAAAAAATAAAAATAAAAATAAAAATAAAAAAATAAAAAAACAATAATAAAAAAAAAACCCCCAAAAAAAACCCCGACAAATCTAGGAACCTGTCGATCGGGATTCAATCCTGGTGTGTTTATGGCGCTGTACCCCCCCCCTCCCCAAAAAAATAAAATAAATAAATAAAAATAAAATAAAATTAGAAAAAATAACATATTGTCATCCAGCTTTTTTTTTCCTTTTTACTTCCGTTACTACCGCGTAAACGAAACAACGAGAACACAACATGTCGTCAGCATAACAAGTGTATATTGAAAATAGAATTTATCACAGCAACAACACAACTTATAGATTACTTTACGTAATTGTAAATATTGTTATCTTGGACATCTTGTTGTTTCTCTCTGTGGGTAACTCTTTAGAATTCGCTGTCTGAAACAATCCGTTCATTCTGTCTTTAATAAGTCAGCATTACTTATATCAGTATTGTTTTGTTTTGAGTTCAGTTGTTGCAAAACGTTTTAAGTTTCAAAACAGTTTTTACAACCCCTTGCACACAAATACGGCTGAATGAAATCATCAACCCATTTGATTTAATGAACTTCGCTATAAAAAATTTGGTTTTCGTTATTTTTCACTTCAGTTAATGTTTATTATAATACATGCATTTTAAAAAAGGTCTTCCTGTATGATCTTGTTTTTGAGACATCTAAATAATCAACTTCAAAACGGATTTCAAGTACCAAATACCAGAAATAAGCCGAAACGGTTATATACTAGTATACTATATAATATTTATCAATACTTTCTTCCGGCCTTTTCTCATCAACTTTAAGATTGTACTTCTGGTATGGACGAGTCAATATATATATTTTAGAATTTTTAAATTAAAAAGGAGTTAAATTTGATGATATTTTTTATTTTTAAATCGAAATAGTAGCATTTGGAACATGGACAAATTTGTAATATTGAAATTGAACATTATTACCACTGTATAAAAAATGGATGACATAGAAATGCTTCTAGAATCTGAAAATTTAAGCATTTTAAAGCACAAATCGAAGGACTTGTCTTCCTACAGTTAAAAGAGGCATTAATTCCGTTTCATTATTATAACAACGTAAATACGAAAGATTTCACATTATTGATATGTAAATTAATACGTGTGCAATTTTTGTTAATGAATATCAGATTCCAATTCGGAAAATATGCAAATTATATCCGGCATCCGGCAGAAAATCATTAATTACCTGTGCATTCCATGATTTTTAAGTATTTGATTGCAATGTAATTTCGATTTTCGATTTTTAATGAACAAAGCGTAGATGCAAATAATATAATATTAATGACAGATTACTATGCATTCCAATGTTTCACGGTTGGACTTAAAAATCATTAAATATGAATATATTTATATGGAAATAGCAAGAGCCATCAAAGTCAGGTATCAGTAAAACTTATAGACAATCACCACACGTATAAAACCCCTGACTTTGTAATGACACCAGATTGTAGATTGCAGTGGTCTTCCTATAATGTCCTGTTTTGTGTTCCAAGAGCTTCTTGCTCAATTCGTTGTTATGGGCAACTATTAACCTATTAACCTTCTCCAAAATCACCACATGCACGTAGAAACTAACCGTTCTAAACTGCATAAAATATCATAAACCAATAGACCATGTTATTTGTTGTCTAATATAAGTGAAAGTGTTTGAACCCCAGCACTTGATAATAATGCGGATTTGTTTGGTGTTGGTGAACCCCAGCACTTGATAATAATGTGGATTTGTTTGGTGTTGGTGAACCCCAGCACTTGATAATAATGTGGATTTGTTTGGTGTTGGTGAACGCCAGCACTTGATAATAATGTGGATTTGTTTGGTGTTGGTGAACCCCAGCACTTGATAATAATGTGGATTTGTTTGGTGTTGGTGAACCCCAGCACTTGATAATAATGTGGATTTGTTTGGTGGAAGTTGGATTACCAATTACCCTCAAACTCAAGTTGGGCTTCTACATCGGTGAGTTCTTGAAATTAACGTTATCTATAGTATTTATATAATATAGTTTTAGCTTTGAGTCATTCTTCATGGTTTAATTCTTTTCTTAAAGTCAAATTACCTATTGACAATTACGATTGCTGTTTGCTTTTGAATTCTATGCTTTGCTGTTGAACTAATTGGTTAAAAACTAACTGAAAAACTGAAATGTTACTTCTTACATTTCTAGTGCCATACAGCCTATAGCTAAAAGCCTGTAAATACAGTTAGGATCGAATTTAATATGATTCTTGTTAATATCTTTGTTAATTATTCAATCAAGTAATTTTTAAAATTAGGTAATTTCTTTATCTACTAGCATCTTTATTTCCTTATCTTTAACTTTCGTTGTCACAACAATCACCAATTTACAGCAAAACCATGCACACGCTCTTCAGCTGTTACCAATTCATTTACTTCCAATGGCATGTGTTCATTTATATTTAGAGCGTCTTTCGATGAATATAAAATATCCAGGATGGTGATCTTTTAAGTCCTTTTTATCATAGATATAATCCCGGTCCTGAACAAAAATTTTCGGAAGTTTTCAGTGTTTGATGTTTGCAGTGTATGCTCCTATCTGTTTGTTAGATATGTGGGAGGTTCTTGGACTGCCATATTGTTGGACAATATTATGTCAATTGACAGTAAAATTACAACAAGTGTTGTCAAAATGCCTTTATCGTATGTTTGATTTTCTTTTATCTGGAACCACTGCGGTAGCTCAGAGTTCGTAGAGTGCTCGCACCGTAAGTGGGAGGTCGTGGGTTGGAACCCCGACCGGGTCTGACCCAAAACTTGAAAGTAGGTAATGGCCGAACACTCGGCATTACGAAATGAAAGTCACAGTTCTTTCGGTTAGGAACCTAAAATAAACGGAGTACCATGTCACGGTAGGCATGGCACGATTAAGAATCCTGCAGTATAGTGCCATCAGCGCAACGCACAGGCAAAGTTTCTGAACTTTCGTCTATAGCTGGCGACGTCTCGATATAAGTGAATATTCCTGACTGGGACGTAAAACACCATTACTCAACTCATATTTATTTCTGCAAGGAAATACAACACAAACAAAGAGGGATAACTCAGAATCCGATGGTGCAAGTTAACGTGCAGCTATATATTTATTATATTTTCATTGTAATAACAACGCGCATTTGAAGTAAAACAGATTTATTTATTTATTTATTATTTATTTATTTATTATTTATTTATTTATTTATATATATTTGATATAAGTATATTGTATCATCTAGCAGGTGTCATCTTTCTGCATAAAAAACTAAACAAGAGTAGTTTTCTGTGATTATAACTTTATTTTTTCTTAAGCAAGACGATAGCTTTATATCCGCTGTCATCTGTAAAATAATTTAAATAAAATATAAGTAATAGAAAAAATATCAAAATTTGAATAATGTCATGTGTAGAATTTAAAATACTAGTGTTTCGTTTACATGTACAGAATTTTGAATACTCCTTTTTTGGTAAAATTTCAAAAATTCTACACATGACAATAAAGTTTTCCTCAAACGTTAATATCATGGGAAATACTAGTTAATATATTCGATATTGTTGACGCTTATGTTTGTCATATTTTACATGACTCTTGTAGTTATCAAGAACCAACAAAGCACACCGTTTCACACACACACACACACGCGCGCGCGCGCGCTCTCTCTCTCTCTCTCTCTCTCTCTCTCTCTCTCTCTCTCTCTCTCTCTCTCTCTCTCTCTCTCTCTCTCTCTCTCTCATTAACATAACATTAACATTCTCATTAGCATTACCATTGTGGTAGCTCGGTTGGTGAAGTTCTCGCTCGGTAAGTGGGGGTCGTGGGTTCGAACCTTGACCGGGTGTGACCCAAGACTTGAAAGTGGGTAGTGACTATTCTTTTGCCAAGCACCCGACATTATGAAATGAAATGCACTGTTCTTTCGGACTGGAACTTAAAAGAAACTGAGGTCCGTGTCACGGTAGGCCTGGCACGATAACAAACCCTGTTGTATAATGCCATCAGCGCAACGCACAGGCAATTATTTTTAATTCGCCTATAGCTTGCGACGTCTCGATATTAGTGAAATATTCTTGACTGGGACGTTAAACACTAATACTTAACTTTTCTCAATGATTCTCAACGTTAAATACCCAACTCTTTCATTCACATAAAATGATGAATTTCTAAATAAATAAATAAATAAATAAATAAATAAATAAATAAATAAATAAATAAATAAATAAATAAATAAATAAATAAATAAATAAATAACCTTTAGCATGAGATGTCCTCAGCACAAACCACAGAACTTCTTACAGTTATTATTTGCCCATGTGCGATACAGAGCTTTAGTACAGTAGTTAGAGTTTAACTGTGAGCACCAACTGATCTTGTCTGAACACTATAACAGAGACAACAATCACAATTAGTCATTGATGGATGTAGGATCTATTACATCCAAATCAGACAATTTAACTTATATCGAGGCAGAACAACTTCCATTTAGTTTAACTATCTGTAGTTTTGCAGCAACTTGCTAAATAAATATATACCGGTAATTGAACAAAAAACAAAATAAAAGGTTTTCAGAAGGAATTCCGATTTTCAGCCAAGTGTTTATCTTAAGGTACTATCTAGATGAATGAAATTTTTACTTATTAACAAGGCATTTTTGAAATACATAAAAATAACTTAATCTATATACCAAACATCGTAGCTCGTAGCTATTAAAGACATAGCATACTAGTATCTGGTGGGTGGGCTTAAAATTATGAGTTTTAATCGACAGAGACACGAGATGGCTAGGTGACTTCTAGTTGCTTACCACGATATAAACTTGTATGCACCGATTTCATACTGACCAGCAAGATGAACAACATCGTTGAAACTAAGATAATTAGATATGTTGCAAACAAAATAAAAATATGCATTTTACTTTGATAAATTATTACTTACCGAATCATCTCCTAACACGATCGCCATTTGAAAACTTGCCATTATTATGAGAAATATCATTAAGCATTTTACAGCAGTAAGACCCATATTGTAGATTGTGTATTTCACAAGGTTATGTAGCCAGTTATCTTTCTTACTTTGAGGTTCTAATATAGAAAGCGGTGATTTTATACCGATTGCTGACCACACGTGGTAACAGCTTGGCTTCTTTTGTCGTTTATACTGTTGTTGTGTAATCATTCGTTGTCAATGTAATTTTATTTATGGTTTCCTTGTTTTTGTTAATGTACTCTTCCCTGTACAATTGAGGAGAATTGCGTTTGTCCATTGTCCGCATAATTATTTACTTCCATTATAGAAGATGAACAATTGAATATTAAAGAGTGCATGAACTTAATGGGACCTTGGTCAGTTTTGGTTCATTTTGTAAATAAAGATGAATGTAAGAGAACAAAAGAGTAAACACAATCTATAAATCTTATATAATAAATAATTTTAGTTAACTAAATAATGTGACCGAGATTTTAGAATAATAGGAGAAAACTTTATTCCTTCCACGTAGAATATTGAAGATATACGTATACCATTGTATCGAACAAAAGGTACAGATAACATAAATCGAAATAAATAACAGTAAAGTAATATAGTAACAACAACAACAACAACAACAGCATCATCATCATCATCATCATCATCATCATCATCATCATCAACAACAACCACAACAACAACAGCGGCGACGACAACAACGATAATAATAACACTACTACTACTACTACTACTAATAATAATAATAATGTAATATGCAAATGGATGAAACAATATAAATAAAAAAACATAATTATAATTATAACTATACAATTATTCAATAACAAGATCTCTGTAATGTTGTTCCGACAAATTCGGTTATCTTGGATACTTGTAAAAGAACAGGTTTTTCTGAAGATTATTGTCATCCACAGCCTTGCTTTTTTCTGACCATACGGTACTTATACGAAGGGATGCCATTATTATACTTTGTAAGGGCATCGTTTAAATATAAAGACCATATGAAACAGTGGCGTCTTTTCTATATTTTTATGTGGTTATTGCTGATGTAACAAATGATTCTTAAATTGACCACTCGTGATTTTAGTTATCACCTCTGAAACCATTTCCCCTTTTCCCGCTTCCAGAAATAAAGTCCAATTGAACACTTTCTGAAAGAACTAATTTCAAGTTGATTCGGTTGATACAGAAAAAGGTGTTTTTGGAAACGTTTTGTTAGAAAATGGCAAAATGAATGATATATTGTGTTCTGAGGGAGTAAACTTTCCTTGTAGGGTTTTAAATAAACCTTAGGAGAAATTTCCCTTTGTTGTTTATTTCGTTTGAATTAAAAGAAGAAGAAGAAGAAAAAGAAGAAGAAAAAGAAGTTAATAACTGCAGTTCACATATCTCAATTATTGATGGTTTCTCATTAAACGTAATGAAACGTTGTCTATTTTTTTAATAGGCTAGTAAAACACAACTCGGTTTAAGATAGTTATACTACAAATCTTTATTTTTTCCCCATCAAATGATATAAAAAACATTACCAAAGCTAGATCAAGACACAGGTATACAGAAAAATTTAAAGCAATTTAAATACAGTAACAAATACAGTAACACAAGGAGTTGTTGAATTTTTTCACTGTCATTGGTTTTTGTCAATAAGCATGGCACTTGAATCTTTATCACATCATTAAGCAATAACCTATTTGACAACACCACTGTATTGGTTCTTGGCACTGACAGTGACTGGTAAATTCATATTAAGTACAAAGCATGATATATAAATGTAAATAATAAAATAATAATAATAATAATAATAATAATAATAATAATAATAATAATAATGATGATGATGATGATGATGATGATGATGATGATGATGATGGTAACAACAACAACAAAAACAATAACAACAACAACAATCATTAATAAATAATAAAAATAATAATAATAATAATAATAATAATAATAATAATAATAATAATAATAATAATAATAATAATAATAGCTCACTGTTAAAGCGTCCGCCTTTAGAGTGGGAGGTCGGGTTTCGAACATCGACCGGGTCATAAATAAGACCTTAAATATCGAGATAGGCTGCTTCCTCGCTTAAAAGGACAGAGTATCGCTGCACACTTGCTTTAGATTAATTCTTTGTTACAAATAGCTGAAAAGTTGCTGATGCGTCGTTCAACAACATTACAAAAAATCAAATAATTAAATAAAAAAAACTTTTATAAGTGGTTAACCTTATACTTTTATAGGAAAAAACGTATACACGCCTGTCATATGAAGGACATACAAAACAAGAGGACAAGAACAAATATGGCGGCCCCCATGTGATGAGGCGTGTTTTCAGTTTTACATAAACTGATGGAAATTGACTCATAAATTCTGTGTTTATTGAATTAGTAAAGTAGATGTTGAACAGGAGCGCTTTTCAAGGTCTGATTCCTGTTCTTCAAAAACAGTTTTACAACAGAAACATGAGCACATTTGTTTCTACGGTGAATCCAGTGACTGGGAAAGTGGATTGGATCCAACAAGATGAAAACTATGACTTTCACCAGGAGATCGCAAGGTAATGAATATACAATATACATAAAGGTAGACACAAGTAGAGGATCGACCTTGGAGTTGGATTTCCTGTTCGATACCTTATCCTCTAATATTTTGCATTTGCTAATTAGCCTAATATATTTAAACATATTTTATTTGTCAGTCATATATACACAAATATAAGTACAGTAGAACTTCGATGGCTCGAAGTCCAAGGGACTTTGACTAAATATTCGAGCCATCGGGGGGTTCCAGCGATCGAACATCGAGAGGTTCTTCACGTTGTCATGTTTACTGACTGTCAAAGAATCTGTTAATAAACTAAAAGGTCAAATAATGAAAAGTCCGATTTAAAATTCCATTATTTATCACAAATTTTTTTTTAAAAAATTCAAAAAGAATAGAATGTTCCAATCAAAAATACAAAATTCATTTCAAATTACATGTCAACCTGCAATCTGCCGTATGATGTTATTTGGCCACGGGGTTAGAATATGGCACTCTTTATTTTAATTTCAACAGTTGATGATATAAAATAAACTTACTTTATTCTTTATTGCACATGTACTATAATGAAAAACAAAACAAAACACAGTTATTACCAGTCGTTTTAATCGCAGGATATAACATTAATACAAATTACTCTACATATTCTAAGGGCATGCAAATTACAGATTCCTGATGTGCAACCATAAGGCTTGAGCGACTAAGGTGTTTTAAAAATAGAGATCAAACACTTTCGCATGTCATAATCGAATTAAGAGATTAAAGAATTAAGCAGATTGACACTCTCTAATTAGGTTAATTAATAATCAATTAATTAACTTTAGGTAACTGTCTAGTTGTTTTGTTCCACTCTATTACTTTCGATGAAATCTGTAATATGGCTTCAGTTTGTGTTTTGTTTACATCGATCAGGACCACATGTCCTTCTGACAAAAACTGTATTCGAGCGAAAGAAGTTGAATTTTCACTAACTTTATACTTTTGAAAAATATTTACTGTTCAAGCGAGCAGGGGTATTCAAGTTAACGGAGTTCGAGTCATCGAGGTTTATTTACATAGGATATCATAGGAAATTGGTCGGGACCAACAGATGACTTCAAGTTATCCAGGGTATTCGAGGCAACGACGTTCGAGCGATCAAAATTTTACTGTACATTATACATAATTATAATTACATATATGGACAAAAGGATTCAGTACATTTGTACATTGTCATGTGAGTATTGAAAAGGTATCAACTTCAAGTCCTGGTTTGGCTACTGCAATTTACCTTTCCTGTAACATAATTCACAAAGTCTCAACATTTTGTTTCACTTGTAGCTGAAATGGACTTGATGTGTTGATGAAATTGGTTAGGTAAACATGTATGCACTTCATTTAATCTTTATATTTTTTATATATTTACAGAGCAGCATATGCAGACATGCTTCATGATACAGAGAGGGTAAGTCTTCTATCAAAATAGTTCAGTGCCAAGTATCACGTTTATTGGAGCAACATTGATTAAGAATAAAATTGAGTGGCATGAGGCAAGTTTATAAACCATTTTAATTTTTTGTTTTTAAGTTGAGACCATTTAAATCAGGAAAAATTCAACAACCACATAAATTGCTGGCTATTATTTGGTAATAATCAATTCAAAGGTTAAGGAAATCAGTAATAAAATGGTGTAAGAAGTTCCAAAACACTAAGATAAAAATGAAAGTTGCAGGTTCAAGCTAATTCTCTGTCATGATATGATTCTATTTAATTGCTACTTAAGTTAATGTAATTTTTACAATATTAATGGAATTATTATTGACATTGTGAAAATAGAGAAATATTATAGGACTGAAATAAATGATAAAGGGATTCACCAGTGTACCACACAATCAAACCCCCTACATGATTATGTGAAAAAATTTTGGAGACATGAATTTGCAAAATTCCTGGAATAGTGTAATTTTACAGGAGTGTCATCAAATAATGAGATTCTATATCCAATATAAACTATTGTTCGACACAAATATTCTTGAGAAAAGTAAAGATGTTTTACGCCACACTTCATATTCTTTAACTTATATAGAGTAGGTTTCTTCAGGGATGGTGGAGGAAACTAAAGTGCCTTGAGAAAAACCATAGCCTACAGCAAGTAAATTAATAACTTTCTTACACTGTCCGAGTTGGATTCAAACTTAAGCATAGGGGCACTGTAATCTGTTAGCCCATGCTTTAGACCACATTTCCTCCAAGTTCTTTAAATGTTATGAAGTACACTGGTTAACCCTATTGGTTTATATTTATAAACATTTGATACATTGAATGATATGATATCTTTAAAGTATAGAGGTTTTTGTTTTATTTATTTAGAATAAAAAATATTATGATGCTCTAAGAGGTGCTATAGCTATAATGAGGAAGAGGGAAAAGCCAGTTAATGTCCTTGACATTGGAACTGGATCTGGTCTCCTGTCAATGATGGCTGCTAATCTTGGTGCTGATACAGTTACTGCTTGTGAAGTAAGACAGATTTAATTATCCTGTTTTTTTTAATCATCTTTTTACTGTTTTTACTTTTTTTTCTTTACTTTGAATCTATAAATCAGACTAAATTTCTAATTTTTAATAAGATTTTCAATACAGCTAACTGGCCCTTTTGATCATTTAGATTCAAATGCCTGTAAGTGTTGTATTCCTTGGTATACTATATGACCGTTTTGTTCTTATCTGTATCGTAAATTGTATAGATTTTTGTATCTTTAGTAAGAATAGCCATGAATATTTATTCAATAATTCACAAATGTATGTCTAATTTAAAAGGAAAATTACAATAGAAATAATTATTTAAATCCATACCCCAATCTCGAAACTTGACCTACAGTGTTTTTTGTTCCCTCAGAACCATGTGCGACAATGATATTTGAATGTCTGTATCCTACAATCAGATTAGTTTTTGTCAAAATCTTTATTAAACCTGTTTTGTTAAGCATTTCAATATAGATATACTGAAGTAAACCTGTTTGAGTACACACAATCAAGAATTCAGGTTAAAATGGTTAAATGTTTTGTATACATGTCATGTATTTTATGAGTTTGTTTTCAGGTAATAAAATAAAATGGTTGCTATGACATCCTTATATTCAATAAATGGCATTTGAAATTATGGCTGCTAAATATTATAAAGTTTTAAATGTTCAAATAAGACCTAAAGGAATTATGTATGGTAAATTGACTAGAAAAATCAGATTTTGATTCTAGAAGTAGTGTACATAAGATAATATTAATTAAAATTTTTATATATTTCTTTGCAGGCTTTTCATCCAATGGCAAAATGTGCTAAAGAGATAATTGAACAGAATGGATTTAGTGATAAAATACTCTTAATTCCAAAAAGATCTACAGATATAATTGTCGGAAAAGGTAAAGGTGTGCTAATAATGACTTACCTGTAATCAATATTCTCCAGCTGTCTCTACCTCGTAAAACACTCGAGGGTGTTGGTTCTCCTTTAACATTTATCAATTCTGTCAAGATTTTGATATTACTAGAAATTAAGTTAAGACTTTGATGAATGAGTGATTGTAATTTTCTTGTCCATTAGCGGATGCATTTACCTTGTATTGAGTTTTTGTTTGTGAGCTCATTATAACGTGATAGTTTTGTTGAATTCTTCAAGTATTAAACTTACTGAGATAACACAGCAACAACTGAAACTACCCAATATTTTATTATAAAGTAAAGATTATTGGTCATAGAGACTGCAAGAACTTTTTATTGTTGATGACTTATAATGTTCTTAGACGTCAAAACTTAACAAACAATTTTTATACATGTTCAACCCCAAAATACATGTATGTCAAACAGATGATTGGTAGTATGGACCCAGTGTCACAGTCATTCACTCAATTAAGAGTACCCTCGACTCAAATTTAAAAAAAACTTCTAAGTCAGTTTATGGGACATTACACAGTTAAAATTGAATACCTTATGTTATATTTGAATTGTTTAGTGTAGGTTTGTTAAAGAAAACAAAACATTGTCTTATAAAACTTAAAATTTTCAAAATATTGATGATATAAAAATGAGAATATTTGAGTTGAGTGTACACCAAATTGAGTGAATGATTGTGAAACAGGTGTCTGATCAACAGTAGTCAACGAGTCATCTTAAAACATTGTGTTACTCTTCATGGACTTTAGAGATAATTTATGGAAAATTTTGTTTTTCATTATTAAGATGCAGACATGCCAAAACGAGCCAACATTTTGATCACTGAGGTCTTTGATACGGAACTAATTGGAGAAGGAGCCATCGGAACATTTACTCATGCTCACAAAGAACTTCTAGAGGTACTTTTTTTTACACACTTTTTATCATTAAAACAAAGAATTTTAAATGAAAAATTGTAAGAAGTTTATTGAAATAAAGACTAGTTAAACTTGTCCTCCCTCCAAATAGTGGTCAACATTTCTGCCACTTTGTTTTCAGTTATTTTAATGTCAATGAAACCATTTATATTTTCACATTGTTTAATGTAGCAGAAATTATTTTGGTTTTGGGGGCATATGTCAGAGCTGCAAGGGTAAAGGCATTTTAACAAATAATAATTAAGTTATTTTCTGTTTGTAAATGCTAATTATCAAGCAGAAGTAAGAACTTCTATAACTGTCTTGTGGCAATGAAAGGAATAATAATATATTATTAATCAGGTATTTTCATTTTGGCCGAGTTATTTGGCCTCGGTATGTCATATTGGCCCTTGGCCTTTGGCCAAATAACTCGGCCAATATGAAAATACCTGATTAATGTTAATTTTATTAATTAACATTTCAAACATTAAATAATAATAAAAATAATAATTTTGTCAGTATCGTCGATTGTTACATCAACAAATCTGCTTTTTTGTGGGAAGTGTTGATTGATATCGGTGTCAATATCCAAGAGAATGTTTTTAAGTCAGAATCTTCAATTTCAGTCATCATTTCATACAGACTTAGGTCATGTGAAAAAACCTCGAGCATGCTTTCTCCAAAACAAACATGTTTGTCTATTATTCGTTACATCTAATCCAAGTTGTTTACCTCCATTTGTTTGTAAACATACTGCGTCACAAGAAACATTAAAGCTTACAAGACGTGAGAGACGAGTGACTTAAAATGTGTAGCTTTTTTGTCTATTTTGTGTGATACTTTTATTGATAATAATTTTTTAACACAAAAGCAACTTTTCCACATAAATAAGCATATTTTGTAATCCAAAAATGTTCCGTTGGCACTTTCCCCTTTTAGATTATGTGAAACGCCATGTGATCAGCCATTTTGTTTTTTTTTATAATGAAATGACATCATAATAGTTGCACGTGCCCATATTGGCTCAGTTTTTCCATATTGGCCCAGTTTTGTGAATTTATTGGTGAGGCAGATTTTTACGTATTGTATCAATAACACATGTAGTTAATTAATAATACACATATACATGTAGGTGTTGCCTTTATTTTTGTCATTGTCCTTATTAATTGGTTTCAACATTTTTTTTTGTTGAGTGATTTTGTTGCATTTTCAAATACTTAGCATACTAAAGTGTCTGGTCCCAGTTTCACAATCATTCCTTTACTAAGATTTTCCTTGATTTAAATTTAGTAAATTTCAACAGCCTCTTTTAAAACTATGAATGAACCTTTTTCATAAAACTAAATATGTATGTTATAAACTTGGAAGTGATCTTCAAAATGACACCTTATATCCCTGTAATCTGAACAGTTCATAAAATTATCAGGATTTCATATTTGCCAGATTTAAGTTGAAGAAAATCTTTGTTTAGGAACAATTGTTAAACTGGGGCCAGGATTAAGGGGATGCAACATATTTTAACTTATTATTTTGGTGATCGTAATTTGTAACTCTTCAAAAAAAAAAACAAAGTATTTATGTTTATAATCATACTGATTTCTAACTTTAAAAGATATAACAGTAATTTTTAATATTTTCAAATTTCTTTCAGAAAGATTGTATTGTTATCCCAACATTAGCCAACATGTACATACAGCTGGTCTCCTCAGATTTTATAAGGTCTTGGAATGAGATTAAGCCAATCAAAATGAAGGGATATGAGGATGTGCTTCCTCCAGATGAATTAACCTCCTGTTCTGGAGCACCTTTACTACATGATATACAGATGGAACAGTTACCTAGAGAGTGTTTTAAGACAATATCACAACCACTTCAAGTCTTTAGGTAAAGTTAAAACTGTTATTTTAGAACTCTGTTTATGAATTTTGACTTATTCTTTTCACCATTAGCCATTTCATTCTTTATAGAATCTGAAGTGAAAAATACTTTTTAGTTAAATTTTAACCCATACAGTATATTTTATGACAGTTTAAATTAATGATTTTTTTTCCTGAAATAATTCAATTTTGTGGAAATGAAGCTAATTTTATGTTTTTCATTAAACAAACTTTTCACTACTCTTAAAGTCTTGTCATATATCCAGAATAATAGTTGGAGTTTCCAGATACAAAAATCATCAGGGTGGTTGGAAATGATGTCAGATTACATCATCAATGAATTGACCATCTGAGATAACTGATTGCAACTTCTCTGGTGTCAGATTGCAGAGAACCTTTTGATATGAAGGACACAAAATAAAAAAAATAGAATAAAACTTCATAATACAAATGTATTTTAAAAAACCCAAAAACGTTGAATCATTTGAATTACTGTTTTTAGATTTGACTTCAGTGGACAAGAAGAATTAAAATTTAACAATGTATCTGAAGTAACAGCCATTACCTCTGATAGTGGTGAGGTGGGTGGTATATTAATGTGGTGGGATTTACAGATGGATACAGAAAGTAAAATTATGCTTAGTTGTGCTCCATCTTGGAGTCATTATAATCCAAAAGAAATGCAGGTAGGTATTTAAAACAGATAAAAAAAAGGATGCCAGCACTCATCAGTATATTCCATAATGTTTGTGTGGATGAGTTGTTTTTAACAGATATAGAATAATTTTTCATCCTATTTTGAGAATAAGGACATTTTATGGGGAATGTTTTTTATGCAACTCCATCTTCAATCTACACAAATTTTAAAGTTATGTATCATTTTGTATACTGTGGAAACCCATTGCATCTAATGGTTCTCTATGAACTGACCTAGTGTTCAGAATTCAGTCTGGCAGTCCTGCATACAGACCTTTAATATTTTGTAAATTTCCTTACATGTTCTTACAGATATAAATAATCATTAAAGTTTTGAGATTCTCAAACTGATGGTTGTAGATCAAATATATTTCATTTGATAATTTACTATTCATCTAATCAGGGTTAGTAATTAAGACTGTATGCAAGCCTGTATTTTTTTTTATTAAGACTTGGAGTTTAACATCAAAATTTTTAAATTTGTACTGTTTAGAATATTGGTCAGTTTTGAATATGGTACTTAAGTCTCTAACTGATCATCATTAAAAAAAAAAAACAAACAAAAAAAACTTATACAGTCTTTAGGATATTAATAACCCAATAGATACCAATTTTGCATTGTATCTTATTTTGGATTATTATAAACATCGTATTCAAATTTATAAAAAAATGTTTAAAATATTGTGCAGTATTTCACTTATATCAACACATTTGAAGCATAAGTATAAGGGGCCTCAAAGGTCATTGGTCTTAAGCATGCATTGAGGTATCACAGTGTCTCTCACTGCCTAAGTTCCAGTTCCACACATGAAAGATCCTAGTTTAAAAAAGTTTTTCAATTTGTTTGCAAAATTTGAGAGGTTTTTTAGTAGGGCTTTTTTTTCTTTTCATTATGGTTTCCTCCCCATCCTAGAACTGCCCGTCTTGTTAAAGTAAAAGAATCATGACTGGGGCTAAAACATCATTACTTAACTCAATTTATAGTCGGTAAAGTTATGTCTTTGTTGGCAGTTGATATTTTGCAGTCCTTAAAGTCTAAACCCTATTATGACACAAAAAAGTTATAAAAAGTCTAGGTTTTCAATCAAAATGCTGTCTTTCTGAGACCTTGATTTCCCAATTATTAGTGTAAAACAAATATTGTTCCAAGAAGAGTTTTTAACTTTGTACATTATGTTTAAGAACTGGCCATTTGCTGTTGTTGTATAAGCAAGGTATTTTTCATTATAATAATTATTAAATTTGTAGTGGAGAGATCACTGGATGCAAGCTATTTATTACACAAGTAAATCAGTACAGTTAGATAAAAATGAAGAGTTCAAGGTCGTTTCTTGTCATGATGAATACAGTCTCTGGTTTGAAGTTACAAAACCCGACAGGTACGTTATATATAAATTAGATATATTATAATAATCAGTCCATAATTTCTTTTTTTTTAGATATCATGTTGAGACTATCTCACATATTTCATTTCAGCGACTAAGAGACTATCAATAGTGTAAAACCTACTGATACTTTATTCTGTCACAATTTGTTTAATTTTTGTCATTATAAGAGAATAAAAGATTATTGAAAGCTGCATTAAGTTTTCCAAAGAAAAAATTAAAACAGTGCTAATCTAATTAATGATGTTCCTAATGAACAATGTTACATTTGGTTCAACGATAAAAGCTCGAATAAATACAGAAAGTACAGTATTTACCCAGCTAGATGCAGCATTTGGGATCTAATATTATAACATCGTTACGTCATCAAAACCTGGGTCATTTAAACACAACTTTCAAAACGGTGAAATACGATAAATTAAACACAGAACTTCGTTGAATTTGTCATTTGTGACTTAGTAAGGGATACATAACACCATTTCAAATACATCTGGATATTAATGAAGGACAATTAATGCAATCCGTCATGTTTCACCTTTGATTCTAGGGTTTTCCGTACATCCATGCGCATGCTCCAAGCTCATAATTACCATCGTAGAACACTGACCAACTGGCTAAAAGAAATGAAATTTTAGAAAATGAATGTCACGGATCGTGGTTAAAAGATATCTATTTTTTAAAAAATATATCTTTAGAAAATAAAAAAAAATTCAGAAAATTGAAAAACTTAATGCAGCTTTAAAGATAGACATAAATAGGAAAAATAAAATCTGTGGTGATCACCAAAGTGGCATAGCAATAATTGTAAGATTTTGCATGGAATAAGTCTGAAGAATTTTGGAAAAATGCTGTGTTTTATTTATTAAAGTACTCAAACCCATTAGAAAAGCAGAAACTTTATGAAAATGGGCTGTTATACAAAGTTTTCTTAGAAAAAGTTCATACAGGCAAATGCAAAATTCATTATGACACTTTTGTAAGTAATGTACATGTAAGAACAGTAATGTATTAATATAGATTGATTAGATTCATATAGATATCATATATATTTAGTAAAGCCACGAGATTGATCCCAATTGGTCAGACTAAATAATATTTTTGATATATTTTAAACAAAAATTTCTAGATGTAGAAGAAATAACTGTTAAGAATTGCCATATATATAAATAAATAATAAACGATTTATTTCTGTATTTCAGTAAAATAGACATTCCAGATCTTCCTGTATGTAACTGTGGAGCACATATAGCCTACAGTAGATCTAGATTAGGAATGATGAATGATCCTGATAGAAGACAAATGTACCAAAATATACTACAAAAGGTATGAAGTTAGTTTCACCCCCCCAACACACACACACACACACACACACACACACACACACAAACACAATCACACATACATTTATTTATCCCCTAAACACTTGCAATAAAAAATTCTACTTTCATAATAGTGGATCACTATTCTGTCAGTAATTTTGTTTAAATTTACCGAAAATTATTAGTAAATATGTTTTTTTTCATGTACATGTATGATTCTGTAATTTAAGGTAAAAGACAATAATAGTCTATCAATAGATATTATGAAAACTTCTTATCATCATAAATGTTTAATAATTTCTGTATCCCAGAAATATAATATTTGTGACTTGTATTTTATGATAATTACATAGGTGAAAATTTGGTGCAAAAATGATCGCAAACCAATCTGCAATCTGGCATGCTTGGCAGCAAGTACCATCCATGTTGTGACTAATGAACCCAGTTAGGAAGATTTAGTTTTATACAGTAAAACCTGCTAAGTGTCTGCCTATATAAAGACCACCTATTTTTAACCAAAAACTCTCACTGCATAAAAACCACTTGTGTTTAAAATGTATTTGTTATGGGTGCATTGTTTGGTCTTTATATACAGGTTTTTCTGTATACCAGTAATTGTGTACATTGGATTATTTCAGCACATTACTAAAGAGAAAGTATGTTTATGTTTGAGTGATGGGAGTCTCTTACCACTGATGGCAGCAAGACTAGGAGCCAAAAAAGTAAGTAATTATGTGGGGGGTTTGCTATTTATTTACTGTAAACAATATTGTTTTAATTATGTACATGTATGTTGCCACTTTCCAAGCTGTATTATTATTAGCTCAAGTGACTTATGCTAGCTGAGCTTATACAACGGTAAAGTATCATATTATCAAATATTCTCTCTTTTTTTCTGTTTTCTTTTTTTTTTTTTTTTTTGAAATTACAGGGCTAATTCAAACAAGATTGTTTTGTGGAGGGCTCCTAGGTTGAGTGTATTAAAATTTGCACAAATCAACTTCCTGTCATCCATGATGACCACCATTAAAGAAAATGACAAAAAAGTTATCAGTGGTCAATATAGTTTTATTTATCTACCTATTTGGTTAAAATTTTATATTTGAAAAGTAGATGTATTACCATTTGTCATATGTAAAACATTTTCCCCCCCAAATTTTTATTGGCTTGTTAGTAGTAAAATATGCAAATAGGGTGCTATATTTAGCTAATTTGTTGAAATCTTTTCTCTGTAACCATTTTGCATTTTGGAATCAAAGTTTGTCTGAAGAATCCAGCTAGTTACACTTCACAGGTCTTATTGGAGTCTCTTCATTTTAAATTTTGAGACTCTTTTTTTTAGTCCCCTACCGGCAAAAGCTGAAGGGGCCTTTGGGTTTGCACTCTGTCTGTCCGTCTGTCACGCCTCAGTTTTCCACACTTTTTAGCTCACCTGAGCTGAAAGCTCAGATGAGCTATTGCTATCCATCTTCGTCCGTCGTGCATCGTCCGTCGTCCGTCGTCCGTCGTCCGTCGTGCGTAAACTTTTTACATTTTAATCTTCTCCTCCAAAACCACTGGGCCAAATTTAATGAAACTTGGTAACCATCATGCCTGGATGAAGTTCTTTCAGATTTGCACAAATGAAGGAGTTATGTCCCCTTGGGGCCCCATAAGGGGGGAAATAGTGAAAAACTTTAAAAATCTTCTCCTCTGAATCTACAAGAGGTATACCTTAGTTATTTCATTTATAACATCCTTAGGTCATCTTTTTTCAGATTTGCACAAATGGTAGCCATGGGACTCAAAATGGGGAAATTATGAGGCACTGAGTGGGGAATTTGATAAAAATTATATATTTGTCACTATATCTTGAAAACTATTAGCTTTTTGTATAGGCATGTATATTAGAATATTGTAGGTATTGACATGACGATCATTTTGATATATAGTTCAAGGTCATATGTTGAAAGGTCAAGGTCACAGCTGCAAAAGAAGACTTAAATTGCTAAATATCTTGAAAACTATTCACATTTTGTATAGGCATGTATATTAGAATATTGTAGGTATTGACATGACGATCATTTTGATATATGGTTCAAGGTCATATGTTGAAAGGTCAAGGTCACAGCTGCAAAAGAAGACTTAAATTGCTAATTATCTTGAAAACTATTAAACTTTTGTATAGGCATGTATATTAGAATATTGTAGATATTGACATGACGATCATTTTGATATATGGTTCAAGGTCATATGTTGAAATGTCAAGGTCACAGCTGCAAAAGAATACTTAAATTGCTAATTATCTTGAAAACTATTAATGTTTTGTATAGGCATGTATATTAGAATATTGTAGGTATTGACATGACGATCATTTTGATATATGGTTCAAGGTCATATGTTGAAATGTCAAGGTCACAGCTGCAAAAGAAGACTAAAATTGCCAATAATCTTGAAAACTATTAACCTTTTGTATAGGCATGTAGATTAGAATATTGTAAGTTTTGACATGACGATCATTTTGATATATGGTTCAAGGTCATATGTTGAAAGGTCAAGGTCACAGCTGCAAAAGAAGACTTAAATTGCTAAATATCTTGAAAACTATTAACCTTTTGTATAGGCATGTAGATTAGAATATTGTAAGTTTTGACATGACGATCATTTTGATATATGGTTCAAGGTCATATGTTGAAAGATCAAGGTCACAGCTGCAAAAAAAAAACTTAAACTGCTAATTATCTTGAAAACTATCAGCTTTTTGTATAGGCATGTATATTAGAATATTGTAGGTATTGACATGACGATCATTTTGATATATGGTTCAAGGTCATATGTTGAAATGTCAAGGTCACAGCTGCAAAAGAAGACTAAAATTGCCAATAATCTTGAAAACTATCAACTTTTTGTATAGGCATGTATATTAGAATATTGTAGTTATTGACATGACAATCATTTTGATATATGGTTCAAGGTCATATGTTGAAAGGTCAAGGTCACAGCTGCAAAAAAAGACTTAAATTGCTAAATATCTTGAAAACTATTAACTTTTTGTATAGGCATGTATTTTAGAATATTGTAGGTATTGACATGACAATCATATATATTTTGAGGTCATATATGTTCAAAGGTCAAGGACATAGCTGCACAAGTATACTGAAATTGATTTATGATTTGGAAATTATTCATTGCACTACAGTTACTTCATGCATATTATATAAACTATTTATAAATGAAATGTGAGTGGATATATTTCTGATAAAGTTTTGTGGGAGTTCTTAACTTGAGAAAACTTTTAAAGTTTCTGTACTTAATATATTGTCTATTGCACTTTGCAAACTGCATTGGACAATATCTTCAGGTGAGCGTTAAGGCCCATGGGCCTCTTGTTTTCTAAATGCTTTTAGATAATAATCTGATTTTTGATATATGAGTCTACCATGATGAGTTACAGATCAAGTTAACGTTTCGTTTCCATCTGCTAATTTTTACCGGAGTTATGGCCCTTCACAGAAATGTTAGTTTTCCACACTTTTTTTCTACACGCTTGCAGAAATGGAACCAATGTTTAGTATGTGACTCTACCATGATGATTTACAGATCAAGTTTATGTTTCGTTTCCATCTGCTAATTTTTACGGGAGTTATGGCCCTTTGAACTTTGAAAATTCACTGAAATTTCAGTTTTCCGCTCTTTTTTCTAAATGCTTTTAGATAATGATCTGATTTTTGGTATATGCTTCTACCATGATGAGTTACAGATCAAGTTTACATTTCGTTTCCATTTGCTAATTTTTACTGGAGTTATAGCCCTTTGATCTTTGAAAATTCACAGAAATTTTAGTTTTCCACACTTTTTTTTCTACAGGCTTGCAGAAATGGAACTAATGTTTGGTATGTGACTCTACCATGATGAGTTACAGATCAAGTTTATGTTTCGTTTCATTCTACTGGTTTTTTTGGGAGTTATGGCCCTTTGAACTTTGAAAATTCAATGAAATTTCAGTTTTTTGCACTTTTTTCTACATGCTTGCACATAATGAATTGTTTTTTTTGGTATATGAGTACATTTTACCTAAAACTTTGGGATTAGTGAAATATGGGACTGGTAGGGGACTATGTATTGTTTTGCAATACTCTCAGAATGCTTGTTTTATTTGTCAGAGTTTATTGTTTTCTTTAAATAATTCCTGAGCAGTTAGACGAGATGAAGATCTTAAGTTATGAAAATAGGAATTAATAATATTTAAAAAGATACAGTTTTATTGGGATTTAAAAACTAAATAACTGTCACATGCAGAATTTTGAATTTTCACAAAAAAAAAAAAAAAAAAGAAAAAAATATCAACATTCTGCATATGTCATCATGTGACATAACTACAAAAGGTGTATATAAATTTTTTTCTGTTTTATAGGTATTTATGATAGAAACAAACTTACTAAGTAAACGGGTGATGGAATCCTTTATCACTAAGAACAGTCTTCAAGACAGAGTGATAATACTGGAGAAAAGTCCAGAAGAAATAACTGATGATGATTTAGACTACCATAAGGTGAAACTTAAAATTGATTATCGGTTGTTTAGTTTCTGGTTGAATCTCTCAATATCAAAATATCTTTATGATTGTACATAAGTAGAGTGTAAAACCTTGTTTTAGTACATTGATAACTTTGCTACCTTAGTTACCACCATAGCATTTTGAAGACCCAATGTCTTTTTTTATGTTTTTGTCGAGCCTGGCATCACCATAAGGTGAGACTTAGGTGTTATTTTTCCGGTGTCATTGGTGGCGGCTTGTCAAATGTGAAAAGTTATGTTAAAGTAATGTATTTTCTGCTCGATCAAAAACCTACCAGGCGAGACATTTAAATATGGAATTCTTGTTGTTTATATTAAACTTCCTTATAATGCTAAAATTTAACTGAACAAATAGTAACAATGAATGAGTTTTTCTGTATTTTTATTACCCATTTCCATAAAGCAAAATTCTTGACTATTTAACAACAGTTAAAACTGTATCTATGGCTCATAGATTCTCAATGAGATGGTGTTCACCAACAAAAAGCATAATGAAAAAATTGAATCAGAAATTATGTACAAACAATTTTAGGTATGACATGAAAAACTGGGAAACACAATTTTGAAAATTTTGACTTTTCATTTTAGTAGATAATAACTTAAAAAAGTACATATTATGAATTCCAAAATTTATTTTACCATTTTATTTCTCAAAATGCAAGCTGTATGCTTATATTTCATATGAATGTATTTCCTTCCCAAAATTCTACTGACTTAAATATTATTTGAATGGAATTTGACAATAGATTATATAGTCCCAAAGTTTTCCAGTGATTGTTTTCAAATTTGGCATGCCTGATGGGAATCATATAAAGAGTTGCATATCTTAAAATAAAGTTACTGCAGGAAAACATACAGGAGTTATGGCCCTTTGAGTGCCATAAAAGGTCTTTATGTAGCAAATAAGACTTTTTTCTGGTCTTCTGACAGCTCTTGTTATAATTGTATGTTTAAATACTCAAATATGTGATTTTCAGTATCATCAATAATTGACATTTCCAATAGCAATTTACCCCCTCTTGTTATTCTTGCTTACATTAAAGCCATTGACAGGCATATATTGCCCCCTCAATGGTGCTCTGGTTTTTGTGTCGCCTGACTGGGCGACATATAGGGATTACTTTCGTCAGCGGCAGCGTCGTCGTCGGCGTCTGTGGCGTCCAGATTTCCTTGTCCGGAGCATAACATTGGTGTTGTACGTTCAAATGACTCTAAACTTGGTGTGCATGTTTCTGGCAATGACTCGAAGTGCAGTACACAAGAACCGCAACTCTATCTTTTTCCGTTTTGAATTATTTCCCTTTGATTGATTTTTATAGAGCATTTCTTGTCCGGAGCATAACTTTGGTGTAGTATGTTCAAATGACTCCAAACTTGGTGTGCATGTTTCTGGCAATGACTCGAAGTGCAGTGCACAAGAACAGCAACTCTATCTTTTTCCGTTTTTTAATTATTTCCCTTTGATTGATTTTTATATAGCATTTCTTGTCCGGAGCATAACTTTGATGTAGTATGTTCAAATGACTCCAAACTTGGTGTGCATGTTTCTGGCAATGACTCGAAGTGCAGTGCACAAGAACCACAACTCTATCTTTTTCCGTTTTTGAATTATTTCCCTTTGATTGATTTTTATGCAGTGTCAGGCGACACATCTGTTTCAAAGAAACATATCTAGTTATTTTTAATTAATTTATTAATTTATTTAATTTGTTGCTTAACTTTTTTGTCTGGGATGTTCTATTAATTTGATTACAAATATATTTTCAGATAGATTTAGTTATTGGAGAACCATATTTTCAGTCTACACTACTTCCTTGGCATAACATATATTTTTGGTATGCTGCTAGAAGCCTAGAGAAACATTTCAGTGACCAGACTGTTATCTTACCTAGGTCAATGTCAATTAGAGCACTTGCTGTGGAATTTGAAGACTTTTGGAAAATAAGAGCACCAGTGAAAAATTGTGAAGGGTTTGACATGAAAGTTTTTGATGATTTCATAGAGGTAAACTTACATTACAGTCAAACAAGTTTTTGATAAGCCTCCTCTCTATAAAGCCATTTTTGTGACTTCCCTTGAGTGGTCATTACCATGCTTATAGACTTGATTGTTATTTGGTTTGTTGTTCCTGGAACTTTCTGGAGTAAATGATGCCAGTGTGGGCATTTTAAATGTTGAAAATTCAGACAAATGATAAATCCTTTAATGCATCACTTCTGCTGTAAATTCAGCAGTTTTCAGGTAAATTTCCTACAGCCAAAGTGGTCTAAAGTAAACACTTAAGAATCACAGCACCTCTCAATGCCTGGTTTCGAATCCCACTTGGGACAGATCCTAGTGTGAGAAAGATTGTTAGTTCACTTTTTTAAGGTCAGTGGTTTTTTTTGGGCACTCTGTTTTCCTCCACCATCCCAGAACTGACCACCTTGAAATACATGTAAGTGAATGAGTCTTGACTGGGGCATGAAACACCATAACTCCACTCCAATCCACTACTATAGCCAAAAATCTTTTACAGAAAAAAATTTGGAAATGGTAAATACACAATTTTCAGCTACAACTAAGCACAGGCAAGTTGACAATACCAAATATTAAAGCTTATTGGATTTTCTATAAAAATTTTGCACAATTTGTTGTCTTGCACAGTGATTCAGATAATAATCTTTGTTGCTCTTTAGCATCAATTTTAAATCATATTTAATGTTTTTGTAATTTATTTGTAGAAATCATCAGATATATCAGATGCTGATGTTGAACCTCAACCATTATGGGAATATCCATGTCAACCAATGAGTGAAATAACAAATATTTTAACTTTAGATTTTGATAAATTTTCTGGTTTAGAATCCACCAAAAATAATGAAGCAGTTATTAAAATTAACAGGTAATATAATGCTTACAGTAGCATGTAGTTCAGTGTAGAGTGTCAACTTTCCAGATCCTGAGATCATAGATATTAATCCAGTCAAGATATGACCTAGCAATATATTTTACCTTGGTATTTACTAAGCAGCTAACAGGATAGTGGATGGTGGGGCATTAAACTTTGTAACTTCTGTTTTCGTTGCCTCAAGTGTGGGCTAGTAGAAAACTGACATGCATTATATACATTGCAAGCCTTGAATGCACCAAGGTACTCTAGTTTGATCAAGTTGGCACTAATATCATGGTACAAAGATTAAAATGTACTGGAACAAGCTTAAGGCTTACTCAAGGAGTTAAGTTCTTTGTTATATTTTTAGCTATGAATATAACGAAACCAATTTACTTGCTCTTAATTGTTGTGAACATTGAAAAATGTGTATGGATATTTGTTTTTTAATCACAGATGTTTGTAAAATGTTTTTTTTTTTTTTTAATTTTTTTGTTAAATGCATAGTTTCTAGAACTTATAAAACCCCATCCTTGTGCCAAAAAAGATTCAATAGTAATATGTACTTAAGCGTGTGCTAAATGGTCGCCTCTTGGCTCAAACCCCACTCTGACAGATGCTAGTGTAATGTTTGTCAGTTTTCTTTGGGTACTCCAGTTTCCTCCACCATCCCAGAATTTACTTCATTGATTTAAGTTGAGAAATCTTGCCTTGGACACAATACAATATTATTACACTTCACCACTTTGTGTTCAAGGCATAATTAAATAAATGATGCATAACTGATTTTTATGTGCTTCACAAATAGCTATTGATATTTTGATGTAAATAAATTATTTTTCACCACAGGATAAAACCAAAATATTAAATAAGTCAATCCTCTTTACTGCTAACTAAACATCTGTTCAATTGTGATGTGATATTTATCTAATTTTAACTTCATGTACATGTATATATATTTTCAGCCCTGGATCTTGTAATGCTGTTGTTTTGTGGACAGATTTTAACTTTGATCAAAACCATGTTCTCTCAACGGGACCAACCACAACACCATGTCCTGGGAAAACTGTCAAGTGGGATATGTTTACAAGACAAGGAGTCCATCTGTTTAAAATGCCTAAAGACAATACCATGTGCAATAATATACTCGTTAAAATAGTTTTTAAACCTGATATTGGCGATATTGATATAAAATTCCATTATAACTGTAGTTAGTTAATAAATGTTTTAATATATCTTATCTGTACATTTATCATTTTGTAAATTTAGCCATGCAACAGTGAAACTGCAATAACTAGACATCAGTTTCTTGGATAGTAATAAAAAAGAAGCATATTAAAGACTCAAAAAATGCAAACAAAGAAAACTGTAGCAGTTACAACAAGTGTTTTCTAACACAATACTTAATTTTGTATAATTGTGTCTTATTCCAAATTCATATATTTACAGATTAAAAAAGATTCTGCAATTTTAGTTCGATATTTATCAAATATGGTAGATTTGGTTTAATTGCATTTCAGCAAATTTTATGCAATTTACTTGACTATGCAAATAACCAAAATGCCTTGCAAAATTTATGGATACATTTGATGCAGCCATTTTTAACACTGTACAGTGTATTGTCAGTGCATTGTGGAAACATCCATCAAAACAATGGTCAAATGATTAGAAAAGAGAGGCTTTTAAAGGTGACAAGATGGAATGGCCTTTGTTATCTTAACTGTAAGATTCAAACACAACAATATGATTATTTATTAAGTTACTTTTAATTTATGCCTCATTCTTAAAATAAAATCACAATATACAAAGCATTGCTACAATGAATCAATAAATAGTGTAAGAATTTTATACATCTATGATATATATAACAATAATATATAAAAGTACATCTCTTATCACTTCATAAAATAGTATTTGTTTTTGATTTCTACAACTCTGAATTCTTAACCATATGACTATATATTGTGTGTTTTTCCATTGTAGTCAAAAAAGTTTTGTAATGGAATGTTTTAGAAAACAATTACCTCCCTTTAATTCTATGAACAGAATTTTTTTCACAAAACTTGAAATAAAACAAAAATGCTCTGTCTTAAAATATTTTTTCTTAAAATAACTTTTTCCATGAGAAAATACTATGACAAAATAATTTTTTTTCAGGACAAAAAAAGGGTTATGGCACTATTTCTGTAACATAATAAAGGGTTATATATATGTTAAGGAATTGAGAAAAAAAAAATGCAGGGCCATACCAGGGTTCCAATACTTTGAATAGGCAAGTTTTTTTCTAACCAACCTACCCTAATTGTTATATACTCCTGTTCCATGTTTTTCATGGTCCAACAATAGGGGGAATCACACTAGAATTCTCTGAGATGGCCCACAATTAGCTGTCCATCAATACTTAGAGAAACACTTGCCTTTATCTCTTGCAATATAGGGCGAGTTCTATACAAGCTGTGCAAACCAGCCCACTACACTCCTCCACAATGTTCTCAAGTTTTCCATGGTCCAAGACATTAGAAATCTCTCCCAAATGATCTCGGTTCACAATTGACAGATCATTACTTCTGCACTTGCCATCAGACTGTTACAGAAAGAGAACACAGAGATCTACTTCATCACAGGTGAGTGTTCTATCCAGCTAACCAGAAAACTAAATAGGTATACAAAGGTCAGGTTACATTCTTTCTGGGACAGGAATGAAACAAACGGGAGTATCGGGATCTTGCAGTATAGGAATGTGCTCTACTGGGCTAACCAACCAATGAGCTGCACCAGTTTGTAAAGGCTAGGTTACAATCTTATTGAATTAGTGAAGAAAAAGATCTTTTTGTTACAACTGTAAGAAATAATCTGGTTTGTATTTACAAAATACAAAATATATGACAATAACAAATATGTGATCCATGATTCATGATTCTGATAATTAATGGTACACAAAATTTGTGAAAAATATTTAAAAAGAAAAAAGAAGCATTTGTGTACAATAATTCCAAGTAAAAATGTATGCATATGATGGTATGGCAATTAGTTTTGAAGAAAAAAATATGAAATTCATTGAAATATTAAATTTTTTTATGCATAAATTTATAGTAAGTCATGGTGTATTTGATATCTAAATATTTCAGATCTTAATCATACATATCTGAGCCAGAACTTTAAACTTACCAGTTCAAGAGCCTGAAACAACAGATTTTGCATTGTTTTTTCACTGGGTCTAAAGACAATGATTTAATGTTAAATCATTTGACAAGGGAGATAATCAATGCAGGCTTAAAGCCTGTAGTTTTTAATCATTAAATGACAAATTGACTTGTTTAATGTGGTATATAGTAAAATATATATTCTTTACAAATTCTCTGTTTTATAGCTGTGACAAAGCCTGGTCTTAACGATGAAAAAAATTTATAAAATGTCAAAAACATTGTTTTAATGCTAATGCAGCACAAACAATTTTTTACAGAGTGTTTCTAGATTTTATACATCATTAAAACAATGACATGATTATACATCATTAAAACAATGACATGACTTACTTGGAATGATTTGTGACACTTCAATACCACACATTATAAATACAGTAACATTTGCCATTATAATTCATATACATATGTATTTACAATAAAAGAATTTTAATTATCTGGTTATACAACAATATAAATTAATATTCTATATAAAAGAATTTAAACTACAAAAAAATATTTCAAACAAGTTTTGAAGTGTTACATGTGTAATCCATAAGTTTTTTAAGAACTAAAAGGCAATAAAAAGTGTCCCTTGACTGTGTATCACATCTTGTAGATCATATATATATATACATAAATTACCTGAAGACAGCAAATGCCACTAAATACATGTACTTGTAGATCACCTATATAAATGCATCACTTTAAAGAGGTCAATTAACTTTATATTGGATTATAATGCTGACCACAATTGCTCTTTAGGATTTTGTGCATGTGAGCTAAAAACTATTATTAAAATATCAATTTTGATCTATAACATAATGCATCATCTTCTATCATAGATTTTACATTTTGCTATTAGAACTTGTTAATCCTGTTTTAAAAAACTTCAGATATTTATGACACATATAGTTTTGGACATGTGATTTATCTAAGCTCCATTTTATTCATGAAAAAAAGGTCTATGGAAAATAACTGCAAAAACAGAGTTACAATTCAGATCACAAAATGTAAGAACAGTTTGTGTAAAATAATTCAAGAATTGGAATTTGTCAGAATTTTCAATTTTGCCATTTTAGTTATACAACAGTAACTGGGTTTTACCTGCCATATCCAAAGAATGGCTAACTCTATATATTAATAAGTCTTGATGATACCACTAATAAATACTGATATTAAGATAAGTTAAATAAACAAGTAAATCTTGATATCTAGTGATCTAAATCATAAAAAAAAAAAAAAATAAGTGTCATAGATCATGATCAAAACTTTCGACTAATCAAATCATTGCAACACATGTTGCCATGGTTCCTTTTTAATTTCTTAAATAGGTAATTATGCAGCAATTATTGCACTCTACTGTTTAAAAACATGACTAGCCTTAAATAAAATCCTCAATGATTTATATTTTAAACAAATAAATATCCAATATTGTATGTACAACAGCCCTATAATGTACAGTAAAACCAAAATACACGTACCTTGAACAGTGTGCCAGTCGAGAAAATGTGACCAGATAAGATTTATTGAAAAACAGACAATAAACCTTATATAGCATCCTCATCTATAAAAACACTCTAAACAGTATGCCAGTTGTGAATGGATTACTGGCAGATTTATTGAAGAACAGTAAACTACTAGTTTAATTGGATCAGATTTACTGAAAAAAACTAAATCCTGCTACACCATCTGTATAAAGGTCATCTGTTTATAGAGACCACTGTTTAAAGGTTTTAAACCATAAGGAAACCTTTATATAAGGATAACCTGTCTATAAAGTCCAATATGTCTTAGGCCAGACAGGTGGTCTTTATACTGAAGGTTTACTTCACATGTATAACATTCTGATAATGTTTGGATATTGAATTAAACTGCAAGTTCATATCAATTAGAAAAGCAATTATTTTTTTGGTGACAGTCCAATGCTGCAAAAACTTCAAAGATATCACTAAAAAAGTACTATTATATACTAGCGGATAAAAGTAACCGTGCATCAATAAAATTTATAATTTCGCTATCATTACTGAATGTATAAATCTTAAAATTTGCACAAATGGTATATACCTCTATCATATCGCTTGGTCATTGCATCAATTGCAGTGATTTTTACGCTTCATGCGCACGGGTCGGTTTTCACGCAATTGTCACCCAGCATTTCAGTGTGACAATATTTTAGGAATAATTTACTGTTGTTTGTTTGTTCGGACACCAGAAAACCAGAAAAGCAAGTTTATTCAGTTGAAAGCTTCCATAGTGTAATGCCTAGGCTAAATGAAAATGATCGCCTCCGCGCAATTGATATGCTTGAGGCTGGTATGACCCAAAGCTTTGTCACTAGACATTTTGGTGTCCACAGAAACACTGTTTATGCTTTATGGAAACGATACCAACAGTTTGGCACCACTAGAGACCACCCTTGTTCAGGACGTCCACCCGTAACGACACGTCAGCAAGACAACCATATCTGGCCTGTGCACCTCTGGAACCGTTTCCAAATTGCCAGTTCTACTGCCCGCAGCATTCCTGGACTACACCCAATCAGACCCAGAACAGTATGAAATCGTTTACGGGAAAGACAAATTCGCCCACCACTTCCAGCAATCCGGCCAATTCTTCAACGACTTCATCGCACAGCTCATCTTGCATGGTGCAGAACACATTTACGCTTCAATCGACGAGACTGGGCACAAATTACTTTCACCGATGAGTCCAGATTTCACTTGGACAGCCGTGACGGAGCTCCAGAGTTTATCGGCGCATTGGAGAACGTTTCCATGACGTGTGTGGTGGAAAGACGTTTGTTCTGTGGGGGCAGTGTTATGGTTTGGGGTGGCATCACAGCGAATGACAGAACTCCTCTGGTAGTCATTGACGGGAATTTGACCTGTGTACAGTACCTTGATGAAATCCTACAGACCCATGTCATCCCATTCATTCAAGGACAGCAACGTAACGTCACTTTTCAGCATGATAATGCAAGACCACACGTCGCACGGGTTGCAATGGATTTTCTGGCACAGCATAATGTCAATGTGTTACCGTGGCCAGCCGTTTCACTCGACCTTTCTCCAATTGAACACATAAAATGGATGAAAAAGATGAAATGGAACGCCGATTACATCATCTGCCTAATCAGCCTGTTACATTGCAAGGGTTGGCACAAGCGTTAGACCAGATATGGAACAACATCCCTCAAGCATTCTTTAGGCATTTAATCAACTCTATGAGGCGTGGCTGTCAGTCCTGTGTGAATGCTAATGGTGGTCACACACGATACTGATCTTGTGAACTGACTTTTACTATCTGTTTCTAGTCCCCTGCTTATGAAATAACAGTATCTGTAACCTTTTCAATGACATGAATTTGTAAAGAAATATCTAATAAACAAATACGAAATTATTCATTGCTTTGCATTTTCAAATTATTTTATAATCTCACATTTCAGTCATGCACAGTTACTTTTTTCCGCTAGTATACAAATAACTTACCTTTAACTACCTTTTAGATGCACAGTATGACAAAAATATTTTGGAAACTTAGGTAAAGTCTGACAAAAATACACCACAAAATATTATTGAAAAAAAAAAAAAAAAAAAAAAAAAAAAAAAAAAAAAAAAAAAAAAAACACATGTTTTTTCTTTAAATAAACTGTATAATGCTTTGTGGGAAAAAAATTCATTGAACAGAAAATGTTGAAAATTAACATAAGTTCTGACAGAATACACCACAAAATATTATTGATTTCCTTTAAAATAAATATTTTTTCTTTCTTAAATAAAATGTATAATGTACATATACATATACAATTATACATATACTGCAAATAACGCACAATAAACTGCAAGTAGTTTTAAATCATAAAATGACAATAAACCAGAATGATATGTTTGGTTGTACAATATATATAAATTTTAAATATGAAATAGAATAAACAAGTTGCAACATAAATGTCTTATATTGAAACAGTGCTTGAGCATAGCCAACGATATTGCATAAATCAAAATCGCAGATTACAAAACCGCAGACTAATATTATGGGCTCTTATCATGTAGGTTATCTCATTTGTAACAAATATGACAGACCCTTATAATACGGGTTTGTTTTTTATTATTTTTAACAGATACAACTAATCAATTATTTTTGTTAATATGCTCAAAATAACACTAAATATCTCTAACAGAGTTCTCCATTAAAAGACTTTGGTTTTTTGCCAATAATTGATGTTTGTTACATATATTTTTTTGTTTGGTTTTCTTCTTCAGAAGATGGATTAGATAGCAAGATAATCTGAAATATCATCTATCTACAAATAGTATTACAACTATTAGCTTTTAATGATATTTTCTGTATTTTTATTTCTTTTCTTTTTTGTACATATAAATGTTGGTTTAGAAATACTTATATACAGTAAAACCTTATTATAATGCCCCCTTGATCCTCTAAATAACTGTGGTACCTTACTTATCATCACTAAGTTAAGGACTGCCTTGGTGACTCGTTTACTGTCAACCACAAGAGCAGAAGGTCATGCATTCAAACCCTGGCAGAATCATACATACTTTAAAATTTGAATATTACTTCTCTACCTGGTACTCGGCATTAAGAAATAGAGTATCTACTGGTTCATCCAGTGCTAAGACAATGGACTGGGAGAGTGGTATGCTTGTCTGCAGCACATTGGCTTGGTGAGCTAGCACCATACCAAAAAGTCACCCTGAGAGCATGCCGATACATGACAGACCATAATACACAATTAGATTTATCCATAGAGATTAAAAAACCTGATCTTGTCCCAAAAATTAATGATGTAACATTAAACATCATTATATCAACATCAACAACTGAGTTCGGTACAAAAATCCCTATTTTCAAGTCTCAGGATTTTACCAATCCCCTTAATAATGCCAAAATTTGTTGGGGAAAAATGATTGCAAATAATTTAATATTTTTTATTTTGATTATTGGTCCATAATTTATTTAATGTTGGTATGTTGTCAAAAAGCTGCAACATGATATGAGAGCAAAGCTGGTCCACTCATCTTGCCAATTGAAAAATAAGTGCTTTTGAACACAGAATGTTGATACCTGAGGTTTGTCACAGCCTGAGTGGCTCAGTGGTACAGAAGTCTTACATAAGACTTTAAATTTAAATACTGCTTCCTCATCTTGGGCTTGGCATTAAAAGAACATAGTATCAAATGGTTCACCTTGTGTTGTGATAATGCGGCAGAGGAAATGCTTGTTCATGGCATATTAACTTGGTGATCTTGCACCTTAACAAAAAGTTACCCTGATTTTGCACTAGTACACGGCAGACCTTATTACACACTCCCTCATCTCAAGCATACACAAACTTGTTCTCAGATTACTTGTTGCATTTATCATGAATAGCTAAAAAACTGTTGATGCCATGTTAAACATTAATACAACTGACAAAACTGAAGTTTGTATTCATTGGCAATGACATTTAAAACATATAAATAATATGGTGTATACATCTTGCAGATAACTTTAAACTCAAGCTCAGATTTATCAAAATTAACTCTTCCTTCAGTATCTTACTGCCACGAACATGTGTATTTCTAAATCGTTCAAAATGTTAAGAATAATTTTTTGACTTTTAAAGAAACGGAATACAATTGAACATTTTGTGAATTTACTTTTATGTGGTAATATATTATTTGTGATAATGAAAGATTTATGAAAAGTTTCTGCTGAAATTAAAAATAAAGATTTGATGCTACTCTAAAGATTAAAATTATTGAGCAAAAACCCAACAAAGTAAACTATTACACATCTGATTTTTTTTAAAATTCACCAAACTAGCTTGCAAGCAACAATGGTTGAAATGCATCAAATAAATGATTTGTGAGAACTTAAACTGGATATTGTGTATCTTTATTTACAGTGAGAAAAGAAAAAAAAATTAAAAAGTCTAAAAAGGCAATGCATCAATGGCATTGTACAGAGAGATGGACACAACAGAGTACAAGTTAATGTGTTATAATGATATTAAGTTACTGTGAAATTATGTATTAAGTACAGTAGATATACAGATATACTTTCATACCTTAGTACTATAACAGATGAATACATATTATTAATCATTTAGTGGGCTTGTATGTACATGTATCTGATTTTAGGTAACATAATTTTTATCAAAATGGTGGATAAAATGCAAATAGAGACACTTTTTAAAATTTTGGTAACATACTTGAAATTTTAATCAACAATTTTAACCAACCTGATGGACAAGATGTATTTCTCTCTCTCCCCCCCCTCCCCAATAAGCTTTGCTGAGCCTTGGGATGAAAAGGTTCAATAAACTACTAAGTGGTCCAATAGGGACCATCATTCTCAACTGGTTTAGATTACAATCCAGACAACATTTAGCTCCAACAGGTAAAAGATTTTAAAAACATAAGTAAAGTAAGTGTATCCTTTGACCTTAAAACCACTTCAATACTTAGTGGCACAATATTGTATTGATAAATATAATGGCATGCAATCTGAAACAATACCACATATAAATAATGGTGTCTATATGTCAGTTACCTGCAGAGTGTGAAATGTAGTGTTTAATAGAGTGCAATACATAATCTTTTATGACATATGTTATACGAAAATCTAGATGTGGTGATTGGAAAAACAAATTATCGACTTACAAAAACACATAACCCTTTGTCTCAAGCAAACAGTTTAGGCCTTTTCAACTTTCAATGCATATTTTGAGATACCTGTAACTCTAAATGCAGCATGACTAATATTTCTCAGACATAATGATACAAATGAATTTTTGTGACAAATATCTTTGATGATTCTGCATGATCATTTGACATTCATTTGGTTTAAAAAACTATTTGATACATTATTATGTTTTGATATAGATGTGATGGTATGATCTGCCATATTCTGCAAGAGTACCAAATAAGATTTTCAGAAGACGCTATTGATACTACATAGGAGAACCATAATACGATCTTCAGAAGACACTACACCATCAATTGGTGAATCTTTGCAAAGACTTAACTTTCAATTTATACTGGGGTAGTTTCAGGTTTTATATGCTAAAACATAAAAAATTTAATTTTACATTAATTAGCAATCTGAATCACACACAAATTTTTCAAACAATAAAAATTATTCGTTATCTATTACAACATCATCTCAAACACCAAATTCTGGAAAATGTCTTCATCAAAAATTTTCAAAAAAAAAAAAAAAAAAAAACCACATGGTATAAGCTAGCAATATACATGTATATATACATGTACTGTAAATCAAAAATGTTTAAGAGAGATTAAATTTTCACTTTTTTCATGGGTAAGAAAAAACCACCCAATTTAATGTCAATGAAATCTTCATTCATCACCAAGGTCCTATTTATTTTTTACAAAACTCAATTCCATGAAATTTTCTCTAAATATTTTTTTTAAATTGCAAATTCAAAATTTTAACTATAGAAATCTTAATTACTCTACAGCATATGGCTTTTGGATCAGAGATGAGAGTTCATTACAAAAATACAGTAGAACCTGGTTGTTATCTCCTTCAATAACTTTGCATACTTCTTTTTCACCATAGTCATTTTAAATCCTGAAGTATTTTTCTTTGGTTTTTTCTTTAACAAGAGGTATATGGGCTTTCATCTCAGGCGAGCTAAAACTCTCTCGTGAATTATTGCCAAACCTCTTTAAAACACCAAAAAAAGACAGCAATGAATCATGGTTTTACAGTGTACTATCTTTCTGAAGGTCTTAATCATCAACAAGATTCTAAATGTCATATACTGATATATGTGATTTCATCACTTTTTCCTGGTAAATATATTAGACAGATTAGCTTTAGATGTCGTATCTTTTATTTTGTTCATCATTCTGACTTTCATATCTTCAGACTGGGGTGGTGTTCCAAACGCTCCCTGTGATGTGATACTTGAACTTCTGAAAATATAAAAAAAAATTAAAAAATTAATTAACATAAAGCTTACATAAGTTCATTGGTAAGTCAAATTCTAAGGAGTCATACAAGACTAGTGTGTTTTATTTGGCCAATTAGTCTGAAATATTTTTCTACGATAATGGTGTTCAGAGTTATTAAATGCTCCAGATAAATGTCAGTAGAATTAACCAAAGTATAGCACTTTTTAAAAAGATCTAAGTTTTGTTGGTCAACCTGTAAGTGTGGTATTTGCTAGGAGTTTTACCTCCTATTTTGATTCTGGGCCTTGTTGACTGAGTGGTCTAAAACACACACTTACCAATCACAGTGCCACTTACCACCAAGGTTTGAATCTTGCACATTCAGATCCTAGTTTGAGAAATCTTGTTAGTTCTCTTGTTTGATGTCTGTCGTTTTCTCCGGGCACTTCAGTTTCTTCCACCATCAAAGAACTGACTACCTTGATAGAAGTGAAAAAATCTTGACCAGGGTATAAAAACACTGTTAATCCACTCCAAATCTATTGCGATTCAGATTTTCTCTCAACTTTCATTAATTATTCGGCTCTTAAAGTAATCTAAACATAAACAATATTTAAGATGCTCAAAAGTTGAAATTTGGCTTTGGAGACTAACACCTATATAATCAAGTCCATTTGAATATTGATGGTCAGGTATTTCTCATAATAACCATATAGATTTGAAGCTGATAAGTCCAAAGACTAACTACTATTAGTTATTGGGAAACAAGGGCAAAGTAGGATCTGTAATTCAAAATTTTGTATAGGAATATTAAAGTGATCCCTGTATTGTGACATCACAGGACAAATACTGTCAATCAATGATCATAATTAAATTTGACACAGTTTTTATAATGTAAACTTAAGTTTATGATGGTACCATGACCAGATTTCTGGACCATATATAACTTTAGGATTATATACATGTATATATGACAATCACTGGACAAGACTTATAGACCAAATAAAACTTCAGAACCTGTACATACGCCAGACTTTCAGACCACATACAAAATCATGGACTATATATCTGACAGACCAAGGGTCAGGAACATCTACAACATTGGGACCTGTACATCTGACAGTCAATGGGCTTCACTGCTCTTGGATTAAATATAACATAAGGACCTTTACATATCTGCCATACATGCAGGAAAGCTTTTGGACTACATTCAACATCAGGACTTCAACATCTGCCCAACACTGGGTGGAAAAACATTGGTTTTTAGTAATAATAAATATAATCTAAACAAGAACAAGTTATATTGATTTCTTAGTTCTACATGACACATATTTCTTTACAGTAAACAGCAGACTGAAATAAGACTTTGATACCAATGATGTGTGAAGGATTTGGGAATTGTTTGTTTTGACTGAATTAAATAAGAAGAGAAGCATATATCTTATGTAAAACTTAAAGACCATACCTGCGAGGACTGGAACAGCAGACAACTTTCTCACTCATTTACAATATCACATTAAGTCTATCATAACACAGTCATTACAGACAGGGGGGGAAATATCAGCTCAGTCTTCATTTTATAGATAGAAGGCAATGTTGACTTTAAATTTGATTGAAAACAGAAAAAAATACCAGTAACTTCTTGATGTTATGTATAGGAGGCAATTTTGACTTTCAATTCCATTTATCATTCATCACAATAAGTGTTTATCTTTTTGATGTATTGATTTGTGTTCTTGGTTGGATGGCTGTTGCCAAAAACATGTTTTTAAATTAAATTTTTTTTTCTATTTTAAACAGTTGAATCTTCTAAAAGGCTAAAATCTTCAGCTTAAAAGCTTCAAAATGTGTTTAAAGTATGTGAGCTCAAGGATAAAAGTTTATTAGTAAATTACATTAGATCAACTTTGAAACTGAAGAATCTAAAAGCTGCGGTTTTGTAGATTCAATTCAGACTTAAAACAATAAAAAATAAAAATAAATAAAAATGAAACAAGAATTAGCTGAAATTCTTAGGTTCACTTTGAAATAGAGTGACATTCATGAAAAGGAAGAGTTGCTATGAGCAACTGAATCAATGATCCTCAAGATAACACTATAGGCTCTCGATAATTTTTTTATTTTATATACCATGTGTTATAATTCTTATTTACAAGCACTTCAAGTCAATACTCTACTCAAATACAACATGAATAAATTGACAATAACTTTATTCCATCTTGGACAGTAAAAATATGATTTATTCTATATATAACATGAATAAATGGTAACATCATTTCAGTGAACAGATCTCAATATAGCATACTACATTAGATAAACAAGTACATCCTTATAAGTATAACCTATATTCACATAAATTGAATTCAGTTGAGAACTTACACCCATACAATGATATGCATTTTTATTTCTTTTATTTGATTTGGTGTATACATTATTAGGTTGTTCAATGTAAATTTGAAATTATGACCTTTAAACTCTTTGGACTTGATGCTTCTGATAATAAAAAAAACCCCAAAATTTTGAAATGTACAGAAAATAATTGAAAATTGAAAGGTGGTATTTTGGGGTTATTAAATTTTGTTCAAATTTAATTTCATATTTTTCATTGTATTTTACTTATATTTATCATAATGTTTTTATTTCTTTATAGCAGTTACAGAGTAACTATTTTGTTGTAATTTTAGTTTGTACACACATTATAATGGATTGTTTTGTTCCAACTGACTTTAAATTTTTCACATTGAAATTATTATAATACATGAATAACAAACTTTTTGCTTCCAACAGCCTCCGTGGCCAAGTGGTATAATGCCACAAGCAAACAAATAACAACAACTCTTACTGCCTAAGTTCAATCCCAGTTAAGTAGACCCTAGAGTAAGAAACATTGTCAGTTAGCATGCCCACCATCAACTTCAGTTCCCTCAAAAATCTCTGAAATGACCACCTTGAAACATTATTATAATGTGGTAACCACTATCACTTTATGTCATTCTTAAAGGTGGTGGACCAAAGGTCCTAAGCAGTGGCTTTTAGACCACAATGTCTCTCAATGTCTAGGTATGATGATTTTCAGTTCAGCTGATTTAAGTATAAGAAAGCTTAATTGGCAATTTGTTGTCTTAAGTCAGTGATTTCCTCTTGAAATACCTGTATTTGTTTTTTTAACATCCAAAAGCTGACCGTTTTTAAACATCCAAAAACTGATCGTCTAGATATAAATAAAAAAAAATGACCGAGGCTGGGCAGCTGCGTTATAAATCTCTGTAACTCTTCTTATCGAAACAAATGCAATTATTTGTAAAGTAAAACAAAATCTCATTACAATATAATTAAATACTGTACTGATGACATTTGAACTTCTCAACCTTAAGATAACTAATTCATAACAGGTTATCACAAATTCTGGACTACTTGAATGATTAAACGTAAATTCTTTCCTACATTAATAGACATCACTACATAAATACCCTACACAATCATTTCCGCTATTCAGCCAGCTAAGAGTAATCGTAGTTGATGGATTATCACTTGTAAATATAAAAAAATCTCTTCCAAGTAAACAATATGACAAGATTTTTACTTTCCTAAGAAATTTGAATTTTATTACTTTTACAAATATTTCCACTATATGAATTTTCCATCTTGACCTCACAATCTTAATTAATTGGTAGTCATGACCAATTTGTAATATGTTGTAACTAGTGGAGTGGTATGTTGATTAATTCATATGTCTGCTTGTTTTTTTCATAATCAATCAAACTGATCACATTTTCGAAATATATTCCATATACAAATTTATAAATTTTGAAGGGGTTTCAGTGGCTGAGTGGTCTAAAGTGTTCACCTACAGATTACAGTGCCTCTCACAGCTTAGGTTTGAATCCAACTCTGGCAGTTCCTTGTGTAAGAAAGTTGTCAGTTTGCTTGCCTTGGTGGTTTTCTCACAGCACTTCAGTATCCTCCAACATCAAGAACTGTCCTGTCGCCTCAATATAAGTGAAAGAAACTTGACTGGGGCATAAAGCACCATTTTATTTTGGATTTTAATTAATGTTGAAAAAGAGATCTTCAAATTGTACTTAGGTAAAAACATATTTTCAGTTTATGATAATATGCAAAAACCTCTTTAAAATCTGAATTTTGATAGGGTACACTGAATTTATAAACAGTAGATCAGCCAATCAAATCATAGTTAGGTTAAACCAAAAAGCAAGAAAAAAATTGAAAAAATCCAAACTTTTCAGTGTATCACATATAAGATAAAAGATTTCCTGAAATTAACTTTAGAGCAGCATTTACAAGCACAGACACAAGTATCTCTCTCTCTCTCTCTCTCTCTCTCTCTCTCTCTCTCTCTCTCTCTCTCTCTCTTTCTCTCTGTATGTATTGTATAATAATTAAATAACACAAATACCAGTTAATTTTTGATGTGCCAGATGTGCACATTTCGGAAATTAATTCCTCATCAGTGACACTAAGACCGAAAAGTTCGATAGATAAAAAACATAAGCCAAAAAGTTTCAAATTATTGAATCTAAAATTCCAAAATTATGTAAAACCAAATATTTAAGACAATTATTTAGTTTGTATTCTTCAGATGGACATGTTAAATAATCAGAGTCTGATCATCAGCCATTTTAGTAAAAGCGACGATTTATCACAATTTAAATAGTCGATTATCAACACCAATTGAGACTACATATAATTTTTCTGCCTGTTATTATTACAGTTATTATTATAAATAACTTTGTATTCTTGATCATTTTAGGTCATGTCCTTTTGTTACTTGTATAAACATTCCAATAAATAGGAAATATTAGTTCCAAATGGTACATTTTTGCAGTTACATGCAGTTCTCCAGAAAATGGAGGTTTGCACAAGAAAAACAACAACATAGCATTAAAAGTGTCTATTTAGCTGAATTAATTTAATTTCTAGCAAATCATATCAAGTACACTGTATTTATACTTCAGAGAGACATTTAAATTCACATTGACCAAGTCCACCCTACTGATAGTATACACAATAATCAACTAAGATTCTGGGGTTAACCTTGTGATGGCCAATCAAATGTGTCAAATGAATAGTCTGGCTCTCAGTCACTTAATTCCAATCAAAATGGGATAAGTACCAGTCTTATAAGTCTGTAGGCTTGAGGCAGACTATTATGAACTTCCTGTGATCACTATAATATCTTATTTTATCATGTAATCAAGGATTTGGGATTCTAGGATGATTTGTGGACAGGTCTTTTAAATCATGTTCTGATTATGGTCTGAAAATTTCTCATCATCCAATGGACAATTTATGAGTCATTTGAGCCACATCTTAATTATAACCCTAAGCCGATCAGGAATTATTCAGTATTTATTAACATGTATCTTATCACAGGTTTACCAACACACTATCAGTATCCTAGAGCAATATGGCCAAAGTCCTTTTTTTAAAGTTTGACTTTTACGAACTTTTCAACTAATCAAGAAGTTTTCATCTTGACTTTATAATCTTATATGATTAAAGATTTTATTCTATTTTTGGCTGCTTATACACTTGATTTATGTATGTCATGTATGTATGGATATTTATGTATCCCAGAGCGAATTGTTCTAAGTCTTCTATATAATATGACTTTCACAAACATTTTCCTAATCTAGAAATTTCTATTTTGCCTTCATAAACTCATTTGATTTGAATGATTAAACATATAAGCTTTTTCTCTACTTTAAGAAGCCTCAACATTGATTTAACGGTGTCATATCCTAGATTAATTTGTCCACAAGTCTTACTTGTACTATCTACAAACCTTTCTGCTGATCTTGAAATTTCCATCTTTGCTTCATAATCTCTGATCATAGAATTAACGACTTCTTCATGTTCTGGGGCAATCTGCGACATATCTTGGCGTAAACAACGTAGTCCTGGTAACATCGCTTCTTGGACTAGCTGGTCGTTAATAACTGTTAATCCGTCAAGGAAATATAAAAATTTCATCATCTACTTAACGAATAAAAATTTATTTTATTTTATTTTTTTTGATTTATCAGAATGTTGCATAAATATTCTTAATCATTGAATGTAAAGAAGAATTATTAGTCAGAGGAACAATGTAGCTCACATGTACATTTGCCCATTTAAAAATTTGACACTGGATATTAATGCTCACACTGCATTCAACTATCTGTGTGTGTGTGTGTGTGTGTAGTGTGCACTTAAAGAACAATTTAGCTCACTTGCATACCTTTACCTTTAAAACCTATAACCAGAGATACTCATGCCCAAACCAAGTTAATAAGACACAACCTATTTTTGAATGAAGGCAATTCTATGGGTTTTGTAAACAAAATTTTAATTATTTATTAAACAATAGATCTACATTCTTGTAATATATTGCTCTGGTTGTCTCACTAGAAAAAATCCTGAAAATTCAGCTGGCAACATTAAGTGTCAATAACATTAGGTATGCAGTTTTTGCCTGGTTTCAACTAAATTGATTAAGAAGAATAACATCTGGGTATGTTACAGCTTCTGTAGTAATATATTGTTGGAAAAAAAAGTTGCAATTTTTTTTTAGACAAATATGTCTGTACATGGCATAACTTTCACTATATTTTCCTCAACAGTATATATATAAATATCTTGGAAAAGGCCATTTACTGACATCATTATAATGCTATAAACGAAGCAAATTAAATTATAGCTACTTATCCTGGCAAATTAAATTATAGCTACTTATCCTGGCAAAACAAATTAATGCCACTTTACATTCAAGATACATGACCGAGTTCATTTACAATCAGACACTATAAATTTACCACCTACTCCTATTCTCAATTAACTATATATATATTACCCTATAAAAATCTGTTTTAATGACCACCTATATGTTCAACCATTGTTAATATCATGCCTCTATCTCAGATTTTAGGACTTTGCTGGCCAAGTGGTCTAAAGCATGCACCTACCCTCTAATCACCTAGGTTCAAATCCCACTTGGACAAATCCTAGTGTGAGAAAGTTTGTCAGTTCACTTGCCGAAGGTTGGTGGTTCTCTCAGGACACTCCAGTTCCCTCCATTATTTCAGAACTTACCACCTCTTTATAGACAAAAGAATCTTGGCTGTGGTGTAAAACACCATGATTCCAATCCTAGCCAATCAACGTTTTCAAATAATCAATAAAAACTAAAGAATTATCGATTCAACAATTTTAAAACAATGTGCTACAATATTGTTGAGATTCTATTCACTATGATCTTTGCAACAGAAGAAAAATAATAATAATAAAAAAATATAAAAAAAAATAAAAAAGATTTAAAAAAAAATAATAAAATAATAATAATAATAATAATTCAGACAAAAACTGATTATTTGTTAGAGACAAATATTAATCAATTGATTAAACTAATTAATTAAACTTTGTAAAACTGGATTCTGAAATCAAACTAAACCATGGCTGTACTTTCTGATATACTGAAATACTCAATAAAACCTTTTATCATTTTGTGCAGGGAAAATGTGAATGAAAAAAATGGCAGTATTATCATGCACTTTGTAATCTCAATCTGTCATATAAAAGAGTTAACTTTTCTTAACTTAATTTAATGATAAAATTTACCAAAGACTTCCATCAAAACGTTATAAATCTTAAGTGCAAACCATTCTTTTAATACAATACAGTGTAATGTTTGAAAACTTAATATGATCTAAACACTCCTGGTTTGTCTTCTATCAAGGGATTCGATGTGCACTGAATGGATGTTTTGATCTGACTACTGGCTCTGACAGTGCTATTTCCAAAGAGCTTTAAAACATGAAATATTCAACAAAAACAAAGAATATAAGACAATTATTCATGATAAATCACTTTTTCTAAAATTTAAACAAATCTCTTTAGAATGAAAACATTAGTAATTAGGTTTGCGAAACCTTTTTTTTTTTGGTAAAGCAAATAGATAATTAATACTGTATACCGTAATCCTTCGATGTTTTCAGACCCTCTATGTTTTCAGACACCCTAATTTTTAAATCTTTATAATTTTTTAATTTCCTCTTATTTCGGGCGGCAATTTGTTACCTCCAAATCCGGACACGCTGACACTCAGTCAGTGTGATGGAGAGTGCTTCAAAAAGAGTTTAACAAAATCAAGAAGATACTTTGTTGTTTGAATTATTTTACATATAAATTATGTTGTTTTCATGCGTTTATTTAATTGTGTATTGGTGATGAAGTCTTGCATCGTAACATAACGTAAAACAGGTGATATGCAATATACTTACTTAATAAAATGGTACCTTTAATCAAGTGCTTTAATTTTCTATGAAAGCGATAAATACAAGAGGCCCATGGGCCTTACTGCTCACCTGAAGATATGTCCAATATTGTTTGCAAAGTGCAATAGACAATAAGTTAAGTACAGAAATTGAAAAGTTCTCTCAAGTTAAGAACTGCCACAAAACTTAATCAGAAATATATCCACTCACATTTCATTTATAAGTAGCTTATATAATATGCATGAAGTAACTGTAGTGCAATGAATAATTTCCAAATTATTAATCAATTTCAGTATACTTATGCAGCTATGTCCTTGACCTTTGAACATATATATGAACTCGAACCATATATGATTGTCATGTCAATACCTACAATATTCTATTAACATGCCTATGCATGAAATTAATAGCTTTCAAGATAATTAATAATTTTAGTATTCCTATGTTGATATGACCTTACCTTTCAACATATGACCTTGAACTATATATCAAAATGATCGTCATGTCAATATCTAAAATATTCCAATATACATGCCTATACAAAAAATTAAAAATTTTCAAGATAATTAGCGATTAAGGTCTTCTTCTGCAGCTGTGACCTTGACCTTTCAACATATGACCTTGTACCATATATCAAAATGATCATTGTGGCAATATCTATAATATTCTAATATACATGCCTATACAAAAAGTTAAAAGTTTTCAAGATAATTGGAAATTTAAGTCATCTTTTGCAGCTGTGACCTTGACCTTTCAACATATGAACTTGAACCATATATCAACATGATCGTCATGTCAATACCTACAATATACTAATATACATGCCTGTACAAAAAGTTAATAGTTTTCAAGATAATTAGCAATTTAAGTCTTCTTTTGCAGCTGTGACCTTGACCTTTCAACATATGACCTTGTACCATATATCAAAATGATCGTCATGTCAATACCTACAATATTCTTATTACATGCCTTTACAAAAAGTTAATAGTTTTCAAGATATAGTGACAAATATATAATTTTTAGCAATTTCCCCATTCAGTGCCTTACAATTTCCCCATTTTGATCCACCATTTGTGCAAATCTGAAAATAGATGACCTAAGGATGTTATAAATGAAATAACTAAGGTATATCTCTTGTAGATTCAGAGGAAAAAATTTTTAAAGTTTTTCACTATTTCCCCTTTTTTTACCCAGGCATGATGGTTACCAAGTTTCATTAAATTTGGTCCAGTGGTTTTGGAGATGATTAAAATGTAAAAAGTTTAGGCACGACGGACGATGCACGACGGAAGAAGATGGATAGCAATAGCTCATCTGAGCTTTCAGCTCAGGTGAGCTAATAAATGTTCACTGCCTAGAAAGTCATGCAAGACAGAATATTGTTGGTACACTAGTTCAACATCAAAGACATTTTTTCTGATGAAAACTGGAAGTGACGTATTTTACATAATCTCATTACTCTCATTTAGTGTATGTTATGGAGGTAATTATTTATTTTGGCTGTGTATAAATATATTGGCACTTTTGTTATTAAATTAATTTCTGCCAATATAAATACACTTCAACATTAATTTTAGTTCACCTATCTAAGGGGAAACAATGACAGCATCAATATTAATACACGCTAATGTTTGAGACCCTCGGGAGCGCAAAATATAATACATGCTAATATATATATTTATAAAGTATTTCATAATTATTATAGTAAGTGTTCAGTTGTATGTGTGTCAACAAGTGCTTAGTAGATCTTCATGTACAAGACATATCGAAGGTCTCTCTCAGAGATCAAACATACAAAACAGCATCAGAGATATCTTTCTATATTTTTCTGTTATATCTTGTACAATGTCTATATCATTTCAACACAGGGTTCAGTTTTTGACATTTTTTATTTTAGCTATTTTTAAATTAATACTATAAATTCAAATGTTTTCTTATTTTAAAAATTTAGAATTATTATTTTTACATGTGTATTATTATTATTATTGTTATTATAAAGTGTGTTTCATATTTAATTTGTATTCATAGAAACATGTTTTATGGTTAAGTTTTTTTCAATGATATCATTACTCAAGAATGTATTTATACAAACTTAAAGTGATGGATTCTACAAATCTAATTTCTTGATCAACTTTCTTTCTTTTTCTTAATCAATTTTTGAAATTATTATTATTATTTTTTTGAGGGGGGGGGGGGGGTGTTGAGGTTGGAGGGGGGGGGAGAACTTGTTCTATGCAGACAGATTGTATTCAGATTACAGTTAATAAAGACTGACTTTCAGCAAAGACATACATATCATTATACATGTCTCTGCTTTCAGTTATTGAGAAGTTTTGTTTGTCAAATCCAACCCCCCCCCCCCCCCCACTCCTCCAGCCAAAAAATAATGAGTCTGCAGCATAATAACACTTACAAGTAATCCGTGATATTAGAGAAATCATGAAATGTTATCAAAGATAAAGTGTATATTCTATATCAGACATAAATGATAGATTCATTTATTTTATTGCTTTGTGTTGAAGTTAATACATGTATATTAGAATCACAGTGCGAATTTCTCTTTCTACTGGATTGTTTTGTTTGGTAGGTTTCGTTGTTATTCTGCAGAATATAAAAATAAATAAAGGCTTCACAGCCGAGCCTTATCTGATGAATATCTTCTATAAATATAAAGTCTCTGAGGAATGAAATGTGTTTTGAGAATTGTATCTTTGACAAAGAGAAAATTAAACATACAGAAACCGATTCCGTAGAAATACGACTCTTACTTTGATGAAAATTTTAATAATACATGGAATCAATTTCAGTGTGTGATTTCAAACCGCCTACTATGACTTAAAAACATTACTTCATTTAAACCTATCTTAGAAGAATATCAATATTTTAAGTACATAGGTTTCTGGGTTGGTGTCTGAAATGAAAAATGACATTGTTCTTATACGAAACTATCTTTCAGTTTCTTTCCCTTTTTTTAAAACTAAATATTGCTATAAACAACATGTAATATTTTCCAAATTTTACATAAAATAATAGAAAATAAATTCTGAAAAATAATAAAATAAGATAAATTCAGAAAAGGGAATTTGAAATATTAAGTTGAACTTAATGGTTTAGGGCAGAAAATTAACTGAAATTCTGATGACATCAGTGATTTTGCTATGGTTTTTAAAAACTACCTTCCACCTTTCAGATTGGGAAAATCTGGGCCCTTTTTATGTCAAATATTATGCTCAGAATTTTGAAATTCATTGCAAAGATTTTATATTGTGACAATATCTAACAATTTTTTGTCTGTCAGAACAGTTTTGGATAACTGGATTTAACTTTAACTATTTGATTGTATGTCACTGTTGTCTTTTGGGGAATTTTAGTTGTTAAATTGGGAAAATTTAGTCTCATTTCTCAAGGGGAAACTACCTTTATTCGGTAGTAATTTTAGGCAAACAAAACCACTGGACATAGTCAGTTCATAAAGAGCTACTTGTCTGATTGAGGTTTAAATTATCAGTCTGCCAAATTTCAAGCAACTCTAAAGGCTGCCATAAGTAGAACTTTGTCCAAAGCAGAACAGAATCACTTAAACAATACTCAAGTTTGATTTAGTAAACCTTGTGTACATATTAATCCTCCAAAATTATAGAAGATTGTCTTATTTCAAATAGCTGAATGTAAAACAACATTCAACCAACCGTGGCAACCAAATTAACTCTTACAGTTTTTGAATAATACAATACACATTTTAAAAGTTGGTACCTGAGCCCTGACTTAGCATAAACTTTATATGCAACAAATACTTGAAAAACCGAACTTAAAATTTGTTTTTGATATAAATATGCCAGATAAGTAATACAGTATGTTGTAAAACTTGTGTTTTACAAAAACATTTGAGGAAAACCAACATGTTCTAAGTGATTATGTTTTCTGAAGTTTGGACATTTTACTTAATTTATGAAAAATGAAAAATGTGTGGGAAGCAATGGAGCCAAGAGTGTTCATAAAGACATTAGCCTTTTCTATTACACATAGTTTTAAAGAAAATCGAGTTATGATATTGATATATGACAAGTTAATAAACCATTATGTCTGATGGAACACACTTAATGATTAATAATAACTGACAACTTTTAAGTATTTAATACACAAAAGAGACAATAACTCAATAATATCTGTAGTTGTTGAGAAGGAGATAAATGATTCCAATGTGTTTACTTAATATTAAGAATAACTATAACAGCATGTTGTTGAAGTAGTAGTATTGGAATACTAAATTGTTAATTTATTGGTTATGGAGTCATTAGCCTGGAATCTAAAAATAGTCATGCTTCTATTAAGCCATTTTCAAACTTATGCATCACTGTTCATGTTTACTTAAGGTTTGCTAAAAATAGCAGGACACATACTTTTACAAAACAGAAAAAAAATTGTTGCTTATTGGTGTAATATTGTTTAAAGTTGCATCAGCAATTTTTCAGCTATTTGCAATGACAACTAGGTTATGATTCTCTACAAATTACTCCAAGAATAAGTGTATATGTGTCATTTGTGAGTGTTTATATTAATGGTCTGACTTGTACTAGAAGAGCAACTTTTTGGTAAGGTGCTAGCTCACTAAGTCAGTATGCCACAGACAAGCATATCACTTCCTCTTGTCACATTATACTGACATCAGATAACCAGTCAATACTCTGCCCTTACTAATGATGAGTGCAATGTAGTGCCTCAAATGTTTAAGTCTTAAGTATGACGTGGCTGGGGTTCAACCTACAACTCTTGAGGCAGAAACCTTATCACTGAGCCACTGCAAGGTTTGGAAATAATGGTGGAATTTCTTCTAGTACAGAATGTATAATGACAAAATTATTAATAAGAATAGCCTAATTTTCTTGTACATGTATTACAATTATCAATTTCATTGAAATGTACTTTATATCAGAAAAAGAAACTTCACATAGTTTGAACAAATTCACACAACACAACAAGAAATTATGTATTTCTATGAAACAAAATTATCAACATTGCAGACAAGATCTGTCCGTAAGATCTGGTGGGAGTTGGTGGGTTCAAACCCTGACCAGGTCTGACTCCAAGACTTGAAAGTGGTTAGTGACTGTTCTTTTGCCAAGCACTCGGCATTACGAAATGAAAGTCACGGTTCTTTTGAATGGGAACTTAAAATAAAGTGTCACGGTAGGCATGGCATGATAATTAACCCAGCTGTATAATGCCATCAGCGCATCACACAGGCAAAATCTCTGCACCCTCGCCTATCCCATCATCTAACATCTTGATATTAGTAAAATATTCTTGACTGGGATGATAAACACCATTACTCACTCACTCAACTCCATAAGATCTGTCCTTTATATCTCTCTTTTGTTATCTCAAAAAAGAAACTTTGTTAAAAGGATACAGCAACACGACATGGCTGAGTAGGCTTCAAACAGCTGGATGGCAATATCTCTCTTCTTGGTTTCATTGGTCACATGGTTATTTGCTATTGCCATGGCTGCCAGTCGAGGAAGAATGACTGAAATTAGAAAAAAAAAGTAATAAATATAAACAAATCAAGACAATTGGATATAAAATCGGAAAAAATCAACATTCAATGGAACTCCTCAGTGTACCACATGATCAATACCTCTTAACGTTTGTGCTGAATGAAATGGATAACGATTACGTCAAATATTCCCAAAAAACGCTGTTATTACGGGAAAAAACGTCACTTTATGCAATTCTATTGCCAATAGAAATAATCGTCCCGCACAACACTATGAGGTATCACGTGGTACTCTGGCGAATTCCATTAACTAACAGTATAACTTTAATGAGAAAAGATAATTAATAATACAAAATAATAAAAAAAAAAATAAAAATAAATAAATAAATAAAAAATAAATTATTCAATCTGACAACTTTAACCCCACAAAAAGTCTGCTAAGCTCTATAATTAGATACATGTACATGTACTTTTTTAGGATTGAAAATTTAATTAGGAATATTATGCAACAGCTTGTCCCCCATTATCAATTTGATAACAGCGTGTCTATCTTAATGTAAAATTAATTAAGTTGCCTCATGAAATAAGGTATGGTAGGTTACATAACTTTTATATCATTTTAATTTATTCTGCAAGCCTTATTTCTACAAACTAATTTTTTTTCATATTTCTCATTTTTAATTGGCTTCCAGTGCCAACTTACAATATTTTTTTAGTTTCCAGAAATATACAGAGAAGTAACTAAATTGTTTAAGTAAACTCTATTAACTGATATCTAATAAAAAACCTTTTATCAACTTAATTGTTGGAAAATGAGGTTTTCTACGTTTCATGTCATAAACTTAGTTTAGCTCTGTTGGATATCAAAGTTTCTATTTAACTACTGGTATCTACTATATAACAGATAATTCCCACTGTATCTAACATCTTTCTTCATGAACTTGAACAAATTAATTTTAAAACATGATTTCATTAGTTTTTTCCGAGATAAACGTGTTTTGCTGCTTATTATTAAGAGCTTGGATGTTGTATAGGCTTTGTAATGTTCTGTTTAGAGGTGTTTGAAACAATTTTTACAAATTGATAGATTTTTGTATTTGTTTATTTTGTATATATTGCTACATATGATTAAATAAACACAATTATTTTAAGAAATGACAAGAATCAATGCCTGTCACATTAACAGAGTAATGTTTGTAATGATTTTTTAATTATGCCCAGTCGAGAAAATTTCACTTGCATATAAAAAGAAAGAAAGATTTGAATTAATAGGGTTTTAATTCCCAGTCAAGAATATTTCACTTATATCCAGATGTCACCAGCAACTGGTGAAGTGGCAGAAATGTCATCCTTTGCAGTGCGCTTAGGGCAATGTGCAGGGAAGGTTCTTTAGTGTGCAATGCCTGCTGTGACGCAATACATTGGTTCCTAACATTTTATCTGAAGGGTCCTGTAACTTTCATTTCTGAATGCTGAGTGCTTGGCAAAAGATCAGTCACTACCAATTTTCAAGTGTTGGTCAGACCCGGCTGGGTTTGAACCCGACCTCCAGCATGCAAAGTGTGCACTCTACCAACTGAGCTGCCATAGTGATAGAAAAGAAAGAGAAACCAACTTTAGAAAACCACCACCTTCAACAAGTCAGCTAACATATTGTCTCATGTAAGTATCTGCCAGAGTAAAATTTGAACCCAGACAGCGAGCAGTGAAAGTGTTTTTGGATCACTTCTTTACAGTTTTCAATACTGTAATTTTGAATTACAAAATCGAACATCTCCAATTCTCTGTTTATTTTTGGTTATTAACTGTAATTGTCAAGCTTTCGACTAGGTGGTTGTCTCCATCAGGACAGTATGTTTACAAAATATCTATTATCAGCAATGGCACAAAACAAAGTGCGGAGACCATACTTTTTAGTAACTAAGTTATCAATAGTGTAATTTTAGAACTTGTCATTGTATCCCACTTGAAGTTAACAAAAAAATGCAAGACCTTACTTTTCAAACCTACATAGTCTAGTCATTTTTAATTTATACTGCAGGAAGAGAATTGATTCAATCTTGCAGCTTGTAAATAAATTCACAGCTAAATTTGATTTTGATATCATTTGATGTTCATGTGTTTTTATTTAAATCCAATAACATACGTTTGAAAATCAATGCTGACATTTGAGCTACTGAAACAGATGAAAAATGATATTTATTACTTTCTAGAGTAAAATGAATTATAATGAAAACCAAGTATGTTCCCTCAGTTGAGAATAATGTGCAACTGTTTGATGAATTAAATTTAAAATAAAAAAATTATTTGAGAAAATAATATAAACTGTGAGGATATAAAACCTCTACCATCTGCAAGTGCTAAAAAACTGTAGATGATGGCAAAACATGTCATCTACTGCTATCTGGCCTACCACTACTGCAGCTCAGTTGGTAGAGTGCTTGCTACATATGTGGGAGGTCAGAAGTTCAAACCTTGGTCGGGTCTGACCAAGACATCACAAGGGCATAAACATGATGAAAGCAAAGACACTAGTATGAGTTGTGGATAAAAAGCGTAAAGGAACAAACCACTTTTCCTTGAAAGGTAATTCACAGGATTAATCCATGCAATCAAGCCTATGACATATATTTTGTTTTGTTTTTTTAAATTTTACCCTTCACAAAAACACAATTGATGTTGTGAAAAAGTATATAGTACTGGTATTTAAGAAAAACAAAGTTTATTATTTCTCCAAAGATGTTGTGAACTACAACAATTTGTGTATGACTTCTAAATTGGAACAATCTTTGTTGCACAGTACAATTTTACATAATGATCACGTGTGTAGATTTAAAATTCTGATAATTTTATAAATCATTAAAAGTTAAGACGTACTTTAGATACAGATACCAAAATCATAAATTTGATAGAATGACCCATAAATATTTTCTGCTTGACACATGACATACATGTGTGTCTAGAATACATCTACATATGTCTATCAGTCATTAAAACATTTCTTCATCATAACTATAAGTACATGTACTTATTTAATCTTAAGATGTGACCACATTCTACATCGTATGACAACCCCTGTAAAACAGTACATGTAATACAAGCACTTGTTTAATGTTTATTATGGCTGTTAACATGCTCAAATAGATTTCAATTAACAAATTGATATTTGTCTTAAAAGACATAACAATACATTTTTCAGTATAAAAGAAGATAATATTTATTCTCTAACATCAAAATGCTAGAAGCATTTCATGTCAGCTCTTGAAGAGACCTAGACATTCAATGCCCCTCCCCAACAAAAAATTAATTCAAAATCAACTTTTATACAACTAAATGAATCATGAACAACATGCTGAAGGATAAACAGAGAAGTTTTTGTTGAAGAAGTAACCACACAAAAACAAACTCATACTGTACTGAAAGTACCCATGCATATTTTTTTCAGTTGTTCATTTAGTAAAATTTCTTGTAGCAAAGCATCCATACCTTCAGTCTGTAAAGTAAAGTACACATATTTATATTATATACAGTATAATATAAAATTTAATAAGTTTTCAAGGTAAATGGTTAGTAACTTGGAGGAGTTGATTTCTAAAAGTTGGAACCCTATCTTACCCCCTGGTTGTCTACCTGACAGTCACCATACTATATCCTATATTTGCCCTTCATGCAATTTTGTTCACATAAAATTTTAATGTTCTGCCAAACATTACCAGTTCTTGTCTTCTTTGACATTTACCATTAAATAACCAAGATTTGCACTACATGCAACCCTGCTAATAAGTTTAGGATAAAATGTACTTATATAATTTTCATGTTCAGTCAAACATTATCGTGTAGACAAATCTTATAAACATTGTTATTGGCTAAAAGTGTGGCAAAATATTCTCATGACAATTGTGATTATTTATTCTGTCAGTAGCTGATGTCTCCACAAGCACAAAGATTAAGTTGTCAATAAGCATAACATTTTGAAAATGAAATGCAAATACGGATATGACCTCCGATTGTATCTTGTATGACAGACAATATTAATCCTTAATTGTATCAGCTTATTTTCAATGTTTGATGAATTGTGTTAGAAGTGTTAAACAAACAAGAATAATAATAATGGAAATTTTCAATATTTGCACAACTGACATTAAAAACAAGAATTCTATGGATTTAAAATCTTGCTTGAAAAAAGTGTTTTTGGTTACAAATGCAACTGGCTCTGAAGTAAGTAAAAATGTTGGTTGTTGGCAGAGTACGAAATTACGGCCAGTCTGCCAGCCCGAGACTGTTAACTTTTACGCAGGGCTGGCTCAATTTTTATCTGGACAGCACTTTTTTAACAATTAAAATATAAGGTTTTGTTTTGAGTATTCTAAGAAATATGCAGTCAGGGCTGGCTGAAATTTGAACGAGTTTTTAACCCTGTTGGTGGTTGCAATGTTGTTTAATGTCAAATCAGCAATTTTTTCAGCTATTCTTGAGGAAAGCAATGTTATAAACCTTTAATAATTAATCTTGGAACAATTTTGTGTATGTGTGAGATGTGCTGTGTGTATTATGGTAAGCTTTCTAATAGTATGCACTCAAGACCTTGCTGTTATGGTGCTAGCTCACCAAGTATGTAGCAGACAGGCATACCACTCTCCCAGTCACATTATCCTACCTAAAGTGAGGAAGACGTACCTAGAATCTTAAAGTCTTAAGTGATCCAGTTGAGGTTGGAACCCCTGATCTCCCAAGGCTGACCCTCTACCACTGAGCCACCATGGCAGTAAGTAAGTATAAGAGTATAAACCGTTACAGGCAATATTATAAAATGGATTTAAGGAACATCTATGAGTATATAATCTTCACATTGCTATTTAAGTTCACAAGGCTGGTAATTGAGAATGAAACCAAAAGTGATTAAATCTGCATACCAAATTTACACTTCAAAAGTAGGTGGTATCAAAATGATTGTAATATCTCATTTAGCTGTTTAAGTTTCAAATGTTATCAAAAAAGTGGTATACAATTGGCAGGAAAAAATTGATAAAACAGTAATTTAAAGACACATAATTGTATCTTATAGAAAATAAAATTTCTGTTGAGGACATGACATTGACCTTGACATGACCTTGACCTTGATCTTGACCTTTTATGTTAATTCATCATACAAGATTAAAATCAAATATATAATTAACGAACATAAGAATGGGCTAAAAATATCTACATTAAATTTATTATTATTATTATTTTTATGACCTAAAAATTAGGCCAAGGTTAGTAATATCACACTATTTTACAGCCATTAACGAAAATAAGAATGGGCTAAAAATATCTACATTAAGTTTATTATTATTTTTATTTTTTTATGACCTAAAAATTAGGCCAAGGTTAGTAATATCACACTATTTTACCGCCAAAGTTGTACTTCCTACCAATATAAGAACCATATTACTTATACATGAAGTAGCAACAGAATTGTAGTTAAAAAAAGCAGAATTGTTAATGATGAGGAAAAAGATGATGGTGAAGACAACACTGAATGCACAAATATTTAAGCTTTATCAACATCAACTTTTTCAGGTGTGACAATATATATATATATATATTACAATACGACATGTCCCACAAATGCTTAAGACAACAAAACTGAAAACAACATGTACCATCCCTGTAGAATCATAATGTGTTGATGTGTAAACAACTCAACTATATAACCAAGTAATTTTCATGTTTTTTATTATTGTTTAAGTTATCAAACAGTTAAAACTAGGTCATACTTTTCTACCAACACTAATTATGAGGCTCGAAGGATTTGTTTTAGATAATATGTCAGAATCAATTACTCTATAAACTAAGTTGTACCTTGTATTCTCTTTACTAAGAGAATTAAATAAATCTCTCAGTTCTAATTCAAACAACTCTAATTCAAAAAACACAACTTGATAAAATTTAGAATAACAGAACACAATATGATAAAATTTAGAATGACAGAACACATGATAAAATTTGGAATGACAGAACACATGATAAAAATTAGAACAACAGAACACAATATGATAAAAATTGGAATGACAGAAAACATGATAAAAATTGGAATGACAGAACACAATATGAAAAAATTTGGAATGACAGAACACAACATGATAAAAATTGAAACAACAGAACACAATATGATAAAATTTGGAATGACAGAACACAACATGATAAAAATTGGAATGACAGAACACAATATGATAAAAATTGGAATGACAGAACACAATATGAAAAAATTTGGAATGACAGAACACAACATGATAAAAATTGGAATGACAGAACACAATATGATAAAAATTGGAATGACAGAACACAATATGATAAAATTTGGAATGACAGAACAACACATGATTAACAAAATGGAAGGACTTTCCAATCAAATAAAGTATCATTTTCATTAATTATTACAGTGCCAAAAACATTTAACTATAAACTGAACAATTACATATGAGAAATACTGTAGAATATAAAAAAAAAAATCCAGGGAGGAAATTTCATAAATTTTGTTTTATGAAAATAAATCTCATTAAGGTTCTTAGTAACTAAAAATTTTTTATTAACATTGAATAAACCAAGAAACTAGCGAAATCTAATCCCCAAAAAACTTTATTTTTTCACAGTATCTGTTTGTTTATTCATTAATTTATCACTAAAAGGCAAAATATGACAACTGGATTCAATACAATATATATACAGGCATAAAATCACAACCTAGCAATCCAATAACTGTGGGAGGCCAAATTTAGTGTCATTAAAATAAAAATTTTCTAGAAATAATTGGATTACCATGGAAATAAGACAAGTAAAATTTATACATTATTATGCCCGGTAAACAAATTGTATTAACATATTCGGTGCAGAATTCTGATAATGGTGGTTGTTTCTGTTGATTATTGATGTCAAACAAGCATAAAAGTTAAGTTGTCAAAAGCACAACAATTTAGTTGGAATGTGTGTATAAAAATTGATTTGACACATGACCTTGTGTATAAAAATTGATTTGACACATGACCTTGTGTATAAAAATTAATTTGACACATGACCTTGTGTATAAAAATTGATTTGACACATGACCTTGTGTATAAAAATTAATTTGACACATGACCTTGTGTATAAAAATTTATTTGACACATGACCTTGTGTATAAAAATTAATTTGACACATGACCTTGTGTATAAAAATTAATTTGACACATGACCTTGTGTATAAAAATTAATTTGACACATGACCTTGTGTATAAAATTAATTTGACACATGACCTTGTGTATAAAAATTAATTTGACACAGGACCTTGTGTATAAAAATTAATTTGACACAGGACCTTGTGTATAAAAATTAATTTGACACAGGACCTTGTGTATAAAAATTAATTTGACACACGACCTTGTGATTAAAAATTAATTTGGCACATGACCTTGTGTATAAAAATTAATTTGACACATGACCTTGTGATGTGTAACAGTTTTGTACAATTTATCATCTGTCATAATAATAATCAGAAAGATTCTGAAAAAAGTGTGATTTGACAAGCTTACCACTGTTATTGTAAATACATATCTTAGCTGGTCACTAAGAATTTTTTTATATGTACAAAGTAAATTAGAATAAAGTAATCATGGCAATAAACAAGGCGACAAAGCAGAAAAGCAACAAATGAATGAAATATGCGAACAAGACAGAACAGACACATATTACAAAAGATTTACACTGGATCTAACAACAAAATTATATCCAGATGGTGTGGTGCAACCAAAAAAACCACAAAACTTAAAGTTATGCCATATGCCACATGGTCCTCTTTTTCTTCATTTTAGAAAGATATACATGTAACTAATGTTTACATAATTTTGGATCACTGAAAAACATTGCAATAAGCAATGCAACAAAGCAGAAAAGCAATAAATAAATGAATTATGAAAATTAGATAAACACATATTAAAAGCAAATCAATTACAAGAGATATGCCCTGGATCTTACAACAAAATTGTATCCAGATGGTGTGGTTTAACCAGGAAAACACAAAATGTAAAGTTATGCCATATGCAACATGGTACACTCTTTCTTTGTTTTAAAAAGGCATATAACTAATGTTTATATAATTTTGAACCATTGATTAAGAGGAATTGTTGGAGACCTACAAATTTACTTGAACCACACAACTTGACAACATTTTGTCACTATATATCTGGTGATGTTTAAATCAGGGTTATTCTAGTTTTTATTATTGTTTTGCCTCATTCTTCTGGTGAGAACCATGTTTTTCAGTTGTGTGTTTCTTCATTTTGTTTTCATAAATCTTTTTATGTTTATTGAGCAAACATTAATCATCTGTTAACATGCTGTCTAGTCATTCTGCTGATAGCAATGTTTAACAGGCAAACTGAGCAGCTGTAATATTTGAAAAACAAATAAACAAACTTTGATATACATAATTTTGTAAGTGATTGTTAATTACTGAAGTAGAGCGATCTAAGATTACCGGTACTTTGCCATACAAAATACATCTCAATATATATTTTTGTAAATTGGTATCTCAATATATATTTTTGTAAATTGGTATCTCAATATATATATTTGTAAATTGGTATCTCAATATATATATTTGTAAATTGGTATCTCAATATATATATATTTGTAAATTGGTATCTCAATATATATATTTGTAAATTGGTTTATTTTTGCAAAAATATATTCTTATTATACTTTTGTCAGAACCAGGTGTGATGATACATATACAGTCGAACCCACTTAATCGCATATCGGATAATCGCATAAATCGGATAATCGCATAAGATCGTGAAATCCAAAACCATTTCCTATGTATTCTATTGAAAAATACCCGTTTAATTGCATAGCCAAAAAAGTCCAAACCTGCTTAATCGCATAGAAAATTGCTCGACCCGATCTCCAACCATCTCTAATAATTTTAATTTTTTGTAATTTTTCTTCAAAATATACATGTACCTAATAAAACATATTAAAATTTGTTAATACTCAATGTGGTGTAGCACAACATCAGTTTTAAATGATGTTATCCTACTTAAGAGAGACATTAAGGTTTCCCTTTAAGTTTTAACATACTTAATACTAAGGCTAAAGAACTGTTACAGTCGCTGTTCATTTTAGCCATGGCTGGAACTGAGATTTTTATCAACAATTTATTTGTTCCATGAATTAATCTTAATCAAATGTATCCTTCAACAAGTATAATTGTTTTTGCACATTGTGTAAAACAATAATATAAAGGGTCTTGCTGGCCAAGAGGTCTAAAATGTCTGCTTACGGACCACATCACCTCTTACGATTTAAGATTCGAATCCAAATAAGGTGGATCCTGATGTGAAAAAGCTTGTCAGTTTGATTGCTGATTGTTTCAGTTGTCTCTGGACACTTTGGTTTCCCCTACAATTCCAGAACTGACTGCCTCTATATATTATTTAAAGAATCTTGACTAAGGGGCATAAAAATCCAATTAATACCATCTTTTGTATCATGATAACTTGCAATACAACAATCAAACTTAATGGTTTTATTTGATTTAAAATTAATGCTTAACGATTTAAGCCTAAAACTGTTATTCATACAAGTCAGTACAATTGCAATATCTGTTGCAATGATAGGCCAATCAGGAAATGTCATTTACAGCATAATAAGCACAAGGACTTTCTCTTCATTAAATCATGCTATTGCATTTGTGAGCTTAATTGAAAGAATTTTCAATGCACATATAGCATGTGATTTTTGTTTTCTTAAATGGCTTTAATAATCATAAAACAAAAACCTCTGACTTTGGTAGGTTTTTTTTCCCCTTTCTTTTTTTTCCTTAAAGATGTTTCTGACATGAAGAAATAATTTACGTTCTTGTTGGTGTCTCTACATTTCTATATTTGTAACAGATTACAAGAAAAATCAAATGAACTTGACAAAAATTTTGTAGTAGTATTTTCACTATCTAGAGCCTGGTAGTCATGAGGTGGAGTAAGGCTGATTTATTGCCCAAGTCAAGATTTATTTATTTGAAAGCAGTCAGTTTAGGAATGCTGGTGGAAACCAGGGACATGGAGAGAAAACCAACAACTTTCAGCAAATATACTGATGTAAAATATCAATATTAAACATTTTAAAACCATAACAACACAATTTAAATAACCAATCAGACAAACAATAAAACGTCAACTGCAATGAAAAATGGTTGATCAGGATGAAGTCAAGGAGAGTCAAAGGATTTAAAGTCAACTAAATTTCTCAAATGTCCAGTGATAATGGTGGATATGTATAAACCAGACACTTTTGTATCATAAGATATCATATCTAATATATAGTAGAGTAAAGGCTGAGTTGAATAGAGTAATAGTTTTATGCCCCAGTCAAGATTCTTTTACTAATATAAAAGTGGCCAGTTCTAGCATGTTGGAGGAAACTTAAGCACTCGTAGTAAACCACCAACCTTCTGCAAGTGAACTGACAAACTTTTTAAACTCTCACACTAGGGTCTGACTGAGCAAGAGTTGAAGCTAAACAGCGAGAGGCACTGTAATCTATAAGGTAAGATTTGTAAAACAACATAGATCTGAAGTTTACCATTAACACATCTACTGAGACACCTATAGTAGAATTAGAAAAACAGGTGAAGTAAGATTTGTAAAACAACATAGATCTGAAGTTTACCATTAACACATCTACCAAGACACCTATAGAAGAGTAAGAAAAACAGGTGAGGTTAGATTTGTAAAACAACATAGATCTGAAGTTTACCATTAACACATCTACCGAGACACCTATAGTAGAATTAGAAAAACAGGTGAGGTAAGATTTGTAAAACAACATAGATCTGAAGTTTACCATTAACACATCTACCTAGACACCTATAGAAGAATTAGAAAAACAGGTGAGGTAAGATTTATAAAACAACATAGATCTGAAGTTTACCATTAACACATCTACCAAGACACCTATAGTAGAGTTAGATAAACAGGTGAGGTAAGATCTGTAAAACAACATAGATCTGAAGTTTACCTTTAACACATCTACCGAGACACCTATAGTAGAATTAGAAAAACAGGTGAGGTAAGATTTGTTAAACAACATAGATCTAAAGTTTACCATTAACACATCTACCGAGACACCTATAGTAGAATTAGAAAAACAGGTGAGGTAAGATTTATTAAACAACATAGATCTAAAGTTTACCATTAACACATCTACCAAGACACCTATAGTAGAATAAGAAAAACAGGTAAAGTAAGATTTATTAAACAACATAGATCTGAAGTTTACCATTAACACATCTACCGAGACACCTATAGTAGAATTAGAAAAACAGGTGAGGTAAGATTTGTAAAACAACATAGATCTGAAGTTTACCAATAACACATCTACCGAGACACCTATAGTAGAGTTAGAAAAACAGGTGAGGTAAGATTTGTAAAACAATATAGATCTGAAGTTTACCATTAACACATCTACCAAGACACCTATAGTAGAGTAAGAAAAACAGGTGAGGTAAGATTTGTAAAACAACATATATCTGAAGTTTACCATTAACACATCTACCGAGACACCTATAGTAGAGTTAGAAAAACAGGTGAGGTAAGATTTGTAAAACAACATAGATCTGAAGTTTACCATTAACACATCTACCGAGACACCTATAGTAGAGTAAGAAAAACAGGTGAGGTAAGATTTGTAAAACAACATAGATCTGAAGTTTACCATTAACACATCTACCGAGACACCTATAGTAGAGTAAGAAAAACAGGTGAGGTAAGATTTGTAAAACAACATAGATCTGAAGTTTACCATTAACACATCTACCGAGACACCTATAGTAGAGTAAGAAAAACAGGTGAGGTAAGATTTGTAAAACAACATAGATCTGAAGTTTACATTTAACACTAGACACACTAAGACAAAGTGCAAATTATTTACAGTAAGTCTCTTAGATATATATATATATATATTAAATTTCAACATTCAGACAAAGTAAGACATTCTAATAAGCAGAGGGGATATTTTCCTGCCAACTTCAAACTCCAATTATTTTTTCTCTCTATCTTGTATAAAAAAAAATCAAGAGGATCCATTAAACTCTAACTTGTGTTAGAGTAATTCCTGTGTAAATATTTGAAGATGCACCTAGCAATTGACTTGTAAAGTACAATGTTCTATTGAACAGATGTTAGGTGTTAAACTCGGGAGTATATAACCAGTTTGTAAGTAATAAATAGAATTTGGATTTATATAAGCATGGTTCTGACTTGGTAATAATTTGAATGGTGAGTACTTATAAGATGATCATGAAGTGGTGTTTGTGAGGTGTACTAAACTAACCACATTTTTGAATTTTCACCATTTCATATATAATGCTGAGAATTCAGTATTGTGTTTAAAAAAGTAAAGATTTTCTAATTTTTACCTGGATAACATTATGAATCCATTACAACATAGAAATCAATTAACATCATTCATACTGTATTCCTAAAAGAAAGTTTTACAGTAATGTTCTACATTTAATTTATAGGGAAAAAAAAATTTACTATGTGTATAAGTCTGTGAAAATTTGTTTATTTGACTCTTTGTATAATCAAGTTTTTTTCACATGATTTAAAATTTCTATTTTTGTGACTTTCATATCAAATATTTCAAAGGTAAAATTAAATTAATGTTACTATATAGTCACTAAAATAAGTAAAATTCAAGGTCATTTACAAATTTGTAAAATTCAAGGTCATTTACAAATTTATAAATTTAAACTGTTTTAATTATATAGTTAAATGTATAATTTTTCATTGTGACTAAAGTGTTTGTATGATGACAAAGGATTTGTTAACAATGACCTTGACAAAAGTCAAAGTAACCAAACACCAAACTTCATGTACCTGAATTCTTTGAAATTTTCACAAATCATTGACAAAATTTTTATATCCTATTTTAATTCTTAGCTCTTAAATGGATCTTCATGTAAATTTTATATTAAAAATCTGTATTAGATTTCAAAAAATATTGAGTCTCACCTTGACCTTTTTTTTACTATAAACATATTTTTCCATTTTAATGAGTCAAGTCTGTGACCATTTTTAAAACAGTTTTGCTCTTTTTGCATTTAAGAAACTTCATTTTACTCTATTTAGTGGTGACAGTCAAATTTTCTAAAAATACTATAAACCTTGTTTATAAGTCTTGTTACTTACCAAAATAATTATACTCATGAAAGACTAAACCATTAAAAAAAAAAGTCCATCTCTATGTAAAGACCACCTGTCTATTAATATCAAGGTTTTCAGGCTTCAACCTATACACTCTATGTAAAGACCTATATTTATTCATATTGATGAGAAACATTGAGTGATCTTCATATAGAGTTATTACTGTATATCATCATAGAGAAATCTTGAAGATCGTCATATCAATCTTCTCATTTTCAAGTAAAAATACTTCAAATGTTATTAGTTTTCAACATTTCTGTTTTGTATTTTCTATTTTTGTTGTATTTACTTTAAAACTTGGCAAATATACCTAATTAGAGTACCTTAGACCTATATTTTATAGATCTGTTATATATTATAACCCAAGTGTAAGGTATTTGACTTTAGATAAATCAAAACTATCAGGAGCCAATCTACCATGTGACTACAAAATAAATAATGACAATTATTTCTCCAATTATATCAAAGCAAGAGTGAATAAAAAGAAGGGTTATTTTTTTAACTTGTGACAATTATTTCTCTAATTATATCAAAGGAAGTCTGGAGTTTTTTTTTTTTTTTTTTTTTTTTTTTTGAGTAAGCAAATAAAAAAACTACAAGTGGCAATATAATCTTTCAATAATAGACCCAATGAAATCCTGCAATAATAGACCCACTGGAATCCTGCAATAATAGACCCAATGGAATCCTGCAATTATAGACCCAATGGAATCCTGCAATAATAGACCCAATGGAATCCTGCAATTACAGACCCAATGGAATCCTGCAATTATAGACCCAATGGAATCCTGCAATAATAGACCCAATGGAATCCTGCAATTATAGACCCAATGGAATCCTGCAATAATAGACCCAATGGAATCCTGCAATTATAGACCCAATGGAATCCTGCAATAATAGACCCAATGGAATCCTGCAATTACAGACCCAATGGAATCCTGCTATTATAGACCCAATGGAATCCTGCAATAATAGACCCAGTGGAATCCTGCAATTATAGACCCAATGGAATCCTGCAATAATAGACCCAATTGAATCCTGCAATTATAGACCCAATGGAATCCTGCAATAATAGACCCAGTGGAATCCTGCAATTATAGACCCAATGGAATCCTGCAATAACAAACCCAAGCAAATCCAGAGAGTTCATTTCAATTACTTTAATGTAAATATGAATGGAGGGATATATGAATACTGGTACATGTATTTACAAAATATCTGGGATGTTAAACACCATTACTAAACTCAACTCATTTACAAAATATGGATTCATTTACTAACACATGTTTCTGTCTGATATTCCTCCCATACTGTTAACCTAAATTAAAAGTCAGCATCAGACTAATTTAACATCAAATTAAACACACAGGATTCAATAAATAATTATCACTTTTTACCAAACCAATTAAATTATTTTTACATGAAGTCTGAATATACTTTGACAAGATTAACTTTTCAGAGTTGATTTAATTTTGATTTAATGGGGTTTTACATCGTAGTCAAGAATATTTCACTTATACTGAGATGTCACCACCTACATGTGATGTGAGAGAAATTTTTACCCTTGCAATGTGCTTAGGGCAATGTGCAAGGAGAATTCTTTAAAGTTCCATGTCTGCCTTGACACAAGGCATCAGTTTTAAAGGTCTCTTTAGAAGGACCCTGTGCTTGGTGAAAGAACAGTCACTACCAATTTTTTTAGACATGGTCAGACTCAATCACTGCCTGGGTTTGAACCCCAACCTCTTACATACGAAGAGAGCACTCTACCAACTGAGCTACTGTAGTGGTACTTTTCAGAGTATGCAATCTGAATGAAAAACAGAATCAATACATATTCATATATTATAAATCTTGAAGTTAGTTTTATAAAAGAAAAATAACACCCAAATTCTTTCAGATTTTCAAAATATTTTTTCAAGAAAAATTAATCAAATTCATTTAGATCTTTTGGTTTTGTGATGCTGTTTCAACATACCTTATTGTAATTGAACGGACATTTTAAAATGACTTACAAAAAATCTATATGTATTATTGACTGATATAAAAAACATTGTTTATTTCAACAACTGTATATTGGTAAATAGATCATCAGTATTTCAACAACAATGCTAAATAAACAACAGTGTCATTATGATATCTCTGTCATCCACAACATCATCAATCAATGTTCTATCCAATCAAAACTTAATTGGTGCCATAACAGAAGTGCCGAGTGCTGTAGTTCAATTGGATTTTTTTTAACACCACATAATTCTTTGAAATAAGTTTGATTTTTCGTTTCCATTCTGCTATTAGCATTATGCATTTTTAATGATGTGGTTTTGATAGGATTTACAAAGATTTATGATCTGTATCAGGACTTTGAATAACTAAACAGTATGAATATTACAAAGTGCCATTTACAGAATTTTAAATATTTCTTTTGTCAAAAATTCAAATTTCTGGAAATGGCACACTGTGAAAATTGTTCAAAATAAGCTAGCTCTGCTGGTAGATCATTTGCCTAACCATGTAAATAATATGAGCATGAGGGTATAATTCAGGTCTGAATTCTGATTTAAGTCTGCATTGTGTTCCAATCCTAAACTTTTGGAGAACACTGCCTGAAAGATGTAGGGGAACAGTCAGCTAACTCATGTGTAAGTCTGGATGTCGAGCTTGGTGGTTTTAGAAAAATTGTAAACAGGGAAAAATAGTTTTAGTAGCTGAGTGTGGTTCCTCATCTCATTTGATTTATACCCCTTAATGTCTGTGAAGAAAAATTAAGTCATTTTTACCATATACTATAACCAATGGAAATATAAGTTTCCCGTAAATGTTATGGTAAGTCACATGGTACAATAGAAAACCCCATAATAGTTAGTGTTTTTTATCCATGATCTTAACATTTTTTCTTTCCTTTAATATCCTCTGAAAAACATTTACATTTATCTTATTTTTTCTAATTGGAATAACAATATATAGTGTTAAACAGTTACTATGGCAACCAGGATATTAATCTTCAGACCAAGCACAAAACATGTTAAATATACATTATATCCAGCGATTAAACATTTTCATTGCCTTGTCCCAATTTTATGGATGACATTCCAAATTCAATTTATAATACCATCATTCTTACTTCACTATCATTAGCAAAATTTTATCAGGGGTAATAGATTCAAACTCACACTTACATCATATTTCCCGATTTCCCAGGTCAAATCATAAAATTTTTATGAAAGACAGAATAAAATCAGAGACAACATACTGGTAGTAACATGTTTTTATCTCAGGCTCATATTGTTAGAAATCAAATCGTACCATAACCAGTTGTCAATAGATGTTCTCTGATTGGACAATTTGATTTGATCAGTTATTGGGGAGAAGATCACTGACGGTTAATTTGTCAGTAGTATCTACTAATGCTGAAAGACTTTTATTGACGGTTGTTCATTGTCGGTCATAATTTACGTTTTATCTATTTTTTATTTCTGTGCTTCTAAAGATAAGCTGTTTCTGGAATATCAATTTCTGATATCAGTGCCATGTAAACAATAACACACAATGAGATTTGTTTATAACGGAAGTAAACTACGAGCAGTAGTATTTTTATTTTCTCTCATTAAAGGATAGTGTTTAACATGTGTTAAGGTAAGTATTAATCAAAATTGTTAGATAATTTTTTAAATTCATTTTTCTTTGTTACAGTACAGTGTTTTTGGTCACTTCTTGGTGAAAAAAATTAATAATTTTTTTTTTGATTTGTCAAAAGTTCAATGCTGTCTGTACAGAACTCATACATAAAAAAGGTAAAAGATTAAAATTTTTTTTGTTCAGTATTACAGCATTAAGGTTAAATAGTGTTAAAGAAACAAATTGAAAGTTACAGGATTTTTAATAAAACTTCATTACAACTTTTCCCCAAAGGGAAATTGTCAATTGTGCTTAATAGTCAAGGATGTTTATTAAATGTACCATTTAAAAAACTGCATTCTAGGAACTAGAAAAAAAAGATGATTTTTTTTTTTTTTAAATTTATGAAATTTCCACGATTTAAGAGTGTGTACCAATATGTTATATAGCAAATTTCAAAGATTTAAGAGTGTGTACCCATATGTTATATAGCATATGTGTATGAATGTACAGTGTATGTGTATTGTATATGTAAGGAATTAATCAAGAGTGCTAGCTGATTAAGAAGTATGGTAAGTAGTAATCCCAGAAAGGGATTCTGTTAATGACATAAAATCATTAAATAATGGAAGTATCACTGAATGAAATGTCAGAAATGAAATATGTCAGACAGATCCATATTTAGTTATTGACTTGTGATGACGAAGATATATAGATAAAAATTAACCTGAGATGCAAAACATTTCTCAAGGTGAATTATGGTAAGTCAGATGCTTAACACACACACACACACACACACACACACACACACATGATAGATAGATAAGGTCTCTCTTCAAATGATGTCAAAATTATCTATAAGCTTGTCTGCTGATGGGCTGAAGATTGCAGACTCCAGCATCCATACAATATTTTCATATACTAGTACAATGTATATGTTCTTCATTTAACTTCACCAATTTTCTAACTTTCTAATTTTAGCTCTGTTAAGCTGTATCTGCTGTTTTAGATCAGTAAAGGAGATTTTAGTTTTATAAGTACATTGTAATTGAAAATCTGTAGGATTAATTTTATGTATTTGTTGAAGTTTGTAAAAATTCTATAAGCATTTCTCAGGATGTTATGAAGAGACTTATGAAGCAGAGTGAAGTAATTGAGTTGTCCATACCAGTCAAGATTTTTTCACGATAATGTGGCCAATTTGGGGATGGTGGAGGAAAACAGAGTGCCTGAAATTACAATTGACCTTCAGCAAGAAAACTAATTATCTTTTACATACTAAGTTCAGTCCAAAGTGGGATTTCATACCTAGATGGTGAGAGGTGTTTTGATTGATTAACACAACTTAACAATAAAACAATAAGCCCTAGAATGAAGAGACTGTATGTGAAGAAAAGATGTATGTATGGTACATCGGTGATTAGGTGATTGATTATAGCATTAACAGTTTCACATTGCCGTAACAATCTCTGTATATAATCTACCAAATACTGGTAATTAGTAATACCTTTTGATAATCCACCGAATATTGATAATTAGAGTGATTAGTTACTTTGTACAAGTGTGAACTAAGTTCAAAATTCATGCAAGTCTGATCGGAAGACTTAATTAATAACATTTTCTGGAAGTGTGAGTTAAAAATTTAGGATCAATGCATGTCTGATTAGAAGATGTAATTAAAAACAACAACTTTGTTCAAGTGTGTGGTAAAAAGTTAGAGATTTATGCATGTCTTACTGGAAGACTACCAAAACTCTTATCTATATATAAAAGCTCTCTGATCCTTTATGATTTAATTGCAAACAAGTTCTTTTGATGTGCATGTTATGTACAAAGGTACCTGCTTTGTTTTATACTATTGCACACTTACTGCTATAGAGTTAGTATCTTGCTCCCTATGTTGGAGGTAAATATCCCAGGCCATTCAGTCAATAACACTGGAACCAAGCCAACCAATAAAGTCAAGCAATAAAGAAAAAGCCTTTGTAATTTCCTGTTTACTAGATTCAAAACCCAATTGGTGAGGGACATTTTTTTTTTTAAATAACGTCTAAACCACATGCCAATGCTGGCTGCCCAATATAATACAAGTAATGACATTTTACAGTATGATAAACAATATTTTAGGGCATGTTTGCATACAGTTAAAGCCAAATTAGAAAGTTTGTAGCAATATCTAAATCTGATGACAACTGTAAGAGTAATAATGTACCCTAATAACATGTTACAGATATCAGCGTGGTGGGCTAAAATCAAATGCACATTAGGGACAAGGTCAAAAATGACCTGACTAATAAATGATTTATAAACCTCAAATTTTCAATATATATAAATTGATAATTTTATAATAAATGGTGTTTCATGAACTTGCATTGTGCTATATTCTTGGTAACACTGACTGTTGTCAAAAATTGGTTTTTCTTCAATTGAATATGTTTGGTTTAGAAAATATCAAATAACAATGATGGTACTTTACTCTCATTGGATTATTCCCAAAGTTCCATAACAAATTAGGAGCATGGCTTTTAGATAAAATGTTTGAGGATGACATTCTACAGTATGATTCCAAGTCCTGCACAAGTCCTGCACAAGTGATTATTGTTGTGAATGTCCCTATATAACATAATGCATAAAGCTGTAAAGTTATTGTTGTCAAATTATAATTGAATAAAAATCTATTTACTGCCTTAGAAATTTGTTGCACCTTCTGCAATACTGGACACTTATGTACTGGGTATAATGAAGATTGTATTCTCAAACACTTATGTTGGAGACTAGTGTGGTGATTTCAACTTACGGATCACAGCGCCTCTCACCGCCTGGGTTTGAATCCCACTCTGGACAGATCCTAGTGTGAGAAAGTTCATCAGTTCACTTGCCGAAGGTCAGCAGTTCTCTCCAGGCACTCCTCCACCATCCTAGAACTGACTGCCTGGAAATAAGTGAAAGAATCTTGACTGGGGCATAAAACACCATTACTTCACTTCACTTCTACAAGCTTGTTTAAGTCTTCTGTAAAATGTTCTAGATAAATCAGAATTATTTACATTTCTTGGTATAGTTTTATCATGAGATTCTTTTTAAAATGTCTGTAAGCAGTTTTAGCAAACTAATTCCTGAGGTTGATTCATGAAATGGGAATGAAAAAAAAAGTAAGAATTCTCAATGGTATTTAGCAGACAATCAACTTATCATTAAGAAAATGAACAAGTCATTAACAAAGAGCTTCTGAATAGGAAACATTATGAGTTTACTGTTATCACATAAGACAAATGAAAATCCACACATCATTGTTCTTATCTACCCATCCATCTATCCATCCATCCATCTATCTATAAAAGACAGTTTTTGTAGCATAATTTCGGCACCAGGCCTATTACATCTTTTCTTAGTACTAGTACACAAGTTCCATGAAATCTGGGTCAGTTGTATGCATGACTGAATATCATCTGATTAGGTAAATGCTTTTGCCATGGTATCTTCTTTTAGCAAGTGAGAAAAAGCCATCAAGTAGAAGATTAAGTATAATGCCTTGTATTAAGCGGAAATATTTAATGTTTTTTACAGAGCCTAAAAAGCTTTTTTACACTGATTCATTTACTGTAAATCAGGAAATTAATGCGTCATGAAATTAATGCCAATTGCCGATTTTGAAGTAAAATGCGTATTGAAATTAATTTTTAAATTTCAATTTTTAAAATTTTTGCCTATCTTTTATCTTATAAACATTAAATTATGGACTCAGAAATTATTATATTATGTCTTCCTTCATTTATAAACACGTTATAAACAAACTTTCTGTAGACATTATTAAAATAAACAGTGAGGTGTGCAGAGGGTAAAATTTTATGTGCCGATGACCCATTGTTTTAAATTAACCAGGGTGGTAAAGGATTATCAGAAAAAAGAAACGCATGGTTTAAAAAAACAAACAAACATACTCAAATATAACACTTGGAGTTTTTATAAAAATAAAGCATTCAAAATTAGGATGTCCATGTCGGCATGTGTACAACTGATCTTCGTCTTCAACTCACGAGTTTAGAATATTAGATTACTTATAATCACAGTACTTTCAATTTGAGGTTCCAGTCAAGGTTCAAAATGATGTATCAGTCACGATTCCACTCGTAGCAAAATTCCCAGTAGGAAAGAAATAGCAACAAATTACCGCTAAATGAGAATGTGCTATAATTAATCAGTTACGATAACAACTTCCGGTTAAGGAAGGTAACTCAATTTACAATAAATATACACAATACAGAAATCAAAAATGAATATCGGAAAATAAATGCGACAAGAAATAAATGCGATTAAACAAGCCTTGCATTTTTCACATTAATTTCTTGCTCGCATTAATTTCCTGATTTACAGTATTTTGATATATCTAAAACCATTTCTGAATGTCTGCAAGAACACCAGAATATTCTTTAAAGTTTATACCATAGTAAAAGAGCCATTTGTCACTGAAAAACTTGTTGCTTGACAACAGCCAATAGAAACAAGAGCACAAAGCAGTAAATGTCATGAAAATAAATAAGCAAACAATAAAACCAATGACAAATTTACCGATAATTATCAGGACTGTTGAGTATAAAATTCCTTACTTAATAAAAGTATTGGATTTAGTGACTGAATGTAGGAAACCTGTTATAGTGACCACTTGTATACAAAGACCACCTACCCACTGCATCCAATGTTTTGGGTCTCCACTTCAATATATGACTGTATTGAGTAACTTTAATTTTCTATCCACCTTGGAATGTATAGTGGAACCTGCAAAAATTTACCCTTGAGTAAAAAGAAAACCTCTCCAACATTAAATAACTTTAGAACATAACATCTTTATTCTTTATTGAATTGAACTGTATAAAGTCTGTCGAATGTGGACAAAAATCTTCTGTCACAAAAACAGGTTTCAGATGCATTCAAAATGCATTTCAACCACAATATTAAATCTTCAATAAGTCAACCAGTGGTAGAAAATCCCATGACATTTAAGCTGCTAGAAAAAGAAATCAAATACAAAAAAAAAAATCATATTTATTTTAGATAAAGAATTAGATAAAAAATACAATTTCCTCTTGATGACATGAACTTGAAATTTAAAGGGAGATAATTCTTTAATTACAAAATCAGCAGCATGTGTTCCCTTGACATTTGATCGATTTACAGGGATGAAAAGAAATTAAAACAAAATCTATGTCAATTAGGAGTTTGAAAGATATTATTTATTTGCTTTGTAAATTAAAATGAGATAGAAAAGTTTTTATAATGGAATCTTAAACTGACTTGGTAATGAAAATCCATAATACTTCATTATAACAAAGTCGAGTGACAGATAATGCAGGTAACAGAATTTGACATACAAATCAATTCCCACTAATATTGACTTTGTGTCAATTTTTATAGAGAGAAAAAGAAATAAAAAAATTAGAAATATTCATTTACTAAACTTAAACAATATTTGATCTTCTTTAAACCATAATTGTAAAGTAATATTTTTTTTTTACAAAATGGACTGACAAAAACTCATAAGGTGACTAAAACCATTCATAACACACACACACACACACACACACACACACACACACACACACACACACACACACATTCCATTTAGGATTTTGGTTGGTAAATCTTTTTTTTTGACATTCATTTTCTTGGTATTTACTAACCTCTGAAAATGACAAAAATTAATTCCCAATGATCATTTGTGATATTACAATATTTAGACCAGACATTAGATAGTTATGAACTATTCCCAATTTCATCAAATATGACTAATAGTCCATTAAAACTTCTGTGGCTTCAAAACCATCTTGTGTATCCCATGAGCAATTTAGTTTAAATACAAAATTTGATACATTTTCCATTATGTCTTCACACCAGACTGATACAATACATAAATGATGCTGTCAAAAACAACATAAATAACAGTTATCTTTGTTAAACCAATCAAAATGGAGTTTTAAATTTGAAACCATTGTCATTTGATTTAAAATAATGCTTTTAATCAATTACGTTTTAAATGAAAGTAGTGAAATCTATACATCCCTTGACAGAAAGATAAAACTGTGTGCATTAGTGCTGATCATATCCTTTGATTAAACACCCTATGTACAATAAAAAACAATTCACTTATTTCAGTGGTAAGACTTGATACTATCATATTTATACATTTAACTGAAAAAACAATGGAAAAAAAACTGATAAATTGAGGGAATAAGAAAGGAAATCAGAATAAGAAGAAAAAAGGAAAAGGAGAATTGGCTTACTAAAACGTTGATACTTAGGTTCCAATCCCAATAAGCAGATTTGAGAGTATTAAAAATTGGTCAGTTTGCTTGCTGAAGGACAATGGTTTCCTTTAGACACTCTTGTTCTTTCTTCATCCCAGAATTGACCAACTCAATAAAAATGAAAGTGAAATAATCTTGACTGGAGTATAAAACACCATTACTCCATTCAACTCCATTCTATAACAAGGTGGTTTTGTAGCCTTAAACAAAATATGGTTTTTTAGTGGGTAAGACTCTGAAACAAAATTGTTTCTCTGAAATTATGAATCTGTAAAAGGGTAGTTACTCAAGGACTGGTTTCTGTAACAAAGGAATGGCCTCCTAAACAAGAAAGTTCCCCAGATCAAAGTGATTTTTTAAGGTTTAATTTTTTGTATTTAGATTTTTAAAGGTTTAGTTAAGCTGAAATACAGACAAACATATTTATGTAACCGCTCCTGAAGACCAAATGTTGTAAAGGTATCTATAGCATACTGTTGTATAGAGTTAGTGAGTGTGTCAAAATTATTTCACTAGGTACACAGCCAAATTTCTCTCTGTGAATTTCAAAGAATAATGAAAATTTGGCTGTATACTATGTTGGCTGCACTTCCAGTACATCAATCTGTGCAAAGTGCTTATGGCATTGAGCACCTTGAGATTTGTATCTTGCTATGCTTTATATAAAATGGGCAATTGGTTTTAACAAAAGGTCTTTACAGAAAAGCAATGCTCAGTGCTTGACAAATAATGATCACTCTCTATTTTTAAGTCTTGCTTTTGGATAACTACAAATATGTTTTGAATGAAAAAGTTCAAGCATTTCAATAAAACAAATAGTCAATAACTACATCAGATATATAACAAAATAAGGTTAATTTAACTTAATTACTAATCAATATAATGTAGCAGCAGTAACTTTTATACAAAATCAAACACAGGGGAAAAATAAGCCATCTGATCGGACATCTTTCAGATCGTCACAATATGACCGCTAAATCAAAACAGATTATAAATTACAAAACACACAATATAATTCTGCTTTTTAAACATAAATTATATCTCATTAAAGTTAAACAAAATGGCATGTGATGTATGTCAAATAATTTTTGTACAAAAATGACAAACAGCAATATTTGTGCAAGGATCCAAAATGGCAAGACCACAAAAAACAATACGACATTAACAAAAAAAAAAAAAAAAAAAAAAAAAAAAAAAAAAAAAAAAAATTATGTTTCTAAACATGAACAATGTATTTCTATACTATCCAAATAACTACTTGTCTTTTTTTTAAATGCACAGTGCTATAAAACAAAACAAAATAAAATTCTAACCATATAAAAACCATTATAAAAATTGACATTTATCTTGTTTCTAAAGTCACAATGCAATAAAAAAACTAAATAAAAAACTACTAACCATCTAAAACAAAAAACTAAATATACTATACAATTTGACATTTTTATTCTTTCTAAAGTCACAATGCTAAAGTCAAAGCGCTATAAAAAAGTTAATTAGCTTCTAACCATGTGAAATAAGCTTTTGCAATAAGACCGTAGTCACATCAATAATCCATTATATACAGTATATGTACCGGTATTACATAAGTATAAACTTAACACTGTATACATTATAACATTTTACACATTTATGATACATAGAATTGATCTTTATGTTAACTCTTTACAAAGTCTGTTTAATCAATAAGGTTGATCAGTTAGTAGATTGTTTGCTGTAAATGGAAAGTTTGTGTGTTTGATGCCAAGCTGAGTCTGAAGTCAGTCATTTAGAAATTAAAGTCACTAGATCCTTCAAATGAGACCTTAAAAATCGTTGCTCTGTGCACTGCAAAAGTAAAAAAACTCTGACACTTCACGTATAGCTGGTGATGTCTCAATATAAGTGAACATTCTTGCCTGGGATGTTAAACCCCATGAAATCAATCAATCAATCTTTCAGTTGGAATGTCAAGTGTTTGGTTTCCAGACTTGTATGATTAAAGATTGCCAAACTAATAAAATTAATTTTTCTTTCAAAATTAAGCTTAATAATGAAGCTTATTTACAAAGTAGACTTAGCACATTTATAAAACCTTAGGTGTCATGCCAATGTAATGTTATATCTGATGTAACTAATAACGAATTAACTTATACAGATAATGTATAAAAAGCCATCTGCAGACCCAAACAATAAATATCGATCAAACATGGATACTTTTTGTTCAATATGTATTTTGAAAAAAAAGTTTAACAACCGTTATAAGGTTTTTTACAATTATTGATCAGATCACCATGTTTTTCACGTTACAACACATTAGCTAGACATACCTAACACCTGTGGCCATTCATGTAACATTTGATACCTATAATGTCATAATGATGCATATGACAATTGAACACGCATTTTTAATAATGGATTTAGAAGGTACAAGGTATTTATATTGCAATATTTTGTAACAGTCTAAAATAGTATTTTGGGTTGGATAAGTATCAGTATTATTGTTGGGAGAAGCATTCGTATTCTGTGCAGGAAAATTATTAGTATTTTGGGTGAGATAAACACTCAGTGGGACCAGCTCAAATTGGACCAAGGGTAAGTAAATAACTTCCAGGCCACAGGTTTCAGTAAAAAGGCATAAAAATTTACAAATGCAGTAGATTAATTATGCCTTACCCAATGTCTTTGAGACTTAAAACAATTGTTGGACTAGACACTTTATATTTCCTTTCACAAATTTTGTTACTTTGCTAAGCTTCATCTTAATGCCATGTGATATGTAAAACTGCACTAAAATATTCTCTTTAACTTAAAACTGGCATTGAATCTTAATAACTTTGTGAATTTCTAAGATAGTTAATTTCAGGAACCATATTTTAAGATTACTTAAAATTTATAAAATTTGTTTTGGTTTTGTAAAAAAAAAAACCTGTTTTTTGGTTGTACCAAAAATGACTGCAAAATTCAGAAATCTTAGAAAACAAATTGTGGAACTTGGGCCAGAAAATAGGAAAATATAACAGGAATATGTAATAATAATGATATGTATTTATAAACAATTCAGTTTAGACTGAAATTCACAAATTCCAGTGCCATGGTGGCTAAGTGTGCATCAAGAGCAAGTAGTTTGAACCCTGGCTAGGTCAGACATAAGACTTACTAATAAGATAGAGCTTCCTCAGAATAATGTGACTAGGGTAGTGGTATGCTTGTCTGAAGCATACTGACTTGGTGAGCTAGTACCATACCAAAAAGTCATTCTGAGTTTGTGCTTGTACAAGGAAGACCATTAAATACACTTACATATCTCACAAATACACTTAAATATCTCACAAATACAATTATATATCTCACAAATACACTTACATATCTCACAAATACACTTACATATCTAACAAATACACTTACATATCTCACAAATACACTTAAATATCTCACAAATACAATTATATATCTCACAAATACACTTACATATCTCACAAATACACTTACATATCTCACAAATACACTTACATATCTCACAAATACAATTATATATCTAACAAATACACTTACATATCTCACAAATACACTACATTGGTCTTAGATTAATCCTTATGGATAAATTACCTTGTTTTCATTCTGAATAGCTGAAAAATTGCAGATATGACATTTAAAACATTATTACCAACCAACCAATCACTGTGTTTGGTTACGCCAGGACTTTACCAAAAATTCACCTTGGCTGTGTGCTAGAACTCACTCGCACATCTCAAACATACTCCACTTTGTTCTTAGAATAATCTTTAGATACTACTGAAATATTTGTACTCATTGCTAATAGCTGAAAAATTGCTGATGTAATGTTAGACAATGATACAACCAACCAATTTCAGGCTAAATAAGTGTGGCAAGCTGCTATAAATATTAACAAAGCTAGTAAAAATAAACTTACAAGAATAGAATATCACAACGTACAAAATAAACATAAAAAAAAAAGAAATAAATAAAGGGAAAATTACACTAAGCATAAAAATCTGTATAACAGCTTTTGATGTATAAATTGTCCCTCTCTGATAATTTGAAGTACAATTGCTTACAGATTTTCTGTAATTTTACATCAATCAGATAGTGTGTAAAGTTTTATTTGATGGATTTGTGTTTCAGATAAAAAATTATTTTGTTACAGAATTCACTTCCATGTAATCAAATTAAGTGTAAAATTTTAACATGTCAAATGTTTTATAAAAAGTTAACAGATGCAATTACAAAACAGAAAGCTATAATTACATGTTACAAAATCAGTTTTTAGTTCTAACGTTAAGAAACCAAATATGGAAGTCAAATTAAAATTTTCCTCAGTGTGATGAGGATTTAAACTTTTTTAAATGGCACTGGTTCATGGAAGCCTCATAATAATACTACAACCTGATGGTATGAATTATACAAGGGACACTGCTTACGTTTAGTTTAAATGAAATAAAAATTCTATTTTATAAACTAACATTGATTAGAACATGAGTTTTTATTGTGATCTCCCATCTGTAAATTTGCCACTGAATCCACAGAATTTCCATGGACTTTTTGTACATGGAAAGTGTAGAGTATTGAAACCAAATGTACAATGAGTCTGCTACATCAGACTAATGAACTAGAATTAATATTAATAACAGAGATAAACTGTTGGAACCCAAAACGATGAAGTTATCAAGATATTCAAGAACAAGAATTCCACAGATTTAATTGTCTCGCCTGATTAGTTTTTGATCGAGTGGAAAATACATTACTTTAACATAAACTTTCGCATTTTAAACATGCCGGCTCCGCCTACGACAACACCTGAAAAGTAACACCTAAGTCTTTCCTAATGGCAGTGCCAGCCTCGACAAAAATGATATTTGTGTTACAAAAGTTGAACTTATATATGTACTCTGTTTAGATTGTTTTCATTCCAATACTAGTTGTTCTATTTTGGCTTCAATATCTGACCTAGTTGTTCTATTTTGACTTCAATATCTGACCTAGTTGTTCTATTTTGGCTTCAATATCTGACCTAGTTGTTCTATTTTGACTTCAATATCTGACCTAGTTGTTCTATTTTGGCTTCAATATCTGACCTAGTTGTTCTATTTTGGCTTCAATATCTGACCTAGTTGTTCTATTTTGGCTTCAATATCTGACCTAGTTGTTCTATTTTGGCTTCAATATCTGACCTAGTTGCTCTATTTTGGCTTCAATATCTGACCTAGTTGTTCTATTTTGGCTTCAATATCTGACCTAGTTGTTCTATTTTGGCTTCAATATCTGACCTAGTTGTTCTATTTTGGCTTCAATATCTGACCTAGTTGTTCTATTTTGGCTTCAATATCTGACCTAGTTGTTCTATTTTGGCTTCAATATCTGACCTAGTTGTTCTATTTTGGCTTCAATATCTGACCTAGTTGTTCTATTTTGGCTTCAATATCTGACCTAGTTGCTCTATTTTGGCTTCAATATCTGACCTAGTTGTTCTATTTTGGCTTCAATCTTAGCTTTTTCACCTTATACAAATGATTAAACACACAATACATGGTGTACCATTCTTTCATTGTTATTAGTCTAAAAGCTGATTTTTAAACATGATGTCAAAAACATCAGCTTTATTCATAAACTAGACAAATTTTCCATTGTGGAACTGACAAATTTAACAGAACTCTAAACAAGTGAGGATTTTAGCAAAATACATGAATTGGATACTTTTGAGAATGACATGTTAGAATCAGAAGCATGAGCTTTTATACAAAATGATAAAACTTATTCAGTGCATTTAAGCTAACTATTGATTGTATCAATTTATTAGCATGTAACTCTATTGGGGTATGCGCAAATTGTATAAACCCCAAAAGGGATTCATGGAAAATCTATGTGGGACCCAATAGAGTTACATGCCAATAAATTGATTACAATCAAAGTTCATTGCTAATATTTACAATCCCATCTATGTCTTTCTTAACGCCTTCTGATTTAAAATAGAATTGTCAAAAATATTATGTAAAAATAGTGCAACCAGGTCTAAGTATTTTTCTGCAACATGTACTTTTTGTGACGTCAATGACTTTAAACTTTTGGTGACGTCAAGGAAAGAGGAAAAGTCTTGCATGAAGCAATCAATTTGTTGAAATATATACCTATTCCTAGACCAATAGTTTATTGAAAGGAATTTATTTTGATTGTAAATATTTGTCCTTATTCAACATAAAGCATATAAAATAGATCAATTTTATCTCACTGAGATACAAAATCACACTTCTAAGATTTAGATATAGCTCAGCACTACGTAAAGCCTGGTAATGAAAATCTTAAGACTAGTTGACATTTACAATAATCCCAGTTTATTCAATGTTATATCAATAAAGCTTGAATGCCATGGAGTTTATTTCAATTCCTGTACCAGTATTCTTGATAAATATGTTACTAAGGCTTCAATGATAAGTATTCCCAATCCCACAATACAATAGATTTATACAAATAAAGAGACTCTTACAATACTGTAAACCTGCTATATATAACACCATTGTTTATTCCCATCTGTATTGTCAGATGGTTGAGATACACTAACAAAGATTTTTTTTCTCCAGCTAGAAAACACAATGATCATAAAGCCAAAGTTTTATATCAATTTATTTTTTCTTTCGCTCAATAACTGTTTGACTTAAAACCAATCTCTAGAAAAACATTGTTATAATGCCCCTTGATTAATTTGCCTTTTTTGCTTTTCACTACCACAATATTTCTGAATCCCAAGACTTCATGATTCTGTGTTTCTCTTCATTTATCAACAAACCTCTTTTTGATGTCAAAATCTGACTGAAAAAATGGTGGCAATGACTCAATGTTTATCTGTAATTCTCAATCTTGAAAAAATGAGAGAGAATAGTGTCTGAAAATGTTAAAATCATTTTTGAAGTGTTTAAACCTTTTTGGTTATTAAGTTTTTAATACTATGTGCATATTTATGCTTATCACAAGAATGTTTATAAATTATATTATCAAGCATATTATTATACACAACTATGTGCATAATGTAGTGTTTATCCTCTTTATTTCTACAATATTTGTTATGGTCAAAACTTGATTGATTGATTGATTTAATGGGGTTTTATATCCCAGTCAAGAAAATTTCACTTATGTTGAGATGTCACCAGTTATGGCTGAAATGGCAGAATTTTTTTGTCCTTTGCAGTGAGATTAGGGCAATGAGCAGGGATGGGTTCTTAAACATGCCATGCCTGCCATTAAACAGAGGATTGGTTTTTAATGTCTCATCCCAAGGACACCACGACTTTCATTTCTAAATGCTGAGTGCTTGGCGAAAGAACAGTCACTACCAATTTTCAAGTCTTGGTCAGACCTGGCTGGAGTTCAAACACTTGATCTCCTACATACAATGCAAGCACTCTTTCAACTGAGCTACCATTGAGGTTTTAAAACTTGATGGTAATCTGCATATGGGGAGGAACTCAAATGTATCATATACTATCCAACTCATTTTTTAATACCTTATATTCATAAGTTCATCTTGGTTTGTCATCCCATTCATATGTGATCTAACACTTTTTTGGAACATCAATAACCTATATACTGGGTTATATGTAAAGAGTAATATAAACATGGAACATGGTGATAACAATTCCTTGACATCACATTAAACACTACATTTAATTTCTTTTTTAAGCAATATAATAACATAACTAAGAGGCTTTGTCTGTAATAGACATTGCATGCAAACATAAAATATGTCAAGGCTTGATATTTGTGTTGCAGACTTTTAAAGTATGTCTGTAGAAAAATTGGCACTTAATTCTGCTTATATAATGTTCTACAAACTTCAAATGACACCATCATAACTGAGACACGAATAGTGAAACATTTTGTGGCATTGCCAACCACAAACTACAATGTCAGCCAAAATTTTTTTTAAGACTACTGGCCAAAAACTTTGTAATACAGTTGTCAGTCACAAGCTTTGTATCAAGCCATTCAGACTTATAGTCAGCAACTATAACTAGAATAGATGTTAACTTTGAGGAGCTCTCATAAAAATGTTAATAAAGCCCATCAAAAGTGCATTTGAAAGACAATCTTTTAACGATAAAATCAGGCCTGGTAACAGACAGTCAGACTAGATTCCAAAACTCCTGTTAAGTGTTCTGTCAACAATTCTACTGGAAATATCCATCATATGGTCCAAAGTCTTAAATATGCTTGCATTACAAATGGGGTATGAATTGAGAAATAAATCATTATATAAACCAAGATCAAAATAAATGCCTCAACTCTTGTGTTTATCTTATGTTGCTAAGCAACATAAATATCAAAACATAAAAACTGAAAGCTTTAGGAAAATGTTATGTATGATTGAAAACTGTTTAAACATGCATCATAAATACAATACAAAGATGGTTATGTCAAGAAAATTACATTTGTAATTGCAGATTTTAATTAAATACCCTTCTGCTGAGAAATGGCTATTTGTTCTGTTTCTATGACATGAGAGATGAGGAGAAATTATTAAGACGGATATTTCTGACAGAACAGCGCATTAGTTCAACGATTCTTTTTTGTTACATTTATTGATTAAATAACAAAATAAATAAATGCTGCAGTTGATCATGTGATTAAAAATATTGTGTTTTTATTTTTCCAACACAATCTGTTTACCATTTGAGTTCAATTAATTGTGTGGAAACTGGAAAGTATTTATGTGTTAGAAACAGCAGACAATTTAAAAATTCATATTAAAAACTTATGGATTACAGACAAATTTTAATAACATGTTTAGGATATAAAAATGCAGACAGTTTTCAATTACTGAACTTTTTGTGTAGTGTTGGAGAAATAGTGGCTGAAATTGAAGTAGCAGGGTTTGAAATATATAAACAATTTTCATAAGTTATTGTTTACATATATTAGATGTTCAGGTAAAGTGTTTTTCATAGTGGATTTTCTATATTTACCAATAGTTCATTTAAACCAGAAGGCTGCAGTTCTTATTTTTTTATAGAATTAAGAGTCTTCATCAAAAATGAAATGGGTTGATTTAATTTTGCCCATCAAAATAGATTCCTCAATTAAATTAGAGTAAAACTTTTTTAATCGGAAATGGAATCGTATTACATATGTGATATTTTTTCCATAAGTATTTAGCCAGGAAAATGATAGTTGGGCAGCAACTTACTTTGTATGTTTCATGCAACACACAACCAACTAAAATAATTTTAGTTCAAACAGTTTTTAAAATATAGTCCAATCAGGCTAACATTGTACATGTAGATTGTAATATGGATTTTTTGTATTTTCTATTTCAGACTCAGAATTTGAAAAACAGAGAAGCATTTTATACCAGGAAAACAGTATAAACATAGTGTAAAAATTTATACACATACAGAAAGTCATCATGATTCCAAAATTTAGATCGGTAGGAAATTGATTATCAAAACATACATTACAGATTGTAATACAAGACTATTTATACTTCATATATAAATTATAATATTAAAAATAAAAATTAAATTATTATTAATATTATTTATAATATAATTATTATTATTATTTTTCATTTACATTTTTACAAATTATGTATATGACAAGGACACCATTTACACACACATACATGTGTCTTTCACACTGAAACTTCAAATATCAATAATTATTTACAGTGTTCCTGTATATTCAGACAACCTGTGTGTTATGTAAAATAAATAAAGTTAATATATTTCATTTTCCAAAATGGGGTTATAATCCAGTGGCTAAATTAAAAATACATGTATTATATTTTGTACATATAAAACCACTCCGAACTTAAAAATTTTCATATTTTTTTTAAAAATTCAGAAAAATCAGCTAAATCACAATAGATCAGTTTAATCCTAATGTATGACACCCATTGTCTATTTAAGTAAAAAAAAAAAACCACAAAGTTAAATATCATCTTTTGTTTCTTGACACATAAGTAACAAATCTTTTTCAAATGTTTTCTTATATTCTCTTTACCATTTTTCTTTACACTGAATATAAAAGGTGACAAAAAATTATGAACTGGAAATTTAAAATTTATGATAATAAGCAAATTTATTAAATATTTCAGAGGCCAGGTGGAGGGATGTACAACATCAAGGTAGCTATACCAAGGGAAAAACTAATACCCATGATACCATTTTGTAAAATGAGTTCATTTCCTAAACTCTGCCAGGAATTCTGGGTAGAAAATATTGCTAAACCATGGATGATGACAAATGTCAAAGGTAAGAAACAATAACAGCTGATAAATGTTTCCATCCAGCTCTAAGAGACTAAGGGGCAAAAAGCAGTCATCCATAGTTTGTATGTATCAAAAGTAATTAAAATTAAAATTATATGTAAATTTATAAGTAAATTTATAACTTGTTATGATATATAATGTAACCAATCTAAACACAACACCAATGAGACTAAAATTGACAGATGTTTAGTAAACAAAACAACATTATAGCAGGTTATAACAAAATAGGGCTTGGGTTTTCAGGGTGAAGTCAAGACAGTTTGTCTACCAAAAACCATTATGACACTGGTTTATCTACCAAAAACCAGTATGGCATTAGTTTGTCTACCAAAAACCATTATGACACTGGTTTATCTACCAAAAACCAGTATGGCATTAGTTTGTCTACCAAAAACCATTATGACACTGGTTTATCTACCAAAAACCAGTATGGCATTAGTTTGTCTACCAAAAACCATAATGACACTGGTTTATCTACAAAAAACCAGTATGGCATTAGTTTGTCTACCAAAAACCATTATGACACTGGTTTATCTACCAAAAACCAGTATGGCATTAGTTTGTCTACCAAAAACCATTATGACACTGGTTTATCTACCAAAAACCAGTATGGCATTAGTTTGTCTACCAAAAACCATTACGACACTGGTTTATCTACCAAAAACCAGTATGGCATTAGTTTGTCTACCAAAAACCATTACGACACTGGTTTATCTACCAAAAAACCAGTATGGAATTAGTTTGTCTACCAAATACCATTACGACACTGGTTTATCTACCAAAAACCAGTATGGCATTAGTTTGTCTACCAAAAACCATTACGACACTGGTTTATCTACCAAAAACCAGTATGGCATTAGTTTGTCTACCAAATACCATTATGAAACTGGTTTATCTACCAAAAAACCAGTATGGAATTAGTTTGTCTACCAAAAACCATTACGACACTGGTTTATCTACCAAAAACCAGTATGGCATTAGTTTGTCTACCAAATACCATTACGACACTGGTTTATCTACCAAAAACCAGTATGGCATTAGTTTGTCTACCAAAAACCATTATGACACTGGTTTATCTACCAAAAACCAGTATGGCATTAGTTTGTCTACCAAATACCATTATGACACTGGTTTATCTACCAAAAACCTGTATGAAATTAGTTTGTCTACCAAAAACCATTACGACACTGGTTTATCTACCAAAAACCAGTATGGCATTAGTTTGTCTACCAAAAACCATTACCACACTGGTTTATCTACCAAAAACCAGTATGGCATTAGTTTGTCTACCAAAAACCATTACGACACTGGTTTATCTACCAAAAAAACAGTATGGAATTAGTTTGTCTACCAAAAACCATTACGACACTGGTTTATCTACCAAAAACCAGTATGGCATTAGTTTGTCTACCAAATACCATTACGACACTGGTTTATCTACCAAAAACCAGTATGGCATTAGTTTGTCTACCAAATACCATTACGACACTGGTTTATCTACCAAAAACCAGTATGGCATTAGTTTGTCTACCAAATACCATTACGACACTGGTTTATCTACCAAAAACCAGTATGGCATTAGTTTGTCTACCAAATACCATTACGACACTGGTTTATCTACCAAAAACCAGTATGGCATTAGTTTGTCTACCAAATACCATTATGACACTGGTTTATCTACCAAAAACCAGTATGGCATTAGTTTGTCTACCAAATACCATTATGACACCGGTTTATCTACCAAAAATCAGTGTGGCATTAGTTTGTCTACCAAATACCATTGTGACACTGGTTTATCTACCAAAAATCAGTATATCAGTATGGCATTAGTTTGTCTACTAAATACCATTATGACACTGGTTTATCTACCAAAAATCAGTATGGCATTAGATTGTCTCCCAAATACCATTATGACACTGGTTTATCTACCAAAAACCAGTATGGCATTATTTTGTCTACCAAATACTAGTACTAATCTGGTTTGCCTTCAAAATATTAGTATGACACTAGTTTGCCAACCGAATTCCACTATGACACTGGTTTGTCTACCAAATTCCACTATGACACTGGTTTGCCTACCAAATTTCACTATGACACTGGTTTGCCTTCCAAATACAAGACGTGCATGATGTGAAGTATGGTGTCTTACATCCAAGTCGGGATTATTTCACTTATTTTAGTGGTACAAAAGACCATCATAAACAGACAAATTAATCCCACTGGGATATGTTTAAAGTTGGATTCTAACCTATAAGAAGTAACAGGTACTGTGATTTATCAGCTGACACTATTAACCACTCTGCCACTGAAAAGGAATAAATCAACATCATTCTAAATTTGCTCCAACCAATTTTTCATGATGAAACTAAAAATAAACTCAAAGTTAAAACTGTAATTTATTGTTTGTCATTCATTATTTTTTAATATAAATCAATTTTGGCAGCAACAAAAACTGTATGAAAAGACTATGTTTACTACAGTGTAACCTGTCAAAACTGAACACCTTTTATATTAATATCTTTGTTTGGTTTACTTGTTTTAAATGATACCGTGTTTACAAATACAAACAATACTAAGCTGTGTCTTTATAAGGAAAGACTTTCATTTGCACCCTCCAATAAAATTTTCATTTTTTCATGAAAAAAAGTCTGAACATAAGAGAATCATGTCATTTTGAATTTTTTGTGTAAAATGATTTTTCAACCAAGTTACACAGAATTTAATGGGGAGTGGGGACAAAAGTCCTACTCTTGATAAATATGTTCATGCCATTTTAAATGTTTTTGTATAAAATAATTCATCAAACAAGTTACACAGAATTTAAAGGGGGAGTGGGGACAAAAGTCTGACTCTTAATAAAAAAGTTCAAAATAGACAGGTAGGTTTTCAGTTTACTAAGGGTTTACTTATCATACTCACCTTGATGATAAAAATTTGAAAATGCAATGTGAAACTTAACATACATGTTGAAGTTATTATACAGCATAAAATCTGTAAGATGCTTTCAAAGCTCTTCAGATAAAGAGGTCAATAAGTCATCTTAAAAGACAATACTACAGAAATAAAACAAACTTAATTGCACACACTTGCACAATTTACTTCAGTTAAAGCATGTTTGAGAATCATATCAATATAAAGCCCATGTGTATACAGAATATAAAGTAAAACTTCAATTCACAGCACTGTTTGTTCAGTAAGATTTAAGTATTTGGTTATAAAATTAGGGAGATTTTGTATATATTGAATATAATATAATAAACAAGGACATGTAGCTATGGCAGCCAAGTGTGGTTTGCCATCATATCAAGTGATACTATGTAATGTTTGTGCAAAACTATTATTTTCATTGGATATGGAATCGTGTAAGTTGACATGTTCCTGAAAATATAACATTATTACGGGAATTAATATTGTAAACATTTTTCCAAAGAATTTTGCACAAAGATAAAGGGGTTAAGATAAAATGTTACGCTGACGACCCCTCTAGTATCTATACATTTTTTCCAGTGATGTTTCATGGACTCAACACCACCTTTAAACAAATCCTTTTCTGTACCATTCAGAAAGTCCTTTACTGCATGCATAACATGATCATCATCTAGCTAAAATTGGGTGACAGAATCAGTTTTGGAAATAGATGAAAGTCTAAAAGCATTCTTAAGGAGTGAAGGATTTGGTTTGGTTTTCTTTTTCAGATTCTTTCTGTGTGATATGCTTGAGTTATGTACTTTAATAAATGGTTAGCTTTGTGTTAAGAAAATCAATGATAGAATTGCATGAACACTGTCATTTTTCCACTCAAAGTTGATCTATCTGAAGCTACCATAAATTCTCATTTCCTTCTAAAGCAGCATGATACTAGTTAGCTTATTGAACTTCAAAAAGAAACGACAAATGAAAAACAAATCTCATCAGTTTTCATCATGTTTACACATCAACCTGTTATTCCCAAAAATTTCCTTGACTGCGGTGACTGTTACAGCAAACATAATAAAATAAAAAATCTAATTTATATACAGATTGGGTGTTCATTTAATTACAGTGTGAAATTGTTTCTTCCCAAATAATTATGGCAACAGTTTTGATGTTTATCATTTATGATTTTGACAGTTAGCAATAATTTTTACTGTGATATGGTAAAGATAGAAATTACCATTAATGTTGGAATTGTTTATCAAAGAAAAAAAAATCAATAACAAGGGAAATCCAAGAAAAAGAAAGAAATACATTCAACAAGCAATCTTAAATTTTAGTATACTGGTTCCAGCAGGTACTTAGATATCTCAATTGTTCCTTAACTAAAACTTCAGAAAATCTTTTATCATACTTCAGATAAACCTAGAATAAAATTGTGAAAAACTTCATAGTTTTCTTTAAAAAATGCCATGTTATCTTCTCGTCTTAAAACCATGTGTCTTGCAAACCAACAAAATATTCAGATTTTAAATTTGCAAATTCAAGTTTTAGAAAATGTTAGTAAAATGACTTCCATTTATACAGCTCCACCAAAGTTTGAATTTTAAATGAATAAGCCTTTAAAAAATGATTGAATAAGTTCCATTTTAAACAATTTCGTCAAAAATTATTAAGTTTAATGTGTTGGATACAAAAGCATTGGATTAGACTGAATCAAAGGTTTTTATGCCCCAGTCAAGATACTTCCACTCATATTAGGTCAGTACTGGAATGGTGGAGGAAACCAGAGTGCCCTGAAAAAACCACTGACCTTTAGCAAGTGAACTGACAAACTTTTTCACACTAGGATCTGCCTGCCTGAGTGGTATTTGAACATAGGTAGTGAGAGGCAATATAATCTGTAAGCATGCACTGTAGAGCACCCTGCCACATAGGCCCAGAACGAAAGGAAGTCATTATAAGCATGTTATTTAGGGAATTATTGTGAAACTGTAGCCAGTAATAATCTGTTATGGTATAGCAACAAATAATGAACAGTTACTTATAAAAGAGTACTGAAAAGTCAATTACTAGTAGAATATGTACAGGTTTTGAAAGATTTAGTACAAATAATTTACAAAAATCCCCTGTAAACTAGAAGCTGTGCCGAATTAAGTGTAGGGAAAGCAATAACAGTACAGTTTCTATAGCTATTTTCAGACAATTTTTAAACTGATTGATCTTTTGAATGAGAGAGAGAGAGAGAGAGAGAGAGAGAGAGAGAGAGAGAGATTTCAATTATACCATTGTTAATTTACAGTTTCATAATCAGAATCAGTACACAAAAAATTCTTTTCTTTGCCGTCCCCAGCTAATGATGTAATTAGCTGTAGAATGGAATGAATTAATACAGCTTCACTCAACATGCATACACTGCAACAACCTGACTTAAATATCTATAATGATGTAAAAGTTTAAATAATTGCTAACAGTTTTGATTGTTCTCATATTTTCTTTTGTTACGAGACGAGACGAGACGTTTTAAATTGGAGAAAAGGAAATTACTACCAACTTTAATAATGTATTGTAAAAATGCAGTTAGGTGTATTTTGTTCTCCAAAGATCGTTAAATATCTCTCAATTTTAACAACAATAAATGTCAATGGAATGCTTTGATGTGTGAAGCAGTTTCAGGAAAGCTATTAACATGTCATTGTAAATATAACATTACAAATTATAACAACATATCAGCTATATATATTGTGGTAATAATTTCATTACATTTATAATATATAGCTTTGTAATAATGGACCAAATACATAAAAATGGTAAAATTATCACAGAATTGTTCAGTGATGCTATTAAAGTCTAAAATGATGTAGATATCAAATTCTAGTAATTATCAGTTTTTGTATTTTTGATCAAAATCATAAACATATCACATTATATTTTGGATAAAATGTTCTTAAAGTCAGCTGTCAGTTAATCAATAAATAAACCTAACAAAAACATGCATTTGTTTTTGAAACTTTTGTATCTCATTCAATAACTTTTCAGTATTTACATATGAAATGCGAGTAATTTTCAATAAGATGGTGTTATTCAAAGAAAGATAACTCCTGTTTATAACAGAAGAATTAAAAAAGTATTATGTATTTAGCAAAAGCTAACACAATCAAAGCCTAGACCAATTCAAATCGACAGCAAAAGCAGTGAACCAAGGCAAAAAGACAAACAATTATTGGTATCACCAGTTTTATAATTCCTGATTTTAGACAGGCACTGAAGTTCCTATCCAGTGGTGTAGTTGAAGTCTGTCAGAAGAACCTTATTAACCTGCTTGTTTTGCAACCAGTGGTCCATAAATATGTAACATTTAAAATTAAACTTACAAAGCTATGAACTAAAACCTCTTTATGTATATCAGATCTACAATTCACACTTTCTTAACTTTAGTAAATGTTCTTGTAAATAATTTAAAACTTTTAGATTTTTGTTGTCAGTTAGGCCTTCAGTGTCAATGGATTCCTTAGTACTTTTAAAAAATATCACTGTTTCCAAAAATTTAAAATCCAAGCAAAATTTAATTCCCACTGAACATTTCACTGTTTGGTCTTTTAACAGCATGTAAATCAAATGGAGAACAGAATAAAGCTCTTATACCAAATTCAAACAATGTTTCTTAAAGATATGTTTCTGAAATATTTCTGTTGTGTTTTATCAAAATATTTTGAACTCCTTATTAAATGTTTCTAAATCTGATTTTTGAGATTCATTTTTAACCAATGTAAATTTTTTGCACATGGCTGCAATTTGGGATTCTGATATTAACAGCTTATAAAGTCAACAAAGAAAGATAACTCTTTAAGCATTATTTTTAAAAGTAACACTTTAAAGATTATCTCTCTTTTAACACTTTCAACTTATTTAGATTATTTTCGATACATTGTTTGATTAGGCAATCTAAACATTGATATTCTGAAGTGACAAACTCTCTCTCTGCATTCAATCATGTAAATGATAATTTTAAACAGAAAGATTATTCATAAATACTAGTATCCATAAATCTTATGTCAATTATGTTAACTGGCCCCTGTTTCACAATCATTCCTTAATTAGTATTCCTTAACATTAATTAAGCAAATTTTGGCAATCTCTTTTTGTATTACAAACATTTGTGATAAAAATAAACAAAGATGTCACATGCTTAAAGTGATCTTCAAAATGGCACCTTACATTCCTAAGTATCTAAACAATTTACCAAATTATTAAAATTTTTAATTTGCAAGATTTAAGTTAAAGAAAATCTTTGTTAAGGAATGATTGTAAAACCTGGGACCTGAGACTGAGAGTTGACACCATTTCTAATACTTGGCCTACAGATTCATTTTCTCCTTATTTCTATCCTGGCATTAAATTTATTGATTGATGTGTATTTCAAAATTACCTGCCAACACACTGTACCAAAATTTACTGAAATCCACTAAAAACATCAAATCAATGGCTGATGTCATGTATGGCAGAGTTAATGTAACTGTTGATATATTTACACTGTTTAAAGATGATTAAATGTAAATATTTCTGAGATTAACTATTGAGATCAATTGTAGGGATGAACTTTAATCTATAAATATTTACTTTTCTTTGGCTTCAGTATATTAATCCCAGCTCCATCCTCTTTATGATGTCAACAACATCAAACACAGGCATTTTGGGCATGGTAAAAAGCTTAAGTGCAGGGATAATTTGCACACACTCTAAAGTAATAAAAAACATCTTTGGTGTAATGTCCCTTTAAATTCAAAAGATATGAAGAAATAATAGATTTCAGCAAGAAAATGTTTTATTTTTGTTGTTTGTTTTTTTTCTCCAAAAATGACCTTGACCTTGATGACTAAAATTTGGCATGTGACATATTGTCTTCATACACATGCTGCATCACTTTGATATCTCAATTCATTCAAAATTACCTAGTGGACACTTCTATAGAAAAATATATGGATATTTGGTAAATTAAATGCAAAGCTGTCAAGGGTTTTCAAAGTTAAGTGTGTGACAACCCGAAGACCAAGGCATCTCCCAGAGAAAATTGGAAAAAATGGTGTAAAATTGTTCATTCGCCTGCAATTTGAGACATCCGTACAACAGCAGTGGTATCTACAAAACATGCAACAAGAAACCAAAATATTACCGTATCGGTATTGGCTGCTGAAAATGTTACCAAACTTGTAACAATAAATCTATGTTGTCAGTTTTATTTTCTTGATAGTTTGATTATGTGTGTTTGTGAAAGTTTAGCATGTGAGCATGATTTACATCCAAAATATGTGTGACACGTGTGTAATGCATGCGACTTGACAGGTATGTAAATGAATATTAGACTCTGTAGGCTTCTAGCCATTTATGATGTAATAAATTCTTCTATGTACATTTGAAATTCATAAGGCTCACAAATTTGTGTTTTTCCTATCAATATAAAAAGGTCATGTAGTACAGTATCAAATAACTCATTCACTAAAGCTTCCTAAACTGTGACAAATTCAAAATTGTATTAAGTATAGAAGAGCAAGACTAGTGTTTCCACACAAATTATCAAAAATAATGTTTTACACTACTGATAAAAGAATTATTTATAAATTCTATAAGGTTTTATGCTTTCTCTCAAGTGTTATATTTGATAGCATAATTATGAATTCCCAAAATGCCTTTTTTAAGTTTAATTCAGAATAATCAATTTTCCCAAGTGGTTCTATTACTTGAGATCAATCTGTTATTGACTCAAAAGTACCTCATCACTTAAAGAAATATTGCTGACCTCATGGGTAACAAAAATATTGTCGGTCTATGTTACAAATCAAATTTTAAAATAGCAATTTCTCTTTTTCTTTTTTGTTCTATTTGATGGTTTTCAGTAGAATAAAAGAATTGTTTAGTCAATAAAATTATAAATAAAAATTTGAAAGACGGATTTCTGTGTATAATAGTCTGTTTTGAGATCTGACACTAAATAAAACTTATGTTTAATTTATAATTCACTTTGCAACAATGCAAAAATAAAAGTATGCAATGAAATCAAAATGTCACTACTGGCACAACTTTATCGACAAGAAAATTGCCTGATTTACATAAAATACAAATCCACTAATATAATAAGCTAGCATTATTGGTATTGAGAAGTAATCTGTTTTCATTTACACATAGTCACAAAGATATGGAATGGAGTGGAGTGGAGTGCAGTGCAGTGGAGTGCAGTGGAGTGAAGTGGAGTATTATGGTGGTTTATGCTCCAAGTTACGATAATTTGACTTATATATAAGGCTTTCAGGTTTTGGATTGTAGAGGAATTCAATGTTTTAAGGGAAAACACACAAACTTCCACCAAGCAAACTTATAAACTTTCTTTTACTAGAATCGGCCTTAGTAGGATATTAAACTAGGTAATGAAAGGCACTGTTATCTGTTTGCCCACACTTTAGACCAAACAGCCACTGAGTCCACAACAAGTAGACAGTTCTTTAAGTGGAGTTAGTGCTGGAGTAATGGTGTTTTACGCCCTGTCAAAATTCTTTCATTTATTTGTATATAAAGGCAGACAGTTTAGAAATGGCATTTTCATATTGGATGGTGAAGGAAACCAGGATTCCTGGAAAAACCACTGATCTTTGGTGAGGGAACTGATAACTTTTCTCTTTCTAAGATCTGTCCAAGTGGAATTTGAACCTATACAGTGAGAGGTACTGTGACCTGTAATCTGGACCTTTTGACCTCTCAGCCATTGTAGAACCTGTTTATCAGAGCCTCTAGTAAAAAGTTAAAACATTTTCTACCATGTGGTCAAAATCACTATTTTGTTTTTCTAACAGGAATATATTACAAAAACTAAAAGGAGGGTTATTCAAATAAACTTAAAGACACCAAATTCCAGGTAACACCCTTCTTTTACAGAAACATCATTTTTAGGAGACTGACCCTATTAGCACATGGTGCTGATATTGACGGGGTACTAGGGGTAAAACAAAAGCTCATTTTGACTCTGTACAGGCAAACAAAAAAAAAAAAAAAAAAAAAAAAAAAAGATGTAGGACTTCAAAATCATATAGTGATAAACATGGTGGTTATGTTATAAAGTATCAAGTCTGATTCACAAAAATTCTACAAAATAAAACAACAATTCAGTAGTGAAGAACATAATATATTTACAATAATGAATTGCACAGATAAGCATATAGTGAAAGATAATATAATGAAACTTCTGTTAAACCATTAAGAAATGAGGAAATTATCTTGAACAAGACAAAAATAAAAAAATAAATAAATAAATATATAAAAGATAAAAGGAAACAATATTATGTCAGGAAATCAATGTATCATATATGCAATATATCTATCTCCAAGGTAATGAGAAATTAATTAGGTAGTTAATTATCACTGTTACTGGTTCTAAAAGAGTCTGTACAAACCATAGCTTTCATTAGCTTTTTATAAAATGTGTAAAACTTATAGTTATAACAAATGATATATTTGACTCAGTGATGCTAAAAGTTGTTTTACACAATACATACCTCAAAGCAGTGAGTTCAAAATTTTCATTACCATGTCAGCATCTATATAAAGGTTTCTACAGGTATGCAATTCCTAAGCTTGTTAAATTACTTCCCTTGTTAAGAATTCTTTTTTGTAGAAGAAATTATAAAAGATTATATATCTATATGGTTTTACAAAAACTAAAAAAAAAAATCGCATAGATAACAAATAACAACCAATTACATGGAACTCTCTTAAAAAAGGTAATAAAGCCAAAAATTTGTATAATTTTTTTAAATTTAGTTTATTCAAGATGGTCACCAAAAGATACAACTTATGGCAATTTAGCATCCTGTAGTTTTTTGGTCTTTTAGGCTATCTATCATAAGGTCTACATCTGAATGCTACTTTCTGTGTATATAAACATTTTAAAAGAAAAAAGCTAAAATGATTATCCCTTTTTTATTGCTTTCCCAAAAACCATAAAAATGTATTATACCAAACTTCATTAAAAACAGACTCCAAAAAAGGTCACAATCTAAATTAACTGACAATCAGTCAACAGCTGCCAATGACAATTTATCTAAAAAAAGCAATTATATTCTGAGTTATGGTAAGCCAAATAATTCATTTAGAAAAATGGCTCAGAAATATTTGACCCTAATGACCTTGAAAACATGAAACAGCAGAGTGATGAACAAAACCTAATAGGTTCAAAATTTCTCTATATGTTCCAACTACTTCATATGATATTCATAATTATAATGGATACAGGAAAAAATATCATAAAATTTTAAATTTTAAAGTTAACTTTGCATTATTGAAAATAAACACAATTACAAGTGTGTGTGTGTGTGTGTGTGTGTGTGTGTGTGTGTGTGTGTGTGTAATTGATATACAATATTAAGATAACCAAAGAGCCAACAGCCAATACAGCAAATTCTATCAGTTTGCAAGCTAACTTTTGCAAGCACAATTTACATTAATCATACTTCTGATATATTTAACTGGTATCACAAAAATAAAATGTTTGTTGAAAGGTTCATAAAATGATAATCCACATGATCATTATCCCTTATGTGTAAAGGAATGACAAAACATCACAAAGTCATCCAAATAATGTCATTTATACAGGAAAGCATTTACTAATGTTATTCAATAAACAATTAAAATAGATCTGTAGCACATGGGGTGTCAAGTAATTGACTGGTGATCTCATCTCCACTGCAGGACACTGTATCACAGAAAGAATCAGGGTATCCTAAAAGTTTGGATCACAAATTTCTATGCAAAAACATAATATGTTATGAAATATAAGAATGATAAACAGTAAATGATTTTTCAATGCCGATAAGCCTATAAGAATTATTAAATTGGTTATAGTCTAAAACAATTAATGAAAAATTTGTATTTCCATTATTGATTAATATTCGTGATACAAAGCATTCATATGACTTGTCGAGTAATCTGTAAATAACAGTGATCACCACTGTTAGGTTAGACTGACAAAAAAAAGACAACTTTATCAATAATATGATTTATTACGATGAAGCGGCAGCTATTATCAAGATCTCACAACATTAACTGGAGAATCATATCTGTTTATTGAAAATTTAAGAGAGTCAATTATCTGAAAAATGGCTTTTATTGAAGATAAAAATACCACATGATCTGTCTTATGTGGAGAGAAAAATCATTGTTAAACCGAAATGTCATGGGAGCTTTCACGGATAAAATAATAAGTTATATAACAAGAAATAACAATTATCATGGTTGTAATATTAATGAAAAAGTAATGTACTGGCACTTGTCAAACCATTATTATATTGACCAACATTTGTGTCAAGTAAAACATCTAAATGATACAGATGTGTGTCAGATTCAAAATAGGGAACCAATCTGGGTATCAATTTGACAGGTTTCTTGTTTTTTTTTTTAAAGGAAACAAAATCTATTGCATTTACTTAGATGCTTTTATTTTTCTTGGTTACAAAAAAGCATTATCATGAGGTTTAAATGCACCATAATCTTATTTACTGAAAAATGAAATTTTTCTGAAAAACAAGTTTTCAAATTTAAATTTATGCTATATTTCAAAAGCTTTTTTCATATCCATTTAATTAACCTAAGAATTTACTTGGAATAAAATTATGATATTAGAAATTCATTTTACGATGTTCTTCTAGAATCAATTACAAATTTTAGCACTGAAATATCCTCTAAACAAAAATTGATTTGTTTTATGTTTAAAAGCATTACTATGACAATGTATAAAATTTATGCATAAAATACATTTAATACAATATTTTTAAAAGCATTATTATGACAATGTATAAAATTTATGCATAAAATAATAAAATACTAAGTGAAAATACTCAAATCCTGTTAAACAAAATAGAAAATGTATGAACCTTGATATCTGACTCAAATCCTGTTAAACAAAATAGAAAATGTATGAACCTTGATATCTGACTCAAATCCTGTTAAACAAAATAGAAAATGTATGAACCTTGATATCTGATTTTTTTTCAGAGATTGAATTTTACAATTTTCAAGCTAATCAAACATGTAACTTTCTTTCTTTTTTTCTTCAGTTTTAATATGACAACAATTTTATTTTATGAAAAATAAACATAACCACAATTTTTTTTTCAAAAATAAGCAAATAAAAAAATATTCTACATTAAAAAGTAAACTCTTTGGCATTAGACTATCCTTTATTTTTCGTACCTACTCACTCACTTATCATAATCCTCTTTTATTTTTGACAGAAAAAAAAAGCTTTTTACAAAATCAATTTTTTTCTGTAATTTTAAGGCTTTTTCAGTCACATTTAATGTTAATGATGGATTTCAACTTTTTAAAAATTATTTAGATAAATCCATCATCTTCTAACAGGCAAGGTAATGACAGCTAAGTCAAATATTCCTTCACTAAAATCATCATTTCTTAAAAAAAAAACTGAAAGCAATTAATTTTATAAAATAATTTTTAAAGAAGACAACTCCAATTCCTGTAATACAAAATTTATTTTGTGTGTGTGTGTGTGTGTGTGTGTGTGTGTGTGTGTGTGTGTGTGTTTGTATGTGCAAGTGTGTGTGTGTGTTTTGTTTTGTTTTTGTATTGTATTGTTTTTTCAATGTTGCTTTTTGTTTTTGTAATTTTTTTTCTCTGTTTGTTTTTTTTGTTTTTGTTTTTTTTTTTGATTATGAAAGAGATGATGAAATCTTTTGATTATTAAATTATTAATTTTGGCAAGGTCAATTATTTTGAAAAAAGTACATGTATACTACAAGTATGGGATTTTTTTTTTTTAATGTTTAGGCTTATAACATTATGGTGCAATTAGTTTTACATCAGGTCAAAGTTAAATCCTTTGGTTAAATCAACATTTTAAAATATTAGGCAAGACCAAGTTTTTTTTTTTTTTTTTTTTTTTTTTTAAAAATCATAATTTTTAAATAAGGCAAGGTTAATTTTCTAATGAAATATCATTTTTACGACAGACGAAGGTCAACTCCTTTAAAATATAAGGCAAGATTAATGCCTTAAGTTTCAATAAATTTTTAAAACCCTCTTTTTGAAACCAGGTAACAAAATATCCTCCTCCCACTCAATCAATGATTGGACAATACATAATTATGACATGATGGATGTGATGTTTAGTGTCCCGGGGGATGACTAGTCATAACAAATAGCTCTCTATATATGTGATGCAGAGAATAAATCCAGAGAATAATTCCTGGATTTTTTCAGTCTTCTGGCAGTGTCCTTTGGGATAGTTATCCTCCACATATCAACTGTCCGAAATGATGCATATAAATCCATGGAATAATTCCTGGTATTTACAACTCTATGCAACTTCTCCGACACAATGTCCTATGGGACAACTAACCTTAACAAATCAGTTGTACCAGAACTGTATGAGAAGCTGTGAACAATTCCTGGGAATCATTCCTGGTATTTAGGACTCTTGACTCTTATAGATTTGTAATGTCTAACACATTATAAGGTCAAGTGCGGGGATTTACTATCAGATGTTTGTCGAGATATACAGTTCATGTGTTTACAACTTAGTAGTAGGACAGTACCCATTATATATACAGGAAATTATTATATATATATATAAAGTGTTTTTAAAACTTCAAAAATAAGATTTTAGGATGGCACTGTATAATGATTCTGGTGAGTTTTTCAATTTAAAAATTTTTTTAAAACTTTTTTTTAAATCTGTTAATGGAACATGTATACCAAAAAAACCTTAAGAAAGTATCAAGCATCTACATGTATCTACATGATTGATTGATTTTATTTATTAATTTATCTATTTATTTGTTTGTTTGTTAATTTATTTATTACTGACTAACCAATCAAATTTTTTTATGCAAATTACCATTCCCAATCATACGGTCAATTTGTTTTTGACTTTACCGAAATCATCAATTGGATATTATCTCTATTTTGATGTATGTTGTTTTATGCCACATCAGTAATGTTTCAACTATACATAATAAGACAAAACTGCATCCATCTCTCTATGATTTATTTTATATACATTGATGTGATGTATGAGTTTCATACAATGATTCCCAAATTTTGCTCAGAATACCTGTCTGTTTCTGACATTTTTAAAACAAATTTGATGTCTTTTTTAGGATTAGATTTATTTATATTAGAATGTATTTCTCAGTTAAAGGCTTATGAAGAAAGCTTATTAATTGAATTTTGATGAATTAAAGCAATTTGATTGGACGATGCATGGAGAATAATTTTGCTTAGTGTTGTGTAACTTCATTACATGATCTGTATGATATCATCTGACCTGCCTCTTTAAATAAATGTGCAGCATTTCCAACTCAAAATGTTCATAGAAAATAAATAAAGTCTAGCAATTTCTGAAATGAATGAGTTGAGTTGAGTAATGGTGCTTGACGTCCCAGTCAAGAATATTTAACTTATATCAAGATGTCGCCAGATATAGGAGAAAGTGCAGAAATTTTGCCTGTGCGTTGCTTTGATGGCATTATACAGCAGGGTTCTTTATCGTTCCACACCCACCTTTACACTGGACCTTGCTTATTTTAAGTTCCCATCTGAAAGAACCATGACTTTCTTTTCATAATGACGAGTGCTTAGCGAAAGAACAGTCACTACACACATTTAAGTCTTGGGTCAGACCCGACCGGGTCTGAAATAAATGTGATTATGAGAAAATATCAAAATTTTCCATCTGCTTGCTACATGGATTATAAATTAACCACATTGTTTTTTAGGTTTTATGGGTTATACATTAACAACCAGTGGAAAAAAATCCTAAATAATATTCATCAAACAGGAACACTGTGGAGCAGTGAACTAAGTATACCTGCCAATCAAAACTAAAGGTCAAGTTAAGTTCACATATGCTAAGTGCAAAAAAGGGACATAACTCCATATAATATAAAAGAAGTGTCACAAGTACAAAATATGTACATTCTTTAGGTTAAAACAAATGTATAAACAATTTTTTTTAATTCCATTCAAAACTGAAGACTTAAGGTCACAAAGTTCCAATATTGTGAAAAATTAATCTAAGTGAAAAAGGGGAATAACTCCATTTATATTTATGCAACATTATTGTTTTTTACTATGCAATTTAGCACACCTTCAGATCATAACAGAGTTACAAACTAATTTTGTGAACTTTGATTAAGAAATTGAAAAGTCAAGGTCACAAACTAAATGTTAACAGAAGGATAGACACACAGAAATAAAAACAGCATGATACCATGATACACTGTTTTTTTTTTTTTCAAAAAGTAAGCATAAATTTTTTTTAAATGTACAAAGGAAGTTCACTAGCCACCCACATAATCAATACCCATAACAACATTTGTGCAAAACAATATGGAAATATATACTAGTATATATTATAGTTAATTATGGATTTTTATTTAAAAACAGAATTTCAAACAACTTTGTAAGACTATCCCTGAATGTCTTATAAGCAATGCCAGCAAATTTCTGTATACCGGGTATATCAATATTGAAATATTAATTAAAGTTGTTAGACATGGCATGGGTTACGATAATGAGATATATGATATCTTATATGTCAAGAAGGTTAGTTTGACATGGTAATGTAAATTAATTACCGGTTAGGAAATACAATATATTATCAAATATTCTATTTTTGAATTATTTTAATAATACATCATTTTCTTTTTAATATATATTTTTGTCCTTTTTAATGTCAAGGATCTTCATTACAGGCTACAACTGTGAGTAGGTTAAAATTTCCCAAAGAAATAATTTTCAATATGCTTACTCAACATTAGAGACGAAAGAAAACTTTCAAAGATATTTAAAGTTATGAAAATAATTAAAGAACATATTGTTACCATAATTACTTGAAATAAATTTTTGAAAAAGGCATGAGTACCCATGCTGATTATTTATCAACTAAGGGGAAATAACTCTGCCAATACATTGTTGTGATCCTGGTAACATGTTGTATTCTGTGCATCAGAGGTGTACAATAAAGTATAGAGTGGAAAGGAATGGAGTATAAAGTGGAGTAACATGGAGTATGGAATTAAGGCAAGTGAAGTACAATGAGTAAAGAGTGAAATGGAATATAGTATAAAGTAGATTACAATGGATAACAGAGCAGGGTAAAATGAAGTACAGAATGGAATACAAGCGAATATTGAGTGGCATAGAGTGGAGTGAAATGGAAAAGAGAATAGTATATTGAAGTACTGAATAGAGTGGAATGGGGTGTAAAATTGTATGTATCCTGGAGTAAAGATAGAGTGAAATTGAGTATAGAGTGGAAAAAAATTGAACATTGAATGGAATGAAATAAGGTACTGAGTAGAGTGAAATTGAGTATAGAGTGGAATATACATTAGTATCATATAATTTGATTGGTTGAGACTGTGAATGTGTGCATGATTGGTAATACAGAACCCTTTTTTTAAAGTCAAAATGGTATTTAGCATCATTATTTTGTAATTATATCAAGGTAGTCTTCTACTGGAAAAAAACTAAGTGGAATAAAAGCTGATAAACATTTTTGCGCATACCAAGTAAATAATATTCTAATTGAAATATCTGAGGACATATAGCCCTGGCAATGCAAACAACAGGTTAGAGTAGATCAAAAGGTTTATTTTAATGTGCATATAATTCCTTTTACTACTGAAAATCTTATATGCATGTTATAGTGTGTGCATGTAGAGGGGGAGGGGGTAAGAGGGGGAAGGGGGTATAATCATGATGTCTTTATACTGTTTTATATTAGAATTCAGCATTACACATGACATTTACAATCAAAGTGAGTTTTCTGTTTTACTTACTTTGAAATCATTTATTTTTGTAGTATACTAATTTTTGTTGGTTTTTCTGGATACCCAAAAACAAAAATTGTCATGTAAAAGAAAAAGCACATAGTAGTGGATTGGTGTATATTACAAACTTTAAATTGTAAACATGAACTACCGTACATATTTACAACCCTACAAAATGGCTTTTTTTCTTAGGATCACAAAAATTGAGCACCATAAACGATTAATATAGTATTGCATATTTTGTGGTATACATTCAGATTTCAAATAAAAATAGATGGATTTATGATTAGGACACTTAAAAACATAGAATTTATAATTTATCTGTGTAAGAGAATTACTGATACATTTTTCTAATGAAAAAAGAGTGAGTGGGTGAATAATAGCCTTAAAGCTGCATCAACATTATTGCAGCTATTTATGGCAATTTTTTTTTTCCAATTTATTATATTATTTATCTATTATAATTATTTTTATCTGATTATAAAACATTATTTCCTACTTTTTTCAAACAAAAAGCGAGAAAATATTTTTTGTGTAATATATATCAAATATAAATGAATAAACCAATAAACATTGTTGTATTAAAAAAAGGGTAAAAATGGCCAACAATAAAAGTTAATAGCAGTTTTTACAGTCCTTCCCACATATCATAAATTTATGTTTATTATGCATCAACCTTGTTTTACAATCATCTCAATACTCCCATCAGCTATCTGTCTGCATCTAGAGCATTATCATGTATGATTGTAACAAGTATGTTCAGAAGATTTAGTGTTGCCATTTTCAGCTGTCTGTATCTAAGAATTTATTAAATTTGAGTTGCTTCATGCAGACATTTCTAGATATTGAAAAATGATATGGTTTTGGTGCAAAATGTTCAAAATATCAAGTGTACTTTGCCAAAAAAACAATCAATGTATGATGTTTTTCCATTAGGAACTTGAGAGTAAGCATAAGTGTACATTTTTTAATATAGCAAATTACCTATAATGTCTTTACAACATCAAACATATCTATATGTCATTAGGATTAAGGTCAAGGTCAAACAAAGTTTTGACAATCTAATATGTACATGTATATATATTGTCAAATACATAAACAACTCAAACTAGATTCAGAATTACAAGATAGCTTGATTGATTGAATGAGGTTTAAGATCCTAGTCAAAAATATTTCACTTATATTGAGACATCACCAGCTATGGGTGAAGTGCCAGGAATTTTGGACTCGCAGTGCAGGGATGGTTTCTTTAGGGTGCATCAGTTTAAAAAGTTCCTCTGAAGTACCCCGTACCTTCACTTCTAAATGCCAAGTGCTTTGTGAAAAAACACTCACTACCTATTTTCAAGTTTGGTCAGACTGGATCTTGAGTAACAAATAAATAATGTGAATTGTGACTCTTTAAAAACTTGAGTTATCACACAAAAAAAAGTATGATGCCACCCATAAATAACTTGAGTTGCGACCCTTAGGTATTTTAGGTATGTGAGGAATTTTATATGGCCTCAAATCTTAAATTTACAGAGGATGAATAATGACTAAGTGTTGGGCTAACATACTACTGGAGTTACAAATAACTTGCTTGAGTTGTTACCCATAACTTACTTGAGTTGTTCCTCAAAACTAACTTGAGTTATGCCCCATAAATAACTTGAGTTGATGACTCATAAATAACTTGAGTTGATGATCCATAAATAACTTGAGTTATGCCCCATAAATAACTTGAGTTGCTGCTCATAAATAACTTGAGTTGTGACCTTAGGTATTTTAGGTATGTGAGGAATTTTATATGGCCTCAAATCTTAAATTTACAGAGGATGAATAATGACTAAGTGTTGGGCTTACATACTACTGGAGTTACAAATAACTTGCTTGAGTTGTTACCCATAACTTACTTGAGTTGTTCCCCATAACTAACTTGAGTTATGCCCCATAAATAACTTGAGTTGATGACCCATAAATAACTTGAGTTGATGATCCATAAATAACTTGAGTTGCCACTCATAAATAACTTGAGTTGTGACCTTCAATAATTTGAGTTGCAATACATAAATAACTTTGGTTGAGATCCATGAAAACTTTAAATGTGACCCATTAATATCTTGAGTTTCCCAAAAATAACTTATTTCACTTGTAAATAATGTGAGTACCGGTAATCCAAAAAAACTTGAGTGGTTACACATAAAGAATTTGAGTGGTGAAAAAAAAAATAAATTGAGTGGTGACCCATAAATACCTTTACTTTCGTTTCATGTTTCTCCTCACGTTTTCCTCTTAGCATGAGAGAAAATTGTTTTCAGAGGTTATTGAGTGGTGACCCATAAATAATCTGAGTGGATGAACCATAAATAACCTAAGTGGTGTCCCATAAATAACCTCAGTGGTGACCCATAAATAGCCTCAGTGGTGTCCCATAAATAACCTCAGTGGTCAATAAAAATAACTTAACTGAGCTATGAATAGTTGTAATATATACATGTATAATTTACCTTTAAACAATAATTCACTCACTGAACCTGATGTAACTAACTCAGGCTCCTGCAGACAGAATATAAATACACGTGACATTGATGATCATCCAAATCAGTCAAGTTATCTACTTCAGTGATCTCCTTATGACAAAATGTAGACAAAAATATCAATTTATTTACGATAAGCAAGGAATCGGTTAAAATAAAATCTGCATGTTATAAACAAAATATTTGTTCATAATTAACACTTAAAGTCTGAAGGAATTGATCTTAGCATTCCCTTAGCAGGACCTCATTAATGGCTACCAAACCAGTGGCATGATATGTCAAATCTCATTAAAATACAAATCAAAATAAGCTAATGAATATTCATAACTGTCCAGTTAAATTAGCCCCTGTAAAGACTGATACTACTCAGCTTCTATCACCAATGTGACAGTTTCCTTTTCAAAGCTGGGCATGTCATTATCATATTTGAGTGATGTTAAATCAATTACTCTTTTGCCCATCTTTGATTAATGTTCTTGACAAGAAAATAATAATAATCTGCTTCCACGGATGAAGTCATTGATGATGAAACGGGGTTAAACATTCCTGTAAAATGTACTTTTTATGACATCGACAACTAAAGCTGTGTGAATGTTACTGAATGTAAAGGATTTGCTTACCTTTGCAAATACAGGATCCAGATGACTAAATTGGATTGGAGTTGAGAAATGGTGCTTAATGCCCAAATCAAGTTTCTTATGCTTACATCAAGGCAATCAGATATGGGATGGTGGAGAAAACTGCAGTACCCAGAAATCTGCTGGAAGCAAACCTAGGTTGAATGATTGAATGGTGTGATCTGTATGACTTGAACTTGCTTTAGACTATGGGATACAACAATGTTTTTGGATATGGGATGGTGGAAGAAAATAGAGTACCCAGAAATCTGCTGGAAGCAAAGCTAGGTTGAGCAAGGGGTGTTGGAACAGTATGAACTTGCTTTAGACTATTGGATACAACCTATTTAGATATGGGATGGTGGAGGAAACTGGAGTACCCAGAAATCTGCTTGAAGGAACCCTAGGTTTAGTGAGAAGTTATGTGACCTGTAAACTTACTTTAGGCTATGGAATACAACAATGTTTTTAGATATGGGATGGGGGAGAAAACTGGAGTACTCAAAAATCTGCTGGTTGCAAACCTGATATGATGTGTACAAACTTGCTTTAGGCTATGGGATATAACAATATATATATTTTTTTTACTTTAAATTTTTTTTTCAAACTTACACATTTCTAGATTTATGGACAAATAATGAGCAGACAATATTTCTACGAAAACAGACTTTTAACTCTACAGGGAGTTATAAATACATACATACTCTTTTACACATAAATACAGAAATTATTTCCTGTTAAAAAGTTATAAATATATTGGATTTAAATTTTACATAACTCTTAATGCAAGACATTGCTTTGAATTTTTTTTTAAATTTACATCAGGGATATAACTTAACTTAAGCTCTTAAAAGTATTTTGACATTCAAGTCATAAAAATGAATGGTCTAACTAAAACAGTTCCATTCATCCTTAAGTTAACAATACTAAGACATGGTCAATGCTTTATATACAATTTTATTCAGTAAATAATAGTTTTTTTCAAATAAAATTAAAATTTGTCATTTATCTGTATTTAATTCAGAAACAAAATGGAAATAAAATGCAAAACTTGCGAAAAAAGAAAAAACGGAAATAATGACAGCTCAAAATCTATATTACATTTCCCTACATTTAATTAAGTGAATTACATGAGCACAACATCACCCAAATGACTGACCTACAATAAGCCAAGTTTGTATCATTCTTGGGATGGCATCTAATCAATCTAACAGCGAAAAACAAACAAATTGCAAGATTAACCAAATTCAACATCACCATATGTCCTGAGATAAAATTATTTTGTGTACCCTACTGTTGTGTGAAGCACAAAAACTGTTATTAAGTTGAAGTCTTACAAAAATCTGACTGTCAAAATAACTCAGTCTTTCCAAGTAATTACAGGACTTCTATATATCCCTACATTCCTATACATGACTGAGGTTTCTGTTTTTATATATTTTAGAATTCATTAAACCATCTTACTTTTTTATAATTTCCTGATTTCTTCCTTTTTTCCAAAATTATTTGTGATTCATAAAAGAATCCTGTTTTTTCATTAGTAGCTGGTAAACTTTTGGTCTAATTTTGCATTTACAATCATGATAGTTGTAATTTCATTTATCAACTGTGGTACCTTATACATTTTTAATTTGTTTTTTTAATTTTAATTTGTTTTATTTATTTTTTTATTCATTTTATTTATTTTTATTTCTTTAAAAGAAAATTTGTCCAAAATAAAAACCATGGTTTGTAGTATTCATCAAGTTGTTGTGGTTTAAATATTACTGTCAGTAAATGATATGTTTTTTGATTAGAGGAAAGGTACTGGTTATATGTTATACAAAGTAGCACTAAGCTGATTGTAGTCATTTTGGAAGCTCTCTCTCTCTCTCTCTCTCTCTCTCTCTCTCTCTCTCTCTCTCTCTCTCTCTCTCACACACACACACACACACACACAATAAAACACACACATACACATTTTGACAGCATTAATTAGCTATTATTTATTAGAAGAAAAAAAATAATGGAAAACTGAACCTTTAAAAAAGTTAAAAAAAAAATAATAATAATTAATTTTCAAAAAATAAGTAAATGGAATCCCCCCCTCAAAAAAAATATATAGTCTAAAGTTTCTTGTATAAAAAATAGCTTGACTCTCAAATCCTAGAATTTCATTGGTACAATCAAAACAGGTTTCTAAACATCAATGGCATTCATACTTCTGGTTAATTTGTAATACAAATACCGTTGACTTTCATATCAATTCTAACATTTCTCAGAATTTTATCACCACGGATTTCCCCCTCTCGTTTTCCTGATAAAATCAGCATTCTAAAAAAGGTGAAAAAAGAAGACACATTTATATGAAGAGTGAATTAACTCCGCTGTTAAGTCAGTTATATCATCAATATCAATGTTAAGTTTGACTGAAGCCATCTCGTTTTCGAAGTCAATAAGATTATTAACTCTGGATTATAACAAGGCGGATGATTTAATTATATCTGATCATTTTAAGGTAAGGAATCATAAATTTTTAATTAACTTTTTCTATTCAAAGTTTTGATCCTAGATGAAAAAAAAAATTATTGATAATTAACAACATTTTTGTGGTTATGTGTGTTACTTAACAGTTTTTGATTGACATCTATAGCATAGAACATCTTAATTTTATACTATTTTACACAGCAGTTTATTTATTTCTATAAAATTTTATTAAACAATTTAGATGTGGGCTTCCAAACTGAATTATTATATAATTACTTCAATTGTGCAAATTATCACAATTTTACAATATAAAAATGCTAATACCAGTACAGAGGTACAGTTGTAAAGTTTATTTTTAATTCCTTCAGTTCATACAGATTACTGGTAATATTGTGCTACATAAAATAAAAATTTTATAATGTGAGGTTGTGAGGTCTGATTCCTATATAAGTCCTAGTAAGGATGAGGATATGTCTTTATGACAGAATAAAAATAAAATAAATGATTTGGCATATTCTTTTAACTAGTGACATTTTCAAATTAATGAATTAAAATGAAACTTACAGATCATACTCTTCTTCAAAAGTACCAGTAGTCTATTGCATAAACCAAATGGACTATTGCTATAGTTATTTAAGCTATTGTTTTAACCAATGAAACTATTGCTATAGTTATTTAAGCTATTGCTTTAACCAATGAAACTATTGCTATAGTTATTTAAGCTATTGCTTAAACCAATGAAACTATTGCTATAGTTATTTAAGCTATTGTTTTAACCAATGAAACTATTGTTATAGTTATTTAAGCTATTGCTTAACCAATGAAACTATTGCTATAGTTATTTAAGCTATTGCTTTAACCAATGAAACTATTGCTATAGTTATTTAAGCTATTGTTTTAACCAATGAAACTATTGCTATAGTTATTTAAGCTATTTTTTTAACCAATGAAACTATTGCTATAGTTATTTAAGTTATTGTTTTAACCAATGAAACTATTGCTATAGTTATTTAAGTTATTGTTTTAACCAATGAAACTATTGCTATAACCATTTATGCTTCTGCTTTTACCAATAAAACTATTGCAATAACCAATACAACTACTGCTATGACCAATGAAACTTTTGCTTTAACCAATGAAACCATTGCTATAACCAATAACCAATGAATCTATTGCAATAATTAATGAATCTGATGCTATAACCAAAGAATCTAATGCTATATCCAATGAAACTATTGCAACAATCAATGAAATTTTTGCTTTAACTAATAAAACTATTGGTGTAACCAGTGAAACTACTGCCATAACCACTGAAACTAGTAGTGTAACCAATGAAACAATTGCTATAACCAATGAAACTATAAGAGTAACCAATGAAACTATAAGTGTAACCAATGAAACTATTTATATAACCAATGGAACACCTACATTATGTTGCTACTTTGTCCAAATATATTGTTGTTTTTTAACAAATGTTTCCTAATCACAAGTATAAATGAAACCAATTCTTTCTTATCATAATGTCAAATATATTTTTCTAAGAAATGAAAGGAGAAACAAAATATCAGACACAAACAAAAAAAACACTTCAAAGGATGACTATTCTAACTTTAGATTAATAGCTTAAGGGGGATGTTGTAGAAGATGAAAGATAGTAACCCCTATGTCAGCCATGATCTACAGGCAGAAAATAGTTTTTAAAAAACCTTTAAAATTTATAGAACTGATGGTAAATGTTACTTAAATAGCTGATTGATATTAGAATATAACAAACTGGGATTATATAACAAATATGTGAACAAAGTAAAGCAAGGGAATGGAAATTTGATGTAAATGACATCAATATTTTTGGATGTTTTATAGATATATTTGTATAATTTAAAACAAAGGAAGTATTTGTGTTCCAAATTTATATTTATTGAAGAAATTTGGTTTTGTTAAAAGAAATCATCTATTTTAAATTGGAAATAGAAATTTCAATAAAATTGGAAATAGAAATTTCAATAAATGTTTTATTTTATATTGTCAAAACATCGATTGGAAATAAAAATTCAATAACTTTTCAATTTTTATATTGTCAAGCATCAATTGGAAATAGGAATTTCAACAAATTTTCAATTTTCATATTGACAAGCACTTGTGTCAATATTTTATATTTTTATTGCCTTTTCATGGAATATTCAGAAAAATTATACAATGTGCAAACAGATCAAATGTACAAAATGATTTCATTCTCAGTATGACTTGAGAGTGCAGCAACACAAAGCAACATAAATCAAGTCGTAAATAACAAGTTTCTGTGTTTGATCTGATTATTAGGAATTTCACGTGCTAAATTATCATGAGATTTGATACTGAATAGCTAGCAGACATACTGTATTAGGTTTAGTCTGCTCCTTGTGAAAACATAATTTTTTATGCATTTTCTTGATTTCTATCCATTACGCTGGTTGTAAAAATGTCAGCTTGTCTACCAACATTTTTTGACAATCTGAATAGAAAATGATTCAAGTTGTTGATTTTAAGGATACATGCTCTTAAAGATTTTTAAATGATTATTTAACAAAAAATTGAGTAATGTCAATATTCAAAGTCTCTGAATCAAATCAATAAGCCAAAAAACATAGATCTAATCTTTTAACATCATGTGACAAACAATGCATAACAGAAAAGAAGAATATTTTTTGAGCTGTATAGCTCATTTCCATTTTTTTGTTAAATGTTTCCATAACACTTAGGTGTCCCATCACCTTGATAATCAGGTTTGATGGTGTTTTACACACAATCAGAAGGATTCTTTAGATACTGATGCTATGGCATATTATACATATTTATATCAACATCTTAAGATCATAATTTTTGTTGCAGAATTTTTATTTTTGGTAGTTCTGGTTAAAATATTTAGCAAAAAAGAGCTCTTCTGAAGGACTAAGAGTGAATTCATATACACAATTAGGTTTAAGTCCCGACTTCAAAAACAATTTCCAGACTGCTTAACCTTTTTTCATTACATAATACATTATACATGTAAAATTACAAACACGGAAAATTCTTGGAATTTTTACTTTCATGATTACTGATAAAAGTTGATGAAGATTACGCTTTTAACTGAGAATTAATTAATTTTTCAGAGTTACTTAATTATTCAACAAAATTCAACACTTTTATCTAAATTTCATGTTTGAACATATAAATAAATGTACATATAAAAATTCAAGTTAAATGAGAATTCTTTTCACATTACTTCTTTGAGTAAACAGAGGGAGATGTATAATAAGACAGTTTTTAAGTTTTTACTTTGCTTTTAAGATTGTGATTTGAACATGGACTTGCATGTTTGTGTTTGATTTATAGTTTATGTATATGCTCCAATATCTAATATTCATAGTCAGAAACAGGCCAATGAAAAAACAGCTAAATAGACAATTTAACAAAAGCTTATCCCTGCATTACCATGGCAACTATACCAAGCTTGCATTAGTCCCCAGGTAATTGTTGAATCTCTTTATCCTATTCAACATAGAAGAATTATCTGAATGTCAATAAATATAATATAAAATATCTTTTATAGAGTTTTAATGTTGATGAATGCAGCATTCTTTATATAGCTTTTGTACACATACCAAATAAAGATTACATGTGTCTAATTGTGTTTGTGCAAAATGAAGTCTTTTTTCAATTCAAAAAGCACCTTGTCACTGGCAACCAAAATTTAAATATCAAAAGACAGAAAGGAGTGGAGTTGAATAATGTTTTTTACACCTCAGTCAATTTTTTCACTTATAAAAAGGTGGTCAGTCCTGGGATAGTTGAGGAAACTGGAGTGCCCAAAGAAACCACTGATCTTTGGCAAGTGAACTGACCAACTTTCTCACACTAGAATCTGCCCAAGCAGAATTTGAACCTAGATGGTAATGGGCACTGTGATCTGTAAGCATGATCTTTAGACCACATGGCAACCAAGGACCCCAAGGACTAAAAGAAATCAATACCTTTATAGAAACTGAACTTAACAGAATTGTTTTATTCATGTTTTATTCTTTTAGTGAAAGTAATTATAATCTAACACAAATGTCAAATGTTTAAAAAGAACCCTAAGGGCTTAAAAATGCACACTGATAATAATAATGGAGTCACTGCAACAATAACCCAAGCCCTGATATCAAAGTTGAAGACACAAGTTTTGATTGGTTGTTAGACCATCAAATTTGAAGACACATGTTTTGATTGGTTGTTTAATCATCAACATTGAAGACTGCATGTTTTGATTGGTTGTTTAACCATGCCGTTCTACTGTCAAGGAGATAGATTCAACTTAAAGTTCATTTTATGTCATCTACATATAAAATTCATGTCAGCCTGTAACTGTGAAATGAAAATTATTGGCAAAAAACTATTGTGGATGCACATAATTGTCTTCAGTCCATTGATCTGAATCTTTTTGTATATAAAATGGAACTTTGTTTGTATTTAGTGACATAAACTTTATACATGGTTGTTAATTCATATGGTAGAGTAGTTTTAAATTGACTTGGACATCGAAATCTTAATACCAGTATTTTATGACACACTGTATTTCTCAACAACATAGATGTAGGTCAAAGCTAACATGATGGGTCACTTGAGTGTTGCAAATTTAATAATTAACTTACAAAATTATCTTTCCTGCTTTCTCTTTAACTAATAAATGTATCTAAGATGTTAGAATGCAAGCTATGTTTCACTGTGTAACCATGGTAAAAGTTCTACATGTTGGTGTAAAAGCTACAAATGAGATACCATTATGGTTCTCACCAAGCACTCAAGAAGGTAGCTTTTAATGAAATTTTCACTGCCTCACTGTTTATTCAATATGCGAACAGTCATTGTCATTATCACTCAAAAAATGATGACCTTTTTGTGCCCTGACATATTTGTAGCTAAAATTTGACCATTGATCAATAAAAAGCTATCAAAAATTGGTTTATCTTAAGTAACCCTTACCAGTGACATACAAATATAAAGCAAGTGATATATAACATTTACAAAATATAGGAAAGGAAAGATAAAGTTAGACAAATCTATCTAACCGAATTGAGTTTGCCAACCTGTCATCAATCACAGGAAATCCAGTAAGTTAGAAGTAAATAACCCAGTAACTTAACAGAATCAATAGTGTAGAATAAACAGTTGTTTTTGTATTAACCCAATTGTCCAAACAAATTTACAAAAGATGTATGAACACGAAAAGCATTTATACAACGATTCCTTAACCTAATCAGGGCTTCAAATTAATTCCCTCAGTCCAAGGTTTAGATTTTTTCTAATCTACTCTGGGACTTTTGGAACTGTTGTCCTAGCTGTCACTTTTTTGATAACCTATTTTAGAATAATTAGTTTTTATAAATTCTGGTAATTACCTTTTTATGTGAACTATAAGGAAGTTGATGGTATTTTGTGTCCTTAGCTTTCTTACCAAATGGCAATAATGAGTGCATTTTAAGCAACATCATGTGTGGTACAGGCAGATGCCTTAAATATGTTATCTTTCATTGGAAATGTATAATTTTCATAAAAGGGTGCAGCCAGCAAAACTGCAGAGACATCATCTTCTGAAGTGCACAAATCATATGACCATTATTTAAGGTTCATGTTCTGACATACACAATATGAGATAAAACAAAACATGGATGGTTCTGAATCCATACTTCTGGAAACAAGTTTTCCTTTTCATTAAACAGCATCAAAGTTTGTGTTTGAAGACGTGTAAGCATTATTACAACTATTTTTGGCTGTATTTATTTTACTGGCATGTTTTTGTGATTAAACACCACCATTATCATTGCCATTGTATCAATAACACTAAGAATGATATTTTTACTGGAAAAAGTTCAAACCAATCTAAATCTTTTTCAAAGCACAAACGATCTTCATAAATAAACTAGAATTATTACAAATATACAGAATCATGTACTATGAAGCAAAATAAAAAGAAAAGTTCTTTTTTAAGTTTGATTTCAAGTCAATATTCTTATTTGTACAGTATATCAACAACACTATACTTAAAACTATATACAAAACATAATCAGACTCCATCATAAAACCACAAAAAAAAAAAAGACAGAAAAAAGTATTTAACACAGAAAAAAAAACCGTAAATCTGGAATCAATTAACCTCAGAATGTTTATTATTATTAACAAGGTTGTAAAACAATTTTTGATGTAGAAAAAGTATTACAAAAATATGTGTACTATACAAATATCCAGCTTTAATGGTCCTTGTCCTAATTGCTTATGTTTTTTAAAGTCATGTGACTGTTACCTAGCAACTGTTACAAAGAGTAAAAATGGTTTTAAGTAGACTACATTACCTATAGATAGTAAAATAATGCATCTGTTACCTAGCCACTTTTATAGAAAAAAAAAAATGTTTGAAAGCATTTGAGAAAAATAAAAGTACACGCATTTGCACTATGTTCAAGTTTAAATGGTTGATTGTTTATGCAGACTGTTACCTAGCAACCATAACAAAAAGTAAAACATTTACTAGATGTTGAAAAACACTGAAGATTTATTTACAGCTAAAGTATGAAGTAAAGTCTATAGTGACAACCTGGCTAGAATGTATCTTAAAATCATGTGACTGTTGCCTAGCAACCTTAAGAAAGAGTAAAAACAAATGCTTAATTTTGGAAAACATTGACATTAGTATAATTCACATTGTACAAGCTTTAGTGGTTACTTTTAGTAAGCAGCTTAAAGTCATGTAGCTGTCTTAGCAACCTATCAAAAAGAATGGATAGACAGGGCCCACAGTTTTAACTATGCCTGTGAAGGGAGACCTGTCTATTTTATACCAAAAATGATCATGTGATCTTTACCTAAACAACCAATTACATCAAAGGACAAAAATTATTATTGGAAAATCGAAAACAGACATATTTAGGTATATAAAACATATGTCTGGGATTATTAACGGTATTTTATAAAAAATATTTATCATCATTTATATATTATGTCATAAAATGGGTATTAAAATGAAGTTACAGGGGAAACTTACTGATCATGTTGATTGGATATTTAATATATACCATACTTTTATTGTTTGAGATAATCAAAAATTTAGCAATCAAAAGTTGTAATTCTCTCAGGAATTTAGAATTACTATACTTATAATATCTGTTCATTCTCATTTTTATCCTATAGAAAATTGAAGTTGACAGATCAAATTTGTATGTTGTTTTTAAACAAGTATTGTATAGTAAGCATTTTTTTTAGAAAAATCTAATAAATATAAAAATATTAATTTCCTACACAGATATTGAATAAGTAATATGATAATAATATTTCTAAGAATTTAATTTTCTAATTATAAAGCATTAAGTGATTATATTGATAAAGCTGGGTTTTATAGAATTTGTAGAGTCACTCAAAGAACCTACGAAATAAGAACAGGTTGTTTTTTTTTTTTTGTTTATAGTTATAAGTTAGTTTAGGTAGTTTAGTATTAACTTATTAGTACATTATCTTAATATTGACAGGTGTTCATTATTTAAGAAATAAAGTAATTTTCCAATGTCTTTATGAACTTGTTAAGTATAATGGGCTGTCTCAAATTGCATAAAAGGCGATATTTACAATATTTATTAAAAATAATTTTATATCCGACTCACATTTTTCATGTAAAATCTATGACGTCACTGTTCGCACGTGGAGCATTGTCTTATGAAGTTACAAAGTATTGTCGGACATCAAATACTTTATTGAAACAAGAATAATGTAACTGTAAATATATATACATATGAAATGGTAACTATAATATAGGATTACTGAACAGAGTCAACTTGGGAAAATATTTCACAATATCAGTTCAGTAACTCTATTACTATATAGCAAAATATATTTCATTTGCTTCCAACTGTTTTTCATCTAAAAATACTATCAAAAATGCGCATTTACTGATGAACATGAGTAACTATGTGACTTAATCACAATCATAGCGGGGACATAAAAATATCTCCGGGAGGGCTGTATAATTATTCTTCCAATCAAATTCTATTATTTTTTCCTTTTGTATAATAACTTGAATCTGGCTTTCAGGATAATTATACAAAGGTTTAGTTTCTCATTTATTTAAGTTAAAATCCATTTTACATCTGTAATTTTTTTTATTTATATGACTATGATATGATGAATTATTACAAAACATCTACTGACAGCACATGAAATAAATATGTCCGATTTCCCGTGAGTATTTCAAACAGAAAAGAGTCTACAATATTTTATTGTGATTAATCCTTATAGGATTTTATTTCAGCTAGTGCAATACAGAAAAAGTTAGTTTCATGTCAAAAAGTAACTAACATTTTCTGTTTTTTTTATGACTAAAACTCGGGCAAAATACAGAGCCAATTTAGTTATTTATATAGACATTGTAAATGTATTCTTCCTCAATACTTTCATTATTTCTCAAATTTGCTTTCCAGAGCTGAGTGACTTTCTCTGGGCACTCCAGTTTACCCCACCATCCCACAACTAGTAACTTTGATAAAAGTGAGATAATATTGACTGTGGTGTAAAACACCATCACTCCACTCCACTTATCAATGTAAACTTCATTATTATTCATTACTGTCATTTTCATCTTTTTTCTGCATGATTGATTAAATGATTTAATGTGGTTTTACGTCTCAGTCAAGACTATTCCACATATATTGAGACATCACATGCTATAATTGAAGTGACAGAAATTTTGTCCTTTGCAATGTGCTTCACTTTAGGTAATGTGCAGGGAGGGTTTTTTAGTGTGCCCTGCCTGCCATGATACAGGGCATCATTTTTTTAGGTCTTCCTACAAAGGACCCCATGATTTTCATTCCTAAATGCTGAGTGCTTGGTGTATAAACAGTCAATACCTATTTTCAAGTCTTGGTCAGACCTGGCAGGGGTTTGAACCCTCACCCCCACATATATGCAGTAAGCACTCTACCATCTGAGCTACAGTAGTAATATTTATTTTGCATGAGAAAAGGAGTGGTGTAATGGTGTGTTATTCAAAATAAAGAATTTTTTGTGATTGTGTTAACAGCATTTATAGTAAATATTTCTTCTTATAAAGTATTGTTGATTTTATTGTGACATATCTAGTTCAATTTAATATTTTTAGTTTCTTTTTAGTTTGGCATTAATTATTATCAAAACTTGTTTGCTTTTAAGAAATTTGGTATTAATCTAAAAACATCAAATTTTGCCAATTTATTAGCATTTTAAATATCAATATTATGTCTTATTTAAAACTCTAATTGCTAATTGTTTTAACATCTGTCAGCATGATACAAATGCCCATACTTTAATTATACATGCAGAAACAGCACGTAGAAAAAAGAAATAAGTTATATCAGACTAATGTAATCAATTTCACGTGCATAGTTTACTATGAGGCAACCAAGGCAACTGCTTCGGTAAAAATCAGACCATTCTATTTTTTTAAAAAATTTGTTACAGAAACACGAAGAAAATAGAAAAGGAAAAGAATAATTTAGAGTAAATAAATACAAAATTATGTTTTGTCCTTGGTAGTATAGACTTGATTATTCAAATGGTCTTAGCAAATATAAGGTGCAGGTGTCATCAGAATGCACCATTTAACACCATTTTTTTTCAATTTTTTCAGGGAAACATGCCTCCAGACCCCCTAGATTTGAAGCACCTATGGTGCTTCTATTTTTTGCCTCGGTTATAATTGGTTGCTATTTATGCCCCTGAATTTACATAATACATTTTTTACATGTAATTCATGAAATAATCCTTTATTTTCTAACTAAAGTCCTCAAAGTGTACTTTGCTCAGCAGAAACTGTTGTTAAGGGCTGTAGTAATGGTGATTTTTTAATGTCACAGACAAGATTCTTTCATTTGTGTCAGAACTGCTATGGTGGAGAAACCTGCATAATGGTAAAAAAACACAGAGAAAACATTGGCAAAAACAATAAGAAATTTACTTTAAACTAGGATCTGTCCAAATGGGATTCTGACCTATATGACAGGCATAGTGAGCCATTAGCAGGCACTATAGACCACTGGACCACCAAGGCACTATATAAGGAGCTTAAGATTGAGATAAAGAAATTCTTATTGCGTCAGATCAGATATTTTCATCTCAAACCAGGCTTACTGCTGAGAATTATTAGAAGGAAATAGTTGTCCTTGTTATACTGAGATGGTTTACATGTGCTCACACAGGGTGCCATATGGAAAAATTATGTATTGCCTATCCCCTCAGATTAATGTGTCACATATGGGAAAAAAGTTTGTAAAGGCAATTTTAGCACCCTCTATATCAACCAAAGTATATGTGGTCCTCTTCTTACAGCTTTAGACTTTTATTTCCTATGAAATACGATTTCTTGATTTTATGTTTTAAACAGAAGAACAATTTTTTTTCCTTGTTCTTCCTCTTCTTTTTATAATTATTTTTGAGTCCTTGTTCTTCCTCTTCTTTTTATAATTATTTTTGAGTCCTTGTTCTTCCTCTTCTTTTTATAATTATTTTTGAGTCATATGACTAAATGGCAGGACTTACAATAGACATACCCAAAAGCTTTCACGAGATAAATCCATCAGGTTGATTCAATAAATACAATTATCACTATTTACTTCAATATTACAATATTACAATTGTTCTTTTTGTATTTGAATCTCTCTCTCTCTCTCTCTCTCTCTCTCTCTCTCTCTCTCTCTCCAATATGCATATGAATATTATGCCTAGGTTACCTTTAATAAAAGAAATTATATATATAGCTAAAATGTCAACTACATTTCTATTCTGTACTCAATTAGGTAATTCAATAATATTCAGGAATCATATTAACCTAATTTAGGATATCCTACATTGTGGAAATATTGATGTCAACATAAAATTGATAAATTATTCTATAAATGTATAACATAGGCAACAATTTATCAGGTATAGCAACAATTTATTAGGTATACTGAGAAATAAAAATGTGTTTGAAGACTACTGCTGCAATATGAAAAATATCACTGGTAACATTGATAAATTATTCTATAAATGTATAACATAGCAACAATTTATCAGGTATAGCAACAATTTATTAGGTATACTGAGAAATAAAAATGTGTTAGAAGAGTTCTGCTGCAATATGAAAAATATCGCTGGTAACCTGAATATTACAATGCACTGTTAAAAGATCTTTTAAGCCAAGCAGCAAATTACTTTATATTCATTGACAAATAACAAGTGTATCATTTTGTTTGTTTAGATTTCAGCTGATTAAATCAGTCTCATTGTAAATAAATACAGTAAAATTTGAATAGATTGACAGGTAATAAGACTGATTTTGACTTTCAGTTGTAAATGTGATAAAAGTGATTAAGTTTTAGAAGCTGAAAAAGATTACAAACCAAAATCAGTGGAATTTATAATGTGTTACTTCATAAAGTTTGTGCATAATAATTAACAACTATTTCCATTGGATAATACAGAATCTCAAAAGTTGACACTAAGAAAATAATCAGTATCTGGGACTTTGGACTATGAAAGTTTTTCTAATCTCTCTGCACAAACGTTAAGTATCGATCACATACTATACTGTCAAATCCCAATGGAGACAAATAAACGATAAAGGTGTGAACTAGTACGAAGCAGATGATATAAATACATTTACTGAACTCATACACTTTGTAAACTTGTGTTTATTTTAAGATAAAAGGTAAATCATTAATATTTCTCTTTGCATATTGCTGAAAAATTGCTGATTGCTGATTTTAAATAATAATAATAATAAACTATTCAATGAACGAACAATCCAACTTTATTTATTTATTTTATATTTTTTTTTAAAGATTAGACAGATTGCACTTTAAGAAAATTTTGGTCAAATATGAAATCAAATTTTAAAAATTCTGACAATTTAAAGTACAAAGAATGTGAGAATTTTTAATTTCAACAGTATATTATCAAATTTAATTCACAGTACAAGTTTTTCATGTAAATTATGTGAATCCTGATTCACATGATAATAGTGAACCCAACTTGACCTTGCTTGACTTTGTCCATGTCAAGATATTTGTGAACACATCATGATCAAACTTCATCAATATAGATATCACATAAACACAATTACTATATAATAAAATATTAGCCAACTAAACAGAATGAGCTTTCTTCTTTTCTGTGAATAACCAGTAAAACATAAAGAGAAAACTATAATATTGAAGCTACAACCCCTTAAAGCCGTTACCTAGCAAAATCAAAAACGAAAATACCACAGTGTGTCAATTTACAAAATCAGATAACAAAATAATTAGAAACACAGTTCTTTCAAAGCAAAAATAATTGCCATAAAAATACCAAATGGCAAGTATTGGTTAGATAAATTAATCAGGGAATATACAAAATTTAATATGAACTAAGGTAGGACAAATTTTAGATAAGATTTCTTCCTTAGTGACTTTAAGTCAGTTCAAATCCATATGCAATTTTAAAAGTTGTTCCATATCAATTAAAACCATCATCCCCTATGAGTTTGATGTACTCGATGCTAGTCTCGCTGTATCAGAGGTAGAAAAACAAAAACATAAAACTCAGTCTAAAGGTCTCCACATACTGATGACAAGATAACAGCTTTAATATGACATTTGTATTATTGCATGTAATACATAGAACATACAAATACGTTATTTATGTACCTGTAACTGGTATAACTGTATTTTGTATAACTGGTTTACATAGATGATATAACTGTATTTTGTATGAAGAAACACCAACAATCTACTATTAATTTCTTTAAAAAATGTAACAGAATGATTTTATACAACATAATACATCTGGATTAATTGTACCCACTATTCAAGTAAGCTTTTATTTTTTATTCTTATATAACACATGAATTTACATGTAGATTAAGTGTGATTCCTATTATATATATATATATATATATATATATATATATATATATATATATATATATATATCTGTAAGAATTATCTCCCTTTGAAGTGACCAAGTCCAACAACTCTTACATAAACATTATAGGCAAAAAAACTGTAAAAAGGCAATTTTTTTTTCAAAATTCAAGGTTTATAAGTATAAGTGAAGATAAAAACTTTAAATTTTGATATACTGTTCAATTCAAATATGAAATTTAATTCATCAATTCAATAGAATATGGTGAGGCAATCAATCCAAATTTTTTTGGACAAGTGTGAAACATTTCTAAATTCTCACTAACTCCAGGCATCTATAAATCAATATATATGGTATTCTATAACTAATCCTGTTATATTTTAAGTAAAAAAAAAACAAATCAAGAAATTTCAACATGGGCCAAGGATGTGCAGCTCTCTTTTTAGGAAATGAGGCATTTTTGAGGGGAAAAAATGATGCGATAAAACACCAACATAACTAAAAACACAATACAAGACTTGACACGTGTTATTAAAATTCAAAGTTGTATTTTAATTAATTTCCTGTTCTGTAATGGTTTACAGCAAAAAATACATGAATAACAATTTTCACGATTTTATATTAATATTATAACTAACAATATAAAACTAGATTCCTTAATTATCCATTATGTAAATGGCTAAAAGGGATACAAGTTAGCTTCTTGGTAATTAAATATATAATGACATAAAAAAAAAATTTAAAAATTAAAAAAAAAACAAAACCCTGCTCTTTAAAATTGGCTGTTTATGAAACTGTTGAAAGAGGACCAGTGAGGTTGTCAAGAAAGACATGATCAATTAAACTCTTTTTTTAAAAGTACAAATGTTGATTATTATTAATACTAGATAATGCAAGTTAGCAACCTTTCATAGAATTGCCAAACGGTCTATCATATGTTGTTAATTATCAACATGCATAGTTATTGATGTATTTTCAACACCAAAGAATGCAAAAATCCCATTCAAATGACAGTTAATTGGTGTTTCAGAAAAAGAAACAAGAATGCTTTCAGTCACACGTCAAAACTACTCCATATAACATAAAGAAAATGTAAAGGCTCAGAGAAATATCAGATATTCATTAAATATATTAATTACTGGACCTGTGACAATCTGCGAAACTGTAACTGCTTAAATCAGTGAGTAAAGCCACATCAGCGACATTATATGAACAATCATTTGTGGTTATTTACATAAAAATGAAAAATAAGAAATCTGTATTTATTTGTGACTTATCCGTCATTCACATATTGTAAGTAAACAGTGTGTTGGAATATCTGTAAATGTTTGTTATTGTATACTTCTAAAATAAGGAACTGTTTAAATGAGGTAAGAATATTTTTCATATTCATATTTCATTATTCATAAAAATAAAAAAATAAAATAAAATTTAACGAAAAATAAAATAATGATGTAACATAATATCTTGGGGTTTTTTTAAGACTAAGACTTCAAAAAAGTGACTAATGGTAATCTCTCGTCATTTAGAAACTTTAGAAAATCAATAAAATTCAATTTTAATTTGCCTCATAGAGATTTTTTTCTGTTTTCATTTTAAAGTTTAATTTTCACAATCATTCCTCAACTAAGATTTTTTTTAATCAAATCTGGCAATTAGGAATCTAAATAAGTTAAATGGTTCTAAAAAGTTATTCAGGACTTAAGACATGATTTTTAAGATCATGTATTTAATACAACATCTACATTCAGATTCGTAAGTAATTTTTTTAATTAATAGTTGTAGTACCATTACACAATGATTGATAAAATTGGCTAACTTTAAGTAAAGAAAAATCTTAGTAAAGAAATGACTGTCAAGCTGGGGTCTAAGTTAAAACATTTATATCAATTATGACACACAAAATAGCATTTATATGTACTTAAAGATTTAATCCAAAACATGAGATTTTATTTTAAAAAAAGTTCAATATATCTCATTTTGAACACAAAAATCAATACATAAGAAAAGTTAAAAAAAATTCAAACAATACTACATTAGAAACCATATATTTGCCAGCATTAACACATTAGATGTAATTGAATACTTTTTTTTTTCCTTTCTATTTTTTTTTCTGCATCAGAGATCACGTTTATTTCTCAGTCTTAAGACAGGGTAACATACAAGTCACTGAATGTAGGTGAACATTATTTTCTATTATTCTGAATCATGCACCACATGTTTATTTCTCAGTGTTAAAGCCGTCAAGGGTTAATGTGGCTCATAAGTTAATAACTTCAATCTTGTCGCACTACATTTATTTCTCGGTGTTGAAGCAATGCGGCTCATAAGGCTAGGGATCTTAGTAAGATCAAACTTCATTATTCTGCATCAAACAACATGTTTATTTTAAAGGGATCTTAGTAAAGATAAAACTTCATTATTCTGCATCAAACAACATGTTTATTTCTTCCATATCTTCTCATGTGAGATAGGGTTTTCCCCTATGTGAGAAATGTGTAACTCACATGGGCTTGACGTCACAGTTACGTTACAATCACATGATGTCATCCTTTGAGTAAATGACGTCATATCGCGGGAAAATGACAGCCGGGCATCCAAAATTTAGAAATTTTAAATGCGTTTCAAATGTTAATACTCAGATTTTATAATAAATAAATTTTTCTTCAAGTTTATACATCCTGTATAAACCAAAATTAAGTATAGTCTATCCGATGGTCATATTTATTTTTATATAGAATGTTGAATAACAGAGTTAGATTTTTCAAACATGGCGCCCATGGATATGTAAATCATATTTGAAGCCAAAAATTGTCATGAAAATGGAAGAAAAAGAATCCATTATGATTTTATCCATGTAGGATAGGGAAATCTCACCCTCGGAGTTGAATATTTCTGTCAGAGACCAGGCAAGCCTCGTCTCTGACTGAAATATTCAACCCCTCAGGTGAGATTTCCCTATCCTACATGGATACTCATAATGGATTCTTATATTCTCAGTGTTTAAGTCATCAAGGATTATTGTGGCTCATAAGTCAATAACTTAAAGTAAACATGAACTTCATTCTGCATCAAATAATATGTCTATTTCTCAGTGTTGAAGCAGCCAATGTGGTCTCATAAGGCAATTCATCTACGTAAAGATAACACATTACATGTTTATTTTTTCTAGTGTTAAGATAGTAAATATGTCAGTAGTAAGGCACTGGACTTAACTTACATGATTCTTCATTATTTTGTATTGGTGTAAATATGTTTATTTCCCAGTGTTTACTCTTGCAATGATACAAGATATGTGACAGACTTAATTGAACATACAAATCAATAATGAAGTAAGTAAACAATCATTATTTATTCATGGGTTGATTATAAACAAAATGATCTTACTGTACTCTTCCTATATTGTAAAAGTAAGGCAAGGCAGTAATCGAAATCATTAGAAATTGTCACTTGTTGTAATTTTCTTTACTGCAAACACTAATTATTTAGCATGTTGATTTCCATCAACCTGCAGCTCTTGTGTGTTACCATGCTTATGATTATTTAAGATGCTGTAACACTGGTATTTAAGAGAGATTATTCTGAATAATGTGAACAAATAGTCTACTATCTCTAATTTGATTGGAGATGTTCATCTAGTTGTTTACTTAAAAATTTTCAATATATCTTAGTACAAGTTATATAGTAACTGACTAGATATCCCTTAGTCTTGCAAGTTTAAAAATATTGTAGACAAAATAACAACAACAATAATAACAACAACAATAATAACAATAACAATAATAATAATAATATGTGTAATAATAATAATAATAATAATAATAATAATAATAATAATAAATAGTAATAATAATAATAAATAGTAATAATATGTGTAGTAATAATAATAATAATGATAAATGTTATTATAATAATAATAATAATAATAATAATAATAATAATAATAATAATAATAATAATAATAATAATAATAATAATATGTATAGTAGTAGTAATAATAATGATAATAATTATAATAATATGTGTAATAATAATAATAATAATGAGTGGTCAGATAAGGAATGAGAACATCATCAATTCATCTATGACTTTTTGGTTTTTATCTAATAACAAGAAACTATTTTGGAAATTGTAGAATTCTCCATTACCCTTTGTTGTTAAGCTATTTAACGACACTGTGATATCGAAGTTCCCTGAAGGTTACAACTATAACTATCAACATATGTACCTCCAGCAAAAAAGAGTTCCACTGGTCAAGTGTGCCTCTATTGATGATGGTAAAGCAGCTTATATGCAAGAAGTCTGGGGTCCAGTCTATCACTTTCAAAATAGATAATTAGCATTAATATCAAAGTCATTTATCATTCATTATTGTTCATGAGAAAACATGTTTATTTCTGTGTAAAATTGTTTTTCTGTGTGTATAAAATCAGACTATGCTGAATAATATGAACATGTTATTACAGATGAAATTAATAATTTTAAAAATAAAATTAATTATGACTTTTTAGTCAAGTAATTGACAATAAATTACACCAATAGTTAAACTTAGGCTGTATTGAGGAACTTGACTAATTTTGACAAGTTCAACTGTGTATCACAAAATTACTGTATCTAATCACACTATGCAGAATGATATTATCCCATAATTTAGTGTACACTTAAAAATTATTTTTGTACTGGAAAAATATGACTTAAACATTTTCCAAATATATTGAATAAAATAATTCTATCCCAACACTTTGAGAATATCATATGTTTTTCTGATGGACACCATTGTCTTCTGTTGTTTTGAATATCCACCAGATTTGTAATTAGATGTATTTAGAACACATATGATATCTCACTGACTACTTTATGATTATCAGATTATCTGATTATGTGATGAAATCAAAACATGACAAAATTAAGAGAAATGCTAATCAAGAATTAATATCAGAAACTTCCTGTTCACATTACAGCAATCAATATAATGGTGCATAGTTTCTCAAAAAAAAAAAAAAAAAAAAAAAAATATTATTCAAAATATTGCATATTGTAGGAATTTACATGTGAAATAAATCAAGTTTAAAATGTAATTTAAGTAAAAAATTGAGCATTGATATTAGAGATGTATTTACATTTGAATGTGATATAAAGATCACAATTATACAACTTAGAACTGCGCCCTTTACTATCTTCATCATGATTCTATGCAATATGCAACTGGTAATTTTAAAAAATACATTTTTGTGCTAAATATCAACTTTTGACAAAAGCCTCAGCTTTTTAAGAATGTCTCATCCCAAAGACCAATAGATTTATAATGCTGAAACATTGTCCATTTTAAAACTACGGTCATGTCTATACCAAACCTCCTTCCATTAAAGGAGCACTTAAGCCTAACAAATGGGTTTCATTCATTTACTATATGCAATATCCTGTTATATTTGTTCGAGAAATTGTCACATTTTGTGTGGTTTTAGAAAGCAATAATCTGACAATGACTTCATTATATGCTTTAAATGACAAATATTTTCCTGATCCTTCAGAAGTAATACATTAGCATAAAGCTGCTTGATATGTCTCTTGTGGATTGAGTATGGAATCCATTTGGTCAATATATTTGTCAATAGAACAATACAATTCAATGTGACCTATCTTATTTTCCAAACCTTGAAAAAAAACCATAACCACATCTTAAACTGGAGGTTTGAACGAACTGATAAAATTATGTGACAAAACAACATGTGTAAACAAGACATTTGTCTAATGTCCATCTGGTCAAACAAATGTCAGTAAATAGCATATACAAATATATGTAACCTAATTTTAAATTCCTGAATTAAGCAAGACTTGAGAATGAACCCCTCAATTTTCTCTGGGAAAAATTATATGTATAAACGAGACACCTGTCTATTCCAAAGATAATCTTCAATTTGAAGGTGTCAGTACACTGGTACTATTTTATACATCAATCACACAATGGCATAAAAAAGCCATGCTTAAGATGGCATAAAATACTGTTATATCCATTGTTTCTAAGTTATATCTCAAATCAGATTGCCCAAATATCTTTTAAAATAAAAAAGGCGAGATATAACCAAATTCCTTAAACAAAGCTATCCATCCCCCTTTTTTTAAAATTTTTTTATAACTTTTATGGTTTTTTTTAATGGTTGATTTGACTGGGTTATTATGAGGTTTCAAAGAAGTTTTATGAGACTCAATATAAGTGAAAGATCTTGACAAGGTCTTAAAATACCATTACTTAACTCCACAATGTGAAAATTTTCCACACAAAAATCAAAAACAACAGTACCATGTGATTTCAAGTTTCTTGTATTATTATATTACTTATATAATATTTACATAACTAAGCATTTTTCTTGTATTTTCAGATCGGCTTGTTGTAAATATGACGGAGACAACTTATGTAGAATATATGCCAGATAACCTACAAAACTATGATGAAGCTAAAGAACCTATATTCGATGCTCTCCATATTATTTACTTGTACATCTTCCCGTTTTTTCTGTTTTTCGGAACAGTAGGAAGTATTGCATGTTTAATACTTCTAAATCGTTACAGTCACATGGTTTGGTCAACTTGTTTCTATTTGTCGTTACTCATGGGAATTGATTTGTTACTTCTCTATGCACATTGCGGAAACGAATGGTATTTTCAAGTTACTAACGTCAATCTTAGTGAGCAGATCCTTCTACTATCAAATTCAATCTGTAAAGTTTACAATTTTTTGATCAACTTTCTGGAAAACTATTCATCATGGATAACTGTTTGTATATCTATTGAATTGATGATTGCAATCAGATTTCCACATCATATGTACCGCATGTGTACGAGGGAGCGAGCACAGGCTGTAATGCTTCTCATTGTGGTTCTTCTTGTGTGTTTAAATCTACATTATTTCTGGACTTATGGACTAACAATTGCAGATCAAGATCCTCAAATTCATCAAACCATTTGCCATGAAAATTTTAATGATGTCCCAACAGAGTTCCATGATGTTTGGAATTATGTCCAACTTTTTGTTACTAACATATTTCCTTTTATCGTGGTCACAATTTGTACAGTCATCGCAATTTCAGTTTATTGCTTTCAAAAGAATAAAAAGGTTAAAGAAGACACACAAGCTTTGCTGAGCAAATACTTTCTCGACCTTGGAACCCTGCATCAAATGAAAGTTGCTACAGGAATCATGTTTGTGATGTTTCTTCCATTGGCCTTATTACGATCTTGTGTAGAAATAGTGTCAATGCTTGGATCAAAATATAATGTTGATCTTAACTATGATGATTATCTAATTGTAGAAACCATAGCAAGAACCCTTGGGTATTTCTACATCAGTTTTAAACCATATATATTCATTGTGTTTAGTTCAAAATTACGATCAGATTTAGTGAAATCTGTGAAAAAATTGTACAAGTGTCGGATCTTCAAAACTAAAAATAAACAATATCGTGTTTCAAATACCGACAGTCAGCCTTCATCATCAATGGACGATACATTTACAAAACAAGGAGCCCGACCAAAAATTTTCACGTCCACAGATCTCGGGACTGTAACTGATGTTTAATCAAGCAGTGGTTGTTTATGTAAATAACAATTCTAACAGTTGTGATTTTTTTTTTATTAAAATGATATTCATTTGTATTCATACAGTAAAGCCTACCTTGAAAGACATTTTGTAACAAAACCTTTATTTATAAAGGACACAGTTTGCAGTTTGAAAGTTCATGATATATACAGTAGATTTTAACCTGTATTATCAGGGCCATTGTGACATTTAGTGTCAAATTATACATTTTAATATCCTGATAGTGTATATTATGTGTGCAGATTACATATTGTATTCTTAATGAACATGTAAATAAAGATTTTAGAATAATATATCAATGTGGCTAATAATTTTGTGAATATAGAGAAAAATTGAAGAAATGCTGTCAGAAAGTTGAGCTATGAACAGGTTCATGTTTTATCTTAGTTAAACATTTTTATTTCTTAAAACACAATGGAACTCACCAGCGTACCACATGATCAATACCTCTTAATGTTTGTGCAGAATGAAATGGATAATGCTTACGCCCAAATATTCCAAAGAAATGTTATTTTATGCCGATTCCAATGTCAATAGAAATGATTGTCCTGCACAAACACTGTGACGTATCATGAGGAGCTCTGGCCCTGGTTTCACAATCATTTCTTAACTAAGCTTTTCCTTAACTTAAATCTTGTAAATTTGAAATCTGAATAATTTGGTTAATTGTTAAGATATTTAAGTTTTTAAGGTGTCATTTTAAAGATCACTTCAAGCTTATAACATCTGTATATAGTTTTATTACAAATTTTCAATTGTAATTTAAAAATAGATCACCAAAATTTGCAAAATTTAAGTTAAGGAAAATCTAAGTTAAAGGAGTGATTGTGGAACTGGGGTGAAACTGATTTATCTGATAGTAAAACAAAGAGCTGGCACTTTCAACATGACTAAAATTTCACCAAGTACCCATTTTTGTCATTCACCCCATATCTCTACAACACTATGTAATTTTTTTATGTGTTTGTGGAGGGATTGTAATGGAGTGGAGTAATAGTGTTTGTGCCAGCTTCAAGATTCTCTCACTAATACCAAAGCTGTCAGTTTTACACCAACATCAAAATCTTTCTACTTTTATTGAGTCTGTCAGTTTTATGCCAACGTCAAAATCTTGCTACTTTTGTTGAGTCTGTCTGTTTTACACCAACGTCAAAATCTTTCTACTTTTATTGAGTCTGTCAGTTTTATGCCAAAGTCAAAATCTTTCTACTTTTATCGAGTCTGTTAGTTTGACACCAACGTCAAAATCTTTCTACTTTTATCGAGTCTGTCAGTTTTACGCCAAAGTCAAAATCTTCTTCTTTTATCGAGTCTGTCAGTTTTACGCCAAAGTCAAAATCTTTTTACTTTTATCGAGTCTGTCAGTTTTATGCCAACGTCAAAATCTTGCTACTTTTATCGAGTCTGTCAGTTTTACGCCAAAGTCAAAATCTTTCTACTTTTATCCAGTCTGTCAGTTTTACACCAACATCAAAATCTTTCTACTTTTATCGAGCCTGTCAGTTTTATGCCAAAGTCAAAATTTTTTTACTTTTATCGAGTCTGTCAGTTTTACGCCAAAGTCAAAATCTTTTTACTTTTATCGAGTCTGTCAGTTTTACGCCAACGTCAAAATCTTTTTACTTTTATCCAGTCTGTCAGTTTTACACCAACATCAAAATCTTTTTACTTTTATCCAGTCTGTCAGTTTTACGCCAACGTCAAAATCTTTTTACTTTTATCCAGTCTGTCAGTTTTACACCAACATCAAAATCTTTTTACTTTTATCGAGTCTGTCAGTTTTATGCCAAAGTCAAAATCTTTTTACTTTTATCGAGTCTGTCAGTTTTACGCCAAAGTCAAAATCTTCTTCTTTTATCGAGTCTGTCACATCTAGGATGATAGAAGAAACTGGAGTACCTGGAGAAAAAACCAAAAATGGTAATCGAACTGACAAATTTTCTTACACTAGGTGGCGAGAGGCACTGTGATCTGTATGTGTGTGCTTTAGACCACTCAGTCACTCTTCTTGTGGGGAGGGGATGTTACTCCGACCAAAGGCTTACCGCTTAAGTAAAAATTAAATATCACATAAAATAAACAAGATGGTGAAAATAGATATATGTGTACCCATTAGCATCAGTAATATAATAAATTTTCAACAACTTGATTTGCTTTTAATTCTGACTTCTAGTTACAGTGGAGTTCGGCTATAACGAAGTTCAGGGGATGGCTTAATGGTAAAGTTCTATCTGTTGTATTTTCAGTAAACCCAAAAAAAAAAAAAAAAAAAAAAAAAAAAAAAAAAAAAAAAAAAAAAAAAAAAAAAAAAAACAACTCCAGATAACAATTAGTTCATTCAATCAATATTTTTTTCTCACAATCTGATATGTATTTTTTTATATTATAACAGTTAATTAATCCAAATTGTTGAAAACATGTGACTTGAAACCGTTGCGAAAATTTATTGGAAAATTATATCACAATGTCACAATGTAAATCCATGTTACTTTTCGGAAAATAATTTAAATCCGTTTAAAAGCCACAATCTGAACACTTATCACTAACACATGCTTAAAAAGTCGTTAATTTTTTACGTTTCACAAATTTTCGGCTGCATAAAAATGTTTTTAGATCCGACAAACTGTCATATATTTTTTCACTCACATCCTCCTGAGTATCCACATAAGGTATGATTCACAGGCACTTTCCCTATTTATTTACGGAATAATTAAACTGTCTCACACAATTTCATTCATTAAAATAACTTTTCACAAGCTTCACTAAACCCTCGGCGTGCCTCTCGTTAAGATCAGTGAGTTTTGAATAAACACGTGAAGGTATAACATCAAAGATGTTACTGTCGGTGTATAGGTGATTTAACACCTATTATCCTATCATGACATGCACGCTTACTGTCTGGTCTGTTACATGTTTTGAAGTGGTTTCTTTTTAATCTATTGTCGATGGTAAGTCATAATTAGGATCAATTTTAGTGTCTTCGTTATACACCATATATTTACCGTTCTATTTTTTTCACGGGACGTGAAATTTACTATGTTATAAGCATTTTTTCGTTATAGGCCAATTCGTAATAAGCAATTCAATTAAACAAAAATTATATAGTAAATTGGTCGGGGAATTTTTTCTAGTTTGTTACAGGCCTAAATTCGTTACATCCGTCTTCGTTATAGATGAACTCCACTGTATACTGGGGTTATAATATTTTAATTTGAACCAACAAACAATGAAATCCTGAGGATAAATCAATCGCTTCAAGCCTTCCATGGTGTTAGAGAAAGTAAAAAAAGATATCTCAAAGTTCTATTGTAGGTACAACATCCGGGACATTAAAACAATATCTGGAACAAAAAACAGGTAGTACATGTATTTCTTAAAAGAAGATCGCAATGCAATTTTATATAATTTTGGAACTTTGGATTCATTATTTTCAACTGTTTGGCTTATGTTTCTTAATGTATTTCAAACTTTTCAGTCTTAGTGTCACTGATGAGGAATGAAGTTCCAAAATGTGCACATCTGTCACATCAAAATTTAACCAGTATTTGTGTTATATATATTAAGTAGAGTACAACCTCTGAAAACCAAACAGAAAACTGAAAACATATTTGTATACAAAATTATAATATTTTATAAGAACACAGAATTTACCAGGTATGTTCTTTGTAAAACCAAACTGTTAAGACCAAATAATCAGTCTATAATATGTTGGGTTTAAAGCAGTTTCAGCTTTACTTTACATTTTGGCATTCTCTATATACATGAAAAAAAAAATGTTCAAATTGTGTAATGGTGTAATGAAGTTTTATACCCCAGTCAAGATTCTTTTATTAATAAGGAGATGGTCAGTTCTAAGAGGCTGATAGTATCCTAAATAATTTATTACAATTTCATAGTTACTAACATGAAAAAAAGTATAACGTAAGACTTTAAATATCCTTCATAAGTTATCAATTTTCACTAAGTGACCAAGAAGAAAAAATAATAAAATCTGCCAAAATACACCAAAATAGACAAATTAGGACTAGTGAAAACAAATGCCAAGCAAAAGTCCGAAATACACCTTATAAGCAACTTACTTAATCCAAAAAGAAGTACAAGTGAATAAAAAAAAAATAGACAAAAAAAAAAAAAAAAAAAAAAAGAAAAAAAAAAAAAAAAAAAAAGAAAAAGAAAAGATATAAATAATAAATCAATTAATCAATAAATAAAAGAATGACAAAGTCAATTCCTTCTAAATAACTTTATTATATAAATAATATACATTTTAAATCATCCACAGGATGAATACAATTACAAATACCTGCATTGTTCACTACATTAAACAACATCAATAACTTTTGAAATATACTGCTAAAAATCTATTTTTGCTATTCCCTGTGGAATACCAAAGCTGATTCAAAATCAATGATACAAATATTACTCCCGAATACACAGAAGAACAGCATATTAGTGTGATGTTCTATCTAACTCTAAACCATGGATCTGAGAAGGAAAATCGTAATAGTGTCAGAATTATAATTCTCCATATTAGCAAGACAAGTCATCGTATAATTAATAAAAAAATTCTGATTTAACATGAAATTAAAGGGAGAATTATGCATTACTTACTACAACATTAGATTTTTTTGTTTATTGTTATGTTGTTAAACATCTCAACAGCAATTTTTCAGCTATTCCCAATGAGACCAAGGTTACTAATCTCAATTGATTAATCAAAGAACAAGTTTTTGAATACCTGAGATGGTCAAGTGTTTATTATGGACTGCTATGCACTAGCACATACACTCAGAGCAGCTTTGTGGTGAAGTGATAGGTCACCAAGTCAGAATGCCACAGATAAGAGTATCACTCCCTCTGGTCCATTTTTCTGGCACTGTGTGAACCAGTCAATACTCTGTCTTCCTATGCTTTGCCCCAGGCGAGGAAAGCAATGTCTCAAATATTAAAGTCTTATATATGGCCTGGCCAGGGTATGAACGCATTACCTCCTACTCTTGAGGCAGATGCTCTACCAATGAGCCACTGATGTAACTGCAAAATTAATGATTTTTATTACTTAAAAAGGTTATAAAGTACAAGTTTATATACTGTATATCACTTTCATAAAAAGACAAATTTTTTCCTAATATTTTCAAGTGTACAGAATTTCATGATTTCCTGTTCATGTAAATAAGAAGTTAAGAATTTTTATTTCTTTGGGTTTTTTTAATTATTTATTTATTTATTTATCTATTTATTTATTGTTTTTTACACATATATTTAAGCCCATACATGTACAATGAGTGGAACAGAATAATGGTGCCTAACTCCCTTTTACATATGTAGAAGTGGTCAACTCTGGTATGGCAGGGGAAATCAGAGTACCTTAAGAAAACCATCAACACTTATACAATGAGTGTGCAGCAATGTGGGGTTGAGATTTTTTTATCAGTAATACAGGGTCAACATTAAGTTAGGTTTTTCAGATGGTCACAGCTCATTTTCAGATTGGGTACCCACCTGGTAAACTAACAAGCTTTTACCTTCAGACACCTATGGTCTATCAGTTACTTTCTTGAAGGAAAATTTAGAAACAAAAATAAAATAATGTACATGGTCGGACTTTAAATAAATCACCAATTCCCTTGTTCAAAAATTTACATGAATTGTCTTTTAAATATTTAAGTCATGAATTACTGCAATAATGTAAATCAACTCAAATTTCCAATATCTCTCCCTTATGTTGTCATTTTCAATTAATTGAATTTATCAGTATCCAAAAGGCTTATATCACCATTTCATATTTACTTTTAACCAAAATATATAAATACATCATTGAAATGGCCATTTAAGTTACATTTACCATAATTTTAACAGGAAGGATCCTCTGCCACTAGGATAATTCATTTATGATTGAATAGGTTTTGTTTACACTGGAATTGTTTGCCTTTTGGTTGGACAGCTTAATTTTGTTTCCACAGGGATAGTCTACTGATTGGTTGACTGGATATTGTTTCAACACGGATAGTGTACTAATTGATTGGGTGGATATAGTTTCCACAAGGATAGTATACTTATTGATTGGGTGGATATTTTTTCCACAAGGATAGTATACTTATTGATTGGGTGGATATTTTTTCCATAAGGATAGTCTACTGACTGGTTGGGTGGATATTATTCCAACTGGGATAGTAAATTGGTTGATTTGTTGGATAATGTTCCCAAAAAAATCATCCATTTATTGGTCAGTTGATTTTTGTTCTGATTTGGACAGAATACTGATTGGATGGTTGGATATTGTTCTCAATGGGACAGTCCACTGGTTAAACGAATATCTCTATGATTATTTTTTAACACATTTTACATGATATATGAGCTTGCACTACATCTTTTGTTTATTGATGCCACACCTGCTTACAATGGTGATTGTTTAAATCACAAATCACTAGGTTATATAGTAATGAATAAAAGTCAACCAGTAAAAGCATGTTACATAAACAAACCTTTATTAACATTCAGTTGAACCAGCTGATGTTAAGAGACACTTTGGTTCTGAGGCTTATGGCACAACCACTTGGTACCACTATTGTAGCCCAGTTGGTAGAATGCTTCGAATGTGGTAGCTCTGAGTTCAAACCCTGGCCAGGTCTGAACAAGACTTGAAAATAGGTAGTGACTTTTCTTTTGCCAAGCACTCTTCATTTAGAAATGAAAGTCACCGGAAAGCCCCTAAAAACCAATGACCCATGTAATGGCAGGCATGGCATGCTTAAGCACCCTTCCTGCATATTGCCATAATTGCACTGCAAAGGTAAAAAATTCTGCCACTTCACTAATAGCTGATGGCATCTCAATAAAACCAAATATTCTTGACATTAAATCCCATTAAATCAAATCAAATCAGTACCACCTGTCCACATTGGTCTTAAACCAAATAAAAATCATAACATGTCATTTCAATATTCACTATCTACTGTAATTTACACTATCACTTAAAACAAAAGTGCTTAAACAGAAAATTATATATATAATTATCACAAAAAGCTAGACTTAATAAAATCAAAATTCAAAGAACAGAGGAAACATGGAAATGATAAACTAGACAAACTACTATCCTGAAAAATATATATTTAAATTTATAAATTTTACTTTTTCTTACATGATGTGAATAGATACAATAGATTTTAAAACTAGAAAATTCAATTAAAACTTGTATATTCACTTAAAGTAAATGTTACTCATTATCATAATCATAAGATTTTAAGTTGACAGAAGAGTCAACACTCATGTGCCAAAAGTTTGTTAACTTTTTTATAATGGTTGAACCCATAGATGAACAATTAAATCACTTTTGAATCCATTTAAAGTTAAAATGTTTAAGAATTTTTTTTAATTTTAAAAAAAAAAATCATTACAAATCATGATAAATAATCAGTTCATTTTTATAAGAAATTTAGAAATAATATATCTAAAGGTATATTCAATACCCCAAAATTCCATGTTTCTTTTATTCTCATATTCTCATATTTAATTTCACAAGTAGGGGAGTAGCTAACTAGCCAGGAGGTGCTTATTGGACCGGCTTCAGGGGCACCCAGTCTCACTTCCCTCTTTGAAGTTCATGTGTTTAACTGAATAAGCTGGTTTTCAATGTTTTTACTTTGTTTTTGGGATTGTGATTTGGATATGTACCAGTATGTTTGTGTTTGATATCAGTACAAGTTGTATATTCTGCATCTATATACTACATATACTGATTCTCAAATGAAATATAGAAAGTAGAGCAAATATCCTACTAAGTAAAAATCTAGATTGGATAATAAAATTCAATTACCCTACTTATCCCCAACTGTGATTAAAAATCAAACAAAATCTACAGATACTAACTATAATCCCAAATAACAGTCAGTACTCATTACTAGACAATGTATTAATAGTACCGTTGTGGATTTTACTAGCAGTCACTGGTTGACTAGATTAACTTTTCCTAATCCCAGAGGTATAACTTTCCATCACTGTAGATAATAAAGGAATTATGATCTATTAGAAAAAGGTATTAGATGGGGCTAATCACATAAAGTCAGAAAACTAGAACATATGCTTGATACATTTTTCGAAATATTACAGGTTTCTATATCTTTCACATTTTATTTATGAGCCATTACATTTCTTTAATATCCAGAGATTGAGAGAGAATGAGAGAGAGAGAGAGAGAGAGAGAGAGAGAGAGAGAGAGAGAGAGAGAGAGCACATAAATCAGGAAAATCTATAACTTGTTTTATATATTTTACAATAATATATATTTTAGTACATATGTTCTTATCTTCAATGTGTGTGTGTGTGTGTGTGTGTGTGTGTGTGTGTGTGTGTGTGTGTGTGAGAGAGAGAGAGAGAGAGAGAGAGAGAGAGAGTGTGTGTGTGTGTGTGTGTGTATAATATTTCTGAAAAAGGAACAAATAAATACATCTTCCCATTAAAAGATCTATGAAGTGTTAAATATCTACCATGCTTGGATTTGAAACAAGACAAAGTTAAAAAGTGTCAGCATGCATTTTTAGGTTTATTTCTTGCTCAAATTGCTTTGTAATCCAAATATATTCTAATTTCCTTCAAAATGATTATCTGTAAGACCGCTGTCTTTATGATGGATTATTCAGATATGTAGATCACGAGTTGCATGTGAAATAGTTATGTTTTTAACTGTGACAAAGTCTGTTATATTTCTTTATATTTGAATAGTAGACTGACACCTGCTGTATTGAGTAACACTTAATTGGGGGTAATAAGAGAAAGGAGGAAATAGATTTCTTAGTCTTTTTTTCAAAGTCAAAAAAAAAAAAAAAAAAAAAATGGAATATATACAACAATTAAGAAACAACATGTACCAAAATATATATGCAACTTTGGCAAACTCTTGTTAAAATATATTTCACCTGTTTTTATGGTAAAATTTAAAGAAACATCAAAAGCTATATTTATAAATCTGACAGTGATGCAATGCTGAATGTGTTTTAGTAATTGATGACTGGAGGTATTTGTAGCTTTGTCTGATACTGATACAATTGTCATCGAAACATACAAGCTAATATCAATATCTTCTAAGACGAAAATTATTTCTTTGTGCTGTTTGTTTTGTTTTCCTCTGATTTAATTAGAAACAACAAGTATCATAATATTATACAAGATAATCACAGATTGGCCACAGATAGAAAATCAACATGTCCTTGTTACAATATTTTCTGATTTGATTGGATGTTACAAATATCACTATAATGTTAGATTGGTTATAGATAATGAACATCATGTTCCTCTGATTTGATTGGATGTTAAGGATATTATTAAAATATCAGATTGGTTACAGATAATGAACAGTATTCCTCTGATTTGATTGGATGGTATAGATAATACTAAAATATCAGATTGGTCTCAGATAATGAACAGGTGCTTTTAGCATGCTCCTCTCATTTGATTAAATGATACAAGAATGACAAATACAAATACAAAGAAGTTTCCGTAGGTTACATCAAAGGGCAGATAATCATAACAGTCAACAAATGTCAGCATGGCAGATTAACTTTTTCACCCCTTTCTTTGTTTTTTAGAGATCAGAGACTACCAGTTTTTGATGTTTCAGCCAAATATAATAAATACTGTCTCTATTTCTCTGTAAAAAAACCTTTATTCATTTTTACATCAGTCAATATACATACATAACAAATATATTTTACTGACTGTCTCATCTAAAAATAGATTTTTTAATGGTTATCAAAGTCAATTTCACAAATTTTAAATGCATGTTTAGGAATCCTTTATTTAGACAAACAAAATTCTTATTTTTACTGAACTTCATTACAATCCTATCCATAAATTGTGTTGTAATCAATTTAACGTATATAGGTCACCACAGCCTAGATTTCATTTTCAATTGGCCTTGGGAAGGTCTCATGAAAATCTCATTTCAAAGTAGACCATATTATGTGCATTAAGATTATTCTCCATGAAATCAAGGTCAAAGTGACCTACTTTTCAAAACAGTTCAGTTACAAGCACCATAATAATTTATAATCATCAATTTCATTATGAAATTGGAATAGTAATCAATTCCTAGAAAAATATACATCTAAGGGTTCCTTCACAAAATTACATCATGAAATAAAACAAATACTAAATGTATAATGGCTAATTTTGTGATCTTATTTACATAAATATACTTTCTATTTGAATCTTAAAAACAAAATTTTAAAACATTTCAGAATTAAAAAAGAATTTATCTTAAAATGATTAATCAAATTATGTACATTAAAAACTGAAGTAGTGATCACTTGTGTAGAGTGGTCACCTGTCTCTAGTGGTCAGTTTGAGTAAGTCCCTAATGTATTAACTGATAAATGGTCAAATCTATTATTGAAACTTCTATACTATCCAGATATCCAGGCTACATGAAATTAATTTTTTGATTTTCATTTTTTTCTTGTTTTAAATATTTAGACAACCATGTTTAACATTTAATGGGATATGAGGTAAAAATGCCACTGCAAATAAAATATCTATTTAACTAGTAGTCTTACAGTCCACATCCAACCCCCCACCCCCACTCTGCTCCCATTAACTACCTTGTACATAGTAATGTCTATTATTTTTATATTTCAGTTAATACTTTTTCCTGCAAAATTAAGAAAAATTCTCTTATTTCAAATGAGTAACAGTAAACAATTAAGTAAAGTAAATTGAATTAATATCCAACATAATTTATGACATTACGATAATACACACTTTAAAATAAATAAATTTCTTCATACATTATCATGATATTTATCTGAAAAGAAAAGCATGCTTAGCAAAGATAATAACAAGCACCTATACAATCAAACCTGCCTATAAAGACCAGTAAAGGTGAAATATATAAATATCAGTAGATTGTAGGTATTAACACATATAACTTTAGAGCACCTGCTGTCATTTTTTGTATATATTTTTGAATAATAAATTCAGCCACAAGCTTGGTATATTACCAACTAAACTTTTTGTAGTTAAATTAAACAAAAATTACTCTTAATTGTCAGTAAACCATTCAATCAATACCCCATAAAATTTGAGCTGAACACTTAGAAAAATGATTACATCAACAATACCTGTAATAATTGTGTTATCATGGGTAACCATCAACTCATTCTTATCCTTATCCTATAGAAAAGCTGGTTCCTACAAACATTACATGATAGCATTTGGTATACTGGTCAACTTTATTATATGTTGCCATGGTAATAATGTATGTTACAAAATGGATAACTTCACTTAAAAACTTAGTATGTTAACACCAGTAAAAGCAATGACATGAGAAGTGTGACAACTATGTCATGTCCCTGTCTCTATTTTTAGAAAAGTCTTATAAAAGTCTTTAAAGAAAGGTTTGACTGTATCACTTCTATACTATCTGAAGTATATAAAGTTATGTCTGTACTCACATTCATCTCTGAATCTAGGCTCAGCATTAGGCCCCACTCTGGCTAAAGTTCTCAGGATTTCAATATTAACACCATACTCATCTCTGTACATCGGGTCATCCATAAAGGTTTGAAATTGCATATAAACTCTATCCAACATCTGTTTAAAAAAATCAGAATAATTTAAAAAAAAAAAAAAAAGCATTGGCTATAGTGTCCAATATTTTTAAATGTTGGAAATTAACTTTTGAACTCATATCCCTAGAGAAAAATTTTTGTGAATGTAACTTGGAACATGTAGTTTTAAATAAAAATATATGAAGGACCAAAATCATACAAGCTATCAAGGATTTCAGAAAAAGTTATCCTCTCTGATTTGGATGGAGTTGTTCATTTAGACACAAACATGTATACATAAGAATACTATGTATGTAATCAAAACAAAACAGCTTATTTCTGTTCAAGTGAAAACTATTTGGCAGTTCCCATATTTTTTCAAGTTTCTGGAATTATAGAGCAAGACATATTGCAAATTTTGAATCATGATTGAGGATTCGTTATCTAGCCATATGGTTTAAAATCAATTCAATATTATTAAAAATTTCGACATTTAAAAGAGACAGTTATCAAAAATAATGTCAACTAAAATAGCATGGAAAAGTATTCCAAGGGCAGCTTATATCACCAGAATGCTAACTTGTATGGATGTATTATTTTATAAAGGTTGCCCCAATAAATTTTACAATGAATGAATACTAATGCTAACATTAGTACAGGCAATCTAAAAAGTAAAATTATATACCTCTCTTAAAGTTATATTTTCTATGATGGCACCTAAAGCTGGAATTGTGGCTGTTCTTACTGTGCTGTAAAATTAAATAATAAATCATAAATTATCTCACAAAGTCTACACTTTCACCTGTCTATGTTGAGTGTGAAAAAGGTAAGGTTTTTCTACATTTATAACTTAGCAATTTTTTTCATATTAGGTGTAAAAATACAGGAAATTTAAAAAGTTGTAAAATATTTAGAGTTACAAACAAAAAAATATGATATTTTTTTTTTTTGCATATATGCAGACAAAACCGGTATATAAAGACAAAACAAGACTTTATGAAATTTGGAATTAATTGTAGAAAAGGACCTTTCTTATAAGGGTATTTTTTGGTTCAATTATGAAGCAAAGGGCCTTTAAAACACTGATTTTAATAGAGAATAGGTCTTCACATAAAGGTGGTTGCTATATTATTTCATATCTGTAATTTTTTTCAGACATTTGACATAACTAGCACAAAAAAGGACTATGTTTACAGCCTTAAGAAGTGTTCTTAATTTCACCGATCCCAGTTTCAGAACCAATCTGAATCCTTAACTTAGACTTTCCTTTACTAAAATCTGGCAAGTTGAAATCTGAAGTACCATAAAAGATTTTGAAAATTGTCTTAAAGTAATAAAACTGGAACCAGGTGCCCTTTTAGTATTTAAACCAAAACTAAAAACTAAAGTAAAGGGATCAGTCAGACCCAAGCCTTGAAAAAAAATAGAGACTAAATATTTAAAACATTTTCACCACTTTACTGGCCCCATTTTCACAATTATTCCTTATCTTATGAATGTGAAACCGGGGCTTAAACCCTTCTTTTTTATTTGAAAAGATTGGTAACAGACAAACATGGATATTGTATTGTATTGTAGATATTGTGGGGTGTGGCTGAAACGTGTTTTTGGGACCAATGGAGCACAGGCCCCTTCTATGGTGAAAACTATTACTATGGTTACTGTGTTATCTCTCATTGCAGATAAAACATTCAGTTATTAACATATTTAAGCAAGCTATAACACATAAAGTCTGGTATGCAAATACGAAAAAAAATTAATAAATAAATTAAAAAAATAAATAAACAATACACAACTTCTGAAATGAATAAAAATTTTAAGTAATTTTACACCTCAAACAGTTGATAAGGTGTGATCTAGTCCCATGTTGTAGGTTATGTTTTCACTGACTAGACCATATCAAAAACAAGAAACTAGGGTTAAAACCTTCTCAAATACAGGTACTTACATTTCTGGGTCATTTCCAAGAGTGACTAGAGCAGGAAACACTCGAGTTGATACCAAATTTTCACTTACACCTTTTACCATATACTGAAAATAAATCATCATAGAATATTAAAATATAGTATAACAATGGCATTGTTGCTCTTGTATATGTATGTCTAAAATTTAAATGTAAGGAATAATGACTGATTTAACAGTAAGAGTCCTAAGGAGACCTTGAACCCATGCCACATGTCACAGCAGGTTTGGCATGCTAATGAACCCTTCCTGCACATTGCCCTAGATGCACTAAAAAGGAAAAATTTCTACTACTTCACCTACAGTTGGTAATGTCTTGATATAAGTTACCGGTAATTATTCTTGAGTCGGAAGTAAAACCCCATTAAATCAATCAATCAAAATGATAAAACAGAGAAAGTGGCTGTAAGATAAATAAAAAAGAGCTAACAAAATGAGGGTAATTCACTTGTACATCTAGTTCATCATAACTCTTTAACCAAACATAACATAATAAACAATTTTTCCATCTAAGTGATAACTTTAACATATACGGTACACTAATGTTAATAGTCACACTCATTGCTATGTGTTGAGGGAATTATATAGGCTCTTTCGTATGTAGTACAGACAAGCTACAGTTGAAGATGTCTGTTATGCTAACATCCTAAGAAAACCATAATTATGAAAAATATTTTTTCATAACTCCAATATTTCTTGTCTGAGTGCTGAAGAAAACAGTCTATAAAGGTGAGAAAACAATACTTAAATAATGAAAAATATTTTTCATAACTACAATATTTCTTACCTGAGTGCAGAAGAAATAACCACATCTACATTATCTCAAATATATTTATTATTATCGTTATTTATTTTTTATTTATTTTTTTGTGTGTTTTGTTTTATTTATTATTTTTAGTTACCTCAAAGAGTCTAGCTGATGCAGATCTGACTTGAGCTGATGTGTGAACTACACCATCCCATAATACTGTTAATAGTAATTCATGGTGACTGGAATTTGTTCTGTCAAATAAATAACACAAAAACAAATGTCTGTACTGTACTTTACATATTGGTTTTTTTGTTTTTGTTTTTTTAAAAGGTAATAAATAAATTACAGAACACCTCCAGCAATCAATTATATTTCACTTTTCCAAAACATTTTTCATTGGTCAAACTATATAAGAATTATTTGAAAATATTTGTAGTCTGCACCCTACAAAATAAAGTAAGAACTTAAAAATTCAATTTGATGGCAACAATGCTCATAAAAATGGCAGAATATTAGAAAAGTTACACCCAAGTCTTAGCTTAGTTATCAGAAATGAAGATTGTGTCAATCATATTGCTGACATCTTAAATCTTGTATACAAAAACGTAATCAATACAAATAGTCATTATTTTAAATGGGCACTTTGTCTCTCTCATTTTATCAAGCATATTGCTGAAATGTGCTTATGATTACACATACACCAGGGTTATAACATAAGCTTTTCTGTACATTCTGGTAAGCTTCATACAGAATATTTCTGTTTGTCTAGATATATAATACCCACCCCAGTTCTGAGACTGCTGCCTTCAGACTGTCTAGAGGTGCTTGATACAGAGATATGATACCTACCCCAGTTCTGAGATTGCTGCCTTCAGACTGTCTAGAGGTGCTTGATACAGAGATATGATACCTACCCCAGTTCTGAGATTGCTGCCTTCAGACTGTCTAGAGGTGCTTGATACCTACCCCAGTTCTGAGACTGCTGCCTTCAGACTGTCTAGAGGTGCTTGATACCTACTCCAGTTCTGAGACTGCTGCCTTCAGACTGTCTAGAGGTGCTTGATACCTACCCCAGTTCTGAGATTGCTGCCTTCAGACTGTCAGGAGGTGCTTGATACAGAGATATGATACCTACCCCAGTTCTGAGATTGCTGCCTTCAGACTGTCTAGAGGTGCTTGATACCTACCCCAGTTCTGAGACTGCTGCCTTCAGACTGTCTAGAGGTGCTTGATACCTACCCCAGTTCTGAGACTGCTGCCTTCAGACTGTCTAGAGGTGCTTGATACCTACCCCAGTTCTGAGATTGCTGCCTTCAGACTGTCTAGAGGTGCTTGATACCTACCCCAGTTCTGAGACTGCTGCCTTCAGACTGTCTAGAGGTGCTTGATACCTACCCCAGTTCTGAGACTGCTGCCTTCAGACTGTCTAGAGGTGCTTGATACCTACCCCAGTTCTGAGATTGCTGCCTTCAGACTGTCTAGAGGTGCTTGATACCTACCCCAGTTCTGAGACTGCTGCCTTCAGACTGTCTAGAGGTGCTTGATACCTACCCCAGTTCTGAGACTGCTGCCTTCAGACTGTCTAGAGGTGCTTGATACAGAGATATGATACCTACCCCAGTTCTGAGATTGCTGCCTTCAGACTGTCTAGAGGTGCTTGATACCTACCCCAGTTCTGAGACTGCTGCCTGCAGACTTTCTAGAGGTGCTTGATACAGAGATATGATACCTACCCCAGTTCTGAGATTGCTGCCTTCAGACTGTCTAGAGGTGCTTGATACAGAGATATGATACCTACCCCAGTTCTGAGACTGCTGCCTTCAGACTGTCTAGAGGTGCTTGATACCTACCCCAGTTCTGAGATTGCTGCCTTCAGACTGTCTAGAGGTGCTTGATACAGAGATATGATACCTACCCCAGTTCTGAGATTGCTGCCTTCAGACTGTCTAGAGGTGCTTGATACCTACCCCAGTTCTGAGACTGCTGCCTGCAGACTGTCTAGAGGTGCTTGATACAGAGATATGATACCTACCCCAGTTCTGAGACTGCTGCCTTCAGACTGTCTAGAGGTGCTTGATACAGAGATATGATACCTACCCCAGTTCTGAGATTGCTGCCTTCAGACTGTCTAGAGGTGCTTGATACAGAGATATGATACCTACCCCAGTTCTGAGATTGCTGCCTTCAGACTGTCTAGAGATGCTTGATACCTACCCCAGTTCTGAGACTGCTGCCTGCAGACTGTCTAGAGGTGCTTGATACAGAGATATGATACGTACCCCAGTTCTGAGACTGCTGCCTGCAGACTGTCTAGAGGTGCTTGATACAGAGATATGATACCTACCCCAGTTCTGAGACTGCTGCCTGCAGACTGTCTAGAGGTGCTTGATACAGAGATATGATACCTACCCCAGTTCTGAGATTGCTGCCTTCAGACTGTCTAGAGGTGCTTGATACAGAGATATGATACCTACCCCAGTTCTGAGATTGCTGCCTTCAGACTGTCTAGAGGTGCTTGATACCTACCCCAGTTCTGAGACTGCTGCCTTCAGACTGTCTAGAGGTGCTTGATACCTACCCCAGTTCTCAGACTGCTGCCTTCAGACTGTCTAGAGGTGCTTGATACCTACCCCAGTTCTGAGATTGCTGCCTTCAGACTGTCTAGAGGTGCTTGATACCTACCCCAGTTCTCAGACTGCTGCCTTCAGACTGTCTAGAGGTGCTTGATACCTACCCCAGTTCTGAGATTGCTGCCTTCAGACTGTCTAGAGGTGCTTGATATAGAGATAAAGTACATAAAATCTCCTGTAGGTACTGAGTTAACTGCTTTCTATCTTCGTCCTGTTCATGTAAAAAACAAAATCATAAAATAGAGAAAACCACCAATCTTTGGCAAGCAAACTTAGAAAGTTTCTCACACTATGATCTGCCAGGATGAGGATTCTAACCTGGACAGTGAGAGGCACTGTGATTCTAAGTGCATGCTGTAGACCAATCCGGCACTAAGGCCATGTTAAATTGATATAAAAGTATTTATAGATGGCACCAAAATACATGTAGTGTTGTGAAAAGTGAGACGGTACATTATGAAAGGACACTGAATTAAATTTTACTGTTCCATTATATTATTTTAGAAATCTCAAACTATGCTTTATATCTTCACTTTAATATATAAGAAATGCACAATTAAAATTTAATGATGGCACAAATAAATTTACCTGTTTAAAACAAGAATTCCACAAATTAAAATGTCTTGCCTAGTTAAATTTTGATCGAGTAAAAAAAGGTTTACTTTAACATAATATTCACATTTTAACAACCCGCTGCCGCCTACATCAACACCAGAGAAGTAACACCTAATTCTTGCCTCATGCATTGCCAGGCTTGACAATAAATCTTCATTGCTTATAATTTTATTTAATTCAAAACTTTTTTCAGTTTTTTTGATACACTTTGTCTGTTAAATCACTCATTACATATGCATCAGCCTTTAAATACAACTTCAATAAATTAACTTACGGTATTGTAGGCACTAAGTACCCCAGCCGCATACACTGGTACTAGACAAGTTGTAACAGATGTCTGCTTAGCACTGGCATATGCTTGGTCATCTGAAAATATACAATATTTATTCTTTATTTTTGTTTGTTTACCTATGGCAATTCAATTTTTTTTCTTTTTTTTTTTATTGGGGGAGAGGGGGGGGGGTAAATAGGTATTTGTGTAAAGTTTGAAAAAATACAACTTTTTTGTTCATTTAAGGCCATTAAAATTTTTTCTTTGGCTAAATAGATTTTTGTGAATAATATACACAAGTTATGCTGAGCATATTCCAGATAGTATGCTTTTAGCAGAAATATTTAAAATGTTCTTGTCAGTTTTTCATTCATTTTGTAAGATTTCATTGTTACATCAATGCAGTCAAATATGGTAGCTGTTTAATGTTACAATACATAGTACAGCTCAACTTCTCAAAAATAAATTTTATGCGTAACTTGTATTTTTGGGGTTTTTTTTATTATTATTATTTTACAAGACAGCAAGGTAGATTTAAATAAAATAGATGGTTGCATCAAAATGCCAAGATGACCAAAATTTTTTTTTCAATTCTGAAGAAGTTTATGTACTTGTTAATGCTCCAGTCATTAGTTTAACATAATTCTTAACCTAAATTATCAGTTAACGGAAATAAATAAAAAAAAAATAAATATTAATAATGATAATCATAGTTGAATGTTGTAGAAATAAAAACCTTGATAAATTATAAATCTGTTTATTTTTATACCTGTATGATCATCTTGTAAAACCATTAACTCTATAAACTTTGGTCTAATCTACAAAAAAGGAGGAAAAAATTATCAAATACAGTTATGACCCAGTTGATAAAACAAAGGATTGAAAAAATATCTATACATGTACTAAATTACTCAAATGAGTCAGTTATATTTCAAAGAAACTATCCAAAAAAAAAAAAAAAAAAAAAAAAAAAAACTTACCTATAACTTGTGTAACATATAACATATAATATATGTGAGAAAACAAAATCTAATAGTTGTGTGACAAAGTCAAAGTTGTTTTTTATATACATGTATTTAATTATTTAAAAATTTATTCTATTTCATTAGTGTAAAATGTGATTATTCCCCTTTTCTCTCAAAAACTGCACCTAAAATCTATATAACTTATTTTTTTTCTGAAAATGTTTTTACAAATGTCCGAGATATCTTAAAGAAACTTTCTCTTTTTTCTGAAAATGTTTTTCCAAATGTCCGAGATATCTTAAAGAAACTTACTCCTTTTTCTGAAAATGTTTTTTCCAAATGTCTGAGATATCTTGAAGAAACTTACTCTTTTTTCTGAAAATGTTTTTCCAAATGTCCGAGATATCTTAAAGAAACTTACTCTTTTTCCTGAAAATGTTTTTTCCAAATGTCCGAGATATCTTAAAGAAACTTACTCTTTTTTCTGAAAATGTTTTTTCCAAATGTCCGAGATATCTTAAAGAAACTTACTCTTTTTTCTGAAAATGTTTTTCCAAATGTCCGAGATATCTTAAAGAAACTTACTCTTTTTCCTGAAAATGTTTTTTCCAAATGTCCGAGATATCTTAAAGAAACTTACTCTTTTTTCTGAAAATGTTTTTTCCAAATGTCTGATATCTTAAAGAAACTTACTCTTTTTTCTGAAAATGTTTTTCCAAATGTCCGAGATATCTTAAAGAAACTTACTCTTTTTTCTGAAAATGTTTTTCCAAATGTCTGAGATATCTTAAAGAAACTTACTCTTTTTTCTGAAAATGTTTTTCCAAATGTCCGAGATATCTTGAAGAAACATTTACAAAGAGAAGACACAATCTTAGGAATAGAAAAACCAACTCCCATAACTATTTCTAGAAGTCTTGGTATCCTGAAACAAAATATGAACATTATTTTACTTAATAAGGTCAACTTGCTTTCTATGGTGTTATGATTAATGTATCAAATCTGTAATCACATTTTGTTCAGAGTGTTTATTATACTGCATTTTATTTTACATCAAATTTCAAAGTTTTATCTCAACACCAGTTCAAACTGTACACTGAATTTGTGAAAAAATCATTTTAGATCAATACTTCAAACCATTTGCAATAAAAAACAAACACAAACTTGTCATTCTCATCCATATAGCAATGGTAGTCAAGAGGTTAAGAAAGTTAAAACCAATAACAAGTTGACTCACTCCGGTGGGTTCAACTCCCTGTAGACCAAAATATAGAGAAGTTTTTTTCCTTGTCATAAGTCTCTACAAATTTGCTCAGTACCTAATTAATGAACTGAATGGTCAATAATATTTATCCAACATTGTTGGCAAATTAACTAGCAGTTCAAATGTTTCTATTAGCATGTCAGCTCTGTGTTTCTGTGTTCAGAAAATTTTTTTTAATTAAGTTATTTTATTAAGACAGAAAATTTTTCAAAAAAATAACTTGATTTTACTTCCATGTTGATCAACACCCTTTCCAAGTCACATATGAAATATAATCAACAATATCAACCTTTTATAGATCATTTTACTACATGTACTTACATATTATTTACAACCCAATTTATAGTTTCCCATGGTTCAAACCATTCTTGAGATATATGTTCCTCAAACAGAAAGACAAGGGCAGATAATCTAAGACTATCTCCAATGATAACTTTCAGATCTGTTAATGGACTGCTAGGTTTTGGAAACCTTGAAGCTACAAAACATGTGAATATTACGATGTAATTGCGGCAATATAGTTTGTATTTTCAATCATGATTTTTTTTATATATAAATAATAATATTAATAATAATAATAATTTTAATAACAATAAATAATGATTTAAAAGTAATAACCAAATTTTCAAAACAGTTCCTTTTTATTTTTAATTAGTTTTCAAATATATATATCTGAGATCTTATTTCTAAAGCTTCTTTTGCCATAAAGCCCTGATTCTCTCAACCATGCCATAAGCTCACATGGTTTTCATTCATTTGGGTCATTGAGAAATGACCTGAATGGACATTGTGCACAATGTGTAATTCACAAAGGGAATTATGCAAAAGTGTGCAAAGCGTTCATTCAGGTTATTTCTCAATAACCCAAATGAAAATCAGATTCAATGCTTATAATGAAACTTTAAGGACAGCTTAATCAAATGAGAGAATAACTTTATGCAATTTTTGCTTTTAATAACTTTACTTGAAACATGGTAAAATGCTGGGCATTAAAAGTCGTTTGTTCTAGATTACGTCACAAACATTTCAACAAGTGAGTGGGTGCCGCTAATTTACATTCGAGTCATTGAGAAATGATCTGAACTTATTTTCGCTTTTCAACTAATAAATCTTTAGAAATTTGTCAAATTTATTTATTGTGATATAAGCTTTTTCCCTGTCACCAAATATAATGACTTAATAAATATTATAATTAATATGTGATATTAATAGCTTCAAGTCTACATACCTTCTAAATTTTGTACATTAGATATAGTAGTTTCTAGTTTATTTACATATGGTCCTGATTCTATCACAGATAAATAAAGGAATGGTATAAGTTCTTGTAGTGTGGACAGCAGCAACAGGAAGTGACCTTCATTAAGAGGGATTGTGGTACTGTTTGATGCTCTCTGTGTTGCTATGGCACACTAGTAATACAAAAACAAACAAAACTGTGTAAAATATCTTTGTTTCTAATAACTGTTTTCTTCCAAAACTTAAATATTGTTATACCTTTACACATTTAAATAAATGCATGCAAAAAAAAAAAAAAAAAAAAAAAAAAAAAAAAAAACATTTATTAACTTTATAAATTTCAAAAGTAGCTATATATGACATTTTGGATGTAAATGAAAACCTGTCAATGTTAAAGAACATCCAACTTTTAATTTTAAATCCTTCTACTGTATTTTATGTTTCTTTTATAATTTATATGACAGTTGAAGCCAACGTTACAAGAAAATATTTTATCTTCTGGTGTATACTTCCATCATTTTTAAATTTGTATTAAACAAGAAATTTTTGCTGATAAATAATTGGATTCTTAATCTAAAGTTTCAAACTAAACTCAAATTATCTTAATTAAGAATATCACAACATCAAATGGTGATAAAATATTACGACAATTTTAGAACAAACTAGTGTGCTATTTAGAATTAATTTTTTTTTTTTAAAAACTGAGAAACATTAATTAGGTACTAAAGAAATATACTAATTAAGAAATAAACCACCACCATTAATGTCTAAGTTGACCATAATTTCAAACTAAGCCAGATAAATATACAGTTGTTATGGTAACTGGTATAAACAAAAAAAGGTTTTAGCAATAATTTTTAAAAACATTATCAATTATATTCAAAATCAATTAGTAATATAAATATGAAAAACCGTTAATAATGAAATGTAAGAACATAAGATAAAGAGTCTAAAACTACAGGTGTGTGCAGTTATTATTTTTATTTCATTTTTTTCAACAGGATAAAAGTGTAAAAATCTGTACCTCCTCTATGCATCTAGAAGAAACAAGAACTGACAGAAGTACCGAGAAGCCTGCTTTAAATCTAGTCTATAAAACTGTAACATTCGTCCATCAAAAAAATTTGAAACTTCAGTGATGGGATGATAAGATTCACATCAGATGTATGAGTGAGTTCTTTTTTTACAGGCTACCTTGCATATGAAAACCTGGATGTCTATTTTTTCAGTTTTTATTCAAATTTGAAATTATGGTGAAAGAAACAAACCGTATCTAGCAGAAAATTACTAGCTAGAAAAATTTTGCTGTGGCATTGTGATAACGACATGTTGGTGATACAACATCATGACTGGTAAACTTCTACAAAAGAACTGGCGAATGATTAACAGAATAAAAAATCAACAGTACATATATTGTTAACAAAACTTAAAAAATTCCAGCTCAAAGTTTTAAATTAATTTTTTGGAAAAATTAAAATACCAACACAAAAAATTCGAAGAAAAATTTATTTTGATTATGATGATGAAGACTTTGGTGTTAAAATGATAAAAACCTATTCAGTGGTCTCCCCTTAAAAGGTTTCTCTAAAGAGAACCAAGCAACTAAAATATGTTGATACAAAAAAATCATTTTGAGTATATCTTTGAATACTCAAAATGCATCAAATAATTATTACTAATTATCCATTTCATATGCTGTTTGACTGTTTATATTATGGTTTACAATAACAGCAGATTTATTCATAAATACTGCAACAACCACTGGTTGTAAAAAGCTTGTGAAGTTGAAGACAGGGAACCAGTCAAATTTTCAAGGGAATATTAGTCTGATAGAACTTTCTAATGTTAGAGATATATATTTGTTGATAGCTATAATTGTAAAATACAAACTGGATAAACAAATGAAACTGGCAAATGTTATAAACAAAAGATAGATGACCTCTTTGCTCACTTAAGAACCCTTTACAAAATAGGCCTCATTTGGTTTTTATACCTTACTTAATATCAAAAACCATTTCAAAAGGTGGTGTACTGTAGCTACACTTTTTAGTTAACAATGTATTTTGTTAGTTTGAAAGTTTTACACATGTATAAGTGAGTATAAAAGTGGAATACTTTAAAGATAAAATGTTATTATTGAGCTGGAATTATATATAAATTAGTAATCACTACAAGAACAGATCAACACTACCACCACATTGTTACAGAAGCTAGTGATGTCACTACTGGTAACCCTACTCTTATCCAATCAAGATTCAGCATATTAGATTCAAATAAATCTAAAGCAAAATTAAACATTTTTACCCAAAAAATTGACTATTTTGTAAATAATTCTTAAATCATGACATTATAACTGGTAATAAAATTGACTTTTATACATAGTAAATGGATTTACGGCTTGACAAAAATTAAAGTCCATATGAACAGGATAAATGTGCAAGAAGAAATGAACTAATTACAAAAAAGTTATAAATTGCCTCATAGAACAATAATTTGGAGTAACCAACAAAAATGTTCATTTTTAACATCAAAACTGCAAGCGATATTATTATATCCAAGTAATGACTTAAACAAGGTCTACAAAAAGAATGCAATAAATTGATCAAGAAATGTCCGAATCCTGACATGTAAGGTTCGGACGTAGAGTTAGGTTACCAGTAGATGACAGTGAGTGAAGCAGATAATAAGGAGTTGCCTTAACTAGTTCTTCCAGATCTTTTATAACACTGTGGATGAGATTATGTTCCAGTTTTCCAAGCTCAAAGGCCCAGGATGCAAAGGACGGTAAGAAGACATGTTGTGTTGCCATGACAACCCTCTCTGAAGAATCCTTCAAGGCAGATTTAAGAAGCTCATAAGCCTGAAATGAAATTACTAATCATAGTTTCAAATAATTAAATCAAAAAAGTATTGAAATTAAGATTTAGGGTGAAATTAGCATTATTAAGCAAAACAAATATAAAAGTATATCCCATATAAATACACGTGTTATCTATTTTGAATTAATTAGTTGTCATTTATTTAGTTAACCAGACAGAAAACTGAAAAAAAATTATCCCAAACAAAGATTGGTATTTATGAAAAGGCAATAAATTTTCATAATTTCTGAAAACAATCAATACAGTTCATCGTTAAACATGTAAGTTGACCTAAACTCTACATCAAACAATAAAAGGGAGATAACTATTACATAAACCCCTGGTTTCTTAAAAAGCCTACATGCAGACACAAGGTCCAGAACACCAACAAGGGAAATATCTATCATATACAACTGGTGTCTTACAAACAAATAGATCCAGTCTTTGGACCACATACAAAAGAGACAATTATCATGTATACCTGAGAATATTTATCCTGGTCTGTTATAAAACCTATAAGTAGTCCCAGACTCCGGACAACAGCTTCTCGGACTTCTTCATCCTTGTCATCCATCAACATTTGTTGTAACATACTTAATACCAAAGAACTCAGAATTTCAGGCTAAAAATAGAATATAAACAATACAGGATTAAATAGCACTTAAATATTTCAAATTTTGGAATTTGGAATGCAACACTTAATAAAACCATTAAAATAATAGGCTTTAATGCCTGGCTTTCAACTTTAATTCTTTTAACAGTTAAATACTACAAAACACCTATATACAACAGATGCTTAAACAGGCCATTGTACTTGGTTATTTTTAATTCATTTTCTTCACTTGAGCATCTTTATGAATAAAAGTCTAGATAAATTTTTCCATTAACTATTTATTTCAAGTAAGAAATCTGGATTTACATCCATTATTTTAGATATAACAATTTCTGGCATTTATTAATTACATCTATTCACTGACAGAGGTGAGTATAGTACGAAGTGGTATCTTACATTCTGGGTCAAACTTGGGAGAGTATGGTTGTGTTTTAGACAAAGGTGAGTATGGTAAGAAGTGGTATCTTATATTCTGGGTCTAAATAGGGAGATGATGGTTGTATTTTAGACAGAATTGAGTATGGTAAGAAGTGGTATCTTACATTCTGGGTCTAAACTGGGAGAAGATGGTTGTATTTTAGACAGAGATGAGTATGGTAAGAAGTGGTATCTTACATTCTGGGTCAAAATTGGGAGAAGATGGTTGTATTTTAGACAGAGATTAGTATCGTACAAAGGGTATCTTACATTCTCGGTCTAAATTGGGAAAAGATGGTTGTATTGTAGACAGAGGTGAGTATGGTAAGAAGTGGTATCTTACATTATGTGTCTAAATTGGGAGAAGATGGTTGTATTTTAGACAGAGGTGAGTATGGTAAGAAGTGGTATCTTACATTCTGGGCATAAATTGTGACAGAATGGTTGTATTTTAGACCAGGATAACTAATACACAAATACATGTATATGAAGTATGGTACTTACAGGAAGATAAGAAGCCAGAGCACCACAGGCCTCGGCTACCAGAAGTCTTCTTTCTACATACTTATGACTGATCTGAAATAAATTAGAAAAAATATGGCTAATATTATACATTAAGTGAATTTGCAAAAGAAATAACAGAACTGTTAGTGTACCACTAGAGTACATTATATGTATTGGTAAAGTAATTAGTAGAATGTCGCTTCATAAGTAAGGTTACTTTTCTTTTTTTTTTTTTTTTTCTTCTTTTGACATCTAAATTCAAATACTAGTAGAAAAACTAGTGATGTATTACCTGTTCCCAGCATTGAGGAAGTAATTCTTCCTCTAATCGTGCTTGGCCAACATGTTCAGCATATGCTATACATCCTGTTAAAATCATCTGCCTGTAAACAATAAGTAATAAATAATGTTAATATAGTTATTATCATTTCAGTAGAGACAATACATCTACAAAATAAACTACAATTACAATAGCTCTCTTAATTCATTTGTAACTTATACTGAAAAAAAGTCTAAATTGTTTAGCTTTTTAAATTTTTTAAAAATTTATTTGCATAATTAAATAATGAAGTGTTAAATATGTTACTTTTTTACAAATTTAAACAATAAGCCTACAGTTACGAATGAAGGAACTTTATATTTTACAAAATATTACCTTTAAAGTTCAACATATAAGTTCACTTCAAAAAAAATTATTATTTTTTAATTCTCTGATCTTTCACAGTATACAATATCGCCTGATTCAAGTGATTTGTTTGCAGTATTGCCTCAAATAATGAGGTGACAAAAATGTTACTTATTTACAAATATGGACAACATAAGCCTACAGTTATGACTGAAACAATTTTAATATTTTACAAAATATTCTCTTTAAAGTTCAAAATACAAGTTTTCCTCTATACAGTGATGTTATAAAGTTTAAATTCTTACCTCTGTTCATCATCTGGTTTCTTTATAAGATTAAACAAAATATTCAGGAGATTATCCCTCTCTCTGGTGTCAGGGTGTAACATGGCAGTACACAGGATTAATGGTATAAGTTCCTAAAACAGGAAAACACAATCAAATAAATCATCAGTTTTCCCTATACACCAGAAAAAAAAAAACCAGAGAAATAAAATCAAAAATTTTACGACTGTATTTTCCGCAGAGATAGGTTGGTTGGTTGGCTGTTATGTTTTTAACATTGCATTAATAATGTTTTAGCTATTTGTAACTAGAACATGATTATTCTAAGAACTAGTTTGTGTATTAGAAAATATGCTAGTGTCTTTTAATGGTGTGCCTTGTACTCGGTTTGACTTTAACGTGCTAGCTTACAGAACCAGTATGCTACAGACATGCATAACACTTCCCCAGTCACATTTTCTTGACACTGGGTTAACCAATCAAAACTGTCCCCCTTGAGGCAGTGCACCAGGTGAGGAAGCGGTATCTCAAATTTTAAAGACTTATTTTGTATGTGTACCATATAGTAACAGGATAAACCCAATTCTGAATGAAATTCTAAAAATTTTAATCGGAAATGACTTTGACGTTTTCATGTTTAGATTTCCTTATTTCCTTTTATTTTTATTCAGGTAACTTTTCCTCAGTTTCATCAATAGCACAATAGCAAAGATTTTTTTCCACCATTTTTATTTATTTCATATTTTTATCTGACATCAAAAACAATTCCATATCCAGTTACATCAAAACAAAATGCAAAGTTTTACCAAATGAACTTTACAATTACATATTACATTTCATTTTCTCTGAAATATTATAAACAGTTTCTATGTATCTATATTTAAATTACAATACAGTGTACATTTATACATTATACATATTACACTGTGTCCAACTTAACCCGACTGTTTATAAATGAAAAAAAACAATTCCGCCATTAGTGGTGTTCATAACAATACTTAACAAAAGACATCTCCTAAGGAACCCACTATTTAAATGTTTGTACAGTGAGCTTGCTTTACAATGACACTCTTTATAATAGCATATTCATTACAACAGCATATTCTTTACAAAAGTAATTTGATAATCACGGATATGGCTGTTGTGAAGAGAGTTGACTGTATATAGAATATTATAGATTACCTCTCTCTTAGCCAGTAGAACATTTGGCACTATGTGTGGTAAACATCTACCTAACATCAAAACAACACTGTCCTTACTTGTTCCAACAATTTTAGACATCTAAAAAGAAAAATAACATAAGTTTTAAATTTTTACAACAAGAAAAATTTAAACTGTTTTCAGATCTTAACAGTGTGAAATAAAATGACTAATGTCTTAAAAGAATTAGAAACATATTACTTTCCTGTTGTTGTATCACAAGAAACACTGTCATATCCTAGTAAATTTAAATTCACAATCTGAATGTTTCAAATAAAACTTGCAGTTCTTATTTTAAAACACTTTGTAATGAAATTATAAATGCAGGCAGTTAAAGATATAAAGTGATTACATGAACTTGTATCTTAATAACAAAATATTTTGATATAAATCTTACTTCTGTTATCAATCTGTTGTCCTTGGCAACATGAAAACAAACATCTAACAAAGCTTTCTTAAATGTTGAAGACAATTTTCTGTAGCTACAAAAAATTAAATGTAAATATTAAATAATACAAGAATTATTATAAACCAAAGTGCAGATTATCACATTATCACAAATTGTAATATCTTATTTTATTAGCCTAATAGCTGACAATTTTTTTGAGGGACGAATAAATTGCTGGGTTAATGGTGTTTTATGCATCAGTCAAGATTCTTTATCTTATATCAAGGTTGTCAGTTTAAAGACGGTAAAAGAAACTAGAGTGACCAGAGAACACCTTTAGCAAGTAAACTTTTTCTACAGAAGGATCCGCCTGACTGAGATTCAAATGAGGACGATGAAAACTGCCACTTAAGACAACTCATTCAACAAGGTACACATAAATGCTGGAGGAAAATGTAGAAACAAAGATTTTTCCCTTTACATTAGGCTAATACTTCAGAAGTAGACCAGGCTTGGTAGGTGGCCTGGTAGCTTAGTCAGTAGGGCATCCTGCTAGTAATGGGAAGGTTTCTGGTATGCATTTTCTGGCCACTGCATTTTCCCCCTTTCCTGTTACATTTAGGGACTTGTCCAACCCGAAGAGGTGGCTGACCATTAGATTGCTTCAACGGCTGAACCTGGTAGCTTCCTTTCAAAGTAGTTAAATTGAAAAAAAGAAGGGAGAAATGTGGTGGACAGAGCTTGATAGGTGACTGGATAGCTCAGTCGATAGAGTGTCCTGCTAGCATTGGGAAGGTAAAAGGTATGAGTCCTGGATTGGCTGCTGTATTTTTCCCTTTCCTGTTACAACTTCACAAACTTAGCTACCAAGATCAATGCAAAATGTGTCTTTTTAAAAAATAATTAAAGGATACAGAGAACCATTTCCAAACAAAGTGAAAAAAAAAATTTCAAAATAATTTATTGCTGTAAGAATATTTTGATACACAATGTGTTGTGATAAACAATAAAGGCTATTTCCATATCTTACCTTCCCTCAGTTGATGTACTGCTAGGGCTCTCTAAACATTCAGGTATCATGCCACCAGAATGATGTTCTATCACAATAAAATCACTATCACCAGTCTCGTAACTATTATGTTCACTATTAGCTCTCTCAGTATCTACTATCACAGTACTGTCATCTCTACTATCTGTACTATGTGCAGTACTTTTAAGTAAGTTTTCAGTTGTGAGACTAGAACTTGTATTAACAAAGTCATGAGACTCGTCTCCGACCAGTGTCTCGTTATCTATACTAAGAGTTCTGTTTTTATATGAATCTGCACTGTTTACATCTCCAGATTTTTGACTGAAAAATAAACAAAATATTTATTTTATCATGTATGTTCATTTCAAATTTAAAATTAATATATTTCTGTTAAAACCTATAAGATGAATGTTGTTGGTTTTTCAGAATTTCAATTACAAATGTATACTAAGGATTAAGTTTCACATAAAACAAAATGCATCAAAATTTTACACTGAGGAATAATAGGCAAAGGACAGCCACTGACAATTTACAAGTTATGAGTCCAACCAGTGATTTTTTGCAAATGAGAGTCCACCAACAATTACAAGTTATGAGTCCAACAAGTGATATTTTGCAAAGGAGAGTCACCAACAATTTACAAGTTATGAGTCCAACCAGTGATTTTTTGCAAAGGAGAGTCACCAACAATTTACAAGTTATGAGTCCAACCAGTGATTTTTTGCAAAGGAGAGTCACCAACAATTTACAAGTTATGAGTCCAACAAGTGATTTTTTGCAAAGTAGATTCACCAACAATTACAAGTTATGAGTCCAACCGGTGAATTTTTGCAAATAAGAGTCACCAACAATTTACAAGTTATGAGTCCAAAAAGTGATTTTTTTGCAAAGGAGAGCCACCAACAATTACAAGTTATGAGTCCAACAAGTGATATTTTGCAAAGGAGAGTCACCAACAATTTACAAGTTATGAGTCCAAAAAGTGATTATTTTGCAAAGGAGAGTCACCAACAATTTACAAGTTATGAGTCCAACCGGTGATTTTTTGCAAAGGAGAGTCACCAACAATTTACAAGTTATGAGTCCAACCAGTGATTTTTGGCAAACGAAAGTCACCAACAATTTACAAGTTATGAGTCCAACCAGTGATTTTTTGCAAATGAGAGTCACCAACAATTACAAGTTATGAGTCCAACAAGTGATTTTTAGCAAAGGAGAGTCACCAACAATTTACAAGTTATGGGTCCAACCAGTGATAATTTGCAAAGGAGAGTCACCAACAATTTACAAGTTATGAGTCCAACCAGTGATTTTTTGCAAAGGAGAGTCACCAACAATTTACAAGTTATGAGTCCAACAAGTGATTTTTAGCAAAGGAGAGTCACCAACAATTTACAAGTTATGGGTCCAACCAGTGATAATTTGCAAAGGAGAGTCACCAACAATTTACAAGTTATGAGTCCAACCAGTGATTTTTTGCAAAGGAGAGTCACCAACAATTTACAAGTTATGAGTCCAACCAGTGATTTTTTGCAAATGAGAGTCACCAACAATTACAAGTTATGAGTCCAACAAGTGATTTTTAGCAAAGGAGAGTCACCAACAATTTACAAGTTATGGGTCCAACCAGTGATAATTTGCAAAGGAGAGTCACCAACAATTTACAAGTTATGAGTCCAACCAGTGATTTTTTGCAAAGGAGAGTCACCAACAATTTACAAGTTATGAGTCCAACAAGTGATTTTTAGCAAAGGAGAGTCACCAACAATTTACAAGTTATGAGTCCAACCAGTAAATCAAACTTCCTAAACAGAGCATATTTAGTTTGTAAAATCAACATCAAATATGCATATGTTAATATAAGGGAAACTAAGCAAATTTACAAAAAAAAAAAAAAAAATATCTTAAAATGCCTGGATTTAAACTAAGCCATTGTAAGAAGGTGACTTACTTTTTGTTGTTATTACATGCATTAAGCTGCATACATATTTGAGTTGCAATGACCTATATACATTTGTTTGGCTTAAGTTTAGAATAAATATATTATAGACAATAATTAGAATAAAGAACAGAAAGCATATTTAAAATCATACTTAATTCAACTCTTTAACTGTTTTACCTTTTAACATCTGAGAGTTGTTGTAAAGCCAGATTATAATCTTCTCTAACAGAGTTCAATTGTTCTTCTAAACAATCAATTCTACTTTCCTGAAAAAAATTCAACAAAATTTGAGATCAAGCTTTTTATAAACAGACTAAGTAACAGTCAACATCAATTGTTATGGGCAATATCTCAAAACCCTATTTCTAACAGTCAACATTAATTAATCAAACAAAACATACCATTCCACATTAAAATCATAATTCTAAGCTATGAAAACTGGCAAATTAAGTCAAACATGTGTACTTCCACCAGGGAAGTGAAGCCAGGTGCTCCTAAAAGGTAAGCACCTTCTGTCTAGCTATCTTCACCTGTCATGTGTAAATTCAAAATTGAGAATGAAAGGAACATGAAAATGTGGGACGTCCAGGATAATTTTGGATACAGAACATCATATTTATCAACAATATTGTGATGATAGTCATAAAATGTTTGAGGGCCTTGACAAGCCCAGGCTTGCAATATCAAGCAGTAAGATTTTAATATGTATGATCTTATATGAAAAATCTGTTTCTTTCACTTTTCTACTTTTCAGAGACAGATTAGGTAAAAGTAAAACTTGGTTACTTTCACTTTTTGGTGGTACTATCAAACTTTTTGTGAAAGAATGGGCAATGGAAAAGGCATCTAAACTCGTTTTCACGTCAAACCAGACACTGAGACTGTCACCTCATACTTATATGTACAGAGTTTGGAATCTAAAAACATGGCTACATATTTGAACTGAGTTCGTCATAAAATTCTGAATTAATATTTACTTTATCAAAGTGTGGAGAGATATCCTTTCTAATCTACTTTTCTGTACAGGTGACATCAGGTATCAAAAGAAATTATAGGGAATTCATTTGTAAATCTACTTAACAAATTCATACAAGCGCTAATCAAAATCTTACAACAATAAATACAGAAACCAACTTGTTGCTGCTTAAAGGCATTAACTAGTGAATTAGAATAAATCAAACACCTGTTATCTTACCAGAAGTTCTCTATCTTGGTCCCACTGCCACTGTAGATGATGCATTTCTTCATCATCAAAACTAGCCACACTACATGAAGCATCAAACATGTCCACATCAGGGCTGGTGTGGCTCCCATAATCCTTAAATAAATGTAACAAATCTGGGGGACGAGGCTTGTTTAATCCAACATCATCCCAGTCTTCAAAGTCCTTGTTTAAGAAAATATCATATAAATATTTAATTAAGTATTGTAATAAAGACAATATCACAAAACCTAACATCACAGTATACAAAAGCAAATATCAAACAAGGATTTCAAATCTATATTTAAATGCAGAAAAGATGCAATTCCTTCAAGAATGAATTTTACACTTACACTCAGTCTGGTTGTTTGGGACCAAATGAAATATACTTATAACCTGTACTTATAATCTGATAGGAGGATGTTACAAACTAGCTTGACAAAAAAAATGATTGAAAGAAAAAACGAGCAAGTGATTGGGGCTTAAAATCTGTTTCCATAAATTTCTGAGAAATTCTTTCAAACAGTGACACATTTTAGCATATTTGTGAAGAATACTTTAAAAAGACATTATTTTCACAGTTATTTTGATATGGCAAAAAGTAATTTTAAAGTTGTGAAATCTAAAAAATCCTGCTCAAAAAGATGGAGCAAGGATGGAACACATTACACAGAACAGCAATAATCACAACTAATGTCCAATTAATATATTTATTATATGTTCATTTGAAAAGGTGTCAACATATGAGAACAAATACTTTAAATACAATATTATTAGAACCCCATAATACGGGCACTATCTTTGCAAAATGTCAAATTCACAGATAGCCTCTGTGGAAAGATTTACATTAAATGTGTATTCAATTTTAAAGGTTACATTGTATTTGACTTTTCTGTAACATAAAGCTTTCTAAATTCAAAAATTACCATATACCAATGTAACAGCAAGGAGAAAAATACAGGGTCAGACTTGGGATTGAACCTGGGACTTTCCACAATATAACCTAGTGCTCTACCAACTGAGCTAACCAGACCCTATATTCCTCCCGTTATTCTCAAGTTTCCATTGATCCTATGGGAAATCTCCCCCTAAATTCCCTTGGCTGGACTTTATATGGCTGTAATTGCCAGCCCACCACTTCTGAGGGCAACACTGGCCACCAAACTATAAAAGGAAAAAAAAACTAAAAAAAATGCAGGGTCTGACCGGGGATCAAACCTAGGACTTCCCACACTGTAGGCGAGTACTCTACCAACAGAGCTACCCAGAGCCTACACTATCATAAAATCTTTATAACTTATTCAGTACTCTCAATAATCAATGAACATACCCGAAAATTTACATATATTATACCTGATCTTCATTTTCCTCTGAGAATGTGACAGAAGTTAATTTGTAATTATTTAGTAACAGGTACTCGTTAACAAGGAAATTAATAGCTCTCTTCTCTAACGGTTTTATCTGGTCATCTTTACCAGGCTGGACAATACCTTCATCTAAATTCTCATTGGATCCAAGGTCAGTTTCTGAAAAAAAAATAAAAGGGTTTAAAATCACTTTTAATATAACATTTCTATTCATATTTTACGGTGAAAAAACAACTTTGAAATGACACTGAAAAGATTAGGATTTGTATGCACATCCTTTTCATTTGGGATTTGTTTATACAAAACTTTAATTATTTTTCAGAAAAAAATACATGTCAAATGTTTCTGCAATAAGTACAATGTTATGAAAGTTTATATGAGTAGGAATCTTTACTTATTATTTGGAATTTCAACAAAATCAATTTGTAATTTGCCTGATTTGTCAATATCCCCCACCCTAATCCTCTTACTGACATCCCTGAAGTAACAAATCCCTGACCCTTAACCTCTCACTTACATCCCTCAGGTTATAAATCCCCCACCCTTAACCTCTCACTGACATCCCTGAGGTTATAAATCCCCCACCCAAAACCTCTCACTGACATCCCTGAGGTTATAAATCCCCCACCCAAAACCTCTCAATGACATCCCTGAGGTTATAAATCCCCACCCTAAACCTCTCACTGACATCCCTGAGGTTATAAATCCCCCACCCGAAACCTCTCACTGACATCCCTGAGGTTATAAATCCTCCACCCAAAACCTCTCACTGACATCCCTGAGGTTATAAATCCCTGACCCTAAACCTCTCACTGACATCCCTGAGGTTATAACGGTAAATCCCTGACCCTAAACCTCTTACTGACATCTCTGAGGTTATAAATCCTCCACCCAAAACCTCTCACTGATATCCCTGAGGTTATAAATCCCTGACCCTAATCCTCTCACTGACATCCCTGAGGTTATAACGGTAAATCCCTGACCCTAAACCTCTCACTGACATCTCTGAAGTTATAAATCCTCCACCCAAAACCTCTCAATGACATCCCTGAGGTTATAAATCCCCACCCTAAACCTCTCACTGACATCCCTGAGGTTATAAATCCTCCACCCAAAACCTCTCACTGACATCCCTGAGGTTATAAATCCTCCACCCAAAACCTCTCACTGACATCCCTGAGGTTATAAATCCCTGACCCTAATCCTTTACTGACACCCCTGAGGTTATAACGGTAAATCCCTGACCCTAAACCTCTCACTGACATCCCTGAGGTTATAAATCCCCCACCCGAAACCTCTCACTGACATCCCTGAGGTTATAAATCCCTGACCCTAAACCTCTCACTGACATCCCTGAGGTTATAACGGTAAATCCCTGACCCTAAACCTCTTACTGACATCCCTGAGGTTATAAATCCCCACCCTAATCCTTTACTGACACCCCTGAGGTTATAACGGTAAATCCCTGACCCTAAACCTCTCACTGACATCCCTGAGGTTATAAATCCCCCACCCGAAACCTCTCACTGACATCCCTGAGGTTATAAATCCCTGACCCTAAACCTCTCACTGACATCCCTGAGGTTATAACGGTAAATCCCTGACCCTAAACCTCTTACTGACATCCCTGAGGTTATAAATCCCCACCCTAATCCTTTACTGACACCCCTGAGGTTATAACGGTAAATCCCTGACCCTAAACCTCTCACTGACATCCCTGAGGTTATAAATCCCCCACCCGAAACCTCTCACTGACATCCCTGAGGTTATAAATCCCTGACCCTAAACCTCTCACTGACATCCCTGAGGTTATAACGGTAAATCCCTGACCCTAAACCTCTTACTGACATCCCTGAGGTTATAAATCCCCACCCTAATCCTTTACTGACACCCCTGAGGTTATAACGGTAAATCCCTGACCCTAAACCTCTCACTGACATCCCTGAGGTTATAAATCCCCCACCCGAAACCTCTCACTGACATCCCTGAGGTTATAAATCCCTGACCCTAAACCTCTCACTGACATCCCTGAGGTTATAACGGTAAATCCCTGACCCTAAACCTCTTACTGACATCTCTGAGGTTATAAATCCGCCACCCTAATCCTTTACTGACACCCCTGAGGTTATAACGGTAAATCCCTGACCCTAAACCTCTTACTGATATCCCTGAGGTTATAAATCCGCCACCCTAAACCTCTTACTGACATCCCTCAGGTTATAAATCCCCACCCTAATCCTCTTATTGACATCCCTGACATTATAAACCCCCCAACACTAAACCTCTTACTGACATCCCTAAGGTTATAAATCCCCACCCTAATCCTCTTACTGACATCCCTGAGGTTATAAATCCCCCACCCTAAACCTCTTACTGACATCCTTGAGGTTATAAATCCCCCACCCTAAACCTCTTACTGACATCCCTCAGGTTATAAATCCCCACCCTAATCCTCTTATTGACATCCCTGAGGTTATAAACCCCAACCCTAAACCTCTTACTGACATCCTTGAGGTTATAAATCCCCCACCCTAAACCTCTTACTGACATCACTGAGGTTATAATCCCGCACCCTAAACCTCTTACTGATATCCCTGACATTATAAACCCCCACCCTAAACCTCTTACTGACATCCCTGACATCATAACCCCCCAACATTAAACCTCTTACTGACATCCCTGACATTATAACCCCCCCCCACCCTAAACCTCTGACTGACATTCCTCAGGTTTTAAATCCCCCTCCCTAAATCTCTTACTTACATCCCTGACATTAAACCCCCTACCCTTAACCTCTTACTGACATCCCTCAGGTTATAAATCCCCACCCTAATCACTGTTGACATCCCTGAAGTTATAAACCCCCACCCTAAACCTCTTACTGACATCCTTGAGGTTATAAATCCCCCACCCTAAACCTCTTACTGACATCCCTGAGGTTATAAATCCCCCACCCTAAATCTCTTACTGATATCCCTGACATTATAAACCCCCACCCTAAACCTCTTACTGACATCCCTGACATCATAACCCCCCCCCCCCCCCAACATTAAACCTCTTACTGACATCCCTGACATTATAACCCCCCCCCCCCCCACCCTAAACCTCTGACTGACATTCCTGAGGTTTTAAATCCCCCTCTCTAAATCTCTTACTTACATCCCTGACATTAAACCCCCTACCCTTAACCTCTTACTGACATCCGTAAGGTTATAAATTATTAGGTATTTAACATATATATATATATATATATATATATATATATATATATATATATATATATATACTGGCACAACTTTCAGTCAGTTTCAATGTATATTCAAATCTGAGTAAATATAAACTAGAAAGTAACACCATTTTGATATCTACATAAAGATCTACATACCTATTTCTCTAGTTAAACTAGCTCTAAGTGACTTGATGGTATCCTGTGCTTTTCTTAGTTCAAATTCCAAAACTAATTTAAAAAATAAACAGTGAAAATTCAATCAATCTTATGCAAATAATCATTCACAATTTTCATCATAAAATCAAAATCTATAAAAAAGAACTTTAGAAAAATATCAAAGTGATTCATTGGTAACATAACGATTTACTTTGCATTAGCAATTTTGAGACATTGTTGATGAGGATAAATATGCTCAATTTCAAACATCTAGACACAAGCAAGCTCTTCTGGAATGATTGTTTGCCCAAGCATATGTATGAAACATCTATCACTATCGTAAGGTTGTTCACCTAAGATTAAAGATGGCATCCCTCCAACAAAGTTTAATTATGAAGACTTAGATTCAGTGTGATTGCTCGCATCCATTCAATAGTCATAAAAATTGTATGCGCAAGCACAGTGGAAAGCAACCAGTCTCTTGAACAGGTCTAAGATTATGTAGTGGTGTTCCTGTTCATATACATGTTTCTAGTCTGATTTGTACAATTAAATACACTAATCATAGCTTTTACAATGTAGTTGTCAACATCAACAGCACTTTGATAGTTCAAAATTTCCAAATTTACTCATTTCTTATAATAAAAAATTTGTCTTGAAAATCTTGTAAATTATTTTTGTCTGATCAACTAAATAGAAAACGTCATCAGACAATGTTATAGTACATCATTTTATATCAATATTTTTAAAAGTTCAGACCAGACTTTTTTTCAGGACTACCTGTATGTACCAACATGACTACCAAGAAGAAGAATTTGATAAAGTTAGTATCTACACGTACTAAGAAAGATTGCTTGGTGGTAACTATTAATACATTGTACCAACATAGAAATGTAAAAAGTATGACAAGAAATTGCTTTTTCATAGGCCACACACTGGTCAAGCAGGATTCAGACTTATATTTCAAAATCAAACCTTAGCCACTTAACCAATTCATCATCATCATCATCATCATCATCATCATCATCATCATCATCATCATCATCATCATCTTTGGATCATCACCATCATCATTATCATTAGTTTCTTTTGATTAACATGCAGGTTCAAAAGCTTTGTTTTCACTAGTAGGCTCCCTTCCAGATGACTGGCTGGCTGCACCCATGGCAGATTTTTCCCTATGTCTCAATTTTTATGATCATAGGGGTTGGAATTTGAGAGCTTCCACTCTCTACAATCTCTCTCTGTTTTACATCTTTGGATGGGAAACACCTCGCTTTCCAATTGTAGACAACCAAAAAACAAAATGAAAACCTGATAGCTAAGAGTCATCAATATTGCTTATTTAATTCATCAGACAGTAAAATTTCTGTATGCTTTTCTAGAAACAATATGAAAACCAGTAGATCACTGACCACCTGTCCATCATCATCATCTACCTGTAGCAAGGTTGGAGCTGACAGGGGGATAATGATGAGGATTTTACTATTTTACCACTTAAACAACAAAAGATTGATTAAACAATATTTTATTTACCTGCAACTCTCTCATCTACCTGTCCTCCACCATCATCAGAATACCTGGCAAAATCTAACGAGTCAAAAGTCTGTATGCTGGATGTCCGAGCTGTAATAAATTGAAAATTATCATCCCATTAGTTAAATCATATAAAATTCATATATATATATATATATTTATTTATTTATTTATATATATAGACTAGTCTTATTAAATTTTATATAATCAAACTAAATACCAAAAAATCAAAATATTCAAATTATAATGAGACTGATAGTGTTTTAAGATTTAAGACTTTTTTTAACTAAAATTTTTTAGCAAATGTTTGATTGTCAACTTTTTTCTTGTCTGAATTAAAAAAAAAAAAAAAAAAAAAAAAAAAAAAATGGGCATATTCTGCAAAATTTGGTCAAAGTATAACAAAATTTGAATTTATATTTACATGCATCTGTGACAAAGAGAATCTGACATTAGGGATCAATCATGATTGTAATGCAACATCTCTATGTAATAGTTAAATGTAGAAGAATAAGACTACTGTAATTTAGTTGTATATACCATTTTTTTTATCTATCACTATAAACTGATTGATCATAATTTTAAAAAGCAAGATTATTTACAGATAATACTGGTATTGAATTTTATAGTTAAAGCAAATTATCTTAATTCATATAATAATTTTGTCTCTATATATACAATATAATAAAAGCTACATTCAGCCATTTCTTTAGATTTTCAATACTTTTTTTTATTTGCCCAGATTTTACAAATTGGATCGGTTTCATTAAATATCTACAGTTTAGACAACATAAAATTTCTAAAAGTATAGAAGGGCAAGCATACAATCTAAATATCAGATTCTATATATATTAAGTATTCTTATTATATGTTTATTACTATTATTCTCATTTCCAGAAATTTTTTAACTTTTTTTATCATTTCTATTAAGTTTTTTTCCCTTGATGACAGTATATGCCTCACTTTAATACTTATTTCTTTTTTCTGTTATCTTAAAAATTTAAATAATTAAATCAATGAAATGGATAAAATATTTAAAAGGTAAAATGATTGTGTTTTGAGCAAGTTTTAAAATAATCTATTTATGAAAAAAAATTATATAAATAAAATTTTTATCATAATTCGAATATTATTTTCCTTTAACGAGAAACTATATTTTATTTATTTTTACTTTTTACCTAAAAAAAACTTTTATAACACTATTATGTCTTTGAATTTTGTTTTTGATCCTTTTGAAGTATAGATTATCATCAGTTAAATTGATCCATACTGACACCAGTATTATATGTTATGTCATAATAAACAATTCACATGTCATCCAAAGTTATTTATGATATCTACTTCCTATTTACCTGTGATGTACTTATTATTTACTACAGGTAATTGTTAAATAAACAAATCTAAGTAGACTGTGTGCCCATTAGGGTGTGATGACTTACAAGCTATCAAAGGAAACTTTTGTCCTTCAGTTGTTAGTACCAAGGTTTGTTTTATAATTAGTATCTAAGAAATTGTAAAAATGACTCCATTAATTAACTGCTTTATTTTCAAGGTAATCAGTCATTATAAAGGAAGATTGCAAGTCAAGAAAAGTCTGGTATAACATTTCTTTTAGACAAGTACAAAACATAGGCATAAGTTTTATTTTTTTATTTATTTATTTATTTATTTATTTATTTATTTATTTATTTATTTATTTATCTATTTATTTATTGATTCGTTCATTCATTCATTCATTCATCCATCCAACCATCCATCCATCCATCCATCCATCCATCCATCCATCCGTCCGTCCGTCCGTCCGTCCGTCCGTCCATCCATCCATCCATCCATCCATCCATCCATCCATCCATCCATCCATCCATTCATTCATTCTTGCATTATTACATATATTTTTTTCTTCTTTTTTTAAAATAGTAAATCATTTAAGAGAAGACTAGTTCTACCATGCATTTTTCTAGTATATGGACAATCAGAAGTCCATGAATTAATTAATTCATGGACTTCTGGGACAATTTATATCCTTTTCCATTTTGTGAAAACTGATTAAGTAATTTTATACCCATGGATTTACAGTTTTTTCCTAATGGTTAAGACTTTTTATCAGTATGTTAGAAATATCCAGGCTGTATTTGACCCATTTATATTCTAAGTAAAATTTTTCAATATTCCTTTCACAGATATGTCTATGGATATTCAGTCAATTTAAGGCTTTTTAATCAAAATTTACATTTAGTGACCTTAGTAACTTTTTCCTGTGTTTCATTTTCAATAAATAATTTTTGGATCTAGAATTATCAAAAGAGACATATATAATTCACTAGAACCAAAGTTTTTATAAGAAATTAATATACTAATTTGCAAATCATAAAAATGAAACATGTAAAAAAAAAGAAAAGAAATTAATCTGCCAAGCTGATATAAAAAAATATATTTGATGTCTATCCAGCATTTTTTGTATATGGACTTCATTACCAAACTTGCTCCCAGTGTTATTAATAGAGACATAGTATTTTCTATAAAAAAAATTTCACATTATGGGGCCTTGGTAGCTGAGTGGTGTAAAGAATGTACTTATAGATCATAGTGCCCCTCAACATCTAGGTTCAAATTACACTTGGGCAGATCCTAGTGTTAGAAAATTTGCCAGTCGTTTGCCAAATGTCAGTCTTTTTGTTCAAGCATTCCAGTTTCCACCATCATCCATGAATGACTTCAATGATATAAGTAAAAAGAATCTTGATTAGGGATGAAACAAAACTTATTTAATCCATTCAAACTTTGTTGGATTTTGGGCTACTGTCTCATTCTCATCACTTCCACTTGAGGAAAAGATTAAATAATAAAGCAGTCTTGGCATCACAATTCGCATAATTAACAGACGACACATTTATTTGTCATAAAACATGTAATTTCAGTGTTTTCTTCAGCTTATTAAATGAAAAGAGGGGGTCATTTTTCAAAATGAAGGGGTCATGAAATTTTTAGAATAAAAATTACTTTTTGATACTTTAAAATGAAGGGAATATTTTGTTTGCAGTTAGAGGATCAGTATTAATCTGTCTGTCAATGTTTAAGTGTTTTATTTCAAATGCTACTTATATCTGTAATATTTGAAACAGTAAAATTGAGACAGTATCCCATGTTCTACCATCAGACCATTATCATTCATTATTATTATTCATCCCTTCCGATACTGATAGCCAGTATGCCTGTTTTACTTATTATATTATTTTCATAAATCATCAAAGGATATTTGTTTAACCAATTTTATTAAAATCTCGATTTACTTAGTTTTTTAAGTTGACTGTGAGTCATCGGCAAGTAGATTACTACCAGATGCCGCCTGGTCATGTTCAGAGCTCCTGTGCAGGACTTTGACATAAGTCGTTTAAAAACGTTGTCAAACGAGATTGTTTTGACTTTTCTTTAAGCCTGGTGCAAAAAGTGCTTATAATGACTTTATAAATTAAGCGTTCAATACAAACATTTCAAAGATTAAGAATATAGACAGGTTCCTATATCAATAATTAGCTTCCTATAATATGGTAAGATAGTCATGTGGTACGACGATTTCCGCTCAGTACTTTCCTTTTCACCTTTTATAATTTACAGTAGCTGATTTCAATCTATATAAAAAATGGTTGCGTCAAAAATAACGCAACAGCAAAACCAAGTTGCGCCGTTCATAAAACAAATTGTGTCAAAAAAGCAAGAAACGCACTCTGGAGAAAACACTGTAATTTGGCTGCTGAAGGCTTTTGTGGTAGAGAGTTCTAAATAAGTGCCTGCTTACAGTGACTCTCCATGCCTAGGTTCAATTCCTGGTTAAGCAAACCACTGTGTAAAACATGTCACAGAATTTTGTTAGAGACAGTTGGATTTTCAGGAGCTTAGGTTTCCTTCTCAACTCAAGATCAGACCATCTCGATATCAATGAAGATCTTCACTGGGCAGTAAAACACAATAATATACCACTGAGCTATTCATGGTATTGATATTGTATATAATAGTATATATAAGAGTGTTTAATGCCAGAATCTTTTGAGCCTCATGGTACTCCTGTGAGGATGTGTTTCCTCCCTTCTGTCACATTACTACTTCTTTGAAAATTACTTACTATAGTAAACAGTTAACACTGAAAGTTATTATATCAATATGTCTAATACTCTTACGTAATCCTGGAGAGGTAAGATCATCCTTTGTTACGCTCAAAATTTCCGGGATTTGAAAAGTAATCTCGAAGTCGTGGTAGTTCTTTTCCGGATTCTACAATTTCTGTGTGAAATTCTAATGCTGTCAGAAGGAAATTTTCCTTTAACAGCCTTGCAGCAATACCATCCCAAGTTAAGTCTGTAAAATCCGTAGATTTGGAACAGTCAATTTCTGTGTTTTCTAATTCATTTTCAATTAAATCATCGGGGATCCTCAGAAAACGGATTTGTGTTTGTGTTGTCCGCCATTTTCTATATCACGTGGGTACCATAAAATTTATGATGTATAAATTTCATGATATTTTATCTTATAATTTTCAAATTTCAACAAAAAGTCTTTTACTTTACAATTTTATCTTTGAAATACTTTTACTTATCATTTCAATAAATTTAATAAAAATAATTTCTATTTTTAGTAACAGATATTGAAGTCACATGATCGACATCCCCGCGAAATATCAACAACTCGAACAATGGCGCAAGCTAAGGGTAACAGAATTTTTTCCAGCTAAGAAGCGTGGTGCAGGCTCACATGCATCAAAAAGAAGAAAGATCGATGTTACAGAAAGTAGCATAGATGCTGTGGTACCCTAAAGAAACAAACATTCGCCCAACCAGGTCATCTACAAGATCGAAAACTTTGGTTTGCCCTTTGCCAGAAAATATCCAGATTTCAGAGCCAGAGGCAAAATCGGTGAAAAAAGACAAGAAGTGTAAGAAAAGGTGGAAAGTCGAAGACACCAGCGTTAGATAAAACCCAGAAAAGTATAAAAGATGTTCTGGGAAATTTGCAAAACGATGGAAAATCGTCTGATGATTCTGCGTCTGACACCTCTGAAATTCCATCCTTGGCCAATGAAAATATCAACGAAGAAGTGACCTCAGCATGGGATGAACATGATGGACCTCCATTAACACCATCTAAACGTCAAGAAATAAGTAGTGATAGCTCTGATGATGATCTGAAGCAAAATAAATCAAGAAAAAGAACTAGAAGGGGCAAAGCTGTTAATGAAGAAGTGCAGAAAACCCCAGAGAAAACTGATGTTGAAGAAAATATAAAACCAAGAAGAGCAAGAAAAAGACTACAGATGAGAGCTAATGTTATAGCATCCAGTGAAAGTGAAACCTCAGAAGTTGAGGTATGAATTCAAACAAATTTTTTAAAATCTCTGGAAAATGCTTTAATGGTCTACTGTCTGATTCACGTCTGTCGTAACACTAGTTTTTTCAAGGTTTTAGAAGAGATATCAAAAAATTTTGTAACATGCCACACAATGTTATGACGTATGCATTTTGTCGTAATTAACTGACACCAAACTAAATGCCATCTTAGCCGGAGTATAAAATGCAGAGCTTTTTAAAATCCTTACAGGGATTTTATATGGGAAAACACACCAACAGTACCAGTAGTACTGGATTTAATATATTTTATGTAATATGCTTAGCCTACTGTGTTTCAGAGAAGACAAAAACATTTAGGTTTCTCAGATTTAAGATAGGGACAGGAAGAAAAGTCCCTTTTTATTTTACCTGTATTGAACAAAAAGATTTACAAGTAATGTGTTTACAAGGGAACAAACTTGACGGAAAGACGGCATCTTTTATATGACAAATAATGGCAGAATATTGTCTATCAGTGTAGCTTGGTTAAGGTATAGTTAACAAGTAGCTCATAGGATTACTTAGAGTTTAGTTGTATTTACAGTTTTTTCTCTATTTTGAAAGTTATAAAGTCTTCTCAACATTTAAAATTGGAAAAACAGCTATAAACACCACCCCACCCCCACCCCCACCCCCGACATGACAGAATTAGTCTTTAAACTGCACTACCTACATAAATAATTGAAACTTTTATAAATTTTGCCTTACATGAAAACAACCAATTGAACACAACCCAATTTACATTATGTCACATTTCATCAATAATTATGCTCCTGTAACAGATCATTTTAATCATAGTAACTGGTACTGTGAAACTTAGTAAAATATATGTAATTTTCTGTTCTGAAAAGGAGAAAGACATCATATTTTTCATTGGCTGGCACCTGGTAAATTTGGTTAATTTTTTGCATTTCATTCTATTAAACTTGAGTCATTCAGCTTTCTCTCTTTTTTTGGGGGGGGGGGGGGGGGGGTGGACAAATGACAGTTCTTCTCTAAGCCACGTTTGATACCAACTCAGGCAGATCATAAGTGTGACAGAGTCACAATAGCCAATATTGAAATCATTTTAATTTATCAATTTGTAGTTGTTATGGACGCATACATGTGACTTTTGCTGTTCTGATTATTTGAGAAAACTTTATATATTTATTTATAACTTGTTTAAATCCCTTTTAATGGCTGATTTGTTACATTTTAGGAATCAAAATCACGGGAAAAGTCCTCTGAAAAACAAGAAACTCTAAAGATTTCAGAAACTCCAGCAGCGATATCTCCATTACCTGATACCCCAGACAACGTAAGACAACAAATTAAAAACGTCCCAAAAGTTCCACAGTCAGCTAATGTCAAAGCTGCAATGGAAAAAATAAAACAGTTAAAGTCATCCAAGAAAGAGGTAATTATGAATTTATAATTATATAGTTAGTAATTAATGTAGATTTGACAAGGGTCATTAAAAATACCATACACATTTTTTATAAATTTTTCATAAGTACCAATGTTAAATGCCCAAAATGAAGTTAAAAAATTTGAAGTTGGGCGAAAACTATCTAGTTAATTCTCTTTTAAGTTCAGATAAAAAAGGAGACCAGATTGCTGTGTAAATTAAAGTCAATTTGTCATTGACCAATTTGAAATTTTCATGTAGCATCTGTGACAATAACAGTTTCCTTCTTGCAATAAATAATTTAATTACTGAAATATAATCTAGAAATTCTTTTTAAAGGCAAAACAATTATGCATTTCTGTATTTTATGCTCCCACTGTTTATCTAAATACATTTCTATTTATACTCTATTGAAAACTGTCCTGTTGATTTCCTTTATCATAAAATATACTTATCTGTTAACAGGTGAAGATATCCAGTTCTGATGTTAAAGCTCAGCTTGCAAAGTGTGGAAAGTTGGAGGAACTAAAAGCACAACTGTCTAAGATGAGTGAAACTGCTTCAAAATTGAAGAAACCTGTTCCTAAACTTGAAAAATTTGACAAAATTGAAGTAGAAGTGGAACCAGCTCCAGAAGTGTAATTATTTTTTACATTTTTGTTTATTTGCTCACTCTCACTTGATCAGATCTTAGTGTGTGTTTGTCAGTTTGTTTGCTGAAGGTTGGTGGTTTAGTTTTTTTTTTTTTTTTCACCATCTTAAAATTGACCACCTTGATATACTGTAAGTGTAGATTTTTTTTGTGGTGTACTTATTTTTGCTTATTTCGCAGTTGAAGAATTTCTGTGAAAATTTGTACCACGCGAATCATAATACATTAAAGTACATACTAGTCAACATCAATGTTGTCTTTGTTAATATAAACAATGTACATTAAATTGTTTATATTTCATCCAATTATCTACAATAAACCTGTCACTGGTACACTATTAACAAACTTATTGAATGCAGAATTATTCTGAATCAAGATTTTGATTATCAATTCTGTCGTTGTGGAAATTTTAGGATGAAGACATTTTTTCAATATTTTACAAACAGGATGCCGTTTGTATCCAGTTTACTGAATAAACCTGGCATGAGCTTTTTTAAAATCATTTCTGAGTAGTACTTAACCTGTTAATTAATCAATTTATTCAATTCATAGAGCTCAATCGGTGATTTTTGCCAAAAATCGATGTTTGTGAAGGCCTGATTATGGCTTGTATTTTGAAAAAGGTCTGAAATTTAAAAACCACAAAAATTTGACCCCATGAAATTAAGTACATTTACAGTAAATGAAAGAATCCTGATTGTGTCATTAAACACCACATTCTACTCCAATCCTCTTTCTCTCTTTAAATATGGTGTCACAGTTGCATAGTGGTCAGTTGTACTAGCATTCATAAGGTCACAGTCGATTCACACTTGTACAAAGCAGATCATCAATATTTGCACTTGACTCAAACAACACATTAATCTTCGAGATTAATTAATTGTCATATATAGCTGAAAAATGATGATGCAACTTAAACTACATTCAACCAACCAATCTTTTATTGGTATGCTTTTGTTTTAAACATGATTACTAACGTAACAGTTTGTTGATATTCAGACAATGTTTTCAGAGAGTAGCTGCTGAAACTAAAGTGGCTAGAATGAAAATTTTCTACTTTTAACAGTTAATCATGTAAAGTAGTTTGATGTAGTTACAACATAGTTTTAAATACCAAAAAATCTGCTTTTAATAAAACTTTATGAAGCTGATGAGTAAGTTCAAAATTTTTTGTTGGTTGTTAAAAATTATTATCTATATGATTGTTATGTATTTAGGAAAAAGACAGCTCCCGCATATGAGAGATTTCACTCCTTAGCAACCCCAGCTCCACCTACTTTGTCCTTGCCTTATAAGTATAAACTGTTAGCTGAGATGTTCAGAGGAATGGACACTGTTGTCAGCATGCTCCATAATAGATTTGAGATCTGTACATTTTCAAAGCTGAAGGCTGCAGTTCAAGAAATGACAAAAAGGTATGAATATTAAGACTTCAAGCACAGATACATGTTTAAATTTGTGATAAAAATAAAAACCCAACATTCTGCAGTGTTTTAATTTTCAAAGTTTAATTGCTGAAGATTATTTCAGTTTATTCTCCAATACTACACCTTATTAATCTTTTTATCAGATGGATATTTTGAGTGGCTAATGTGTCTTAATATCATAGGTCCTAACTGCTTGGGTTAGTATCAGTATAAGTGATTTGCATTGATTATCTGCAGCATTGTAGACAAGCGTGCCAGCACTCTTAAGGTTGCCATACATCCACATTAGTGCCATGCAGATCAGAAACACTTGCACACATGCAACACGCCATTAAAAAAAATTGTCTCATAAATAGCTGAACATTTTTTTGATGTGATGTAAAACAACATTCAACCAACCAACTTTTATTTATTTTTTAATTTTTTCTAACAGAAATTTTGAAGAGAAGAATGTTGGTCAGGTAAAAACAGTGTATCCTACAGCTTATAAATACAGACAGGAGAAAGGTTTACCAGCGTTTGGTAATAAAGTATCTGGTTATCAGCTCACCATAGAAGCTAATCTAGAGGGTTTGTAGTTATACATGTATATACATGTTTCAGCAAATAAATATCAGTGTGAAATTAGATATCAATGGGATGATTAAACTCATGCTTCCAAAATTGGGGAAATATATGTAGGTCCGTTGAAATAAGGAGAATAATAATTTTTTGAAAAACACAGTATTAATGTTCAAGTTACAATTTTTTTCTGCTTAATTTATTCAAATTGAGAAAAACTAGGCTAGAACGATACACCGAAAACACGATTAACCACGATATTTAACTTAGGTTCAGTTCACCAACAGCGTTTCCGGAATTTCGGTTCTGTTTGGTCCATCTCCGTTTAGTCTCGTCGATGGTGGACATCACCATAACATAAAGGTATCTATTCTTGTGGTAGCTACTGACTAGGTTTTTTGGAATTTTTTTTTTTTATTTTCATTAATAGCTATGTAACATGATGTCTTTTGATGAATCTTAATAGTTTTTTCGGGTCCTAGTTCTACTTATGTCTGTCCAGTCCTCTCATCCTGAAAAAAAGAAAGAAATATTTCAAGTAATGTATCATATCATGAGTCATTTATCGTGATACATATCTTATCGCAAAGGGGGTGTATCGTTCTATATTTAAATATACAGAAAAATGCAAGTTCTGACCCTTGGACATTTGGCCCATTTTGATACCAAAGTAATTCTTATTGGTTAAAGATTCAACAACAAATGTCTGCTGTTTATAAACATTTCTTAATAATTAATCTTTAGTATTTTTTTTACATGCATCTGGTGCTGATTTTTAATTATTTTTCTATTTTTAGAAAATGATAATTCTAACAAAAAACAGGATAGAAGAACATATTCTGCCACAGACTTGTTGGATAGACGTAACACATTCCATAATAAATTAATTAATATTGTAAAAACACATCACAAGGTATTACATGCTTTATCAAAATGTTAAATTTGAACATTTCGTATATTTTTAATAGTGTAAATTTTTTATATTCCTAGGTCAAGATCAATTTCTGTGTTATATAGGAGTTATTGCCCTTTCAAAAAATTCTAAGAAAGCAAATTTTGGAGGCAAAAACTTACTTTGATATTTGACATCTTTAAAAGCATGTGGTTTATGGGATTTGTGATTTTAATCTTGCAATTGTAAAATGAATAAACTTAATTAGTCATGAATAGCTTTATATATAATTTTGGCAACACCATACCATCATATTGAATAAACCCTTAATAGTTTAAACAGTAACCTCCCTGTTTCATATATGCCTTTTGAGGCCAAGATATAGAAGTCATAAGGTTGTGGGTGTTTTTTAAACATAAATAATTATTAAAATATTGATAATGTGAAACAGGAGTATTTCTCTCTCTCTCTCTCTCTCTCTCTCTCTCTCTCTCTCTCTCTCTCTCTCTCTTGAAAAAAGTAGGAAATCTTAGTTTTGATAAATAATCATGTTTGTTTAATTTTACAGAAATTCTTAGCAAATTTGCAAAGACCTTTAGAAATTCCTGATCACAAGATAACAAGATGGCATCCATTGTTCAAACTAGATGAGGTACCAGATGTTGAAGTAGCTGAATTACCACAGCCACCCGTTGTCATGAAGTACCAATCTGCCAGAGATGTATTAGATAGTCAGCGGGGAAAACTTTTACCGAGGGTATGTTTTACATAAGGATTATACTTATCATATAAAGAATTTTTATTTTGGTCTCTTTAGATTCTTTAGTATTTAGGTTAAACTTTAGTGAAACACATCTATCAGCTTTATCTTCTAAATTCTATTTACATTACACTTGCAAAGGTTATGTGATATTCTGTGCTTTAAAATTCTGTTTAAATTATCCTGCTCTCTCTCTCTCTCTCTCTCTCTCTCTCTCTCTCTCTCTCTCTCTCTCTCTCTCTCTCTCTCTCTCCCCCCCCTCTCTCTCTCTCTCTCTCTCTCTTTCCCCCTCTCTCTCTCTCTCTCTCTCTCTCTCTCTCTCTCTCTCTCTCTCTCTCTCTCTCTCTCTCTCTCTCTCTATTAAGTGTTTAAAGTTCTGATTCTGTAGGTTGAAAAAGCACTGGAAGCGGTAGCAGTAAAAACCGAGCAGAATGCACCAAAACCAGAAGTGAAAGTAGAACCAAAATCTGAAGATAAAGACTCATCATTACAGTACAAAGGAATACCATCTTCACTCTTAGAGAAGGTATTGTTTAAAAAATTCAGTCAAACAAGATTTGATAGCTGAATTCTAAGATTGAAAAAGAAATTACATGAGTGTATAAAGAGTTGTAGTGCCTGGAAGAAACATTGCCACATTTTATAAATAGAAATATTGGCTGGATTTTCATTGTTGTCAATAAATTTCTGTGAAATAGAAAAAATAAATGTGTGAACTACTTTGTATCATCTTACACTTTGTAGTTTATTACATCTTACACAGTGAAAGTGTCCAAAACTGCAGAGATTTCATAGAAACAACTATTTCAACCTTTACAGTATAATTGATTTGATATTGACACTGAATATTGAACTCATTGCATTTATGCATAGTGCATTTAAGTGGTTCATTACAATTGATATTAAAATCTGGTTTTAAATAAAATATTCCATGTTATATTGACATGGTGAACCTTATTATTGGCTCAGACGAGACTCACATCTTGATGTTTTAATATTGCTAAACTATGTCTATGGATTTTTCATGTTTTTCAAAGTTTTAGGGGACATTTATTTATATTTCAAGGTATGGTGTATTGCAAACTTATAAATCCCTTTTATTGTGAGAAATATACTATAGTAGTGAGTTGCCCAGTTTTGAATGTTTATAATATACCTGTGTTTGTAAGAAATAATCATGAAAATAAACTTTTCCAGATTCGTGCAAAAGAAGCTAAGAAAATGGAGGCAGCTATGATGAGAAATCCTGCTGAAGACAAGAAGACGGTAATGATAGGACGACTTCCCGAGATGATGAGGATATTGAGGTCACACTTCATTCAAGAGAAGAAACCAGCTCTGATTAAAGAAAATGTTGTACAGAAATTATGTGATAGTTACAAATCATTTATATCACTGTGTAAGTAAAACTATTACTGAAAATTCACTGTGATATTAATATCTCTCCTTTAAGAATGATTTTGTTGTTCTTTATTAAACTTTCTTAAACAAAGGTTTAACAGAACTTGCAATCTGCATTTTTATGCCAAATGAATCATTTGACACAGAATATTTGTAGAACCCATTCTATCAAAATAACTGATTAAACACTCGTCATATCTATAAAAGTATGACAAAACACCAACTTGTTTGGAACAAGTTGTTTTGGAAAGCATCCTGAAAGAGGCCTAGAAGAGGTTATTGGCCAACATTTTCAAACCGAATAGTTTGCTAATCAGGCCATGTGAGCTGACGGGTGAAGGAGATTAAGTTCCCAAGGGGAGACAATCCTCCATATTTCCCTGAACCAAGGGCACTACTTTATTATACCGAACAAAAAGTGATTTTTTTTACCTTTTATATTGACAAAGCCTGTCTAAAAAATGTTAAATATTGAATCTCAACAGTGCACTACAAATAATATAAAAAAAACAACTGACCATTGTAGTTCTTGTAGCTTGTGGGTATTGTGTAAAGGGTTTGGTCTGTTATGTGTGTAGTACCACAGTTTATATATGATAATTGTTTACCAACAACTTGAAGATGAGTGACCAGAATATACTCATATCCATCCTGTTTATTTCTTGTTTTTATTTACAAGAGAACGAAATAGTTTCTGAATCTTTGTATATATGAGTTCCTTATAATTACATTACAAATGATTAAGTTTATGAAAATTTACCCCTTTTAAATGAATGCAAGGATATATTTCAATTTACTAGTTATTAATGCAGTGTTTTCTCCAGCTTACTAAAACAGGGGGTCATCAATGACCCGCTTACATGAAAAGTGAAAATGAAGGGGTCATGAAAATTTTGGAATAAAAATTAATTTTTTCGATATTTTACAATAAAGGAAATATTTTGTTTGTAATAAGAGGATCTGTATTAAACTATTAATCTCCTTGTCTATGTTTAAATGTTTTATTTCAAATGCTACTTATATCTGTAATATTTGAAACAGTAAAATCGCGACAGTATCCCAAAACAGAAATTACTGAATGTTCTACCATCAACCCAAGTTAACAGACCATTATCATTCATTATTATTATCCGATATGCCTGTTTTACATATGATTTTATTATTTTCATAAATCATTAAAGGATATTTCATTATTTGTTTAACCAAATTTTATTAAGATCTCGATTTACATAAGTATATTTTAATTTGACTGTGAGTCTTCGGCAAGTAAGTTACTACCAGATGCCGCCTGGTCATGTTTAGTCCGAGAGATTTTACGTCGATTTTATTTTACTTTTCGACTTTGTAAAATCGACGTCGAAAAGTAAAATAAAATCGACGTCAGATCTCTCGGACTAGGTCATGTTCAGAGCTCCATGCAGGACTTTGACACAAGTCATTTAATGTTTAAAAACTTTGTCAAATGTGATTGTTTTGACTTTTCTTTTATGCCTGATGCAAAGAGTGCTTATAATGACTATAAAAATTAAGCGTTCAATACAAACATTTCAAAGATTAAGAATATAGACAGGTTCCTATATTAATAATTAGCTTCCTTTAATATGAGACATGTTCAAGTCACCGGTTGCTCGCCACTACACTCGCGCATACAATTTTTATGTCTATTGAACAGAAGCGAGTACTCGCGTTGTATTCACAATGGCGACCATCGGTGAAGAAGAGACTAATGTTGTAAAATAAATTGTGATTGACCAGCCAAGTATTGATTTATCTTTGACTTCCACATCATATTTAGACGAAAAACAAGTCTTTTCGTTTTTATTAATAATACAGAGTATGTTAAATAGTTCCATCGGTTATTTTTTCAAAATGGTCATTTAATTTTTGGTTCTGATTATACCGTGGTCAGATACCAATAAAATCCTCCCAAATAACTTAAAAACACACTCATATCATGCATCTTCACAAATGTTTGAAATAATTCAAACATTAATACCTTTATTTGAACGATTTAACACACTTTCACTGACAAAAAACAATACTGCATGTTGTTTTCAGAATTCACTAAGATCATTTTCTTTAATATTTGACTCTACGACGCCATCTTGATTCTTAGGCAAACAACTTAAAATATTGATAGCGGTTGCTCGCGTGCGCTTGCGCATACACTCATTCCTGAACGGTTAGAAGTCAATGCGATCGCGTATATACGCACTCCTGAACGGGCCTATGGTATGATAGTCATGTGGTACGACAATACGGAATATCCGCTCAGTACTTTAATTTTCAGTCCCATCACCTTTTATAATTTACAGTAGCCGATTTCAATCTATGTAAAAATGGTTGCGTAAAAAATAACGCAACAGCAAAACCAAGTTGCGCTATTCATAAAAAAATCGTGTCAAAACGCAAGAAACGCACTCTGGAGAAAACACTGTTAATGTTATGTGTTCAGTTATATCAACTTGCAATATTCTTTTCTTACAGCTGATATAGAGCAGCATGTTGATTTGATGTTAGAGATGACACCAGAATGGTTAAAGATGGTGGAAATCAAGAAAGGAAAATACTTAAAAATGGACAGGAATGTGGATTTACAAAAATTGACAGATAAAATTAATAACGAACTGAAAAGTAGAAGATAGTATTTTATTGGTTGAATTGTTTATACATCTCGTGGTTTCTTTCATTTATGTTGTATTTTTCATCCATGTAGTATATGTTTCATTTAAATTATATGCATGAAGATTTAAATTTTTTGAAAGATTTTAAAACATAAAATTACGAATGTAAAGGATATATACATTGTTTTGTAGTCATTTTGGATGTGGGGATAAAATCATCTTTGTATTATGTAATTAATTTCAAATTATCTATTAATTAACTTTTTATGACTATTTAAGCAATTGCAGCTTACTTTGCCAATAAAAAAAAACATCTAAAAACTACCTTGTACTACAGATTTTTAAAGAAAATTTCTATATAGTACATGTACTATTTTCCCATTAATTTTACTTTGTTTGAACCTTCTGACATCAAGTTACTTTTCATTTACTGTGAGTTTCCTGAATTTTTGCATGGTTATGATTTTTAAATCAATTTTGTATATAGATTTTAATTTTAATCAGTTTTAATGTTTTCATGTATGTGTAATATTTTCATAAATTTATATTCTTACAACCTTTATTGAATTGCAATCAGATTTTTAATTTGTGGGTTAAATAAAAGAACTTTTAGACTGATTTTCGTAGAAGTTTCGTAGAAATTTCAAAATCATGGTTGTTGCTAAAGTTTAATGCATGAAATTTGAAAGACGAAAATAGCATGATCTATTGGTTACTTAAAATGTAGTATTTTGACATGTCATTTTTCCATATTGCATGTTGTTTGTTTTTCAACTCTTGTCATTTTGTCGAAAAATTTGTTTTGAAAATTCTGATTTGAAATTCTTGCATAATTGTAATTGTAGAAGAGATATGTACTTGCATGTTAAAAGTTAGTATAGATCTGAATTATTGGTTTTGACATCTTAATTTGATTTTTCTAGGATAAAAATAAGTCTAGTGCCAAATAAATACATAAATTCTTGTTTATAATATATCTGTGTTTTATCTTATTTATAAACCTGGAATGGATACTCTAAAACAAAATCTCAGATTGTTTAATACCTACATGCAAACTAATACATTTTACAGCTCAAACTCTGATGCAATCCTTATTCCTTAATGGATTAAAAAAAAAAAAAAAGATCAGTCCCCCAGATTGGACTGTTAATATAAATATAAATATGAGCTTAAAATCTGGTAGTGTGTACAATACCTACTCTTAAGTGGGACACAAGTGCAATTTTGGCTTAAGATTAAAAAGAGAAATATATTTGCTATGTAATTGGCATTAAGATCTTGCAAGTCAAAAAACCTTATGTCCGTTTTTTTTTTTTTTTTTTTTTTTTTTTTTTTTTTTTTTTTTTTTTTTTTTTTTTTTTGTTTCTTGGTACAAAATTGCTTTTCTCCATAACAATTTTAATTGCTTTGGAAAAACGGCAACTGAAAAGTCAAACTTGCGCTAGGGTAGAATTTTAGAACATCTACTTAATATTACTCCCTTTATGGAATGAGTTAAATGAAATAAAAAACTGGTTGATACAATGGTAAAGGTTAATCTCCTTCAATCTATAAATATTGCAGTTAAGAAACTTACTTTCAAAATGTTTATGCCACAAAAAAAACGGGCACTTTAAAAAAAAGTATAAAACCACCAATAATACATATACTCCCAGGGCTTTTTCTACCTTACATTTATGGCCGAAATTCGGCCTCATTCCCACTGCAAAATATGGCTATTTTTTCCCAATTTTAATATGTAAAAAAACCACTAGGTTTTTTCTAAATAACTTCCGATTTAATCGATGTTCACTTAATTGTTTCTGGAAGGATGTAAAGGCAGCATCAAGTTTCCGGGAGTGCATTCGAAATTCCTCGGTTAACTGCGTATAGGCCTATAACTGTTATACTGTATAATCAATATTGTCACATGTACAAATATAAATGGCTACGACGGATTAAAACATGTCGCACAACGGCAGATATTATGTTTAGAAATTAAGCAAATAAGACGCCTCAAAATGCCAAAAACTTTCTCAATTTCGGGTGTTTATGCACTAAATTTCCCAAAGTCATGGGACCCGGACATTTTTCCAAAAAAGTAGAAAAAGCCCTGACTCCTAACCCATTTCAGACAGCTCTAAAGGGCCAATAAAGCAAAATTTGAATATATTTATCCACGTGTTTTGTACAAAATAATCTATTTGACTGATATGTTATTTGGACGTACATTGACATGTTTTACATGTACATATACTTGTTTAAACGCTCATTTCCTCGCTGGCTGAGTGGTCAAAAGTTTGTGCCTATGCATCACGATTCCTCTAAACGCCTAGGTTCGAATACCACTGGTTACACTGGTATGAGAGTTTGTCGGATCGCTTGCTGATTGTTGATGATTTTACTCCAGACGCTCCGGTTTCCTCGCCATTCCACGACTGACCGCCTCGATAAAAGTGAAAAATTTTGAATAGGGCGTAAAAACATCATTACTAAAATCAACTCCACTTCATGGTTATATACTTTTATTAAAAATTCATTTTCAAAACAAATATGATTTAACTTGAAATTTACTTTTTTCTGCATTTAAAAATTAATATAATAATAAAAAAAATTAATGGTGTTTTGCGGTTCTCGTTCCTTTTGTTGGAGATGGTGATTTTGGTGTCGCCGGAGATTGACGAATAACATCTTTTCTCTCGGCTTGTAAATTTTCGAAAATGTTAATGTTTGTAGTATCGGAATGTATATGAATTCCAGGATCCTTTCCGGCTTCTCTGATCATTTGTTCCAAGGTTTCCACATTGGATTTTGACAATCGGAGATATCCACAGTTAAGAATTTCGGAAGGTGTAAAATCTGGTTTTTGTTTTCCGTGTAATTCTTCTAACAACTGCATTAAATACTCTAAACGTTTTCGTTGTTGTCTTTCCGCTGTCTTCCCCAAGTGCTGATCTTTATTTCTCCTAAATAACAATACAAATATTAAAGGATTTTCGTGTTGATAGCTAGTCAAACATCTTTCTTATCAGAGCTGCCGATGGCAATTATGTTCGCTGATACCTTGAACGACAGTCGGTCAAATAATGTTCTTATCGCTAAGACTTTGCATTTGCAAGAAAGTTGTAATTAATATAAACCTGGAAGTCATCTAGACCAGCGATTTGTTATGTAATGTGTAACCTTTTCGCGGTTTTAGTTCGATTTACCAGTGCTTAACAAGAGGTTGTTGGTTGTATGTTGTTTAACGTAGCACCAGCAGTATTTCAGCTATTGACGACGAGAACGAGTTTAATAATATCTTAAGAATTAATCTAAGGATCATTTCGTATATGCGTGAGGTGTGCAAGTGTGTCATAGTATGCCTTACACTAGGGAGCACTTAAGGTGCTATGCAACAGCCATGGCTTGTTTCCTTTTTAGGACATAGTAGAAATATCGCAGAAAACTTTATTATCGTGTTCCTTAGGACTAAATTTCAATTATCGCTCTTTTGCTCTTTAGAAGAGAAGAATTGCAGGGCAAAAACGCAAAAATCGAGAACAGAAAGACAAAGGATCGAAGTTATTTTGATTGGTATCAATTTCGCGTATTCTCTTTATCGTCTTTGTGTTTCAGTCGAATGATCATTGAAGTTACCTTGGACGACGGAATACACAAATCAAACATATTTTCTGGTAATCAATTTTACCAGTCTTGTGTAATAATTTTTCAAATTAAAAACAGATTGTTTTGACAGATACCAGAATTTTACGGTAATAAAGTGAGTAGTGATGGCGTTTTACGTTCCAGGTCAAAATTCTTTCAAATATATCGCAGCTGTCAGTTCTTGAATGGTGGAAAAAACCGGAACGCTCGGCGGGGGAAACCACCGACCTTCTTCAAAGTGAACTGATAAACTTTCTTACACTAGAATCTGTCCGGGCGGGATTCGAACCTAGGCGTCGAATCACCGTAATACGTTGTCATGGACATTAGTTACAGCATAAAAACATAGTCCATTTTCTTACCTTTCGTTATAAGCTCTAGCTTCCTTAAGTAAGGACTCAAGTTCTTTTAACTTCATCAAATCCATTCTAGAGGTATCCGAGGCACTTAGGGCAACAGGTAACGATTTCTTTTCCTCCTATGTAACAATATTATCAAAGAAAAATATTACAAGCCATCAATTATCGCCATCCTTTTTTCTCGTCAAACTGCTAATGATGTGAAAATAACGGCATCGTTTATTACTGATTTGTTGACGGACAGAACGGTTAATTCCTCAAAGCTTACGGCTTTCTCTTTGCCCAATGAAACAATAAGCTATTTTTGAAGTGTGATTAGTGATCAGATGTAGCCACTTACTAATATGAAAATGTGGAATAAGTTGTTTGTTTGTTGTTGTTTATTTATTTATTTATTTTGGATCCAAGTAATATACTGCGTTTTATCAAATCCAAGTAATAATTTTTTTTCTGAAAGAAGTTAATTAATAGTGTGTGAATTTCAGATATTAGTGTGTTGAACTAACGTTAACTGCTTGATGAGCAGCTTAAGATTGATAAAATGCTTTACTTAAAAGGGTAATGCATTCTTCTGAAAGAACTATGAAAGAAATAATTATCTCACATTACTGAAACGGATGTCTGTGATAAAATGATAAGACAAAGATGTTGTTAGTGGCAACTTTAGGAGATTACCAATTTTTTTCCAGGAAGCGAATCCTTTCGTTGCATTTCCGTTTTTCCTTCTTCGGCGACTGATGCAGCTTTGACGGCCATATCATATAGGCTTCCTAAACTGTGTCTTTGGTCACTAGAAGTCTGATTTAAACTTTCTGAACTATTAGTTAAATCTGATATTACAATCTTTGGAATCTGTGTAGCTACAACAAGAACAAACAACAAGTTTAATAATGTAATATTAAGGAAGCTAAAAAAAAAAAAAAAAAAAAAAAAAAAAAAAAAAAAAAACAAAAAAAAAAAAAAAAACAAACAAACAAACTAACAAACTAACAAAAAAAAAAAAAAAAAAACAAACAAACAAACTAACAAAAAAAAAAAAAAAAAACAAACAAACAAACTAACAAAAAAAAAAAAAAAAACAAAACAAAAACAAAAAAAAAAAAAAAAAAAAAACCGAAGACGAGATAAACGTACAAATAAAGAAACAAGAGGCTACTGGGGCTTCAGTGGCCTCTACGCATACCTAAAGGAAGTGAAGCTGATGTGAAATGTCAAATATGAAAGTCTTAGAGTAAAAGATAAAAGATGTTCAATACTGCTTTGCTAAAATTATTAGTCTATTTCAAAAGGCGGTCGCCTGGGTTTGAGATAAAAACGGCTTGGGGCGCATTTGTATTTGTCAAAGGGGTTCAAGTTGATGTTGCACTTCTGGGGGTACCAGAATTTTTTGTCCCGCCGATCTGCCTTTCTTTCCAAAATTGCCTATTCTTTTCTACTTTACGCGTTTCTAGACAACATGCTTCACAGCAAGTTGCAGACGCTTGCACAATTCAGTTTAACTAAATGCAATACATATACTTGAATGACTATTCTTTGTGAAACTTAAAGTTTAAATATGGTATGGTCTGACAATAAGAACTTCAAATTTTGTGTAACACTAACATGAAAATAAATTTTTATTGCTGCCTATATGGCAGGTTGTAACATATGGAAAGATTTAATTAGTTTTAGAATAAAAAAAATTAGAGAAGAAGATATTTAACGCCGTTTCCTATATAAACTAATGTATACATAAGCCCCCCCCCCCCCCCGGGGTATGCCAAAAAATAGCCCGGGGACCACTATTTGTACAAACTTGGTAAAGAGGCTCAAGCTGATGCTAAATACCGAATATGAAAACTTAAGGCCTCACAGTTTCACAGACGAAGATTTTTGAATATGAGCACCCATTATAGAATTTGCATTTTTTATGAAGTATGACCAAAAAACGCGAAAAACGCGTCATCTTTTTTCGACGAAATTTCACGAAATGTACAAATCGCATGTTTGAGGACCTCAGGAACCCAAATATCACATCAGATTTTGCATTAAACTTACGGTTTCTGAGGAGAACCATTTTTTAAACTTTTTTTACATTCTAGGTCCCTGTAACCTACTTTTGTTTGCTATGACAACCAGTTGTACAAATCTGAAAGACCTTGTAAGAAGAAACATCCATACCAATTTTTAAAAAATGACCCAGTGGTTCAGAGGTTGAAAATGTAAAAGTTTATAGACGGACGGAAGCACGGACGGACGGACGGACGACGGACGGTTTCGGATCGCAATAGCTCACATGAGCCAAAGGTTAAAAACCAAATAAAAGAAAATACCTATACCTTACTGATTGCCACTTAAACTCTATCACATTAGGGAATTTCCCAATAACTTTTTAATTTAAATAAATTTCTGTCAGTTTTAATGGAATATAATGATAAGATGTCGTTTTTTGAATATCAGTTTCTCAACACATTTACATCATTATTTGTATAAAAAGAGTTAACATTGCGCTTGTTTTGCTCAACTGACAACTTTCTCCATTTTCATTTTGGACTGCCATGTCAGACTTTATTTTATATACGCATTATTTGAAAAGGGATTTTTTTATACAGTGAACATCATTTGATTTTGGCCTATTATATGAATAAACTGTCGAAAAGCTAATGGTGGTTGTAAGTAAAAGTAAGAATATCGCGTTCAAGAAAATACAAAACAAATGGAGACCCCGGCCCGTATAAATTTTTAGTAGAGTGTTAATTTAGACTCCAGTTGTAGAGTGAGGTAACCGACGGCTTTAGACTTCTTTTTCTACAATGAGATAAGCGACGGCTTTAGACTCTGTTAAAAAGTCTGAAATATTGTAACCGATGGATTTAGACTCTTTTTGTAGATTTCTAGTGTTGTAATCGATGTATTCAGACTGTGTTGTAAAAGTGTTCTAACCGATGGATTTAAAATCCGTTGGTAGAGCTTTAGCATTAAACCGATGGTTTAAGACACATTAGGCAGCATGTTTAAGCCGATAAATTTAGTTTCCGTTGACTCCGTTGGTAAATCTCAAATGATGTATCCGTTATGGATTTACTCGGACTTCTCTGGCAGCGTGTTTAAACCGGAAAATTTGGTTTCCGCTGAAACGTGTTCTAACGGATGGGTTAAGAATCTTTTAGTAAATATCGAATGATGTAACCTATGGATTTAGACTCCGTTAGAAATCTCGAATGAGGTAACCTATGGATTTAGACTCCGTTGTTAAATCTTGAATGATGTAACCTATGGATTTAGACTCCGTTGTTAAATCTCGAATGAAGTAACCTATGGATTTAAACTCCGTTGTTAAATCTTAAATGATGTAACCTAAGGATTTAGACTCCGTTGGTAAATTTCGAATGAAGTAGCCTATGGATTTAGACTCCGTTGGTAAATCTCGAATGAGGTGACATATGGATTTAGACTCCGTTGGTAAATATCGAATGAGGTAACATATGGATTTAGACTCCGTTTGTAAATCTCGAATGATGTAACCTATGGATTTAGACTCCGTTGTTGAATCTCGAATGATGTAACCTTTGGATTTAGACTCCGTTGGTAAATCTCGAATGAGGTAACCTATGAATTGAGACTTCGTTGGTAAATCTCGTATTATTTAACCTGTGGATTTAGACTCCGTTGTTAAAAATCTCGAATGAATTAACCTATGGATTTAGACTCCGTTGGTAAATCTTGAATTATTTAACCTATGGATTTAGACTCCGTTGGTAAATCTCGAATGAGGTAGCCTATGGATTGAGACTCCGTTGGTAAATCTCGAATGATGTAACCTATGGATTTAGACTCCGTTGGTAAATCTCGAATGAGGTAACCTATGGATTAAGACTCCGTTGGTAAATCTCGAATGATGTAACCTATGGATTTATACTCCGTTGTTCAATCTCGAATGAGGTAACCTATAGATTTAGACTTCATTGTTAAATCTCGAATGATGTAACCTATGGATTTAGACTCCGTTGGTAAATCTCGAATGAGGTAGCCTATGGATTAAGACTCCGTTATTGAATCTCGAATGATGTAACCTATGGATTTAGACTCCGTTGTTAAATCTCGAATGAGGTAACCTATGGATTTAGACTCCGTTGTTAAATCTCGAATGAAGTAGCCTATGGATTTAGGCTCCGTTGTTAAATCTCGAATGAGGTAACCTATGGATTTAGACTCCGTTGGTAAATCTCGAATGAGGTAACCTATTGATTAAGACTCCGTTGGTAAATCTCGATTTATTTAACCTATGGATTTAGACTCCGTTGTTAAATCTCGAATGAGGTAACCTATGGATTTAGACTCCGTTGGTAAATCTCGAATTATTTAACCTATGGATTTAGACTCCGTTGTTAAATCTCGAATGAGGTAACCTTTGGATTTAGACTCCGTTGGTAAATCTCGAATTATTTAACCTATGGATTTAGACTCCTTTTATAAATCTCGAATTATTTAACCCATGGATTTAGACTCCGTTGGTAAATCTCGAATTATTTAACCTATGGATTTAGACTCCGTTGTTAAATCTCGAATGAGGTAACCTTTGGATTTAGACTCCGTTGGTAAATCTCGAATTATTTAACCTATGGATTTAGACTCCTTTTATAAATCTCGAATTATTTAACCCATGGATTTAGACTCCGTTGTTAAATCTCGAATGATGTAACCTATGGATTTAGACTCCGCTGGTAAATCTCGAATGAGGTAACCTATGGATTTAAACTCCGTTGTTAAATTCCGAAAGATGTAATCTATGGATTTAGACTCCGTTGTTAAATTCCGAAAGATGTTATCTATGGATTTAGTTGGTAAAGTGTTCTATTTGATTGATTTACACTCCTATGACAGGATGTATTTACACTTTATTGGGAAAGTGTTTTGACTAATAGATTAAGACTTCCCTGGTTGGGTGTTCAAAGTTGAGATTGGTTGGTTTGAATACATATGTTTATAAAATTGTGAAACTTACATTTGCCTTTTAGGAAACTCTGTACTTTGTAATTTGGGGTGGTGACTGCTCCGACGACTGACGTTTTGCCTTTGTCATATTCTGAAAGTTTAAGTTTTTTAAAAAGTTTAAATTTAAACAGAATTGCTGTATTAGAGAGAGAGAGAGAGAGAGAGAGAGAGAGAGAGAGAGAGAGAGAGAGAGAGAGAGAGAGAGAGAGATTTCGCACTTGTGCTCTTTCGCGTACCTTACTATTGATAAATAAATAAATACTAGTAAATAAATAAAATGATTAATTAATTAATTAATTCTAAAGGTAATCAATGAAATTAAATAATAATAATAATACTGAATATTCGATAAATGACTTACCACCTGCCACTCCTATAGAATGCCTTCTTTCTGAAGATTTTTCCCTATGTATTAAACGATCTGGAAACAGATAGAGAATTACTACTAGTATTGCTTATATAGTAGTACATGTATTATGAAAATGATCACATCGTATACTCTTGCTGTTATTATTTATTCTTTTTTAATTTTATTAATTTACATTATGTATTTATTAAGCTGACATTGGATCATTGTATTTAATTCACCAAAACAAGAACTTTATCATTATTTTTAACGCATGAAAAGTGAAATTATCTGATTAAATTGTTCAAATTTCATATTTATGAATTTATTTAGAATGAAAAAAAACAACTTTATAAACATTAATTAGCAGTGTTTTCTATATAAATTTGGGTAACGTACATTAGACCTAATCAAATTCGTGACACAAAATAAATCCCCACTAATTTAGTGAGCGTGAAAAGAATACAAGAAGTTAAATTTACTGAACGATAAATTAATGACCGCATTTTTGCCCTGAAATTTATTTTCAAAGTAATTTCTTTTGCCGAAGATCGATTATTTACTCCGAGCACTCTGGTTTCCTCTACCATCCCAGAACTGAACACCTCGAAATAAGTGAAAGAATCATGACTGGGACGTAATACGACATTTATCTGATCCAATTTTAACACTATTAGTTAATTCTAGTATTCGATTAATTGCTGATGTAATTTTGTTCAGAATTTATTTCCACAGTTTCTTTTATATTTTAAACATCTTTTATTTCGAACTTTGGTCATTTGTCTTCAAAGTTTACACTTACTTGGCAGGAAATTTAAAAACCTAAACTTTTCTGTAATGTCTTTCAACTCTTGATTATCTTTAAGAATAGCCATAAACAATTTACATTTCTTGTTGTTTTTTGGGTTTTTTTTAATCAAGACAGTTTGCATGTTTTTTTTTTCTAACAAATTCTTAATTATTACAGCAAAATGAGATTTTAGTCTTAACTAAGATTTAATGATTTAAGCGTTTTAATGCACACTGACACAAGTATGTGAAAACATACATACCTTCACATATTGTCTTCCGGCGACCAGGACTCGGCATTTTTGACGTTGATGCCGTTTCTGTGGAATCTGTAATGAAAAAGAAAAAAAAAATCTGAACTCAGACAGAACAAGTCGTTTAAAAATTCATTAATTTTTCCATGGTAACATTAGTTAAAAAAAAAAAGTTACGCCTTTTCATAGGCGTAAAAGCATCGATATATGCACACGACGTTTAGAGGGAATATAGGAATCGCCCTGTTTGCCTGCTAAACCTATGGATGAATTTTGATTTAGTTTGGCTCAAATGTACACCAAAAAAAGACAAGGTTTAGTATTCCTTAAATAAATAAATAGATAAATTTATTGATCTTGTTTTGTTTTTCTCATAAAAGTTCAAATGCTTACATGAAAGCAAAGATCTTTATTGTATGTATAATACTCAAGGGATACAGTGTAGATGGACAACTCCAATAAAGCCCTGGTATGGTTCGAAACCTTTATAAAAACCTTACCTTGGTTTGAGAGTTCTAGCGACTTATCTATAAGTTCTCGACGGCTTCTAGCTTGAGCTAATATGCCTTTTTCACTGAATTTGCTTTCTGTACTGAGAGAACTATATAAAAAAGTAAAAAATAAACACTAAATGAAATGGGTACAACGGTATATCACGTGATCAATCCATCATGATATTTTGCTAAACCCGAAATGAAAGGTAAAAAAAATAATATGCGATTGCATATCAAAATAAAAAAGATATGTATGAACGTTATATGCTATCGTAATCCAATTTCATCTCATTAAGGCCTTTTTTTATAAGTGGAAATCTAAACTTAGTCGCATAATTACGGTGTCCGTGATGTGACATGTGTGAAAAAAATGTTCTTTTGTATTTTCGAAAAAGTATTTCGTTTGTTCGCACTAGGTATTTCAAATTTTATGAAAAGGAAAGAATTTCTAAAGATATTATGGATATTTTGGAGGGGCAAGGGGAAATAGATACAACATCGAGGGATGTATCTTAAGGGTATATACATGTAATTACTGGAATGCATCTTTGTGATGGTGATATTGCTGCCGTTGCTCATGTTGTCGCCAGTGAAATACTTTTTTGATATAAACAGTATTTTATTCAAAAAAAAAATAAATAAATGATAATAGTACAATACATTACAAGTATAACAAATTCCAGGATTCTGGAACAAGAGTTAAACTCTTATATTAACCAGTCTCCTCATAGTTGAGTTTCATGATTTAAGAAGTTATTAATAATAACATAGAATGATATATAATAATACATAGAATAAGTAAAACAATTAACTAGTGTGTGTGTGTGTGTGTGTGTGTGTGTGTGTGTGTGTGTGTGTGTGCCAATAATAATAATAAATAATAATAGTAATAACTGATAAAAATGAAAAGACTGATTTGATAAACAAAATATTAAGCAAGTTTGGTGGGTGTGTTGTAATCGTCTAACAAAAATTAAAGTAGTATGCAGTCTAAAATACACTGATAACAAGAAGGTAAATAGAAATTAGTTAAATCGTTTAGTTTGTATAATAAATTTTTGAACAGTTAAGAATATCGTTTTATTTTGATCTAACGATAATGAAGGGTCTCCAAATAAAAGTTTCTCGACACTTAAAACATATGGTAGATATTCTAATGTTACAGCACGAACATGACTAAATTTTTGACAATAAATAAGAAAATGTGCTGTGTCTTCCACTTGACCACATATACAAAATGGGTCTGGGACTAGGTTTTTGCGATATAAATGGTATTTAAGTACACTACATTCTAAACGCAGACGTGAGTTGAAAATTTGACCAATTCTTGAGCCACAAATGAAGTAAGAAGGGATTTTTCTACTGGTATTAATATGTTTTTTGAAAACTGACAAAGAACTATTTTTTATTTCTTCTGGCAATTCGTTCCAATCTCTAGTAGTACGGGGTACGAATGAATTGTGATAAAGGGCCGTTTTGCACATAATACTTTGAATATTATGAGAACCCCGTGTATTGTGTAAATGGATATGGTAATAGGAGGGTGGAATTAAGTCGCATAGATATTGAGGGGCTAAATTTTTAAATATTTTATAAAACTGTAATAATCTTTGATTGGTTCTTCTTTTTTCTAATGTTTCCCATCCCGTTTCTAAATAAAGTAGGCGAATACTAGCTAGTTTGGTTGCACCGCAAACGATGCGAGGTGCTTCCAAATTAACTTGTTCAAGTCTAGTTTTTAAGTGTTCTGACATATTATCCCAAATAATATTACCATATTCTAATATAGGTCTTATAAAACTAAAGTAAATTGCTTCCAAAATATCACGTGATAAAATATATTTATACTTCCTTAGAATAAATAGTCTAAAATTAGCTTTGGTTAAGATGTCATCAACGTGATGTTGCCAAGTGAAATCTGAGTTTAAGGTTATTCCAAGGTGTTTGTGTTGTTCAACTTCTTGAATTAAGTTATCGTTCATATAAAGACATGGGTGAAATGGTTTTCTAAGTTTTTTAGAAATAATCATTGTTTCTGTTTTTTGGGGATTAAATGACACTAGCCATTTTTGAGACCATTGATTTATTTTGTCAAGATCGGAGTTGAGTATATTTGATGACTCTAAAGGGTCATGAACGACACAGTAGAGTGTTGTGTCATCAGCAAATAAACGTATATTGCAACTAATATCTGTTACAATGTCATTGATGTAAATCAAGAACAATAAAGGGCCTAAGATAGAACCCTGGGGAACACCAGCCTTGATATCTAACCAGTCAGAACTATTTTTTCTTATAACCACCCTACTTTTTCTATTGTTTAAATAACTTTTGAACCAGGCAAGTAATTTGCCATTTATACCAATTAAATATAGTTTGGTCATTAAACCAGTATGCCAAACTCTATCAAACGCCTTGCTTATATCACAAAACACTAGTCTGACCTCTTTACCCGAGTCTAAAGCTTTCACAATGCTATTTGATATATCTAATAACTGGCAAACTGTTGAATCGCCCTCGATAAATCCGGATTGCAAAGTAGTAATTAAATTGTTATCTGTTAAAAACATATTCAAGTACTTCAATACACATTTTTCAAATAATTTTCCAATAATATTCAATAGTGAAATGGGCCTGTAATTTCTTACGTCACTAGGGTCGCCTTTTTATATATAGGGGTGATATTAGCCATTTTCCAGCAATCGGGAAAAGTAGAATTACTTTATTTATTGAAAAGTTTAGTTAATGGTTCACATAGCTCATTTGTAGCGCATTTCAAGAATCTAGGACTAACAAGATCAGGACCATATGCTTTAGAAATATCAAGAGAGGATATAATTTGTCTTACATCATCAATAGTTATTACTATATTGTCTAAACAAATTGGAGGCCTATCTAGTATTGGAATGTCAACGTTACTATCATCTAAGTTTGATTGTTCGCAGAAGTATTCATTAAGAAATACTTTTTTCAAAAAATATTGTAGTTTTGTACTTGTATTGTATTGTATTTTGAAAATACGAAATGGGTTTAAATAACTCTTGCGAATATATAAAATGCTACATTTGTATTTCGAAAGTACAAAATAACTATTGCGAATATTCAAATATTATTTCAAAACTACGAAATAGCTATTGCAAATATACAAAACACAATTTCAAAATAACATTTTTTTTTTTTACATTTGTCACTTTACGGGCTCCGTGCAATTCAATTCAAGAAAAAAAAATATCTACAGTTTTTACAAATACAGGAATAAAAAGAATAATAACAATATGGAAAAAATCCGTCAATAATTTTAACCATTTTGCCTCACCTTCTACGTAAATCTGAACTTGATTTCTGTTGGAGCGTTTCGTCCTGGAAAAAAGAATTATAACTTGACACTGAGAAAACTATAGAAATGAGATTCATAGAATTTGTCACTAAACTTTGTGTGTATTTGTATACGCATTACGTATTAAATTAAGCATAGTTCCGTAAAACAAGCTGCTCAAACTACCAATAATACGAAAAGTGGAAAAAACGGCGTGTGTGTGTGTGCGTGTTAATATTAGAAAAAAATGCATGCATTGAAGTTTGTTGGTCCTATGATGCAGTTGTCATATATTCTCTTTGAATTCATTCAAAATTGGTATATAACTAGACAGGTAACCACTTTTGTGTATTTATTAAGATTTAAAAAATGTTGATATATGACACAATAAGAGAGAGAGAGAGAGAGAGAGAGAGAGAGAGAGAGAGAGAGAGAGAGAAAGAGTAAAATCTATTATGGGCCTTTTCATCGGTCTCAAATTTCGAGTATGCATACCGGATTGATGAGAGATGACCTTCTTCTCTCTATCTTCTCTTTCGCTCTTTCAAGTCTTTCTAATTGTTTTTTCATTTCTTTTTCCTCTTTCCTGGTTAAAATATTGACAATAATTACTTTTATCAGTAAATAAATCTAGGTTTTGCTACAATTCTATTTTTGTTTATATAACGTTTTAGCGATGCATAAACAAAATGGTTTGATATTGCACTTAGGTGTAAAAACGTACCACGTGAACAATAGTTCTTAACGTTTTCAAGAGAAGAATGAAATAGATAACGACCAAGTTTCGTCAAAATCTGGTCAATATTTCCAAATGTATCTCCAGAAACAATCGACCAATCTGATTACTGTTTGATAATTACTTAAATAGATGTTCACCTCTCAAACTAAACGAAAAATTTCAAAAGTAAATACACTGTCCAAGTTACATAAAAATCAACATTATTGCAAGAGTTATCAACCAGAATTAAATAGGGGACTGACTTAGTCGTGACTTAGTGGTGATACCTTTGATAAAAGCATTTGCAATTTTTGCAGGTGATTAAATAAATCAATTAATGGATAAAACGATAAATGTGAAGGGCATGAATCGACGAGTGTTATGGTAGCCTCGCCAGTCAATAGAAAGTGTATGCAAGGGTGAGTTGACCCTGGATAATTTGATTTGAGGTATTTAAATATGAAATCTGAGATAGCTAACCGGGTGGCTGAATCGTAAGAACACAAGCTAGTATTTAAAGGCTCGGGTGCTAGTCCCAGATTTGGCTGTTTTTCCCTTTATATTACAAATAAATGAATAAATAAATATATAAATGAACTCACGTCATGACTTTCTCGTTGAAATCTTGACATCTTTCTAGAGAATCTTTTGTTTTTTGAAACTCGTGTTTATTTAGTTCCCGACTGACTTTGGCTGAACGGCTGCTGCATTTTGAATCCAATCTATCCGAAAATTCCATGATTTTGTGCGCTTTGCTTCTTTTAAAAATGACAAAAATGTGTGTCTGGCATTGTTGAAATGGGGAAATTGATGCACATCAGTCGTCAGGAAATTGCGTCATAATAATCAAAATGACGTCATTTGTCCAGCAAATGACGAGGTTAAACCATTATCTGAGCTTAGACCATCATTGATAGGTATGTACACTGAATCCACTAAATTATATTCTGTTAAGCAACATTTTTTAAACATTATTGAACCCTTCATGCCGTAGCAAGTGTCGTATAATACTAAGTTTTGTATCATATAAAGAAAGCAAATTTGAAAAATCTAGAATTGTATTCATAAACGATTTTTTCGATGGTAAGTGATGCAGATTTAAGCATGCTTTGTGTAAATCGAATTTTAAGTAAGATTCGGCAACACCCACGTTCAATATCAGATATTCCGGTTACTTTTTTCAATATTTCACATCGGTAATATTGAGGTTATCTACACATATTGGTTACAGATGCAAACAGAATCTGAAAAAAATCGTTATGTACCGTGCACATCAGTTAATAAACGTTTTGCGAGGTGCTGATTGCGAATTCGTTTGATCATTAGTTTATGATATCGGAAATGTTCCTTAGTATGACAATGAGTTCACTAGAAAACTATTTTTATGATTGCATAACTCACGAACTGTTTTATCAATGGTTTGCTTTTTTTTAAATTTTATTTTTCATTCATAAAGTAATGCCCTACATTTTTTGAACAAATTTTTTTTTTTCTTTTTCATGAAAAAAATTGTCTTTTCAATAGAGCGTAGGTACATAAAAATAGCTTAGAATCAGAAACGATTTTGAAATTCTAAATAATTGTAAACAAACTGTTCTAGATATTTCTAGCAATTAAAAAAGAAAAAGAAACAGTGATGTTCAGATCAACGCCTGTTTTATTGAGCCAAAGTAACACAAATAACAATAAAAAAAAAAAAAAAAAAAAAAAAAAAAAATAGAAACGAACACTTTTTTTAGCGATTAAATCAAAAATATTTTCACACCTGTGCACTTAACCTTTGTCTCAACCGACACGTTTATTAACATTTTTTTAAACTTTCTAGTCTTTTTTTTCGGGCATTTAATTTACTCACAAACACTGGAATCCAATTCTAGAGTTAACAAAGTTTCTGCTCAGTTAACTTGCAGCGATCAATGACTTGGTAAGCCCAGAACATTTTACTTATTAACCAACTATAATAGACAAAGGGGTTGTACATATCACTGCGTGCACCAGTACTACTTAACTCTATATAAATTTTCATCCAATATTTCCAGATACATATTTAAAACTACAGTTGTTTACTTCTTATGAAGTATTTAATGGTGAATTCCGCTGAATTAACATTTCAGGTAATAGCATTTACAAACAGTTTATAACACAACGTCGTTTCAAAGCTTTATTTAATGGAAAGTGTCAGCCTCCAGAGAAGGATGTCGTAGGTTCGACCTTCGACCGGGTTTATACATGTGTCATGTGCAGAATTTTGAATTTTTACAAAGAAAAATATTCAAAATTCTGCACATGACACATGAAACTTTTAAATTTGAGATATTTGTTCTTTGCCTTGTGGTCGGGCAGAAAATCCCCTGGTTACCCCGGTGCCTGGAATTTCTGTCTGCTGCATATTGAATCGGTGAACTAGCAGCTTAACAAATCAGCCACCCTGAGTGCGCTTGTACAAGGCAGACCATAATAAACGCTCGCGCGTCTCATGCGTTTTCTTTAACAACGTTTGTGATATGTTTAAACGGGATTTGTGAAAGGTCTGTGCTGAAAACCCTCGTTGGGATATTCATTTAATCTTGTATATGCTATGGACAACAAAATGCAAAATTCGTATCTGTGAATGATATAACAGAAGGCAAGGGCTAAAATGTTTTAGATAAGTCACACTGAATGTAAGTCTAACATGTATCGTAAAAAGATTTTAAAAAAAAGTCAAATTTAATATTGCAAATAAAAATTTATACATGTTTACGATGATTGCGAATCATTTATGTGCCCATCTCTTTTCTGATTTTTGTGTTAGTTGCACCTCTAGATAAGCTTATAGGAGAGGAGGTATTGAGAACGTCAGTTTTATTGAAAAAGATGAACAATGTTTTTAATATAAATAAATAAATAAATAAATAAATAAATAAATAAATAAATAAATAAAGAAAGAAAGAAATAAAGAAATAAATAAAAAATAATAATAACAGGTATATAACAAAAACTTTATAACCAAACATCTTTACATATGTCATAAACGTGACGTTAGAGTTTTTGTTTCAGTGAAATGATTGCACTAGTAATTTAATTCCAAAAGAATAAACTATCAAGTGTAATACTGTCATACACCACATTTTGAATTTAATCATAAAAATACATTCAAAAAGTGGTATATGTATTGTCATATACCACTTTTTGAAAGTATTTTATGATTAAATTCAAAAAGTGGTATATGACAATACTATTAACAAAAAAAAAAAAAAAAAAAAAAAAAAAAAAAAAAAAAAAAAAAAAAAAAAAAAAAAAAAAAAAAAACAACTGTACAGTGATTTATTTGTTTTTATTTAACGGAATTCTATATCAGAAAAAATTAACGGTTACAATAGTACGACAGATAACTCATTCCGATTCATACTATGCCGACAGTAACGTATGCACTGATGTGTTTCACACGTGTTTATGTAATTTTACATCACAGTGTGTGTTACGCACCAGACTGTGAACAAAGGTAATTGACATTTGCAGGTGTCAAAAGTTCGCACATAGGTTGAAAAAGATCAATAATGTATATCTAATATTTTCTTCTTTGTGAAAGGTTAAACGTTGGTTCATAATTTGTTTACAGCATGCATTTTTGTTGCAGACGACATATTTTAGCGGATATTGAAATAACGAGAATGCGGATGTAATCAGTATATTACGGTACTTGCGTACTGATCAATGCGGCAGTTTGTTTTATATGAAACTAAATGTAACCTTCACTGTCGTTTCTTGTAAATGAATGTGACTTTATAGTGTTAAATCGACTTTCACAGGGGTCAAAACAAGCACGTGCGTGTACTTAAAAAAATCTCAGGAACGGAGCATAAATGAACTTCCGTTTATTTTGCACATGATTTATGCATTGCATTTTATACATGCGTTATATGCAGTTTTTGATATTGAGGAGTGTTATACAGTGCGTTGCTATTTTCAATCAGTCTTGAGTTGAATTAATTATCATATAAATGCAGATCTGTTTGATATTAGTATGCAGGTGAATTGTGTGCGATTATAGGTAGGTAAGTAATGTCCATTTTATTTTATCTACTATGAAATAACACAAAATTTTTATGCATGGACGTCTTATAATATTTGAGGAAGTTCTGTTTAAATGACACTAACATTAGTGTCGGGATGGTGTATAAGGCATGATCATATTCATCTATTAATCATAAACAAGAGAAGATAATCCACTGATGTTAATATGTCCTCTACTGATCTATTTATATATTTTTACGTAACATGTGTTGGGTTATATGTCAGCCCAGAATGTTTTTTAATGTACATGGCAAAAGTCATTATCAACCCATTACCTTTCACTCTCTCGTTTCTTAATATTTTTGAGACCAGGCAAGACGAGAAAATGAAACTTATAATTGCAACCTGGTATGTCATTTTCTTGATTAGATTGTTCAGGGTTGCCTCTTTTTTAGTTTACAGTAACATTTATATATAAAGACCACCCATGGGTCTTTATAAGTATAGAATCGAACAACTACAAAGAATAAAAAACAACAAAATAAACTACACACGTGATTCAGAAACAAGCACAAGCCTATATAGACCCGTCTCAAAACTTAGCAACATAATGGAAATGAACTCTTATTCAAAAAGTTTTTGTTTTGTTTTTTTTTTCAAAGTTAAAGTAATCATAATAATAATAATAACAACAAAAACAACAACAATAATAATAATAATAATAATAAATGCCCGTTTGTACACAACTTCTCGCGATATACTTAGATGAATACTAAAGTTCTACGTTAATTAAGAGTTCTATGTTCTAGCCGAGGGAAATATAATGCTTGATGAATAAGTTACTGATTTGTTGAGTAAGTAACAACATTATTATTAAGGTTCCTTTCCTGGTTGAAATATGAAGCAATGGGACCTTATTTCACAGGTGGTTTTTATATAAAGTCGGTTGCTATAACTGGTTTATTTTCTTTACCTTGGGAATTTGTAACCACATAATTGCTTTACTTGTTTGAGTTACGTCCCTTTCCTTGAATGATATAAGCAAAAATGACTCAATAAGTAATAAATATTGACGTAAGTAAATTACTAATGCATTTTTGATGTTGAGCTTAATTTCTACACTAATGGGACAATCCTCATTGAATACACACATACTTTTTAGGTGCGTTTGTTATATTGAACTGGTATATCAAGTAAAATCGAGTTAGATGGTTAGCATCATGCTTAACACTAGTTGTTTGTTTCTATTTTTAGATATCTATGATGTTAAAGACGACGGATTTTTCGCCTGGTGACTACAAAAATGCTGTCAACTGTATTTGTCCCAGCCACCATTATCTTGCTGATATGCTACTTATCCACATGGTTAGGAAAACGGAAACATCTAAAAATTCCTGTTTTAACGCCATCTTGGCCTCTGATAGGAAATGCTTGGCAAATTGACGTAAGCAACTGTCATCAAGTGTTTGTTGGGATTGCCAAAAAGCTGGGACCAATATTTGAAATTAAATTATATGGCGATAAAGCTGTTGTCTTAAATGACTATGAGACAATACGTAGTGCATTAGTATCCAATGGCAACCAGGTAGCTGGTCGACCTCAAATGTACCGAACAACACAAGCACAGCGAAACAGGAATTCCATAGTCTGGCAAACGTTCAACCAAAAATTGATTCTTCTGCGCAAGGAAGTTTTAAAGTCTTTAAGAATGTATGGCAATGGGTTGGATGATTTAGAAGAGAAATGTATACCGGAAATTGTATGTCTACTTCAGGAAGTTGAATCAAAGAACAGTAAGCCATTTGATCCATGGCCTATGCTCTACGATTCTATTTGCAACGTCATGCTAATTCTGGTAAATATTGTAATTCAATAAGTATCATCGATTGATCTTTGGTCACGTAGTTATCTTTTAGTCGCATGACCCTGTTATTAACCTCGTTAGCTCAACCAAAATAGATAATAAAAAAACCAAAATGCTATTAGATTTGAAAACATTTATTATAGACAATCAGATTTCACTCAAAATTTCTTCTCTTTGACAACAGAAATTATATTCATTTTAAAGGTGTCATATGTTACTTATGAAATTTTTAGTTTCAGGAGTTCCGTCAGGTAGTACTTTTTGAGGTTACTATTTCATAAAAACCAAAAAAAAAAAAAGAAAAAAAAAAAAAAAAAAAAAAAAAAAAAAAAAACACATGACAGAAATTCTAAAAATTACCCATTACACAAGGTACATATTTTTACCAATCTAATGGTTAAGCCATTTGGGGGGCGTTGGACTTTTTATTTTTACGCCGAATTGCAAAGAAAACATTAAGCAATTCATTGACAATTGTTAGTACACGTTCGTGAGACAAATACGTTTTAGAATAAAGTTTTTTACACTAAAAGTTTTGCATTAGAATCAACTAATTGATGATGACTGTTCAGGGTAGTCATAACGGAATGCTGTCTCACAATGTTACAGAAACGTCTGTCATAGTACTAAAATTGTTAAGGGTTATGCCACGTAATTTAGAGACCTAGTCAATGCAGTATATTGCTCCCATTTCGATATTTTATCACGTTCTATATTGTAGTTAACTGCCAAATAACTTATGATTATGTTTATTCTTAGGTAGGAACTATTCTAACAGTTACTGCTTTTGGGTCTCTTTCAAACTAAAACGTCTATTAGATAGATCACCGGCACATAAGTAAAAATTGTTATCTGTTTTCACCTCTATAGATTCGACTGCAATTGTGCTACAAATTCTCTTATTTTAAATAGAAAACCGGCTCCACAACGTGCCTCTTGTCAAGCACAACGATCTTTCATACCTATTTCACTGGGTTATGTCATCACCTACCATAATCGCAATGTCAGAAGACATAAGATTTTAAACTTTTTTTCAGGGAATAAACTTTTTCAATAAAATGTATTGGTTTAAATAATATATCATTAACTGTTTTCCTTCCATCTTACCTCTTGTACTTCCGGTTCTTTTCACATTAGCGTTAGCTATTTAATTTTTTAATTACATGTTTGTTTGTTTGGATTTTTTTTTTTTTTTTTTTTTTTTTTTTTTTTTTTTTTTTTTTTTTGCTTACATACGTTTTCTGGCCACCAATACAATAGAAAAAGTATTACTATTGTGCTTAAAAGAAAAAGCAATAATTGATTATTCACCAACTTACCCCTGTACATCCAAAGACAATTGCATTTAACACCTTTTCGTTTTCGTCTCAACTTATTTGAATTTTTTAAATTTATTTAGCTCTTAGGCTCCAGATTGGACACAGACAGTGAGCATTTTAAAACAATAAAGACAATAGCCGGTATGTTTAATGAAACATTTGGATCTGGAGATGGTCAACGACTTGATATAATACCATGGTTAAAATTATTCAAAACTAAAGACTCTAATCGACTAGAAACAGCGCTGTGTATGAGGGATACATTTTGGAAAGAACAGTTGATACAGAATATGGTATGTGGTTTTTTTCGCATTTTTCTCCCTTTAATAGCTTGAAATTATTCATGACTATGGTGCTTAAGTTTTTGTTATCTTTTAAGTTAATAAATAAAAAAATGGAACACTAATGATAGAATGTACAAAAAGCAATTTGTAATATATAGCACATTTACAAGATTTGCTCTGCATAATAATATAAATAAGACCTTGTGTATTCAGTCTATGTTTTATGGTGTGTAACGGTAACTCGTTAATCTAGACAATCGGGTAATCTTAGACAATCTATTAGAATTGTTTCTATAACACCATTGTAAATGTTAAATTTTGCCCCTAAGATTATGTTCATACTGGTTCCATTGTAACTTGTAAATTATGGATTGTAAAGCAGAACTGTATTAGAAATCATGGAAAACAGGACAGCTGTATTAAATACGTGTATTTTAAGCGAAGTTCAACAAGCAAAGAACGCTTTTAATCTTATTTAATTTTTTGGTGATACACATACTTTGTCAATCAAGAATGTTGTAGGAAACTGAATGTAGGAATCGTGTAAAATGTAATTGTTGTATTTGTAGGAATATGTGAAAGTCATCAGCGTTCATTTTCCTTTCTATTTTAACATATTGCACGTAAGCAAAAGCATCTACTCAAACTTTGTCGACAGTCATCGATGAGTAACCAAATTTTACCCAAACTATGATACAATCCCACTACGCCAAATAGTATGAAAAAATTTGTCTATCCAGAAAGTCTGTGAACACTTGATGGTTCGGCTCTCTATTATAACAAACAGTTTTTTGAAGATTAAAAAAATAGTGTTACCAAATTGTTAGTGCTTTTAAAGATAAATATATTTTGTTACGGACCTAGGGGTTGACTGAAACAATTTCTGTTTGATAATGACAACCATTTGCGTTAACTTTTGAACTTTTTTTTCAATATTGACTTATACACCATATTCAAACTAACAGGACTTTACACAACTGGGTTGATTTGATTTTGTTCATTTATAATCCGTTTGTTTGTGAAAGCTTGTTATCAATAGGTCTAGTAAAAGGTTTTTAAGTATGCTGACGATTAAAATATTATAAAAGCGAGATAGGTATACATGTATAGTTATTTGCACCCGTTGTCGATTTATATTGTCCTTTGTAAATTGTGATAATCAGTCACTTTTTCCGTTCGCTCTGTATATTTTCTAATTTTACACTATTGTTGAAAAGCAATGTGAAGTGACGACTGTAAAGTCTTTTAGTTCCGTGTATAAGGTGTTAATTTTAGACTTTATTATTCCCCGATGCTTTAGCTCGCTTTAAAGGTTCCATTGCGGTTATTGCACTGTAAACTGAGATTTTGCCACTTGGTACGTTTCTTTTGTTAAAACTAAAGATTCTTATCGACTTCATTTTGAAGCTGTTGGTACATGTACTGTAAAATTTAACATCAATTTTTTTCGCATTTGTCTCCCTTTAATGGCATTTTAATAATATTTTTAGTGCCTTTATTTTTGTAATCTTTTATAAAAATTGATATAAATAAATAAATAAATAAATAAATTAGATGTATTTGATTTGAATTAATGATAGTCAATAAAAATAATCATCCATTTTTTCAAAAATGCGTATATTTATCTATCTATTTATCATCTGTCTTATCTTTCTATGCTTTGTAGGTTACAGATGATAGCGTTGTAGGACAATTGTATCAATTATCTAAAACAGATACCGGTAAAAAACACGATATCACCGAAGATACTATAAAGGAATGCTTTACAAATCTCATTTTAGCAGGTAATCACCGTTTTGAATAAAGGGATGTCTTCATGAAGAACTTCTCTTTCGAGGACAGACTAAGTACATTATATTTGTTAATTGGATTGGTCAAAACTGTAAATTCACCTACAGATGTTACTGTCTAAGCCTAAGTAATTTACTTGAAGGAAAGGTAAAAAAAAACTAGAATTTTTTTTTGTTTTTTTTGTTTTGTTTTGTTTTTTTTTTACATTAAATTTCTGAATATGACACCAGCATATTCCAAAATGAACGTTATTTTCACAGATGTGAATATTTTATCATGCACAAAAAGTCGCAGGAGTAAAAAACTACTCAGCGAATATAAATTTTATAATAATTGATATGAGAATGATGTTGATTTTTAATTGGATCAATTCGTTTTGTTTGTACCAGTTTCTTCAAAATCGCCTTGATGCCTGATTACAGTAGTTTAAAAATTGATATTCAAATGACAATTCATATGAACCAGTATCTTTTCAAAAAAAAGTTTTCCTTTCACATAATTTTTAAAATGTTCAGCTTTTATGTTTTTGTTTTAAAATTGTTGTAAACAATAATATTTTCTAGGTACAGACACTACTGCTACTGCCATAACTTGTCTTCTACTGGTCTTTCTCCATTACCCGGAAGTACAAGATAGGATGTACAAAGAAATATCCGCTGTTTTACAAACACGTGATCTACCTCGTCTTTCAGACCGATCTCACACTCCATATACCGAGGCAGTATTATTAGAACTACTACGGTATATATCACATGTTCCATTAGCTGTTCCACATTGTACCATATCAGACACAAACATTGCAGGATTCCTTGTACCAAAAGATACGACGGTAAGTAAAGACTTTAAAATATCTAGGCAATATTATCAAAATTATTACGGTGTATAATAGTACCTTGTTCCAAATGGTACGAGTTTTTTTTTCAAATTTGGTTTGTGTTTTTTTAATTTAAAAAAATCTTTTCCCACTCTACCAGCATGCATATATCGAGGGGGGTTTATTAGAACTACCACGGCTTAAGCCATTTGTTCCAAATTGTAACATATCAGCATAATTATTACAGATTACCATGTTCACAAAAGTTGATGACAAGTAAGGTCATATCCGTGGCAATAAAAAGATTTTCTGTGTTATATATCACATGTTCGTGCACATAGTACCGTATCGACACAAAAATACCCGGTATCCGTGGCAATACTTGTTTGTATCAGGTATCTTTTTTCTGTAGCACATAGTGCACAAATATCTTGCTATCTTTTAAAAGGAAAGCAACTTATAAAGAAGATTTTCGTCGAGACGTTCAAACCTTGTATACGCCGAGCCATCTTGATTTCAATGAAAAGACAGAAAAAAATCTGAATTACTAGTATCCAATGATGTTCAACTGTTTTATAGTACTCATTACTTTGCACTATATACATTATTAGATAAGCCAAAATGAAGAAACAAGTAAAAATAGATAGAATACAAACATACCAGTCCTTTTCTAAATCACAATCTGAAAAAAAAACAAAGTAAAAGCTTTGAAAACTGACCAATTTAGTTATACAAGTGAACTTCCATTAAAGAAGTGAGGCTGGGTACTGTGGAAGTGCAAGCACCTCCTGTTTAGCTAGCTACACCTATCGGTGCAAAATCAAATTTGCGAATGAAAGGAACATGGAACTGAAAGATCCCAGAAAACTAGGACAACAAAAATTGTGAACAACTATTTCGCTATTAGTAATCTTTATCTTCTATATTTAGATTTACATAAATCTTTGGGCTTTACACCATGACGAAACATTTTGGGAAAATCCATGGAAATTTAGTCCAGACAGATTCTTGGATAATGTAGGAAAGTTAGTTCCTCCTCAGCATCCTTCCAGAAAAAGGTATCAGTTATGAAACAATTTTTTGTTTTTAATATTTACTTTACCGATCCTCTAATTTCACGAAACAATTTTTATTTATTTAATTTTATTTATTCATTATTTTATATTTATTTATTTTTGTGTTTATTTTTCAAAAGCTATTATGGCTTCTAGCTAATCAAGCACTGCTTTCTCATACTTTATTGGTGAACATACTAAATAGGAACGAATCGCTTATAGATCTACAGTTGACAACAAAATTGAAATAAGACACCATATGTCCATTTATGTAGCATCATTTTTCATCCCCCCCCCCCCTCAAAAGCAGTTTATGTGAAATATAAGAACAGGCCCTGCCTTCCGGAGGTGTAAAGGTACTGTTAAAATTGTCTTTGAATATACTCTCAACTAATATACATGTTTATTTGAAAAGAGATGGACAAAGTTGCCGAAGCTTAATGTTAGATTCAAGGTCGCCAGCTTGTGTTCAAAACACAATGTCGAGGTTTAAAATAGCTTTTGATATCAAGAAGGTTTTCATTCGTCAATTATTGTTAGACATGTTTTTTATAATCACTTAATATTAACAGATGTTTAAGAAAAGATGCTGATGCTGAAAGCTCAAGGTCATCTGTCGGTGTTCAAAACACAAATGTTGAGCTTTAAAATATGTTTAAATATTAAGAGATTTTTTTTATTTTTTCGATTATTATAGGACATGTTTTTTACAATCACTTAAATGATTAGAAAGGTTTAAAAAAAGTTGCTGCTGTTTTATTGCCAAGGTCATATTTGTTATATTTAAAGCAAAATGTTTAGGTTTATGTTCAAAATTTTGATCATGGGTTTTATTATAAGAGTGTAATTTTATCTTTCATTTTTTATCATCATAATTTTACAAGATATAGGTTTTACTTAACTATGTTTTAGCTTCTGTTTTGCTTCTGTGTGATTTTTATTGCGTTCATTGAAGTTAGAAAGAGAAAATGTCGTAATTGTGATACATGACACTTTATTCATTTCATGTCTTATTGAAAATAGGATCTAAAGAAATAATGAAAAATGCTATTTAGAAATGTTTGATCATTAATATAAAGGCCATGTACTACTACGTTCTGTCCCTAGATATTTTTAGCCTATATAGCTAGCTTCTCCTGCAGATCTTATCTACTTCTTTTTAAAAGTCAGAAGAGGTTTTTACATGTATCAAAATATGTCAAGCATCTGTATATTGTGAATGTGAATCATTATATTTTCATTTGCCTTGTGAAATCCCCATAGCTGCAAGCTTGAGAGCCGTTGTAATTATTACTGACATTGAATGCCAAAACATTTTGTCACTCCGTGTATGAATACATATAAAATGCAATACTCAATCCGGAACTACATTATCGTAGGTACGTCACATTTGTTTACATTCGAGACGAGACTGAAAAACACATTTACGAGATATTACAAAGTAAAATCAAAGAAATTTATGAAATAATTTTTTGTTAACATATATAGGCACCTGGCTGATATTCACCGTAATATTGACATTGTGAGAGACAAAGTGGTGTTTTTGATGGCCTGTTGAAAGAACAGACAACAACAGATCATTCAAAACCATCAAACCACAAAAAAAATTTTGAACAATCGGATCTTTAAAAAATTCTTCCTACCTTGACAAAGCTGCTATGTCATGTGCTACTTTTGAATTTTTATAAAACAATTCAAAGTAGCACATGACAATTAATTGTCATGTGCTACTTTGAATTGTATTATTTTATAAAAATTCAAAAGTAGCACATGACAGCTATATACCCTATTATTGGATTCACGCATGTATGCCACATCCAGTGAAAATTGTCCGTTTCACATGCTGTGTTTGTTGATCGGACAAACTGAAAAATCATCTACATGCTTTTAATCAATTTACAAGGGATACAATAGGAACTCCTCAAAAGTACAATACATGGTTAGAGTACTACATAGACCTGAAAAGTACTACACAACTCCTTGCTAACCTTAAAACGATAATTTTCTAAACTTTGAGAGATATTTGCACCACACCAGGCGTGAAGAATAAGCATACTTCTCACTGCTTTGCTGTCTACATTTGAATGATACCGAGTATGAAGCTCGGCACATACTGTTAAGAGTGAATCTCAACCTAACAATGTCGACATTCCAGAAGAAATCTCTTGGTAAATCCCTGTCTACTCACATATCACAGATTCGAAACCCACATGCTTGGCCATTGTAAATTATCCCTCAGCTACAGTTCCGCCCTTCCCGTTTCAGATTCACAAATTTCACTTCCAACATTTAGCCAGCAATTTTTTACTCCAAACTTTTTTGCAAATTGAAATGGGGCCACATAGGTGCACCTGATTTTCGACTGAAATATAGTCCACAAATAACAACACATTTATCGTTGATATTCAATTTTTTATATATATTATTTATATCCAATATTCTAAAAAATTCATTATGTAAATGAAAAATCGTGAAAATACCATCAAAATACCTGATAACACTATAATTTTTCAAACCAAAACTCCCCGTTGTTACCCCACATTAAAATATTGCGGCGTTCTCTGTCTTAAATTCAGCTGTTGCGTCTACTGGACTCCCCCGATGTGCATGTGTTATAGATAGGAATTTTTTTCTTACATAAATGAATAATTTTTAAAAAAAAATATTAAACGAAAATATAACAATGGAACTGTTTTAAAATGGTATTCATTGTCAGTATGAAGGCAACAATTTTGCAAGCAAACTTGTCATAACGCGCGTTATTCCGTTTGCTTGCAAAGTTGTTGCCTTCATACTGACAATGAATACCATTTTAAAACAGTTCAATTGTTAAATAAACATAGTGGAGATAAATTTATCGCCTTTATATATTACATCTATTGTAGGTTAATGCCTTTTGGTGCTGGTCGACGTGTCTGTTTGGGAGAGACCTTAGCTAAAAATAGATTGTATTTATATGTGCTAGCCTTAGTAAAACGATATGAATTTAAACCCTCGGACATTGAGGAAATTCCTGATATGGATCCAAGATCATACACTATGGGCCTTGTTCTACATCCAAAGCCATTTAATGTTAAAGCTATACCGAGATCTTGTGTTAACTTATAAATAAAATTTATTGCTTAACGTTTGAAAAATTGTAGAGTGAGAATGTGTAATTGGCGTGTCTTGATTAAGTGATTAAATGTTACAACACAAAAAACTTGATGTGTTTGCTTTTTTATTTATCTATATCGAGATTCTGTGGTCAAGTGGTCTGGAGTATGGACTTACGGATCGAAGTGCCTTCTCACTGCCTTTATTCAAATCACACTCGGGCAGATCCTAGTAGCCAATAAATCATGTAAGTTCGGTTGCGTTCTTTGGATACCCCGGTTTCCTCCACCATATCTGAATTGAACGCCTCGAAATGAGGGAAAAGACCTCACAGAGGGATAAAGCAATATTCCTCCACATCAATATTCCTCACATATAAGGTCTATTAGGTATTACTGTACTAGTTTTCAAAATCATGTTTACAGTTATATTTTGCTATTGGCATATGCGAAACTTGATCTTGATCTATACTAAAGCAACTAAAGAAAATTTGCTGCTGAAATCACATCTACATAGCAATAGGCAAATTAACAGAAAAAAGAAAAATTAGAATGAAAAAACATTTTACGAATTTTATAAACAAGACAAAATAAATAAAGCTTTTAAAATGTTCGACTTTCGATAGTCAAAATGTACAAACTAAGTAGATCACTGTGGCCAATAGAGATTATTCAAGACAAACATACCAAACAATCGTATAGTCCTTTATAATTATCAACCTTAGTGACAGTGTTATTTAAATCCTTGTCCTTATACTAAGTTTCAAATCATTAGCCAAACCTAATTTGTTTTACGCGTAAACTATTAATTATTTAACACTATGAATGATGTCGCGGCATAAAACTGATTCCTAAGCAGCTATACAACTTGTAAACATAACTCGGTGTCACACCATGTGTTATTTTATAACACAATAGGTCTTTACCCTTTCGACCAGGGCACTTGCTTCAATTGATATTGAAAGAGAAACATTGCATGCTTGAGTTACGCGTTTTGCTACATGTTTTATGTTTTAGAAAGCTCTGTTTCAATATGTATACTATTTTTTTTAAATTAAAAATGATTTTTTCAAATTAAATCTTTTTCTGTGAGACGTCCAGCCATCTACCATGAAATGACGTAATAACGAATTATTGATTACCGACAAAATCCACCAATCAAAATCAAATCAAAGATCATTTTGTTTTAATGTATTAACGATTCTGATTCACCAAACATTCCAAAAAATATTCCAAAACTAATATTAAAAGCTATGTGGATCTAGTAAAACCATTTCTCTAAACATTTTAATATCGTTTGCTTTTTCAACAATAAAGCTATTTTTAAAATCATTATATTTTTATTTTAAAAGTTTGAAGGTATGTAGGCTAAATTTACACTTCATCTGACCTGCCGACTGGTTCACCCGATGCCAGAATAATTAACGGAGGAGTGATATGCTTTTTTGTGGCATACTGAAACGGTGAGCTGGCACTTAAAAAGTCAAACTGATTGCGTTGTACACGACAGGCTTTAATACACATTCGCACATCAGACGCATACAAAGATTTTTCTTAGAATAATCAATAGAAATTAATAACCTTGCTCTCGTCGTAAATAGCTGAAAATATGCTGATACGACGTTAAAACATTACAAACAAACTACAACCAAATATTTTATGTTTCCGTTTCTTCTCTGTACTTATTTGTCTTAAGGTTGTTACCCCGTGCAATATTTCCAAAATGAACGTGTTATAGCAATAGGTGTATCGGAAGGAGAAGTAACCACACCACAATATTTTCAATGTAAATTATCCTTTCACTCTTACTTGATTACACAAGATGGATTATGTAACATGGAATTCCAACCCCCCCCCCCCCCCAGAACACTTTTTTACATCTTGAAACAAGCAGTAACAACAATGCATTTGTAATTAGAAATGTGGCATTGCATTATGTAATGCATTTGAAGATATTTATTGGCACTTTCTCAGAAATAACATTTCATTATGTAGTTGACGTTCTTTTAGTTGTTATTGTGTAATTTGGTGAACCGATCTCAGTTGTTTGTGTTTAAATTTTCCTTGTTATATTACAATCAGTATAGATAAAAAAGAATAATTTGGTTTTCCGAAAATGAATTGTATTAAACTTACTTAAACATGGTCAAAAATGTGTTTCAGTGTCTACTTTAAATAATATATAGCATAATTAATTTTTGAAGGCGGGATTGGGTTTGTCGATTTTATAAATTTTCAAATATAATTTGCACTTAACATTTTAACTGCAATCTACAAACATTTGCTTTCGTTTGTACTCATACTTTTTACTGGGAATTTCTATCCAAAACAAGTCCAAAAGCTTTGGCCGTAATCTGATTAAGGACATTGCAACATCATATTTCTAATGTCAATACGATGTCTCAATTCCTATATAGTCCCAAATCAAATCTTATATTCAAAATTTCTGTGAATAAAAATTTCATATAAAGTGTAAATTAGGTGCCAAATAAGATATTCATCATAAACAATCTACTTCTGATGATAATTTTGTACTTCAGAGTACTATCTCACTTTTCTGTATATAGATTTTAGATCTTACTCCATCTGCAAATGTTTATCTAATCTTAATATAAATTGAATCATTTCAAATCTACGGTAGAATTCTAAATTGTCTAACAAAAAACTACTTCTTCTTCTTTTTTTTTTGTTTGTTTGTTTGTTTGTTTTTTTTTTTTTTTTGTCATGCATACTGATTGCTTTATGGAGATATTAAACTTTTTTAAAACATTAAAGCTTTGAGGTTCTTACAGTCATTCTAAACTTTAGATGGATAGGGACTGACTAGTTGCTACTATAAAATATATTTACTTCAATTTAAAGTGATCGACACTCTAAATCAAACCGTAGCGGGGGTGGTTAGTGCGTGGGAGTTTCGTGACCATGGGTACATTTCTGGACTGCTTGATATTAGTCAGCAGCGCTTTACTTCAATAATAAAGTTAAAAGTAGTTCTGTATTTTTACACTGAGTTATACAATTACGGTGTAATGTAGCATTTAAAAACTATTAAAGTTTATTTAAGTACCAAGTTCCGTGGTAACAATTATCCTACCGGTATCGATAAAAACTTGAATAGAGTAAGTTTTTTAATCAATGAAAGCTGAAGTGAGTTACACCAGATAAGTTGGCACTAGTTTTACAGTAACTGGTCACGGAATCCTCTACGTGAAGAGAAACAGACATAACCAACATATATCAGCAAAGTAATTACTATATTAACATTCTATATACACTAAGAGGAATGAATGTTTACACGGTCTCAGAGTGTAAAAGCATGTGATTACGTAATCGGTATTATATCTTGTACAACAAGTGTTACTGTCCATCGTTAACAGATTTTAACACTTCCTAGATCTTAACAATTAACTAAGAAGCATGGGATTATGCATTAGTGATACCGTTATGCTAACCTTGGAATTCTACATTCTGACCTTCAGGAGAGAATTATTGATTTCGTATTGGAAATGATGTGTATTCGCTCTAGAGACATTCATCTATAGCGCTGTGTTGTATAGATAAACTCGTCCAATTAATGATCTATCAACAAACGTGGCTAAGCATTTAGCTAAAATTATATATTTACCAACAGCAATATATGTGGTCACAAAACAAACAGTAAAATGATTAACTTTGACCTATCAACGTTCACCAATCGGTTGAAATTAATTATATATTTTGCAATGGTCTGTAACTATAGTAATGAATATAGAGAAAATCATTTTTCCTACGTCAGCAACATCGCAGTTTCAGTTTCAACCAGTAACGATAACTGCCGTATGTAAATTTTACTTGTCATATCAAAGATTAGAATCAAGATAATAGAAGTGTAGAAAGTTCAGTCAGTTCCGTAACGGTACTTGAATCTTTAAAGTAGCGTACTTGAGTTGTCCATCTAGCTGTCTGTAAGAGGCGGAGCCAGTAACCACAGCATTGTCATTGTGAGTAAAACTATTTTATTTTTTTAAAGTGATACTTAATTTTAATTTGATTTTATCACAAATATCATTTAAAATTAAGGGGAAGACAATTACAAAATAACAGATTGAATAAGGGATAGGACTAAAATCGTCCTTTAAACGAAGATTTATATGCAGCAAAAACGGGGAGTAAAAAGAAAACAATCTTTTCAATCAAAACAGCTTGAAGAAAAATCAATTGATCGGAAGCTGTTTATTATACGCGCTGTTACAGCACTTCTTTATTTAATCATTGATTGTGATGTACATGGTCTTATTAAGTAGATTTTTAAATGCAATTTACTTTACGTTATTTCCCAGACTGCGGAATGCTTTAAACGTTTGAAATGGCTATTTTTGAAAAATTTAAATGCGTTACAAATTACTGGTTAAAGAGTTGTACAAAAGCACATGATTGGATACTATTTTGTCATTTTTTCTGGTATCCATCGAAACACTTTTAAGTTTTTAATCAGTTATATTTTGAGTTGGTCTTCTTCTTCTTCTTCTTCTTCTTCTTCTTCTTCTTCTTCTTCTTCTTCTTCTTCATTGTGTATTAATGTTATTTAGTTCTCCCTTTCTACCTTTGATAAATCTGACACAAAAAATCCATATATAACGTATTACAATTTTATTGTATTTGTCTTCATATCTAGTGCTTGTCCAAAACCAAGAGTTTTATAATATACTATCCCAATAATCATGTGATAATTAATTTCCTTATTTAGCTTGTTTATTATAGCATAATACGCTTGTTGCCATGGTAAACCCAACCTTGATTTATTAACATCTCTCAGATTGCTATAGAGATTTACCAGATTATTTCTTTGAAACAACAACAATATAAAAAGTCGAATATAACATGGTTGGCAAAAATGAAATTCTGTTTTACACAATTTTTTTTGTCTAATTTCTTTATTTTTATGTCACCATCTAGAATGAATCTTAACTAAATTTTAACTACAGATTCTAGTGCCTGAAAAAGTATAGAATTTGATCAAAGTGATCGGTATATCAGTACCTACAATATTCTAAAACAAGGCCTAATCCTTAACTTGGGCAGATTCTAGTTCAAGAAAAAAGTATAGCATTTGATCCCAAGACCTTGGATCATATATCAAAGTGATCTGTTTATCAATACTTATAATATTCTTGGTATAAATGAAATTATCTTAACAGGGGCGTTTATCTTTAATTCTTTTCTTCGAGATAATTGTATCATCATTCGTGTTATAAGTGATCAAGTCAGTAATGCTAAAATGGTAAATGGTTTCTCGGCACTCCAGTTTCCTCCACCCTGTAAGAACTGTCCGCCGTATTGTAATGATATCCTCTAAAAAAGCGTAAAAAAGCCATTAATCTACAACTTTTATACTTCTAGATGATTCTCTCACATCAGTATTAAAGCTGACCTATAACGCTAAACTAATGCAACCCATATATTTGTGGTGATCTCCACGATTCCGGTTTCATTTGTGGTGATCTCCACGATTCCGGTTTCATTTGTGGTGATCTCCACGATTCCGGTTTTCTTTATCATCACAGAAATGACTGCCTTGATATAAATGATATATTTTTGACAATCTTGAGCGTAAAACCATAAATCTACAATTCTTTACTCCCAGATGATTCTCTCGCCATCAGTGTTAAAGCTGACCTAGCATATAACCCTAAACTAATGCAACCATTTGATATAAGAATTTAAATACAAGGTCATTATTTAACACTAGTCGTATGCCTGCTGGTATATCAGACTCTCGTTAAAATTGAAGCTGAACTTAACAAGGCAATTAGGAATGTTTAAATAAGGAAATGACCAATTGAATGAACTCACATTGCCATAAAAACATAAAAAGCTGTATGGCACATTGTTTAATTAGTGATAAACTACAGACAATAACCTAATATATCGTCGATGACGGGGTTGTTTTGTTCATACGTCCATACTAAGACCATCTCAGCGGCTCGGTGTTAATACGCCAACCTCGGAAGTGGAAGGTCGGGGTTCGAACCCGGGCCGGGTCATACATAAGATTTCAAAAATTTGAGATACTACTTCCTCGCCTGACGTTCGGCATTGAGAGGATAGAGTATCGACTGGTTAACCCGGTGCCAGAATGGTTGAGTAATATACTTGTCTACGACATAATTACTCGATGAGTTGGCACTTTCACAAAAAGTCGCCCTGAGTGGAAGAGTATAATACCCCAGCACATTTCACGCATACACGGGATTTTCCTAGATAAACCTTTAGAGATTAATCACCTTGCTCTCGCGAATAGCTGAAAAATTGCTGATGCAATATAAAAACAACACTGAAATCAATCAGCCAACGTCAATACTAGTTTCAGATCGACCACTTTAGTAAAAAAAAACGGGAAGTATGAATTTAAAAAAATTAGCGTCCTTGTCTTTATAAACAAGGGTTAAGATGGATAATTACTTTTTATTCCTAATTTTGACAGAAACGTACAAAAATGTTATTGCTTTGAGAGAATGTATGAAAAAATAACCATTCACCTATTGGATTGAGACAAACTATGTTCATTGCAAAGAGTATTGCCGATACAAATATGTTTCATACATAATATTTAATTTTTAGAAGTTAACAAAGTACAGATTCATTAGGTATCATTGCATTTTGTGTCATACTTCGGTGCTTGTTAATATGCCTTGTAAAGGTTACTTCACATGGAGATTTATCTAACATAAATCTGAATGACCTTTGAGTAACACACATTAAAAATGTCTTTTAAGTAATATAATATTAAGAATATTATACTTATAAGTGTGATGTAAATCCATTACCATGGTAACTTAAAACAACGTGTGATATTTCCTTTCTATTTTGGTAAGTAAAACTTGGCAAAGTGTTATTAATAATGACAAACTATATCACTGGCATTATCAATTATATATCGATTTTCTTTTATTGTTTTTTTTTTTTTTGTTTAAACTAACGATACTAAATGTAACATATGTTAACAATTAATTTTAAATAAATTTAAGTTCAAATGGCATACTCATATCTGCTGAAGAATTTTGCAAAATGTAATTATGTTTCACCTTAAGTCTCTTCCTTTCTTTGCTTTTTGCAAAATACAAATGCTGAAAAATAGAAATTCTTGTCAACGCTGCACTCTCTTAAATTAAAACAAAGAGAATTCTACAATGTTGAAATTTCAAAGATGTAGTAAAACAACATTTAAAAGGTCACTGTGAAGGGTGTAGCTGAAAAATATTGAAGGTAAACTTCCGAAACCTATAGCTTTTTATGAAATGATTGCGTGTTTCCAAATTGTTTTCTTCATAAGCTGTTCGTGTTCATGTAGAAATTTTAATACAATACAATTTTGCATGTCTCCGATAAATATTATTTTATAAGTTTTAGATTTTTGTCTTACTGTTATGTTTAACTTGATAGTTTGAAGCCTATGAGAATGAAGATTCCATAGTGACTGATGAGATAATGATTGCCAATAATAGCATTATGTTTTGACTGATGAGATAATGATTGCCAATAATAGCATAATGTTTTGACTGAAGAGATAATGATTGCCAATAATAGCATTATGTTTATCAGATCAGAAAAACTAACCGTGTCAGTGGATAGAGTAAGTTTTATGAGAGGTATGTCGTTGGTTCGAACTCCGGCCGGGTCATACATAGATTTAAAAATCTGAGATAGTGCTTCCTCCCCTGGCGCGCGGCATTAGGAAGACAGGATATCGACTGGCTCACGAGTGACAGGATATTGGAACAAGGGAGTGATATGCTTCTTTATGGCGAACTTACTAAAAAGTCGACATGAGTGAGCACTAGTAAAGGCAGACCATAATACATACCCGCACATATTATGCGTACACGAACTTGTTCTTATGTTAGTACAATCATTTGCTCTCGTCGCGAATGGGTGCAAATTTGCTGATGCGACGATAAACAACTTTAAAACACAACCATGAGTAACCGTAAATGTTACCTTCACCTTACATACTATACGTGAGATTATATAGTAACAGCAATTAAAATTCTTTATATTTATACCCCGTCATGCCCCGTAGTTGTGACACAGTTTTACGTAGTTATTTAATTTGTATTGACATATAATGCAACACTACTACCGTGTTTTAAGTGTGTTTTAAGTAAATATCGAGTTACCTTAAAAAATCCCAAGTTGAATGCACTGTTGGAAAATAATAATAAACCTATATCAAGCGGGGAAGTCAATTTTCAGATTGTTAAAAATGGGTGGGTATACTATTTATATGTTTTTTTAAAATAAGACATCTAGAAAAAAACCTTCAATATGAATCACATGTGTAAATTTAATTTCTCCGTGTTGTTAAATTTTCTGTTTTTATAAGCTTGATTAAACAAATTGCCTAACATAGGAAGTAAAACAGTCGAAAGAAAGGTAGGATGAATTTACTTGTTTTTGTAATTTAAATGTCTAGTTGTTAAATAACTTGAAAACTTGCTACAAAAAAAAAGAAAAGAAAACTTGTGTCATTATTTTACCTCCGCAAAGTAAGTTGGATGGGGTATATAGAGATCACCAATGTCTGTCGGTCTGTACGTCTGTCCGCGTAAAATCTGTCCACTCCATAACTTTCACATCTTAGAAACAAACGAATCCTGTCTTCCTGCCTGTTCGTCCGTCCGCGTAAAATCTGTCCACTCCATAACTTTCACACCAGTAGATCAATTTCGATCAAGTTTGGCACAAATGTATTCCAGCATGAAATGATTTGTTGCATACTACATTTACCTTTGTAGATCAAGGGTCAAGGTTGCAAGGTCAAATAGCGATGTTTGGCAGGGGTATTTGCATTGTAGCATATAATTTTAAAATTGGGCGCTGATAACTCTTCTTAAGAGCGAGTTTATTTTGCGCTTCTAATGTCACTCATTGCTCAGAGTCTAGTTAATTGCACAACTTTAAAATCTAAAAGCATTTGGTATTTATTTAAATTAAACTGTTGATTCCATGTGTGGTGTGCCATAGGTCTATTTCTTCGATATCCTTGACATATAATTTTCTATATTAATGCATTGAGTTCAGCTCTAATAAGGTAATTATTCGGGTTTTGTGTTTGCCCATAGTTTGACCGTATAGATTACATTATTTAAGTATACACCAAAATGTTGCTGAATTAGGTTTGCTTCAAGACGTTTTAAAAGGATTGACAATAAGCCATACTGATCGATAGATAAAATCAATAACTTCCATTGTTAATAACAATGCTCTATACTGATCTGAACACCCAATACACTAATTAAAACAGACAATATTATATATTATAATCGTGCTCATACGTAAACCAATGACCTTGTAGAATTATATACACATGCACTATAGTGATTAGTCTAGTCCGTTATTGGGAACATTGATTACGTTTGGCTACATCGAGGTAATGCTATATTTTACTTTTACAAACTTGTGTAAATCTTTGTAATTTATTTATGCAATAAGCTAGAAAGAATCATTCTGTACAACAGCTAGGGTATATAAAGCTTTGTTATCAATATAAGTATTTTGAATGATTTATTACTGAAAATTTTTATTTTTTATAACTCAAGCATATAACCTATTGTTTCAGGTACAAAGACAGTTAGATAAATTATATTTGACAATAACAAAGCAGTAACAACAATATTTGAACCCAATCAAATCTTACATTTTTCTCATAATCTGGTGATATTCTTAAGGACATTAATTCATTAGAGCTCTAATGAGAACGTGACATTATCATTATAATATATATATATTTTTTTTGCAATTGGCATCTCATAATATTAGTAGTGTCCGTTAGTTCTTCATTTGCACTGTCTATAAAACATGATATGTCACGTTTTTCTGCCGTAGTGTTCTTGATTTAACCGCATAATTGCAAAAAGATAAAATATTGCGGCTTTAAAAAAGCAAAATATCTGATCCTTATGTAAATAAAATGTAATAATGCAAAATAAATCACAAACATCAGTGGTAGGCAAGATGTTCCGGAAGCATAAAGAGCTATCAAAGTTATCAAAGTTATCGCTAAATGTTCAATACATTGTCATGTAAAATTTTGAATTTTTATAATATAAAAAATTTAAAAAAATTATATTATAAAAATTCACATATTTACACAGGACAATAACATGAACAATGTATTAAAACGTAAACAACTTAAACTTCAAATAAATTCATTATTGAAAGAAATAATAATATTATGTGTGAGTAATTTTAATTTGTGACTTATGATAATTAACTAATACTTTTTCAATTTTAAATTTGCATGAACGCTAAGAGATGGCTTTATATAAGAAAGGCTGCAGATGATTTATTACCTAACATGACTTCACATTAAATTGTGTTTTAAATAAACACAAATAAATGCATCAGATAAGACAGCTCTTACATTAGAAAGCGGACAATTTTAGTAAATAAATAATACAAAAAAAATTAATATTTTAAGCAACTCTATTCACATACCACGACTTTTATGAATTTTGATCAACATCGCATAAAGGAATTTTTTTTTTCAAAAAAAAAAAAAATGCCATTTTAAGGATTTACAAATAAATGAATACAGCCGATTTATGTGTGTTACTGGCCCAGTTTACAAATGTTCAGCACAACTCAGCTCAAATAGAAATCATGGGTTTTTTATCATCTTTATAATATATTGTCAAATTACTGAAATATAAATTTGTATAACAATGTTTGATATTAAATTATAAGAGCTGTGTCATCTGTTGTCAAAGGAACACGAAAATCATATTGCTGAATACTCTCATATTTTAAAAATTAAAATAATTATTTAAAATATATAAAAATTTATAGGTAATGCAACATATTAAACATGATATTAAAGCTTTCTTTAGTTATTAATTCCTTCTTTAGTTAGTCGTTTCATGCTTTGTCGTGTCGTTTCTTGCTTCAGTATGACGTTTCTTGCTACGTTAAGTCGTTTCATGCTTCAGTATGACGTTTCTTGCTACGTTAAGTCGTTTCTTGCTTCAGTATGACGTTTCATGCTTCAGATTGACGTTTCATGCCTCAGAATTACGTTTCATGCTTCTGTATATTGTTTTATAGATCTACTTTAGCATGACGTTTCATCCTTCAGTATTTCATGTATGTTTTAGTATGTCGTTTCATGCTTTACAACTATTTAATACTATTTGCTTTTAAATGTATCCATAATTGGTTCATCCTTTCTTCATGATGATTGATTGAAATAAGGTTTAACAGCAAATGTTAACAATGATGTGACCTTCACAAGAATATACAATGGGAATTGATTGTTATATAGAAGCACGTGTTACTTTCACGTGTATTACTTAATTTGCCAGCTTTCAAAGTTTTTACTTTTTTGGGATTATGATTTGGACAAGGACTGGTATGTTTGTGTTTTATTCAATTTATATTAAACCTTGATATAATATAGTGATATTTGCCATGGCACCACTAAATATCCACTAAACATTGTTTCTGCTGGTTATATAGAATAAGAAACAAGGTCTAGAATCTGAGAATAATGCAAATGGCAGTAATAGATCCGCACACTTGTTAGAGATACAGACCCGGTAAATCGCAACACAAATTCGTTGATTTGGAACCCTAGCTTATTGCTTGATAATATTTGAATTGTCAATGTATACGCGTCCTAGCAAGGTGCGTTCAGTAACAAACTAATGACGTAATTTATTTGTTAACGTAAACTTGTGACTTTTGACGTCATTTTTAAACGTATGATGTCATTGGCAGTCAACTTTGGCACACTGACATAGTTTTTAAGTGTACAAAGACGATTGATAATGACGAAGGATACATGAGAAGGTACGTAAGGTTCTTCATTTAAACCTTTTTAAATGATTATATAAGTATCATGTTATATCCTTAAATGATGTAAACAATACAGTAATACCTAGTATATAACACGTACATATTTACCAAGAATTTTATCTACGACCGCACAAAATCGCGCCATTTCAAGGCAATGTTACGTGTCACGGAGCACCTTGTGAAAAAAGCTCACGGTCATAAAACCCTAAGCATAATATAAAGTAAGGAAAATTTCAATGCACCTACCAGAAATAAAATTGATGAATAAATGAATAAATAAATAAATAAAGAATGGTTATACTATGGGGACAAATCTATTTTTTCTGACATGTTTTATTTCATTTCGACAATGTTAACTCTTTGAAAGTTGCGTTTAGAAAATTTTACAATGGAATGAATTTGATGGCTAAAAATCATTTTGTCAGGATAATAAAGACCTAACGTCGCACTAGGTTTTACATTATGTGAATATATAACACAAATACCAGTTGAATTTTGATGTGCCAGATGTGCACATTTCGGAAATTCATTCCTCATCAGTGACACTAAGACCGAAAAGTTTGATAGATAAAAAACATAAGCCAAACAGTTGGAAATTAATGAATCTAAAGTTCCAAAATTATATTAATATAAATATAAGTAAACCACTTTTTGTTTCTCCATGTTCGAAGATACAATTATTATTATTATTATTATTATTATTATTATTATTATTAATTGCAGTTGCCCTTTTTCAGACACAAACATAGAAAAATGATGAATGAAACCCTTTTCCAAAACGGGTCAGTTTTATTTAGATTATGTTGACATTTAATCCGATATCTCCTTCATGTTTGAAACTAGTGCGATTAAAAAGAATGTCATACCTCACACTAAGTAGCGATTAAAATATTACCGGATTTAAATAATTTCACAACTTCACCTAATCACGTTTGTTTTATTTATTTTTATCTATATTTGTTTTGCTGGTTTAAACGTTATATAATGTAATCTTAAATAAAAATTACGTAATCTTTAAAAGTTAGAAGAACAATCAAAGTTCAAAGAGGATACAACACATGGTAAGTTCACGTTTTGTATTATTTCATTGAGCCTACATCAAAATTCCGAAGCGTATCTTATGTGGAAATGACCAAACTTGATGCTCTAGTATTGCAAAGAATGTTAAGGTACCAAAAAACCGAAACTTTGTTTTGACAGATACAGCTTTATTAACCGCGCAAAGAAAACAATCTTAAGAAATAATACATCATAAATGTACATGCATATGGTTTAGTCTTTTTAATCAATCAAGTTTTCACTTGAAAGGAATTGCCATATTCTCTCTTTTTTACTCTGGTTTTTAACAGAAAACGGGAGTGTGTCCATTTATTAAGTCTCCCGGCGACGAAAGTGGAGGAGACTTCTAGTTTTTGTACTGTTTCTTCCGCCGTTCGAAGTCCAATTTGTGTCCGATACTTTTCTCAGAAATGGAAATTCATATTAACTTGAATCTTTCTGCATATAACAAGCATCAAAAGGTGTGTTAACAGTACTTTTTTCGCCTGTCCACTGACAATCTCTTGTTTATTTTTGTAATACCAAACACAAATTTATCTCCACCACAGTTTGCTCCTCCGAATTTAAAGTTCCCTTTGACATCTTATGATTTTATCTCAATGTTCTACCACGAGGAACTCTGTTGGCCTTTTGTTGTTCTGTGGATTCTTTTTGGGACTCACCGGCTGTTTTTATCCATCCGGTCTTTTTACTGTTAACTCTGCTCATTAAATATAGAACGTATTTTATTAAGTAACACGACGCACGATTAATATTTTAATAATAAAACGCAACAATAAGATGAGTAAGAGCAAAAACTACAGAGTCTATTGTACATGTAATATGTTTGCAGTACAAAAAATCATATAGAACATATTTCATTTCATACTACACTAGATTTATATGTTGATGACCAAGTATTTTATTCAACAGAGTAGGTTGTTATTTTTCTGGTTAGTTGGTCTATTGCATTTTCTCTTTCAAATCTTTTAAGATTTTAGCTATAGGACCAAAGCCTTCCATACTAGGGACTTTTAGCGAACGTATATGATTCTCCGTGATGGTTCTTCTAATGATACTTATTTTAAAACCTACGATATTGCTACTTTTCGATATAATATTGTTTTTTAATGTTTTTATTTTCCCAATCAAAGCTGTGGGTATTGAAAGATACAAAAAGTCTAACATTACATTAACATGCGGCTATGCCTTTATAATAGCTATGTAGATAATGCTGTAACTAGTCAACACAGTGCAATGTTATGTGTCATTTTTAAAATGTATTTGAAATATAACAAAATCAATCATGCATTATTTACTGTAAAATTAAACAGGATATTAAATTTGAAGCATGCAAATGAGTTCCGTTAATATGACTCTAACATCTATCAGAAAGCTAAAGATCCGTCACATCGGTAATACTATGAGTGCAGCTTTATAAGATTTACTGTAAATCTTCATAAGGCAGCATGGTATATAAGAAAGATTGACATATGTCTCCAAAAAGAATTGTTTTATTTATTCTGAATAAGAAGGTTTTCTTTTTGATGGATTCTCAACGAATTAAATGAGCTTTTGTATAAAATATACCATTTTTATATATGTATACACAATTGCACATTTTACAACTTTAAAATACTTTAGGAACAAAAGTTTTTATTGTTAGAAATAAAATAGATAAATAGATGTGTTGCTTTGGAAGAATGCTTATATATATATATATATATATATATATATATATATATATATATATATATATATATATATATATATATATATATATATATATATATATAATGTACAATTAATATTGTTAACCACAAGGCAATTTATCATTATTTCCTCTGATCTGATTAAAGCTGCATTAAGTTTTTCAATTTTCTGATTTTTTTTTTTTTTTTTTTTTTTTTGGTTTACTTAAAATATAGATGTTTTAAAATAGATAACTTCTAATAACGATCCGTGAGATTCATTTTCTTAAATTTCATTCCTTTTAGCTGTAAATAAACGGAATCCTCTAACCGGTTAATCAATGTTTATCGATGATTAAATTATGAGCCGGGAGCATGCGCACGGATGTACAGAAACGCCAATATATCGAAAGTGAAACCTGACAAATTGTATTAATTGTCCGTCATTAATATCCAGATGTATTCGCAATGATGTTATGTATTCCTTACAAAGTTACAAATGAAAAATTCAATGAAGTTCTATGTTTAAGTTTATTGTATTTCACCGTTTTGTAAGTTGTGTTTAAATAATCCGGTAAACGATCCCACATGCTACATCTTGCTGGGAAATTATTGTTGTTTCTGTATTTATTCGAGCTTTTATCGTTGAATCAAATGTAACATTGCTGATTAGGAACATCATTAATTAAATCAGCACCGTTTTATTTTTTCCTAGGAAAACTTAATGCAGCTTTAAACTATATTAAAAGTAAGTTCGTGGGATGCGTACGTTTGTATACTAGTTTGCGGTATATGGTAACCAAATCAGTAAAAGAGCATTTTCAAATCCTGGGTTCTCTTTTGGTTGTTTGACATTTTATATGCCATCCTTTTACCTCATTTTGCACATGCACATGAGCGAGTTCCTGTCTCAACAATGCAAATTGTGCACTTAAATGTAATTCGAAGTGCTCAACACTATGTATTAATATTAATTAGTTAAAAAAAATTTTGTCAAAAAGGTAATTAATTGAAGTGTTAAACAAGTGAAATATTTTCTACAGTTTTACCGTTGTCTCAATGATTAAGTCACACACACACACACACACACACACACACACACACACACACACACACTTGCTAAAATTGTGAATAAGCAATATAAACTTACAAATATTAGAGAGCTCATATCTGATGAATATGCTACTTTCATTTTTCGAGTTATACAGATTATATTTTAAATAGTTGTTTGAAAAACTCTAAACTGTAATATAAAAGACAGTTAGTTATTTAACAATGGTCATTCATTTATTGCTGATATGCAATAAGTTGACTTGGACCAGAAACATTATTTTTTTATTTATGAGATAACATCTCCTCGAATGAATAATGTAGAGTAATCAAGTATTAACGTGCAGCAATGTGCAAGGTTTCTCCTTGTCATGCACGCCTTACATTATAGATATACATTTCACTCGTTATCACGCAGAATAATTAACACACTTGCCCCCGATTTCAGACATTCATACTGATCAGAAAAAAATTGCAAGTCTGCAGATTTGTTTAAAACAGAACTCCATCGGTACACATTGTAGTAAGATGTATAGAATTAATATTATCAATTTAATCTTGGTTGCTACAATAAGTTTGTGTTTAAAAGTTCCATATTGGTCTTTACAGTTTTATTATCCACATCCCTTGGTGAAAGACGCTCCTTAAAATAGATTTACTGACCTGAAAAAGAAATGGGGTTAAAACCCTGATGATACAATTTCAAACTAAGTAGATTTACAACATTTCATGCTTTTGACCCCTAAACCGTGAGAAATGAATACATGCAATAATTCTCCAGATATTACAATCATCGTATTTTTGTAACTCTGGGAGCATGTTTTTTTATGATATTTAAAGGTTTGGCGACTTTAAAAAACTTGATAAAAACACAACTTAACGCTTCACTTCTTTTGATTGTATTTTCAGACTTTTGCAAATCAATATTTAACAAATATTTCATGGGGTTGCGGGCTGTATCGCAGTTTATGAACCGGGCAGGCACCCCGAAAATATTATATGGACCGAAGCGAAGCTGAGGTCTATATTGTATTTTCGGGGTGCCTGCCCGGTCCATAAACTGCGATATAGCCCGCAACCCCATGAAATATTTGTTATATTATACCGAATGGATACCATCTCAAAATAGGCATCAGCATTTTTTTGGAATTAATTAATTCCTTTAAGACGATGATTGTTTACGTATTACAGTTGCCGGTCCTGACTAACTTTGTATTAGCGTTAATCCACTAGTTAAACTATTCGGGTTAAGATGCTGTTTTTGTTTTGTCTAATATTACGTCATCAAGGACAATCGTGTGACGTAAGCAAACATAATACCGCCCGGAACCTCCTGTCTATATTGAAAAATATCGCCTGGAGTAAAATCAATGCATTTATTAGAAAAACAAATTTATGAGGTATAATATTATTTGCGCCTCAGGAAATAAGATAATCAGAAAGGTTGTAAAATTCCATATCACCTGCCTAAAAACCAGATAACGAATTTATCATTTTATTCAGACTTAATATTTCAAAATTTTGTAGATTAAAAAAATCAATAAAAAGAAAAACCGTATATTTGTAAAATAAAGTTTATGTTTTCTTTATCAATTAACATAAAATAACAATTTGAATGAAAAAATTAACAACGAATATCATAATAGCAGGGTTTCGAGCAGGGGACCAGGTCGGACTCAAATTAGAATGTAAACATTGTGAGAGTTACTTCCCTTTTGCCGTGTATCGGTCACCTGGAGTAAGCGATGTTGAGTTTAATTTATTAATAATATCGGAAATCGAGCTTAAAATTTAACTAGAATTTTAAGATAATACACAATAAAATATGCATCATGTGTCAAATTGATTGATACTTACAAATTAAGCGTAAATTTTACTCTGTTTATTGCCCAATTGAACTGTATGGTGGCGGCCATTACCGCTCTATTCACTCTTTCTTATTACCTGTGTAATTTTTATTTATTACCCGAGTGAATTATTTATCACCCGTGTAAAATTGTAACATCGGTATTTACAAGGACCTTATTATCCAATCAGATCGTAAAGAAATTATCTGAATAATGATAATATAAATTTATACATATGTGATTGAAAGTAAGAGTATTTCTTTTTTGTTTGTATCTTAGTATTTTTGTGTTTCCTCTGTAGATTTAGTTTTGGCATCTTCTTATTTTATACTATAATAAACTAATAAAATTTTCAGCCGTCTTGATTTTAAAATTTTTTTTAAAACTAAAGTTTGTTCCCTCAAGCAAAGCATTCATTAGCTGGATTTGGAGTCATATAGTTTTGGAACTTTGGAGTCACTAATTTCCGAATGTTTGGATTATGTTTTTTATCTATCAACTTTTGCGACCTCTAGTGTCACTGATGAGGAATGAATTTCACATGCACATATGGCACATCAAAACTAAACAGGTATTTTTGTTAGATATGACAAGGTATGTGACTCATTAAAATAGTCAGCTGTTCTGTTCGTTCATTGCATTTGTCTTTGGAGCTTTAAGATCCCAAAAATTCAGAGAGAAAGCTTTTTGTACGTTAATCCAATAAGTATAAATCCCTGTGGCGACTTTAAAATTCTTATTCTTTATACATTGTATGTTTTACTAAAGTAGTTTTGCTAAGTCTTATGGTTGTATCAAAGCTGCTCAACCTAACAGATGGCACCTCTGTTAAAAACAATGTATACAGAAAATACAGTAATTATAAATACAACTGGATCAATACTCTTCGAACTTTGTACATTGTCGAACGAATATGAATCCATGCGTCGGCTTTTCTAATGATACTTGAATATATATTTCACTTAATTTCAAACCTTGTAAAGTATTGCCATATTGCATTTTTGAATGTATTTCACGATAGAATTTAAAAAATGCATTATGACAGTATTATCAATCTTTTGAAGAAAGCCATTGGCTGTTTTAAAGCTGGTCAATTTTAAAGTTTACATTGAAGCATCTCAATCATGATATGCAGAGAATGCAGTGAGTAGTCAATAGAGTTTTAATTAATACTTTAATGTAATATGTCATTTTTACAATATGTTTTATAACGAGACTAAATCTATCATGAACGTTTAACAATAGATTTTAATAAGAGTTTGTATTTTTCAAAATACAGTTAGTTCCGTTTATAAAACTTAATATTATCAAGAAAACTAAAGATCCGTCACATATGCAGCGTATTGTAAAACGTCTTACATACTAAATGATATATAGTGATAAGTATAAGTTGTCCTTCTGAAGATACTAAGTAAGTAAATTTTCTTTTGATAGATTCCCAACGGATTAAAACAGCATTTATTCTAATATACATTTGCACTTTCTGCAAATTTAAAATTTTGTTGGGAAGAAAGGTGTTTATTGTTTGTGTCAAAAGTACAAGAGATGCATTGTATTTAGAGATGACTTAACAAAGAAACAATGCAAGTCGTTAACTAGCAAAAATTGACAGCAATTCTACAATCATCTGTGACAAGGCAAGTCATATTATTCTGATTAAAGTATACACAATCTCTTGTTATCTGTCAATTAGTTTTTTTCTAATCTTGCTTTGTACTATTGTGCTTAACTAGTTTATTTTGAAGTGAAAGAAAGCCCACCTGTAATTGAGCAAAAAGAAACTTATTTATTTATATTTAGTCCATTCTGAAAGTATAAGCAACCGAGCTAAAACGCTTAGTATTTGAAGTTTGTCCTTAACCACTCGAATATTTTAACTCCTTCTAAAATCATTGATCCCTCCATGCAAATTTTCTGACAAGTGTATGTTTCTGTAAATGTTGCTTTGTTTTTGCGCACACACACACACACACACACCGTGCACACACGCTTGTAAACTCTGAAATGAGACAATGTCTAAATATAAGCTTCCTTTATTATTATTATTATTTTAATTGAAATATAGCTAGTTTCCGTTATAAAATTTACAATGCGGATTATGAAGTAGAAATTATGAAAAGTTTCTTTTTAACAGTCGTGTTGGTACTCAATAGTAAAATGACAGATATTTTCATAGTGCAATGTTGTCAACAAATCATTCTCTAAAACAGATGGGAAATATTTCTGTAAAAACAGCTATAAATAGGATCAATGGTAAGTAACTTTGAAATTTAAGTAAAGGTTAAGAAACGTTTTAAATTTAAAAAAGTATTTTATTTTATGGGCCTTACTTTTACCATTTTTCAAAGTGCCATGCAATCGTATGTTGATACAAAATGTCAAAAGGTAATTGAAATAAACCTGCATAGTTCATAAACATGACTTAACAAATTTATATATATCTGATTATATGTGCGTGCTCCTTTCTTGCATTGATTTTCACATATGAGTTACACGGACTCTTGTAAAGATTTGAGGTGCGCAAATTGTAATACAATAAACCGATATTAATTACTTACTCTATACAAGTGTTATCAAATATTTGCCTGCAGTAGTGCGCAAGAATTTTCTCTGTTCTGCACGCTTGCCTCTGATGAAACTAAATTGCTCTCATTATCGGACAGTATGATTAACGCATCGTAATATCTGTTCCCGTTTTCAGACATTCTTACTAATGAGTCAATAATTAAGCAAGTCTGCAGTTTTTACTAGAGCAAGTTACACACAGTTAATACATACTAATAAGTTTTATATACGTTACGTCAAACATATTGTTTAAGTTATATATATATCATTAACCTTTCGTACATGACATTTTGAAAATAAATCCTTGAGAAGTAAAATAAGGAAATCCCTGATTGGAAATTTTTCTAATAAAATAGATTTACAGCACTCTATGTTTTTGATTTCTTAAACCCGATAACTAAATACATTTAAGTTTTCAAGATCTTATAAACAATGAATTTTTTGTTAATCCATCAGACTATGTAGTAAAATTGAAAAAGTAAAAAGATATTCGAAACTAAGATAAGTAAACGCGGAAAATTGGGATTTTTCTGCCAGAACAAGCATAAGTTATATATATATATATATATATATATATATATATATATATATATATATATATATATATATATATATATATATATATATAATAAACAAGGAAACAATTTTTGTTTAAATTCATTTTATCTGATAACATTGTATGATGAAAAAGTTTGCCTTATCGAGTCGGCATAGTTGATAATAGTGACATATATATTTTTATTATTTTAACTGGTCTTTAAAATCTACGATTTTAACTTAAGCGGACGATTGGAAATTTAAAGAGATGATCTCTCCAAACCAAGCTAAATGCAATGTGGTACCAATTGAAACCCTCTCGTTTGTGTGGATCAAAAAGTTTAATTGAATAACTTACGTTTTTCATGAACCGACAACAGACATATCTCTTAAACGAATAAATAAGGGGGATTTATCACGTGTAACGCTTGTTTTCCCCATCATAAATAAATAAGGAGTAAAAGCTGTGTTACTTTCTTTGTGTGTTTAAGCCATTAGACAAAAATTCGGATAGTGTAAAAATATTTAACACACTGTAAGAACTCTATAACAGCCATTCTTAGATGTGCTTGTCTCTCGGTCCTTTATTACAATATTCTTTAAATCAGAATTTGTACAAAGTTAAGAAAGGTTGGTAATAGTACTCCACACACACACACACACACACACACACACACACACACACACACACACACACTAAAATGACGTTATGAATTAGAGTTATAAATATCGTTTAATTCATCAACCATTTTGAAATGAATTTGACAGGGTATAAATTAAAAATTATATTATCTGTTATATCATCGTCTGAAGGTCTTGTTATCATTGTCATATTATCGATGAACTCTCTCGTTATGAAGGGCAAAATCACATAGTCCTCTACTGTTGTTTTACAATACCAATGTCATTATGCTATCAATTACTTAAAGGAAATATCAAGTGATCGTTTTATTAAGTATTAAGCGTGTTCAATTTCATAATTTTACAATAGTATATACATGACCAATCATTAGAAGCGTGTGAATTTAGTGACACTAGCGTTTTGAATATTGACCCCGTAACCTACCACGTAATAAAACAGCTATCGGTCTAACTCATATGAAAAACATGCAACTGGCAGCAACTGAACTTACAAATGCATTGACATCTTAGATATAACAAATTAAATGCAACTAGACCAAGAAAACAGATTTGCGATATGTATTTTTAATTGACAATGTTTATGTATGTATGTATGTATGTATGTATGTATGTATGTATGTATGTATTTGTTGTTTTGTCGTTTTATGTCGCTGTCAATAATATCAGTGTGCTTTAACTTGTATTGCTTTATACACTGAAGTTTGATATTTTATAAATAACTACGGACTCCAGGCGGACAACACGGTCATAAACAACTAGATGTTCCCTAACCCGGCAAGGAAAAGGCAAAAACGCATTTTTGAACAGGTCCTTAAAGTAAAATGCCGACAAGAAAACGCTGCGATATATTATACTCAATTGGTAGTCAAACATTAATTAGATGCGTTTTATTGTCGATTTTTGTTGTGTAGTTCTGGACCATTCATAGCCGCAAAGATAAAATGAAATGAAATGATATGAAATAAAATAAAATAAAATAAAATAAAATAAAATAAAATAAAATAAATAAAATAAAATAAAATAAATAAAATAAATAAAATAAAATAAAATAAAATAAAATAAAATAAATAAAATAAAATAAAACAAAGCAAAGCCAAGTAAAGCCAAGCAAAGCAAAGCAAAATAAAATAAAAATAAAAATAAAATAAGTAAATAATAAAATAAAGTAAAATAATAAATAAAGTAAAATAATAAAATAAAGTAAAATAATAAATTTTTTTTTTAAATTTAAAAACTTTAGATTTAGCGGAATGTGGACAAACTGGTCATAGTGACTTTAAGAGGTTATTACAAGTTTTTTGAAAACGTGAATATGTTTGAATCAAGGATAATTTCCCTTTTTTTATCTTTTAAATTATACTTAATGAATCTAAATAGGCGGTCGTCAGCTTTTTTGCCTAATAACCAAGTACGAGATATCTAAATGCAAACAACTGTGGACCTTTGTCAAGTGACAAGAAATCTGCGCTGCTTTCAATTTTTTTTATCAAATTCATCGGCTGTTTTTAATTGGTCTTGACAGTGCCGTGTACGATTTTATAGACTCTGTATGAAGTACTTCTAATTGGTGCCCAACATAAATTTGAAATGGGTACTTAAAATGTCCCCTGCTACTTCTGTCTGACCTTGAGTAGTCCGTTTATACTTTAAATACTACTTTTACTGTCCGTTTACAATGAATCAAATCAATCTACAAAATATGCAATTTTATCTTACTTGTATTTACGACCGTACATTATGTATTGCAGTTTACTGTTTTTTTTAATCTTTCTTTTTGTTCATTTCTCCGCTGCTGTTTCAGACGTTTCGTTTTTAAGACATTTTGTTAAAAAAAGTTTTAATGTAAGCTCAAGGTCAAGTTTTTAAGGATTTAAACAGGAATGAATGTTTAGATGTCAAGTGATTTTTAAAATATAATGTCATTGAGTGATAGGGATTATATATCTTGCTAAGTTACGTATATATATATATATATATATATATATTATTGAAAATTATATGAATATACAGCATGATCGATTCACCAATAATTGTTCAATATCAGGCGTGGTGTAAAATTTCATTAAACACAAGCTTTGAGAAAATGATCGGATTTTTCTTTTAAATAGAATGCATATTAACATAGAAGGGTCATGACATTTTAATCAAATTTGTAGATTTTGACCTAACGTTCTCCGATATTATTCACTTTCGGTTCTAGGGTTTTTCCGTACATCCGACATGATCCGTGCGCATGCTCCAAGCTCATAATTACCATCGTAAAACTCTGACCAACCGGTCAGAGGATTCCGTTTATTTACAGCTAAAAGAAATGAAATTTTAGAAAATGAATGTCACGGATCGTGGTTAGAAGATATCTATTTTTAAAAAAATATATTTTTAGAAAATCAAAAAAAATTCAGAAAATTGATAACCTTAATGCAGCTTTAAATAAATAACGAGTGGCAAGGCTAAGTGAGACTAACCTTATTCAGGACACTAGTATTGCAACAAATATTGGACATGTTTAACTTTACGTTACCTTTGAACTTTGAAAAACCTCAAACATTATTGACAATGAGATAAAGGTTTTTTATCAGAGTGTCGGGGTTTCTTTTAATTGGATGACTCATATCCTGAATTTAGAGATTTGCAGCATTTTTAATAATAATAATAATAATATAATAACAAAAATTAATAAATACAAAAATAAATAAATAATTCTATTTTTCACCTGTTTACATTACATTTTTTCTGCACTAAACTCAAATTTATTCTAATTAACACGTGTTTCTATGTTTTTGAAAGGTAATTAAGTAACGTCATGTACTACTATTTAATACTCTATTTATTTTTAGCTCAATAACTTCATCCTGCATAATCCGTATTTGATCTTACTTTCTAACCAGAATACTAGAATACTATACCCTATTTTCAGGGACCTTTTAAACTTTAGAGTTGACGGTATTTGCACTTATGTCACTGGGATACGGAAATGATGTTAAGCAGAACAGGTAATGATAATTAAACATTATACTGTAATAATCAAGAACTACAGGTGTAATTTTATTTTCCTTGAAAAAGTACCAGGTTTACATAATTCATTGTCCTGTGAAATTCCTGGACATAAAATTCTCATTGTGCACATTGTTTACATTATAACAATCATGACTGTTTGAAACAACGGTTCCCATTGCATTATAATAATTCTTGCATTCAACCTGCAACCCCTATTTCATATTCAATTGGAGTCTTTTCTTAGTTTACTGTTTTGACCGTTAGTAAATTCGGATTCTAAATGTTTAATTCAATTTGTGTCCATCTATTCCGGTATTCTGTAGATCCTATAGACTTTCTGATTCACAAAACCATCCAAATCCTTAGAACATTAAGCTGATCAGCATTAAGAAACAGACCTAGTGTGGTGTCTGGGCATTTGCTATAGACATTTATGATTCTAGAGACACCAGTGCAACTCTAGATAAGGAAGCGATTGAAAAATCGACAAATTAGTCATATTTGACTTGCCAATTGGTAGTGCGCTGATGATTCTGTCTTAAAGCTACGTTCATTTTAAGGCTAGGTAGAGCATAACTTACGTTCTGTAGATAGGTATTTCTTTTATATCAAATATTTTATAATAAACAACAATAATTTTAAAATGGTTACGTCGACAATTGTTTCATGATAAATATACGTTAAGGATCAATTTTCAGCTAACAGAATTGTTCGTTTGAGCTTTTTTTTACAAACTAATGTGACTTTATTTCGATTTGACCATAAAAGAAGTAGTAAATATTCATCAGTCACAGCTTAAAATAAATAAGCTATCCTTTATTTTGAAGTCAGACTAGAATAAATCGAACTCGAGTAACTTTGATACAACAAATTTCAATATAATTCACTAGTTGCAATTGAGTCTATCTGCGTGGTGTTCGGCATCGATCATTAAGTTGTACTGAAGTCTTAACAATCGGTTCTTAGCGGCTTAGGGAGCTTATCTGTAAAAGTATATTACAGGTTAATGAAATATAACATGCACTGAAACAAGCTCCGAACAGCGATCAAAATTTGTACCTCTTTTAAAACGACATACGAAGCTAGAAGGTTGACGCTGTTTCGGAGCTTGACACTGAAAATTTTTATTGAGCAATAGCGTACATTTTTAATAAAATAATGATGAGCGGCTTTTTGGGTTACGTGTCATGTGCTTCTTTTGAATTGTATTATTTTATAAAAAATAATGCAATTAATGAAAAAAGATTACCTGTAGGAATTAAGTTTTTAAGTAAAAGTAAGACTTTAAGCAAAAATAAATTCAAAATCTACCTTATTTAATCAAAAATGATAAATGAAAAGTTTTGAATTTTTATTTAAAAAAATACATGTCCTCTGTTAAAACGACATACGGAGCCAGAAGGTTGACTCTGTTTCGGAGCTTGACACTGAAATTTTTATTCAGCAATAGTGTTCATTTTCAATAAAATAATGATGAGCGGCTTTTTTGGTTACGTGTCATGTGCTACATTTGAACTGTTAATGAAAAAAGATTACCTGTAGGAAATAAGTTTTAAAGCAAAAATAAATTAGAAATACTCTTATTTAATCAAAAATGATAAATCAAAAGTTTTGCATTTTTATTAAAAAAATACATTTCCAAAAGCTGTACGATTTGGACCATTCTATGTAAAGAACAAAATGAAACAATTGGTGCCTTGTTGGTAAAGGGTCTGTTTTCTGTAAAAATATAAAATGTGTTTAAGATACTATAATGTTTGTTTATTATTATTATTATTATTGTCATTATTAAGATGCTTGGACAGTGAAGTACAAGCTAAGTTTCCACGGCTTTCTTTACCTAATGCTGATGTTATTACATAAAACCATTTTTAACACACATATATAAATCACTACAAAAGTGTTGCATACATGTATAAACATATTAAAACACAGGTGGAAAATAAGACACGTATCAATCAAAATATTTAAATTGTCTTCAAACAGGTGTAGGATGATAAATCACGTGGTTGTAAACAAAAACAATGTTCTACATAATACTTCCTGTCGTCTGATCGTAATATGAAATATTAGGTCAACATTTTGATTAATTCATGGTAATTTTTCTTATTGTATCTCTAATTCTTTTTATTTTTACTTCTATTTTTCGCCAGTGATTTGAAGCGGAATATAGTTTGATTCTACAAACTTTACATATCAACAAGGCTGTAAATTTCTAAATGTAGTGTGGGGTGGAATGGAGAAGTATATATATATATATATATATATATATATATATATATAGTGAGATACGATTTAAGTTTGAGTTTCGTTTTAATGGACCCACTTGAAATTTATGGCCCTTGGAAATTAAAATTTCAAGTACAAGTAATCGTAACATGTGGGGGCATTCGTGTCCTTCTGACACATTCTAGTTTATCATATGTCCTGTCAGTTTGTCCATTATTCTTGTTGCGTATTTTTGAATTTGTAGTTATTGTTTTTCTTATTAAAATTCATGTTATTCAACTTGAAGTCCCTTTTTTATCACGAATATATCCACGAGATATAAGCATTTACTTGACAACGGAAATGCATGTAATTCGTGTGTAAAATTATATAACTTATCTGTTTTAGTATTGACATTTATTAAATAAATTAACGAAAGAACTTGCTGACACAGAAAATGCTTGAAGTACCATTGCTTTGCATAGTTTACTTGCTCGAATTAACACACACTCAATCAGGGGTTGAGCCTAAAGACAAGAGATTGAACTATAAAAAAAGACAGAAAATAGGAAAATCGTGTAACTTTTGTGAAAAAGAGTTAAGGCTGATTTGATAAACACCCTTAAAATAAACAAACTCTTAATCCAACAGGTTTAAAAAGTGGTGTAGTTGGAGAGGGGGGGTTTCTTAAAGTTCTATTATCAAACTACTGGACACATTTCTTGTTTTGAGACTATGTCTGCTACAATTTCGTGCTTTTTCTTTTTATTCTATCATTGTTTCTGTTATTATTTTTTTTGTATCATGGTTTTATTGGTGGTTATCATGAACAAATTTAGTGACAAATGTCTCCTTACTTTTTGCCCGTTAATAACCCGTCTATTTTATAATGTTTTTAAATTTATTCATGTAAAAATGCAATTCAAACTCATAAAAACCTGAAATTATCAATAAAAAAACAGTTACTTATGGTGATTATATATAATAATAGTCTCAAATGCCATATCACTTATAGAAACAACGTAAACATTTTTTTTTTCACAATAACACTAACATAATTTGTTTTTCGACAGTTTGTATCTTCATTACCGTCAACTCAATTACCAGTGTTCATGGAGACAATCCCGTATCTAATTAATAACTTTGTGAAAATAATAAAGTGTAAAAATATTTTGTTTTTAACCACAAAATTGATACGTTTACCTTTTTATTTTACTATTTTAAGATGAAATGAAAGAAGGCAATTTTTCTTTCTAATTGTCTATCAAACACAACTCCTTTAAAGCAATGATAATTGACAATCATTAAACACCATTGTCTTGTTAGCATGTCAAGGTGTCTGTTCAGCAACATCATAGGTAGAATTATGGATGTGATTTATGGTTTAAAACCACTGTCTAAGATTAACGTCAAGTATATATATATATATATATATATATTATAAACATAATAAAAACTAATAAAACAGCATTGGAACTCCAAATAAAATACCATCAAGCGACTAAGAATAAATCAGAATCGTTATTATTGCATAATATTCTTTTTTATATTGGAGACGTTCGCAAAACTCGGGTTAATGTACAGGTGAACAAACATACTTTACACACAAGAACAAATTCAATTTTTTATGTTATAAAAAGTGACTGTTCCAAAAAAGGATTGTAATTTGTGAGTGAAAACAAACTTTACATCAGTCACCGCATTCAAGAACACAGGACAGACAAATAGTGATAAGGACAAAATAACATAATACACTCAAAATTTAAAGAAGCAAAGAATAATGTAACTGTTTCTCTCTCAATTTAGCTGTGCTGGATTGGGTTCATAAACTTTGGAACTTTGGAATTATTAATTTTCGACTGTTCGGCTTATGGTTTTTAATCACTCAACTTTTTTTGGCCCCAAGTGTCACTGGTGAAGAATGAATTTCCGAAATGTGCACATATGGCACATCAAAATAACAGAGTTATTTTGTTAGATATTTAGAAACATAAAGCTGTAAACTCTTAAGATATACATAGAACTTTCTTCCACTTGAGATTTATAAAATGAATGTTCCTTTAAAAAATCGGATTCGTTATTATTACGTAACTCTTCGTCAAGTTTCATTCTTGATAAGTTCAGTTCGTCGTCATTAGTTAAAAGTCTTAAAAACAGAAAGGAGAGGAAACAATAAAATCATATACGACCAATCCATAGCAATTTGGTATGAGGTATAAAATAATAAACTTTAATACAATGTAATTTTATTAGCTTAAGCATGAGTTATGAGAGAAGAAAACTAACAAAAAGACCAATTATTATAATACATGTACACTCATAGACACCAACACACGGTCCTAATGCACGGTTATTTAGGTTATCATGTTTCAAAAAAATTGTTTAAAACAGATCTGTTTGTCGTGAAATGTAAACAAACGTTGACCTTTAACTGGCAAAAATGAGCGATAAAAATGCTCAAATTGTGTGTTAGTCAAATGTTTTTGTCTTTGATTTTATTGGAATTGTACATCGATCAGTGCATAAAAATTGTCCAATAAGCATAATTATAACCCGATGTGTAAGTCTTGTAGTAATATCTCATGGTAGTAGTAATGCGGCTGAAACTCAATCTAGTATAATCATTTTCATAAACAAACTAGTTCATTGTACTCGGTATTATCATGTAACCAGTCAGATTCTGTTGCCAATAGCCTAGCTTTCTTTGCTGTCAACAAATGGAATATCCACCGAGGAAGAAATTGACCTTTTGGAATACTCCCAATGCTATTGTGATGTTCATTTCAATCAGCGATTCTAGTGATAACTGTCAGTATACATTTATCTAGAGATAGCATTTTTTTCGCGAACTTGATTCCAGATGCTGTTTGTTAGTTTTCAAATCATATTATTATCACACACACACACACACACACACACACACACACACACACACAGTATTACATTGCGTGTTACCGACGATGGAGTAATAAACGGTTTGTTAGTTAGTGTTTCATGTCCAAGTCAGGAATTATTATATCATAGCAGTCTGTTTTATAGACATTGGTGAACCAGAGACAAGAGAAAACGGAGACACACGCCATGCAAGCTAACGCGCTATGTCGCACTAGAAACCGATATGATGCGCAAGAACACTCAACCGACGCCCCACTTCTCGAGTTAATGCAATACAAATGTTTGAGTTATCAAAGTATTAACATTGCTGTCGTTTTAGTTAAAAGTATGAAAATGACGTCAAACTCATAAAAGCTAAAATAAGTACAAATCATTGTAGATATGATTTATAGTGCGATACCCGTCACGCGCGTTCAGTCTTGCATATATGCAATATATATTTAAATCTTATACTGATCGGGATTTATTCTTATGTAAAGAGATTTATAAAACCTTCATGGGGATTTGTTTAATAATATTTGATATTTGAAAAAAATATCATAATTAGTATATTTCTTTAAGATATACATAGTCAAAAATAATTTAAAGGTCAATTTGAGCAAAGGTCCATCCTTCATTATATAGAAACTCCCCACACCCAATTATTTATGGTACAGTGACCTAGAATTCTTTAAGTTAACGCTTTTGTTGCGAGTTCGGATACGATTCAATAACACGTAATTTAACATTTAAATTTAAGAGAAGTCCAGATGAGATTTAAATTTAAAATTTAAAATTATGTTTAAGTTAGTCCAGATTGCGTTTCCTGTACATTGAAAGGTTTTTAGGTCAATTTTAAAGATATGTGGATTAGGAACAAACTTTGTGATAGAAGATCAATATACAGAGTCGTGAGATTTTATTAATAATTCAGAGTCAAAAGTTTACTCATATTTAAAATTCTATATTAATCATGGTAAGTATTATATATATTTGATTTTGAAATTAAAATTTTTAACTTAAGTTGTATGTTAAAATTTGAATTGGTACTGTAAAGTTTAATTTTATACCGACCTTTTCATACTTACACACATAGTTGTAATATCTTTATATAGCTTTTGTTAACACAGTCAAAAAATAGATTATAAAGTGTTACGGCTTATATACGTCATTCATAAAGTACATATTTAAGTTGTGTTTTCAGTTCGATAGTACGCTACCCACGTGTTCTATAGTAATATACTATGTCCAATACCTATGCCGCAAGCTTTAAATCCTGGGAGGTATACATGTATATAGAGTATGAGTATTGAATCCTTGAGAATTAGAAAAGATGGTACAACCATTGATCGTAAAGTACATGGGTACCAGGTAACGCCATTCTACAAGTCCTACATTTTGCATAACTCCACCAGTTTTTTTTTTTACTTCCTTCTTGGCTAAGATTTATATTAGTATTTTAATTCAGGGTTAACTATTCCAATATTGTTATTGGAGTTACGACAAAACTTGGCAAAAACAGGAAACAACTTTTCTTCAGCGAAAACATAGGATACAAGCCTTGTTTGGTATTTTAGCGTAGCATAAAGAATGATACTAGTACCAATATTTTCGATATACCATAGTTTTTGTACGTAATATTAGCGATACTATTGGTTGACACGAAGTAGTAACGTCTTCAGTGAAACTCAAATTCACTTGATCTTTTGTTATTTATTTATCAATTCATATATTTATTTTTTAACCGCGAATATTGATGAACTATAAACGACAAAACATGTACACGAATAAAACATAGTTAATTGAAACTACGAACACGTGGCAGTAAATAAATCTGTATATCTGATATTATATACCATTTATGTGCACAAAAAGTCTAGAAAAAAGACCTCTTAACATTTAAACGAGAATGCTCATCATTTGATGTATGAGAACATATAGATATTCATATAAGCCAAAAAAAAACTTATCATAAACTGTTCATTTAATCTTTATCTAGTCTGTCACCATGAAAACTTCAATACCATAATGCAGATTCCACAGCAAGCAACTAGACGTCCCTAGTTTTGTAACTTCAAGACAGTTTAATAACTGGAAAGAACGTTTGTCATTGCTTAAAACAATGTATACACAATCTATATTTAGTTTTGTTTATAAATAAGGTGACTTATTAATGTACCATATGCGTGTCAGGCGCACAAATTAGTCAAGTGATTAGAAGGCGATACACTGCCAATAATGGCAGTCACAAAGAAAATATTACACCAAAGAATTGGAGACATACCATAAACATTTAATAAGGCCGCTGGTGATAAAACTCCTGACTTTGGACGTATACCTGGCATACTGACAAAATGATGCCCATTTGTGCACTTCAGTAAAATTCTTTATTCTTCAGTTGAGAAATTTTAAAATTTAAAGTTTACCTAATATAAATACTTTTTCTATGTAAAGGAGAATAGTTATTGATTTCATTGTACCTGATTCATTTTAAACTACGTCCAAAGCAACCTGTTATAACAGACAATGAAATAAATGTTGATTTAAACTTTTTCTAAAATAAAATATTAGTTATATATGAAATACAAATTATATATATTTAAATATATATATCTATATACTATCTGCAGCTTTACAATAAGTGTAATATACGCGTGATAGAGAATTTTCATATAATATTGTAGATTATAAATGGTGACGGTGAACAGCTTATTTAAGGCGGGATATAATACGATTAGCCTACCAGTCTGCATTCTACTGCGGTCGGATTCATATCTTGAAGTATTATAAAATACAAATAGGATGTCGTCCTGGGGATACGGACCTGAAACTGGTAAGTCATTAAAATTTTAATGACAATGGTAATTAGAAATTAAATTTAAATACATTACTTTTATTTATGTATTTTTTTAATTTTTAAAATATTTTTTCATAATTTTTTTTAAAAGTTTGTTACTTGAATTATTTCAATGTAAGTATACGTCGGCAAAATTTTCAGTCGGAAATTAAAATTGTAATATAAAAATTTAATAGGATATTTAATTTTAAATTTAATTATTGTTAACTTTAATGCAAAATTAATTTATAGAAGAGATATTTTAATATCATTTAATTTTAGCATATAGACAGGATACATGAATATAATTTCTATAAAAAACTTATTAATTTATATGAAAAGCATTTCAAAAACCTAAACCGTAATATCCGGAGATGTTTTTGCAACATTTTTGGCTATATACACTACAATATTTAGTTTCAGTTGATATCTTATCTAATTTTAAATAAGGCAAATAAAATTTGACATTTTTATCAGGGTTTTGTTTGTTGAGCAGATTCTTTCGTTAAGATAAATTTTAAAGTATTCAACCTCATGCGTCTGACTTAAGTACATAAAACTCCCGCTAAGTAGAATTTTAGCTTAATTAAATTAACATTGTGTATTAACCTTATGTGTTTCTCCTTATTTATTAAATTTTATGAAATTTATTAAATTTTATGAAATTTATTAAATTTTATGAAATTTATTAAATTTTATGAAATTTTATCTTATGAAAAAGTTATTAGATACAAATTATTAGCACGTTAAAAACTATTTTTTTTAAAAATAAGCCACGATGCAATATTAAGTTTAAACTTATTTACAGGAAATAAACATCGTCAGTTTTGCAAATAAAATTTATTGTATTATTTTTATCGAAAACCTAAAAAGTGGTTGTTAATTATCTGTAAAACAACACTACAGTAATCAGTCGGTAAAGTGCTCGAAGCAGTAAGAAGCAAAATACAGAATCAAACCTTAGCATGGTCTTTTAGATACATTTTTGATTTCATTCATTTCAGAAGATAATTACAACTTATTTGATTTACGCTACAATATATAATAAACATACAGTGTCAATATATACAACAAATACCCCGGTTTTCAAGTCCTACTATGGGACATGACATAGCCATTGGGTCAAGGTAAGCGTTTGCAACTTGGTATAGTGTCGATGTTGGCGTTGGCGAGCTTGCTATTGTATAAAAGGTGGGCGTTTCTCTGGTATAAAAGTAGGCGTTGACTTAGTCTTGAGATAGGCGTTGCGCGATTAAAAGCGCATTGCATGTTCATATTCTAGAAGTGAGCTTACCTCTAATGTTCCGTTTATCGATCGATCGATAGAACGATCAACCAATCAATAAATAACTACCAGGGGACAGTGTAGGCTTTTAAGCATGTACAAAGCATTTAAGAATGGCTGCAGATGGTATCAAATTAAACGTTCAACACAAGAAGTTGTTATGGTTGGTTGGTTGGTTTGTCGGTTGAATTGTTTTTTCGTCACATCAGCAATTTTTTCAGCCATAATGAATCTCAATGATTAATTTAAACTAAGGTTTAAGTAATGCTTAAGTGATCAAGTGTTTCTGATATGCAATGTACCAGTGCACACATACATTGACCGTAAGAGTGCTAGTCACAATGTCACAGATAAACATCACAGACCTTTCAGTCCGTTTTACTGGTACTGTACCAACTAGGAAAGACCTATCAAAAGGAAACCGTCTGCCTTACGGTAGACCGCGGTTGAATCGACATCGGTGAGATGAGACACCTAACTCTTGAAACACCCGGCTACTGAGGCCCAAACATTTATGTTTGATTAAAAATGTCGTGTACAAAAAAAAAAAAATAATAAATAAATAAATAATAATAAATAAATAAATAATCTAGAAATGGTTGTCTACACGGTATCAAATCATGCCAATGTCTTAAACCTTGAAATTAATTGTAAATTCATGCAGGTCACATGACCAGCCTAACGGAGCCTATATTCATGGTTCAGCATAATGCTAAATAAATTACATGTATTTTGATTTGTGTCCGATTTGTTTACTTTCTTCAATAATTATTTTATTTATTTATTTATTTATTTATTTATCGATATGACGTTTTACAACTTATACACCATATGTATAAAACCTGTCAAGTATTGTACTAGGTATTATGCAATTTTAATCAAGCGAACATGGTTAAGAGGTCGATGCATCACTCATTGCTCTCGATTGTTCGCGTGGATTACAACTTTACCTAAATAGGAATAGTTTATACGCGTAAATGCGCATTTTATTCAGAATTTTGTCCTAGGATTCGCATAAATTTTGAATTATAAGCAGTTGAATTGTCATTTCGAGGCCAATCAGTATATATTTTAAGGTGCTGATTGAACATGGATCTGAATAAAACGCATGATACACTTTGATACAAATTACTTAAAATTCTTATATATAAAGGCATTTTGTCTACAAACATTGTCTGTTAAAAGTAATGCAATTAATAATCAGTTACATTCACATTGAACGATATACAATCATTCAGGATTCGATAGGATAATGAAAATTGCAAATCAACAACTGGCATTCTTAACAAGCAACATGCAATTCCTTGAACTTATGGCGACCTTGACCTTAAAACTCTTACTTTCTGATCATTTGCTAAAGCCAATAAATAAAGAGAATGTAAAGTACTTCTTTGCATTTTTAAGTAACAGGAAAATGTAGGCATTTTATGCACTGGGGTCTATGGATCTTAAAAAGTCCGTTTTCCTCTCTCTCTCTTTTTTTTTGAATACACTATAATTATATAATATTCTTGTAAGTATAACCATCGCAGATTTAAGTGATTTGGAATAGGGCGTTGTATGTTCTGACATTCATAACGAGGCTAGCAAATTCCAGGATAAAGGAGGAAACTGGAGTGGCAGCAGAAAACCATCGAACGGATTTCAGATCGAGGCTGTGAGAGGACCCTTGACCTCGACCTTGCACTAAGACATTTTTAGATAGTGATCTGAATTGATTTTTAGACGAGAATTTAATGTTTCACATCGATTCGACAACGCTAAACACGGAAACTCTCGTCCATCGAAATTCCTGTCAGTTTGTAGATTTGACAATTGTACTTTAAAATATGTAAAATTTTAATGTTTTAATTTTTTGAAAAAAAGTGCGTCAACATTACATATTTCTGAACTGATAAATTTTACGCGTTTAAATGTTCAAGTTATATCTAGTATTTTAAACAAGAGGTGAGTTGTTAATCAAACTCGGTGTTATTTTTAAGCTAACTTCTTCTTCTTCTTCTTCTTCTTCTTTTTTTTTTTTTTTTTTTTTTTTTTTTTTGAAGCATAGAATGAGACGACTTATAAAATATAATTGATATGGACCAAAAATGCCAAAAATGCCAATAACTGGCTACAATAAACATAATATTTTTAAAAATGGAAACACGGGTGTCTGTCCAGCAGAAGGGTTTTCTCCTGCATTTATGTCAGCAATTACCTTTTTCATAAATTTAATGAATTAATGTTTTACTCAAGGACAACGTGTTACTAGGGCTTTTGAGAAGAATGGAGTGGAATTTTGATGTTATACGCCTCAGCCACAATTTCCTTTTTTATTTTGATGTGGTAAGTTCTGGACTCCTTAAGGAAAACGGAGTGCCCGGAGAAATCCACAAACCTTTGGAAAGCAAACAGGCAAAATATCCTTTAACTAGGACCTGAGCGGGCAATATTGAACCAAGGCTGTGAGAAACACCGTGAGCCGTATGCGCGTGCTGTGGACAACTTGGCCCCTGAGACCCTTAGAAACATTTGATTTATTGGCTCACTATATTTGAAACTAGCTACATCTCTCCAAACACAGTGTTCAGTTATTTTTAAATAAACATTTTATCAATTTTTTTTTTAATTATTTATAAAGTACCATTTTTACAGTAGCCGTATAAGAGTTTTCCGTTAGATCTTATCACTGCCTAATCTTTAACATGTATCCTGAGTAGAGCGTTTTCTTCAGAATTACTTTTCTTTTGAAAAAGTTTATAAATTACATACACTGGCTGATCTTAAATTGTTGTCGCAGAAAAATTAAGAATTATCTCATTTTATTATTGATTTTTATGCAACTTACACATAATTTATTTGTGTCTGCTCAAAGATAAGTCTGGTGAAACAGTACGTTGGCATTTGATTGGATGAATATCCAGATCTATTACCAAGATACACCAACAAAGATCCTATCGAATAATGGGCTTATAAGTGAATAGTGATTGATTTTTCCTATTATTTAATAGGATTGTGTGCAAGGTTGGTAAGAAGATGAAAAGTTTAATCATCTCTGTGTCTTGATAACACTAAATTTACCTCTCAAGAAATCAATTTGCTTCCATTTTTAAAGTAGTTGAAAGTTCATTTCCATAATTTTTTTTGAAGAAGAAGATTCTGAATGGTCTCTCGTATGGCGAGTCAGCAATAGAGTGTCTATATGATATTTTAACCGTCTTTTGTTTTGAGAGAGAGAGAGAGAGAGAGAGAGAGAGAGAGAGAGAGAGAGAGAGAGAGAGAGAGAGAGCATTTTCTTTTCTTGCTGTTCTCTGCCATGGTTAATTTTGTCCTTAGATAACAATTTGTCAAAGACAAAGTCAGAACTTGGACAGGAAGATAAGTGATGGCTCCTATTTTCAGATGTCGGGTTCAGCAAGTATAAGTCTTAACAGAATGGTGTTTAGTACTGTCACACCTTTATCCTTTAACCTAACATACAGATCGTCAGACTAACACTCCATCATAGTTTCAACCCAATTTTAAGCACACCGCTTAACTAGAATACATAGAAAACATATTAAAGGTACCGTTAACAAGAATTAAATTTTCTCGATTATTTCTATATGGTTAATGGTAGGTAGGAATCTAGAAACCATTTATATCAAATTTTAATATTTCAACAATTTATTACCATTTCTGAATCATGATGACAATTAAGAGGGAGTTAGCCAAAAATGAACGGGTTGTTTCCAAATTTAGAATTTTAGTATGGATTAGTCAATTATTTCTGCAAATAAAACCGCGATATTAAAATTTAAAATTTAAATGAAGCTACTCAGACACATTATGACATGCCCTAAATCTTATCTTCATGAGCTATTTGGATAAAACTTGTAACATGTGACCTTACGAGGTGAAGAACGTACTGATCAAATATTAGCTTAAAGAATTGCATAAGTTTTATTGATATGGTCAAGTATATTGTCAAATATAATAAATTAAAAACTAATAAATAAATCAATAAGTGTAAATAAAAAGAAAAATGTTGACGTCTGGGTTCCGAAATATTCCGATATCGATCAGCCTCGTGATTCTATTACAAGTTGTTTCTGTTGTAATAAATAAAAAAATGTCAGTATAATAACGGTTTACACACACACACACACACACACACACACACACACACACACACACACACGGTGCATCATTTATAATACCCCGGGACGGTGCATCATATGCCCCGTTAATGCATTTACAGGATTTTTAATGTAAATGACGGATAACAACAATTCTAAAAAACGCAAAAGATCTATATCATGTGACGTTCCTGCATAGGCAAAAGTGCTGTTAAAATGGCGCCAATTTTTCAAGTAAGCAGACATTTACACGAATCACCAATGAACACAAAAACAAAATAAAATTTATAGGCAAAAATCCAATGACACGTGTTGAGCCAATTGCTTGTAAATTTCATACTTTGAACTGTTACCAATCACAGTGAGTAAATAAAATGTTTTAAGAATTGATATAGAAATTTTGCTTTTGTTTAAATTATTCCAAAAGTTTTTTATGCTGATGCTTAAAGAAAACAAAATTGTAAGTAGTCTGATTGACCTTAATCCGATGCTATTTCAAGGAGTTAATTGCCAATGGGTCATAGGTCTTTGGTTTATGCCTGGAACGAACTCACTGATTTAGTTTAGTGATAGACAATGACGTTGATTACTTGTCTTATTAGTTGGTATTTTTGGAGGAGGGGGTTGCTATGTTTTGCAATTTTTGAATAGTTGGACAGAAGATTAAACTTAAGTTATCCAAAGCAAAATGTTACCGAAAATGTCTACATTTTTTTTTAATTGTGACCTTGAATTATTTTTAGACGTTAATGTCATTGTCATTGAAACTTTTAGGCATAAGAAGAGGACAATAAAGATTCCGAAGTATTTGGCGGTATTTTTTTTTTTTTTTTTTTTTTTTGAGACTCTGAGAATTTGTTTTAATGTATTAGTTTAAACAATATTTTATTTAGTAATTACATACAAAGAAAATATTTAAATAAACATAAACAAACATATAGAATAGGATTCGGGAACAAGCCAAGTGCTTATATCAACCCGTCTCCATATCTTTAAATTACAATTTTGGGCCGATAAATGTATACTAGTATGTGTATATGGAGATAAAAAAAAACATGTTATGAATATAATAATAAGATAGTATATCATTAAACAAGAAATGAATTAATAAACATATAAATAAATAAATAGATAATAAGTAAACAAATAAATAGATCAATAAATAAGTAAATAATTAAATAAATAAATCAGGTACCATAAAACAAAAATAAATCAAAAAATAAATCAGTTTACCATTAAAACATGATTAAGTGAGAGTAGTTTACTGTTAAACAACGAGTTATATTATCAAAAACGCTTAGTCAGTTCAATATATCTTTGAACAGTTGAAAAAATTTCATTATTTTGTGCGTCGGAAAGTAAATTTGCGTCACCATATAATAATAAATCAGTGGAAACTATTATAACTCTGTTTAAGTTTTGAGATTGTGTTTTTACGAATAATGTTGCATTTGGGACAGTTAAGCAAAAAATGAAAAGTAGACTCCACTTCTCCGCATGAACACCGAGAACTGTAAATTAAATTTTTATCAAATAGATGTTTGGCTAAAGAACTGCATTTCATTCTAAGTCTAGCGTGTTGAATTTGACCTTTGCGTGACCCTGAACAATAAAAAGAAGGAACTTTGGAAGTCATGTCAATGGATTGTTTAAAACCGTAAAGCGAACCATTTCTTACATCTTGGGGATTTCGTTCCAGTCTCTAATGGTTTGGGGGGAGAAATGAATTGTAATGAAAATGTGTTCTACAGCGTGCAGTCAGTAAACAATTGTTTCTAGTGCCGTAACGATGATTATAGTCATTGGGAATAAAGTCTATTAAATAGTCAGGTGTCAGTTCGTGGTACATTTTGTAAAATTGTATTAGTCGATGTTTCTTTCGTCTGTTGTGTAATGTGTCCCATTCAGTCTCTTTGTATAAAAGAAAAATACTTGTCAGCTTCGTACCTCCAGTTACGCTTCTTGCTGCTTCTAAATTAATTTTTCAAGTTGTTCTGTCAAGTTGGCAGTAATATTGTCCCATACTATGTCAGCATATTCCAATAAAGGCCTTATAAAAGTTATATATATTTTTTTCAAGACTGCGACGGTCGAGTTTATACTTAAGTTTTCTCAGGAGCGATAGTCTGTTATTAGCTTTTGATATAATGGTAACTATATGGTTTTTCCAGTACCCATCAGAGGAAAACAATATGCCAAGATGTTTGTGGGTTTCGACTTCGGTTACTGGAGTATGATTCATATAAAGTTGGGGATGAAAGGGCATAGATGTTTTTCGTAAAAATAATCATGGATTCAGTTTTATTGGGGTTAAATTTAACTAGCCATTTTTGAGCCCAGTTGTGTATAAGTTCAAGATCATGATTCAAGATGTCTGCGGCATCGAATGGATCTTCAACAGATATGTATAAAGAAGTGTCATCAGCAAACAGTTTAATTTTACTTTGTATGGAATTGACTATATCATTGATATAAATTATAAAAAGAATAGGACCCAAGATTGAACCTTGTGGAACGCCTGCTCGTATAAATTCCCAGGTTGAGGTTACATTATTGTTAAAAACAACTCTTTGTTGTCTGCCTTCCAAATAACTTTTAAACCACAGAAGTAAAGATCCACATATTCCAATAGACTTTAATTTTTCTAATAAACCCCAATGCCAAACTCTGTCAAAAGCTTTACTTATGTCACAAAATATAACCCTTATTTTTTTGCCATTATCAAGCGCTGTGGAGATGTCATTACTAATATCTAAAAGTTGATTTACAGTTGAGTCACCTGGTCTGAAACCAGACTGAAAAGATTTTATGATAGAGTTGTCCAATAAATAGTTGTTTAAGTATTTATAAACGCAACGTTCCATAACCTTACCGATAATGTTTAACAATGAAATTGGGCGATAATTACTAACATTACTCGGATCTTCCTTCTTAAATACAGGAGTAATATTTGCTTGTTTCCAAATAGTTGGAAATATGGAGTTTTGTAAAAGTTTTGTAAAATATTTACTTAGAGGAACGCATATTATATCAGAAGCTCGGATTAGTAAGAGAGGGTGGATATTGTCCGGACCAGAAGCTTTTGATGCCTTAAGACAATTCATAATATCTTCAACATCCCTAGGAGTGATTTGTAAGTTAGATAATGAGTTGGAAAGGGTTGGGGGTGGTTGATTATTATCACAGAGATAAGTTTGTTTTACAAAAAACTTGTTAAGTGCGTCAGCTTTGTCTTGCTCTTCGCTTATCACTGTATTTTGTAATAAGTAACGGTGGAATAGAGGAAGACTTTTTAATGCACATAAATGATTTAGCAATTTGCCACCAGTTTTTCTCGTCAAGCTTACCAGAACACAATTTTTCAGTCATTTTAATGTAGTATTTTCTTTGGCTAATCTACAAGCAGTAATACATCTATTTCTTCAATTCTTAAAATCAGCCCAGTGAGCAGCTTCATTACTTTTCTTAGCCTTTTTTGTGTCGCCTGACTAGGCGACATATAGGGATTACTTTCGTCGGCGGCGTCTGCGGCGTCCGGATTTCCTTGTCCGGAGCATAACATTGGTGTTGTACGTTCAAATGACTCCAAACTTGGTGTGCATGTTTCTGGCAATGACTCGAAGTGCAGTGCACAAGAACCGCAACTCTATCTTTTCCCGTTTTTGAATTATTTCCCTTTGATTGATTTTTATAGAGCATTTCTTGTCTGGAGCATAACTTTGGTGTAGTATTTTCAAATGACTCCAAACTTGATGTACATGTTTCAGGCAATGACTCGAAGTGCAGTGCACAAGAACCACAACTCTATCTTGTTCCGTTTTTGAATTATTTCCCTTTGATTGATTTTTATGCAGTGTCAGGCGACACATCTGTTTCAAAGAAACATATCTAGTATGAATACGCTTGCGTTTTCTTATTAATTTTCTTAAATTATTGTGCATCCAAGGGCGGTCGTTATATCTAACTGTTACTTGTTTATTTGGTATATGTTTTAAAGCAGCTTCTTTTATAATGTTTGTAATGCGAATAGCAGTATTATTCAAATTATCATCATTTATAAAATCCCAATTAGTATCTGAAAGACTATCCCTATATAATTCCCAGTTAGCTTGGTTGTAAAACCAGATATTAAATGTACAAGCCTGTAAATTCGCCATTATAACATGGCATAAATAAAACACTTACATTTGTTACAAAGCATATAAATCATTCTTTAGAAACATAAAAAGCCAATAATGCTTAAACAAGTCATTGATCGTTTAGTTAAATTATTTGTACAATATGTTTTATGGGTGGAGCAGTCATCAATATTCTCACAAGATTAGTAAACAGAAGTGGTTTCATAAGTAGTAAAAGTAGGGAAAGGTGAAATGTCTCAAGTTATTATTTATGGATCTAATAAAAATCATAAAAATATCGATTGATCAAACTGCATTGGATAAGTCGGTGTGTGGTTTGGGATAACTGGGTTCTATAATAAGACTGCTCAGAAATTTATGTGCAGTGACTGTTCTTTCGCCAAACACTCGGCATTACGAAATGAAACTCGCGGTTCTTTCGGATGGGAACTTAAAATAAACGAGGTTCCGTGTCATGATAAATGTGGCACGATAAAGAACCCTGCTGTATAATGCCATCAGCGCAGCGTACAGACAAAATGTTTGCACTTTCGTCTAAAGTTGGCGACGTCTGGATATAAATGAATATTATTGACTGGGATGTTAAACACAAATACTCAACTCTTACAAATTTATTTTAAGACTGTTTTAAAGTTTTGTCTTGTAAACCATTTACGGTTTATATCTGTTACCAGGATACATTATAACATAATATATAAAGAAGTAAGCAAATATCTAAAAGGAAAACAATAAGCATCAAAGCTTGAGAAAAGAAGTATTACCGAAATATCCACTGCGTGACTGCTAAAACCAGCTGATGTTTCTATACATAACTGCTAAAACCAGCCGAGTGATCCTATATCAGATAACATATACTATAGTTAACGATTAGATAAAAACAGATACATTCCATCAATACCAGTTACTCAGTTTACATTAAACAAAACCGATAAAATAAAAATTATTTGACCTGTCCGTATCAACTGGTTATTTATATCAAATGGAATGTTCAGTTGAAAATGAGCAATGCATAAACTCATTACATTTTATATTGTTTTAATAAAACACATTTTCCCGGGTTTTTTTTTACCAGTCTGGTTGCAAAACATTCAGTGGAATAACAAACTTTGCGTGCAAATCGAAGGCATATTTAAAGTATATTCTTGTTGCGAATCAAGATTCAGTAAGAAGACTATTCCATTTTTATAACAATGTTAAATGTATTTGTATGGATTAGTAAAAAAGAAAAATCTTTAAAAAGCGCACTGTTAATTGAGGCTAAAAAGGTGAAATAATGCATAAAGTTCCAGAAGATTGTAATTATCATACTATTTGTACGACAAATTTACAATTTAAAAACCATCTTTTTTCTACACGTTGACATTACAAATAAAAAAAATATCACCGTTCTTTGTCATAAAATATTGCACTTGCTTTTTTAACGCAAAATACAAATATCTCTTTCATCAATTTAAAAATCGAATCCTTGACCTATGAAAAAGACAGATAATTTTTTTGCTCATGGAGACGCACACATTTTGACCGTTTGGATACAAGAGTTTCTAGGCGAAATCCAAATAATTAGTTTATCTTTTTTATTCTGACGTAACTTTGAAGACGTTTTTATTTTAAGTAATTTTGAAGACCTTTTTATGCAAGCTTTAAAAGGTAAGAACCAACAACGCTTATCTATTTTGTTGGGATATATTTTGGTTTATTCATTTTAAGAAAATTGAATTTAACTTTTAATGAAAAGCAGAAATAAAATCAATATCAAGCATTGATTTGGGTATTAATTTAAGTTAGTTAATTTTCAGTCAGAATTTAATATCCGTTTGCTAATAAAAGTGTCCGTTTGCTAATAAAAGATTTTCTAGAAATAACAGCCTATGCACTTATTGTTTAGGCAATTTTTACAGGTTTTCGACCTTTCTTTGAAGGTAATTGATTTTTTCAAAATGCATCACAAGAAAATGTAGGAGAATAATATTTGCTGACTTCAGAAGAAACAACAAAAACCAAATCTACAAAGCATTTGAAGGGCAAACAGTGTACTAGCCGACATTGTTAAATTCAAACTTTTATGAACTTTTTTCTGAGAATATTGCAATGATATTTTTAGATATTTTAAACACGTGTTAAAATTTAACACATAAGGTGTCGTCTAGGTCGTGCATTATAAACGTGTCATGAATAAAGACTCATTCATTGTTAGGATATTAGAAAATGAATTGCTCATGCAATTTTACAAAGTACTAAATGTCGTATTTCAGAATAGATATGGCAAGAAACGATACAGACAGGAAAAGACATGACTAAAAGTGAATCATAAGTATAAAAAGTATAAATATTAACAAAAATACCCAATGTGCACATTTCGGAATTTTATTCCTCATCAGTATATATACATGAGACAAATGTTCATACAAATTAGTAACTGAGTTGGTTAATCTCGGAATTGATCTACTGTGTTGACCCAAAACTTGCAAATTAGTAAAACCACAGACAGACGCTTACCAATGACATTGGCATTTTGCATAAGACCATGTTAATCTTGTTAAGATGTTTTTTGCTGAAAGAAAACCTTTTCAATTTTTTTCAGAGTTAAGCTAGAAATTGCTAGTAATGTCACGATATAAATTATTAAAAAATTGAACCAATCGAAATCAACATATCGAACGTAATTAGGCACAAGAATGAGAATGAACTATAATTCAGTTCATCTTTATGGATCTTACTTTTTATTTTGTTGATCTCACTGTCATGACATTGATAGACTGAATTTGTTCATAAGTAAAATTTTACAGCACAATTTTTTATGTTGTAATATGTGTTGTTATGAAATTCATAATATATTTTAATGACATTTTACATCGCATTTGATGAGCTCATACCAATAAAATTTGTTTATTTTCACGTTAAAACTTTGTTATACAATTTGTGTTTTTATAAATCCCTTTTCACATTCCAATTCTTATCTGGTTTGTGCACAAGCCGTTATTTGTGCGACTTTCCTTATGCAAGTAATTGATTAATTACCATATATAATTATGGTATAACTATGCTTCCGAGTAAATCTTGACCAGATGTTTTATGATTGCAGAGCATTCTATGGACAAAAACAAAAAGGTATGCAAAATCTGAACTATTCACAAATCTGCTAACAAATTTTTTTGTATTAAATATGGAAAGACGTAAACTACTAACGAGACAAAAAAAAGTCATAAATTTGATGAAAGTTTGTTTAATAACAATTGTGTATTTAACGAAATAAAAAAACAGCAATATATATATATATATATATATATATATATATATATATATATATATATATATATATATATATATATATAAAGAGAATCAATTACGAGTTTGAGGTCGAGATGGGGAAATTCCGATCGACTGGTCAGATTTTTCATCTCAAACGAGGCTCAGCCTCGTTTGAGATGAATAAAATCTGACCACGAGATCGGAATTTTCCCATCTCGACCTCAGACAAGTAATTGATTATTTTTCTCGCATATAATTTACGAAAAAAAATACCGGAATCCCTTCTAGAACGTTGCAGGATTTTGCTAGCGGATGAAATAAAAAACACGCAACAATAACAAATAACGTTTCACTCACAGCAGAATGTGAACCTACGCGGCAAAACAAAACAACGATTTTTCTCTTTATATATACATCGTTTAATAAAATAACATTATTCATCATAAAAAAGTCTTTTTTGTCGTTTTCATATAATTTTTCCCACAAAATTATAACCCTTGCCAATTGAAAAAAATGTAGTCCCCGTTCAACTTAGATAGGCTACAGGTGCGCACGCGGGTTGCGATATGAAAAAAATACCGTACCACCAATTCAGTGAGATTAATCTATCACATATGCGAGAAACATACATACATATATATATATATATATATATATATATATATATATATATATATATATATATATATCTTTATCGGTTATATTTCACACATAGTGCACGTGATATAATTATACCAGTAACACAGATATCTTGTATTCTATTTTTACTTTAATCAATTATGTAATGGTGCTGTGCAGCCGAATATAGTAAAAGTGACTTACAACAATGCTGCACCTGAATAATTAATGTTTAATATGACGTAAATTAATTCACAACATGCATATTACGCAAATAAGAATTAAAGGAATTTTCATGGATTTATTTAAATAAATACATTCAACTTTATTCCTGAATAACAGAAAACATGTACTTCGGTTTTCAGAAAAAGTGCAGACAAGTGGGGCAAGGGTAAATCATGGTGACCAACTTATCAAGTAAAGTGTTAATATAATACCTATTAAAGTAAAGTGTAAAATACAATACCTATTAAAGGCTTGTACTTATTTCAACATTTAATTCGAACTTTCTTATTTATAAGGTTGGTGTTTTTTTAATTGCCCTATAAATGTGTCACGGAAAAAGGTTTTGTGAATATCGACCAGGTTAAGTTGCGAAAAACAAATTTTGCTGGTGTTCTAACTTAAAGTGCCCTACGTTTTTTTGAAACACTAACGATCTCAATGAGGTATGCCACTGTAACAAGTGGTCATTCTGAGGGTTCTTTTTGAAGTGTTTATACAATATATTTGTATGTATATCATAATGTAATGTTTTTTTCTTTTCTGTTGTTGTGTTTCGTGTTCATGTTGCATTGGATACAGCTAGTTACACGAAACAAATGGAGCAAATTACCATCAAATTAAGCCGATTGTTCTAAAGCACACCTGTTACCTGTATTTGAGTGACTTAACGCTTCTGATGCATAATAAAACACAATGCATACATTAGTTTCATGATCGTCTAAATAATTCATATTATCTCGTATTTGGTTTTAAAAGTGTTTCCTCCTCAATGTTGTCAAGATTTATCCAATTACTAAAATTATTTATCTTTCTTTATAAATTATCTTGCAAAAAATATAATATAAAAACATAATGACTATTTAACTTCTGATCTTTGAACATATCTTCATTACAATCGTTTACTCTTGGTGGGCGCGGTTATGTGTTTTATCTAGTTCGGTCAATAAATTTCTTGTTATCTTAATTAAAAGCCATGGTCCCAGAGAGAAAACATCGAATGGTATCAATTCTCCCTGCAGCGTTTTGACTTTTTTCTGCAAAAATATAGCTACTGAAAGCAATTTACCAAATACAAGTTCAATTTCTTAACTCCATATCTTCCAAACCAGATCTTATAAAGTGTTTTTGCAGTTGATTGATAACTTTTCACAGAGTTTAATCTAAGGCTTTTAAATTTGATTTACAACTTGTTGATAACAAAGTTATTTTTGTAAAACTCACGTAAAATTGCTCTTTTAAGATTACGGAATAAGCCAGACAAAATTGTTATAAATGTGGTAGAGGTCATCGTATGGGATAACATACAAAGTAAACCTTTTAAGAGTTTTGAAAACAAGCTCTTTTATATGAAATCCAAAATATAGAGCTTCCTTCAAAGTACCAAAACAACTAAATACTAAGGGATCAGTATATTAAGTGCATGTTTGTAATATGACTCTATTTAAATGGAAATTGTCATTTCAATACGAAAAACAAAAAGGTTCATTGATTCGAGATGTTATTCTAGTCAATCAAAGTAACATCTTTAGCAATGAAAAAATCTATAATATGTAGATTCACGACCTTGCATAGCAAGATAGCTATCCAGTCTATCACTGTAAAGTCTTCAATGCACGTATCGTCACTATATAGCAAATGTAACTAGACCCACTGACGTTGCCATGGAGATGGACAATATTTAAATTGGTTACGTAATTCTACTGCCAATACACTGTCTTTATAAAAATGAGTTATGTATGATTCAATTATACTGGTTAATGCTGTATAAAGTTTGTCCAATTCATGGATAAGGGTACCACTTAAGAATTGTCACTAATAAATTTGACTAAGATCGCATAGCAGACGAAGAGACTTGCAGTTTTACCAGAACGCCTTTGGTATCACATAATTTGTAGTTCTATCGGAACACCGTTGGTATCACATGGCAGACGAAGACTTGCAATTCTATCGGAACACCTTTTGGATCTAAATACTGCGATACCTGTTGGAGTGACAAAATATTTTATCTTGCGAGAATAATACTGAGCTGTTGATATTTTGTGTTATATTTGATATAAAGCATGACAATTCAGATTTAAATTTATTGTTTTATTATCACACCTCGACCGTCTTGTATTATTTTTAACTTTTATTGCTCGTGTGAAAGGTACCTAACGACGCATTTAATCTCAAAAGTATTCACTTCGGATAAGAGGAAGATAAATGATTTTGAATATTAACCTTTTGTCCAAATCTTTAGCTCTAGAGCAAAAACGTCGATCTTTTATGTCGCTATTAGGCTATAGATGTAGTTATTAATGGTTTTGGAATTTTCAGTCACATAGCTACAAAGTCAAATTTCGAGAGGATAAGAAATAAGTCCGTAAATTCAATGTACTTTGTGTACTTTAGGTATTTTGAAAGTATTGAAGTAACTATAATTAAAAATTTATAGCACAAAATTGTAAACTGATGGCGTTTTACGTCCATGAAAAAAATCTTTTACTTACATCGAAACGGTCATTTGTGGAATGGAAGAGGAAATCCGGGGTTCCCAGAAAACATCGATCGTCTGAAATACTTTATCACACAAGGATATAATCAATAAGATTCGAACAAAGGCTTTTGTGGCACTGTGATTCGTAAGTGTTCACTTTTGGACACTTGTCTACTGAAACCCCTGTACGCACTACAACAGCAGTTAGAACAACTGCTACTTTCTTATTTGCCCTTTTCTTTAATATATATATACTAACAATTTACTAACATTCTCATTTTCGTTTGTTGCTTAATATTGTTATTTCCAAGTTTCATTTTATTGATTTTCTGAAATGGTTTTTCCTTTTCTTGCTTACGTGCAATCGTGAAAAGGTGAATGTTTAGTTAATTGAATATTTTTAACTATTTTTAACACCAAAAAAATATGAAATATAAAAAGCGAATAAAAACGATTATAATGTGATATTAGATGGTAACTTAAATTCACGAAATAGAAGCCGCAGATATAAAAGTTTGGAATTTAATTTCAAATGGTAAATTTCTATTACTATATTTATACTGTATTTGAGATTGTTTCAAGGTGTTTAATTTTAACAATGTTAATTAATGTATGGATATGTCAAGAATTTGACTATTTTTAAACAAATCAGTCAGACAGATTAGTCATTTTGAAAATAATGCAGTTATCAGATTATCGTCCTTGTTGTCTGACACTTAAGGTGAACATGTTCTTGGTGTGTGTTAGAGGGATTTCTTGTGACACAATCAAGCATTTCTTGCATTAAATTTCTGAATGGGTCATTGAAGATAACATTAACATAACATTATTTCAAGTCGTAATATTATCAATACCCCTTCATATTTAGTTTCAGAAGTTAAATTGTACGTGTGTGGTTTCCTTTCTTTTTTTTTCTTTTTTAACGATTTCATTCTTTTGTCAGAAATAAAACAAAGAATTACAAACTTAACATTTATTTAATTTTTGTAGTTCGACGAAGAAACTTATGTTTTCTTAGCCATAATGTAAGCACTTCTTACTTACATCTAGTAAAATGTAACCTCCACTAATCAGATTTTAGGTAACATAAATTAAAATTATATTTATCAAATGCATAAACGTCATTCAGACATTTATTAAATTTTTTGCGTAGGATGTGAAGTTAATATATTTTTCGCGAATTAGTTTTTTTTATTTATTGATTTCATATTTGGTGTTGTTTTTGTTTTTGAGTGGTTCAACATTCAATGTCTTGGCTTCAGTCATTTCTGGTAAATGTCCAGGCAAGGTTGTATACAACCGCTCAAAGACTATGTTCAATTTCTAGAAAATATTAGACATGTATATAAATATTTTTAATGTAAACTTAAATAAAGCATTTCATTTAATGTCAACGTGTGTCACATCAAACAAACGTATTTGCAGACGACACTTACGACATGTGTTACGTTTGAACTTTTACTGCGCATTGTAAATGTTTCAACTTATAGACAAGTACAAATATAGTATTTCAGATTACATTCAAGAAAATACCACTGTGTAGAATCTTTTTATCCATTTTCTCGGAACTTAGGAAAATGTTGACCTTTCAATTACTATTCCTTTTAACTTTTGTCTTAAAAAAATAAGTAAATAATTATAATAATATTAATACTAATAATAATAAAGAAACGAAAAAACCAGTATAACATAGAATAGTTTTTGTTTTATGATTCTTGTGGCAGTACATCCTGCGGCTTTGAGTCACACGTGCCAATCGGAGTCCTCCTCACTTGCAATTGCAAGGTAAGAGTGGATATTTAAGACACTGATTTGAGATGTTAGTTAGGTAAATTTATTGTCAAATCAGGTAACGAAGATAAGAGTATTAATTTAATAAAAACAATAAAAGTATAAACAAAAATACAAATATGTAAACCAAATAACGAAAGACAAAAAAGGCATCGGACACAATATGTGACTTAAGCGTTTAAACATGTATTGTACATACATCGAGGTAAGACAAGTTGTAGAATAGTTGCTAAAAGCATAATCTTTAAATATTTTTTATCTGAAATGTTGTTTTTTATATATTTTATAGGACCAGCAAAATGGGGTGACCTGGGATATCCGGCTGCTAAGGGAAACAGACAGTCACCCATTGATATTCCAAAAGCAAAAAGCCAAGTTTGATTCCACACTACAGAACCCGTCATTGACAGTAAACTATGTCAGTGAGAGTGGTATATCTATAGAAAACTGTGGTTTTTCATTCAAAGTTAACATGAGTAGACAATCAGGTAAGTCTGAATTTTAAAACAAACCCCACTCCCCCCCACACGCACTCCCCATCCCCATATATATATATATATATATATATATATATATATATATATGTTCCTAGATATTGAAAATCGAAAATCGTTATACGCTTCGCTTTGTGACTGTTTCTTAAGGATTTGAATGAAACACGAGAAAGATGTCGCTCTTGAAAGGACAAACAGAATGAAATATAGGACAGGCTGACCTGATGTGATCTCAGTTGTCAGAACCCGTGTGAAAATCATTTAAAAAGTAAACATTCCAATGTATGTATAGTGAGTACGAGATTTTAAATGCACTTTTGATAATGAAAGAAACAGGTGCTTAGGGCAAAGCATACGGAAAATTGTTGGTACTGCACCAGCAAAATACTTAGTTTTAAGGTAATTTTAGAAATAGTGATTTATTTTTTAAAAAATGTGTGTTCATGCAGAACAAACCTGCATAAAATTAATTAACTAATTGCTAATAACTCTGACCTATATAAACTTCAAACAGTGACGTAATTGACTCACTGCCTTTTAGGTGATTAAAGTTTTAAGGTGGAAACCCTGTAAGGTAAATTAAGGTTTATTACATATTTTGACTATCATGACACAAAGATGAATCAAACTTACATTGCTCTGAGTAAAAAAATCCTTTTACTACAAGATGGACCAAATGCTTCGTCCCGGGACTGTTATGGTACCTATATACAGGTTTTGATGATAAAATGAGAAATCCGGATGGGTGGTTTTCTTGTTGTACACCTACCCATGTAACAAAAAATTTAAAGAAAGGCTTCATCCATATTTTTTTCAATTAGAATTAAAAATTTTTATGGAGGATGTGCAAACATCGTGGCACATGGCTTGCGTCACAGACTTTAATTGTTTAGCTGACATTACTTGTGTCACAGACTTAATGTATGTAAGTGACTGACATCGCTTGTGTCACAGACATAACGTATGTGACTGACATCGTTTGTGTCAAAGACATAACGTATGTGACTGACATCGCTTGTGTCAAAGACATAACGTATATGACTGACAACGCTTGTGTCACAGGCATAACGTATGTGACTGACATCGCTTGTGTCACAGACATAACGTATGTGACTGACATCGCTTGTGTCAAAGACATAACGTATGTGACTGACATCGCTTGTGTCACAGACATAACGTATGTAATTGCCATCACTATACCACTGGATTTGCATATTTGACCGACATGATTTTGTGTCACGGTTAACATGTATCATTGACATCTCTTTTGTCACAAACCCTACATGTTTTACTGAAAAACATTTGTGTCAAAAAGACACATCACTAGACTTAAGGAATAATTTCAATTGATTTTTTTCCAGATATAAAAGGAGGTCCATTAGAAAGCACCTATAAGCTTGAACAATTCCATTTGCATTGGGGATCATGTGACAGCCAAGGATCCGAACATACAATTGATGGGAAAAAATACGCAGCCGAAGTAAGTTGACGCTAGGTTTACGCTAGGTCCTGTCGCATGACGGTCTAATATTTAGTTTAAACGTCCTATATAACCCTCAGATGTGCATTTCACTTCGCTCGTACAGCTGATGTTGTTGGCACACTGATTCTTTCTTTTTGCATACTGTTTCTGTGTTTCATTCCAACAAATTGTATATTTCCTATTCTAGCAAAGGGTTGATGCTGGCGGACTGTTTTAAACAATATGGTTGACCTATTTAGTCTAGCCAGCACTTATATTCGGACCGGAGTTACAGATTGTTGCTACAGAATGTAATGAACAGAACCATAAAAAAATAGTCATCGTTATTAAAATTTTACAATAATTTTTGATTTCAATCTTTATATCTAGGAATTCTTAACGCTCTTATCTTGATTATGCAATGCATTTTTGAAGTCATTTTGTCGGCAAAATAAGGGGAAGTGGATCGATTTGTAACAAAGTATTTGTATCGTTAATAAACATTGAAGGTATAAAAATAAATAATTCTGAATAAGAACTATGGTACTTGGCATCAGGGAAAAAAAACAGCTTAACATCTAACGTTTTATGGTTTTAACATTTAATAAATCACAAGATGAAATCAGTGCACGCTTTTGATTTACATAACAAATGAAACATCCAGACCCCCTAGCCCCTATAAAATAAATTGATATTTTATCGTATGTTTTTTCCTAAAATCTTCAACTAAACTAGAATATAAGTTTTAAACATACAGATATATATAGAATTTTTGATACTATTGTTGTTTATTGTTTTTTTTAATTTTTCAGTTACATTTAGTTCACTGGAATTCCACTAAGTATCAGAGTTTTGGAGACGCTGTTAACAAACCAGATGGTTTGGCTGTGTTCGGAATTATGCTCGATGTAAGTAAACGATGGCAATAGAAACATTCCGAGTGCTTATTATTTTTAAAGAAATATTATTTATCAAAATTTATTTTAACCCTTGATGATGTTCTACAAGATAGATTTAATCTCATTTAGGTTGTATTCGGTATTATGCTTGATGTAAGTAGTGCGATGGCAATAGAAACATTCTGAGTGCATAATTTTTTCAAAATTTTATTTCTCAAAAATTATTTTTACCAGCAATGATATATACAAAAAAAAATTTCAACTGTTTTGTCTTAATAATAATTCTATATATATGAAAAACTGGAAAACATATAATGTGCAATAGCCCAGGACCAGAACATACAACGAAAGTAATGTAAAATTAAACTTCAAGCATTAGAGTGAGTGAGTGAGTAATGGTGTTTAACGTCCCAGTCAAGAATATTTCACTTATATCGAGACGTCGCCAGCTATAGGCGAAAGTGCAGAAACTTTGCCTGTGCGTTGCGCTGATGGCATTATACAGCAGGGTTCTTTATCGTGCCACGCCGTGACACGGGACCTTCGTTTATTTCAAGTTCCCATCCGAAAGAAACCGTGACTTTCATTTCGTAATGCCGAGTGCTTGGCGAAAGAACAGTCACTTCCCACTTTCAAGTCTTGGGTCAGACCCGGCCGGGGTTCGAACCCACGACCTCCCACTAACGCAGCGAGCACTCTACCAGCTGAGTTACCGTAGTGGTCTTCAAGCATTAGACAAGACTCTAGATATAATAATATAAAAATGGTGTCCAATTGCAACTAAAGCACCTTTGTGAATATCAATTCGTCTCATTTATATTACGACTATTGGTCCATTTGAATTTAAATAGAAAACTTATTCAAAGGGAGGTAATGTAAAATAATATTTAGGGTTTACTAAACATTCATATGAACTAGCAAAATCAATAAAAACAATAAATAACTGGATAATTTAATAAATTAATAATTTGATAAATAAATAAATAATTTAATAAATAAATAGATATACAGTATAATAAATAAATAGATATAAAATTCAATAAATAAATAGATATATAATTTTATAAATAAATAGCTTAGCTTAACGCATGGTTAAGATAACTTAAGATTCAGAAGAAAAATCCGACTCAGATGAAAGAAATGCATGATAAAGATGGCTCCGTTGATAAAAATGCAAAACTGCAAATTTTACGCCAATTTGTTTAAGTTTCGAAGAGATCCTTAATGGTTCTTGTGTTTTTTTTTTGTTTTTTTTTTGTATTAAATGTTAACTAATGATTTTTTTTTGATACTACAGGTAGGACCGGAATACGCAGGCTTCAAACAGATTTCCGATCTGATTGAAAAAGTAAAACAACCAGGCCAGAAAGAATCTTTACCTGTAGCATTTAATCCTTCAGACTTATTACCTTGTAAGTTACACGATCCACATTCATTACACTTCCCACATTCATTACGCTTCTCACATTCATTACGCTTCCCACATTCACTACACATATTCATTACGCTTCCCACATTCATTACACACATTCATTACGCTTCCCACATTCATTACACACATTCATTACGCTTCCCACATTCATTACACACATTCATTACGCTTCCCACATTCATTACATTTCCCATGAGTTTAGTTGACAAGATATTTTATATGAAAAGAATTAACTCAGTTTTAATATACATAGAATAAGACCACCAACCTTCAATGTTTGTAAAATGAATTCAAAAACTTTCAGTTTATGTTAAACCGAAAAAAGAAAAGATGTTTTATGAGAAATAAAGATTACAGTTACCGGAGCTATAACTATTAATGTAAATCATTTTGCAAACAGTCTCCGGATTTATTGTAGATCTTTATCAAGCCGGTAAGCGATTAGAAGCCCTGACATTGCAAATGAGCTTTAATTTTTTTAGAGAAAATATGAATAAATACAAGTTATTAAGTAGTAAGTAAGTAAGTTTAAATGTCTTGAAGCTTTATTAACTAATTCATTTATTAAACTTTATATATCGCAAAATGGTTCCGTGCCTTATTCATTTATTTATTAATTCAGCTGATACATCTGCATTTTGGACATATCCCGGATCTCTTACCACTCCACCATGTTTTGAAAGTGTAACGTGGATTGTTTTTGCTGAAATACTCACAATGTCCTAGTGATCAGGTGAGACGGATATATTACACACCGCAAATTAATTTGCCTTTCCGGAATTATTTTATAGTCAGTAAACTTCTGTTGTGTTTTTGCTCAATTATTGATTAGGCATGTTACTGGCTACTTTTACTATTTTCAAGAACATATCTTGTTCTGCATATTTCGATTTTACATATTGATACATGCAGATGCAACTAGATGAGCATAATTATGTAGGCTAGGTATATTATGCCTAATTATTCACTCCAATGGAAACCGCAAATAACCATTTACTGCTTAGTGCCATATTATACCTTTTTGAATTTTCTGAATTTATTTGAAGAATGAAGTAAAGGAAATTATCGTGTTGTTTGGAAATTTACACCCATGTCGAAAAAAGACCAAACACGCGATATATAGTTAATTTAGATAGATTGATCCTTAATGGGTCCGATTTGTAATTCAAATATTTTTATTTTCTATTGTATTTTATATTCTTAGTTGCTCTTTTTGTCAACCTTAACTTTCAATCTAGCCATTATTACCATGTCAATAATATCATTCTTTGATATTATGTTTTACAGTTGAATAAATTACGAAGTTTGATTGCGTCAGACGATTGTGCAATGGGATGCCCAAGTAACTGCATTGTGGATAACTACAGATCCCCATTAGATTTAGGAAACAGAGAACTCCGTGCTTCATTTGCAGCTCAAGAATGAGTGTCCCTACGAAGTCGCCAAAAAACGAGACTTAGCTTTAAAATTAACCGGCGACTGTTCAGTATTATGTCTTTCAAATCGAGATACATTTAGATTTTCATTAACATAATTAGCTTAAAAACTTTAATTGGGACGCTTTTAAATCACTGTTTCAAATAAATGTTACTTAAGAAAATAATTGATAAAATGTTCAAAAAGGTACATAGATTCATCATCATAATAAGTAAAAGGAAATTATTTTGTGTTATATATTGTTTGGTTGGTAAGTGTATTCATTGTCAAAAATTTATCAACATTGTTATTGTCTATCGTATTATTTTACGAGATTATTGTTTTTATTATTAAGAAAATGTTTCAAAAATATTTTTAAAATTTAAATTCAACACAATGGAAATTTTCTCTAATTATATTCTTGTCAAATATAGATTTTATACTTCTTCTAGGAGTAGTTTTTATATAGTGAAATCGTCCAAAATAGTAAAACAAATTGTGATTTAAAAGACAGTGTGTAATCAGTATTGTATCCTACATATATTTATTTTTTAATATGGTATAATTTTTAGTCCTGTTTCCCATCATAAGTGCTATTTTATTTTTTTACCCATATTTTTAAACAAATTTTTAATGAGTGCTAAAAAGTTTTAAAAAAACTCACTTAAGTAGTATTAGAGTTTGTGATACTTAAATTATATATATATATAAATATATATATATATATATATATATATATATATATATATATATATATATATATATATATATATATATATATATATATATATATATATATATATATATGTATATATATATACCTTGTCATTAAAGATATCGGTAAGTAATTATATTTGGTCTTCGATTGATTTCTCCTTTGCTAATAATCAACAAATCTTTATAGAGCTCTTAATTAAAGTCAGTTATAACATATAGACATTGATAGAGAATGAATTATTAAAAACTTAAAATAAACTTTAAAAAACATTTCAAATATTTGTGTAAAATCTTTTAGAATCTCCATTTCCATTTTGATACCATTCCTGGTTTCCATTACAGAGCATTATTGCGGTACATTGTATTGAAGCCCATACGTGTCAGACCGAAAACATCAACATTTTTAGTTTGGTATGGAAGAGCAAACATGACATTAAGCATCATTGTGTTGTATCATTTTTATTATCAATTTTTAGTCCAGATATTGTTACCGTATGTTTGTGTTTGTGATATTTAAAAGATTAAAATAACTTCTAGTGCTGTATTTGTTTGGTTAATAAAAGAAATTGTAAAAGGAATTTTAATGTGATTTGTCTATTTAATTATCTGTGGTTGTTTAGAAACTACATTTTTTGCATTTTAATGGATCATAAATTTTAATTTTTTAGTTACCTTAAATGTACTTGTCATTGCGTCTATTCGGGGTGAATATCATTGAAATACAAACGATTTACAGTTATACATCCTGTGAATATCAAAAGCCTTCAAAAAAAAAAAAAAAAAAAAAAAAAAAAAAAAAAAAAAAAAAAAAAAAAAACCAAAAAAAAAACCAATAATAAACGTCATTTACAAAACAAGAAAATCATTAATTGACTGATTTAATGGGTTTTTTTTCCCTAGTCAAGAATGTATTTCACTTCTATTAAGACGTCATCAGCTATAGGTGAAGTGGCAGAACTCTGGCCTTCGCAGTGCGGTTAAGGCAATATGCAGGGACGGTTTTTAGATACCACGCCTACCGTGGCATGAGTTTTTAAGGTCTCCTCCATAGGACGCAGTGACTTTCATTCCTAAATGCCGAGTGCTTGGCGTAAGAACAGTCACTACCTATTTTTCAAGCCTGGTCAGGCCGTCCGGACTTCGAACCACAGGAATATCAGTGATCATACATCCCGCAGTAAACACTGAACACAATGACTTGACACGACTTTAGATTTTTAGATAAATATTCATCTACTGTGAAAACAGTTATCAAAGTGGTGTTTCTAAAAAATATCAATATCGTTTTGTTGGTAGTTAAATTCATTACGGTTAGTTTATTTTATGTATTCTATTTCACAGACATGTAAATTAGTTTGTATTCGAAGAAAACAACGACACCACGAAAATTAATAATTGAACAACCACCAAGAATTGTATATTTATTTTTAAAGATTTTATAAAGATAAAACGATTGTAACAAATGGAACTTTTTGTTTGAACCATTTGAGAACATCAGAAATGAGAAATGAATAAATTACAACTCAAATAAAAAAAGAAATAAGATACGAAACAAACTTATTGTGGTATTGATTTTAATTTTATAATAAACACAGAAAAAAATATGTTTACTGTGACTGCGACACAAATTATTTTACAAAAAATGAAATTGAGTTAACTCCTAACTTTTGAAGCAATTTTACCAACCTCTTGGAAGCCCTAAGATGGATTTTCAATCATTTGTGCCAATGTTTTGTTATGCACTCTAAAATAATGGTATGATTTTTTTTTCTTTTCTTTTTTTTTTTCAATCTTTTTTTTTTTTTTTTTTTTTTTAAAAATTTAAAAACAGATGGAACTTGAAAATTATTATCTTATCAAACATTTTGAGGAAATCCGTTACACTCATAGTGTTATGTGTGATAATTTGTATCATTTACAGATAGATTAAACGCCTAAGAAAGGGAATGTACACATATTTAATAACCGGAAGACAAATCTGAAGTCGTTAAGAGAAACTATTGAAATAACACAAAATGTTAAATTCGTTTAAAGGTTTAAGATGTAGCATTTCAGTTGATATATAGAAAACCTGACACATTTTATGATTTTGAGATTAATTAACATATTATCGGAGGCCAAGATAATATAATTTCTCTGTTTAAAAATCCTTTATATTTGAAGTAGTCTGTTAATTTTATCTCGCATATGTTTAACTCAGAATTGATACTTGTAAGAGAGATAACTCCTGTGTGAAATCATTGTCTATTGCAACTTGCAATGACTACATTAGTTGATTTATTTAATGGCTTTTTACGTTCCAGTCAAGAATATTTCACAAATATCGAGACGTCACCAGCTACAGGTGAGGAGATGAAATTTTTACTTTTGCAGTTTGCTTAGTCCGAATTTCCTCTGACCCTAAAGCACTTTATGCTTTAGAGCAGTATGCAATGTGTGTTCTTTAAAGTGCCACGCCTGCCGTAACACGGGGCATCGGTTTTTAAGGTCTCATCCGAAGGACTACATGACTTTCATTTCAATATTATGAGTGCTTGGTTAAATAACGGTCATTATCAATTTTAAAAGCTTAGTCTGACCCTCGATCTTCCACATACAACTGAGCTACCATAGTGGTGCAATGAATAGAGATACAAGGTTTGCACTGAAACCACAAGCGCATGTACCGACAATGAAAAAGACACACGATCTACAGTCAGAGATGATTTTTCTTCTTTTCCAAAACAAACTAATACTTTGCAAGCTTATATGAGGAGAGTCTAAAACAAAATTAAATTTATTAGTGAACGCTTCTGTATCTTTCTAGTAATACGTATATTTGTAATACAATTTGAGAAAAATAACTTCTAGGTGAAATTTTTATTGTTTTAGCACCTTGCAATACTGATTGGTTGTAATGTTATTAAAAGTCACATCTGCAATTTTTCAGCAATTCGCGACGGGTTATGAACCTCTTAGCATTTGCCAAAAAAAAAAATAAAAATAAAAAAAATAAAAAACAAGTTTGTATATGCGGGAAAGTTGTACCAGCGCACAGTTTGGGCGACTTTTTCGTAAGGTGCTAGTTTACCAAGTCAGATTTCCGGCGGACCAACCTAGCTGATTACCCCGACAACAGGTGAATCACTGGATACTCTATCCTCTATGCCGAGCCACAGGCAAGGAAGTACCATCAAACTTTAAATTCTTATGAATGGCAAAAAGAAGACAACCTGTGTCAGCTACCGTCGTTATATTCTACTGTAAGCAACCTGACCACGCTAAACAGAATAGGGGCATACATAAACAAACAATATGAATTTGTTAAACCTTAAACAATAACTGCCAAGAAAGTGCCAACAGACATTTGTTGTATGGAGTTCCACCTGACAATAAGTATTACAACACTTTGTTACGACAAATTAATGTTTTTTGGCTGTTGCCTCTGAGGTGAATTGGGAGTTTCTTATAGCCGAATTGTTTTGTTATTTACATCGGAATGATAAGATTGAAATAATGTATATTACAAACACATTAGTTATTTAGAAATCCTTCGTAGTAATTTCTAACAATAATTTACTAAATATAACTTTAATACATTGTAAAATAAATAATTTGGATATATATGTAAATATATACAAATAGATTGATATATACCACCCTATAAACATGTAGTTTGTATTGATATGTTAACACTTTGTACATTATGTTTGTATCAAATACCGTCCTTCTCAAAGTTAACTCGAGGTCAGCACACTGACCAATTCATTTTGGAAGAACATATAACTCTAACAAGTGTCTTTAGTAGGTAATCCAAAATTTGTTACATCCAAACTTATTTGTCAGTTTCTTCTCTTATTTTGAATTTAAAATTGCTTTAAATTCTAAAAAAAAAAAAAATAAAAATCTCATTACATATTCCTTTTTTGATTTATAAATAGAAGCTATGATTGTCCTAGTGATATACAGAAGATGATGTTGCAAACCCTAGCTTAAATGTTGAAAAAACTATAGTTTGTGCATATATTAACGGATATTTTAATTGTTTTTGCAAAAAATTTACTTCTTAAATTTATAATCATTCATATTCAATTTATTTTTGATATTTTCAACAATAAGTTTATGTTTTCTTTTAAATCAATAATAATTTTGTTAAGCGAATAGACTTTTAAGCAACGAGTGAATTGATGATGCAATCTTAGCAATGAAAATCAATAAAAACATCTTTGTATTATTTACCAATAATTTTTTTCATTAAGGAAAAAAACAGTCAAAACTATAAGTAATAAATATTCTACGTGTAACCAAGTAGAGATGACGGCGAAGACAACAGCCTCTAAATTACTGTTCTGAGTCCCACTTTAGTATGATAAGTCCTTGATATTCGTGAACTAGCTTTGACTGAGGCATAAAACACGGTATCACCCTGCCAGTTCTACTCATGTATAAGCTTTTAATTTGTAACAATAATAACAGAAATGTTTACAGAGAGAATCAACATTCGTCATACCATGCTTAACTTTACTCAACCCTCCATTTATAAGTCATGTGACTTTAGAATGGTGGTCACTAACTAATTCTTAATAATTAGGTCGGTCATTTAAGTCAATTAACCATTCATTTACCGTCTTCATATGAGTATTAAATGTACACCAAAAAATTACCTATATAGTCCACTTTACCGTCACTATTTAAATCAGCTTCTTTTACCATTTCTCTAGATTCTTCCTGGAATTGAAAAAAAAATATCAACTAATCTTTGCACATAAAGTTGCTATAGTCTAAAGACAGACTTTATTTTTATTCGTCATACTTTTATATCATATGCGATTCTTAATTTTTGACAGAAATGCCTCCAATGATTTCTCCATCTTTAAATATGTTCAACAGGTCCTAATAGCAGTATATGATTTCAACTTTGCGTGTACTTTGCTGTGGCTGATTTCTATTTTTATTGCAAAATAAAGGTTACCAGAAGTGACCAAAAGTTGTTTAACCATGCAGTATAAGGTGTATAACATTTGCTTTGTCCTATTGGTTGGCATACGTCATTAACTTACCCTAGAAGTAACAATTCCAAGTCTATTCAAGACATCATATAATTCCTCGGAGGAAATAAAGCCATCTTTATTATGATCAAATACTCCAAACACATCTCGTAGCTCTTTTTCTGGATCAAGTGATAATTTCTGTTTAAAGATTTGTAAAAACTCTTCAAAGTCAATGGCCCCACTTTCTGAAAATATGAAAATGTCAACAAGATTAATTTTTACTTTAAATTCGGTAGGATAAACTTAACTTTTAAAGTCTAAATAGTGAAAAACAGATCGAAGTCGTGAAAACGAGATACCAGTTTTGTTTTAGTTACTGAAAAAATGTTATTGATAGAACACAAAAAATAAAGGTCAAGAAAGAGAAAGATGCAAACAAGACAAGAAAAAGACAAGGGGATATTGCGACCACTGACTATTAATATTTCAACCAAATTTGAATGGACATTAGTTTCATTGCAAAAAATACCAAGTGGGCCTAAATACCCATTTTTTTTTTTTTTTTTTTTTTTTTTTTTTTTTTGAATAACATAATAATGAATTTATTGAGTAATAAGTACAGAATGATTTAAATTCTTTTACACTGGATGTTTATTCTTAACGATTAAACTTTTGTTTGACGTGATTTTTTTCATTTATACCTTTTAAGTTTTCATAGCCCTTGCTCATATATGCAATACATATTGCATATATTCATGACTGTTGCTCAAATTTTGTAAAAATGATGAAACATAATTATTTTATTTGCAATTCAAATAGCCTCATGTTGCCCAGTTGAACAGGAATGCTTTGTAATAAGATGATGTCATTTCTTGAAACACATCCAATGAATTTGCAACTATTACCCCTGCAGTCCCTGTTCTTAGAGTTCGAATTGTAGTATCAGTGAACTTATCATAACGGTAAATTCAAATTCACATAACAGTATTCAATTTGAAATCATATTATCGATTCATAACTGTACCATCACTTTACAAAGAAAAACTCGTTATTAATTATGAAAATCAAAAGATCTAATCATGACCTAGCTTTCCAGTAAAAGATTTCCTGGCTTACAAATAGCTGAATGATCATAAAATAGTTGAAATACCATAAAGTCATTTGTATAACTTACTGTCAACATCAACAGATCTGATCATGGCCTGGATTTCCCTAGCCGATGGTCGCTGTCCAAGTTTAAACAATACTGTTCTTAGTTCTTCTTTTGTTATAGTGCCATCACCATTCTTGTCAAATAGACAAAACGTGTCGTGAAAATCTGAAATATATACGCAGCATCGTAAAATAATAATTTTAAATCTATGTCATAGATATATTAATAAAAAACGGTACATGCAGAAATAAAAATAAAATAATAAAGGATAAATGCTGTAAGTTCATCATTATACCACGTGTATAATAAAACTTGTTGTTTTACTTTTGTACCTATAAACATTTATTTTTAATGCTTTAGAATATTTTAAATAGAATACACTTTCAACGAAACTGTGAAACGCGTCAAAGGTAACATCTTAGCATGGCACATTGAGTAACAATGGAAATAGATTGTTGTATTGTAACATAATCTTAAGGATAATCACCTATTACTTTTTCTTTCGTAAAACCATATTTTCGCCCGATTCTGTTTGCTATTACATCTGTCATTACTTGCTGCAAAAGTAAAAATAGATGTGATGTTATATATCAGAAAGCAAACATCCCATTTAGTAAAAGAAACAATGAGGCAGAACTGGAAAAATAAGATGTAGTATTTATGAAGCCCAAAACAAAGCTTCACTCTAAAAAATGTTTTGTTTTTCTTTTCTTTTTTCTTTTTTTTAATTATCTATTATCATTATTTTATTTTTATTTATTTATCTATTTATTTATTTATTTATTTATTTATTTATTTATTTATTACTTTTATTACTTTTATTTGTATATAAACTTTTCATTTAATTTCTCCAGGATTTTGGGACAATAAATTAGTAAATAAAATAAAACAAATTTTGATGCCCAACATTTTAGAAAATAAAGACTTTGCAACATTTTATTAGCACAAACACAAACTCGCTACCATTTGATTGTGCATTGTTATGCATGGGCATCATGTATGTGTTTTTATCTGTAATTTGCAGATATTTTTGTTAGGCCAACTTATTTTAATGCTAAACTAAACAGCACGATGTTTACTAAATAAAATATTATACAAGATTATTAATGTCATGTACAGAGTTTTGTTATTAATGTCATGTACAGTTTTGAAGATTTCTTTTTGTAAAAATTCGAAATTCTGAATATGACATTATTATTATTATTATTATTATAAGTTCAACATCTTTAATAAAATAATAGATGCATGACAAACTAATGCATTACCATAGATTTGGTAATATCAAATAATGGATTCTCATAAAGATTAACCTGTTGCACATCAAATGTGCTTAATCATAATATTCAAAATATTTTTATTTCAGCTCCGATCCGACTTTTGATGTTTTCCACAGCGCTCAGCAATTAAGGAAGTTAGGTCAAAAACACTTAAACAAGGTAAATTTGGGTATAGTACTCTTAGTATTGCACAAAGTTCAGATACCAATAAAAACTCAATCAACTTGAGCATTTCGACACTAAATATAAAACAAATTAATGTAAACATATATCACAGAGATTGATGTTCTAAAAACGAATACGTTTATATTGCCAGATCTGATTTCAATCATCACAAAACACATATGGTTCCAGTTAATCGAACGTGGAATTAAACTGTAACAGATTCAACATACATAATTCTGATATTTAGTTTTTGGTTTTATAATCAACATCTTGTTCCTATAATTAAAATGAAACACCAGAGATTGAATTACTATATCCTACACAAAGTGTTTATAGTTTTAAACTAACTCGAGTCAAGCTTGAAATGAGGTCTACATAAATGCGTTTCGGAATCAAGTATTTAATTTTGTGTTTAAAACGCGCAGCGCATGCACTTTCGATGAACTATAAACAGCTGTAGGTCTGTAACGAAGGAAATCAAAACAATTGCAGTTATAGATTGGCACACACAGACTCTAGCGACATCAGGAGTTTCAGAACTGTCAAAATCTTAAACCGCCTTTTCCAATAATCACATCAATTCAACACCAATCATACTATTTTGTAATTTTTTGAAAATGAATCAAAATAATTTGAACTTTGTAGATAATTTTGCTTTTTAATAATAGTAATTTATCAGTAATGGAATATCATTTGACTCCCTTTTATTCGAATTATGATGTTAAATCGGTGGCAGGTTTGTTAATTTGTTAAAGGCTTGGAAGTAGTAAATCTAACATGTATTTTCTGAAAAGAATAAGGAATACATGCAAAGGTAATTCGTGACATATATTAACTGCTAAAACAATAGAAAACATTGTGTAACAATACCTCAGACGAAGACGCCTTTGCTGCAGCTGTTTTCTGTTTGCTCATTGTTGATATTAACTCTAAAACTACAACTATAAATAAATAAATAAATAGATAAAATCAATAAATATAAATAAATAGTCTTTAGATTGTACATGTGCCAATTGTATTTTATTTACTAATATTGAAAATTCTTTTTGAAAAACTTAAGAAAACCCCAGATCATGCATACGTAGATAAAAAAGACCTAACGCATGAATCCAAACTACAGCTGTGGAGAAACATCTATTTAATATTTAGAAGTAGTTATTATCAATGACATACACAGCTATAAAATCATCTGCAACTTTTCAAATTAAATCATGCATTACTCATTTACCTGGGCAATCGAGAACCGACTGAGTTATTCCGTGTTGATAAGTTTTTCAAAATATAATCATTTCTTCAAGCTTTCTTTTCTGGTAAACACGATAAAGAATACGGTTATTTAAAATGAAAAAGGCGATTTTTTTGCTCATTTTTTACCAACAAACAAACAAATAAACAAACTAACAACTTACCATAATTAATTTTTACTCAGTTCTTTCACTGTTTCCATTTAGTTTATGTATTATCGTCAGCATCAGTAACCTAACTAGCACTTATGATGTTACGTCAATCTCTTTGTTAAGGAATTATTCCATTAATCATAAGTCTTTCTCACTTGATTACATCTACTCAGTACTAAAGATACCACAGGACAGTTAAGACCTACTTCATCTCTAAAAAGAGCTAATGTATTCTGATAAAAACATGCCAGTGTAAATACAGTCTATCTTCCTGTCTATATGGTAAGGTGTATACTATAACCTGGACCAGGTTGTGGACATTGGACACTGGCTTCGTCCCGTTATGACTATAAACTTGTGGTATAGTTTTTCTGTTAGCTTAACCAATTAATAAATGAAAATTTGTATTTTGTGTAACATTAAATTATTTACGAAAGCGTGTTAGTGCCATTTTTTACACTAGAAAAAAATTTACTATCTCGTTTAAACGAGATACTAACTCGTTTAAACAAGATAACTATCTCGTTTAAACAAGATACTATCTCGTTTAAACAAGATGCTATCTCGTTTAAACAAGATAATAAATATCTCGTTTAAACAAGATAATCATCTCGTTTAAACAAGATAATTATCTCGTTTAAACAAGATATTTTCTCGTTTAAATATGATACTTTCTCGTCTAAACAAGATAATTATCTCGTTTAAACAAGATAATTATCTCGTTTAAACAAGATAATTATCTCGTTTAAACAAGATAATTTTCTCGTTTAAACAAGATAGTATCTCGTTTAAACAAGATAATTTTCTCGTTTAAACAAGATAACTTTCTCGTTTAAACAAGATAATTTTCTCGTTTAAACAAGATAACTTTCTCGTTTAAACAAGATAATTTTCTCGTTTAAACAAGATAATCATCTCGTTTAATCAAGATATTTTCTCGTTTAAACAAGATAATTTTCTCGTTTAAACAAGATATTTTTCTCGTTTAAACAAGATAGTATCTCGTTTAAACAAGATAATTTTCTCGTTTAAACAAGATAATTTTCTCGTTTAAACCAGAAAGTATTTCGTTGAAAACGAAAGCGTGTAAGTGCCATTTTATACACTAGAAAAAAATTTACTATCTCGTTTAAACGAGATACTAACTCGTTTAAACCAGATAACTATCTCGTTTAAACAAGATACTTTCTCGTTTAAACAAGATACTATCTCGTTTAAACAAGATAATTATCTCGTTTAAACAAGATATTTTTTCGTTTAAACAAGATAATTTTCTCGTTTAAACAAGATACTATCTCGTTTAAACAAGATAATTATCTCGTTTAAACAAGATATTTTCTCGTTTTAACAAGATACTTTTTCGTTTAAACAAGATATATTTCATTGTTATTCTGGTATATTGACGAAAGCAGTCCCCGTGATAGTCAAAAGCAGTAGTAGTAATTGGCTACTTATAGCTGGAGCTGGCTACTTGTAGAAGAAAAGTTAGCTACTCATAGCCAGTTACTTTATGATTAAAAATACAAAACTAGCAATTACTTCTAGTTACAAAACGCAGTTTTTATTTACTTATAGAAACAAACAAATGTTTACCGTGTTGTTTGGTTTTAATCACGGCTTTCGCGGATATCACTTCCGCATCCGTTTCCGTGTACCACGAACGTAATACATCATCATTTTAATAAATCACCCACATTTTAGTAATAATTAAAAACGTTATTGAATTCTGTCTCCAATGATACCAAATATTCTGATATTTAAGTCTTCATACGCACCTATACGTACATATATACGCTTACGCAGTATGATTTATGTATAAATTTTTATGATTTTTAAAACTCAGTACGAGTAGCTGAATATTTATTTAAAAAATATTCAGTATTAATTTATATCATGATCAATAATATTTTGTGAGCATTGATATCAAATATCAGCCATAAAAGCCTTAATACGCACTTATACGTTACACGATTCGACGAGGAGGGTTACATTTAGGTATAGAATTCTATGGGTACACTTTTCGGCTTCAGTTTCTTTTTTACTACATATATTTATATTCTTGTATTTGTCCTGTATTTGACCAACATTACTACGAATAGAAAAGCAAAACAAACTAGAGTTGTAACTGTGGCAAGCACAATTACTAAAGTCTTCCACCATCCAAAATTTTGACCCCATTTAGTTTGCATCATAGGATTGGTTAGTTAAAATGTTGTGTAATGTCACATCTTTTTTCTTTTCTTTTTTTAGCTATATGTGCTTAAGAATATCCGTATGACAGTGTGTGTTTGTGTGTTATTGATGCAAAATGTACATGTAAAAATTAAACTAAGTACAAGTGCATGTAAGTGTGTGGTGTGCATTTGTGTAGCCTGGTCTGTTATGTACCAGCACAAACTCGCGGTCTCTTTTTGGTAAGGTGCTAACTCACCGTGTAAGTATGCCGCAGACAAGTAAACTATTTCCCCAGTTCAATATCCTGGCAACAGGTGAACCGTTCGATATTTCAAATTTCAAAGTCATATGTATGACCCAGCCACGGTTCGAACCCATAAATGTCGAGGCAGACATGCCTTGAGTCCTATTATCCAAGGAACCAGTCCATTACCCAACCCTTTTCCAGTTCTTAATTAACTCTCTAAAATTATTTTATTACACCAAAGATTCAAATCTTTCAAAAAACTTAATTTAGTGTTTTTTCTATTATATTAAACATAATCCTGAAACCTTGATACATTTCTTATTGTGAATTTGGTGAACTATTGTTGATTGACAACAATTCTTCAAACACTAATTTTTTATATTAAACACCCCTAATCATGTTTTGTGAGACACATTAGCTACTTATAACTGAAATGTCGCTGGATATTTCTGATTAAGTTTTTTTGCAGCTCTAAGCTTGAGAAAACTTGGAAAGTTTTATAATTAATATATTGCCTATTGCACTTTGAAACCAATTTGGGCATATCCCCAGGTGAGCCTTAAGGTCCATGGGCCTCTTTTGTTTTTCTTAAATAAATATTATGTTGTCTCGGTTTTCTGAACATATGCAAAAAATGTCTGCTATTTCAAGTCTTTTATCTGTAAAACCCCGAATTTCACAAAGCGAAAGTAAGACTAATTTGTGGTGAATACTCTTGGTTGTAGCGTAGTAATCAATTATCCAAGATAGCCACAGATACTTCACATCAGAAAAGGATCAGATAAATAACAATGACATGTTATTTTTAATCAATAAAAGCTAACTAGAAATAATTGCTAGTTTTGTATTTTTAATTATCGTTCAAGTAACTGGCTAATAGTACCTAACTTTTTTCCTAAAGTAACTGGCTATTAGTAGCTAACCTTTCTTCTACAAGTAGCCAGCTACAGCTATAAGTAGTAAGTTACTACTACTGCTTTTAACAATGACGGGGACTGCTTTCGTCAATATACCAGAATAACAATGAAGTATTAACTCGTTTAAACGAGAAAGTATCTTGTTTAAACGAGAAAATTATCTTGTTTAAACGAGATAATTATCTTGTTTAAACGAGAAAATATCTTGTTTAAATGAGATAATTATCTTGTTTAAACGAGAAAATATCTTGTTTAAACCAGAAAATATCTTGTTTAAACGAGATAATTATCTTGTTTAAACGAAAAAATATCTTGTTTAAACGAGATAATTATCTTGTTTAAACGAGAAAATATCTTGTTTAAACCAGAAAATATCTTGTTTAAACGAGATAATTATCTTGTTTAAACGAGAAAGTATCTTGTTTAAACGAGAAAATATCTTGTTTAAACGAGATAATTATCTTGTTTAAACGAGAAAATATCTTGTTTAAACGAGAAAGTATCTTGTTTAAACGAGATAATTATCTTGTTTAAACGAGAAAATATCTTGTTTAAACGAGAAAGTATCTTGTTTAAACGAGATAATTATCTTGTTTAAACGAGAAAATATCTTGTTTAAACGAGAAAGTATCTTGTTTAAACGAGATAATTATCTTGTTTAAACGAGAAAATATCTTGTTTAAACGAGATAATTATCTTGTTTAAACGAGAAAATATCTTGTTTAAACGAGAAAATATCTTGTTTAAACGAGATAATTATCTTGTTTAAACGAGAAAATATCTTGTTTAACGAGAAAAGTATCTTGTTTAAACGGAGATAATTATCTGTTTAAACGAGAAAGTATCTTGTTTAAACGAAGATAATTATCTTGTTTAAACGAGAAAATATCTTGTTTAAACGAGAATAATATCTTGTTTAAACGAGATTAATATCTTGTTTAACGAGAAATATCTTGTTTTAAACGAGAAAGTATCTTGTTTAAACGAGATAATATCTTGTTTAAACGAGAAAATATCTTGTTTAAACGAGAATATCTTGTTTAGACGAGATAATTATCTTGTTTAAACGAGAAATATCTTGTTTAAACGAAAAGTATCTTGTTTAAACGAGATAATTATCTTGTTTAAACGAGAAAATATACTTGTTTAAACGAGAGAAAGTATCTTGTTTAAACGAGATAATTATCTTGTTTAAACCGAGAAAATATCTTGTTTAAACGAGATAAGTATCTTGTTTAAACGAGAAATATCTTGTTTAAACGAGAAAATATCTTGTGTTAAACGAGATAAGTATCTTGTTTAACGAGAAAATATCTGTTTAAACGAGAACATTCTGTTTTAAACGAGAAAATATCTTGTTTAAACGAGATAATTATCTTGTTTAAACGAGAAAATATCTTGTTTAAACCAGAAAATATCTTGTTTAAACGAGATAATTATCTTGTTTAAACGAGAAAGTATCTTGTTTAAACGAGAAAATATCTTGTTTAAACGAGATAATTATCTTGTTTAAACGAGAAAATATCTTGTTTAAACGACATAATTATCTTGTTTAAACGAGATATTTATTATCTTGTTTAAACAAGAAAGTTTTCTTGTTTAAACGAGATAGTATCTTGTTTAAACGAGATAGTTATCTTGTTTAAACGAGTTAGTATCTCGTTTAAACGAGATAGTTTTTTTTTTTCTAGTGTATAAAATGGCACTTACATACGAAAGCGTGTAAGTGCCATTTTATACACTAGAAAAAATTTACTATATCGTTTAAACGAGATACTAACTCGTTTAAACAAGATAACTATCTCGTTTAAACAAGAAACTATCTCGTTTAAACAAGATAACTATCTCGTTTAAACAAGATAATAAATATCTCGTTTAAACAAGATAATTATCTCGTTTAAACAAGATACTTTCTCGTTTAAACAAGATAACTTTCTCGTTTAAACAAGATAATTTTCTCGTTTAAACAAGATAGTATCTCGTTTAAATAAGAAAGTATCTCGTTTAAACAAGATAATTTTCTCGTTTAAACAAGATAATTATCTCGTTTAAACAAGATAATTATCTCGTTTAAACAAGATATTTTCTCGTTTAAACAAGATAATATTCTCGTTTAAACAAGATAATTATCTCGTTTAAACAAGTTACTTTCTCGTTTAAACAAGATACTAAGTCGTTTAAAGGAGTTAATACCTATTGTTATTCTGGTATATTAACGAAAGCAGTGATAGTTAAAGCAGTAGTAGTAACTGGCTACTTATAGCTGTAGCTGGCTACTTGTAGAAGAAAAGTTAGTTACTAATAGCCAGTTACTTGTAGGAGAAAAGTTAGATACTATTAGCCAGTTACTTGAACGATAATTAAAAATACAAAACTAGCAATTATTTCTAGTTAGCTTTTATTGATTAAAAATAACATGTCATTGTTATTTATCTTATGTTTATCTGATCTTAAGTATATGTGGCTATCTTGGATAATTGATGACCATGCTACAACCAAGAGTATTCACCACAAATTAAGTCTTACTTTCGCTTGGTGAAATTCAGGGTTTTTCAGATAAAAGACTTAAAATAAACAGACCTTTCTTGCACATGTTCAGAAAACCGAGACAACATTATATTTATTTTAGAAAAACAAAAGAGGCCCATGGACCTCAAGGCTCACCTGGGGATATGCCCAAAATTGTTTTCAAAGTGCAATAGGCAATATATTAATTATAAAACTTTCCAAGTTTTCTCAAGCTTAGAGCTGCAAAAAAACTTAATCAGAAATATCCAGCGACATTTCAGTTATAAGTAGCTAATTGTCTCACAAAACATGATTAGGGGTGTTTAAAATAAAAAATTAGTGTTTGAAGAATTGTTGTCAATCAACAATAGTTCAGCAAATTCACAATAAGAAATGTATCAAGGTTTCAGGATTATGTTTAATATAATAGAAAAAACACTAAATTGACAGTTTTTTGAAAGATTTGAATCTTTGGTGTAATAAACTAATTTTAGAGAGTTAATTAAGAACTGGAAAAGGGTTGGGTAATGGACTGGATAATAGGACTCGAGGCAAGTCTGCCTCGGGAAGTCGTGGGTTCAAACCTCGACCAGGCCATACATAAGACTTTAAATTTATATATATATATATATATATATTGCCTCCTCGCATTGTGCTCGGTATTAAGCAGATAGAGTATGGACTGGTTCATAAGGTGCCAGGACAATGGACTGGGGGAGTGATATAGTTTCAAGCTATGATTAAACATGATTCAAAACTTACACTCAATTAGCAATTTTCGACTCATTTGAATCACTGAAATGATAAAATGAACTTTTAGAGAGATCAATAAGAACTGTAAAAGAGTTCATTAATCCAAATTTTGGATGGTGGAAGACTTTAGTAATTGTGCTTGCCACAGTTACTACTCTAGTTTGATTTGCTTTTCTTTTCATAGAAATGTTGGTCAAATACAGGACAAATACAAGAATATAAATATATGTTGTAAAAAAGAAATTGAAGCCGAAAAATGTACCCATAGAAATCTATACCTAAATGTAACCCTCTCCTGTCGAATCGTGTAAGCGTATATGTGCGTATTAAGGCTTTATTATGGCTGATATTTGATATCAATGTTCACAAAATATTATTGATCATGATATAAATTAATACTGAATATTTTTTAAATAAATATTCAGCTACTCGTGCTGAATTTTAAAAATCATAAAAATCTATACATAAATCATATTGCGTAAGCGTATATATGTACGTATAGGTGCGTATGAAGACTTAAATATTAGAATATTTGGTATCATTGGAGACAGAATTCAATAACGTTTTTAATTATTACTAAAATGTGGGTGATTTATTAAAATGATGACGTACTACGTTCGTGGTACATGGAAACGAATGCGGAAGTGATATCCGCGAAAGCCGTGATTAAAACCAAACTACACACGGTAAACATTTGCTTGTTTCTATAATGTAAATAAAAACTAGAAATAATTGCAAGTTTTGTATTTTTAATCATCAAGTAACTGGCTATTAGTAGCTAACTTTTCTTCTGCAAGTAGCCAGCTCCAGCTATAAGTAGCCAATTACTACTACTGCTTTTAACAATTACGGGGACTGCTTTCGTCAATATACCAGAATAACAATGAAGTATTAACTCGTTTAAACGAGAAAGTATCTTGTTTAAACGAGAAAATATCTTGTTTAAACGAGATAATTATCTTGTTTAAACGAGAAACTATCTTGTTTAAACGAGAAAATATCTTGATTAAACGAGAAAGTATCTTGTTTAAACGAGAAAATATCTTGTTTAAACGAGATAATTATCTTGTTTAAACGAGATAGTATCTTGTTTAAACGAGAAAGTATCTTGTTTAAACGAGAAAATATCTTACTTAAACGAGATGGTAATTTTTTTTCTACTGTATAAAATGGCACTAACACGCTTTCATAAAAAGTCAAGCAAATGAAATGCAAATTAAAATCAAAATGCAGTTGGGCTTAAAAAATAAATCTGGCTCAGCAAACAACCAAGAACATGTTCTAACCAAATGGGCAGAAAATCAAGTCACAACATTAACATATACTAAAACTAATTTTTAAACTTTTGATAACAGACTTATTCAAGTCAATGTGCATTAGTCCATGTCTTCTTATAGGCCTATCGCATCAGTTTTGCAGGTTTCTAGTTTCAACCACTGAAATTAATTTTAATTGGCTATACAAGTATGTAAGCGTCTTAATTAATCTCCATATGTTTGCCAAGCTTTCTGTCTTGAATTAAAACCAAAATCCTTCCATGTTAGATTTTTTTCCTTTATAAATAGAAAAAACGCACATTTTACATATGTTATAATCCAACTTTCACCCACCTCTGACCTCTTCTATGACGAGATAAAAGTCGCATTCGATTAAATCCAGTTGGGTTATATAACAAATTAAGATGTATAGTTAATTACATACGCATCATCACAAAGTTTATTGCTACAAATGAATTCCTGTTATGTGAGTTTTCTTCTCTATACTTAGTCTATTATATGCTGAGAGAGATTGTTATTAATAAACACATTCATATAACCGTCAGTTTTTTTTAGTAACGTTGGGATGTTTTCATTTTCAAACTGTTTATACTGCTCATAAAAGTTAGTGTTGGATGAAGTTATTAACAAAAGTTCCAACATGCAATTCTGAATACCTTATTTTGGCTTATATTTAGTATTTTTAATGAAGATTTAAAGAACAATAAAAAACTAACTTCATCAGTGGGAGATAAAGTGTCTTACTAGCTCTTTGATCAGACAAATTTCTCCATGCAGTGATTTGCAGGTCACATGCATGTTACATACCCACAGATGTTATCGCCTAAACACCAAAATAGTATTATACATATACAATAAAATATAGGTATCTAAGATAAAAGTACAATTTACATTCGGAAAATAACAGGCGCCAGTTTCACAATGATTCCCTCAATTGAGAATACACTCAACTAAATTTAATGAATAGTTAATTATAAATTTTTAAAACATTATATAATTAAAATTGACTATCTTATGTTATATAATTTATATCTAAATTGTTAAATGTAGATTTGTTGGAAAAAAAACATCGTATCATAAAACTTAATATTTTAAAAAATATTGATAATAAAAATTGGAAAAATTGAGTTGAGAGTACATTCATTTGAGTGAATGATTGTGAAAGTGGGGTCAGATGTTAATAATGTCAAAATCGTCTAATCATACAAAACATTGCTTCCTTAGAATTTTTGTCTCCAAATTTCTGTCATACTTTTAAAACAAGAACATGCTGTCCAAAGGTATGAATTGACTGACTCTGTGACTATTTCCTTGAAACCTACGGTTTGGATGTTAATGTAGGTGAAAAAATGTTTCATGTTCCTTTCATTCTCAAATTTGTTTTTGCACGTGGCCGTTGTAGCTATTCAAGCCAGAGGTGCTCACTCTTCCGGAGCACCCGGCCTCACTTCCTTGATGGAAGTTCATGCGTGTAACTGAATTGGCCAGTTTTCAAAGTTTTTACTTTTTGGGATTGTGATTTGGACATTGACTGGTATGTTTGTGTTTTATTATCCAAACTCCAGTGTTTTATATTCAGTTACCTCGATATAATTTGCGTTTTTTGCTTAATTTCAGTGCTTAGAAGTACTACTGGTTTCTCTGTCTAGTGTTAAAAAAAGACTTATGGTTCTTTTAGTTATTGAATTGAATAAAGTATTGGTGTTTATCGCTTTATTAAAATAGTAAACAAATAACTAATTTAATTTACCAAAAAAGTATTCAAAATATAAGCAGATATGTTAAAAAGTTAGTGTCACAAAAATTAGCAAATGGCACGTACATACATGTATATCTATGGCCCAAGTGAAAAAAACCACTGCACTTTGAGAAAACAATTTTGTTATGATCATGTGAGGTTCGAACCTAGAATGTGAGAAGTAATACGACCCGTAGATCTGTTGTATTTCTTGAATAAAGCCATAGTTCATATAACACCAAGTCAGCAAGAAGTATCAGAAATATTTTGTACTGTTAAATATGTGTCCAGAACACAGACATAAAAGTAAAAGAACTTCTATAAAATATCGTAAGCTTTAATGATAGAATATAATACACAGATTTGACCATTCGGACATTACAAAATTGAATTTATAGTACATTATAGACATGATGATTTTAACAGTTTCAAGATGGACGGACAGTTTCTGATTGGATATCATGAAATAAATATCTTAAAATAAATAACTATCTATACAAATGTTTTCTTTCAATCCCTGGTATACAACTACACTTTGGAATGATGTTACAGAAAAATAAATAACAAGCAGAAAATTTGTAAACTTCCTGAGAAGAAAACAATAAAGAGCAAATTTTTATATATCTACGGAAGCCATTTATTAAACGGTACCGTCTTAATTTCACTTAGAATTATTTCATTTGTAAACCGTTTTATCCTCTATCAGCCTTATTTCATCGTGCTACGTTTTCACTGATGCATTTTGATATTTTCAAAAGCATCGAAACGTTTGAATCACGTGTTTGTTTGCAAAAGGCATTTCGTGTTTTGATAATCGGATCCGACAGCTAACCACTTTTGATCTTAAACACCTATTAACAGCTTCCGGTTCTTTATATATCGCTTGGATACTTAAGTGTGACTTAAATAAATAAAGCATGTGCAGAAATGAGAGTGCAAATTATATATACTAAACATAAAGACATTGAAATTTACATACAAATAAATTCTTGTTTATATAATTATAATGAATATACGTTTATATCACAGACAGGCTTATAAGATTGGTATCGTCACATTGTAAGATTTATCTCCCCTTGAATATTCTATGGTACCAAGAAATTAATCCTTTCTGCATGTTTGACTTTTAACTATTTTTTATATTTATTTTTATTTTTAAATTTTTTAGATGAAAGCTAAGTTGACACATCTCCCAATTTCTAAATTATACAAGACTTTAAAACCCGAAACACATTTTAGAAGGTTGTTGAGAAAAAGTCAAACATCCAAATTTGAAACAATATACAAAAATCACCTCTGACTGTCACTTTGTACGGAGAGCTTCAACACGGGGGGTTTATTTCCTTAGTTACCTTTATGTCACTATGAAAGAGATCGTAATTCCGGATAAACAGTAGATAAAATAAGAACATAAATATATAAGAGACGAGCTTCATTTTTTAAAACTTGAAGATGCCCACAGCCGGTCAGAAACTGAAAGAACGTTTATTAGTTGTCAATAACTAAAATAAAGACTACAAAAGTAATACATAGTCTTTAAGTTCATTTTTGTTGTAGGTCAAAGCTTTTTGTTTGGTTTATTCAGAATTAAGGCAATTCTTTAAAGTCCTAAGAGTTAAAGGCAGTAGATAACAGCTGACGTTTTATTGCCCCGGTGTTGATAGATAGTCACAGTAATTCCTCACTTTTAACATTTACATAAACTCGTCTAATGAGAATATAACACTTCTTGGACGGCCACGACAGATTCCTGATTGCATTAAGGAATCTCTCAATAGTCTTACTTCATCTGAAACAGAATTAAATGTAACATTAAGTAAAAATATAAAATTGTTTGAGCTATATTCCATATCTATATGACATTAGACAGAACCACAAATTCATGCATTGTTTTGACGAACGCTATACATAAAATAAGTGTGATTCAATTACTCATGAAAGCCCTACACAAACACAAATTTTACATATACTAGTATAAGTTATAAATGTATATCAAATTGTGATTCCCTTCATCAGCAAATTACTAATTGGGTTAAAAATCAAGTTATCATTTCTTTTAAATTTTGCACCACAAAAAAAAAACTGTGTGAGAATGAGAATTGTCGTTTAACCAGTGGAATTCTTGTTATACGTATGAATAAAGTCAAAGAAAAAGGAAGAAAATTCAGACATAAGAATGACATTCATGATGATCAGTTTTAATTTACTTACTATCCTTATAGAAATCGAAGGCATCGATTGGCTTTTTAAATCTATGTATTACTATGGGGTTATTAGGGCTGACCCATTTTCCTCTGACGTGAAAGTTCCTGTCACTGAATACTACATTAGCATGGCCGTCATAACGACTTGCTGCTCTCTCAAACCGTTCTTCAACTCTTTCCGCGAAGGCTTTGAAGTCCCGAACTCCTGGAAACTCAGTCATCAAGAAAGTTGGACATGCTCGATCTGTTTGAGTAAAAATCATCAAAGTTAAAGTTAACAAAATCAATACTTTTTATCTTTTTTCAAAATCGTATTCAAATGCAGTAACAGTAGAAATACTGTATTTTATGATTATTCTCACATAAGAATCTTTATATTTTGGAACAAAATTTAACAACTTTAATAAGTCTTGATCTCAATAGTTTCGGTCTTATGAACAATTTTTCTCAACCCGAAAACCAAGTACACAAGCACTAGTATAGAATTGTTAATTGTTTTCACTGTTTCTTAGAACAAGGTGGTTTTTAAAAGACTACAGATTACCAGAAATTGAAACCATATGATAAAATGTTAAAATATGGCACTAAAATCCCGTTAAAGACAAATGGATGTAACTACTGTAAAACAGTTAAAGTAAAAACATCCAAAATCTGCATTTCCGAGCCCAGATACATTTCTTTAGGTCGAATACATAAAATCATTTTCAAAAATTTTAAAAAATGATGACTAAAAACCACAAGGCCTCTGAAAGAAGCCAGCAGATTAAAAATTATGCAATGAAATGTGTAAACCGTATTAACCTATTTAGGTAAACTTGCAATTTCTTACTATAACAAACTAAATATACATAATCTATTCTTGTACTCAGCATTTCTGTTAGTTCAACAGTTAAAGAATATAATGATATAATAGAAAGGGAACCAATTCATTTTTTATTGCTACTAAACAATTGTATTTACCGTCTAATGGATTTTTCATTACTGGTACAATAAAGACTTCGGATCCATACTGCTGTGGAAAATTGGATTTACTAAAATCTTTATCGTAAAGTATCCAATTCTTTGCTACTTCATATGTAGGGAACCAAAGGACAAAAACACAATTGTCAGTTTTGTTTGTGCTATGGCTTTCCAATCGCCAATCTCCCTCATCGTCAGACTCTAGGAGGAATATCTACAAGTAAAAAGGCCTTGTTGAAAACTTTTTCATTTGTATCGAAAGCACTGCTTATCAATAAAGTAAGTTAGAAATTATCTTTTTTACAAATTCTAGAATCCTCGCAAAAAAATTCACGAAAAGATTTTCTATCAATCAAAATGTCGGCAATTCATACATGCCACTTCTCACGTCTCTTATTTTTATCTAACAATGGCTTGTTTTGATAAATGTTTTTAACATCGAATTAAGGATATCTAAGCTTTTCATGACTAGAAAATATTTTCTTATTAATCTAAAAAATTAACTAAGTATAACTTAATGTGCTGCGTAAGTTTGTACAAGTCTTTTGCGTCAGTTACCTAAGAGATAAGATTGATATAAAACCAGTGCATTATGGTATTATAACATCTTTAGAAAATATGAAGTAACAATTAGAGATATCAAGTGTTAGTTCTTACCTTTTCTTTCTTGGCTATTCCTTTAAGGTGACCTGGGGCTTGCTTTAAGATGTGTTCCCTTTTAACGATTGCCATCTTACAGTCATTCAAAGCTTCTCCCATCTGTGTTCTCATGAACATATATACCCCGGAGCCATGTTGTACCTGAAATTAAAGAATTAAATTTCATACGTATCTTAAAATGCTACATTTTTCCTTTTTCAAAAAAGCCAAACCTTTATTTTACTGTTTGCAATATTAAAATGTACAACAGTAACTAAAACATAGGTTCATCATACAATCAGAACATTGTTGTTCGTAACTCGGTTTTAACTTTTAAAAATAACAAATTTTTGGACTTGCTTGTAGTAATGAGTAGACAGGAGAAGATGTATATAGATCTATTACAGTTAGCACAACAGATTTGTCTTAAAATCGAACCGGCGACATGAAAAAATGGTCTTTGACACACTTTGAACTAAGCACCATCAATTTAAATAATCTGAATATACGAAGTTATTTGAAAAACATCAACAGACAAACAAATGATTTCTGTTCAAGATCGCTTCCTATTTGATTAGCTTATCAAGCGGTGTTTATTTATCCTTGCATAATGCTATCAGCTATTTGGTTGAACTCCGGAACCTATCGATGTTTTTCCTTTAAACAAACCACCTTTTCAGGGACCAATTCTACTTTTACTGAATTTATATTGCAATAACAATCTACTAATCAATTGAACAATCAATTTTGTGCATTTGAGATTAAGCAAACACAATTATTTACATAAAATGTATAAATATTGCATAACTACAGGTATACTGAAATAGAACTTCAAGGTTATAGTTTGAAATGTTCAATGTTTACAGTTATTATAAGAATAAGTATGTATTTACTAGTACTCTACATAAATACCACCAGTAAAATTATTATACACCTGGGTTTATAAGAAAATCCCTATGTCTGACCATTTGAAATCGTGCTTGCTCGATCAAACTTGGAACAATTGAAAACCAGCATAAGATGATGTGTCGCGTACCACATTTAAGGGTAAAGTTCAAAGATCAAGGTCAAAAGGGCACAGCCGGGTGTTGAGGGGGTATTAATTAATTAATTTGAATTTACACAATGAGCCTGTGTCGTGTAGTAATAGGCTTTTAAAACATAACCTCGTTTTTGTTTTTAACACGTTTTAAAAAGTAAATTTACCAAATTAATCAAGTATTTTAACACCTTTATAAGTTCAATATGTAATTCTAGAACAAATAGATATCGAGTTGTTCAAACATTGTCGCGCTGTTATCGCATAAAAATCTCATTTTTAAAGTAACATTAGCATGGTTATGTTTTTTAATAGCTGTCAGGTGATAATGTAATAAATTTAATCAAAAATATATTTAGCACAAAAAAAATCTGGCTTTTGTTTGAAAACTAAATTGTTAGATTTCAAAAATCATTTTAAAATATAACATTAATATCTTTAAACTACATGTACATTAAATTTTGATGCTATTATTAATAATGCAATGAAACATTAACAATTATTTCAAACATATATTAACTCGTTTGTTAGATTTTAGAAACACATTTCGCAATATTACAGTCATATTACAATCATATTACAATCATATTATACAATATTAATCTGCGGTCCTATTGCGCTACTATTAAATATCTTATAATATTGATATGATTAATTCTAAACGACCATCGGTCATTTTATTATAAGTTCTAAACACATCTTAAGATTTGACAAATTGTCTTTTTTCTACATCACAGTTTTTCCTCTTTGCTAAATTGGTAACATTGTGACATAATCAAATTGAACATTCTACGTGTTAGAACTAACAAGGAAGCAAATCTCAGTACACAAACGACAAACCTTTTGGGACTGTCGCTTTTCGAAATTTTTGAAAGATTCATAACTTAGTTCCCTCTGCATCTGCAATAAGACTCCACATGTTAAAACCGTAACAAGGTCAAGCCATTTACGGCCATTTACGCATACATGGATCGTTGTCGTACCATGCAAAATGGCTGTAGATTGGTCTGAATAAAAACATTAAAGAATTCTCGGACCCAACAGGACTAGTTTATATGAGTCTTACTCCTGTTCTGGAATCCTTTTTTTGTGTATGTAAATTTTGTTTGTATGTATGATTGCTTAATGAATAAATACGGTTTAAACTAAAGATATATTCGTCGCTAAGGTGTTTTCACAGATGGGTAGCGCTTACAGTTACAAAAAAATAGCGCCAAATTATTGGCTTGTATTCTACTAACTGTTTTGCTATTGCTAGGGTACGATATCTGAATAAAGCCCTGAAATATATATACATTGCTACACATGTCGCATTTACTAATTATATATATATATATATATATATATATATATATATATATATATATATATATATATATATATATATATATATATATTTATGCGATTATTCAATAAAACTTTATTCAAAGCTCTGCTCTTGTCGGTTTATGGTGAACAAGTTTCCTCAGTGTAATCTCATGAGGACCAAAAGTTAGGCAAAATATCAAAAAGCATTAACAAGCATGAATTGTTCTATATCCCCGTTTTAATGTGAAAATTTAATCAACCGTCAAGTAATAAATGTTTTATGATGGAAAACTACAGTCTCTATATGGCGTTGTTAATGCTACTGCTATACAGAGTATCTTATTAAATTGACTGTTTGAAGGAATTAATCTCAGAAAGAGAATATTGAATAAATCAATGTTAAAATGACAGCTAAAAAGAAAGGTGTATTGAAACAGAAAACAAAAAAAGATATTTAATATACGACCGTAAAAAGGAAAATCATTAAAAGCAACAACAAGATAATAGGCGCTCAATTTTCGACCGATATATTTTTTCAAAAGTTTTTAGGGGAAATAGATATATTTTACTTTTAAAGAGAAAGTCAATATGAAATAATCGACCAGAGAATATATATGAACCTGAGCAGAATATAGTTTTGCTAAGTAAGTACAAAGACAAACACACAACAAACAACACAGAATCACAAGCATAGTAATATTAAATGCAACAAAAAGGGGCAAAATAGAAAAATGAAGATAAAACTAACTACGACAACTAACAAACGAACCTTTCTTTCTTCAGCTCTATAATATTTATCATATCTAGGCTGATGCTAAAAGAGAACATCCACTGATTTACATAAACAGACATAAAACATTCACTTATTTATATAAAAAGATATAGAACATCCACTTTTTATACAAACAGATATAGAACATCCACTTATTTATATAACAAGACATAGAACATCCACTTATTTATAAAAAAAAGATTTCAAACATTCACTAATTTATATAAACCAGATATAGAACATCCGCTTATTTATATAAACCAGATATAGAACATTCGCCTTTTTATATAAACCAGATTTGGAACATCCGCTTAATTATATAAACCAGATATAGAACATTCTTTTTTTAATTTATATAAACAAACATAGATTATCCACTTATGTATATGAAAAGATATAGAACATTCTTTTATTTATATAAACAGATATAGAACATCACTTTGCTATATATACGGATATAGAACATCCACTTATTTATATAAACAGACATACATGTAGCATTAATTAAAAGTTATGTCATAAAAATAGAAGCAGTAAAAATAATAAATCAGAATTATACAATTGAATATTACACGAAGCGAAATAACTAGATCCATCAAAAAAGATATATATATATATATATATATATATATATATATATATATATATATATATATTTCTCGCATATGTGATAGATTTATCTCACTGAATGGGTGGTACGATATTTTTTTCCATATCGCACCCCGCGTGCGCACGTGTAGCCTTTCTCATTTGAACGGAGACTACCTTTTTTATCAATTAGCAAGGGTCATAATTTTGTGGGAAAAAATTATATGAGAACGACAAAAAAGACTTTTTTATGATGAATAATGTTATTTTTACTAAACGATATATATACATATATATATATATATATATATATATATATATATATATATATATATATATATATGCAGAGAAAAAATCGTTGTTTTGTTTTGCCGCGTAGGTTCACATTCTGCTGTGAGTGAAACGTTATTTGTTATTGTTGCGTGTTTTGCATTTCATCCTCTAGCAAAATCCTGCAACGTTATAGAAGGGATTCCGGTTTTTTTTTTAGTAAATTATATGCGAGAAAAATAATGATTACTCAATTGAAGTCGAGAAGGGAAAATTCCGATCTCGTGGTCAGATTTTTTACATCTCAAACGAGGCATAGTCTCGTTTGAGATGAAAAATCTGACCACTCGATCGGAATTTCCCCATCTCGACCTGAAATTCGTAATAGATTCTCTTAATATATATATATATATTTCAGAGTAATTCGCCGTTGAAAAATTGGCAAGAAGCATCTAGCTGGAATCAACGTTGCATCTAGCTGGAGCGCAGCTTTACAAAATTATGGCAAACATTCACTATTACAGGTGATACTGCACATAAAAGTTATGACATAAAAATAGAAACAGTAAAAATAATCAATTAGAATTATACAATTGAATTATTCACGAAGCGAAATGACTAGATCCATCAAAAAAGAATTTACTTGACAATAACCTAAGACTCAAATACGACGTGGCAACATTTACTTGACAACAGTCGCAGACATATAAAATGCATGACGACATACAGAGACACAAACAAGACGTGACAACTGGTACTTGACAATAACGCAAAAACAATGTATACGTGACATCATGTACATGGCAATTACCTGAGACACAATTAAGACATGACATCATGAACTTAAAAACAATTTGAACATAGTGAAGACGTAACAACATGTACCTGACATCAGCCGGAGTAAAAAAAAATGCTTAAAACATGTACTTGACAACAACCGAAGACAAAAATAAGATGAGACAACATGAACTTGACAAAAACCGGAGTCAAAATGAAAGCCTGACAACATGTACTTGACAACAACCGAGACAAAAAATGACGTAATAACATGTACTTGACAACAACCAGAGACAAAAATAAGACATGACAACATGGACTTGACAACAACCGGGACTTTGAAGAAAACGTTACAACACTGTCAACAAACGATGATACAAATAAGACATGAAAACTTGCACTACCCAACAACCGGCATAAAGAAGAACTTGTCATTAACTGGTGATAGAATGAGAACATGACATGTAGTTGACAAAAAAAGGGGGAAACATAGAAACGTGACAATATGTATGAAGTAAGGAGCACAATTAATGAACTTGCTGATGCACCGATTATCAAAATTACCATCATACGGATTATATAATTCTATAAAAAGGTTATTGCAACATCATTAGATCGAATGAACAGACAAGTCAGATTTAAGTTTTAAAGTGCTAAGCAAAGCTTAATCCCCGTTGTACACCTTACAGAGAACTTTAAAAAAAGACGCAAAAAGCTAAATAACACAACCTACGTGTTCGATCTTTCACTTTTATTCAAGCACATCCACGCACAAATTTAATATAGTTGTACTGTTAGTTTTATTTCAGCACTAAAAATCTAGATTTATAATTCTTTAAGTCACATTATATACACCAGGTATTATTTATGATAAAATTCATTTTCATAAATTTTTCAATAACTTTTTTCAAATAGAAAGCTATAGAATCGAAACGTTTATCATGCGTCAGGTATTAAATCCTTAGGATATTTTGATTTTGAAAATTGATATTTAAATATCCTAGTTATATCATTTTATCGATTCATCATAACACAATAACGGTGTACGGTTTTAGAAATCGTTAAAGATATTTTTTTTTACTTCTCATAAATTTATAAAAGCTTGAAAAAGTTGAGTGGTTCTTTTAAAATCTAAACCTAAAGCGACATTTATTTTCTAAACATAACAAATTCAATTTATTCCAGTTGTATTCATACCATTTAATGATTTAAAAGTGCATTTCAGTGCATGTATAAAAAGGTTGTCAACAAAAGGTATTGAATACACACAAATGGAAATCAATATTAAAAACCATGACCTGTAGCTTATATATATATATATATATATATATATATATATATATATATATATATATATATATATATATATATATATATACTACTCTGATCAATTTCTAAATATCATACATTTATAAACACAACAAGACCCGAATTACGCCTTAAATTCACGCTGAGAACTATATAAAATTTTGAATTAACGTGTAACGCTAAAGCAGAATGAATGAGTCTCCAATTGCCTTTTTGCTAGTTGGGTTACTTGACCGACGTTTGTGATTCCTTTATCAACAACAGATGATTTATGTATTTCAAACAGATGTATCAACATAATAAAACCAAAACAGACACTTATTAATTTGTGTTTTCTATGAGCGACATAATTTTTAAAATAATTCAGTTTCCATACCATTTCAAACTAAAGTTAGAAGGGTAAAACCAAGAGCCAAAAAATAGACATTTAAGGTGACAAACTAATGATCCTAAAAACTGGGCTACATAGGCAAGATTTTAATTATAGACCTTGCCAATCATTCGTATAATATAAGGTAAAATACCTAATTTCTGTGGTAATATGATTTGCGCCGAGTAAAGCTAAATGAAACAGCAATTCTTGAATTGAAGAGCTTTGCTGTTAGTGTTTACATAATTATAATACATATCTAAAATACCCTTCGAAACCTTCAAATATAAATATGTCTCAGTTATATTATGTATTTCCTAAACAAACATCATTAAAAATATTTTGACGTTAACTTTTTGCTACTGCTGTTTACATTCTCCTGATTATGAACAATAAACACATATATATACACAGTTATTGTGTGTAATATCAGTCGCGTCCGAAAATAATGTTTGTTTAAAGAATATTTTAAAGGAAAATGTATGTTCTATAAAGTTTCCAAAACAAGACCGCAGTGTTGATTGCGATCCAATGAATAATTTTGTATGGAGGCCAAACACGGACATCCTTTAAAAGCAGTAAATGTATATGCATGATATGCATGCAGTTAAGGGAGTATGACCGCAAAATATTTACACGTCATGAATATTGAAACAAAGGTCCCGAAAAAAATTCTTACGGTCTATATAAGCAAAAAAAAAAATGTTTTTTTGCAATTAAGAAAAAATACCAAAAAATATTTTATGACAAAACAGAAGGTATATGAACGAAAACCAACAGTAATTATGACAACACAGAATGGAGCGGAGTAGGTTGCATACTTTTCACTCCACTAAAAATTCACTTATATCTATATATTGATTCAGTTAAGTGAAGGTCGAAGAAACCGAAGTAACTTGAGAAAACCACTGATATTCGACAATCTGAAAACTCTCTCTGTCGATTAGCCGAACCTAGGCAATCAGAGGCCCTTCGATCTGGTACTGAGTCCTGAGAGACGAAAACGAGACAACTGAAAATTAAGTGTACGGGTATGTTGACCTCACTAACCAAAAAACCAAGCCAAAAGTTTTCTAATGTAGAGCTAACAGTTCTCAGAGTATTTCAACCAGTCTTCTGTTATAGGCAAAATACCATACGAAAGGACTTGTATATATATATATATATATATATATATATATATATATATATATATATATATATATATATATATATATATATATATATTCGTATTTATATATAAGGTTAAACAGGATCTTTAAGAAACTTTACCTATTATCTTTACATTGATTTTTGTCTGGAACATTTTTATAAATTTCAGTAACTAAAGCTCTACTAATCCTCGTCGGGGACGAAGATTAAGACATGTCATCCTAACATATTTATGTTTTCAATTCATGTTGGGGCAAACAAGTAGAGATTAAGCGGTTGTTAGATGATATCGATAGCTGAACTCATTCAAAAATAAAAATAAAACGAACACAATCAGACATCAAATAACAACAGTGACAGAACAACGACTTAATTATATACAGCATAAATAAATAAATAAATAAATAAATAAATAAACAAATAAATATTAAGAAGGAATGTTTTTGGTATGCTTTATACTGGAACAGGTTATTATTTAACCTAATTAGAATTAAAAGAAATTAATTTCACTATTTTTATTGTTTATCAATGACGTCATTCAGACACATGTTCATATGTATATTTTGGATGAATACAGCCGATATTGATGTCATCAATGTTAAAATTACCCATATATTACTATTGTAGTTTTTTTTTTTAAATAAGTAATCAACTTAATCAAGTTACATATTAATTAGATTCCTCTTTTTTCTTTAATTAAAGATTATTTATTTATCCTTACTTGAACAATGGAAAAAATAAGTAAAAAATAAATAAATAAGATATAATTTTTTATGAAATAATGCTGATTGGTGTTCATATTTGGACCTCGCAACAGTACAAAATCTCCATAGAATCGATATATCTCTTAATAAAATTGATACACCATATAGGCTGTCACAGTAGTATACATTTTAGATTTAAATACCATTCCTCTTAAATATAAATGTAAACAAGGATCTCTTTATATCTTATAAAAACTTTAAAATTTTCAATTGAGACTACCAATAAAAGAATAAATATATGTGAAAGGATCAAACCCTAAGATCGACAAGTTTGAATACATGATCCGTCGTTATGTAAAGGGTAGTATTGAAAATTAGTGAAAACACTTAGACGAATGAAATAAAAAATATAATGCTTTCAAAAAATTCCCAACCGGTCATAAAATATTAATATAGACCCTTGAATTTGTTATGAAAACATTTAATGTGACGGTATAAGTTATAAACACACTAATGAAACCTTAAATGGGTCAGAGAATAAACATTTTTAAATTAATTTTTGTTTTGTTGACAGTTCGTTGTTATGGTTACGATATGTAAATTAGAATCTGTCAGATATGAAGGCAAAATTTGGGGTTTTCTTTAAGTGTTTGATTATACAAATAAGTCGCTAAAATAGGCCAACTCACGCATTTTAAACCAACAAAAAGGAAATCCTTAAAAGATATATGACGACATCGTTTATAATTCAAAATGATTTATGATTAGAAAACTTTTGACTTGATACTGAATATAACGCATTGATATATTAATATTTTTATACTATGGATTATTAAACATATATAGATAACTACTTTTATAATTTTGATCTGAGTTTCTGTCTCCAATGCCATGGTGGTTAAATAGATACCGAGTTTGAAAACACCGTACTTGATATCAAAATAAAGTTAAAATAATTCTTGTCTTAGTAATTTAGTGAACTGTAACCTCATTACTGCATAAATTAATTAAACTGAATTGAAAAAAAATCAATGAGTTGAGTTCAAGATTATTTCACTAATTACAAGGCGGCCAGATCTGAGATCTAGTATGATGAAGGAAACCGGAGTGCAAACAAAAAAAAAAAAAAAAAAAAAAAAAAAAAAAAAAAAAAAAAAAGAAAGAAAGAAAGAAAGAAAGAAAGAAAATAAACGGACCTTTGGCAAGCAATCTGACAACCATTCCCACATTAGGATCTGCCCAAGCAAGATTTGAATAGTGAGAGACACGGTGATCCGTAAACGCGCTTTAGACCTCTCAGGCCATGGAAGACCTTAAAAACAATGAAACAGCTAACTACACCCATTAATCGAAAATATGACCAAAAATCAATAGAAAGATGTATCAAAAAGTATACAAAGGTTTGAAACAGCCGAATAAAGTACAACATACAATCAAACTATAATATATTATCACAAAAACTTTCAACAGTGAAGTGTGAGACAAGGTGCTCCAGAAAGAGTAAGGATAATATTTTTCATTAACATTAAAAATAAATGGCGAAAAAAGAAGACGACAGAAAATACATGTAAAATGAAGGCCATTTCTTTAAAAGCAAGACTAATACAATTTATACTTGTACGTCGAAATATGAAACTGAATATACTTCGAAAAAGCCAAAACAACCAAAACACGTCTCATTTAATGATTAAATCCGGTTACCTTTTTTCTGAGTAGAGAGTATTGACTATATTTCTAAAAATCTGAAAAAATGACTTTGGCCTATTTCATACATCAGATACCTATTGAACGGCCTTAAAACTTGAGATTTTTATTGAGAATTTTTAATTTACAATGACTACTTAAAGAAATAGTAGTTAAACAAAGGTACCTCTTTGCTGGGGCCATTATTCACTCAATTATTCATAAAAGCCTTACTTGGACAATTAAACAAACAAATGGTTTTCAAGTGAATTATAAACAAGATTTAAATGTTAGAACAAAACACTTTATATTAGTTATTCAGTAGCTACTGGCTACAAAAGACAACTGAGTAAGGATCAGAAATCAAAGGGTAACAGTCCTTCTTACACACGTGTCAAAATACAGAGAGATTTAGTTTCGTATTTTGCAAAAAATACATATACCTTTAGCTTAATCATATAGAGTATACTCACTTATCAATACACTTATACCAATATCATGCATAACAAATAAATAATTTTTTAAAATATAAATTAAAATTAATCACTAAATATTGAATAAAAACAAGTGATAAAAACAATATATAATTGGCAATAACCAGCACATCAACTTCATGAGAGAAACAGCCAAACAAGAAAAGTACAAGATAAGCTCATGTGTATATTGGAAGAAATGACAATAAAACACATGCCTTTGGATTGACCGACTTTAAAATGGCTCAGGACAAAATAAGTGAGATCCAGCTATGGTGGTAAGTCGCCGACTTATTTTTACAAAAAATTGCCCCCCCCCCACCACCACCAAAAAAAAAAAAAAAAAAAAAAAAAAAAAAAAAAAAAAAAAAATTTAAGTAAATCTCTTTCTGCTTGTACTCATATTGACCAAACAAATTTGTTATATCTAAACTATATTTTTTTCAGTGATGCAGTAACAATCCGGACTACTCTAACATTTGACTGTATGTATTATATATGAATTGTAACTTAACATATCAGCAATTGAATTGTAATATTGTATGACAACTCGTTCCGAAATGGAACACAATTTCATAAAGCCTTTTCCAAGTTATTTCTTGTTCAAGCTGCTAATTAAAGCACATAAGCGTTTTGCCGATAAAGTTAAAACATGTAATCTATGTTGTTTACAAAGGTGCAAAGTTCTTGTAAGTCTTGTTTCTAAAAATATGAAAATATTATTTTGTTTACCGAGTATAGGAAGTATAAAATATCCCTGGATACAGTATATATATATATATATATATATATATATATATATATATATATATATATATATATATATATATATATATATATATATATATACTATTTATTTACTATTATTTTGCTTAAAAGTTATCGGGTTGTAACTGCTAGCGACACTATACTACATACACTACTTTAGCTGAGTTTAAACAAGAAATTCTCAGATCTTGTGTCTCTTCTGTTAGGCACTGACGATAAACTCTCATTCTACATCATTTGTTGAAGGCTTTGTATGTTCATTTTAAATTTAAATGGCAGGGTAACAATCTTCTCTTAAAAAGTTTAGACAAAATTGAACCAAAAAATTATAACCAACACTACACACCAATGGTGGACATCGTTGTGCTGCCTTGTATCTATCAGAGAAGAAATGATGTTGTTTTACATTCACTGTGTATTCAAATAGGTATATACCTCTTTAAAAAGAAAAAAATATCAAGCAAGTAACTATTAAAACAAATGGCTGCCGGTCATATTATTTTAAACTTGGCTAACTTGCCAGCCATCAAAGTTCTCCCGCTATATTTACATCGAAATGGGTAAGTTCATTTTTGAAAAATGTGTTAGAGACAAAACACAAATGCTTAAAACATAAGTGTCATTATAGAAGGGTAAGTAATATCCATCCAAGGACATAACAAACAAAGCATTGCTATAATAAGAGGGAATGTTATATTCATAACATGTGCTAAGTTCTATTCTTTGGCCCTCTCGGAACAGTAAAGGCCGTGTGATTCAAGCTTATTGGAAAGTGCTAATAAATGTACTAAAAATCAAATAAAAATAATCTGCTAATTAGATGTTTAAAACAATACCTATTATCATGTTATCAAGGGTCATTATGTTTAGATAGATAAATATTGCAGCTACATAAGCAACAATGTATAGCTACCTATAAATATTAACATTGTTTGTATATTAGTGCTTTCTTTTTTTCCTTACAGGAACTTTTGAGCAAAAACAATGCCTTACCTTGGGAATTTCGTATTTCCTAGTCCAAGGCTTAAAATTCCCATCATGCATCTCAATACGATCATAATCCTTTTTAGCTTGGCCATATAAGTATTTTTCATCATCCTGTCTGTGCGTTATATGGATTCTTCCTCTGCTGTAACATTCTGTTCTGTTCGTAGTACATTTTGCGTGCTTCTGGATTCCGTGGAGAATCATCAATCGGCCTCCTGTAACTGTCTGGTTGTCTCTGGTAGTAGTCATCCTCCCGATAGTTTCTTGGTGAGTGATATTCCTGTGGGGGGAGTTGTGAGCGAACATTATAAAGCCTATCTTTCATATCACCTACTCTCATATCCACAAATCTTTCTCTCAATGCATTATTTTCTGCACTTAATGAAACTACTCTGTCCTCTAAATCCCTTAACTTAGCAGAATGCTTTTCATCTCTTTGATGGATTTGTTCTAAATCATTCTCTTTAGTTTTAATGTCATTTTCCAAATAATACAAACGAGTATCGATTCCTCTCCAATCTCCCTCCATTTCGGCGACTTTATGATCAACGTTATCCACCCGATTTTTTACTGTGTCTAAACGCGACTGAACGGTATCTACCTTACCCAAGGTGTAATTTAAATCCCACTTAGCCATGTGATATACCGTAGTGTCATTAAACAAATGATGATTACTTGTAATTCCTATATTCATTGACATTCATACAATCTGTGTATTGGACCTAATAATAATAACACAGCTATTCAAGTGTATACAAATATTGATCTCTACTCAATAGACAATGTTAAGCCGGTAGCTCTACTAATGGAAATTCACCTTAAGCGAAGACAAATCTTATTTGTGTCCAAGTCCCGACTGAGCAGGTGCCCGTTTTTAGATATCTTGCAAACAAGAATTGGCAATTTGCAATATTATTAATAGAAAGTTGATAGTTTAGTCCTGTATGATAAACATACACTTATATATGTCGTTAGTGTATTTTAAGTATTAAACATTTATAATCACTGATCAAGTAGCAAATAAACGTTGTTCATTTCACTTACTTACTAAAACATACCTGTTGCCAGGTAAAGGTACAAATATACATCATTAGAACACGTTCTAAGGATTTATAAGAGAGAATCCTAAGCTTACATACTGATACGGGACATTAAACGTTTCAGTAAAAATTATTTCAATATTAATGTTTATTTGAATAAAATCAAATTACTGATATTCATTGAAACTTGACAACAAAATCAATTTTTAATCCCCCGTTTCTGATATAAAATGCGCTATACAAATCCGTGCCACATACTATTCATATTTGATTGTGTGTTACAGAAAACGTTTTAAAAAGAAATTTTAACACTGTATTCAGATTTTATTAAAGAAGTATACGAGGGAATAAACAGGTAATTTCCAACATTAAAAGAAATACGCCAACAGTAGAAAAATCTATATTAAAGATTTCAGTTTGGTAAATATCCAATTTTTACTATAATTTGATCATGTTTACTGTTTAATGCAGAACAAACATCATTTTCAGCGACACCTTCCGCCGACAGTTTAGAAATCGGTTTACATCATAAGGGGACAACTTGCAACCACTGAAATACTTTTTTGTCAGGTATAAATACGCATATATACATGCGTTATATGATAGAATTGTAAGCTATTTTTGTGTTCCACAGCTTCTAATCTGATCAGATATACCGTGGGATAGTTTGAAAACTTAAAGGTAAATGTTTGGCCACACGTTTTATTTATAAAACACTTGTAGTTTAATAAAACCGGTAAATCCGATTTACCAATTAAATAGACACCACCAACAAAACGAGAGATTTTTAGTCTTTTCCATGATGTAGTCAGTTGTAGTGTTTCTATTTTTACAGAAATTTTTACATGAACAATTGTAGGCGTACAATTACGGGACCTTAACACGCTGGTAGATATATAATCTTATCTTTTCGTTAGGCATTTCACTCATCAATAAATACATTAAGGTGATTCTGATGTGACAGAAAAATCAATTACGCAACACCATTGGTAGTCATTAATTGATTTAGTACATTTTGAGTCATTGCAGGTTCAAGTAAATACATCTTATTGTATTAAGTTGGATGATGTTAATTGGATTACAACGTCCAACATAAAAATCTTTTTCACTCATAAAGATTATTCAAAAACCTACTGATGAAAAAAGAAATATCAATGGCATTTACGGATTAAAGTGACAAGATGAAACGAATTTCGTTATTGACAAGTCAAAAGCTTTTTATTTTTAATTCAACTGAAAATAATTTCGATTTTTGATAAGTCAAAGGCACTTATTTTTAATTCAACTGAAAATACAAACATGAATAACGTATTATGCAATGTTTATGCAATATTCAGCTTATAAGTTTTTATTTGCCATTCTACATGGCATGATATTTGAACATCATATTTATCAAAATATTTTGAATATTATATTTGATAAAACTGTACAGAAAATTGTTCAAATCTAACGAGGCATTGTGGGATAAGAAAATTTAATAAATCAATTTCAATAAACGACCTTCATTCTTATTTAATGTTTATTTCCACATGAATCTAGCGTTAAGCAATAATAATAACAATGAGAATGGAATTACTTTAAACTTTGTACAATTAAAAACATTGATTATCATCATCCTATTGAAAAATGCATTTCAATTTTTTTCTATGTAAGATTTTACATTTTTTTCTAAAAGTAAGTCAAGGAACGGTTACAAATCAAAAATCATAATCAGAATAAAAGGTTAGTGAGAAAATAAAACGACAATGTGCTAATACCTAAATCTGACTGCTCTATTGTTCGAATTAATTGTTTAGGATCGAGTTTCCAAATATTTAAAACTATTGAATACAAACTAGAACTTTGAAATCGGAGCTTTTTATTATTGAAAGTAGTTGATTTGAAAAGTATTTCATTTTTTCAAAACGATTATTACTTTGTTATTCGGATATTTTCTAGAGTTTTGGTTATCATTCAGTAATTCAACAGTGATATAAGTCATTTCTTGATTTGCTGTTTGTTAGTTAAATTTCATGCCAGCCACTTTTTTGGAAATATCAAAATTGAAAGATAATAAATAAAATACACTCCGGTGTTCAATATTTCTATTTTATGTATTTCTATAATTGCCCAGTTATTTTGCCTTGGTGTGTCATACTTGTCCTTGGCGGTAATAATAATTTTATCAATTGACAAATCTATTTTAAAGAATTAATATTCATTTGTGTTTTGGTGTTTTTAAACAATCGCGTCGTCAAGACAGAAACGCTATGGGGAATGAAAGAGACTATATTTTATTTAATATAAAAATCTGCATTGATATGGTTTTTTTTCAAATCGAGTTACAAGGACCCTAAACAAAATGTTTCCAATGGTCATATTTATACATCCAAGAGCCACAACAAAACCCTTTAAACTCTCATTTTATACTGGCCAAGAACCATACACCTAGTTCGCTCCTAAAACATTTTAATGTTATGAGATAATAATATAATGCAACACAAAGATAGTACAAAGACTTATGTCCTTTCCTATGATTTTTTCAGTAACCAACCAACCTTATCAATCAAATCAAGAAAATGCATAAAATTAGCAGGTGTAAATAAACCCTAATATCTCAATGAATAAAGGTATCCAGTAACATACTGAATATAAAACGAATTACTCGACCACACAGTTGTAAGTTCTGTAAATTACATATGTACCCTATGAAAAATAGTTCAAAAATTGTACCGGACATTGTAAGAATTTGGTCAACTCTTAAATAATCATTAGCAAGTTGTTAGAGTTTTGTGGTGTCCAAGAGTTTGGTCGGTTCTATATAACCAGTTTGAGTATAAACTACTTCTTAAAGCATTTCTTTCTACTTGCAGTTTATAATATGGAGGTAATAAAAAACTATAAAATATTAAATTTTATTATTATGTAACAATAATGCCCAATTTATGACTACGGTGCGTCTATTTGCTTTTTACGAAATCCACTTACGTGTATTGAAAGTTTTATTATGAATAATAAAATATATTGTCAAATTTGCGATGGTAAGCTTTTTTGTCAATATTTTAAGCTTCGGTTTGGTTCATCATAACCGTGCTTATTAATACTTTTTTACATTAAAAATTTCCAACATATGATATAAGCATTCATTACTATGATGTAGATGTGGTTGATTGCTTTATTTTAGGATTCTTAATATATTTATTATTTAAGTTTTAAAGCTTGTTAGACGAAATTTTTAATTCTATCACTTTACAAAAAAGTCAAGACTCATTTTGTATGCATATAATTAAATATTTCATTTTACAATATTTAATAATTTAAATATTAAACACTGGGGTTTTCTTCATTCAAACAAAGTGTAATAAAAATCTACAAACTGCGTAAACACATGGTTTCGTATTATTTTGTGTTAAATTTATACTCAACATGTTCGCTGTTAACATTTAACTTAAACTAAAACCATAACATTGCACAATTTTTAGTACATACGTCCTTTTTGTTATAAATATTTATTTGTAAAGACCTTGTCTAAAGCTTATTTTAATGTCGAATGTCGAATGTCTTTTTTAACATTCCAAGTTCAAAATAACGAACATTATCATGTCATTAAATCTTGGCAACCTGTGCAATTTTCATAATATAGTACAAGCAATTACTCTTTATAAGTATTTTAAAATGTACCATATTGTAATGATACTTACAAATCACATGCGTTATTAAACTATTTCTATTAAGGATGTCTATGGTATTTTTCACATACACCGCTATATTTACAATTGTTATTTAAAATTTTAGAAATAGATACAAATTTGACTTTGCACGTGTCGAGTGTACCTAGCTAGACAGGAGGTGTTTACCCTTCCGGAGCACCCAGCCTCTCTTCCTTGATGGAAGCTCACGTGTATAACTAAACAGGCCGATTTTTAAAGTTTTCACTTTATTTTTTGGGGATTTTGATTTGGACATGTACTACATTTGTAGTATGTTTGTGTTTTATTAATACAAATAATAAATCATCACACAGAAGATGTTTCCTTTTGTGTATTCAACTTATATCATTTTCCTTAATTGGTGACGTGAAACGAACTTTCATCTAAATATTCCTAGTAGAGGTTATCCATAATTGTAACATTATTTGAAACAAGTTAATTCAGAAACAAAAGCATGTTATCTTCCTGCCCCATCCAACATATAATACAAGCCCATCAATGATAAAAACAAACATATAAACTACTTTTTTTTTTGGTTACTGTTGGCATTTTCACACCTAATGATATTTCATCAGAAATATTTTGGTACTCACTTGAAAACCGAACATTGGTTCATTAAGATACATATCCTGTAATAAATTTACTTGAAAATGATATATCTTGTAATTGTAGTTAGTTTTGAACTCGTTTGGTATAATGTTAGTGTTTTCAACAGTTTGTATTTAATACACATATACGTGGACACATTGCAGATCAAGAACTTTCAAAAACACCAGACATTCATAGCAAAACAAGCTCTTTCCATTTAGTAGAACAGAGAAAATAAGTATATCAAAATTATGATATACTCGTAAAAGGAAACAAATACTCAGTTCATGAAAAAAAGACAAAAAAAGTAATCAACACTGCTATATCTAATAACATAATAAAACATATCATTCAGCAAATAATCTATCGAAAAAGAGAAACCCAGAGAAAGGCATTACTACTAAGTTGTATCACAGAAAACATATCACTTCAAGTCAGAAAACTAAAGTAGAAAGTAATAAAATAAAGAGACAAAGAAAAAAGGAGGAAGGAAAATCAATATATTTCAAAAAACAAAAATTTTGCCCTACCTATTGAACATCTTTTTTAATACAGCTATGTTTGTTTTACACATTAGAATGTTTATATTTTATACTTAGCTACAGATATTAATATTTATAGAATTTATTATTTCATATTTCAAACGCCGATTAGAATTTAACAACTTATCTTAAACATGGTATTAATCTTTACTTTAAAGCATGTAATCATCGAAAAAGAATGTAACTTATGTTTCGAAAACGAATTTATTAAAACGGATTCAACGACAATAAAAATTGAATGAACGAATATTTTGGAATAGGAAAGTGATCAATGAACTATGATACTTCTAACAACATTTGCATCCCCGTAAAGCTGACATATTCATTCAAATCCACAGAATTCAGAGATGATTTTACATATTTTACAACTAACATATCAGTCATCACTCTCATACAAACACTTGAACTCTATCAGCGGAACTGAACAAACATAGAAATCCGTTAACCTGAGTAAGTTATGAAAAGACAGTCCATATATTCTGAAAACTGATCATAAAGACACACACGGTTTTAAAAATGCGACAAAATTACCATAATTGTTTCCGAAACAGATAATGATAACAAGCAAAATATGCAAAAGCGAAGTAGAAATCAATTGTTTATATCCAAATAAAGAAGCTGTAGAACTAAGATTCTGAATTCAATTATATATCAAAACATTACATACTTGAAATATGAATATAGTATTTGAGTAAAGTCCTATACTAAATGAAACATTAGAAAATTAATGAACACTAATATGCAACTACATACCCTGAGACTTTTCTCTTGCATTTGCATTTCTGCATACTGAAAAAACAAAACAAAAATGTTGATAACGTTTTTCATATGTTAGTGAGAAATGAACTAATTAAAAAATATATGAAATTTTACGGTAACAGACAAGCAGAATTTTGCGTCTAGGTTATGGAGCAACTGTAGTCGGAATCCTACAGGAAACTACTATTTTGTTGGCACCATAAATTAAGGCGTTTTCATTCATTTTTATACAATTTTTCTCTCGACCCTCTGAGAACTTTCCGTTTTAATATCAGTACACTAATATTGACTGATGCGTAAACCACAATTCAGTCTTCAACTTCATTTTAATAACCAACTAGATAAACATCTCCAGTCTAACCGGAATTGGTTCATAACTCGTTCCTATAACCTAGTTTTTAATTTCGTTTTATTTTGAAAAGCATTTCTGACAATTCTAAAAAGCAATATTATGTCTAAATTTATGTTATTTAAAACATTTTAAAACATTTTATATTGTATCACGTAATTGCTAAAATTTTTAATGTCCGTTGGTCTTTTGGCTTACTCTCTCTGAAGATTTTTGCATACATGAAAGAGCATTTATTTTAATTTCAATCATGCCGTTTTATTATGATTATTTAAAAAGGGCTAGTTACTGAAATGCTTTATAGACTTTCATCATTAAATTGTGTATCATGGTGTACGTTAATTTATGTGATTAAACGAGGAAATTTACGCATAACCCCAAATAAAAGATCAAAGGTATTCAATATTTTCCTTGATACGTAAGAGTAGGACTTAATTGTTTAAATATAAAAATTTGTATCCAAGTTCACTTTAATGTCTAAGTATAAGATTAGTGAAACGAGGAACCACATAGTGGAAGCAGATTTGAAAGTATTTGAGAGTATCCTAGATATTCACAGTTGTGTATAAATAATTTGCTATTTCAATGTGTAAAGTACTGATAATAAAGTCTACTATAGTTCCCACAATAATGATCATTTGTCATTGCTTAGAGTGAAAAGCAATACATTATTAAAACTACTTCTAAAAACTTTCTATCCTCCTCATTATTTATCATACGAAGAATTTGACAAAAGCCTGAACAAAAATTCCATTTGTACATTATTTGCTTCCGTTTACAAATTTGCTCAAACTGCAAGATTGTATGACGTCTGGTCACTTTTTGCGGTATGCACTTAGAAGCATTTCCAATTGACTGAAATAATTTACATCTCAATGTTAACTAGAGATCGTCAGCTATATGGTTCACATAATTATTCAAAAGTTCGTTCCGTCAAACATTTTCAAACATGTTCAGTCATTAACATTTTATAATTTCAATATTATTTAAAAAGTCTGATTACTTAAACTTACCTGTCCGTAATCTTTCTGTGTCGGCCTGTACTGTAAAATTAAAATAAAGAAAAGCAAAAATTAACCTGACATATATAAAAGATTTGATGTAAAATATGCAAAAAAGATAATATATTCGAAATATATTTCTTGTAGATAATAATTTTAAAGTAATTGTATTCGAGTAAATTTTATTACAGTCTTTGTGATAAATCAATATGAATTATCTTTCTTTGTATAGACAAAGTTTGGATTGTACTGTCTCCATGCTTTACATAGATTTAATAGCTAAGATGGAATATGTAATAACCAAGTCACACGGTTGAACTTTCTCCATTCAGTGCCAGTTTAACATTTTGATTTAAAATTCTGTGATCTCAATATCTACATGAATGCATTTTTTTGCAGTCTTGTTTGTTTAAATATGTTTAAGCTTTACTTGTCTTTAAGACATAAAATTCAGCAATAAACAGTATCTTACAATTTCATCATCTTTGTATAAACCTTGTAATAGGAAATCAAGAAATTAAAAAAGTACAAACAACAACGCTTTCAGAAAAGAAATCCATTTTTTTAATAAAGTAACAAAACACAACAAAAGAAAAGCCAAATAAAGCCAAAGCAAATAAAAAAAACCTAGAAATAAAATCATGATCAATCACAGGATTTCAGCAATTATATTTTTAACAATATTTGTGCATTAAAAAACAAGTATGCTGTCATCTAGCCTATTAAATGTGACTGTAATTATACGACGGTATAATGCTCTTTAGCAAAATTAATAAAAACCCTGAAAGTGCAATATATTTTTACTTTTGACACCTTTTTATACTTTTTTGTATTTATAAATGATTAACGAGTAATTTGCTTATAATCGTCTACTTTTGACATTTGTAGAAATAAAGTCTGCATTGTATAAAGTTTAACCAATTAACAACAACGTGTTTTGTCAAAAACTTAATCTGATAACTAACGATTTTTTAAACAATATTATCGTTAAAAGTGTAAATTTTCTTCTGACGTTCACTAATATTATTCCTTAAAAATACTATCTTTAGTGCGGTATTGTAATTTTAAAAATGTGTTTTCGAAAAATGTGTTTACCATTATTTAGTCATAATAATGTCATCTGCGTTTTACAGAATATTGTATTTTAGTGATGAACTAATATCAGGTAAAAAGTACTCATATTATTTGTAATATATTGTATTTTATCATGGATTTATTAGGATATAATACAAAATTTAAAAATCAAACATTAATTTGCCAATGACCATACAATTTTTACATTTAACATTTTTTGAAAACATGTCTCGAATTGGTACAAAAAATCTTTGAGCATTACAACATAACATTGCCGAGGTAAAAATTAGTGTTCATTAAATCGAAAAGGAACAAAATCAGATATTCAAAAAAAATCCATCACCTTAATAATGAACAAGAAGAAACAAAAAATCAAATATTTGTATTTTGAGTCAAATTATTGCTGGTTCAATTCATCAATACATATACAGTGACAATCTAGCTGTTTACTGCATTCTAAACAGCTTTTTGATCACTCTGCATTACTCACCCAGCCAGCAGTTGAATAATCTAAATAGTGACGTGCACTGTTCTGTAATTATTAGATTTATAATATTGTAAATATTGCGTTGGTTATGATATAATCGTTAGCTTCATGGTTAGCAGCTAACAATGAAAGGTTAATAATGTGTTTTGTTACGGTCCCTTTTTAAAACATTTTTTTTTTTAAAAAAAATAATAATAATTTTAACAATATAACCTAGGTTTTTAAATAAATTGTTTAATGTGATTCAAATCAAACGTGCAGTCATGCAACAAATTTAGTAAATGGAAAAACTATACAAAATCTAAACAGAGAGGTGAACATGAAAATCAAAAAAAGCAAATTAAAACATTTTAACATTTATTAAAAAGAGGTAGAAAAGAAGTTAAAATTAATATATACTATTCACTAGAAGTTAATAGAACATTTAATGACGAAAAGACAAAAATATTAACCGGTGAAATAAACATGATGTATTAGTTTTAAAGACAATGTTACACACAAAACGTTTTCCTATATACGGTATTAATACGTTTTAACATGGTATATACATATGAATATACTATTCTGGGATAGTTAGCCACAAAATATATTACGTCTAGGTTTAAGTGAAGATAATGAAGATAAAAATATCCTTTGGCAAATGATTGGAAATACCGACAGGTAATAAAGAATGGTTTAAGTTCACTAAAAGAATTATTCCGTGATTAAACTTATGCTAGGTCTGTCTGCTGGTTGAATTATAGACAATCAAAACAACTTTTTATGCTGATGAAATATGCATATTTTGGTCATAAATTAGGGAACCGAAGGTAAGAACAAAAAACGTCGGTTAAGTTAAAACTTAAACCACCTTAGATAAAATATAATACTACTTTCATTGATTGGTCAATTCTCAAATAACTGTAGAATATGGTATTAAACATAAACATGTACGTATGTGAATACGCAATTGAAACATATCGTGCAGTAAAAAGTACAGAAATACATGCAATACGAAATACAAAATAAACAAAATACGAGAATTGCAGTTATAAATAAAACCCGTGCTTTGTTAGTAAAAAAGAATAAATAAGTTAGAAACGAGAGTAATGAGGCAAAACGACTTACTTGATTATATCTACTATCCCTTTGCTATGTTAAAAGGGAAAATAAAATTTGTAACTGAAACATTTATTTTGCAACAACAAGGTAACCAAAAACACATGTATAGATTATTTACAATGAAACTTTCTAATAATTTTTGGCCGTCTTAGTAGTTAAAGACAAATCGTGTACACTTCGCGGTTTATGTGATTTGCCCTATTGCCTCCTTTAATCAGTTCATACCTTGATGGCCCGATTTAAAAACAAATGTCAATTCTTTTATTTACAATAATGTACATTTATGAAATAAAAGGATACGAAAAAACAACAATTTTGGTTTCATTTTAATTTTCTTGTTTAATGTATTTTTTACCTTTTCCCCTGCAAACAGTACTTACAGTTTGGCCAAGCCCACTAAAATTGTCCATGTTAAATATGATTTTGAAAAGGTAAAAATTAATTATTAATGTAAAAATTACAATTTGCGAATGATGAATTCGTAAGTATACCAGACTAAATGGAAGAAGGAAGTGGAAATATCAACCGTGACTATTTGCTGGTTTTGCAAATATTCATTCATTCCTACGCCATTCGGAACTATTTACGCTTTAACTGTTCATTGGAAAGTAAAGTTAGTCAGTCGTAAAAGGTTCATCTAGGCAGTGATAATTAGATTGCAAATATAAAGTAATGACAGACAATATCCGATATGTACAAAAGCCTAAAATAAGATGAATCTACCATACATATACGTTTTTTAACACTTGAATATAAATATCAATGTGATAGCATTAAAATTTGCATTTTATGAAAATAGTTATCATCTAATGTAATCAGTCACCTGTCATGTATGTTAAATTTAACTTGAATTTTACTACTAAGAATACAAAATGTTATTAAATGAAAATTAAAATAAATATTTAATTTCGAACATACTCTAAAATTCATTAAACTATACAAAAAATAATTCACTATTTTTGTTTTATATTATTGGTGTATTCTACAGTATGTTAACATACTGTCATCAAACACGAAAAATTTAAAGTATAATTTATCAACTTTTGAGAATATTTTCAAAATTATTGCCTCTTTTTAAGTTGGTATACTCACCCATTGTGGCATTCCCCGCTGATCCACCTAAAAATATTGAACAAAATCTTAAATATATGCAAATGATACATATGACTATCATTTATTTTTATCAACTCGTAACTGTTTAGGACAACCTAGTTTTCTTTAAACATTGGCTAAAATATAATAATTGTCACCCATAATCCCACCCAAATCATCATCAAAAGTAGTTTTTTTTTTCATTTAATACAACAAAGGATAAAAAAGAAAGATATGAAAATGTCTATTTTGAAAAAAAAAAAAAAAAAAAAAAAAAAAAAAAAACCCTTAAAAGACCCAACGAATAAGCTGTAATAGCCTGAATAGCCACGGGACTTGCGGGAAAAAGTGTTATTTTTCGTTTTAATGCAGAAACAAATTGCATTATCAGAAACTTGTAAACATATAACACACAGTTCCTGCATTTCTTTTCAGATATTAAATTCCAAATTCGTAATCAATTATATATACACATTGTTGGACATACTAAGTTTAAAATACAACAATTCAATAGTATTTATAAAATTCGTAACAAATATGCTCATAGAGCCTTTATCCCTAGGAACATGTTTTTAAATATGACACTTTCATATTAACTTACCAACACTGTGACTAAGAGAGTTTTCATTTTAAACGACCGACGGTTAGAGTTCTTTTATACATGAACAAAGATTTAGCATTTAATGCATGTAACATAACTGTATAAAATAAAACTTACCATATCAGGACGAGGAGATGGATGAGATGGACGATCATACTAAAATAAACAAAATAGAAAAAAAGAATGATTTTAAACTAAATGGTTATATATTTTTGCATATCACAATATTAAAGACTTACTAAGCGTGAATGACAAAAAGCGAAAAGAATGTTTTACAACTTGCATAATATAATCTGAAGCTAAAGCTTGAAATGTTAATAAGCAAATTTATAGTATTAATTACAAACAATATTGTTAATGTTAAGCATGCAACATTTTATTTCTAATTTAAATTTAAGATATAAGGTATATCCACTAAAACATATTATAAAATAGTTTTGAAGGATTTTATAATATAATCTTTTTATGAATGAAATTCAACGGTATTGAAAAATTCAGATTTTGCATGTTCATTAATTATCGTACTAGAAAAAACACTGGCCTTACCATATCTGGTCGTGGTGGTGGGTGAGTATGACGTTCATACTGTAATAATAATGATTGTAATAATCTGTTAATTGTAACTAGTCATTTTGCCCTTAAAGAGCATTAGGTAAGGTGCATTCAAGTGTAAAAAAATAGAATATGACCAAAGCAAAGGTTTAAAGAAAACAAATAGAGAACAAGTTAGGTTTGAAGTGTCAAATTTCTATTAATAGAAAAATTTCTAATGCTATTTACCAACAACCTCCTCACACTTGGAATATGACATAAATGTATGTTTTTGAAAAAATATGTTTTAGGTTGTTAGAAATCTAGTTAACAGTTGATGTTTGAATATTTCAAACGTCTTAATAAAAATGGTATCAAAAAGCAAGTAAGTACAAAAGTTTTTTAATACATGTGAACAAGTGTTTTGACAATAAATCAAATTGCAAAAGTGATTAAGTGATATAACATAAATATTATGATTAGTAAAGTTATTTTTCTCTAACTTATATAATCTCATAAGAAACACAGAATAATTCATCAAAAACTTGAGATTTTGTTTTATAGTAAGAGTTGTTTCTCTTTATTAGCCCAACTATTAAGCAATGGCTTGATTTAAATGTGAGTCGACTAAGGATGATAAATTCAAAAAATGGCTAAGATTTTTCTGTTAAACACATGATGAAGATATGAAGGATACTTTGTTTTGCCATTCCAATTTGCATACACATTGCGTTAAAAACAATTACTTGCCACTATAAAAAATACAAAATGTTAATCTTTATTTTCATCGTCGATAATGGCGTTACAATTTAACCAATTATGACCCTTGTTAACACATCAAACAATACAGAAGTTGTCTAATACAGACTCTGCAACACAAACAAATACTAATAGATACTTGATACCACAGACAACATCATCAAAAATGACACCACATTGATCGACAGATACTGACAAATCACATGAACAGATACCACAACGCTAGTCCCACACAATCTTTGGTTTTAGTATATACCAAAAAAAAAAAAGGAAAAGAGGTTTTAGTGTCGGGATAGCGGTATCTAAACCAATGAATCGAACATGTACAACATTAAAATTAACCAATTGAAACTCTTCTTTTCCCAAGTATCACGGGGAGTCTTTTTTCACACTAATTTTAAAATTAATTACTGAACATGCGTTTGATATTGTGTTCAAAGCTATTATAATGTTACTGATGTATGAAGATCTGTCCAATGATTTTGACCTAATGTTTGATTTGGAAACCCTTCTTATTTCTTCTTTCTGAATGAACAGTAATCAACGACGATTGATAACGCTAAAAATTAACACAGCTAAAATTAATTACATCGGCTGTTTGAGACTTTCATATTAATGTATACTGTTTAAAAGTGTATTTTGGAAATAAAGTCAAAAGAAAACAAATTTCAAGAGATGTATTTAAAAGAATATAGATTTTCTCCATGTACAACTTGCGTTATCAAAATACGTACCATATTCAGTCTCGGGGATCTGTCATACTATAAATTTTAAAAGAAAATGTAAATTAATTTTTTTCAATATTCAATAACAAAAATCATAAACAAATTCTTTGTTTATAACTATACATAAATAGCTTTAAAATTATTTCGTTTTTCGATAATTTTTAAATATATAACAAATACCTGCTAAATTTTGATGTGCCATATGTGCACATTTCGGAAAATCATTCCTAATCAGTGACACTAAGGGCCCAAAAGTTTGATAGATAAAAAACAAAAGCCAAAAAGTTGAAAAATAATTAAAGTTCCAAAGTTATATGAAATTTTCTAATCAGACCTACGTAAATTAACTATAGAGGATAACTTTAGAACTTAGTAACTCTTAATGTCCAAATAATTTAAGTAGAGCATGATGCAGCAATCAATAAATCAAAACATACAAAGTCAATACTAGATATTTAAGTGAAAACTTAAACAAAAAATATGATGAATAAATCAACTGATGTAAATTTGAGTAAATTTCAAAGTTTTTATGAGCCATAACTTTACTAATAATCAAAATTATTTTTCATAATTGCCATATGGTTGCATTTACTTACGGTATTGTTCATTGGTCTTCCTCCAGGGGACACATTACCATATCTCTGTTGTTCACTTTCTCTCGGAGATACGTAAGTATTGATTTGTGGCTCTGGTGGTCCACGGGACATGTAGGGGTCAGAGTATTCGTCACGACGTGGGGACATATGGGGTGATAGCTGACCTCTTGGGCTGTAGTCAGTATCAGGTCTTTGTGGTCCATAGGCATTTGCAGGAATACGGCCCGGCATAAAAGGATATGGATTTCTCCCTGATTTTATCTGAATATTAAAATTATAAAAAGCGTCATCAAAATTATAATTGTTTCTATAAAAATAATTCATTTGATTATTTATAGTTGTGGTACGACAGAAAAAAAAACTTACAGGGAAAAAAATAATTTTCAAAGTTTGGCCGTCGCTGTAGATTGAAAGTAGATACCGTTTACAAGTTGTTTGATTGCGTGACTAAAATGATTTGGAATTGGATTCTATATGCACACTCTGACAAGCAAAGTAACTATCTCTCATTTTTAAAATTCAAACGAAAAAAATTTATTGACGTTTAAAGCAAGTCTTTTCTTCTCATTTGTATTCGTTTTTTGGCTAGCCCAATGGAATGTTATCAAACATCTATGTTGATCTGTAACTTCAAAATGTTATTATGTATTATAAAGACAAAAGACTAGACAGAAAAAACAACAAAACGGTTACGTAAATAAATGACTGATAAAGATTCCAGTACTTAGAACATATGCCTCCCTATAAATTATCTATTGATCGTCAAACACGTGATATTTGTCGGGCATCAAAGCTGTCACAGGAAACAAAACAATTGTATCCAAATTGAGCGATATAACAATCAGTCAGACTAACAATTAATCTGATAATTTTTTTTATTATTTTTATTTACAAGACTGATTAACTAATAAATAACGATAGATGTAAATTAAAAGAACACTATACATGTAGTTAATTTTTAAAATGTTTTATAGTTTGTTTTAGATAATATATAAAACAAATACCAGTTAAATTTTGATGTGCCAGATGTGCACATTTCGGAAATTCATTCCTCATCAGTGACACTAAGACCGAAAAGTTTGATAGATAAAAACCATAAGCCAAACAGTTGAAAATAATGAATCTAAAGTTTCAAAATTATATAAATCCAAATCCAGCTAAGGAATGCTTTGCATGAGGGAACAAACCTTAGTTTTAAATAAATTTCAAATTTTAGACGGCTGGAAATTTTGCTAAATGATACATTTTCTGACAGCACAAAGTACTACCTACTGAGTTAAATATACCATTAAATATCACACAGCCAGCCTTTTAAAAATACACAATCGTAACACGTCTTTATTAAAGTAAAAATATCATTGACTATGTTTTATATAACATAGAATTTAAATGAAACCAAAAAGTATACAAAAGAGTTAAAAAGTATAAATAATTAAATCAATCACTATTCTGTTTTTTTCTCAAGTTTGATTCCACACCTGGTGGGTGTAGATAGCTAGACAGGAGGTACTTACCTTCTGGAGCACCAAGTTTTACTGTCGTGGTGGAAGTTTCTGTGTTATCAACAATTAACTTTGCATTTGAGATTGTTTCTTGAACTTTGACAATTATGCTTTGTGTTTGATTAGATTGCATTGAAATTGGCCTCTTTTATGAAAACAGAGCTTTAGATACTTTTTTGGCAAAATGCTTCATTACCTCATTAGCTATTTAATGTTTTATATTTTGTTTTTCACAATATGGATCATAGATAAACAATTATTACATGTATACATCGAATTCAGTATGGCTACAACAGTGTTAACAACAAATAGGCACAGTGACAAATACAATTATGAATTAATAAAGGACATTGCGGTTAGTAAGCAAAGCTGACAGAACATCTAAAAAAGCACTACACATCATTTATAAGGTCATTTCCTGCATCCAATCAACTGAAAGGTTCTTGTGATAAATTTTATTTTTAATTTTCTGTTTTTAAAAATTAATCCCACCACTGTGTGTATTTTTGCAATTATTTACTATGCCTTGTTATTTTAATACAGTAGTAAAAGAATGTTTATTTTTTGTGAAATCTAAATCAAAGTTCTAATGTATTTGATCTAGATTGTGGCTTGCTCACTCTACTAAAGAAACAGCATTAGGCTGTTCTAAATTCAGGCGACATTAATATTTTACTTTCATATCCCCGAAAATCATTTCAAAAATGATGATTGAAAAATTATGGCTTTTGTTAGATAGCCAACAAGAGTTGAGACTGCAGTAATTGAAGACATCAGTTATAAATCTATTTCATCAAAACAAGTATTTCAAACAGATAATGATGTAGGCAATTGAAATTAGAGACGAAATCAAACAATTAAGCAGTGAAAAAGCATAAAGTTTTTTTTTAAAGCGACAATTCTTGAAAGTAAACACAATGAAGGAATATATTTGTTACTTAAAATGTAAACTACATCAAAACTAAATTTTAAAAATTTAAAACTATTGCGTGTTCACCCCTTTTCTTTTGTAATAAAACCTAATCGCGTTTTAAGACAATCATTTCCGTTTCAGTGCAACCAACGAAATAGACATAAAATAACATCAAAAGTAATGATATGGCATGAAATAGTAGTCTGAGGACTTTTTATTCAACATGAACAATTACATCTATCGGTATCAGATAATTTGATTTTTTTTTAAATGATAAAGATCGATAATCGGCTGGTTTAAGTTAAATGTAATTTCAAATATAAAAATATTGGTTCATCACGATAAATACTCTGACCCTTAAGTATTATACAAATCGAAAAAATATAATTTTAACTTTTACTTTATTCAAAACGTATCCTAAAAGATAAAACTAATGCAAATTTTGTAAATATATTTATATGTTTGTGCGATTTCTTTCAACTAAAATTCAAATTGATTCCATAAATAAGAAAAAGGAAATTCTATTCTGAGTTCGTTTTAATGGTAGAAATGTTTTTGAATAATATTTATATAACTCATTGAACTTGTACCAATATAAACATCACTACACATCTACAAGGAGTCTGATAAATCACAACTGCTATATGTTGATAAATGATTGAATATTTACAATACTATAATGGTTCTCTTGACGAAGTTGTTATGATGGATAACGACATGCGTAAATGTTTGCCAGTGGGATAGCGATTGTTTCATATTTTGCGCTTAAAAATTTACAAGAAAATCTTTCAGAACTAATTTTGTTTATTCATTTGTATTGTAAATATAAGAAATGAAATTTATTTCATTTCTTATACAATAAGTGTTGAAATATGGCGGCTGTTGCAAATGAAACATGAACTCACTATTTAGCAGTTCATTCAAATGCTTACAATCGGTATTATTCATCACTAAATGTGTAAGAATTGAAAAAACATTTCATTTCTGAAATACAAGCTATATATGGGCAAAATAACACTTTACTCACATTCATCTGGGTAACCGACAAGAAAACAATAATCATAAGACATCCAATAATCACATATATGGGCGACAAAGCAGAGCAAAGCATTTGACCTCAGAGTTGAAACATTTAACACTTGATAGTTACCAAGAAACATACAAATTGTTTTCTGTTATCATAAAGCTAATATGCTTTTTAAGCGGACACATACTGGTATGATCAAATGCTTTAAAATAATTAATTGTTTTGTAAGAATAATATTTGGCGTTCATAGACGCTTTGTGATGTGAACAAGAATTTGTAATTTGTGACAGATGTATTTTTCTAGCGAAACATAAATTGCGATATGCAATACAAACATGTTTAACTTAAAGCATGTATATAAAATGGGTCTTAGAATACTTTAGTAAAACGATAAAAGCATTATATTGCTCAACTACCTGGATTTCTAATGGTAAATAAAAGTATGCAACACATTTTACTTAAAATGTGAGTAGAATAACATTTAATGAAATGTAAATAAAACTAAAATGAGTTACAATGATAAAATGATGACATTGGTGGCAATCACTGAATTAATATCTGTTTCTGTTTTCTTAATTAAGAGTTTGAGAATATAATGATTTAGTGGAAAGCACTTAAAGGAACATATTGTTTAATTCTCTGAGTTTAATAAAGTGAAGTAATTGTAAAGTAATACTTACAACGGGGTCAATGTAGTCATGGCCATAGGTGGACTCTTTCATGTACTAAAATAGAAACCAAACTAAAGAATTACCATCGCAGATATAATAATAACGAACTTTAATACCACAACGAAATGTCTATATGATTAAACATGGCAAACGTAACTACAACTTACGACTGCTATTGAAAAATAAATTGCTATATATACAATGAAATTTAAAAAACAATGATTATGAAAATGGTGTTAAAGAAGAATTTTATTCACAACCTAAATACAGATCTAATAAATGCAGACACATTTTATGGCAATGAATTATGATATATTAATTAATCATTACGTTTCAAACTAAATAGTTTTATACAAATTTAATGATTGCAAACTAAATGCTCATATTGCAATAAATAATATTTTATCCAATCTTCTAATAATTGTAAAACCATTTAATATAATTTTAATAATTTATTTATAACCACTTTTTCTTAACAAATAATAATTATTTAGGAAACTGAGATTTAATTATAATTTTGAGTTGAACATATAGATTTTAATATAAAATAAGTGAAGATATGTTCAACAACAACAAAAAAAAATCCTATGAAAAATTAAAACTTCTTTTTAAAAATCCCAGAAGCACCATAAAACAAAAGTCTCTAGCAATGCTATTAAAGCAGATGATAAACAAAATAAAATGACTGATAAATGTAAAATAAATACAAATCAAAGCAATAGTTTTTTTTAAGTTCAGGAAAGAGTGGTGCAGTCAGAAAAACGTTGCTTTTTGACATTTCATTTAAATTAGCAACTGTATGCAGTTGTCTTTTTTCAATTTCTTTAAGTTTGAAATAGACAGGACTGAATTTTAACATGAGCTGTGGCATATTTAAATGTTGGTCATTCAGAGAAATGTCAGTATTTTTAATACAGTTCTTTCGTCAGTCATGATAAATCTTGATTAGACATAAGCCTATACAAGCATTTTGCCACAAGTAAGAAGAGACAGTCAAGATGTATGATAAAAACATATTTAAAGGGTAAACTTTAATAAAACACAACAAAAGAAATACCAGTCCAAATTTTACCACTCTTGTATAATCAAGATTTGCCAGACCTATTAATCGGTTCGAATTTTAAAAACCATGGGATAAAGCAATGACTTGCTGAAGAATAAAGATTAAGAACAAGTCAAATTAATATATAACAAATACCTGCCAAATTTTGTTGTGCCAGATGTGCTCATTACGGAAAATCATTCCTCATCAGTGACACTAGGGGCCGAAAAGTTTGATAGTCTTTATAAAATTGCATAAAAAAATCTTGATTACATGCAGATAAAATAAAAGACCAAATCATCATAGTAACCAACAACAAAATTGTCTTGTTCACGAGTTTCACCAATTTAGAAGGCATAACAAATTACTTTTGGTAAATAAAAATTATTTACACGTGAATTAAAATAAGAAGAATTGTCATAAAAGTTTGAAACTAAAATGAAAAATAAACATTACCACCAGAAAGGTAAGATATTTCAAAATATTTGTTATGCACCAAAAATGGACTAAATTTTCGGGTTTTGTAATCGGTTACAATGAAAACGACGTTTAAAATAAAGAATGGAACAAAATTTTATTGCTTTGGTTGTTGTGTGTGCTTATCAACTAGCTATAATTTTTTATCATGCAATTTCCAGATTTGTTTGGCCCTTACAGTAAATATCTTTAAGAAAAGGAACTTGATAAGCAAATGCATTAGCACATAGCCATTACCCTAAAAGACAAAATTTATTTTTTCCATTGCCCTATACACAAAGCATGAGAATAAAGAACAACCAAATAATATCGGCAACAATTGCACAGAGGTAAAGCTAGCAATATGCAACCTGACACATATGTAGATATTGCCTTATAATGAGAAAACTGTTTTAGGTCATAATAGTTTAATAACTGTTCTTGGTGGTAAAGACTACTATCATTGGGTGTAAATTTAATTTTATTTTTTTGAGAGAACAGAATCATCAGGTTTATAGCTTCTTTTCTAAATTAAAGTAAATATGTATGACCTGATTTCATTTATATCATTTTTGTAGGAAATCGTAAAAAGTAACTTTTTTCTTCATAGACACTGAATCTTATTACACTTTCAGAGATCGAATTCTTTAAAATTTCAATATTTTTCTAAATGTTAGAACGATAGAACAGTTCATTTTGTTTTATCGAAATTGTACCACCTAATATCTGAGTAGATTGTCGTTAGTTTTATATGGTAATTTAGCTTTAATTATTCTTTAAGTGGAAAAGGGCTTGTTTTTTCTGAAATGAAACCTTCTACGGATCTCTCAACTTTAAAACACAAAAATAATGACAATGAGAATGATGCTTCTTCTTATTTGTTTCACGAACCATCAAAAACTGAAAAGTTCATTGTGTTCTTATCTGAATTGCAACACCCAATATCTGTGTAGATTGTAGTTATATATAGTAATTTAGCTTCAATTATTTTTCAGTTAGAATATGATTTGATTTTCTTTAAATAAAACGTGCTACTGAATTTTCATCCTTAAAACATAAGAATATTGACAATGCTTATTGTTATTTGTTTCACGAACAATCAAACGCAAGTTAAACTGAAAATAAATATTAACAGAATCTATGCCTCATTATAATTTGACAGCCATTATATATAATGAAGTAAAAGAAAGGGAATATAGAGTTTTAATAGCTAACTAAATTCATCCATTACTTCTGTCTATAAGGTATAATAAAAACTAGCAATAATCATACCCTTGTTGGAGTAAATGGTATCGACTGGAATAAAGTTAGTTTAAAGAAATCAGTCCAAATTTCAAAACATCGTTATTTTGCAAACATAAAATCAAACAAACAACTTGTTATTTTCAAGAAATAAAGAAACATTAAACACTCTTTTAAGCAAATATTAAACTTAATGCATGTGTTTAAAATAAATTAAATCAGTAAATGTAATGTAATGATGATTAAAACAGACATAAAGATCAGGAATAGATTAGCTATAAAGAATCTGAAATCATGGTTCATAAGAACAAAAGCTGATCATCTCTTTTATGAATCTTTGTAAGCTTAATAAAGGTTGGTATTCTTGTAAAGGGCAAAATAAGTATTAAAATCATATTAGTAAATGACATAACTTTGAACAATATTATATTATTTTTTGTCTGTAAAAATCTACAAAATTAAAAATAGACATAAACGAGTTAGTCACAAACATACATTTCCTTAACCAGACAGGCATAGATCTATTGCCTGTGAAAAAACGGAATAAAATAGAATGAAAAGATTTACTGCCATCTCCAACGAAACCAACTACAATTCTTATTATCGCCTCTTGTAATTTTCCATTTCACCAGTTTAGCGAAATGGCAAGGTACCTCCGAGAATGTTTTCATCCAAGAAATATTTTAGACTTGTTTTAGTACGTACAATAAGTCTCTTTAATGGGTTAAAAAACTAAAATCACGCTATTTTTAATAACCATGCCTGTCTAACTAATACTATATCCAATACCTTCATTAACAATGACGATACAATAAAGCACATATCTGATATTTACGAACCGAACTTGATGATGATGGTTGCCGATGCTGTAAGGGCTTTTTGTTAATATTTGGTATGTTTGTGACTAAATCGAATTTTCCTGCATCATATTTCGGATTTTGCGAGTCGAAAACGGCAGGTAGCTAAAAAATTCATTTAAATATCTTTCTTTTTTTAAAAAAAAAAATACAGTGGTGAATTAGAGGTAATTTTTTCGTTGAAAAACAATTATCATGTGATATCACTTAAAAATCTAAAACACAATTAAAATATAGGGTTTGGGTATGGTTATTTTCAATACAATACAAATTTGAGGGTCTAAGTATTTGAAAAACGCATAGTTCTTATTATTTATTGAATACTTTTTTTCTATCAGAATGCTGAATTAAATTTTTGTTAAAACTAATATTCAAAAAATAAAAATTATAAGTTCTGATGTAGTCAAGTAGGCCTACTAGTGCAAAATTGATACTGAGATAAAATAAACACTTTTATTTGTAGTAAAACTTTTCTTGCAAATGTATGCAATGAAGACAAAAAGTTCTTATTTGTTGTCTATTTACATATTGAGTCAGATTAAACCACAGTTTTCGATCTAAAAGTTTTATAAAACTATAGTATGTGAAAACTGAAGGGTTTTAAAACTCTACGGTGAATTTTTATAACATAAGGCTGAATTCTAAGAATGAACTATAGTGATAACAACAACTAAAATGGTGTGCAGATAAAGAAAAAGAAACAATTATCTGGGGCCAAAGTATAGAACAATAGAACACCAAGTTTTAAGGTCTAACGGCTTATTGAAGACGTTCCTTATAACAATTATGATAAATTGTTTGACCTTTGTCGTAAATCAAGTGTTATATGAGCATAATTGTAATTTTAAAAACAGAATTATATGTTATATATAGGTTTAAAACATTTAGGTTAATAATTTAACGTAATAAAGTCATTGAATAGTAAATTTAAATCGATCAATGAGATTAAGTATAAGAGTGTTTTTGAAATGCCTGTGAATTTCGAGCATTATGTATTTATTTTAATTAATCTTCATGAACTAAGCTTATCTGATTATCAGTTGATAAAGAAAATCGAACTTCTATTTAAAATTGATTAATCGTAATATAATATATAGGAGATAAAAGTAAACTCGGTGAAAATATATCAAATTTGTTTAACATAAGCAAATATATTTGTATATAGATAAGTAAAATAAATACTTACGTAAGACATGATTCATCTGTGTATTAGCGGAGGACTATTCCGCAAAATCTATAAAATAAAAATTACAAACTATATAATCTGTGTGTGTGTGTGTGTGTGTGTGTGTGTGTGTGTGTGTGTGTGTGAATATATATATATATATATATATATATATATATATATATATATATATATATATATAAAAGTTATTTTCAGTCTGCCACCTGGTATATTAGTATATTACCTAAGTAGTATATATTGTCTCAAACCAAGACAATTCACCTTTGTGTTTGGTACTTTTTAAACAAAATGTTTCTGTGTTTAAAATTCAAAGCGCAAGAATGTTATGGCTTAATTGTAAAAAACTGGCCTTAATTTCATCATTTAAGATAAGACCGTCAGTCCAAAATTAAATAAAATTTCAAAATATGTGAATTTTAAAATGGAGTCTTTAAATTTCAACTTAAGCTTTTTTCACATATTCATATTCAATTTCTGCCTTTTAGTTTTCGTTTTAATCATGCTGTGTTTCGTTTAAACAAAATCTACAAACGTATTTATATTGCCATAATATGAATGATATAAATTTGATATAAAAGTTTCATTATGTAATGATATAGTGATATTGGATGACGCCACACTTTGAAGAAATGTCGAACAATTAATTGAAATAAATCAAAGCATGGATCTATAAGCACGTATTTTTATACAGATTTTATATCAACTGTCAAGGTGCCTTCGTGAAAAAAAATAAAATACCGGTAGCACATTATAATAAGAACCCTTAGTATATGAACATTATAAGTGATTTAAGTTTACCTCGTTACCTGGATAAGATAAACAGCGAAACTCTTATAAGTATACATCTTAAATCTCAATCGAATTGTTTCGTATAGGCAATTTTAATAGAAGACAATTAAAATGTAAACTTGAATAATTAACATTGAGTATCTATAATACCCTCTACTGACGTTTACTTCATGTTAATTTAAAATTTGATATACCTATATTAAACAAACTATTACTACAAAAAGAGTCTTTGTAACAAATGGAGGTTTATCAATCTTTTAATAAACAACTGCAAAACAATATTGGCAAAGGTGATGACATCGGTAGAAAAACACCATTGGAACTGTAAAGCCTAAAGTTTCAGTGTAAACATGTTGTCGATTAAACATTGGTTTCTTGATATAACTTATTTTGATATCAAGTACTGTATCTGTCAATGATACATACAGATTGTTATATGCCTATTGTCTGTGTGATATTGTGACTATCAGACCAACTACAGATGGCAACAACAGACGCCTATCCTGCTAAAGCACTAAATAAGCTTACCTTCTGTGTGATACGTCTTCATATATTTACTAATTGTATAATTATATTCGTTTTTAACGATAACAGGACAACTGTTTATCTTTAGAATGTCCTCAATTAATTTTCTGGATTTTGAAGGAATGGTTTAAAGTTTTTATTACATGTATGGATTACATTATAAGATATGCCAAGCGTTGTTTCTGGTTTTTTTTTCCCATTTTTTTTTTATTATTTAAAATCAGTACATGATAAATATGTTCTTTCAGACCTTCTTTCCCTATTATTTACACTTTTAAAAAGTACTTTAAATACTATCATGTTCCTCTGAATTATGTGCATAAGAGCAATTTCCGTTTTTCGTTTTTATGCTTATATTTTCACAGTTGAGAGAGTGTTAAAAATTAACTCGGTGTACGAGTGTATGTAAGCAAATAATATTTTTATTCCTAAAAATAATTCCAAATGTTAGGTTTAGAAAACGGTTTAGAAGGAACTATGGGTATTGAAATAGCACGCGGACTGTTCACAGTATCTAGTTCGTCAAGCAAAAATAGAGAAAAAAAAGTTATCTGTGCTCAAAACCGCTAGTTATTTTTTAAATATTTGCTGACCAGTAACTATGGTAAACTGTACAAATATCGTAGTTTTCCATAACACACACACACACACACACACACATACACACACAACACACACACACACACACATACACATTCTTTTATTTATATCCCATATATTTAAAAATCTTATCTAATTTTTTTCCTAAGTAACTATGTATGCAACAATTCCCTTGTTATTGTACAAGTTGACACAAATTAGACAACGAAAAAAATACCTTGAATTTTACAACATGGCAGAAGTTCGAGAATCCATTATATATAGAAAAACTTTCTAGATCAATATTCAAATAATGGCATACTTACATAGTTTAATGAGATGTCCACAAATATATGTCCAAATTTATATCTCAGAGTGATTGCTAGTATTTATTTTAACAAATTCTATATTTTAAATTCTTTGTCTTGTATATCCTTTATCAAACAGCTGTCAAACTTTTTAAACAGAATTATAGTGTTTTGTTTAGACAGGGAGATCGACCACAAGGTCTCCCTGACAATAACGTGTTTGCTTTTGTTGTGTAGACATTTGGAATTTAAAACCCATTCTTAGTGATAGGTATATTCTACACTTTACAAATATGTATATATACCACTAAAATAAAACATGAATTGGTAAATCATTATTTCAATACGATATCGTATTGATACTTGTTAGTTTCGAATTACTTCACAAGTAAGGGGTTAATTCCTGGCAACATAACACACATATACGGCTTTTTAAAAATATCTTTAAAAATTGACTTTATCATTTTTGCAGTATCATGTATAGATCTTGATAAGGTCAAAAAGTGAAGTATTAATAGATAATAGGTAGCCCAATATTTCTACCATTCATTTAAATATTGTCTTCACGTTTCACTCAGATTTATGAAAATAATTGAAACAATTTATTTATTATTACTAGTATTTAATTTTTTATTTATTTATATTTATTAATTATTATTATTTATTTATTCATTCATTCATTCATTCATTCATTCATTCATTTATCCAGTCATTCATTCATTTTTTATTTATTTTATCAATTTATTTCAATTTTGTTTATTTATTTATTTATTTATTTATTTATTTATTTATTTATTTATTTATTATTTGACATAATTCGTGACGATATTTTATGATTGGTTTTTTACCACATCATTGTGGTAATATTCGCCGGTTGAATTTCTCGTCGTTCTTTTCGTTTACCGACAGCATAAATCTATTATCACCTCTTACTCAAAGTTTATATAAAGGTTTTATAACTGACGTAAATGCAGTAATATAAGTATTTTGTATGTTTGATTACACTCTGCGTTAAATTAGAGACAATAAATTTCAGTCGTTTATGTTCACATTCGCTACCTACATGCATACACTTTCAATCTAGTTGCACGAAGTGTATACCATGTAACATGTAGAGTTTTCTTAAAGAAGATTAAACAATCATTTTAGTGGTTTAATATAAAAAAAAACAAAACCAAACAACTTAACACAAGATAGATCACTGATTAAAAACACCTTGCACAATTCGATACCAGCACATTAGTATCTGGAGGCGTGGTTCAAAACAAATACAATGTAGCTGTTATCCGATGGTCTAAATGCTAAGTTAATTTTATGAACCCCTCTCTCTTTATTATCATTATTTTTTTTTTATCTTTTAGTAAAATGAATTATAATAAACATATGACAGGAGTCTTTGTAAATATATGACATAACCTATGCAACAACATTAAGTTTAATGTTTGATGGGGAATTATTTCAATTATATTTCTTAAGTTCTAGTCCATTAAATATTTTCGTCAGTGGTTACGACTGTTTTTTTAGCGGTAATATATATTTAACATGTATTCAGCAATATTTCACCGTGTATATTTTAAGCTTCACGGCAGTACTTATACTGTGAAAATCATCGCTAAACTTTATCAACAAGGCCATCAAAATGAAACAAAATATAAAATATTAATATATTCAATTACTGGTTTATTGAGATTATTATGATCACAGACTCGGGGAATTTATAAGCAAATCTACCAGGAATTCTGGGTAAATCATATTAAACATGTTATCAAATCCAATAAATAAGACCTAAGCTGCACTCCAATTATGTATTGTAATAATGTTATATAAAGCGATGTTCAATTGTGCAAGGTTTTGTTGCATAACACAGGTATTTATTTGTAACTTTCAGCTTCAATAGTAACAAAATAAAGCCATTTTCCACTGTTTCCATGAACTTGTAACATAAAAAGAGCAGTCTCAAATCCATGAAAACCTTCGCCATTTATACAAAGATTGAACAACACTGACAGTATTCGTTGATGATTTTTAAGTCTTTGCTGTAACATTGGAACTTGCATCTTCTCATTAAGAAAAATTGTCGATTCCTGTCTTTTTGGCTGCGTGACCCATTATCTTTTTGACGTGTTAAAAGTATTCAGTATATTATGTTTTATTTGAAACAAAAATATATTGTGTCTGAGTAATGGAACTAATCAGCCATTGATGCTTTAACTCAACTATGTGTTTAGTAACACAACAAACTAAGAATTATTGTTGTGTAATGCTGAAAACAATATATATATATATATATATATATATATATATATATATATATATATATATATATATATATATATATAAAATAAATAAAAAACAAACTATACACGGAAGTAAATATCAAAAAATCAATTATTAACTAAATTACAAGCTCATTTTCAAAACAAATAAGCTCGTAGTGTTTTGGTCTGAATATAACTTTAAAAGATACGGAAATGTTGAAGTTGTAGTGCGCAATACGATGTTAAACGTTACAAAATATATCACTAATTTATCGCTTAAAGGATTGCAGAGTGAAATCCTGCTAAGTAAATAAAAACGCTTTGGAATGTATCCAGAGGCAGATTAGAATTAATTGAACACTGGGTTTGACAAATGCTTGGCAATGTTTACAAACGATATTGAACGTAATAAAATATCACATCAAAACCTTTACAGCATGTTTACCATATACAGAAAAAGTTTTAAGATTATTTTTCTAATACGCAACTTTCGCAGAATGTATATATTATATCTTCGAGACATGACAATAAAATCACAAAGGAAATGTGACAACAACATTTATCTGTACCAAAACACACCAAGTAAAAAGACACGCGCATATTATAAAGACAAGGAGAGTTAAATAAAGTCTTTTAATTTTATCACATTTTTAGCAATATTTTAATTATTTAACTGAAAAAAAAACTCGCATTTGACAATAGCTTACCCAACAAAGACCATAACACAATACGAAATAATGATAAAAACAGACAAAAACACGAGACAAGAACAACATATATGGTGGACTCCTGACTTTGGACTGGTACTGGAGTAAATGTTCAGTGGGGGTGTTTAAGTTGCATAAATGGAGGATCCAACCTTCAAACTTTATACAACCAGAAGTCCTCAAATACACATTACTTTGCGTATATTCGTGAATATTCCTGATTGACATATTTCTGATGTTGGGAAGCAATATTTCACCATTCAAAGAAAATCAATTTACTGTTGTTATGATTTTTGTTGAACAAATGTGAGAAATGCAGCATGTGACACTTGCAAAAAACGTGTCTGTGTTGTACTGTGTTGTTGATTTGGTATAGTAACAATCGTCAGTTTAATTTTAAATTTCTAATGTTTATTCCGGGGTGTTAAGAAAGTGTTTACGATGGTTGAATGTTTTAGAAAAAATAATAATTACGCCATTTAGTTTCAAAACCGTTACCTTCAATTTTGCTTCAAATACAAAAATTACTTTCTTTATTGATTTTTCAATTATGTTTAATTTCGCTACTGTATTAGCAAATTTAACTTGACTAATGCTTTCTAATTTATTCATTATAGTTCTACGCTACAAGAATTTAAATGTTCTTTTATTTAGCTTCATGTTTTGTTTTAGAAAACATAGTTCAAACTTAAAAGTAAATAAAAGGTAGTTCATATATGTATACTGTCTTCGCTCTATATTTCTTTTCAAGTTAAAATTTTCCAATTGATCTTTTAATAATTTTTACAAACATGGATTTTCTCGTTATAGAGTAGTTTATTAATATTAATACTTTATGACAATAATTTCCATTCCTGTCATTTCCATTATTTAACAAAAGGATTACAAAACGTCATACACAGGTTACCGTTCAGTGATAATATGACTTTTATGGATTAATTTAGATATACTTTAACGGTTATAATAACCATTTTAATATCAATAATGCCCAGATTAACATTATTACAAGGTTTTTAGAATCGGCTTCTATTATGTTATTTCAGGTTGTTTCGACGTCAATTGTTTTCTGGGGCAAGAATTTCCGATCTGCTTTATGGTCCAATTAGTGTTTTCAAAGCAATTTATCCATTATTTTAAGTTAGCGAGGGCAAATATCTACAACATTTTTTTTTCAATAAAGAGATCAAAATTATGCGATTATCCATTTATCAAGTTAGCAATGGCACAATATCCTGAAACTTTAAGTTAAAATCTTGCTTTAATACATTATTTCAAGTAAAGAGGGCAAACTGTATCGGACAATTATTCAATAATAAGGTCACACATATTCGCTATATGACTTTATGATCTTGTTAAATGTTCAATTATAGATCAAAATGTTTTAACCATGGAATGGTGTTGAGTTTGTTATCAAGATATCGCGTATTCTACCCAAAGTATAAATAATTAATACGATTGAAATTAGGTAGGTGTTGCTAAAGTATCATAAAACAATCTCCGTCCTCAGTGACTTGATGACCCATATTTTCTGGAAACGGTTCATCATTATTTATTAAATATTTTACAAATTATGACTTTATATTTTGTGTTTTCAAATCCGGCATTCTTATTCTTAATGAGCTAGAGTTATTATCTCTGAATGTCAACTATAGTCATTTCTTAACATTTAGTGTGTGTGTGTGTGTGTGTGTGTGTGTGTGTGTGTGTGTGTGTGTGTGTGTGTGTGTGTGTGAACAAATGGTGTTTTACGCCTCGGTCAAGATTTTTTCACTTATATCGAAGAGGTCAGTTTTTGGGATGAAGAAGGAAACCGGAGTGTCCCGAGAAAACAAGCACCTGGTAAACTAAGATCTGCCCGAGCGGAATTCAAACCTAGGCGGTGATTGTTAAACTGTATATCATTTCATGTTGCCGCTGTAAACATGCTCAGAGATATTGCATGTGACAATGGTATATAATAATTTTTACAATCATGACTGTTGGTTCAAGTGTTCTGTATCAGATATAACTCCTAATTATGCAATTTCATGCTATAGAACTGTAAAACCGTGATAAGTGTCATTGATTGATTCTGTAAAACCTGTTCATAGCACATTTTTAAAAAATATCTATATGTTTAATATACAGTCCTGCGTACAAGCTCCAAAACAATAGATATCTATCCAATGAGGCTTAAACTTACAACATGTCCTATTCATGTTTCAAAATGACTATCAACAATGCATATATAAATTTGAAAGAAAGTGATAAAATAATTGCAATGGCATAAGGGTTTGCACGGAAGACGAGTAAACGTTAGTATGGCAAAACATAAAAATAGCATGTTTCAGAGATCCGATTGGAGTATAACAAATTGATATTAACTGAAGAAGCTTCAGTGATCTTGATAATATGTGTCCAGCATTACACTTTGTGTACCTCCGAGGTTTTTTTTTCAGGTGTTTATTACAGTAATACAAAGAACACAGTGGACAGGGTTATATACACAGCCAAACAGTTCATACAGTTTAATAGTACATATAATTATACTAGTCAATAGTTTTGTTAACCTAGCTAAATTACCATTAATAAAGAAAATCGAACGCATGTTCTGTCATTTTTTAGCGGCATAATTATAATACAGATTATATTTCGCCTTTTATTGTAATGGTGTACTTTATTGTTATATAATCGATAGGAGGCCATTTTGAATGAACTTGACAACCACGCATGCGTATTGTTAATGGGAAGAAAAAGAGATTGTTCTACCATTAAACACCTTAATATCAATATTAAATTAAACCTATTTAATCTCCTTTCGATTGGTTTCTCTTTAATGTTCTGGAACATGTGTGTATTAATTTCCCTGTCATTTATATGTTAAGAACGAATAAAGCGATTTATTAGAGTACACAAGAGTGTAACTTTGTAACAAAAATACCATTAAATTTAAGTTTCAATGTTTTTGATAAATTGCCAGGTCCTCGATTAAATTTTGTTTTAATGTATGCTCTTTTTAAAATCACTCTTTTCGTTATAACGTGTCACTATTTTTGTTTATATTTTTTCCTTTTCCGTAAAATTGTATTTATCGTAAAAAATATTCGTTTCAAAACCCCATTTTACAATGCGATAAATGTGTTAGCCTAAGCATTAGTAACCTCGATCCATAGGTAATTCAGTTTATTATTTTGCTATCCTTAACCTTAAGAGTAATTTAAAATTAAAATTTAAATGTTAAACGTGCTTTTGTAGTTTTAATCTACGCTATTCATTAACACTAGATAAGTATTGAATAAACTCAATTCATCAAATATAACCCACGTATATTGATGCCAATACATATAGTGCATATATATGAACCGATATATGTTTTGTTTCCACGATACTTCAGAAGCTTTTGAACAAAGCCTTATTAGGTCTTGAAGAATCAATCAATTCTTTTAAAAATATATATATTAAAAAAATGAAAAGAATATGTGGAAAGCATTAGGCAAGTACAAGATATAATAGATATATGTATGGATTTTTTAAAGCCCTATGTATTTGTTTTATCATGGTGTAATATTATCTACTACCTCTATTGAGAATTGTTCACACGGACCGAGTGTTAGATTTTTTAAATTATCATCCTATCTTTATATTTCAATTGGGGTGCACTTAAAACAAAAGAATACGTTATCAAAAGTCAATGCTATTTAACACTACTATATATTGTTTATCGCTGTCATAGCGAGAAATGTATAGTAACTGATAATAAATATTGGTATATGTACCATGACTATACTGTAAATCAAGAAAATTGCAAAATTAAATGTTATAAAACTTACCTTTATATTATCCAACTATAAGAAATATTATCCCTTTTTCTGTTTGAAAATTTGAATTTAAATCCAATTTCTGTAATAAATCGTCCTTTGCTTTATATGCATACAAGAACTCTAATTAATGCTTTTAAGTAGTACTTCAATTAGATCTATATTTTAAAACACTTTTTCCTTGTGGAGTTTATTTACAAATTCCCCTAGGAATATTTCGTCGTTAAACAGTCAGGTTTGTTTACAGTAGAACTATCGATAAATCGCCAAAAGGAAAAAAGTGATATCTAAATCTATATATAGACTGTTTGCCGATTCCAACAATCCCGAGACTGTTATTGAAAGGCTTATATCCACTACGTTACCGATTAATGTTGTGTTATAACAAAGGGAGGTAATTATAAGATCGTAATAAGTGACAGCTAAATTGGTTTTCATTGTGATTTTTAAGATATTGTTCTCGTAAAATAACTTGTATATGTAAAATGTAAAGAGTTTATTCTTTGTTCGGATTTAAACTGTGTTAAATATTGTTTGAAATACAGTTTAAATGAGTTTTCGGTTTTCTAATTCAAGATTTTATGGTGAAACTAATAAGGTTCTACTTTTAAATGAGAAGTTAACATATTGAGTAAAAATTGATTTTGAAAGATTATTGTTATTTTTTAATATGCAAGTGGGTTAAAGATTTATTTCATAAAGTTGTATATTGATCTTTGTAAAAGTTATTTTTTATTTCTTGTCTTGCAATAATTCCGGTGCATTCAAGAATGAAAAGCGTTTTGATAAATCGAGCATTAATCTAAATTTTATGAAATTTAACTTTCTATTTAAATAAAAAAAAATAACAAAAAAAAAACAAAAAAAAATCTGCAAAAACACAGTTTTCTGTAAAAAAAAAAAAAAAAGAAATATATGATTTCATTTATTTTTGTCTTGCCAACCCGATATTGCTCACAATTTTTTTAACATATCGCGTAATTTCAACTTTGGTTTCTCATTATCAGAACAATAAAAAAAGTTTATTAATTGTAACTTGATGTAATTGTGAATTTAATGTTTACTGCATACGGATATATTCAAAACACACACACACACACGCACTTACACACACACACACACACACACTACTACACACACACACACACACACACACTGATGGTAGGATAAACAAAAGGCTTGGGTCACTCAGACAACTAAAAGTTTGAAAGAATATAAGAAGTTGAGATCAGGTGATCCTGATCCGCAGATAGGCTTCTTGCTTTGTAAGCAAGAAGAAATTATCCATGATACATTGAACACTTATGATCGCTTTTTATATCAGTAAAAATTATCACGAGATAAACTTTATAATTTTCAAGTTCTAAAAAAGCCAAGTTTACAAATACCGGTAGACGAAAAACAAACAAGATATAAAACAATAAATAAGGAAGGCTTTATTGTTTTATAATCCTTGTAAAACATGACACAAAAATGTGCACTTAACATACATTGTAGATTCTTAAGTTTATAGCATTTTCATTTAATTACTTAAGTTTTAAATACTAATTACAACATAATTTATTGAAGTGTACTTCCATTTTATAACATTTACTTCTAAATATACATATAAAGTTGCCCCGAAACCTTGAAAGAACAGTAAGCCAGATTGTCTGTATAAACCATAGTCTTACGACATTTTACGTAGATAAAATATAGTGTTTACTCTAAAATAAAGTAAAGAAACTGTTTTGTTTTAGTTGATAAGGCAACACAAGTACACGTCTTTATTTTAGTAGCTTATGTTTATTGAAGTAATCGAACCTTTATGCTGTATATTGCAGTCCGATATTGAAAGGCACTGATTAGATTGACAGAAAGTAAATATTTGATATGTTAAAATGGTAAAATGTTTAAAGAAGCTTGATTACCATTGATCACATATCTCAATAACCTCTTACTGACAACAATACCGGGTCGATATACGGTCAAAATAATTTTTTTTAAATTTAAAACATATAAATGTCCATCATTGGGTCTAATTTTACGTTAATTGGTCAAAATAAAAATTATAAAAATTTAAAACATATAAATGTCCAACATTGGTTCTAATTTTCTGTTAATTCTTTTGTAGTATATTAAATATACAAACTTATTTATATACACTCGAAGAAACCACAAAATATACTCGTTCACGCATTGTCTTAATGGATTAGAGGTCGGGCGTTTGCTTAGAGAGCTGGAGGTCGTGAAATCGAAGACCGACCGGGTCATAAATAAAATAATAAAATTTGAGATACTGCTTACTCGCCCTGGCGCTTGGTATCGACTGGCTCACTAGGTTCACTAGATGCAAGGATAATGCGACTGGTATGCCTGTCTGAGGTTTTTCAAATCGGTGAGTCCCGAGTGATTTTTTATAGACAAATATTTAGAATATGATAAACTTGCGCTCGTCGAATAAAGCTGAAAAATTGCTTAAGTGACGTTAAACAACATAACAACAAACTAAGTAACTCGTTTATTCTATATGTACATTATAGTGCTTTGTCCTTTTTTAAGAAAACAAAAGAATTTTAACAAGTGTCAAATGGGCTTTAACCCTCACCTGAGGATATGTCCAAAATTGTTTGCAAAGTGCAACAGATAAAATATTAATTACAGAAACTTTACAAGTTTACTCAAGTTAAGAACTGCCCTAAAACTTAATTAGAAATATCTAGTCACATTTCATTTATAAGTTCCTAATGTGAATGCAGTAACTGTGGTATAATGAATAATTTCCAAATCATTAACGATTTCAGTATACTGATGCAGCTTATATCCTTGACCTTTGAATCTTTGACCTTGAAACATAAATCAAAATGATTGTCATATCAATAAACCTAAGATAATCTTATACACGTGCCTATACTAATGGTAATAGTCTTTTTATGCAACTACTTCCCTGACCTTTGAACGTATGACCTTGAATCATATATCAAAATGATCGTCATGTCAATACCTACAATATTCTAACATACAAGCCTATACAAGAAGTTAATAGTTTTCAAGAAGATTAACAATTTAAGTCTTTTTATGCATCTGTGACCTTGACCTTAAAATCTTAGAACTTGAACCTTATATCAAAACCATCGTCATATAGATGCCTTCAATATTCTAAATTACATGCCTGTACAAAATGTTAATAGTTTTCAAGAAAATTAGCAATTTAAGTTTTCTTATGCTGCTATGACCTTGAACTTTATACGTATGTCTTTGAACCAATATCAAAATGACCGTGATGGCTATACCTACAATATTCTAATATACATGCCTGTACAAAAAAAAAATAGTTTTCAAGATAATTAACAATTTCAGTCTTCTTATGCATATAAGACATTGACCTTTGAAACTTTGACCTTGAACCATACATCAAAATGAACGTTGTATCAATACCTACAATTTTGAGCCACATGGCTACCATTTGTGCAAATCTGAAACTAGATGACCTAAGAATATTTTACATGAATAAACTAAGGTATACTAGTATCTCTTATATATGTTCTTATATATGAATTTTTACAAAAAGAAATATTTAAAATTTTGCATTGCCATATGCAAGTGAAAGGGGACAGGAATATACATCGCGTACAGTGATGTAAATTTGGACATGATAACAATATCCAATTTAAAATCTATCACATTAATAAAAAGTTACTGCCTTGCTGTCACAGTTACTTTAACTACTACCGATACTTCTACTAAATATTACATTAAAAATCCTGTCGATATTTCACACGGAGTACCTTTAGGATTTACCTATAGAAGTTTAAACCCATTAGTGGTGTAAATGAAAATGCTATATTTAGACAAGAGTATACAAATATCTTCAATGGCTCTTCAGAAAAGATCAAACACTGGATTGTATTTACTTGAGACAATTCAAATATTTCTAGTAAATACAGAAAAAACAAATTATCGTTATTTTTAGAGAATTTGCTGAAACTAATTTTAAAATAACTGTTATTATCTTCGTCTAGACAAAATGAATTTGATTTTTAAACAGATACATTTATATCATGTCTATAAAACCTCTTATTGGATATAGGGCGAGGGTGGGGCTTGTTGGTTGAAAACTTCTTAAAGGCAACTCCTACTACATATATACTATGTATATCTACTGAGAAACGCTAGCATATAAAGTAGCACACATTTTAGGATAGTCTTTATTTTACAAAATGCTGTTTAATGCGTCCAGTTATAGCAGAGTTGACCTTAATGGCCAGTAGTACAATTGGTTGCATGCGTATAGGATGGGTCAGTGGTAAATACCACAGTGTGTTAGAATTATGATTGTTATAAAGTGGTTAAGAATTCTCGATGACTTGTATATATACTTATAAAGAGATTGAATTTCTGACTGTTTGAGGCACTGTATTTGTGAAAGATAAATTATACAAAACTTTCATTGAAAATCTCATTAAGACTAGACTCAAGTAAGTGAACTATATCCAAATTTAATTCAAAATAATATGGATTTTCTATTAAAGTTCTGCATAATTTAATATCACAGCGACTGAAACAGTAATTATAGTTGTCAGAGGCGAGGACTCAAAAAAAAAAAAAAAAAAAAAAAAAAAAAAAACATAAAAAATGATTTCTAAATAAAAAAAACATATCTCATAACATTTTAATACTAATAAAAGATTACATGCCAGAAAGATGGAATGAAAATAATTGTTTTGAAATCCTTCCCGTGTATTTTGCCTCTAATTGTCTAGATTCTAATCAAAAACGGGGAAATTCTAGAGAGACCCCTAGCAAAAGTTTGACGGTTTTCTCTAGGCACTGACCGGTTTCCTTCACAATCCCTGCTCCTAAAAACATCACTCAAATCAGCTCATCCGCCTGTCCCGTTTGAAAAATGTCAGATAAGTAACAATGACATGTAGATAATTATATGTTAATGATCCCTTTAATTGAACAGAAAATTGGGTCCATTTTTTCCAGACTTATGACACCCTTATACGAGAAACTAGAAGGATACAACGAAAAAGTTGATAGTCTTAATTCAGAAGTGGCTAGTCTCAAATCAGAAATAAATTATCTAAAGACAAACGAACAAAACGTGAAAATAATAAAAAACGAAAACAGTAAATTAGAGAAACCGTACATGAATTGAAAAATGAAATAGATGACTTAGAACAATACTCTAGAAGGGAATTCCTTAGATTTCGGAATGTCCCAGTGACAACGGAGACGTCCAAAATAGATAGTGACAAAGAAATATTACAAGATTGTAATGATTTGTTTGACTGCAACATATCACAAAACGACATCCAACGCTCGCATTTGATCGGAAAGCGCAGAAATGGTAAATCTCAAATCATTGTAAAATTTGTAAGTTATCGAACGCGGTATCTTATATATCGTTCCAAAAAGAAATCAAAATCAAATGTAGATAAACTTTTTATGAGAGAGGATCTAACCAAACGACGCAAAAAGATCATAAACAACCTTTTAATTGCAAAACAAAAAAAAAAAAAAAAAAAAAAAAAAAAAAAAACGATTGACAGCTTTTGGACATTGGACGGTCGAATTTACATTAAAAAAGCTCAGGAAAATTGACGAACAGAAATTAAATCGGAACGGGATGTTGAAGCTTTGTTATGTGATGACCAGCAATACGGAGACGACGTAGACGAAGACGACGAAATCGACGACGATGATATTAATATAACAGTTGACCTTATGCAGTAATTATATATATATATATATATATATATATATATATATATATATATATATATATATATATATATATATATATATATATATATATATATATATATATATATATATATATATATATATATTCAAATTTATAATAGAAACTTTAAATCAAATCTGCTTTCTATTATTATTATTATTATTATTATTATCATCATCATTATCATTATCATCATCATCATTATTATTATTATTATTATTATCATCATCATCATCATCATTATTATTATTATTATTATTATTATTATTATTATTATTATTATTTTTATTATTATTATTATTATAACAATAAACCTTATACAGGAATAATTTTAATTTTGCATTGTAGTGACATTTAATTGCATGCTTATAATTACGATGATGATGATGATGATGATGATGATGTTGATGATGGTGATGATGATTCTTTTTATTATTACTATTATTTGTTAATATTAACATTGTCTATTTATATACATATACAATCAGCACTGTATGTTTATTTTGCCGCTTATATGAGGTTACATTTAATTACTGGAACGATGATTTTTATTATGTATACGGCACTTTTCACGATTTTACCATTTATTTCTTATTATCTCATTCATTTACTTCTTTATATCCCTTTTCTACATTCTGTGCTTTATTTAAAGGGTAACATAGCATTTTCCTTATTTTTGAAGTCCATATCGCCAATACTTGTTCTATACCTAATTAAGCTATCTGAAAGGTGAAAATATAGAACAGTATAGAGCGGCGATAGGTGGTTTTTACTTACGACACACTGTACTGACAAGACGCTGTGAAGTTAGCTTATCTGTTGTTGAGGAATTATATCCAGTGTTTCGAATATTAACAACTCACTTCAAAACAGCTATTGCTATATCATTTAGTATTTTCATGCGGTCAGTAAACTCGAACATTTACTTAACTATTATGCTGCTTCTGCTTCTCATGTTATCTATGGATGTTCATCCAAATCCTGGTCCTGGTTTCCTCAAACTTTAACAACGATTTTTCTATTTTTCATCTGAATGCTAGATCTGTCTGGTCCAAACTTTCTTATCTGGAGGATATTGCCTCAGATTTTCATATGTTGTGCATAACAGAAACTAAACTTGATCAAAGTATTAACACTGATGATATCATTCTTGATGGATTTGAGGCTCCTGAACGTAACGACAGGTCTTGCTTTGGTGGTGGAGTTATGGTTTACTGGTCAAAACATATTAAGGCATCCAGGAGAAGGGATCTGGAGTTCTCATCTGCTGAGTTAATTTGGATGGATTGAAAGGACAATTACAAGTTTTTAAACTTACTTCCGATCCCATTGCAATGTATTTAATAATTGGCAATAAAATATGTTTAAACTACTTAATATGTGTAAACTTTCATCAAATTAGTTTATTTTAATCATTAAACTATTTTGAATAAGAAAAATAAATAAATTTTAAACTTGATTATTGATGGCATATTTATATCAAAACATCGTTACTGGCCCAGTCTGCTATCCTGCGCTTAGGAAATTGACATAAAATTATTTATTTAACTAATATTACGGATTTCTTTTTAAAACGGTTTTTTTTTTCGCTTGCACATTTTTTTTTTTAGATTTAAAACGCTATCATATATATACTTTAGTTAGGTATATTAACATTTTTAAAACTGCCTTATTCTTTGTTATTGAAACATTTTCTTGTTGATGGCCCAGAATAATGGAAAGAAGATTTTTAAAATCATTTCAAATTTTATTGTAGTAATAAATAGATAAGTAAATTGCGGCCCTGACCCCCGAGCACCTGTGTATCAAAGGTTATTTTACAACAGTAGTGGTACTGCCTAAAGACAGGGTTTGAATAATTGACAGGATTAAACTTAAGTGTAAGTATGGATACCACTGTCATTGTAGCGGTACTGCCTAAAGACAGGGTTTAACTAATTGACAGGATTAAACTGAAGTGTAAGTATGGATACCATTGTCATTGTATTTATATGTATTAAAACAAGAAATTTAGTAATTGGTAGCATTGTCTTCAAAAACATAAAACATTGATATCAAAGAGATAATTTGATTGACAGGAAACAATCAAAAAGAAAAGACGAGATTATTAGTCTCTCATTATTAATGAATTTTGTTAAAAGTAGCTTCAAAAATAATTTAAGATCTTTTGATTTATGTTATTTACTATCTGTACTTTAGCTTTACCAGTTACTTCTTGAGTTCTTAAGGTTTCTGAAGTCGTATGCGTATGACAAAAAATGAATGTTGAATTTATTGTAAATTACAAGAAGGAGTTTTAGTTTTATCAGTTATATATCTACGTTATTTATTTAAAGATGATAGTTGGTTGTGATGATGTTTAAAAAGTAAAAAAAAACATTTAAAGGTCGCACAAGCATTTTTATTAGTGATTCGCAACTGGAGCAAGCTTTATTTATTAATTATATATGTGAAAAAATCTAAATATCTATAGGTCTAGCACTTGTTGAAAATAAAGTAGAAAAAGTACAGCTGTAATCAATAACAGTTGTTCTCTTACCATTAATATGTCAAAACTGAATGTTGGCAGATTTTAAAATAAGGTTTATCTAAAAGTATCAAAATCATTTTGAAAGCAGGCTTCCCAGTTCTTGAAAATTATACTCATGTATACATCAAATCTAAAGGTCAAGTGTGAACCTGCAATGTTGAGATATGGTAAAAACATCTTAGAAACCATTGACTTCTTTGCGCCAGTGAAAAATCAGATGACATTTTTCACTGAACATGAAATTTCATGAATTTTGAACATAAAAAAAATTATGTGTTAAATGTCAGAACATTGCAAGCGTCTTTTCAAGTGCATGACATATCGTATTCTTCGTAAATGATAAGTCATGTAAGTTGTTTTGAAAAGCTAGTACTTGTATCAATTTGTGGTTGTGGTATTGTAACGGAGACTTATGGTTTACAGCCATGTAGAAAAAATCTTGGTAGTGATAAGCTATCTGATTGGTCAATACTTTATAAATTCTGGTTGATTCAACCAATCAGATCACGCATCGAAACCAGAAATCCAAATAGGTCACCGAATGTAGAGATGGAAATAGTCTGATTAAAATTTTCTAGTATATCTGTTACATTAAAACTTTTGATAAATAAATTCTCTGGTTTTGTTGATGTTGAGATGTACTTTGTTTTATATTATAATGGACTGTTGGGATTTTTTATTACTAATATATTAAATATAAAAATTATAAACTTTCTTAAAAATACTCGCATTGATTAAGCCTTGTAGTAAATCGGAGACAAGAATACACTAGTCTTATATGTCTCTGTATGAATGAAAAGAAATTTTGCATCCCCGCTTTATATATCGTTGTGAATATGATAATCAATTACTGAATCTGTAACATCAAATTTAAAACAAATAAATATATTTTATTTTAGTATATAAATATATATTCTATTTTAATCAACTACTCTGTAAAAATATAAACTGATGTACCGGTATTTTGATAATTGTTGTAACCTGTAGTGTTTTATCCCAATAAATAACCGAAGTATTTGATACATATATATATAGGACACCCAAGTATATATATTGAAGAAAAAATTTGATTTATATGAAAAGAAAAAAAATCATGCCCCGGGTGAGGATCGAACTCACGACCTTCAGATAGCCCTTCTATATTTGATTATGAGACTGACGCGCTGCCTACTGCGCTACCGAGGCATATATTCCCTATCCGCATTTAAGTTTTTATATAAAATTTTTGTATGCAAGGTATTTTGAAATCAGATTTTTTCATAAATACTTTATTATTAATACAAAGTTTGAAAGTTTGTAAACATTTATCTAACACAAAAACATTTATAAATCATGCAGAATTATTATAACTATGACAATTATTTTTCATACGTACAATGGGAAATCACTCCTGTAGGCTATAAATTTTAAGATTGCAAGAGTTATATCCCATTATTAATACTGTCCGTTATCGTATAACTTCCAAGAATTTAGGGAAATAAAGAAAATGTCGGGGAGAGAGACTTTCTGTAATATTGTCTTATAATCAAATATAAACCTGTTTTCAAGAAAAAGCACTAGCCCACCCCACAACTTTTTAAAAAAAAAAAAAAAAAAAATTTATGTCAAAACTGCAAGAGTTATTTTTTTTGTTAAGAACGAAAATGACATCTGTAGCTAAATTTTACAGCTTGCCAAAGTTGACATTATAAAATTTGATATCTTAATCAACCATGTAATTCTTTCGCTGTCAGTATAATAGTCAAGTGGTTTTTTTTAAACAAAAACATGAAACTTCCAACACATGATCCTTGTTATGTTATCCTGAAGGACCTGTGTCTCTTTATATTATGGCTGGGGAGTAATGTTGAAAGTTGAAAGCAACTACACCCCAATGGCAATAAAGACTATTCTAGTAGCACAAGATACCGAAAGAAACATAATGGTGAATGTAATATATAATATGACAACATACATCTCACAAAAATGTTTACTCTTTTTTGTTATTTCTGGATTCTGTTCAGAAATAAATGTGATCGCATCTTCCCCACAATACGTTGACGCAACGTTGTTTTAAAACTTAGATTTACCGCCTAAATGTTTCAGTTGTAAAGCGTCCGCCTTGAGAGCGGGACGTCGTGGGGTTAAAGCTGCACTAAGTTTTCCAAGAAAAAAAATAAACGGTGCTGATCTAATTCATGATGTTCCTAATCAACAATGTTACATTTGGTTCAACGATAAAAGCTCGAATAAATACAGAAACAACAATAATTTCCCAGCGAGATGTAGCATGTGGGATCTCATATTAGAACATGCTTAAGTCATAACTGAAAAACGGGCCATTTAAACACATCTTACAAAACGGTGAAATACGATAAATTAAACCTAAAATTTCATTGATTTTTTTCATTTGTGCCTTAGCAAGGAATACATAACACCATTGCAAATACATCTGGATATTAATGACGGACAGTTAATACAATTTGTCAGGTGACTTTCTATTTCCTGGAGTTTCCGTACATCCATGCGCATGCTCTCAGCTCATAATTTAGCCTAATCATCGATAAACATTGACCAACCGGTTGAGAGGATTATTTACAGCTAAAAGGAATGAAATTTTAGAAGATGAATCTCACGGATCGTGATAAGAAGTTATCTACTTTTTGAAAAAATATATTTTTAGAAAACCAAATTTTTTTAGAAAATTGAAAAACTTAATGCAGCTTTAAACACCCGGGTTAAACAGAAGACTGCTTCCTCGCATGACGCTCGACAATTACTGAACAGAGTATCAACTGGTCCACCCGTTGCAAAGATGATGTGACGGGGGCGGGGGGGGGGGGTAGTATGCATGTCTGCAGCATACTGACTCGGTGAGCTAGTGCCCGAGTGCGCATTGTACACGCCACACCATAATACACACTCACAACACTTACGCATGCACTGAAAGTGTTAGAAATTAATACAGTTGCTATCGTCACAAAAAGCTGAAAAATTGATGATGTGACGTTAAAAAGCACCAAAGCATTAAAACAAATGATTTACTGTAATATACGGATGGTAAAAATGGAGTTAACCAGTTGCATTTTTTATTTTGTTTCCAATGCAGCATGTTGTCAGAGTATTACAACCTCCTGGAAAACACAATAGTACTTTGCTGTTAAGGGCAATATACTTAAATACTTGTTGCTACCGACAGACGGAAAGTGTAACAAATAACATTCGTGCACATATATAATGATTATCCTGCAACTTATAATAAGGTGTACTAAACAATCAATGATAACCGGTTTTTATTTATAGTTTAAGGTTAAAACATATTTCTTACACTTCAAATTTTAGGCTGATTTTAATTAGATAGGATTAACTGTGTTAAAGGACACAAACAGACACAAATAAAGTTGTTGAGAACCAATATCATTAAGGGTTAGTCTTAGATGCACATTCGGATAACCTATCCGAAAATTAAGTATTTCCCGTCATTAAAAGACGTTACTTGGGTTCGTCAAATGAGCATTTTCTTTCTTGCGTCATTGGATACGGTTCTTATGTATTTATTTTGTACCAAATGATCGTTAATTCAAGATTGTCCCGTGCACTACGATTCGTTTCGGGTATGTCCTTCTTACCAGCAGTGCAGGCATGCAGTTATCTAGCTGACAATTTCGTTTTGCTTTCATAAAAAAAATCTGAAAGCTAACTTTAGTGGCGCCAACAAATCGCAGTTAACTGGTTTAATCGTTCCTTTTATGTTATAACTTTGACGGTCCGCTTTCATGTCTTGAATAAACATTCATTTTCATTTCGCGGAGTGACTGTCGATTCATGCTGCCAGCATCCAATACTGAATTTAATAATATTTTGGCTTGTTTTATCAAATTGTCCCCATCCGTTACTGCATCAACAATTTTAAGTTCCAATGCCTGGTTTCCTGATAATCGCTTTCCATATATAACACCATCTGTTTTGGCGCGACCTGTTGGAAGCTTATATCTACAAATGAAAGGAAAAGAAAAAATGACATTGGTAAATATTTAAATAAGTTTGACTATGCATCTGATCAAGAAAATGTCCTCCTTTGCTTTTTAGCTTGAAGCTACAAGACAATCGCTTGACAATAGGCTCCTTATTAAAATAACAATGCAGTGTTATAAAATGCCATTTCCATACAATTTTAATAAATATAAGAAGAAACTGTTTTCATATTGTCCTAAATTGCGGGTTGTTCTTAGGATGAAAAGGTTATATGGACAAAATATATATGCATTTTCTTGAAAGTTTGACAAAAGTAAATGAAAATGGTTTTATAGATTAAATCGACGAAACTTAATTTAACCTAGATTTTCAATAGGCAGCGATTAAACACTCTACAAGAACCAAGAACCTTTCTGTCCATTTCTGCTGCCTTCTCACAAAGGAACCGAAAAAATCAAATATCGCCCTTTCAAGCGTGGTTTCAAAATAAAGGAAGTTTATCGATAAAATGTTTAACATCTAAGGTCAAATACATTTTTAAGAAGGAGGTTTACCTGATAAGATCAATTGTTGAAGGCTGTATTTTTACATTAATTTTTACTTCATTCATTGAGATCCATCCTTTGTCACTTCTCATCACGCGGTAGTCATGTGACAAAACGATGAAAGCACCAACCCCAAAAGCATGCCCTATATAAAAGTAATTTAAATGCAAATAAAGTTAAATGTCAAAGAGCTTCTTTCTTATATTGCTATTATGATGTATAAAGTTCTTTTTTATGGTTTTATTTAACATTTTTGCTCCTATTTTAACTTGGTTTTTGCAATTTTAGGAAGCTTTGTAAATAACTATACTGAAACCATTTTTGTTTAAAGAACGCATTTTGTCATTAAACGTTAATTTAATGTTATTTTTAAACAAATTTGAAAGAAAAAACCCAAATAGTGTTGTTAATGATATACTGGGTACAACCATCAACATCGACTTATAGGGATGTTTTAAACAGACGGCTAACCAATGAATACTATCAGAAAATCAAAAGATAATGGTGATTTTTTTTGTTTTGCAATCTGCAATTTAAAACTTGAAAAGCCAAGGGTATAATTTTCTTTTAAACATTTAAACACTCTTGAAAAAAATGTCTCCAACTTCAATGAAGATGATTATAGATTCTCATTTTAAAAAATCGTCAACAAACTGCAAAGACACTAAAACTAATATATCACTCTAATCACTTGACATAACTGTAAGAAACACGTAATGATTTTACCATTGTTATTTAAATGTTGGAAGGTCATAGTATCATGGATGAACTTACCATTTATCGCAGCAACTGTAGGAATGGGAAAGTGAGCTATTCTCCACAATAAACTCTTAACTTCGTACCTATAGGTTTGAACATCATCCTCATCCTTCAAGCTACCTCCATTGCTGTAGAATTTATCAACACCTGTGGTTATGAGCCCTCGACATTTGGTGTTACTACAAAAGAATTATAAATGTAAGTTTTGTATTGTTTCTTGATCTGAGTCTTTGTGATTGTGGGTTGATATTTTCAAAGTATTGATTTCTGAAGCAACTGCCTCGATAATTCGACGATCTAGCAATGGTTACGTTGTGAATATACATTAATTTAACAATTTATTTTGTTACTCTAACAACATCACAAATTATAACGTATTGATAGGAACTGTTTTTCTATTATAAATAGACCCTTGATGAATTGTATGTTAATTTAACGCCGTCCTGATTTGGTTATTTTTTTATTTATCTATTTCTAATGCCTAGTTTTAATCGTTAAATACATAAACAAAGATAGCTTCAAACAATGGTCATTATAGGTGGACTATATATGGAGGTGGTCGATATAGCGGTGGGTTATATGGTTTTCAGCTTCCAATTATTGACATAGATGAGATGAATGCAAAATGCTTACAATGCTTAAGTCTGGAAATTAAAAGCAAACTGAAAATCCTCTCGGCAAAAACGATATAAGGATTAAGATGCAAAAGAAAAGGCTAAAATATCTATCCAAAAAAAATCTTATAGTTTCCAGGTAGCCTTTTTTATCCCCGTGACAAAAGTTGTTTCAAAACATCCCTATAACGCTTACGTATCAACAGACAGACGGGTAAACGCATATGAAAATACGACCATCACCATGGTGACGAAATTTTAGATTTAATCATTCTAAATTTGGACACGATCACACTTGATCTTTCTAGGAATGTGTTTGTTTTAACTGCAGCCATTTTATAAAATTATATCTGTTTAATTTCCAGACCCTTTGACGGTCGCCTTGGTTTCCATGCTTTTATAATACCCATTGTTCTTCTTTCGCTTCAGTAACTGCTTCTATTAAGCGCTTGTGTTTTCTTTTGAATAGAAAAATTGAAGAGAACAAAAAACCCAATACCAATCTGTATCCCAAAAGCATAATAAGGAAAACCAAAAAGCGAAAGAAGAAATGACAAAGGGGAAGGAAAAAATTACAAAGGCGAAGAACGAAAGGCCAGTATACTTGACAGAGCGATAGTAATTTGATTCCTTTACCTTTTATTTTACGTTTAGGTCAGGTTTTTTATTTGTAAACTCCCCGGTTCAAGGATCGTAACTCCATATTTTGGAATAGCGTTATCAGTCCATTTTATCTATCTATCCACATTGTTTGGTTCAGAGACAAAAGTAACTAAGCAGCTGGTTTTAGATTTCTCATATCAACATTAACAATTTTAAGTTATTTACTTTCTTGTCCGATAATTCTCTTACCAAAGATTATCATTTAAGGTTAATTTGTTTCATATTTTATCCCAAACACTCTCTTAATAAAGATTATCTGTTTATAAGAATTATATAATCAAACAATAACATAACATAACTTTCAAAACATAATCCAAAAATGAAAACTTGAAAATTAAGTTAAACACGGGAATTCCTCCAGAGACCGGATGCCTCAAAAGGGTAAGCATCTCCTGTCTAGATAGCTACAAATGTTGCGTGTAACTTTTTAGGGTGGTATATTCATACAAGCTTAACTGCATTGTGTACAGCAAGAGAAGGTCGTTTAATTATAGCTTGGTCACGTGGTATTTCATTTTTACTAATAAAAACTTAATATAATGTGATTTTATTTTCATTTTATACTATGAAGTATCAAGTTGAACGCTTGTTGTGGACTCCTTTTGTGATCGTTTTTGCTTATGAACGTTCTTAATGTCAGTTGACTTAAAAATGTTTAAGTTATATTTTGGTGCATTTTCCTTAACTTTTATTTTTAAAGACGCATAATTATTTATTTGTTCCCAACAACCTCAAACAAAAATACCAGGAAATGATGTTTACGAAGCCCCGTTCTTATAACAGCAGGAATATTTCATGTATATTTTTTTAATGACTTATAATCCATTCTGGTAAACCTTTTAACTTTTTACATTTTGTGAAATTCTAATTAAATTTTGGTTTATCAAGGAAATTTTTTTAGGTTGAGGTTTAAACCACATTCCTCCTAATTTGGTTTTAAACATTTACGTAAAGGTGCTATAGTTCAAATTATTTATTCTAGTTTAGAGCATCATGTAAAGATAATTTATTAAACGTGAAATGCAATGGATGCCCGTTTGCTTTAACGTAGAAAATATCAATTCGAGACGTTTTATATGCAGATATATGCAGACCTTGCTGATGAATAATATTTGGGTCATTTCAGTATGATTCTATGTAGTGTTGATTTATCACAACCCTAATTTTAATAGCAAATAATTGAAAAATGATTTTTTTTTTTTTTTTTTTTTTTTTGAGCTAGAGTTGATGTAGCCTTTTAATAGAATGCATAAGTGTACATCTGTAAGAGATGCAAAAATCATCAACGAGTGGAGTGGAGTGAAGTTATGGTGTTTTACGCCCCAGTCAAGAATTTTTCACTTATTTAGTGGCGGTCAGTTCTGGGAAGGTGGAGGAAACCGGAGGGCCCGGAGAAAACCATCGACCTTCGGCAAGCGAATTGACAAATTTTCTCACTCTAGGATCTGTCCCGAGTGGGATTCGAACCCAGGCGGTTAGAGGCGCTGTGATCCGTAAGCGCGCGCTTTGGACCACTCAGACACCAAGACCCCAAATCAACAACGGAAATAGATTCATCTAATTATTTATCAAAGTTTAACAAGCTTGTTTAAAAGTGTGATAGATAAAAATGACTTGTGGGAAAAAATCTTGTCAAAAGACTTTAGAGGTTTGACCCATAAACGAACTGGGGATTCTCAATTTTCAAGGAAGTGTAAAACAAACTTGGAATTATGGCCTTGAGATTCATGTTGTATAGGTCTTTGTGAATGCCATGTTTTTAACTGGTATCTAGAGTACCTTGACATTATATACATAGCTAGATTTCTAACCTACCTAAATTAATCCAAGAGAAGAATGCATATAGCCTCAATTTACAGAGATAGTATCAGTCTGCTCTAATATTATGAAGGCGTTATAATAATTCGTGGTACCAAATATAAGTATCCATATAAACACGATACACTACCGGTGTCTTGTCTCAGATGCAAACGCACTTCCTATGGAATTCAAGATGACTGTTGTTAAAGTAAGTAACAAAACTGAAATTTCTAAAGTACCTTTACTTATTGACCAAAATGATTAATTTCATATACTAAAATAAGTTCTCTGATCAATTTTATTGTTACAAATGTACTATGTTTCCTTATGTTTTTGTATACGAAGATCGCAAACTCATTCTAGTTAAATGGCGAACCTTACACTATCACCAGTAGTACAGGTAATCCTTGTGATAAAGCAGTGCTCTATTTGGCACTGTTGATCTGCGTTGATGGAAATAATTTGCTAAAAGCTAAATTTAGCGCCTCAACAACCAAAGCAAGCAAAATGAATAAAATCTTCTCTGTAACATTATAACTTTGCCTGTCCACTTTTAAGTCTTGGATAAACCTTCATTTTCATTTCCCGGAGTGATTGCCGATTTATCCTGCCAGCATCCAATACTAAATTCAGTAATTTTTTGGCTTCTTGTATCATATTTTCCTTATCCGTTACCACATCCACAAGATTAAATTCCAATGCTTGGTTTCCAGAAAATCGCTTTCCATATATAATACCATCTGTTTTTGCTTGACCTGCTGGAAGCTTACATCTACAGATGAAAAAAATTAAATAACATAATGTGAAGATGATAATCTTACTGTATATCATTTTTATTTATTTATTTATCTACAGGACAAATTTATTTCTATGCCACAGCTCGTAAATAATTGGACCATTTAACATCTTACTACACCAATGACCACGGGAGTTAGATGAATTCACGATATCATATGGCAACAAGACAATTGCTTGACCATAGGCTCATCCTAATATACAGCCCTACCCCAAAAGTCTGGAGTCTCATTTCAATATTGATTATAAGAAATAGAAATGAAGTTTTTTTAACATTTTTAACATTAACATCAGTTGCACATGCAAAGAAGAATAACCTTTTAGAAAATGCTCACTTCTAACTCCTAGACTTGCCTAAATAAAATAACTTTTCAGATTAAGAAAGTAATCTATTTCCATTTATTCCAGTCACAGCAAATTGTTTCACAAGGACATCTGTTTTTGTGTCCAAATCGTATCAATGGATATTCTTTATAAAAAAATCGTGTACTGTTAAGAAAATAAACTTTTCTATATAACTTCTCATTTTACAGTCAGCATTAAATGTTTAAAATCAAAAACCTAATTGCCTATTGTTTTTTTTAAAAGCTTATTCTTAGTTAAATGCAGATTAGCTTTCGCTGTAAGACTTCACGTTTGTTTAACCAAGTAACATAGTGCCTTCGTCGAAAGGACAAAAAATAATTTTTGAGAATAAGGGCTTGTCTATAGATAAAGTAGGATATACTGGGCTTATTTTAAAAGGAAACCAAAAAATTTAGATTTGAGAGGCTTTAATAAATAACTTTAAATAAGTTGGTTTTACCTGACAAGATTAATTGTTGACGACTGTATCTGAATATTGTTCTTTATTTCGTTCCATGAGATCCATCCTTTGTCTCTACGCATCACGCGGTAGTCATGTGACAAAGCGATAAATGCTCCCAATCCAAAAGCATGTCCTATATAAAAGTTTTTTAATGAGATTTATTAAGATTAATACGCACAATTTCGTCATATTATGTTGAGATAAGGTTCTTTAAATTGTGCCAATTTCTGAAATTGCTGTTTATGTTATATCCCTATCAATTCTTTAGGTACTTCGTAAAACTAAAGCAGTTTACTCAGAAATAAATGTCCCGAACTTAACCTACGAAGACACAACCTTTTGTTCTCGATCCTTAAACTATGCCTATAAATTTTGTATGCGAATTTTGCCTGAATTGAATAAAGATTTGTTCTTAATTTGTTAAAAAGTGAATTCATAGAGGTTATGGAGCGAAACAATATTTAGAAGCTCGGACAGAGAAATTTTTATATCTTTATATACAATGTATTTAAATATTATATTGGCTTGTGTGATTTCTTTTTAGTCAACATTTTCATGAGTGCGCCTGTGGGAAATACATCATTTAAACAAACCGTTATGTGAATTTTTGAAGGTAGCAGCATCACTGCGTAAACTTACCATTTATCGCAGCAACTGTAGGGATGGGAAAGTGAGTTATTCTCCAGAATAATTTCTGAGCTTCACTCCTAAAGAAATTAACTTCATATTTGTCTTCTAATGACCACAACAACTTTAAGTCAGCGCCATTGCTGTAGAATTTATCTACACCTGTGGTTATAAGCCCACGACATTTGATGTTACTAAAATGTAAATTTTATACAGTTTGTACAGTTTAATATAGATTTTGATCGGCAACTTTATATAGTGATGTCTTCCATGATATCATTTGGCGATTCTATGCGCTTTATGCGAGAGCTGTTCAATATGGAATATGTATTGTACCAAAGCGCGATACCACATTGCACGATTTCGTTGATGATGATACGCTTAGCTCTATTCCATACCTTTCCAACAGTAAAAACACATGTCATCAGCTACACAGAGTCAGTTTAAAATTATGGTAATTTCAATAGAACCAGTCCTTGACAACTGTTATTAAAATGGTTGGCAAACGAGATGGGAATAATGAAGAAATTACAACTTATATACATGTTCGCACAAAATTCGGTAATACAGATCTACAGTGAATTGGGATGTCATACAATAATGACTTATAGTAATAGTAATAGTAAAGAGTGATATTTTTGAAAAATAAGGTAGTACCTGGCACCTGTGACATACCTTACAATATTGCCTTTAATAAAGTTACAGTTATCATTTTAAAGCTGCATTAAGGTTATCAATTTTCTGAATTTTTTTTGATTTTCTAAAAATATATTTTTTTAAAAATAGATATCTTCTTACCACGATCCGTGACATTCATTTTCTAAAATTTCATTTCTTTTAGCTGTAAATAAACGGAATCCTCTGACCGGTTGGTCAGAGTTTTACGATGGTAATTATGAGCTTGGAGCATGCGCACGGATCATGTCGGATGTACGGAAAAACCCTAGAACCGAAAGTGAAACATAACAGATTACATTAATTGTCCTTCATTTATATCCGGATGTATTTGAAATGGTGTTTTGTATCCCTTACTAAGTCACAAATGACAAATTCAACGAAGTTCTGTGTTTAATTTATCGTATTTCACCGTTTTGAAAGTTGTGTTTAAATTACCCGGGTTTTTGATGACGTAACCATGTTCTAATATTAGATCCTAAATGCTGCATCTCGATGGGTAAATATTGTGATTTCTGCATTTATTCGAGCTTTTATCGTTGAACCAAATGTAACATTGTTCATTAGGAACATCATTAGTTAGATTAGTACCGTTTTAATTTTTTCTTTGGAAAACTCCATGCAGCTTTAAATAGAGAAAATATCTGGTTTATTATGATTTCTAATATAAATGTGCACATCTGGCACATCAAAATTTAACCGGTATTTGTGTTATATATCATAAAAGGGAGAAGTTTGTAACCATGCACATCTTGGTTTTATTTGAAAAAAAAAATTATTTTATCCCATTTTTATCAAATTTTTTACTTTTATATTTTGTATTATAATATTCCTTAATATTCTAACTGATTTATTTTATTTTCTCTATTTTACGTAATCTAAGCCGGAATTACTTATTTTCTTAAGGTCAAAGTAAATCCTTATTATGTTAATTTTCGCGATTTTGTTGATTGTCAAAATTGCTGCCTAAGATTGTTTTATATTACATTTGTGTCAACTAAATTTACTTATTTCATGGTAAAAACTAAAAAAAAAAACTAGGATTTTCTTCTTTTTTTTCACTGTTCAAATTCCATAAATGCAAGCCATTTTTCAGAACAGTGACTCTTATATAAATCAGGTTTCAAAAACTACAGATGCCAAATATCAAGTCATTTTTTGCCTACGAATTTTGCTTTTTAAGAAAAAGAGTTTTTTTTAAATTTTATTATTAAAGGGCAATAACTTCTTCTGTAAAAATTAAAAGAATAACGTGGAAATTGAACCCAAATGTTCAGCTTTACACAATAAAGCTACGTACTAAATTAAAATTGGTCATATTTCCAAAGTTATTGTTTGGAAAGAAATCTGAATACAGACGGACGAACGGACGGACGGACAAACTGATTTCTATATACCCCAATAAACTTCGGCGTATATTTAATCAATTAATAAAGTGGTATCATTGTTTTGCTTATGGTTTGTTTATTTCCATATAAGATAAAACCTGGATAAAACAAATCCATGTGATTTAGAGATTGCAATGTATACATGTATCTTAAATATAAAAAGACATTTAAAGGCATTCTTTACTTTAACATTGAGGTATGGTAAATATAGTTCTATAATTGCCATGACCAATCGAGGAAACGTAATGGCGCACGTTTTCATAAGATTGCTTGGAATAGCGTTGGCCGTTATAGGTTTCACACTTCTAATAACTAAATAGTTCAATGCTTATATCCAAAGTTTAAATAATATTTATGCATAAACAAATAACCGCGAAATGTCATTAAGCACAATCACACTTGTCACCCATACACGAACTTTTAAAATCATTCATAAGAGATTAATAACCTTGCTATCGTAGCGAATATAAATCGTATATTTTTAATTTATTTCATAATTCAAAGGATCATGTTTAAACAATACATGTCATTTAGATGTTAAATAAGTTAATACTTAATCTCGACTTTTATCTTTTATAATGCTGTTTCATTTTGCCAAGTTCCACACTTAAAATGATGAACACTATCATTTTTCATTTTGTGAGAGATTAAAAAGTTCACACATTTTAAACAAACACATTTAATTTTCAATTTCAAATAATTCTTGATAAATCATTTACTTTTTCAATATTAATAATAACACTATTCTATTATTCAGAGCTTGCAGTGTATTACAAATACCAGATACAGTTAACTACCTACTGTTATTATGTTGCACTTAAATGATTTAACATAACAGATGAAAGACCTTTTTGCGTTGTATTTTGATTTTAGAATTCTACTTTTTTAATAGCAATCAAAGCTCTGAATATAGTTAGATGTAGCGATTGAAACAATAGAGGTTTATTTTGTTTGTGATTGAACATAGTTACATACTAAGGAAATTTGTCATTCATGTTCAAAAACTAGGGGCATTCTTCAAACAACCCTCTTTTGCTCACTTAATATGCGAACAAGCGAAAACACGAACTGTAGAGTTCGCACCTTCTACTTTTCGCTTTCGAGACATATTTTTAAGTGATTTAATCAGAAGAACAAAAAAGCGATTTTTGAAAATTCGCCCTAACCAGACAGTAAAGTCGTTATTTAACAGACGTTCTGCTTATGCACTATTTTTATGTTGTTCATAGTAAAAATGTATTGTTCGAATTTTAAATCAACATTTCTACTTTCCAAGAAAAAGTACTCAATACTTGTATATAAAATTTGCCTTCTCTTCGCTCCAACTTCCAAACTTTCTATATTATTTATCTCAAACTTTGGATTCGATGTAACTTTCATCCTTTAATATCCAAAACTTATAAGTTTGACGTAATCCTTGGGTATATATCTTGTTTCATTTTTTGTAACATATCTCTGTCGATCCCAGTAGGTCCTAGAGCTAAGTTAGCTAAATTCTTGGCAGATTTTTCCAGGCTAGATATATCCGTAGTAACATCAACAATTCCTAGATCTTTAGCTTCTGGTCCTGTAATTCTTTTACCAAAGATTATCGACTCAATTAATCCTTTATCCATCGTTATTTTATATCTGCAAGTTGTTAATAAGAACAATGAGCATGAAATATAAATAAACATATACGTATAATGTGTAAAAATTGGAGAAGATATGTCAAATTATTTTATATGTAATGTTGGAGTGAGACAAGGCGAAAATTTATCTCCATTTTTATTTGCAATCTTTTTAAACGACCTGGAAACATTTTTATCTGAAAATAACAATATAGGTTTGCCTACTATAACGGAAATGTTTACTCAAAATATGGGAGTATTTCTCAAAGTTTTCCTTCTTTTATATGCCGACGATACTATAATTTTTGCTGAAAATGAATCAGAAATGCAAATTGCTATTAATATATTTATACAATACTGTGATCTATGGAAATTGGAAGTCAATATCTCAAAAACCAAAATTATGGTTTTCTTAAAACAAAAGGTGAAAAAATTACCTATTATTAAGTTTAGAGATATAAACATAGAATATGTAGATGAATATTGTTATTTAGGAATCATTTTTAAATCCAATGGCAAATATTTTAAAGCAAGAAAACGCTTAGTGGAACAAGCATCTAAAGCATTATTTTGTGTTTACAAGAAAATCAATAATTTGGACTTATCAATTGAATGTCAATTAAAATTGTTTGATCACATGATTGAGCCTATATTAACCTATGGTTGTGAAGTCTGGGGATATGAAAATATTACAATGTTAGAAAGTTTATACTTAAAATTCTTAAAGAGAATTCTAAAACTTCGAAAATCTACTCCAAATTACATGGTTTTTGGAGAAACTGGGAGATTCCCAATGATGATTAAGATCAAAAAAAGAATCGTCTCTTTTTGGGTAAAACTTGTTCATAGTCCAAACAAATTGTCAAATATATTTTATAGATTACTCTTAAATATTTTTCATAACGGATATGCTATAAATTGGACGAAAAATGTCAAGGAAATTTTTGATTCGTTGGGGTATAGTAATATTTGGATTACACAAGGGGGTGGGTTAAATGAGAAATGGGTGGTTAAAACTATTGAACGTAAATTACAAGACCAATTTATACAGAAATGGGAACATGATATAAATAACTCAAGTAAAGGCTTAACATATAGAATCATTAAAACTAGGTTTGGTTTTGAGCAATATCTATCCTGTCTACCAGAATACTACTGGTCTTGTATGCTTAAGTTCAGAACTTCAAATCATAACTTACCTATAGAAACCGGCAGATGGAACAAAACTCCAAGAAATAAACGTTTTTGTCTTTTTTGTCAAAATGTAATGGGAGACGAATTTCATTTTTTGTTTCAATGTAAAAAATTCAAAAATATAAGGTTAAAATACATAAGGGAACGTTTCTGGAAAAGACCAAATATACTGAATCTTCAACATTTATTTAGCAGTCAAGATATAGAGACACTTGTTAATCTTAGTAAATACATAAGAGAAGGTCTAAAATGTTTAGATGAATAAATACATATGATAAATAATGTGATAAATTTTAGAAAAATAATGTTTATTGTTATGTATATATATGTATATGTATATATATGTGTGTGTATATGTGTATGTGTGTGTGTGTATGTATATGTATGTGTGTGTGTATATGTGTATGTGTGTGTGTGTATGTATATGTATGTGTGTGTGTATATGTGTATGTGTGTGTGTGTATGTATATGTATGTGTGTGTGTATATGTGTATATATGTATGTATGTGTGTGTATATGTATGTATGTATGTGTGTATGCATGTATGTATGTTTGTTTATATACAGTATATGGGTATGTATGTGTATACGTATGTATGTATATGATTGTGACTTCTGATAAATACAAAGGCCTCGTTGGTTGGTGAGCATTGCAGGGACTCGTTGGCAGGGACTGACCCAGCCACTTGTCACTCTGTTGTGTTTATTATTCAACTTTGATTATATGTTAACTGTTTATTTATAGTACGAAATGTGTATCTGTTATAAATGTAGTGTATATGTGTATGTGTGTATGTATGTGTGTATACATGTATATATGTGTGTATGTGCATGTGTATGTGTATGTATATGTATGTATATATATGCATGTATATGTATGTATGTATGTATGTGTAAGTATGTATATGTATGTGTATGTGTATATGTGTATATGTGTATGTATATATATAAATACAAAGACTTCGTTGGATGATGGGCATTGCAGAGACTCGTTGGCAGGGACTGTGACCCAGCCACTTGTCACTCTGTTGTGCTTATTATTCAACGTGGCCTTGATGTCATTTGCAACAAACTGGACTATACTGTTATGTTTATATGTTTATATGTATAATTTTTGGTATGAAATATATATTTGTTATAAATGTATTGGAAGATATTTGTAATGCAGGCATCAAATCTTGTTTATTGTGTAAATACACCTCTTGTACCACCTCCGGTGGTTTAGAGTGAATAAAGTTTGAATTGAATTGAATTGTAGCAAAAAAAAAACAAGATCTTAGACATAAAAAATACCTATGATAGTGTCATAATGCTTTTTTAAAAATTTTATCGTAAAATACATTTAAAAAATACAATATTGTCTGTCATAATGCATTTTTTAAATGTATTTCATGATAGAATTTTTTTAAAATGCATTATGACAATAGAAAAAAAATGGTAAGTTTCATCTAATTTAAACTTGAAAACGGTTGAAACAATATTAAAAATCCCAAATGTATCCCAAGAATCTATGAGTCAATTAATCAAAAATAAAACTTTTGTATAAAATTATATTTTAACCTCGTTAAGAACCGTGACTGAAATTGAATGATAAGAATAAATTGTTTTTAAAACTTTATGCAAATGGAATAATTTACGAAACTCGTCGTCGCAAAACTATTTTAACAATTTTTAAACATTTATTTATTATTGCCAATGACAAAAAAACGTAGCGCGAAAACTCCAATCATTAATACAACTTTTTGTTGTTGTTATTTATTTATTTATAAATTTATTTATTTATTTATTTATTTATTCATTCATTCATTTATTTATTATTATTATTTTTTTTATTTATTTATTTTTTTTTTTTTTGACTCACATTAACAAAAATAGCCGTTTACCTAATTAACTGTATAGTTTCTGGTTTAACTTGAACATTTATTCTGACTTCATTTAAAGAAAACCATCCACGATCATTTCTCATTACTCTGTAGTCATGTGCTAATGCTATATTAGCGCCAGCTCCAAAGGCATGTCCTATAAAAATATAAAAATACAGTCGAACAACTTTGGGAATCAAAATGAAAGTGGCATTAATATATAATTTCAAACAGTACATAATAAATGCAAAATGCGTCTCTCTCTCTCTCTCTCTCTCTCTCTCTCTCTCTCTCTCTCTCTCTCTCTCTCTCTCTCTCTCTCTCTCTCTTACAAACACACACACAAACACACACACGAACAAATTTTTGCATTTTTACACTGAGTTTTAGATGAGGCGAACTTAGTGGGGCAAAACTAGCACGTTCTCAAAATGACCTTAATTGTGCAAATACACGCTTTTATAAATACAAATAAATCACTAACAATGTTTCAATAAGAAAAAGCATAAATCAATAAATAAGTAAATAAATAAATAAATAAATAAATAAAAAGCAAAGTGATCTCGTCTTGTAAGTTATAGTAAATAGAGAATGCTTACCATTTATCATTGCTACAGTTGGTAGAGAAAAGTACATGAACCGCCAGTATAAGTCTTGGATGGCTTGAAAGAATTGTTCTTTATTGGCAGTCTTTAACCATTCTAGATCAATACCGTTGCAGAAAAACTTTCCTTCCCCGGTTGTTAAAAGTGCTTTGCAATTATCGTTTCTGAAAGTCGACAAAGACGCGCCGTAGATAATACACTTAATTAGTTTACCACTTATTAATAAAACTGCCTTTCCGAAATGGTTAAGGGCCCGCCTCGAGAGCGGGGAGGGGGTTGTAGGTTCGTATTCCGGTCGGGTCATACATAAGACTAAAATTTGTGAGACTGCTCTCACGCCTAGCAATAATTATCAAGTGATTAAGTAAAGACAAAACAAACACATAGCGCTTGGCATTAAAAAGACAGAGTAAATTGCTTTTCTGTGCCAAACTGACTTAGTGACCTAGCACCGTAAGGGTAAGCGTACTGAGTGCGCACTAGTACAAGACAGACCACAATACACACTTGCTAATCCAACGCACACACGACCTTGTTCTCAGATAAATCCTACGAGATTATTATATAACCTTTTTCTCGTCGCAAATAACTGGAAAATTGCCGATGCGATGTTAAGAACCATCCTACGTGTTAGTTACTATTGATAACAGTCTTTACTTAATTCGAGCAAAACAGAATCGAATAATTTTGCCACCTGACATCAATTAATTGATTGGGATTTAAATTATTAGTAATAATAATAATATAATAGTAATTATAAAGATTATAGCACACTTAGGTCATAACATCATAAGCTCACCGCGGGTTCAATATCCATAACGTTTGTGTCGAAATTTTAGAAAATTGATGGAATAATAATTTACCAGAACATTTTAACATCATGTGGTTACATATCAGATTGTAGATTAAAAGAATCTATCACTACTTGTGGTGCCAGATAGGGAAATCTCAACCAGAGTTCTAATATTTCTGGTTCAGAACGAGGCTTGCCAAGTTCTGGACCAGATATATTAGAACGAGGGTCCCTATCTGACACCATAAGTAGCGACTGATTCTATTACTTGCACCACAAAATATACAAGTTCTATTGAAAATTAAAATTCAACATATGATGGAGTTGGTGTGTAAATACAAGCGTGCCGCCATAATTCATATTAACATTTCATCATATAAAAATTAATGTAATATCAATAAACTTGTTATTGATTTAGAAAAAAGCTTTTAAACTAGATTTTAAATTTAAACTATAGTATTACCTTTCCGTTTATTTGCTTGCGCTAAAGTATGCCAGATTCTTGGGTTATAAAGCCGTTCTCAAAGTATCGATACACTCTGATTTCATTGGGAAAAAGAGCGTGTAAGCTATCTTGTACAGGGGTGGAAGATTGAAATATTTTGCACCGCTCTTTATATGGATTTTTCTATAGGGGTGCAAGAAATACTTATTCTGCACAAATGTTATTAGTTATCATTTAGCAAATTTTTTAACAATTTTTGGACCAATCTGGATCGAGCATATCCTTATAGCTAATTTCAGTTGATTTTAGAGGGTTTTTTTCAGTTGGTTTTGTTTGGTGTCACTTGTCTCTTTTATGCTTCATAGATTATTTAATATTATAAAAACAATAAGTAAATTTTTTTTAATCACATACAATTTTTTTTTCACCACGTTATTAACGTAATCTAAAAACAGACACAGCTGTTACCATTTTTTCTGACAAATGATAGAGTGAAAAGGGGAAAATTACGGTGGCACAGAGGTGACATGAAATATATTTTTCATATTACGTGCGCACGTATTGCCTATTACGTGCTCACGTAGTAACCAATACGTGCGCACGTAGTACCTTTTACGTGCACACGTGTTACCTATTACGTGCGCACGTATTACCTTTTAAAAAAGGTAATACGTGCGCACGTAATACGAAAAATATACTTCATGTCACCTCTGTGGCACCATAGAAAATATTTCAATTGCAAATTCTTCCTGGGCCGTTAACGTTCACTGTATAATCAGTTTTTTATTCAGGTTTGACTTTATCGTATGATAATTACATTACTTTTTGACTTCATTACTGTAAAGCTAGAAAAAACAACATGATACAGCTCTGCTAAAAAAAAAAAAAAAAAAAAAAAAAAAAAAAAAAAAAAAAAAAAAAAAAAAAAAAAAACAATTTTTTTTATCATAACAAATAGAATTCTGTCTTTTGTTGTTGTTTTTTTTTATTTTTTTTTTTTTTTTTTTTTTTTTTTTTTTTTTTTTTTTTTTTTTTTTTTGTTGTTGTTGTTGTTAACAATTTTAGAATATTAAAATATCAATATCAAAATTCAAATTAAGTGTCTTCATTGTCTACTTTCCTAATCACGTTGCATGTCAATGATTGATGTTTAAACTTATCTGAATGGTGACCCTTGTGTAAACTTTTAAATGACAAAATATCAAACGTCCTACCTTTCGACCTCGTCCAGGGCTTTCTGTAACTGCCTGATATAAGGTGTAGATATTCTGTTTTCTCCATTATTCATTGTCAAAATGGCAAAGCCATCATCAGTAAATTTTAAATCCACCCCCCTGGAACTCATTGCAATTCAAAAATATTGCAAAATCGATGTTAAAGAAAACTGTGACAAATTTTGCTATGCAAGTACATATATCTGATAAAAATACCGAGTCACATGATTCGCCACGTGATCTTGCATCCAACTTCGTTGTAAAGAGAATTTTACTACTAAGAGTCATAATTTTATTTCAACACCGAAGGGTTTGTTTGAAATTCATGTTCTTTTCAATGCGGATTGATTCATACAGTAGAGTTGTTGCTTCTGTACAAACATTCCTGTGATTTTTATTCTGTAGACGCAATTTCTTTCAAAGTGTGTTGATGCTATTACAAGGTGTGTTGTCAGTGAATTTGGTAGTGAAAATGGAGTGATTGTGAACCGCAATCCTAATAAAACTTCAAAGCAATCATTAATTCACAAAAACAAAAAGGTTGCAATTGAAAAAATGTTTTTATTTTAAATTGTTAGTTTTAAAAATATACATCATAACGGATGTATCATCAGCTGAAAACGGATATTGGCTCCCTTTTCTTAGACCTTCACACTGGACCATTCCTAAAAGGAAAATAAAATATATCACTTTTTAATTTATTGATTGATGTTTTACTTGGCAATCTTACTACTTAGAATGCCAAATCTTCAAAAGCAGATAAATAGGATGGGCTTTATTTCCCTATCAAGCGCTTAAACCTAAGCAGCGACGGTGACTCCTAATGTCGCTTTCTGTGCTATTACAAGTTATTCCCGGTAATGATGTAAAGAGCCGTAGGAAATATTATTCTCGGAATACAAAACATGACGACGAAGGTTTCGATCATTTATGTTTTTTATTTGTGTAAGTCACAAAATCTCGGTTTAAGAAGTGGATTTGAGTGTTCGTGTTTTACAGCCCAGCCAAAGTTCTTTCACTTATATCAAGGCGGTCAATGCAGAAATGGTTCGGAAAACTGGACTGGCGTACACGGTAGTATTTGAACAAAGTCAATGAAATGCGCAGTAATTCGTAAGTGCGCTCTTTGAGCAACAGAGGTGTAAATGCTGAAGTCGATAAATAGCCAGGAGTGTTTTATTTATATGTATATGTCAACAGTTTAATTCTTTGAAACACCTTAGTGTAACCAAATAAGAAATCTTGCCTTTTGAGTCTCGCACGAGACATCACTAAAACGACTTGTCCTTCATGAATAATACAATTATGAAGTCTCTGACCTTATCCACTTCGTATGTGGGAGTACGGGGTTAAAACCCCGACCGAGTCTGACCAAGACTTGAAAATAAGTAGGGACTGTTCTTTCGCCGCCAAACACTCGGCATTTAAAAATGAGGTCACGAGGTCTTTCGGAGAAGACCTTAAAAGCCGATGCTACGTGTCACGACAGGCGTGGCATGCAAAAGAACCCTCCAAGTACATTCTCTTGAGCGTACTGCAAAAGTCGAGATTTCTGTCACTTCACCTATTTAGCTGGTGACGTCTTAAAATAATTAAAATATTGTTAACTGGGACATAGAACCTCATTCAAACAAACAAAAACACATCTTTGACCTTATCGGTGATGGATTGATTTAGGAATACTGAAAGACTAAATGGCATACAGAACTACTATGCATATTAACTTACTCGTTCAGCATATTCCACATGTTTTCTTACAATATCTCAATCCATACCAGTTATTCTGGTTACCAAATGTACAGATATTATATATGGAGTTATAGGACGAACAAGTGTTAACAAAATCTCGACATTCTGAAAGAAAAAATAAAAAGTTTATATTTTACCGTTCAAATGCAAACAATAAAGAATATTTACTGGTCTTAATACAGTTTTTCACTAAGTGTAAATAATTTTTTAAAAAATAACTTATTCTTTCCCGTCTGTTTATTGCTTGTAATATCTAAAATACATTCTTTGTAACGGTACATGTAGAGTATGCCTTTTTTAATTTTAAAGAGGTGATTTTAACGTGCACCGAGACACGGATCTTCGGTTTCTAGTTTCATCTGATTTTAGAAGCAAATGGGCTCAGTGTTTATTGGATAAAAATAATCTCAAAACGGTTTCAAAGTAGCGGCCGGGGTTTAAAACACAACCTTCAACTTTAAATCAGATCATTGCCTATCACAAATTAAAAATAAATACTCCCTGTGTTTAAAGCATCTCTGAGTCTAGAGATCTCTATTTAAGAGTGAACTGGAGCACTATGAGAAATTCTTGAGGCGATTAAAACTCAAAGCTATAATGTCTTAGTACACCTCGTGGTTATAGGAGTTACTATTAAAAACATTATGTGACGCCATTGTATAACTAAAAGTAACTTGAAAGTAACAAATTGTATTTATGGTTTGTTTTTCATTTATGTCAGCATATTTATGCATGTGTAAATTTAAATGATATCATTTCAGATTAATGCATGCTAATGCTCGGTTGTGTCTCAAATCATCGGTCCGACGATTGTTTTGTAAATTCTCAGAGATAAAACATCTTGCAACCAACAAACCGATTATTGTAATCAAATATAGATTATCAAGACTAAAGACTCATTGCAATCCCTAGAAATATACATTCTGCAATTTTATCTACAGACTGGGGACATCTTAACATAAATAAATGATCTTGACTGAGACGTAAAAAAGCCAATACATTATACTTCTATCACCCACCTGAAATACCTTGAATACCTACCGCAAAATTTACAGGTGTTTTTGCAATTGTCTATGGCAAATTCCAAGTAATCATTAGTACCACTACATATGTCATAATTTGTATCAAAATAGGCACAATGTTGGTCAAAATCCACGGCAATACATCCTTGTATAGTGGCAACATTGGTGGTGGCTGCTGGTGGTGTTGTGGTTGGAGTAGCCGTAGAAGTGGTTGGAGCAGCAGTTGCACTTGAGGTGGTTGGAGCAGTAGTCACAACTGAGGTGATTGTTGTAGCAACAGCTAAATAGTATTATATATAATATATAGAGGGCCATTGACGTAATAAATGCAATATATTGTGACAAATTTGATTTTACCACCAAAAATGATTTGGTCGATGTGTGTCATTCTCTCTAACGGACGAGAAATTATTGTTTGTAAATGTCTAATAGAGAATGGAATAGAACATCTAAGTGAAAAAATTTGATAAGCATGATCCCGATTACACAATTTTCAATATATTTTTGCAGTTTTAGTTATATCAGAAAAGCGATGATGTCTAAACAAAGCGAAAATAGTTATTGTGTGAGGCTAAAAAAACATTCAAACGTTTTTTCAGACATAAAGGTAAGTCATTTTGAAATGGAAATAATAACAATGATTCATAATACAATGTAAATGTTAAAACTCAGGTTTTTTTTACCGTTTTTATCACACAATCCTTGGATACATGTATGTCCACAATCAGCACATGTGGTGGACTTGGTATATGGTCGTTGGCCGAGATAGTTTCCACTACAAATGGCATAAACATAGTTTTAACAATTATAAGTTGTGTTAAAATAATAATCATACATTTAAAAGATGTCTAGAAGAAGATCTTCATTCAAGCTTGAGATGGGATTGATGGTGTTTAACTCTTTCGCTTATATCGAGGCAGAAAGTTCTAGGGCGGTAGTAAAAAACCGGAAAAACCACCAACCTTCGGCATTCGAACTTAAAAAATAAAAATAGCTATTCGGACGAGATTAGAACCCCTATACTTCAATCTTTTGCCAAGCCCGCTGCGTACTAAGCTACCCTACACAAATAAAGTTTGTGGCGTTAAAGCATTACAGTTTCATTAATCAGTTCAAGATTTTCCGAATTGATAAAATTCCATCAATGTAATTAACTTTTTCAGTCATAGTAATCTAAAAGCTAGTAATTCAATGAACATAATTTGAAATTTATTACCAACGATGGGAACACCCTTTGTTTTATATAGGAATATACGAGCATAAAGTTAGACTTGCAAGAACAAATGAAAGTCCTAATCTGTAAAATTCGGATATAATATTATTATTTTATTCATGCAAGTACAAATTTATAAGGCATTTATTCTTAAAAAATCAAAACGGTCTATTCAGGATAAAATCCCTTTAAACCCGACATAGATCTTTATATACTTATCGAAAGTATGCTAGTTTTCATGCAATCATGTGGTAACTGCAATAATTGCAATGCGTTTCAATTCTTTTTTAATATGAACTGTATAATTGTAAGTTTACAAACATTAAATTTTTTCATGTACGAAGTATTGTGTGTTCACTAAATAGTTAACATAAACAGTGCATATACATACATACCCGGGTCCATAGTTACAGGCAAAGAAATACGCATTATGCAACGTATTACCTCTAGGGAAATATATGGTAGGACAAAATGTCACAGCACATCCAATATATTTGCTTGTACCCCAGACAATCTGAAATAAAAGCAAGGACGAAATGTCACGGCACATCAAATGTTTTTACTAGTACCCCCAAACGGTCGGAAACAAAAGCAAAGAAAATGCCAGGCCGCATTCAGTTTATTTGCTTGTACCCCAAACAGTTTGAAAATACAACACAAGCAAAATGTCACAGCACATATATTTGCCTGTACCCCAGACAATCTTAAATAAAAGCAAGGACGAAATGTCACGGCACATCCAATATATTTGCTTGTACCCAAAACAATCTGAAATAAAAGCAAGGACGAAATGTCACGGCACATCAAATGCATTTACTTGTACCCGAAACAGCCTGAAACAAAAGCACGAGAAAATGATAGGCCACATCCAATGCTAATACCCTATACCTAAAAATGCAGCATACCTGAAAATGCAGCATAAGCAAAATTTCACGGCACTACTAATGCATTTACAGGTGCAACAAGCAATTTGAAATCAAGGATTGAACGAAATATCACGGCACATAAGTACCCAGAATATTATGATAATACAATTTTTTATCGTGTGCTCACGATCATCAAACTCATTGACTAGTACCTAAAATAATCTATAATATTCTAAAATAATAAAACGCGACCAAGTTACTAAGTATTTAAAGCAAGCTACCGACCCCAAATAACAGAGAAAAAATAATTAAAGCTGACATGGAAAAGTTAAGAGATGAAAAGTTTAAAATATCCCCACAAGTTCTTAGAGTGGTTTAAGAAAAAATAAAGATAAAAAATAAAATAAAAATGAACTACAGTATATCTATGACGAGCTAAAAAGAAAAGGTAGAAATCCATACTTCAAAGCAGATAAGCTGTATATAAATGAAAAGGAATATACAAAAACGAGCAGTAAGGGATGTAGGTGTAATGGTGTAAAAGTGGATGTATTTTGTTAAATAAATCAATAAATAATAAATAAATAAATAAAGTTGGTCATAAAAAGAATTTAGCGAAAGTTTATTAATTTTGAAGTAAAGAACAGTTTTAAATTCTATTATTAAAATATCATTGAGATAAGTTTTGTTAAATATTTAGATAAATAATTGTAAAGTCAAAATTTTTATTTAAAGTTTCAAACATATAAAGTTACTAGTTTTCTTTAGCATTATTTTAAGTAAAATTTTTTAAGCAATTTGTTTTTACAAAAAATTAACTTTGTACAGCCAGTAATTAGCTAAGACGGAAACGTAAAGTGTTCGGTATTCTGATGTTCAAATATAGTAATCAGTAAAATAAACTTCTCAGGACGTAAGGTGTTTTCAACGTTTAGGCCAAATGGAAAATTTAGGAATATGTGTCAATTAACGTGCACAAACCTTTGTATTGAGTAAATTCTCATATTTGTTAAGCAATTAAGAAGGAAATGTTAATTAATGTTGAGCCACGCTAATCACGCGTCAAGACTGTCCAGGGTCGCTTTATAATATGTGACCAGGCCGTCCATCCTCACTTACGATGTGAGGTTGGAAATAAATGTTTGGTAAAATGCGACCTGGACTTATCTTTTTAAGGTTTGTTAAATTCGTGTCTAAAATCTTAATTCAAATGTTGGGAAATTTTAAGTTTAAAAAAGTAATTGTGTTTTAATAAATTAAAATCATTATTGGTAATAATAATAATAATAATAATAATATAATAATAATAATAATAATAATAATAATAATAATAATAGTTTATTCTAATTCTATTTAAATAAATTCAAATGTTTCTTATACTTAATAATTGGGAGACACTCAGTTGAATTTTATTATTGTACGCGTTTCATTCTAATTGTATATCGCGTTTTCATTTTATATTGTTCAAAAATTTATTCTTACGAAAAGTAATTTTATTTGAATATTATACTGTATATATAAGACTTACGATGTGAGGTTGGAAATAAATGTTTGGTAAAATGCGACCTGGACTTATCTTTTTAAGATCTTAAGATGCAGAAATAAAAGCGAGTATTATGAGCTAAATTCCCCAGTTAAGAGTTCGAACCCGAGCAACGGCGGTAACGTCAGAAGTTGCAATATGTTGTGTTAACACGAGATCAATTCCCCGATATGAAGTTAAACACCAGCAGGTACCATCGACAGTGGAATACACAGCATAATAAAGGGATCAGCGAGATGTTTTTCATGGAATGTCAACGGACTTCGGGAAAAGACAAAAGACAGTGATTTCTTTTCGTTAGTTAGCGATTTTGATATTCTGCTTCTATCGGAAACTAATAATTAAAAGTAGATAAATTGTACTGGTATTTGTGTTATATATTTACTACCCCTGAGCGGGTACCGCAGCAGGTGGAGTAAACTCTCCGAGGGTATCCATACCTCAGTAGGCAGTATTTTGTGCTGTCAGAAATTATACCATTTAGCAAAATTTTCAGCGGTCTTAATTTTTGAAATTAAATCTTTAAGCGATCATTTTGTGAAAGTTTTTGAATATTCAAATAAAAGGTAGAGTTTTTTTTTTTTTTTTTTTTCGTAAAACTACACCAAATTGTTTACAGTTTGCACTATTTTTCTCCCTTTCTTCCTTCTCCCCATACAGTATACAATTCATAAACTTTAAAATCTTTTGTAAAATAGATCAAATTATTAATCTTAGATTGCATTGGAAACCTACATGTAGTTAACTGTCAGTAAGTTTGAAAGGCGGGTTATATAAAATCCCAATGTTACACATCTTTGCACGCTTCCAATGAATTTTTTCTCTAATGTTTTCAACAAAGATGTCGTATAGAAGTCTATATATTTCATTTATGTATATTAAATTTGAAAGACCTTACCTGTGTATAGTGACCACACATGTCGTTGGTGCAGCTGTTGGTGCTAAAAATGTAATCTTTTTTTTCATTATACCATGATTGGATCAGACTCTCCGGCGTTGAGCTTGCTGCAAAAGATTGAAATAAATCACTCAGATTTCGATAAATCAGTTTTTTCTTGAATGTCGAGAATAATTCAAAGTCTCTTTATTACGTCCACTAAACTAGAGAGATGGTTTTGCCATGTTCCTTATCTTTGATATGTTTATTCTTTTGTCGTGAATATATTGTTATATTTTTAACATTTTCTGGCCGCGAATAGCTGCAATAGTGCTGATGCGGCTTAAAAACAAAAAATCACTTTCTCTGTTGTCGTGTATCTTCTCCTTTTGCTTCTTCGACATAAATCTCTTTTCCAGGCGTTTCTACGGTGGCACAGAGGTGACATGAAATATATTTTTCATATTACGTGCGCACGTAATAGGTAATACGTGGGCACATAATATGAAAAATATATTTCAAGTCACCTCTGTGCCACCGTACTTTTCTCAATGACTTGTCGGATATTTTTAAGCGTCTTACAAATACTTAGGAATCGCGCTGTGCTTTTCTTTGTCCTTTTATGCCAGTTTGGTCCAAATATTTCTCGTTTTAGGAATAAAGTAATAGCATCTCAAAACAAAAACACCATGTTTTAAATTTCTTTTGAATTCCATTACAAAAGCATTCCGAAAATTGAAATAGCTTAAATGTAATAAGGAAATCTCTCTCTCTCTCTCTCTCTCTCTCTCTCTCTCTCTCTCTCTCTCTCTCTCTCTCTCTCTCTCTCTCTCTCTCTGTGTGTGTGTGAATTAAAGATTACCTGGACAGGTTGTGTTTCAATCATTCCTACATACCTGCTGTCGTAACAGCTAGATTTTCTCCGAAATAGGAAAAACCAAATTTATTTGACCTGGCTGCATTTGTACTGTGATCAAAATAGCACGTATTTGTGACACTCTTGGCAAAATTGGCTAAATCCGAGTTTCCATACTGAAAGCAAGAAATTTATAGACAAGTGAAAAAGTTTTCACAATTCGGGTTAGTGATATTAAGATATAATGATATCCAATGTTATTTCGTTCCAGTTAATTGCAAATTTACCTAAGTTTTCTATCATGTTAAAATTCAATACGGGAAAACATACCCATTTTCTAAATATTGCTATATACAAAAATAGTTATCATGCATCTGACTTTAAATAACTTAAAATGTAACAGGACAAGGAAAAATGCAGAGGCCAAACCGGGACTCAAACCCGGTACCTTTCGTATTAAGATATAATGATATCCAATGTTATTTCGTTCCAGTTAATTGCAAATTTACCTAAGTTTTCTATCATGTTAAAATTCAATACGGGAAAACATACCCATTTTCTAAATATTGCTATATACAAAAATAGTTATCATGCATCTGACTTTAAATAACTTAAAATGTAACAGGACAAGGAAAAATGCAGAGGCCAAACCGGGACTCAAACCCGGTACCTTTCGTAAGTGGCATAGTACAGATAATTAAGCCTTTTTTGTTACAAATCACAAAATCAATTTCACATTTTATACAAAAACAAAATTTAATATTGACTCTTTTACTTAATTCGGATATTTATTAATAAAAAACAATGATTTTTTTAATCAAAAAAGGCATTTGAAGTTATTCCAATCAAATTACAAAATTACAATTTATTTCGAACCGTTACCCGACAATGACCAAAACTTACCATTTTCTCCATTAAAGCAACCTTCTCTTGTAGAGCCTCATTTGATCTCAGCTCATTATGCTTGTTAACTACAGCCGTTTCTAAAGCAGCGGTGTTTGTTATCGAATCAACTAAATTTAATCCACTTTGACGTTTCACAATTTTGTGACCCTCAATGTCGTCCTCCATAAATTTTGGAGTTTCGACCCAATGTTGATTTTCTTTATTTTGTAAAATCAGTCTGCGTGTCTCGTGTTTTTCAGGAGCTGGTAATACTCCTTCAAGTCCACGAATTTTAGCAGCGTAACAATACGACAGAAATAAAACAGCAACAATGCAACAAGTATTCATTCTGGCCTGCTTTGTTAATATCCTAACAAGAAACCTTGTTGGCCAATTAAATATATATGGAGACAAACGTTTTTAAAAAATCACCCGATTGGTTGGATTGACATTACGACGTATCAGGTCGACCACGTATTTACAAATAAAGATCTCATGTCAACCTGCTTTACCCAAGGGGATACATAAATGGTACAAAAACACAATTAGAAGTTTGATGGACAATCTACATAAAATATTTGAATAAATCGAATTTAGGTGGGGAGAAAACAGGCATAATATATGTAGATTTATGTGTTGTTTCCTACAGGTTGACTGTATAAGATTTCTTTGGGCTACGTCAAAATAATTCATCACATTAACCGCGGACCTTTACTGATAGACTGATTTTAAACTTTTGTTTTTCAGCGTGTTTTATATCTTTTTATTTTTTAATCTATTTATCATGTTTTTGAGTTTTTAAAATTATTTTATCTACTTTTATTTTATTTTAATTAATCTTTTTAAGTTTATTTATTTAGTTTAATTATTTTTTACTTTTTATTATATTATTATTTTTTATTATTTTGTCTCGATATGTCATTTAGATAATTCCAAAACATTAATAAAAAACGTACACGCTTTAGATCGTTGGTACTATACGCCTATCTAATCTAAAATATCTCGCAGAATAAGTGAGGTCTTGGGTCATTATAAAATTACTTTTTTCAACTATACCACCAGATATTTTTTTTTTTTTTTTGGTGCAACTTTTTAGTTTAAGCTTTTTATATATCTCACTTAATTTCCAAGTCTTTTTATAGTAATCTGGAACTTAGAAGAAAGGTCTATGTTGCCTTTTTTAAAAATTAAAAGGCATTTGATACTAAATGGCGCCAAGGTTTCATAGTTAAACTATCTCCTCAAGCAACAAGAAATTGATGATTTATATGTGTACACAAAATGTCATTGTAATATATAATTAGCAATCAGAATGATTCTATGGTTTACAAGAAGTACGACAGGGTGGTGTAATGTTAACATTCTTGTTTTTATTATTTTTAAACGAATTGTTAGCTCAACTTGAACAATATCATATTAAAGGAAAAGTTGGTAGTATTATTAGTTCCAAACCAAGATATGCTTATGATGTTTTGTCTTTAAATACAACGTCATCAGGGTTACAGTCAATGTTTTATGTATGTAGAAACAATACATGTAAATCGCCAAAGCCGTAAATTGTTAATAAGGCAAGTACGCTTGTTTATGGGTAATTGTCACAAAAATCTAATTCTAACGTAAATTACAAGTGCACATTAGATGGTTTTTCTATACCTTTTTGTGAAAAACTTACATTCACTTAGGTTTAGAACAAAATGTATTCTTGTGTTTTAATGTTAGAGCTCATAAAATGTGAGTTTTTTTGAGCAAAGTTGCAAAGTATAGTATTACATTCAGTTGTTTTAATGGAGTTATATTGGGTAGTGGGGCTTCCAACAGTTTCAAATAGATTTAAACTAGTATATTTAAAACACTGTTACAGCAATTTTAAGACAATGTCAAAAATGTAGTTTGGACATCACAAAGATGTTATAAACGCAGAATTAGACAAAAGAAATTCAGTATTAATTAACATAAACTATCAGCATCTTAAAATTATAAAATGTTAAACAAAGTTCTGGACAACTCTTGGAAAGTATATGCCAAATCTGTTAAATGTTTCAACACAAACATATACGAACGTGTTATTGCCAGGGTCATTTATGATCAGTCATTACTGATAACTTTGAAATTTTGTCAAATGCTGTATGGTACTTCACATCTTTATCGGAACTATGTTATATCAACATTTTTCACGTGCATAGTTTTATTGGCCCCATATTAAAGACTTTTGAGTGGATCATCAATATATATATATATATATATATATATATATATATATATATATATATATATATATATATATATATATATATATATATATCTATATATAGTGTGTGTGTGTGTGTGTGTGTGTGTGTGTGTGTGTGTGTGTGTAATTTCATCTTTCCTGGACTTTTTATACTTTGTGTTATATATTTACTACCCTTGAGCGAGTACCGCTGCTGGTGGAGTATCCATAAATCAGTAGGCTGTACTTTGTGCTGTCAGAAAAAATATCATTTAGCATTATTTTCAGCCGACTTAATTTTTGAAATTTATTTAAAACTAAGGTTTGTTCCCTCATGCAAAGCATTCCTCAGCTGGAATGGGATTCACATAACTTTGAAACATTACATTTGGTGATTTTCAACTGTTTGGCTTATGTTTTTATCTATCAAACTTTTCGGCCCCTAGTATCACTGATGAGGAATGATTTTCCGAACTTGATGTGCACATATGGCACATCAAAATTTAACAGGTATTTGTGTTATATATTACCACTTTATTTGTAAATATGACCACTCATATTAAACTAATGTTATGTTAAAATTATTGTTAATCACCGTTAAAGGGACAGTAAAGATATGATGATTAAGAAAAGCACGGAATCACCCTAAGTTTGATAGGTTTACTATACAATGACAATACAAAAGTGGTTATGACATTAAAAAATTTATTGAAAATAATAATTACTTTAAGGAAGAAATGCGGTGTCAAAAAGTAGTTAAAATGGGTGGAAAACATCTGATATTTTTTTCATTTAATTTATTTATTTTATTTTTTCCAAATAAGTTTTTATTGGATGTCATATATAAATTTGAACTTGATAACCTCCTAACCTTGCTATGTACTTGCTTGACTGATCCTGTAACGGAGACAGACAGTTATCTTTAAAATAAAATGTTATAAGTTTGAAATACTTAACAAGTAAACTGCATAGTTGTTTATGGTTTTAGGCATCTTAGATTGAACTCGAAGATTTCTTTGAAAAATTATTTTTGATTGTACGGATACTACGGATCGCTAAGGGCAATGTTATGTTACATTGAGAATATTAAAATTTTACACAGTCTATGTGCTGTATTTTTAATTTCGTCATCGGCTGACAATGTGAAAGTAATGTTTATTTCTTTGCATGTAGACAATGCTCCATGCATAGCATCATAACTTAACAATAAAACGAAAATCTATCCTTGTTAAAATACATGATGTATAGAGCGGATGTTCCTCCAACACACACAAAATAAGTAGTCAAATTAAAATAGCACTGACATCATCAGGAGTAAAATTAAACAAGCATGTAGTTTTTTTGGTTTTTGCGTAATGACAATGTTAAACGTGTAAATTTCACTTAAAATATTTAAAGAAACAAAATGGGAAATAAAACTATCATTTTTTTTTTTTTTTTTTTTTTTTTTTTTTTGTCAACTCAAAATTTAGTTCCAGACATATAATTAATTCTATAATATATTCAATATATATTAATATAAATTATAAATACTAGTAAGTACAAGTATTAACAGCATTCATTAAAATAATTGCCTGGTGTGTGTGCGTGTGTACGTGCATGCGTGCGTGTGTTGTGTTTATTGTGTGTACTCCATCAGTTCTATTTAAAATTACGAACGCGCGCGCGCGCGCGCGCGCGCGTGTGTGTGTGTGTGTGTGTGTGTGTGTGTGTGTGTGTGTGTGGGCTCTCTCGGTTTTGGGATAATTTGACTTGTGGGGGGGGTGGTTTAGTATGTTTTTTGTTGCGCTGACACAGTGAGCTGGCACCTTGACAAAAATACTCAGAATGCGCTCTTGTACAAGACAATCAGTAACACACTCGCAAAAACTCACGCATACATGAACTTGTTCTTATCTTATAGACACGTTGCATATACACTAAACACAATAATACCCTCAAACCCTTATGTTCACAAACTAGTATAACGATATTAAATGAATCAACTAGCTTTTTATTACAACTACAATACAATGTTTACTGAAATCTATTGTTTTACACGGGTATTTTTTAATTGGAAAATGTGATATTGGCTCTTGCAGGTATCGATCAGCTGACCTGAAACAAAGTAATAAAATGAATTAAAACAAAATCTCTTCAAATTCAAAAGTTAACATCGGTGTTTGTTGTCTAACTGATAAAAATTGTACTACTCAGTCCACTTACTGATTCCAGGACAACCAGTTAAGGCCTCACTTACGGTCAACCGGGGTCGAAACCACAGCGGTGAGTTTTTAAACTAATGCCTTAAGAGCTTGGCCACCACGGTCCCTGATTATAAAAAGTACACTGGAATTTAATACTAAGCGGTATACAGTTGTACACGGAGATACCTAAGTGTTCTTCTTATTTTACAACCAGTAAACAATATGTAATTTCGTGATAACTCTTTTTTAAAGAAAATAAGCTTCAGTCGGTAGTTTCTCTGTAATTTATGTGGCTGGCTTTTTCAACACGCTTTAAAGATAAAGAATGTAAAAAAGGTAAACATATGAAAGATCTTATGCATAAAATATGTACTTACTAAAAGTAAACAAATAGATGATATATTTATGTATATAAAATATATACTTACTATTTTATGAAGTGACAGTACAAACATGTACCTTGACAGTTGTGCTGTCCCCAAAGTGTATTACATAGTTCATCATTATTAGTACAATTAGTAGCTATATCTTTACAGCCAAGGTTAACTGTAAAAAAAGTTATATACTAGTATAAATATTTTTTTCAAAAAATTAAAAAGCAGACATGTGAGATGATAAACATATCTTTTCAAAGGATTAGACATGTTTTGAAGCATTATAATTAGATATTAGTACAACTGTATATAATTGAACAGTTTTAAAATGATGTTCATTGTCAATATGAATGCAAAAACTTTGCAAACAAACTAAATAACACGCTTAAGCAATAACATATAAACTTTTTTAAAATGAAATTTTACCAATTGAAGTAAAAAGGTATTTAGAGAAATCTAATATCACATAAGAAATATCAGTCTTTTTAGTAAAATAAGATATTTTCAAGATTTGTGTCCAGGTGACCTTGACATTTGATGCATTGGCCCCAAAAGTAGTTTCAAGCAAGATATGCGCAATGTCCAAAGTAATTTAAAAAGAAATCTTTAACAGTTTATAGATGTTATTAACCGAAAAACATTTTGACGCGTACGTCACCAGCCCGTCCGCCGACATTCGGTAATCTAATTAACCGTCATTCAGTCCATCTTTTTACACGTACGTTTAACAAAAACAAAAACGTTTCCTTTCTGAAAAAGGCTATACTTACAACTGTTTTCACAAAGTGCGTTGTCAACACAGTTATTTGGGCATCGTTCACAAGGCTTATTCCCTTTAGTGTAAATATTCCCTATCGTATTTCCACTTTATTAATTAAAAATTTAAAAAAAATTAACTATCAATCCATTTCTTAAAGTAATTATAAATACACCAAGAACTTACGTATAATTAAACAATTTATCATACTTATTTGATTTAAATGAGTGGGGGAATGGGTTTGACACCCTTTTCCATCGCGAATTCTTTCGCTTATATAAAAAGAAATGGTTAGTTAGTTCGGGGAAGGTGAAGTCCGGAGAAAACCACCGAATTGTAAAAGCAAACTTAACAAATTCTTCTTTCACGTATGTCGATACGGTCAACTCTGAATGGTGAATGGAATCGGGGTGCCCAAAAAAAATCACCTACCTGAAAACTGACAAAACTTTTTCTTACTAGGATAATCACTAGTTGGATTTAAACCTAGGCGACGAGAGGCGCTGTGGTCTATAAGCATGCGCAATGGACAACTAGGCCACTGAGGCTCCATAGGTCTGTGTCTTTGTGTCAGTATTATGTTTGATATAAATTCGGGCTAAACTTTCTGGGCTTAATAATGCACTTATAACTAGTAGTATATGATATAAGACTGAGGCTATTTTTTCTAAACCAAGCCTATTATAAAGGGTTATTGGTTTTAAAGATCTTTTCAAAGGAATAGAAAGCGGCAATGGTGTTTTACGCCCCAGTAAAAATTCTTCCTCTGAAGGTAAGTCCTTGGATAGCAATGATACCTAAGTACACGGGGAAAACTTAACATTTAGCAAAGCAGACTGACGAACATTTTAACATTTTACACTTGGATCTACTAGATAGAATTCGTCTAGGCGGCGAAACTTGTTTTGATCCATACAAGCACACTTCAGACCAGTCGGCCACTAAAATTCGTCTCTATTTATCAAACCATTAAAATTTTAATACAGCGAAATATAATGAAAATACAAGCTTTATACTTATTATAGGACTATATTAAAATTCCCACAAAAATGCATTGACGATTAATAAATTAAAGTTTATTTTAACTAAAAAATTAAAATACTATCACATGCGTCATGTGCTGATTTTGAATTTCTATTAAAATAATGTATTCAAAATCAGCACATGATACATGTACTAGTAAAGATGGAGCATTATTGCAGCTTGTTTTTTTCCTGCAATGGTTTAACCAAGCTACGGGTCACACATTGAATAAAAAACAATATTTATATATATTTAACGAATTTAACAGAAATTCAACTCACCCTGGAGAATAATTACAAACGAGGATATATGCAGTGTCCCATTTGCTGTTAGTTTCTTGTACATAAATATCATTACATTTCTTAACACCGCAGCCGAGTTGTTTTGTTGACCACCAAACGACCTTAAAGTAACAAATTAATTAAATTTCAAATTTCATTTAAAATAAGAAAAGAAAAAAACAAACAAACAAAAAAATTTAAAAATCAACGAATTAAATAAATCTCGCTCGAGTTCTGCTATATAGCGGCTTATATGCTAAGATAAGGTGGTTCAAAAATGTTTTTTAATTTTTATTTTATCGATATTTTTACACGATGTACAAGATTTTATAAATTTTACAAAAGAAAAAATAATTGCCTAATGTAGAAATTCTGGACAAATATTAAAAAATTAGAAAAAGTACAAGATATCAACAGAATCATAGACTGATTGATTTATTTATCTATCTTTTTATTTATTTATTATTATTTTTGTAATAATTATTAATTTTTTGATTTAATATTACTTTTTTAATTAATATTATTTTCAATATATGGTATTAAAAAAAGCAAATAAATATAAAGTCAGATTATATACTACATTGTACTTGTTCTCTACACTTGTGTGTACTTTAGTACTTTATCCCTTACTTGAGTGTAATGTCCACACATCTTTGAACAATCTAAGTTGTCATAGTCATAAAACTCTTTTTCGCCATACCAATTTTGAACAGCTTCTTCCACCTTAAAATTCTCTAAAACAATTACCAGAGATCAGATTAATAGAATCTTAGAAAACAGTATTACACACACACACACACATACACACACACACACACACACACACACACACACACACACACACACACACTGTAGTGGTTATTGAGTTATGGTAATAGTTCAAATATGACACCAACGAAAGGCTCAACTGAAGCTATATGACAGACTTTTTTTCTTTCTTTTTCTTTTTTTTTTATTTCTCTGCAACAATATTCCTTCTTATTCTGTTTATGCTGCATTTATTTCTCATTTGGTACGTATTGGTATAGCTTGTTTCCACTACGGATCTTCATACACCGAAACAAGCTGCATACAAACGAGTTGTTGACTTGGGGATATTTCAAACCTAATTTATCAAGGCTTTCAAAAAATAGTGACCGCCATAACACTGTTGTTAAAAAGCTGATGTCACCGTAACTGGATTTCACACATGGTGGCTGTAGTTAGCTTATTCTTCCGGAGCTTCCGGCCTCAATTCTGTGATGAAAGTTCGTGGGTTTAACTTAATTTGTCAGGTTTCATATTCTGGATTGTTATTTATTTATTCAAACATGTACCGGTATGTTTTTGTTTGATTTGAATAATGCAAGACAAGTAGATTAAAGGCAAAAATAAAACATGACCTTTGATCTAACATCATGTAAACAAGTAGAACAAGTAATTTTAGCATTAAAATACCACATACTTCTGATTATTACAAATGATATAGATTTCAGTTGACGGATGTCTTTATGGTAATTGTTACACATTTCCAGCTTGAAATTTCGTGAAACTTGACCTTCGGGTTTTATGAACAATGACAAATTTTCAAGATTCAGTCAGCTACAGATCAAGAACTAAATATAACTAAAGAATCATTGTCATTCGGGCCTATATTTACAAAAAGAATAAAAAAGTTAACAAATTTATCACTTTACTGATTTCTGATTTTCAGAAACGGCATAATTATATTTTAAAAATATTATCCGCCACCAGCTCTTCTGTGATATCACACAAATTACTTTGTAATTTTAATTGAAGAGAGAAAATTTAAAAGAATAATTCTTTTTGTAAATATCTTACCATCAGTAATAATAAACATGTTTTCTCCAAGGCCTTGAAGGTTCTTAGCATGCTCCCAAACGCATTTGTCGGCATGAGCTTGTGCAATTGATGCCAAACTGTCGTTATACACCTATCAATATAAAGAAATGTTTTATTTTGACTGTGTATGATACATGTATATGCACACATGACGCCTTGAAACAATTATTTATAATCAGATGGTGTTCGATCCAAACATCTCTGGAATCGATGGCCTAGTTTTAATTTGTTCCGTTTCTTTACTTTTTTTAGTTAGTTTCGTTAGAGGAAGACTTGAAATCTGAGACCCTCCATTCTACACTTTACTATTATAGTAAACACTAGAACATTTACATCTTTAAGAGTAAAGCATAAAAAAACTTGAAGATTAGCTCATAAGAAGTTTGGTTTTTTAACGTAAATGGGTTCGGTCAGTGTATCCTTTACGTTTGTTCAGAACGTTTTGAAAACGTTTACGTCACATTTTCCTGGAATAATTCATTTTAAGAGAATACAGTCACTTGAGCAATTCTTTCTATTTCCAATGGAAAAATTATTTCGCATAATCGTTTAGGTACCATATGGCATGCTAGCGAACCCAAATTGAGAGAGAGAGAGATTGATTTTACCAATTGAAACATATCTGTAGCCTTTTCTTTTATTGCTTCTGATTTCCTCAAGTCATTGTGAGCTTTTAAAACAATTGTTTTCATCTCTTCTGGAGTAATTGTGCTCATCGTTGTCCTTTTTGATATTTCTCTGTTTCCATTTTTAAAGATTTAATTACAATATGGGAGGTTACATATCTTTCTCAAAACTCAACACAATAATTATTAAATGCCAAGATCTTCAAATTTAGAAAATACTTTAGGGTCACATGGAAAAAGATAACCCTTTCAAATACGTAATTACGATTTTTAAACATGAAATAACAAATTTACGCAATTTCTTTTTTTTATGTGACAAAAATGGGACAAACGAGAATAATCCTAAATCTATGAATCATAGAAATAAAGAGTTACCGGAACTGAGGAGGAAGACTTTTTTATGACCTTAAGCTAGGGACTAGTTAGGACTATATTACATAAATATATTCTAGTTTTATGTTTTAATAAGTCTGATGTACTATATGCTAAATAATGGTTCTTGCTCTCAAAATTTACCATTAGAAACATAAGGTTCATTGAAGTGAATTTCAACACGTTTCCAAAGGCTACGGGATTTTCAGACTTTGTTATGTAAATAGGATAAAAGTAGACTTCATAGCCAGGAAATGCACAATTTCGATAATCAACATACAGGTTTTGACGTTGTTTTCTGTTCCTTTTAGTTTGAAATAAAGTATGAAATACAAAACAGTTTTTAAGACACTGGTCCTCGATAGCAATCTATCTAGTTTGGAGTAGTTGCTAAAACTAATTTCTACAGTTATGACTTCAACCATAAAATATACAAATGATTTTCGACTTTAGTTTGATAAATATTATTTGTATACAACCTAACTGGAAAGTATGAAATTTGGATCACCAGCGAATCACGTGATTAATAAATCGTAATTTGCGCAACGTCGCAAATAACTCGAATAACGTCGTTGTACAGATATAAAAAGATAAATTTTTCGAAAAATCTTTACGGGATATCACGTGATAGTCTAGCGAATTTTATTGAACTCGGCCCTTTATTCGGTTTTAACATAACCAGTAAGGAGAAATTTTAAAATTGAATTCTTTCTACTACATCTAATGTAACAAGCAGGAATACAAATTTAGAGTGTGTTTTATTGGAGAAGAATCGAGAAGGAAATGTAACCTTTCTTCCACTGTGTCATCTAAAACGTATAAAGTTATTTAATTAACAAAGTACTAGATGACTAGATGATCTTCAATAATAAGAATGGTACTATTAAGCTTTAAGGAATCATACTTTTTTGAGTTTCGTTTGGTTTACATTGGTTCACAGCTGTTTTTGAGAATTTTACGTAAATTAAGAGAGTCTCTTAGAACCATTCACCTTTAATCTAAAGTTATATTTTCAGGTTTTATTATATCTATTTATTTATTCATTTATTCATTTGTAATAAAGGTCAACAATGCTAAACTGAAAAGTTACCAGTTTTGCTGAATATCAGGTAAATTTGACAAAAACGCACAAATCGTCTAATCTGTTAATGATATTATAAGCAACGTAAGAAATACGCCCTTATTTTTAAAATTTAAAATCGGAAATTAGAAAATGTATCTTTTACTATAGAATTTTTTGTATTTACAATACTATCAATTTTTGCAATTATAAAATAAGCCATCTATAGTTTACGCCTATTTAAAAACAAAGATTAAAAATATACCTTTCTTCACGGAAGCTGTTGCAACAAAGGCCACCTGCAAACAGAAACATCTATGATGTTACAATAAGAATGCCAACGCCTTTTAATATCTTAAACAGAATTTGTTTTTTACGCTACATATTAAAATTAAGTTTAAAAGCGTTTAATTTTTCTATTGTGACTATTTTTTCTTTTGTTACATGACATATGATAATTTGTTTAGGTTTACCTATTAAGTTTCTGGATATTAGACATTCAACTTGAAAAAAACAACTTGAAAAAAAAAATGAAAATAAAAATTGCACTATGATATCTGTTCAAACACAAAAACTTCTAAGGTAAATGTTATCAATGTTGTGTGACATTTTGTGATATAAGTTATGTGCATTCATAAATTAAAAACTGTATTTTTTTTTTAGAAAATTGACTTACTGTCACCAGTGATAAATAAATCTTCGAAAACATGCTTAAAATAGTTTTTGTGTCAAGAAAGCAGAAACGTAGACAACACATGTATTTATACGAAACGCGTGGTGATTTAGCTCAGTCTGTTACACTAAGTGTGGTAATGTAACTGTATTTCTATCAGATGATGATGTCATTCAATGACTTTGATAAAAGTAAACTCATTTTACCTTTATTAATGATGAACAATATTAAAAGGCAATTAGATTAAATCTGAACGTGAATAAACCTTTTTTTTTGTTCCTTATGCTTCATTAACGTAAAATATGTGGCAAGGTTTTATAATGTATATATGGGTAGTACATGCTGATAATATAAAACTGAGTGGCAAATACTTTATACTATACAAATGTGTGGTACATGTTTAACAATGCAGAAATGCGTGACACAGGAATTATTATGAAATGTGTGGTAAATCTTATAATGTACGAAAGTGTGATACTTGCTTTATTATATACAAATGTGTGAAACAAGTTTCATAATGCACAAATGAGTGGCACATAATCTATTATAAACAAATGGGTGGCAAATGCTTTATATGTACAAAAGTGTTGCATATAATTTATTATATACAACTGTGTGAAAGATATTTCATAATGCAAAAAAATTGTGCCACACAATTAAGAATAAGCAAATGTGTGGCACATGCTTTATAATGCAACAAAAGTGTGGCACAAACTTTACAATATACAAATTGAGGTACATGCTTTATTATACACTAATATGTAGCATATATAAATGTGTGGCATTTGTTTTATGATGGGGAAATGCGTGACGCATTCAATATAATAAACAAATATATGACACATGCTTTGTAATACCCAAATAAATGACACATGATTGCAATAAAAAGAAGTGTGGCACATACTTTATTATGAACAAATGTGTGGTATATGCTTTATTAATATACAAATATGTGACATGATTTATAACTAGAAAATGCGTGGCACAAGATTACTGTGATACAAATGTTTGCCACATGATTAATGTTAGATAAAATTGTGGTACATACTGTATGCTATACAACTATGTGCAATATATATTAAATTATGTAGCAGATGCTTTAAAATATACAATTGTGTGGCACATAATTTATAATTCACAAAATTTGCCACAAGTTTTATGATTTACAAATTGCTTTTTTCGTGCTGAAAATTTAAGCTTAAGACCTGTAAAATACTGAGAAGCATATTAAAGGTTCTGGAACTTTATATAATACTGTTCAAGTAAAATAAAACGCGTTACAAGAAATTAAGTTCAATAAGATGGAGCCATTGGCTGCGGACTGCGCAACACTGAGTTGAACTTAAAGTACGGCATACCACTGACTATTCAAAGAGAATAGACTTGTCTTGATTATTTCAAAAATTCATTTTAGTTTGCATCACATAAACTTTAAAAAAAACCCTCATTTTTGGGAAAAAAGAATCGGTGTGCTCGTTTAGATATTGTTATTGCAGTGTTTTTCAGTAAGTGCCAAATAACATTTCCATACTTCTTTTGGAATTTCTTGTTCAATTTGAAATCCCTTTTTAGGGTAAAATTTTATTCTATATAAGCATCCGAGAATTTGTGTGATTATATCATGCATCGTTCCAACGCCAACATCCGGGTAGTCTGTCAATTTTATATTCCGGTGACGTCACTATAATAGAAAGATTCTGCGTACTTTCGGGCCATTGTTTCATGAAAGTGGCGAAAACTCTTCTTTCCATGTGCGGCATTTGCACAAGTATAAATTTCTTGATATCACTGAGTAAATTTAAAGATTTTAGAATTTCATATGAAAATTTCACATTTTGACCTGTATTAGTAGCTTCTTTTTCGAGAATAATTTTGTCATTGGGAATGCCATATTTTAACACCGCAACATCTTTAAATATTTCAGCTTCCGGTGTAGACCATTTACCTGAAAAAAATTCAAATCATTAGTTCTGAAATTAAATGTATTCATTCAAGCATCATCATCATCATTATTATTATTATTATTATTATTATTATTATTATTATTATTACATGTATTATTATTATTTTAGTTGTGAAACGCACCAGCAATGCTTCAACAAGCATGTTATCGAGTGTCGAGGTATATAGATGTATAGTTATATAGTAAAAATTACACAAGCTGACTTTTCTTGCATTTCATTATACAAACATGATGTAAGATCATACATAAACACAGAGTCAAAATGCATAAATTAGCCAATAGCATCTCTTAGAGTGTATATACATATTGTTAGATGTGGAATGCCATCCGCAGGTCCCATTTCCACCTTCAAGAAAACTTAGTCTGGAAGATAAACAGTATTTTTCATCGGTGTGTATTTATGAAAAGTATAGTCTTGCGGGATCAAATCTTAAAAAGAGTATAACTTTTCTTGACACACATGAAACCAAGTTAAATGATATTTAATCATTTGCAAGTTAGTAAGTGCTACACTAATTAATTAGGTTTTAATTATCAAGTTTCGCCTTGTGCAGCTGTGCCCAGAACCAAACACGTATTTAAAATCAGCATATATATTATAAGTAATAATTTTATTCCTGCAAGTTATCTCAACCTGATCTGAATCGGTTGAAGTGAAACATTCCGTAACTAAGTTGGATAAAGTATCAACTCTTGTTAATTTTGTACTATAAACCTTTTGTAAGAGCTCCTTCCTTCCCAGAAAACATCAACCATTTAGCCCATCCATCTAGGAATAACTTTGAAGCATACTCTGCTGTTCTTATGTCTAAGTTTCCAAACACAATAATGATATCACTCTACAAATACAAAAATAGAACCAAAAAAAAAGAACGAAAGAATGAAAAATTGTGAAAATGATAACTTTAACGCTTTGAAATGTTAATGCCCATATTCAGAAGTTCAAATGAAATCTTGTTATTTTAAATGAAAGCGAGGCGTCTGCTTTTCATATATAACAATTGTATAATCTGACCATAAATTCCATGTAATAAAAATCACAATATGCTGTCGTCATTTTATTGTCATAACATGAAAACGGTGTCAGCTATCGCCTAGTAAACATGAAAAGACGAAATGGCACGAGTCGGCCACCATAGCAACCACAATTATTACTATGACGTCTGCAAACCAATTTTAATATATATTTGTTATCCCTTTCGGGGTTTAGTGCAGAAGAGATTACTTTGTACAACCGCGTGGCAGCGTCGGCGTCCGACTCCAAGTTTATGGAACAACTTGAATGGAGGGGTATTCATCTAGGTACGTTATCTGCTGTGGTGTGGTTTAATGGTTAATTTTATATTCCAACATATATCAGTTTTACTTCTACTAATGAGTTTTCAGGTAAAAAAAGTATTGTTGTATTCACCATAGTACTTGCATTAAAAGTAAATGCTCAGAAGGGATACATGATGAAAGATTTACCCTCCTCCTTTTTAATTTTTATCCCTTTATTTTTAAAAAATTCTATTGTAAATAATTACCTTTATAAGACCTTGTTTCAGTTTTAAGTAATCCCAAATAACATGTGCCTTATCTATGTCTTCTTCGGATACCTCCTTGCTCATACCTTAAAAAACACCACACTTCCCATAATACTTCGAATGTATCGTTTTGTTGTTAATCACAACGTCATAAGCGTGTCGACTTTGTTACGTAGTAACTATTGTGACGTCAAAATAACAATTAATGACAGAATAATAATAGTTATAATTAATCTTTACCATTGTCGGATTCAAGAAAGGGGTTGCGGGGTTACTAAATATAGATTACGTGTTATAGATCAAATAATAACATGTCCAATCATTACCGATGCTGCCTCTGGAAACCAGAGAATAAACTTTGGAAACCTGTTCCCGAAGATGTTGCAAACAACGAATCAGGAGAAGCGCTTGAATCTACGCTCGAATTTATTATTATTATTATTATTATTATTATTATTATACAAGAAAACTCCCAGAGAAGAAAGACTTTGTAAATATTGTAATATTCTTGATGATGAGATCCATTTTTTCCTTCATTGTAAACTTAATATTATACCAAGAAACAAATTAATTGAATCTTTCATTATAGAAAATGCTGAATTTATACATTACTCTGATATAAACAAAATCATTACTCTACTAAACCCATCAACACCCAACCAAGTTAAAATAGTAGGTTCCTTTATAAAACAGTCTTTAGAACTGAGGACGGAGGACTCTTAGTTTTGACTTGTATTTTATTTTAAAAAATACCATAGTTATGAAAGTTTATAACAATACTGTTTTATGTTTGTATATGTATATAGTTGTTTTGTGGTCACAGATTCAGTTGAATCTAAGGACCTAATAAATAAATATTAAATAAATTATTATTGAAAAATAGAAAGACCATCAGTGGCAGAGGTCCGACCTGAAATTAATTATGCTACCCTTTACAAAACGAAAGCACACGTGACTAAAACACGACACATCATTTGGTGTTACGTTACCGCATAAAAAAATAATTCTCACTATTCTATCGAAACGCGGGAATATTTTAATACAATCACATGACCTAAAAACTACATAGAACTACATCGTAGACTATTCCTGAAATTTGACAAATATGACTGGATGGCAAATCAATGTCAGAAAAAGTTGTGATTCAGTGATTCCCGGTCGGGGCATTATTTTGAACTATGCTAGTCTTGTTTCTGGTATTTGTGAACGACTTGTCCTACAATAAAGACAGTTTATTAATGACACAAAGATAATTGTTTATCATTCATCAACATGAAAATGTCTGAAGGACTATGATTGGACACAGTTCAAATAATATTCATTGTTAAAAATGAATAAAATATAAATCAGCGTTTGAAAATAGTAAATAAATCAAAAGACGCCCACGTAGGATATATAATATGTTATTATTTGTTACAACTTGATTTACAATATCTATAGCAATCGGTTGTTCATACTTTCCTTGCCGAGACTTTTTTCAATCCAGAAACAGGCGATCGTCAACTATTCGGAACTGGAAGAAAATTAAGAAAGATGTAAAACCAAACTTAATGGGTCCCAAAGCTTCATTTATTGCATTTATTTTAAGTATAGCTCAACTCTACTTATCAATTTGCATTGAGTAGAGCTCTCAGAAGCTCAATACATTAGTGACAACCATCTTTAAAATTAACATTTCGCTGACAAATAGACAAAGACTGATAAAAATGTCAACTAAATGACAATACGTTGACTTTCGGCCGGGTATCATCACTTTCATTATTACTCATTCATTAATTCGCAACTGTTTGGCGTATGTTTTTTAATCTATCAACTTTTTCGGCCCCTAGTGTCACTGATGAGGAATGATTTTCCGAAATGTGCACATCTAGCACATCAAAATTTAGCAGGTATTTGTTATATATTTACCATTATTTAAAAGTGACTGAATTGTCGCTTTGTGAAAATTGATCATTTCAAACTCACAAGTCACTAAGTCTTCTAGCGATTTTATTATTTATTGAATTGCCGTATTTGTTTTGCTGTAGCTCTGTTCGACAGCAGCTCAATGCGGTGTCACAACGTATTCAAAATTTTGGTTTGCTCGGGGGATTTTCGCGATATTCTTTTCCTTGTTGCCATAATTGTTTTAGAAATAAATCAAGTATGAAACCATACTATTGATTGATTGTTTGAAGTTATGTTTATTGTTAAACCAAATAAATCGTTAGAATCGGCGGTGTCTTAGGTATTAGCCTTCAAATCTGTCGTTGTGGGTCCGACCCCGCAGTCGACCTCAAGTGAGAAAGGGGTTTCTTACTGGTTGGCTTGGTACCAGTTTAATGATGTGGTTGGTCTATGGTTATCTTCGACATCGCTGACTAGTTAATTAGCATTCTAAAGGTAGTATAAAGCAGGTGAGAAATATAACAAACTAATGCACCATATAACGTGTGTTTATTCTAAATCTTGTTGTTAATTTTAAAAAAATGCCACGTCGCAAATAGCTTATAATTGCTGATGTGACATACAACCACATTTATCTAACTAAGTAATCTTTATTATGATTATGTGTAAAATTACGTGTGCCTAATGGTTTTTAAATGTTTATTTCATTTCATACTAAAGCACTCTTACCCAGAGAGCATGCCTGAAGGCAACTTTTTATAGAAATCCCAATCATTTAGTAAATATTATTTTTATAACTTTTTTTTAAAAAAATCATATTGATATTTGCAATAAAGTCCTAGATTAACAACCAGAAAAGCATCCATCACACCACGAAAAAGGATGCCCTAAATATATGGTCAGTTTAAGGTTATAGTAACAATGACCATATTGAATTGCGAATTTGCATACCATACACAATTCTAACTCAGCATCAACATAAAATCTCTATCACAAACTTCTATTCACACCAGCATTTCAGAGTTTAGACAAAGACAGGTCGTCGTGCCATAAAGTCAGTTGACTATAGCTAAATTTATAACAAATACCAGTTAAATTTTGATGTGCCAGATGTGCACGTTTCGGAAATTAATGAGCTTATAATGGACAGTCTACAGTCCATTATATATAAAGGTATCGAACCCTGAACCTAGCAAAAACTGGCACTTCAGAGTTGATAAATAACACTGCCACAGATAAATAACGATACATGTTAAAAACCTGGTTATATTAATCAGAGATTAATGCCCCCTCAAGGTTTTATTGTTGGATATACATACATTTCGATTTTCTGGTAATTCCTTAATTACATCTCTTATTGTGTTTTTGCAACAGCTTAGGTTCTGCCATTATTTTTAGACAGCTTAAATAATGGAAAAAAATCAGAGTGCTTGGATAAGATTGATTTTCTCGATGTACTTCAGTTTTTTCAACTTTCAACTTCCAAAACTGACCACCTTTATTCTCAACTGAGGCATGAAACACCATTACTCAAGGATAAAAATGTGTGGGTTCGAGCTTAAGAAGAATGGTATATGGGGAATTACTAGGAAATAATTGCGACTTTAACAGTTAGTGTAAAAAGAAAAAGAAAAAATGAGAATCGCAAAAAATTAATAACAACACTAATTTAAAAAAAGCCCTTTGGTCCTTAGTTTTAAAGGTGATTGTTCTGGCATCGAAATGTATTAACTTCAAGATGCTTTGTGCAACAGCTGATATTCTCAATTCTTTCATTTATATAGTTAAATTGTGGCAGTTAATCTTAGATAGTGTAGATAAAAACCAAATTGCTTTAGAGAAAAATCATACCCTTAAGTGGACTATCTGAAAAAATCTTATACCAGATTTTGCCAGAGTGGGATATTTATCTATCTGTGAGGCACTACTTAACTGTATTTGAAGTCAAATAGACCAAACACACAACCTTATAAGCTTGCATGTACAAAGTTGATGTTATGCCGCCTAAAAATTTAAAGCCGTTTTCCAAACATAATTTGGAGCAATTTGTTCGAATTTTCTCAAAATCGTGTTTGAATTATCTCCCTTACATTATAAGTTTGCTTGTTCTGCATAACGTGACTTGATAGTTACTTGAATTTAAAAAAAAAAAAAAAAAAAAAAAAAAAAAAGCAGTATACGTGTACTTGGACGAGTAAGGTGCTATCAATCCCACTTTCAAAATCTCAACCGTGTACCTAATAATTTACAACTAATCTAACATTTTGTAATGACACTGTGTGCAGAGTGCCTTTTAAGTGACAGAGTGCTAAAGACAAAGACGTTATAAATCAAAAGGGTATTTAATTTAAACAATATTCTATTAGCTTAATCAAACCGCATCTCTTACCACTTCGGGTTAAATCCAACTATGCAGATCCTAGTGTTAAAAAGATTATCTAGTTCACTGTAAGTACTGCTGTAAATGTCATATAACTGCCTTTTTAATTTTATCATAAAATACATTAAAATTGGTATAAGACAAAGATATTGTATTATTTTTATGTATTTCATGATAAATTCTAAAAAAAAAAGGTGTATGATATTGCAGTTTTTCCACCTTCTAAGACCTGACAACCTTAACTACTCTTTGTGTCACTGCGTTTGTGACAGTAAATTTTGATAAATTTTCATAGAAAATTCAATTAACTTGAATCAAGTTTGGTATTTTTCGCTTACTTGAGTCAAAATCGAGATGCGCATTCGTTGTTACCACAAGATATTTCTATGTAAAGGAAAATGTTGCTGCCACGGGGATTTTACATGAAAAACAAAACAAATAGTGAATATTTTTGTATATACGACGAAAAGCGTCAACAAAACACCACTTCGGGTATACACATCGACATTTTTTACGTAAGTGAAAGCACCAAACATTTACTGCACAAACACAGTGACTCAAACAGTGAGATATAAGTTTCATCTTGATTTCTTCAATCGAGAACTGAGGTAAATGGGGCCACTTTGACTCGGGATATAAAACACTATTCTGACCCACGATTCAAAAAGTCATAAGAAATAGCTGAAGGGGATGGAGATTCAATGGGATTTATTGGTATTTTTTTTAACTTTCCACTCATATTCAATTGCTAAGAATTAAACATTTTGGTATGACGCAAAACCTTTAAATATGACCATCTCTGTAGAAAGCCAGTCTATAATTACCATTTGTTCTGTCTATTAATACAGGTTTTACTGTAAATCTAAATGTTTGTCTATGTAAAATTGGCTCATGATATTTATGCAAAAAAAAAAATATATATATATATATGTTATTATATGCACTCTACCAACTAAGCTGTTGGTCTGTCAAAATGAACTAGATAATGATGCAACAATACCAAAATAAATGAAAATATTAACTTTGAAAACTTTACAAAAAGTTTTTTTTTTCAGATTTTCTGAATAAAATTATTCATAATTAATTTGTACTTTATTAGGTGCTCTACATAGGGAGCAACTACCAGTAAGAAAACCCTGTTATCTTAAGTAACATTAAATAAAAATGTTTCTAAATCAGAATAAAATAATCTCCAGTAAGCATAGCCATTTAGAAGTACGTGAATATACATTAAAAATTATTTCAAAAAAAATATCAAAAACCTTGCACTAAAGTTCTGAATAATTGGTTGGTTGTAATGCCCTTTAATCTTGCATTAGTAACTTTTCAGCTATTCGGGAAGAATGCAAGAAATTGTAAGGCCCATTTTAGTTAATAATACTAGATGTCACATGGTACGCAAAAAATTATCCATATACTATTATATAGTTTATGGTTGTTGTTGTTGTAATGTTGTTTAACGTCACATCAGCAAATTTTCAGCTATTCGCAACGAGAGCCAGGTTATTAATCTCTATGGATTAATCTAAGATGTTCGAGTGTGTAACATGGTGTGTCGTGTACTAGTGTGCACTCCGTGCAAGTCTTCGGTAAGATGTTAGCTCACCGACTCTATATGCATACTACTCTCCCAATCCCTTGTACTTGTATCAAATGATAGCCACGACTTAGCCAAGTTTATCTCCAGAGAAATGCATTGACTTGATTTCTTCAAGAGGCTATTACATAGTTTGTAAACTCCGCTGTAGCGACTTTTACATTGACTTAGTAAAAGCCATGGTTTCTTCTTTCTAGTTCAGTCTTTTTTACTTCCTGTCCGGTCTTTATGAACAGGTTATACTGTATAACATAAGCAGTCGGAACATTATTAATGTTAATTAGTGCAGAATTTTATGCAAAGTTTCTTTGTTTAATCCGCGGTTTTAATAACATTCCCGATAATAAAGTCCAAAAGACAGTGTAATTATATAAAGATGTAGCATTTTTCAGCAGCACTGTCTTGACACTTCTTTTAAAAAAAATTAACCATTCATATTCTATAATACCCATCATGCTTTGGTCATACCTACATGTGCTAATTTTGAATTTTATAAAATAAAACAATTTAAGTAGCACATGAATATTATGCACATCTATCTATTGTGTTTATACAGCCTTCTGTTTAACAACTCTGTCAGTTTTCTTATATATGTCGTGTATGACTATATCAAAGTACAATATTTATAGCTACAAATTTATATTAACCATCATATTCTTTTGACAGAAGGTTGGTAATAAGTCTGGGTGATAAGGGTATTCAAAGCCATTTATTAGTAAAAAATAGAATTCAGAATAATTCAAGCTTATTTGTTTTACCATACAAAATGAAGTGTCCATAAATATTTCAAAACCAATAAAACTGAAAAAAAAAATCACTAAAATACTTGTGTAAATGTTCAATTTTTCACTGAGTAACAGTTTGAAACAACTTTGCATTGTTGTTAAGTACGTTTTTGTTTTACTTTTTGAAAATTAAATTTGAACTTTTTCTTTAATATATAAATATTACAAATAACAAAAAATAAATCAAGTCTGTAACAAATTGCACGAATTATTTATTTTATATACATGTTAATAAAATGTTAAATCACCAATATGTCGCCATTTGACAGTTCAACATAGTTTTTCATACACAGTAGAAGAAAGTTCAAATTATGAAAAAATGAACGCATAATTAATAGATTACAATATAGTAAATAATTTTTCATTGAAAATATAAACCTAGCCTCAATCATTACCGATGCTGCCATCCAGGAAAAACCAAACAAGAATTCTGGAAACCTGTGTCCGAAGATAATGCAGACAACGATTCATGAGAAGTGCTCGGACCTACACTTTTTTTGAAGATAGATAATAACAAATGTAAATAAAAATAGATTGACAGTAAACATTAAAAATTCAACAATTACATAATAAATTCCTAGATTTTCATCTAAATTTTAGAATCTTTGGAAATTTGGATGGAAAACGGTTTATCTTTTTCAGAACAAAATAAGTATCCTGATGTAACTATGGAAAAACCGAAATAGATAGCACTTTTATTTATACGGATTAAGTTTAATACAAGTTGTATTATTCGATTTAAATAAAAGTATTGAAGCCAAACTAGCATTATGTTGCCATTCGTTTTTAAGTGTTGCTAATCCAATACCTTTTTTTCAGAAAAAATAAAAAAATATTTTGAAACCAATATTATCTCATCTACAAAATAAAATGCAAAAATCTGCGACAGGTAAAAAATAAAAAAGGCGGCTGTGGGATGAATATCTAGGAATTTTGCAATTGCTTAATTTATGATCATTATAATATTTGTATTTATTTCTCACGATGTCGGAGTTTGTACTTGGCATTTCTACTTCAACCGTACTGGTATTTTAACAAATCGACATATCAACCTTTTATCAGGTCAATCTTAACACCACCAAGATCAGATTTAGAGACCTAGGTTTACTGTCTTTTCAATTAACACAGATGCATTGATGTATATGAAAAGAACTAAAGTTCCATTTAGTTTCTCGACGAGGCTAAAAGTGCCCTTTACAAATAATGACACAAATGTTAAATGTAATAGTGAAAAATGAAAGGTGAAATAATTAGCAGTGGACATTTTAGTGTATTAGTGAGCGGCCGTTAGTAAAGGATTGCATGTCATTACTTGATCATCGATAACAAATATACAAATTGTATATGCCAAATATTTAATTTTGATACATCAATGACCCATGGTCAATTTAAAAACACTAAACCGAGGTGTCTGAAATCCAATCTTCATCAGTGATGTCAAGATCAAACTGACAAAAGGATGACAATGCGATATTGATGTCAAAAACTAGTACAATTGCAGCAAAGCAACCAATCACAAACTACAACATTGAAAGAAGATACATGTATCAGCACACACACACACACACACACACATATATATATATACATACACAAGATATGATATTTTGGAAGATTGTCAAAATTATTAACATTCAATTTTGTTCTAAAATTCAGTGGCCACTGTATATACTTCTGCAAATGTCTATATAAAATAATGAAATTTGTAACTATCCATGGTAAAATTCGTTGTCTTTGATGATAATGAGTGGAGTACAGGAAATTCATGGTGGCATGTAGTGTAATCTTTTTTTCCTAAAATACAAAAATGAAGATAATTGTAATATTTAACAAGAGCAGCCGTATGGCATAATTAAATCTGAGTATTTGTATTTGTAGCTGTAGCAAGCGTTGAAGTGATTTAAATAATCAATTAGAAGACTGGCAAAAGAAAACAAAATGGTTTGATGAATTGTTAAACAAGCAGAGAGAAGCTCTAATATGGCTAATGCCTAGATATTGAAGCATTAACATCATAGAACTAGCAACCACCTACACCAGTCCAAATGTTATTCAATTTTTTTTTGTTTAGTCTTAAAATGCAATAATAAACATGTTTGAAATTTTTCAAGTAAAAACAACATAATTATTAAAAAATAAAGGCTTAATGTTTACAAAAAATGCAAAAACCTTTTCAAATATTCTAGGAATCTGTTTATGACAATCAAGAAAAAAATTTTAAATGGTAGCATACATTTAGTGAATCAAGGCACCAAGTCTTCAACAAAGATACTAAAACAAGGATGAAGTGCTATTTGTTTTCTAGAAACAAACAGCTACACATAAAGGTTAATGAAAATTCTATGACTACAAACCAACCATCCAAATATTTCAACATGGGCCAAATTCTATATTTCCAGTTTCTTTATGTGAAAACAAATATAGACTGGAGCAATCAGAATCTTAACAAAAATACATACCCCAAAACCGAGGATTCCTTATCGTGAAAGGCCTGCGTGACACGGGACCTTGTTTATTTTCGTTTCCCATCCGAAAGAACTGTTACCCATTTCACAATGCCAAGTGCTTGGCAAAAAAACAGCCAAGTCTTGGGTCAGACCCGGTCGCAAGTTCAAAACAACAACTTCCCACTTAACATGGAATGGAGATGAACTGCACAATTATTGAATCACCTGAACTTCAATTACAGGGGTTATTTACAAAATTAAGTCTGCTTTTATATAACTCAGCCGAATCAATAAGCTTCTTAAAGATACTGAAAATGTAAATTTATGGTACCTTTACTATTTCCACAATTGTTACATCATTGGTCAGAGTCTGGTATCGATAACATCTTCTCCTCATTTACAATGTCTGACACTCTCCTATGTGAAAACAATTAAAACAAAAATACAAAAAAAGATTGCTGACCAAATAACCATTACCAGTAAAAAAACGAAAAAAGTAAAATAATATTGACTATGCGGTTTTTCATTGGAGATGTGCCATCGTCAATGGTGAAATATTCTTTACTATGGTTAACATTTCTGTTATGTCTAAAACTAACAGGAATGAGAGAAAAAAGTGAAATTATCTTGACCATTTGTGTATCAATCCATACACTTTCACCTTTAATGTACACTTTGCTAGGTGTACACTTTAAATCCGAGATGCTAGTTTCCTCTGCACTTGCTTCTACCAATTCCAACTGCTTGCTGTTATTGGTGATCGGCTGCCATCATTCAATCTTCTTTGGATTCAAATAAACATAGGGACAAGTCTGGTTCCTCGAGATCCTGCAGAGGTGGTTTTTCACACAGGCCTACTAGAAAACTAAAGCAGACATTAATTGCAACGAGGAAAGACATCATCCATGGAGATATAAGTGAATACATTCCTGACTGTGGAAAAACCATTATCTTAGGTCTTCATTTATCCAGTGAAATAATCTTGACCATGCAGACAATAACTTGCCTTCACGTTCACCTGTGAGGCTTACACCTCTCAGAATTTTAACTATCGGCTTTTTATTGGAGATGTGCCATCGTCAATGGTGAAATATTCTTTATTATGGTTACCATTTCTGTTATGTATAAAACTAACAGTAATAAGAAAAAAATTGAAATTATCTTGACCATTTGTCTATCAAACAATACACTTGCAATTATAATATAATACTTAAACTCTATAGTGTCTAAATGAACACTACAGCTGGCTGTTATTGGAGATCTACTGCCATCATTCAATCTTCCTCTGCTAGAAATATCCAATGACTTCCACATTTCTGCTTGCCAGGTCAATTCCAGAAAACATAATGCCAACCAAACCCACGATGCATTATGTTTCCACTCGACGTTCTCTCTAGCGCCCATCCAATGTGGAAGGTTCGATTCCTCGAGATCCTGAAGAGGTGGTTATTCACACAGGCCTACTAAAAAACTAAAGCATAGACATTAATTGCAACGAGGAAAGACATCATCCATGGAGATATAAGTGAATGCATTCCTGACTGTGGCAAAACCATTATCTTAGATCTACATTTATCCAGTGAAATAATCTTGACCATGCAGACAATAAATTGCCTTCACGTTCATCAGTGAGGCTTACAATACAGCCTAACAGAATTTTAACTATCGGCTTTTCATTGGAGATGTGCCATCGTCAATGGTGAAATATTCTTTACTATGGTTAACATTTCTGTTATGTCTAAAACTAACAGGAATGAGAGAAAAAAGTGAAATTATCTTGACCATTTGTGTATCAATCCATACACTTTCACCTTTAATGTACACTTTGCTAGGTGTACACTTTAAATCCGAGATGCTAGTTTCCTCTGCACTTGCTTCTACCAATTCCAACTTCTTGCTGTTATTGGTGATCGGCTGCCATCATTCAATCTTCTTTGGCTTCAAATATCCATAGGGACAAGTCTGGTTCCTCGAGATCCTGCAGAGGTGGTTTTTCACACAGGCCTACTAGAAAACTAAAGCAGACATTAATTGCAACGAGGAAAGACATCATCCATGGAGATATAAGTGAATACATTCCTGACTGTGGAAAAACCATTATCTTAGATCTACATTTATCCAGTGAAATAATCTTGACCATGCAGACAATAACTTGCCTTAACGTTCACCAATGAGGCTTACACCTCTCAGAATTTTAACTATCGGCTTTTTATTGGAGATGTGCCATTGTCAATAGTGAAATATTCTTTACTATGGTTAACATTTCTGTTATCCAGTGAAATAATCTTGACCATGCAGACAATAACGTTCACCAGTGAGGCTTACACCTCTCAGAATTTTAACTATCGGCTTTTTATTGGAGATGTGCCATTGTCAATGGTGAAATATTCTTTATTATGGTTAAAATTTCTGTTATGTATAAAACTAACAGTAATGAGAAAAAAAGTGAAATTATCTTGACCATTTGTCTATCAAACAATATTATGGTTACCATTTCTGTTATGTATAAAACTAACAGTAATGAGAAAAAAAGTGAAATTATCTTGACCATTTGTCTATCAAACAATATCTTGCAATTATAATATAATACTTAAACTCTATAGTGTCTAAATGAACACTACAGCTGGCTGTTATTGGAGATCTACTGCCATCATTCAATCTTCCTCTGCTAGAAATATCCAATGACTTCCAGATTTCTGCTTGCCAGGTCAATTCCAGAAAACATAATGCCAACCAAACCCACGATGCATTATGTTTCCACTCGACGTTCTCTCTAGCGCCCATCCAATGTGGAAGGTTCGATTCCTCGAGATCCTGCAGAGGTGGTTATTCACACAGGCCTACTAAAAAACTAAAGCATAGACATTAATTGCAACGAGGAAAGACATCATCCATGGAGATATAAGTGAATGCATTCCTGACTGTGGCAAAACCATTATCTTAGATCTACATTTATCCAGTGAAATAATCTTGACCATGCAGACAATAACTTGCCTTCACGTTCATCAGTGAGGCTTACAATACAGCCTAACAGAATTTTAACTATCGGCTTTTCATTGGAGATGTGCCATCGTCAATGGTGAAATATTCTTTACTATGGTTAACATTTCTGTTATGTCTAAAACTAACAGGAATGAGAGAAAAAAGTGAAATTATCTTGACCATTTGTGTATCAACCCATACACTTTCACCTATAACGTACACTTTGCTCGGTGTACACTTTAAATCCGAGATGCTAGTTTCCTCTGCACTTGCTTCTACCAATTCCAACTTCTTGCTGTTATTGGTGATCGGCTGCCATCATTCAATCTTCTTTGGATTCAAATATCCATAGGGACAAGTCTGGTTCCTCGAGATCCTGCAGAGGTGGTTTTTCACACAGGCCTACTAGAAAACTAAAGCAGACATTAATTGCAACGAGGAAAGACATCATCCATGGAGATATAAGTGAAAACATTCCTGACTGTGGAAAAACCATTATCTTAGGTCTACATTTATCCAGTGAAATAATCTTGACCATGCAGACAATAACTTGCCTTCACGTTCACCTGTCAGGATTACACCTCTCAGAATTTTAACTATCGGCTTTTTATTGGAGATGTTCCATCGTCAATGGTGAAATATTCTTTATTATGGTTACCATTTCTGTTATGTATAAAACTAACAGTAATGAGAAAAAAGTGAAATTATCTTGACCATTTGTCTATCAAACAATACACTTGCAATTATAATATAATACTTAAACTCTATAGTGTCTAAATGAACACTACAGCTGGCTGTTATTGGAGATCTACTGCCATCATTCAATCTTCCTCTGCTAGAAATATCCAATGACTTCCAGATTTCTGCTTGCCAGGTCAATTCCAGAAAACATAATGCCAACCAAACCCACGATGCATTATGTTTCCACTCGAAGTTCTCTCTAGCGCCCATCCAATGTGGAAGGTTCGATTCCTCGAGATCCTGAAGAGGTGGTTATTCACACAGGCCTACTAAAAAACTAAAGCATAGACATTAATTGCAACGAGGAAAGACATCATCCATGGAGATATAAGTGAATGCATTCCTGACTGTGGGAAAACCATTATCTTAGATCTACATTTATCCAGTGAAATAATCTTGACCATGCAGACAATAACTTGCCTTCACGTTCATCAGTGAGGCTTACAATACAGCCTAACAGAATTTTAACTATCGGCTTTTCATTGTAGATGTGCCATCGTCAATGGTGAAATATTCTTTACTATGGTTAACATTTCTGTTATGTCTAAAACTAACAGGAATGAGAGAAAAAAGTGAAATTATCTTGACCATTTGTGTATCAACCCATACACTTTCACCTTTAATGTACACTTTGCTCGGTGTACACTTTAAATCCGAGATGCTAGTTTCCTCTGCACTTGCTTCTACCAATTCCAACTGCTTGCTGTTATTGGTGATCGGCTGCCATCATTCAATCTTCTTTGGATTCAAATATCCATAGGGACAAGTCTGGTTCCTCGAGATCCTGCAGAGGTGGTTTTTCACACAGGCCTACTAGAAAACTAAAGCAGACATTAATTGCAACGAGGAAAGACATCATCCATGGAGATATAAGTGAATACATTCCTGACTGTGGAAAAACCTTTATCTTAGGTCTACATTTATCCAGTGAAATAATCTTGACCATGCAGACAATAACATGCCTTCACGTTCATCAGTGAGGCTTACACCTCTCAGAATTTTAACTATCGGCTTTTTATTGGAGATGTGCCATCGTCAATGGTGAAATATTCTTTACTATGGTTAACATTTCTGTTATGTATAAAACTAACAGTAATGAGAAAAAAAGTGAAATTATCTTGACCATTTGTCTATCAAACAATACACTTCAGTTATAATATTTAAACTCTATAGTGTCTAAATGAACACTACAGCTGGCTGTTATTGGAGATCTACTGCCATCATTCAATCTTCCTCTGCTAGAAATATCCAATGACTTCCAGATTTCTGCTTGCCAGGTCAATTCCAGAAAACATAATGCCAACCAAACCCACGATGCATTATGTTTCCACTCGACGTTCTCTCTAGCGCCCATCCAATGTGGAAGGTTCGATTCCTCGAGATCCTGAAGAGGTGGTTATTCACACAGGCCTACTAAAAAACTAAAGCATAGACATTAATTGCAACGAGGAAAGACATCATCCATGGAGATATAAGTGAATGCATTCCTGACTGTGGCAAAACCATTATCTTAGATCTACATTTATCCAGTGAAATAATCTTGACCATGCAGACAATAAATTGCCTTCATGTTCATCAGTGAGGCTTACAATACAGCCTAACAGAATTTTAACTATCGGCTTTTCATTGGAGATGTGCCATCGTCAATGGTGAAATATTCTTTACTATGGTTAACATTTCTGTTATGTCTAAAACTAACAGGAATGAGAGAAAAAAGTGAAATTATCTTGACCATTTGTGTATCAACCCATACACTTTCACCTTTAATGTACACTTTGCTCGGTGTACACTAAATCCGAGATGCTAGTTTCCTCTGCACTTGCTTCTACCAATTCCAACTGCTTGCTGTTATTGGTGATCGGCTGCCATCATTCAATCTTCTTTGGATTCAAATAAACATAGGGACAAGTCTGGTTCCTCGAGATCCTGCAGAGGTGGTTTATCACACAGGCCTACTAGAAAACTAAAGCAGACATTAATTGCAACGAGGAAAGACATCATCCATGGAGATATAAGTGAATACATTCCTGACTGTGGAAAAACCATTATCTTAGGTCTACATTTATCCAGTGAAATAATCTTGACCATGCAGACAATAACTTGCCTTCACGTTCACCTGTCAGGATTACACCTCTCAGAATTTTAACTATCGGCTTTTTATTGGAGATGTGCCATCGTCAATGGTGAAATATTCTTTATTATGGTTACCATTTCTGTTATGTATAAAACTAACAGTAATGAGAAAAAAGTGAAATTGTCTTGACCATTTGTCTATCAAACAATACACTTGCAATTATAATATAATACTTAAACTCTATAGTGTCTAAATGAACACTACAGCTGGCTGTTATTGGAGATCTACAGCCATCATTCAATCTTCCTCTGCTAGAAATATCCAATGACTTCCAGATTTCTGCTTGCCAGGTCAATTCCAGAAAACATAATGCCAACCAAACCCACGATGCATTATGTTTCCACTCGACGTTCTCTCTAGCGCCCATCCAATGTGGAAGGTTCGATTCCTCGAGATCCTGAAGAGGCGGTTATTCACACAGGCCTACTAAAAAACTAAAGCATAGACATTAATTGCAACGAGGAAAGACATCATCCATGGAGATATAAGTGAATGCATTCCTGACTGTGGGAAAACCATTATCTTAGATCTACATTTATCCAGTGAAATAATCTTGACCATGCAGACAATAACTTGCCTTCACGTTCATCAGTGAGGCTTACAATACAGCCTAACAGAATTTTAACTATCGGCTTTTCATTGGAGATGTGCCATCGTCAATGGTGAAATATTCTTTACTATGGTTAACATTTCTGTTATGTCTAAAACTAACACGAATGAGAGAAAAAAGTGAAATTATCTTGACCATTTGTGTATCAACCCATACACTTTCACCTTTAATGTACACTTTGCTCGGTGTACACTTTAAATCCGAGATGCTAGTTTCCTCTGCACTTGCTTCTACCAATTCCAACTGCTTGCTGTTATTGGTGATCGGCTGCCATCATTCAATCTTCTTTGGATTCAAATATCCATAGGGACAAGTCTGGTTCCTCGAGATCCTGCAGAGGTGGTTTTTCACACAGGCCTACTAGAAAACTAAAGCAGACATTAATTGCAACGAGGAAAGACATCATCCATGGAGATATAAGTGAATACATTCCTGACTGTGGAAAAACCTTTATCTTAGGTCTACATTTATCCAGTGAAATAATCTTGACCATGCAGACAATAACATGCCTTCACGTTCATCAGTGAGGCTTACACCTCTCAGAATTTTAACTATCGGCTTTTTATTGGAGATGTGCCATCGTCAATGGTGAAATATTCTTTACTATGGTTAACATTTCTGTTATGTATAAAACTAACAGTAATGAGAAAAAAAGTGAAATTATCTTGACCATTTGTCTATCAAACAATACACTTCAGTTATAATATTTAAACTCTATAGTGTCTAAATGAACACTACAGCTGGCTGTTATTGGAGATCTACTGCCATCATTCAATCTTCCTCTGCTAGAAATATCCAATGACTTCCAGATTTCTGCTTGCCAGGTCAATTCCAGAAAACATAATGCCAACCAAACCCACGATGCATTATGTTTCCACTCGACGTTCTCTCTAGCGCCCATGCAATGTGGAAGGTTCGATTCCTCGAGATCCTGAAGAGGCGGTTATTCACACAGGCCTACTAAAAAACTAAAGCATAGACATTAATTGCAACGAGGAAAGACATCATCCATGGAGATATAAGTGAATGCATTCCTGACTGTGGGAAAACCATTATCTTAGATCTACATTTATCCAGTGAAATAATCTTGACCATGCAGACAATAACTTGCCTTCACGTTCATCAGTGAGGCTTACAATACAGCCTAACAGAATTTTAACTATCGGCTTTTCATTGGAGATGTGCCATTGTCAATGGTGAAATATTCTTTATTATGGTTAAAATTTCTGTTATGTATAAAACTAACAGTAATGAGAAAAAAAGTGAAATTATCTTGACCATTTGTCTATCAAACAATATTATGGTTACCATTTCTGTTATGTATAAAACTAACAGTAATGAGAAAAAAAGTGAAATTATCTTGACCATTTGTCTATCAAACAATATCTTGCAATTATAATATAATACTTAAACTCTATAGTGTCTAAATGAACACTACAGCTGGCTGTTATTGGAGATCTACTGCCATCATTCAATCTTCCTCTGCTAGAAATATCCAATGACTTCCAGATTTCTGCTTGCCAGGTCAATTCCAGAAAACATAATGCCAACCAAACCCACGATGCATTATGTTTCCACTCGACGTTCTCTCTAGCGCCCATCCAATGTGGAAGGTTCGATTCCTCGAGATCCTGCAGAGGTGGTTATTCACACAGGCCTACTAAAAAACTAAAGCATAGACATTAATTGCAACGAGGAAAGACATCATCCATGGAGATATAAGTGAATGCATTCCTGACTGTGGGAAAACCATTATCTTAGATCTACATTTATCCAGTGAAATAATCTTGACCATGCAGACAATAACTTGCCTTCACGTTCATCAGTGAGGCTTACAATACAGCCTAACAGAATTTTAACTATCGGCTTTTCATTGGAGATGTGCCATCGTCAATGGTGAAATATTCTTTACTATGGTTAACATTTCTGTTATGTCTAAAACTAACAGGAATGAGAGAAAAAAGTGAAATTATCTTGACCATTTGTGTATCAACCCATACACTTTCACCTATAACGTACACTTTGCTCGGTGTACACTTTAAATCCGAGATGCTAGTTTCCTCTGCACTTGCTTCTACCAATTCCAACTGCTTGCTGTTATTGGTGATCGGCTGCCATCATTCAATCTTCTTTGGATTCAAATATCCATAGGGACAAGTCTGGTTCCTCGAGATCCTGCAGAGGTGGTTTTTCACACAGGCCTACTAGAAAACTAAAGCAGACATTAATTGCAACGAGGAAAGACATCATCCATGGAGATATAAGTGAATACATTCCTGACTGTGGAAAAACCATTATCTTAGGTCTACATTTATCCAGTGAAATAATCTTGACCATGCAGACAATAACTTGCCTTCACGTTCACCTGTCAGGATTACACCTCTCAGAATTTTAACTATCGGCTTTTTATTGGAGATGTGCCATCGTCAATGGTGAAATATTCTTTATTATGGTTACCATTTCTGTTATGTATAAAACTAACAGTAATGAGAAAAAAAGTGAAATTATCTTGACCATTTGTCTATCAAACAATACACTTGCAATTATAATATAATACTTAAACTCTATAGTGTCTAAATGAACACTACAGCTGGCTGTTATTGGAGATCTACTGCCATCATTCAATCTTCCTCTGCTAGAAATATCCAATGACTTCCAGATTTCTGCTTGCCAGGTCAATTCCAGAAAACATAATGCCAACCAAACCCACGATGCATTATGTTTCCACTCGACGTTCTCTCTAGCGCCCATCCAATGTGGAAGGTTCGATTCCTCGAGATCCTGCAGAGGTGGTTATTCACACAGGCCTACTAAAAAACTAAAGCATAGACATTAATTGCAACGAGGAAAGACATCATCCATGGAGATATAAGTGAATGCATTCCTGACTGTGGGAAAACCATTATCTTAGATCTACATTTATCCAGTGAAATAATCTTGACCATGCAGACAATAACTTGCCTTCACGTTCATCAGTGAGGCTTACAATACAGCCTAACAGAATTTTAACTATCGGCTTTTCATTGGAGATGTGCCATCGTCAATGGTGAAATATTCTTTACTATGGTTAACATTTCTGTTATGTCTAAAACTAACAGGAATGAGAGAAAAAAGTGAAATTATCTTGACCATTTGTGTATCAACCCATACACTTTCACCTATAACGTACACTTTGCTCGGTGTACACTTTAAATCCGAGATGCTAGTTTCCTCTGCACTTGCTTCTACCAATTCCAACTGCTTGCTGTTATTGGTGATCGGCTGCCATCATTCAATCTTCTTTGGATTCAAATATCCATAGGGACAAGTCTGGTTCCTCGAGATCCTGCAGAGGTGGTTTTTCACACAGGCCTACTAGAAAACTAAAGCAGACATTAATTGCAACGAGTAAAGACATCATCCATGGAGATATAAGTGAATACATTCCTGACTGTGGAAAAACCATTATCTTAGGTCTACATTTATCCAGTGAAATAATCTTGACCATGCAGACAATAACTTGCCTTCACGTTCACCTGTCAGGATTACACCTCTCAGAATTTTAACTATCGGCTTTTTATTGGAGATGTGCCATCGTCAATGGTGAAATATTCTTTATTATGGTTACCATTTCTGTTATGTATAAAACTAACAGTAATGAGAAAAAAAGTGAAATAATCTTGACCATTTGTCTATCAAACAATACACTTGCAATTATAATATAATACTTAAACTCTATAGTGTCTAAATGAACACTACAGCTGGCTGTTATTGGAGATCTACTGCCATCATTCAATCTTCCTCTGCTAGAAATAACCAATGACTTCCAGATTTCTGCTTGCCAGGTCAATTCCAGAAAACATAATGCCAACCAAACCCACGATGCATTATGTTTCCACTCGACGTTCTCTCTAGCGCCCATCCAATGTGGAAGGTTCGATTCCTCGAGATCCTGAAGAGGTGGTTATTCACACAGGCCTACTAAAAAACTAAAGCATAGACATTAATTGCAACGAGGAAAGACATCATCCATGGAGATATAAGTGAATGCATTCCTGACTGTGGGAAAACCATTATCTTAGATCTACATTTATCCAGTGAAATAATCTTGACCATGCAGACAATAACTTGCCTTCACGTTCATCAGTGAGGCTTACAATACAGCCTAACAGAATTTTAACTATCGGCTTTTCATTGGAGATGTGCCATCGTCAATGGTGAAATATTCTTTACTATGGTTAACATTTCTGTTATGTCTAAAACTAACAGGAATGAGAGAAAAAAGTGAAATTATCTTGACCATTTGTGTATCAACCCATACACTTTCACCTTTAATGTACACTTTGCTCGGTGTACACTTTAAATCCGAGATGCTAGTTTCCTCTGCACTTGCTTCTACCAATTCCAACTGCTTGCTGTTATTGGTGATCGGCTGCCATCATTCAATCTTCTTTGGATTCAAATATCCATAGGGACAAGTCTGGTTCCTCGAGATCCTGCAGAGGTGGTTTTTCACACAGGCCTACTAGAAAACTAAAGCAGACATTAATTGCAACGAGGAAAGACATCATCCATGGAGATATAAGTGAATACATTCCTGACTGTGGAAAAACCATTATCTTAGGTCTACATTTATCCAGTGAAATAATCTTGACCATGCAGACAATAACTTGCCTTCACGTTCATCAGTGAGGCTTACACCTCTCAGAATTTTAACTATCGGCTTTTTATTGGAGATGTGCCATCGTCAATGGTGAAATATTCTTTACTATGGTTAACATTTCTGTTATGTATAAAACTAACAGTAATGAGAAAAAAAGTGAAATTATCTTGACCATTTGTCTATCAAACAATACACTTCAGTTATAATATTTAAACTCTATAGTGTCTAAATGAACACTACAGCTGGCTGTTATTGGAGATCTACTGCCATCATTCAATCTTCCTCTGCTAGAAATATCCAATGACTTCCAGATTTCTGCTTGCCAGGTCAATTCCAGAAAACATAATGCCAACCAAACCCACGATGCATTATGTTTCCACTCGACGTTCTCTCTAGCGCCCATGCAATGTGGAAGGTTCGATTCCTCGAGATCCTGAAGAGGCGGTTATTCACACAGGCCTACTAAAAAACTATATCATAGACATTAATTGCAACGAGGAAAGACATCATCCATGGAGATATAAGTGAATGCATTCCTGACTGTGGGAAAACCATTATCTTAGATCTACAATTATCCAGTGAAATAATCTTGACCATGCAGACAATAACTTGCCTTCACGTTCATCAGTGAGGCTTACAATACAGCCTAACAGAATTTTAACTATAGGCTTTTCATTGGAGATGTGCCATCGTCAATGGTGAAATATTCTTTACTATGGTTAACATTTCTGTTATGTCTAAAACTAACAGGAATGAGAGAAAAAAGTGAAATTATCTTGACCATTTGTGTGTCAATCCATACACTTTCACCTTTAATGTACACTTTGCTAGGTGTACACTTTAAATCCGAGATGCTAGTTTCCTCTGCACTTGCTTCTACCAATTCCAACTGCTTGCTGTTATTGGTGATCGGCTGCCATCATTCAATCTTCTTTGGATTCAAATATCCATAGGGACAAGTCTGGTTCCTCGAGATCCTGCAGAGGTGGTTTTTCACACAGGCCTACTAGAAAACTAAAGCAGACATTAATTGCAACGAGGAAAGACATCATCCATGGAGATATAAGTGAATACATTCCTGACTGTGGAAAAACCATTATCTTAGATCTACATTTATCCAGTGAAATAATCTTGACCATGCAGACAATAACTTGCCTTCACGTTCACCAATGAGGCTTACACCTCTCAGAATTTTAACTATCGGCTTTTTATTGGAGATGTGCCATCATCAATGGTGAAATATTCTTTACTATGGTTAACATTTCTGTTATCCAGTGAAATAATCTTGACCATGCAGACAATAACGTTCACCAGTGAGGCTTACACCTCTCAGAATTTTAACTATCGGCTTTTTATTGGAGATGTGCCATTGTCAATGGTGAAATATTCTTTATTATGGTTAACATTTCTGTTATGTATAAAACTAACAGTAATGAGAAAAAAAGTGAAATTATCTTGACCATTTGTCTATCAAACAATATTATGGTTACCATTTCTGTTATGTATAAAACTAACAGTAATGAGAAAAAAAGTGAAATAATCTTGACCATTTGTGTATTAAACAATACACTTGCAATTATAATATAATACTTAAACTCTATAGTGTCTCAATGAACACTACAGCTGGCTGTTATTGGAGATCTACTGCCATCATTCAATCTTCCTCTGCTAGAAATATCCAATGACTTCCAGATTTCTGCTTGCCAGGTCAATTCCAGAAAACATAATGCCAACCAAACCCACGATGCATTATGTTTCCACTCGACGTTCTCTCTAGCGCCCATCCAATGTGGAAGGTTCGATTCCTCGAGATCCTGAAGAGGTGGTTATTCACACAGGCCTACTAAAAAACTAAAGCATAGACATTAATTGCAACGAGGAAAGACATCATCCATGGAGATATAAGTGAATACATTCCTGACTGTCGGAAAACCATTATCTTAGGTCTACATTTATCCAGTGAAATAATCTTGACCATGCAGACAATAACTTGCCTTCAGGTTCACCAGTGAGGCTTACACCTCTCAGAATTTTCGGCTTTTTTATTGGAGATGTACCATCGTCAATGATGAAATATTCTTTACTATGGTTAACATTTCTGTTATGTCTAAGACTAACAGGAATGAGAGAAAAAAAGTGAAATTATCTTGACCATTTGTGTATTAAACAATACACTTGCAATTATAATATAATACTTGAACTCTATAGTGTTTCAATGAACACTTTTGGACATCTGCTGTCACCATTCAATCTTCTTCTGTTAGAAATATTCATTGAGACAAGTCTGGTTCCTCGACATTCTGAAAAGGTTGTTGTCCACACAGGCATACTAGAAAACTAAAGCATAGACATTAATTGCAACGAGGGAAGACATCATCCATGTTGATAGTTGAATGTATTCCCGACTGTTGGTAAACCATTCCCTTTGGTTTATAGTTTGACCATGAAATGATAACTTGCCTTCACGTTCAGCTGTGAGGCTTACACTACCTCCTCTCAGAATTTTTACTATAGGCTTTCAATTGGAGATCTACCATCGTCAATTATGAAATATTTCTTACTATGGTTAAAATCTCTGTTATGTCTAAAACCAACAGGAATGTGAAACAGTGTTGCAATCTTATGAAATGTCAAATTTTACTGTACAACTTATTTACATTTTCTTATAGACTTACCTGAGAGATGTCATGAGCTTCTATGATGTTGCAAATCCATTGTCTCCTTGGTGATATCTATTTCTAAGGCACTTTGATAGAATTTGATATCCTGAACTCGCTTTATAGATGTGTTGGATTTACTTTTATTTTAAATGTTGATTGCAAAATAACAGCAGCAATTGATTATGTAGGACACAGGGTAATTTTTATAGAATTTAACTCTAAAATTATTTGTCGAAATGTTTGCCCAATGATTGTAAAAGTTAGGATTTATCAGTGAGTATGGTCTCAAAGTGTGTACTGCTAGTCTTTTCCTCGACTCATATAGTGGTTGATGCTTGGTGTCTCTGCTTCATTTTATTTTATTTTCATTAGCATCTTATCTTTGCAGCAGTCTGATCCTAACATCAATGATGGGGAACAAAATTTTTAAAATCTAGACAAAGTTTTTAAATTTATACAAGTACAAAAATGGCTATAAAGACCGGAATTATTTATGCTACTTAAGCAGGGCAAAAATCACCCTTACAAATAACGACATAAAATGTTATGGGGTCTGAAAGAGTGCTACAAAAAAGAAAGGGTTAAATGCACGATTAGCATTGGACGTTTTAGTGTATTAGTCTAGTGATTGTAAGTAATGGATTGTTTGCCATTATTTGATTGTGGGTAACATTTTTAAATAATATGCCAAAAAATTTAATTTTTAGAATTTATTAGAAAAAAATTTCTTCAGGTGTTTCAAATTCTATTCCTCACCAGAAGTGTTGGGATTAAACTGTTAGAAGGACTAGAACACTGCTTTAACTGAAACATCGAAAAGACCAAATACCAGTCACCAAGATCAAACTTCAACATGAAAGGAGGGGTGACAAGCAGCTATCTAAAACACACATATTGAGACCATAATAACTGAAAAACAATCCTTACTGCAAAGTCATGTAGACCTCTTTGAAACATTTACTGATATGGTAATTTAGTTATTTGTTGAATCCAACATCTGCAATATACTGGCCATTTTGCTCATTAATCTTGTTTCCATCTAAAAGAATAAAAAAAAAATTAAAATTGATTGGTTACTAGAAAAATAGGGTCAACCCTAATTCTTATGAAGACTTAATTTAAAGCAAAACCATTCCATAAAAAAAAACAATAAGCATTTACAAGTCTTGGAATAACATTTTATATTTAAATGAATTTAATAGGAACGACGAATAGAAATTGGTGTGTGTGTGTGTGTGTGTGTGTGTGTGTGTGTGTGTGTGCAATGCATACATACATCTGTTTTAGGCATGTGTGCACTTGAAGCTTAGGCATCTATATCTTAACAAAAAGGCATGTGTGTGTGTGTCCATGGCTATCATACAAAATAAATAATGTTTCAACTATGGATTATTATAAAGAATTATTTACTAAAAACCTTAAAACTTTCTTAGAAATTTTCATGGTATGGCTCTATTCAATCCAGGCCATGAACACTGTATTTAATAAAACAACCTAGTATCTAGTTAGCTGAGTGGACTGGAGTAATGGTTTTTTAAGCCCAAGTCAAGAATCTTTCGCTTATTTCGAGGCGGTCAGTTCTGCGATGGTGGAGGAAACCGGAGTGTCCGGACAAAACCACCTACCTTCGGCAAGCAAACTGACAAACTTTCTCACACTAGGATCTGTCCCGAGTGAGATTCGAACCAAGATTAGCAATTGTTTCAGAAAACAAGAGAATTATGTGATCTGAAACTTTATATTAACCTTGCTTCAAGACAAACAGTGAGGTCTATTCCAAGTCGAGATTGAACAATTCAGGTCTGAATATCAAATAAAACAACATAATATCTAGTGAGCTGAAACAGTTCATAAAAAAGTTTTTTTTCTGATTTTAGTATCGAGAACACTACCAACATGGTTAAGCCACAAAATTGCAAATTGCAATTTGTTCAAATTTTGAATAACATGCCTCAAAAGAGACAGTTAAAAATAATCCAGATCTAGAACAAAAGAAAGACGCTATATTGGTCAACAGAAATGGCTCAATTTTTTCTCTTTTATATTATTTTTTTTTCCTATTTTTTTTTTCTTTCTTTTTTTTTTTTCTTTTTGATTTTTTTTCTTTTTTTTTTCTTTTATTTCTTGAGCATCATTCCAGCAGACCAAAGATAAGTGTGTATAAGAATAAACCAGTACTGGATTATCTCATTTAAGAAAGACGCTATATAGTCAGCTGAAACAAGCTCAACATTAGTGAATACTCAGACTTCAGCAGACCAGTGACTTGTGTGTATGATCAACCATAACACCTGGACACCAAAAACTGTATAAATATTAAGAAATGGCGTTTTTGATACATCATAATATTATCTAAAATCATAATTTCCAAGTGACCAGATTGATGTGTATGGTTTAACCATGTGACTGCAGTTTGTTTAAATTGGATAAACTGTCTCAAATAAACAGTTTTATATAAACCAGTACTGGAATATTGAATCAAGACCAGTAGAAGCTGTTATAAATCCTTTTTAAACAGGAATCAGAACTTCTATTGACCAAAGAACTGTCTGTATGTCTAAAAACTACAGTGGCCCTCTTTGTGTGGCCACCCTTTCTGATCTTAAAAATGAATGGGTTGCCTCACAAGTCGGGAACAACTGAGTGATCATATTACCATCTGTTTGGTCTGTAATTGCAAAAAAACAAAAATAACAAAATAAATAAAAATGGAGTATATTATTACTATTTTCATTAAATGACTTATACAGGGTTTAACAAATTAACATTCAATAAGTTCCAATTTGAATCAATACAAATTCTGCTTGGAGAGTCAAGGAATGATTGGTTTATACAAAAAAGCAAAGGGTTGACAAGCCCTGACCAAGATTATTGATATGTATGTTTGTATCTCCTCATCAACACATCTTGAAAACTGCAGCTATTAAGAATTTAAAAATCATGCCTCATCAGGAGCAGTAAATAATGTTCTATTTCTGATTCATCATCAAAGACGGTTTACTTAAAAACAAAAGAAAACATCTAATGATAAAAATGCTTTCAGAAGAAAAGATAATTATGTAATATTAACTGGTCGTGTGTGTGTGTGTGTGTGTGTGTGTGTGTGCGTGTGTGTTGGCCAAAAATCTATTACAGACCTGTTGTGCGTGTTGAAGTATCCTAGTGTCTGCAAATGTTAGAATTTGAATAACTTGCCTCAAAAGAGACAAATTAAAATGTTCCAGGTGTGGAATATCAACAATAAAATATGGTCTACTGATTTACCAGCATACCTGAGATATGTATGGTTAACCATGTTGGGACTGTTTTTAGTTTTTATTACCTTGCCTCAAGAGAGAGACGGTTAAGTCTATTCCAAGTCTAGATTAAACAATCCAGGTCTGGAATATTAAATTAAACAACATAATATCTAGTGAGCTGAAACAGCTCATAAAAAGTTACTTCTGATTTTAGTATCGAGAACACTACCAACATGGTAAAGCCACAAAATTGCAAATTGCAATTTGTTCAAATTTTGAATAACATGCCTCAAAAGAGACAGTTAAAAATAATCCAGATCTAGAACAAAAGAAAGACGCTATATTGGTCAACAGAAATGGCTCAATTTTTTCTCTTTTACATTTTTTTTCCTATTTTTTTTTTTTTCTTTCTTTTTTTTTCTTTTTTTTTTTTTTTTTTTTTTTTGATTTTTTTTTTCTTTTTTTTCTTTTATTTCTTGAGCATCATTCCAGCAGACCAAAGATAAGTGTGTATAAGAATAAACCAGTACTGGATTATCTCATTTAAGAAAGACGCTATATAGTCAGCTGAAACAAGCTCAACATTAGTGAATACTCAGACTTCAGCAGACCAGTGACTTGTGTGTATGATCAACCATAACACCTGGACACCAAAAACTGTATAAATATTAAGAAATGGCGTTTTTGATACATCATAATATTATCTAAAATCATAATTTCCAAGTGACCAGATTGATGTGTATGGTTTAACCATGTGACTGCAGTTTGTTTAAATTGGATAAACTGTCTCAAATAAACAGTTTTATATAAACCAGTACTGGAATATTGAATCAAGACCAGTAGAAGCTGTTATAAATCCTTTTTAAACAGGAATCAGAACTTCTATTGACCAAAGAACTGTCTGTATGTCTAAAAACTACAGTGGCCCTCTTTGTGTGGCCACCCTTTCTGATCTTAAAAATGAATGGGTTGCCTCACAAGTCGGGAACAACTGAGTGATCATATTACCATCTGTTTGGTCTGTAATTGCAAAAAAACAAAAATAACAAAATAAATAAAAATGGAGTATATTATTACTATTTTCATTAAATGACTTATACAGGGTTTAACAAATTAACATTCAATAAGTTCCAATTTGAATCAATACAAATTCTGCTTGGAGAGTCAAGGAATGATTGGTTTATACAAAAAAGCAAAGGGTTGACAAGCCCTGACCAAGATTATTGATATGTATGTTTGTATCTCCTCATCAACACATCTTGAAAACTGCAGCTATTAAGAATTTAAAAATCATGCCTCATCAGGAGCAGTAAATAATGTTCTATTTCTGATTCATCATCAAAGACGGTTTACTTAAAAACAAAAGAAAACATCTAATGATAAAAATGCTTTCAGAAGAAAAGATAATTATGTAATATTAACTGGTCGTGTGTGTGTGTGTGTGTGTGTGTGTGTGTGTGTGTGTGTGTGCGTGTGTGTTGGCCAAAAATCTATTACAGACCTGTTGTGCGTGTTGAAGTATCCTAGTGTCTGCAAATGTTAGAATTTGAATAACTTGCCTCAAAAGAGACAAATTAAAATGTTCCAGGTGTGGAATATCAACAATAAAATATGGTCTACTGATTTACCAGCATACCTGAGATATGTATGGTTAACCATGTTGGGACTGTTTTTAGTTTTTATTACCTTGCCTCAAGAGAGAGACGGTTAAGTCTATTCCAAGTCTAGATTAAACAATCCAGGTCTGGAATATTAAATTAAACAACATAATATCTAGTGAGCTGAAACAGCTCATAAAAAGTTACTTCTGATTTTAGTATCGAGAACACTACCAACATGGTAAAGCCACAAAATTGCAAATTGCAATTTGTTCAAATTTTGAATAACATGCCTCAAAAGAGACAGTTAAAAATAATCCAGATCTAGAACAAAAGAAAGACGCTATATTGGTCAACAGAAATGGCTCAATTTTTTCTCTTTTACATTTTTTTTCCTATTTTTTTTTTTTCTTTCTTTTTTTTTCTTTTTTTTTTTTTTTTTTTTTTTTGATTTTTTTTTTCTTTTTTTTCTTTTATTTCTTGAGCATCATTCCAGCAGACCAAAGATAAGTGTGTATAAGAATAAACCAGTACTGGATTATCTCATTTAAGAAAGACGCTATATAGTCAGCTGAAACAAGCTCAACATTAGTGAATACTCAGACTTCAGCAGACCAGTGACTTGTGTGTATGATCAACCATAACACCTGGACACCAAAAACTGTATAAATATTAAGAAATGGCGTTTTTGATACATCATAATATTATCTAAAATCATAATTTCCAAGTGACCAGATTGATGTGTATGGTTTAACCATGTGACTGCAGTTTGTTTAAATTGGATAAACTGTCTCAAATAAACAGTTTTATATAAACCAGTACTGGAATATTGAATCAAGACCAGTAGAAGCTGTTATAAATCCTTTTTAAACAGGAATCAGAACTTCTATTGACCAAAGAACTGTCTGTATGTCTAAAAACTACAGTGGCCCTCTTTGTGTGGCCACCCTTTCTGATCTTAAAAATGAATGGGTTGCCTCACAAGTCGGGAACAACTGAGTGATCATATTACCATCTGTTTGGTCTGTAATTGCAAAAAAACAAAAATAACAAAATAAATAAAAATGGAGTATATTATTACTATTTTCATTAAATGACTTATACAGGGTTTAACAAATTAACATTCAATAAGTTCCAATTTGAATCAATACAAATTCTGCTTGGAGAGTCAAGGAATGATTGGTTTATACAAAAAAGCAAAGGGTTGACAAGCCCTGACCAAGATTATTGATATGTATGTTTGTATCTCCTCATCAACACATCTTGAAAACTGCAGCTATTAAGAATTTAAAAATCATGCCTCATCAGGAGCAGTAAATAATGTTCTATTTCTGATTCATCATCAAAGACGGTTTACTTAAAAACAAAAGAAAACATCTAATGATAAAAATGCTTTCAGAAGAAAAGATAATTATGTAATATTAACTGGTCGTGTGTGTGTGTGTGTGTGTGTGTGTGTGTGTGTGTGTGCGTGTGTGTTGGCCAAAAATCTATTACAGACCTGTTGTGCGTGTTGAAGTATCCTAGTGTCTGCAAATGTTAGAATTTGAATAACTTGCCTCAAAAGAGACAAATTAAAATGTTCCAGGTGTGGAATATCAACAATAAAATATGGTCTACTGATTTACCAGCATACCTGAGATATGTATGGTTAACCATGTTGGGACTGTTTTTAGTTTTTATTACCTTGCCTCAAGAGAGAGACGGTTAAGTCTATTCCAAGTCTAGATTAAACAATCCAGGTCTGGAATATTAAATTAAACAACATAATATCTAGTGAGCTGAAACAGCTCATAAAAAGTTACTTCTGATTTTAGTATCGAGAACACTACCAACATGGTAAAGCCACAAAATTGCAAATTGCAATTTGTTCAAATTTTGAATAACATGCCTCAAAAGAGACAGTTAAAAATAATCCAGATCTAGAACAAAAGAAAGACGCTATATTGGTCAACAGAAATGGCTCAATTTTTTCTCTTTTACATTTTTTTTTCCTATTTTTTTTTTTTCTTTCTTTTTTTTTCTTTTTTTTTTTTTTTTTTTTTTTGATTTTTTTTTTCTTTTTTTTCTTTTATTTCTTGAGCATCATTCCAGCAGACCAAAGATAAGTGTGTATAAGAATAAACCAGTACTGGATTATCTCATTTAAGAAAGACGCTATATAGTCAGCTGAAACAAGCTCAACATTAGTGAATACTCAGACTTCAGCAGACCAGTGACTTGTGTGTATGATCAACCATAACACCTGGACACCAAAAACTGTATAAATATTAAGAAATGGCGTTTTTGATACATCATAATATTATCTAAAATCATAATTTCCAAGTGACCAGATTGATGTGTATGGTTTAACCATGTGACTGCAGTTTGTTTAAATTGGATAAACTGTCTCAAATAAACAGTTTTATATAAACCAGTACTGGAATATTGAATCAAGACCAGTAGAAGCTGTTATAAATCCTTTTTAAACAGGAATCAGAACTTCTATTGACCAAAGAACTGTCTGTATGTCTAAAAACTACAGTGGCCCTCTTTGTGTGGCCACCCTTTCTGATCTTAAAAATGAATGGGTTGCCTCACAAGTCGAGAACAACTGAGTGATCATATTACCATCTGTTTGGTCTGTAATTGCAAAAAAACAAAAATAACAAAATAAATAAAAATGGAGTATATTATTACTATTTTCATTAAATGACTTATACAGGGTTTAACAAATTAACATTCAATAAGTTCCAATTTGAATCAATACAAATTCTGCTTGGAGAGTCAAGGAATGATTGGTTTATATAAAAAAGCAAAGGGTTGACAAGCCCTGACCAAGATCATTGATATGTATGTTTGTATCTCCTCATCAACACATCTTGAAAACTGCAGCTATTAAGAATTTAAAAATCATGCCTCATCAGGAGCAGTAAATAATGTTCTATTTCTGATTCATCATCAAAGACGGTTTACTTAAAAACAAAAGAAAACATCTAATGATAAAAATGCTTTCAGAAGAAAAGATAATTATGTAATATTAACTGGTCGTGTGCGTGTGTGTGTGTGTGTGTGTGTGTGCGTGTGTGTTGGCCAAAAATCTATTACAGACCTGTTGTGCGTGTTGAAGTATCCTAGTGTCTGCAAATGTTAGAATTTGAATAACTTGCCTCAAAAGAGACAAATTAAAATGTTCCAGGTGTGGAATATCAACAATAAAATATGGTCTACTGATTTACCAGCATACCTGAGATATGTATGGTTAACCATGTTGGGACTGTTTTTAGTTGTTATTACCTTGCCTCAAGAGAGAGACGGTTAAGTCTATTCCAAGTCTAGATTAAACAATCCAGGTCTGGAATATTAAATTAAACAACATAATATCTAGTGAGCTGAAAGTCTATTCCAACATGCCACGGAGGAATAAGAATTAAGAATATTCCAGATCTTAAATATAAGAAAGATGCTATATTGTTAACAGAAATGGTTCAATTTTTGTTAAGAATTTGATTACAATAACTGGTCTTAAAAAGAGACATAAAAATGCCCTAAGCCTGGAATTTTTTTGATGTAAGATGGTCTACTAATTTTTAACAGTTGTGCAAATAAATATTCATCAAAATAAGATAAGGGAATTGGAGGTTATGGAACCTGTCACATATTCAGTGTGTGTGTGTGTGTGTGTGTGTGTGTGTGTGTGTGTGTGTGAAAAGTTATCTCTAATGTTGCCATTCAGATCAAAATGAAGAGGGGGCAAATAACACGGGAACAACAAGAAGTTGCTTTATGATGTGCCAGAATATATTATACAAAGGAATAAAAAATACACTTCTTGATTTGGTTTGCCTTGGATGAACAAATTATGATTTTAAGTAGTTATTACAAGAGTCCAAGACTAGCATTTTAAAATAAAATGTTTTAAATTACATAGTACCAGTGTGATCAGTACTCCACCAATTGTTTGAACAAAAAATGTGTGTCTTGTTTTTCTACAAGTCAGATTATTAAACAGTGTTATTATTGTATATAATGTCATCTTTTCCTCCTCTAAAGCTATAGTGAATTCTCATTGTTCTATTTCTATTTTTGATGTTTCAACTTGATGCAGTAATTCATCCTTTTAACTGTCGGACCCCTAACACCACTGAAAAATGGGCACTGACATATGGTCTTTCAATTAGCATAGGTACTATGTTTATAAATGGAGATCAGGAATAGATTTTTATCATTTTGTTCAAAGAGAGTTAAATACTCTACAAATAATGACTAAATTGTTAAAGGGTGTAACAAGTGCATCTAGAGAAGAGGTAGGTTAGTACATTAGCACTGGACATTTTAGTGTATTAATCTAATAAATACGTGGGAAGGACTTCCATTGTATACCTTCCACTTATTGTTTATTTCTGACTAAAATAAACCTTAAAATTCACAGAATCAAGACATTTTTAGCATTTCCATGGAAACTTTTTTTTCAAATATTAATTAGGATTTAATGGCTAGGGGGTATTCAAGGAAGTCCAACCAGAGTGTGTAAGTGATGGGTATGTTTGTCATTATTTGATCATTGACAACATGGGAACCTGCTAAATATTCAATGACCCAGCATTATTTTTAAAAAATTTTATTGGTTTCTGAATTAATTTTTTTACCAGTAGTGTTGGAGGTCAAACCATTGCAAGGATATAATACTGTACCAAGCATGAAACACAGAAAATCCTGAAACAAGACACCAAGAATCAATTTCATAATTAGAGTAATACATACATGTTGAAGCCAAACTGTTTTTAAAAATGTTTAAATGTTAAACAGTAGCTAGACACACTCTACTATGAATATTATAAAAATGTTTACCGACCTTAATCTGGTATGCTTGTTCTGTCTATCTACAAATAAAACAGTTTAGATACTGTAAACAATGATTTTAGCATGTACTTATTTTAGCTCAATATTCTTGATTAATTCGCATGGATTTAAATTAGCGCAAAACAACTTTTGAGAAACAGACTATAAGTCAAACATGTATTTTAGCAGTGTTTTTTAAATTAGCACTATTGTCCTAGCACAAAAATCACTAAAATTAATACACCGCTAAAATTAGTACATTTACAGTACTAAATTTTTTTTTTAATTTAAAGTTGGGTATCCAACTAAATTATATTTAACAAGAGACATATCTTAAAACTGACCCAATAGTTGATGAAATGGGGTTTTTTAAACCTCAGTTACAATTATCTTGGATCAAAATTCCATCAAATCTTTATAATGGTCTAAACAGTCCTGTTCCCCTCCTGGCTTCAATAATAGAGAAATCTCTATTCAGATTATCTGGGAATGTGTAGCATCTAGAACTGTTTTGTCTAGATTTTGGAAATCCCACATCTTTTCCATTTGGTGACCTAAATTTACAGACCATTTCCATTCCATAAGTTATCTTGTTCCAGTGTAAAGTAAGTTTAACTTACAATAAAGAAACTATATATATATATATATATATATATATATATATATATATATATATATATATATATATATAGTTTTTTTAAGAGAAAGAATCCTATTTAAATGTATTTGAAATGTAATTTAAAATAATGTATTTCAAATATGGTGTTTTTGTTCTGTGAGTATGTATTGATTTCAATCTATTTTTCCATCCTTACATTTTATGGTGTTGAAAGTCTATCATTCACCAAAACAATTTGGCTACGTAACGTTATCATTTGAAAGGTAAAACAATCAAGGAGTTGATTTTGTGACAAATTATGTTTTTTAAATATTAATTTTTCTACAAGCATATAACAGCAGCAAAAACGGTGTTATCTATTCTTTGTTATTACAAAGGTGAAAACCTTTTGTTACATATGGATTGCACTATTCAAGGTGAAAAGCAGTAGCTTATACACCAAATTCACACCACTATAATATTATAATTATTTGTTACATAATTTCAAAAATAATTTCATGGTTAAATTATGGGAATATTGAAAAGAAAGCTTCATAAGAATGAAAGCATGAGAAAAATAAAATCAAGCAAAATAAAAAAAATATGAGGATGCTCTTTTAATTGATCAGAAGTACTCAACTGTGAAAATTAAAAAAAAAGTATTTTTGAAAAGCCATTGAATACCAATATGAAATTCTTTGAAATCAAAAAAAAAATCACTGGTATTGTAGAAAGCAAATAATAATAATAATAATAATAAAAATTAAAAAAATTGAAGAATAAATTAAACAAGAAGCCATTGTCATTCAGATCCTACACTCTACTCTCTATTTTCCACCAATAGTTTCAGTCATTACAACTTCTATTCAGTATCACGTTAAACTTAGTCTTTTGTTATCTTAACAATGACTGGAAAACTATAATGTTTTAAAATGATATTTCATATTTTAATCAAAATATCAACAATATCCATGAGTAGTAAAGATTTTTCATCAGTAACATATAGAACTTGATTGTTTTTCTTATGGTTTTTTTTTTTCAATTTTTGTTGTTGATGTTGTTGTATTCATAGAAAACAAAAGTGTATATAAGCTATTTAGGTATAAATGCATATGTTAAAATATATAACATCATTCTGAAAAACATGAAATAATCAAGAGAAAATTTGTTCATCATCATCATCATAATCATCAAGTTGTTGTTTGGAAAATTCCACATGTAATATGCTATTAATAAAAAAAATATATATATATATATGTGACAATGTAATAATTACTTTAATATATCACTAATTTTGCTCACTTAATGATATTCATTACAAGTATGTTCCACTGTATGAAAATCATCAAGAGCAAGTTTTCATCATTGTCATCAGCATCAGCATCATCAACATCATCATCATTAAGAAAATTCAACATCATCACTAGCATAAACTTAACATCAGCAGCATAGATCATCAACATTACCATCAGCAGCAGTAGCATTATAATCATCATCCCTTTTTTAAAATATTTGTATACTAGTAATAAATAATAAATGTATATTTTTTTCAGAAAAATAAAATCCAACACAAAAATACCCACCCAATATACAGAAATCCATCAAAGATAACAATAAATTAATAATAGCCACAAAAAAGAGTTTTCTCAAAATCAGTGTTTTCTTTTTAAAATTGACATATTTACCCTAAAAATACTGAACCACTTAAAAAACCATGTATATATGTTTAACTTCTTTTAATAATTGCATGATATCTAGAGTTTCTACAGAAAATCCTATAAATAAAACAAGTATGTTCCACTGTATGAAAATTACCAAGAACAAGTTTTCATCAGCAGCAGCATCATCAACATCATTAAAAAAAATTCAAGATCATCCCTAGCATAAATTCAACATCATCAGCAGCATAATTCAACATCATCAGCAGCATAATTCAACATAATCAGCAGCATAGACCATCATCATTACCATCAGCAGCAGTAGCATTATAATCATTATACTTTTTTAAAATATTTGTATGATAAATAATAAAAGTATATTTTTTTCAGAAAAATAAAATCCTACACCAAAATACCCACCCAATATAAAGAACTCCATCAAAGATAACAGTAAATTGATAATAGCCACAAAAAGGAATTTTCTCAAAAAAAAGAAGCAACATTTGAAAAAATAGTATATCAGGGAAAACAATTACTATATCCACTAAGTTCTTGTAACATTTAACTTTTGCAATTTATTTTATGTATTTTTATTGTTTATCTTAAGTTTTCAATAAAAAGGTCAGAAACAAAATGCAAGAATTTAACATTTCAGGGGGAACAACTCCTACAAGGAATAACATACAGTTAAGAAACTTGATACTCTATAAAAAATTGTCATATTGGACATATAAAAATTTGTTTTATATTATCTCCAATAGTTTTTGAATAAACAGTTAAAACAATAAAACTCACATTTTGGGACAATAACTCAAAATGCAATTGTCAATAATTTTAAAATTGAATGCATCATTAGATCTGACTATGCTGATCATTTTTAATTAAGCAATTATGGATTAAAACAGGTATTCAAAGGTAAAATTCTAGTTTATGACCCTGTTCTCATTTCGAAGGGTATTTTAAGTCGACATCAAATCTGAAGAACATCATGTAGTTACAGAACTTGCCAATTGGACATATCCTGTCATATTTATTGCTTTTTTAAATCTAAATCTAGTAGTTTTCAAATAAAAAATAAAAAGTATTATTTAGAAAAAACACTTTAGCATCTTACATCTGGTATATTATCATGCTTTTAATTTTTAAAACAAAATAAACATTACATGTCCTTAACAGCTAATGTCAGGTGGGCTTTTGACCTTGACCTACATTGAAGGACACTGTTTGAATAAAAAGGACTGATATGTGTTGTCCGGTTATTGCTGAAGCACATATGTCTGCATCATGAAGTGTAAATGACCCTTATTACTGAGTTATTCTGGGTATTTTAGGTAATGACTAAAAAAAATGCTGATTTACGCAATAATTAAAAACTTCACGAAATTCACGTTTCTGATTGGGAAATTCACGTTTCTGATTGGCAAACATAATTATCTTTCAAAGTTTTCATTGAAAAATGTACATGTACATGAAAGAAAAGAAAAAAACATTAATTGCAAACTTATCACATAATATCATATATTTAATAAGTATTGCAAACTAGTCATAAAATCCATTTCACTAGGTTTGACCAAAATTTTACTTTTTCTAAAAAAAATTTGTGCGCCTTGTTTTCTGTATTTATTCAAAATTTCCTGAAGAAACAGTAAAATGTGTCGGTTAGAGCATTTTCTAAAAATTTAGTTTTTCTCTCACAATACGCGTTTTTACCTATTTAACTCTACAAATCATAATTAAACTGCACTGTTGCGTTTAAGATCGTTGGTGACCTTAAGAAAATGTATTTTAGAAGGCAATTCACAAATCCCCTCGTCTATGAATGGTTCAATTTTCAATAAATAAATAAATAAATAAATAAATAAATAGTTTAACAAAGCCTAACTCCCCATGTACTAAAAATATCAATTAAAAACCAAAATTTCAATTTTTTTTTAAAAAATGATTACAACTTTATGAAAATGATTTGTGTTTCATGTTCATCCCTATGTACGGTTTTTTTAGTTGCAAATATCTTAAGTATTGTTATCCTCAGTTTAGTTTTGTACACTTCGGTAACACTTCCTTTTGTATCCCCATCCATGAAATTCTACATAGAATTTTTGAAAAATTATTTTTCACAGAAATGTTCAAAATGGCATGATTTTATTATTTTTAGACCATTTTGCTTAAAGATTAAAATTTTAGTGGAGGGTACAAAAGGAGGTCTTTCATACACATGTATTATATTGAACCGAATTGTACTTGATTATTTTAATTAGATTTATAATTGTTTCAACAGTTGGTATAAATAGCTCTGAAGACCTTATGCTACTTTGTAATGCACTGACTAATATGTTGTATCTAACCCTTACAAATGACAGAGTTCTATAGCTTTTAGATTTTAAAAATCTCGATTCAAAAATGGCGCCAAAAAGCTAGAAAATTTAATTTCAGAGGAAACCGATTTTTTAACCATAAATTTGTTATTAGAGAATAATAATTTCAAAGAAAATTTTCGAAATAAATTCAATTGGATAATTTGGCGCAATATTTTTTTCAAAAGGAGCCAAATAGAATATATCAAATTCCAGGGCAAAGAAAATGCAAATATTTTAAAATCAGTTTTAAAAATGATTTGAAATATGCAAGTTTAGTTCATTAACCAAAAAACTTTCTTAATTTAAATTAAATTAATTTATATAAAAATAATCTTGACTAGGTGAAAACAAATCTGCAGAAAAAACAAACAAAACAAAAATCACGTGCATCTCACTTACCTTTCGCTTCTGTTGTGATCACTGTCGGTCAAAAATTAACATAAGTACTTTTAACTTAATTTTGATTGGTCCTGTTTTCCCGCTCTACTGACTGACATTGCCATTGGCATTTTTTTCGACAATGTAATTGTTCAAAAGGGGAGAAAAAATATTACAAGTTAAATTTAATTAAAGGAGAATTAATCTTTGGTCATAAAAGTAATCTAGTACCTGGAAAAACTTCAAGGAAATAACGCAACACGGACTATTTTGTGATTCTTCGCATAAAATTTTTAAAATTAAGCTGAATTAAAAACCTGTAACCCCTTTCTGAATATGGGTTGTGCCCGGCTGGTTATATGCGCATGTGTATTTTTATCAACGTTCTAATGAACCTTATTTTTATATCAAGATTTGGTAACGGACTCAATTGACACGAATTAAAGTTACTATTGTCATTCACTGTGCACTATGCTGCGTAACTTTAGGATGATGCGACACGAATTTTTGTCGTGAATTTTTCTCAAACAGAATTTGATTTGTTTTAATGTCATGAACTTTACATAAGACAATAAGTTTATTTATTCCCCAAAAAGTTTGTGTATGCATTAAATGTGCAAATGTCTATTTTGGTCTACTGACTTTTTGTTGATATAGTCAAGTTATAACAATTTGAACATTTTTTACGAAAAAAAATAATTAAATGCAAAATTGCCTAAGCTTTTTTTCGACTTAATTTCAAGAAATGAACAAACTATAGGCTTAAGACCCTAGAGAAGGCAAATATCACATCAGATTATTGTTCTCATCGTCGGTTTCGGAGAACATTTTAAAAAAAAAAATTGCACCCCTAGGTCATTGTCCTATTTTGGTAGCTATGGCAACGCCAAGAACAAACCTGAATTGAACCAGCCCATCATGCTCCTGACCAAGTATCACTGAAATTTGTCAGGCAGTTTTGGAAGATTCGAAAATAGGTGTTAACGACGCATGCACGCACATACACACACTGCAGCGCTATGCCATAAACTCACATGACAAATGTTCAGATGAGCTAAAAAAAAAAAAATTTTAATTATTTTTGAAAAGTCCTTGATACTAGTACTATGGATTTTTGTCGATATTTTAAGTCCTCCAAGGCAAAACAGAATTTTCTGTGAAATTTGAAAAAATAGTTTAAATAAAGTTTATTGATCATTGGGCAAATGATTAGTCTGGTACATGGGGTTTATTTTTTAGATAAAATACTTAAGCTTTAAAGAGAATTTGACACACTACGACTGAGACAATCTTTTTTTTTTCAAAAATGCGTTGTTTAGGCGTGATGCTTCATATTAATATATGATGAGAAACGCCCAGGTTTTGTATCTTTTAATTATTTTCGGACATCATCTTTTCATTGACCTTAGTTCATAATATAACAACGTTCACGTTAATTCCCATAGAAAATTATTAAGTGACTATGCAATATTCATGACAAGCTTTGTTTTGATTCGTGGGTGGTCTTAGAATATGAATCTCACGCTAGGTTAACGCATTTTATAAGGTGAATAAATAGTAGAAAGCTTCAGCTTTGAAATGTCCAATTTTTCTATTTTCTATATATTGGTTTAAGCCGATTTAAAATTCGCAATTCCAAATACTTGTAAAAAATTTTTCTCTCAATCATTAAGTAACATATCTGGTGGTATTTGAATTTTAAAAAATAGTATATATGTTACTATTTTTTTTAAATTCAATATCTTGTTCTTCTTCTAAAGTTTCACGAAATAGATAACCTCTAGTCGCACATTACATGGCAGTCATGTGCTTCTTTGGAATTATAATGAATCCAGAAAATGCCGCATCTAACGAGGAGAATATCTTCAGCTTTTTGCAATTACAACAATATAATATAGCCTTTAAATTTAATTTTCATTTATATCTTACCTTCAACAGTTATTCGATGGTCCAGCTGTAGGGTGACTCAGAATTTCCTCTGCCCCTTACACACAGCCGCTGGGCATAAAGCGTGTCCGGATAAGAGGATATTCGGACTATTCTGATTCTGTAAATGAAAGTACTGAAAGTGCTGAGAGCCGGGCTGTAAGACATAATCTGCAATATGTTATAGTCATACCAAATTGAATGTACGGAATAGATATAGCAAAGACCATTGGATAAAGATTTTATTGCAAGTGCTGAACAAGAACCGTATTTTAATTTCTGTAAGTGCCAACAAAGGGTTTATACACGTATTTTGAATTTAGTATTGTTTCAATGTGTCTTCTAGAAAGATTAATTCTGTTATCTTTTAAACAAAACTATACAGAAAAAATCACTACAGATAAATACTTATATGTCGTTGTGGAGTGGGTAAATACTCATTAGAAAAATGATGTATCACAAGAAAAAGCATGCATTTTTTCTTTGGCATAGCTTTATGGTCTCGACAAAAGTTGAGTTGAGTTGAGTAATGGTGGTTAACGTCCCAGTCAAGAATATTTCACTAATATCAAGACGTCGCCAGCTATAGGCGAAAGTGCAGAAATTTTGCCTGTGTGTTGCGCTGATGGCATTATACAGCAGGGTTCTTTATCGTGCCATGCCTGCCATGACACGGGACCTCGTTTATTTTAAGTTCCTATCCAAAAGGACCGCGACTTTCATTTCGTAATGCCGAGTGCTTGGCGAAAGAACAGTCACTACCAACTTTCAAGTCTTGGGTCAGACCCGGCTGGGGTTCGAACTTATGACCTTCCACTTACGGAGCGAGCACTCTACCAACTGAGCTACCGTAGTGGCTCGACAAAAGTGAAAAATCTTTACTAGCTCGTAAGACACCATTACTCTACTCCTCTTCTAGAACACATTTACATAATATATGTGTCAATTCGAAGTCTGAGAATTTTATAATCAACATTCTCTATATTTTTGTTGTAATTTCAATAGGTCTTTTTTCAAATTATAAACCGATCTTGATTCATGCCGTATTTAAGACAAGGAAAATGTTTTAAACCAATTTTTAAGAAAAATTATAATTTATGCTGTTTCGAAAAATTTTAGTTAAGGTTTATAATGCATGAGTTATGCATTTTTCCAATTACTTAAGTATTTTATTTAGCATTCTAAAGACGTTGAACTTCTAACTGTAAAAGGATGCGGAAGAATCAATGCCTTGTTTTTATAAAAAAAAATTGCTACAATTGCTGCCTTTGACAAAGTTGCATTACTACAAGGTATACGTAGAAAACATTCAGTACATTAAGTTTAAACCCTCAGACTACCCTCCCGGATCCATCTATGTCCGCTTTAATACGGCTGTGTTCAGGAATTAAGACCTTTAAAGTTAATCATTCTTTACAAGACCGCTGAAACTTCGATGCTATGGGACTTTTTTTACTGGTGTTTTACACTTCATAGATTCCATTTTGACTTATAAAACCGAAGATGGTAAAAGTTAAGGTCGATATGTTATGGTACTTCTCCCAAGCTCCTTTAAAGAACCCTTTCTTCTTTTGCATATAGGGCATGTATCGCTAAACTTTGTGTTTGAATTTCGACAGCCATGATGAAAAAGGTTAAATCAGCATCAATCAAGTATTTTCACACCAAATTATCATGCCTTTTTCAGCCGATATTGAGAGAGGGGGGTGAAAGATATGATAATATCAGGCTATATTATCCAGAAATACAATGTAAAAATTAAGTTAAGAATTTTTTCGGAAAATCGTTTAAATTAATGTAAAATAGATTTGAATAGGTCCATAAAGAAATCGTTCGCAGCTACATAAACTTTTTTGCCAAATGACATATCACCGCGCTGTACATAGTGTAAATCTGGTGATCCTCAAAAACAAGTGAGGTTTTATTCGGCTAATGGTTAATGAGGTGAAGTAGTGAATTTCAAAGAATCTGCTTGAAATTTCATCTCATTTGCATATTCCGTAAACATTGGGCCGACAAACAATATCTTGAAAAACATGTTACATTTCGTCAAATTGCTAATCATCCAATTATATAACACAAAAAGTAACAATTGTCGGCTTAAAAATTTTATTGTCTAATTCAAAGCAATGTATTAAGAGTATATATAAGGAAAAATTTCATATAGCAAACCTAATAGAGAGCTTTAGTAACATTAAGTTAAGGTAGCAGTTTGCTTGTCCTGTAAAATCCTAGTACTTACCATTCGCTGTACAAGCTTCTGCCCTCGTGAAAGTCAACACAAAAATTAGATTTATCTGTGAAAAGGATAGGATTATACTGACGCAGTTGCTTTGTTGATTACCGGTATTTGCCAATAATCGTCTTGCTAGACAAAGGTGGTGTTAGAACAAGACGAACAGCTGGACTGTAAGCACATGGAAGAACACATGCAAACAACTGTAATTTTTAAGCAAAAGGTTCTAGTGGAATAAGTGATCCTTAACTTTTTTGTCCAGTATATATATATATATATATATATATATATATATATATATATATATATATATATATATATATATATGTATGTATGTATGTATAGTTATTTTTGAAGGTAACAAACTCTTTAGGTATATACATGTATACACACACTTGATTAGAAATGTAGATTCAGTATGCTGAAATGCTAAATACAATCTCAACATTGCAGATACCAACAAAACAAAACACAAGTATAACAATGATGATTGCACCATTCATTTATTATTGTATTAATTATGTATCTGACATTAATATATTAAACAAAGTATTATACATAAATTACAATAAGATACATAACAAAGTTATGTTTTTTGTAAAGATTTCTGATTATACACGTAAATATACAGAACTATTATCAGTAAGAAATTTAAACTATTAAGAAAAATCTGTGAATGAAATTAGTTCAAATTCACCTTAAAACCAATGGTATGGTCTACATGGAATGACTAAAGAGGTAAAAGTTAAAAAAAAATTTGCTGAACACATTAAAAAAAACAACAACACATTTCCTACAAGTTGTGCGCTATTAAAAAATATGCACCAAACAATTTTGGGGTAACAATACACACAAACATCTTGATACAAAAAAGCATAACTCATGACCATTAAACTCTTTTCATTAATGCCCATTGTTACTGTGCCACTCCACTGATCACCACAATTTTGTTTTATATTCAAAAGTTTGTTACAGTATTTAATATTTACTTTTCAAAACTACCTTCAGTAATCCTTCTTAATATTTAAGATATTTTTATAATTTCTTTTCAAGTGTCTGGGTTTAGAGGAAAATTACAATGCAACCAATCTGTGGAGACAGATTCAGGTTTTTAGCAGCTAGCCATGGTGAATTCACATATTATGGTAACTTAAAAATAAATTATCTTCATCTGTCAAAATAATAATAATAATGATTTTTTTTTTTTTTTGTTACAGTGATTATTTTTGACAAAGATACTTTGTTTTAAAATAAAGAATAAACCACATAAAAATGCTCAAATATGAAAATTTCAAATTCTTAATTTTCTTAATAAAGCCATGGATTACGTATTTAAAATGATAATACTTTAAAATAAATGATGGGATATTGTGTCTATAAATAATGAATTTTATGGTGGGTTCAGTTGAAGTTATAAAACTGACAATGATTTTTGAGGAAAATGAAGTTTACCACTTTGTCACTATTAAATAAAGGCCTACATCAACAAGTAGTCTACAGCATGTCCTAACAGGTCATAGCAACTCTTATTGTTTAGGGTAGAAATCAAGTCAGGCAGATCCTGATGTGAGAAAGTCAGTTTGCTTGCAGAAGGTTGGTGGTTTTCACCAGGTACTCCAGTTTCCTCAACTATCCCAGGACAGATCATCTCCATGTGAATAAAGAATCTTGAGGGCATAAAACATCATTACTCAACTCAACTCTACTATAAATAAAGCAATTCTTTTATTTTCTTTTTTGTATCTTGTCTACATTTTTAGGCATTTGTCTTTAAGAACTGTGTATTTTATCCTCTTGATGTACCACACTGTGGACACCACTAATATACATACTGTAACAAAATAATATTGCAAAACCACTCAATCATAAAAAAATCTAACATACAGTTTACCAGTACAAACAGCAAAAAAAAAATCATTTTTATCACAGTCTTATTTCATCTGAAACAGAACAATGACTGACTAAAGTGTTTATAATTATGTTATAGCTGATCTGTGTTGCTACAGACCATTTACACATGTAAATTAGGCAGTGTGCTATAATGTATTACAATAACAATGGTAAGAGGTAATAAATTTACAAATGAACTCCAATATACAATTGTTAACATAGCCCCTAGTTTCTCAATCATTCACCCAATTGAGTGTACACTCAACTCAAATTAGAGAATATTTCAATGCCTGTTTATAAGACATTACAGTTAAAATTAAATATCTAATGTTATATTCAAATTGTTTAGTTTATTTTTGTTCAACAAAACAAAACATTGCCTCATAAAACTTAAAATTTTTCAATTATTGATGAGAGGAAATTTGGAATATCTGAGTTGAGTGTACACTCAATTGAGTGAATAATTGTGAAACTGCAGCCTTACATATTTCATAAACATTTTAAGTAATTCAAACTATTTTTTCCTCCTTCAAACATGTGACAGAGTATGGTCCATCTTCTAAAGGTAATACAAAATTACAAATGGAAAAGAAAATTTTTCTTAACCTACCCATTAATCCAAGTTTTAGATGTCACTGGCACCTGTTCTTTTGAATATTTAAATGCTGTAAAACATCTGTCAAACATCTAATAATTTAATGGCAAATAAAAAAAACAACAAACAAACAAACTTTGGGTGGAATTATTCTGAACTTCGATGTGGATGACACACACAAAATAACAAACAAGAGTTGTTTCGTACTGTCTGAATATTTCCTCTAAGTAAATGTCATTAAAATTGTCCCTCAAATTCACAGAAATATAAAAATCAATTTTGGTATTCAAACTGGTATTCAAAAGCAAAAAAATTATCAAAGGATAGTAGATGGTACCGGCTACAACAATAGAGTGTACTGATAAATAACAAAATAAGAATCTACTGGGTTATTGCAAAAGAAATTTTCAAAAGGACTTACAACAATATACATATATTAAGGTAAAAGGAAAAGAAACAAATACATGTAGTTAACATGCAAAGAGGTAACTATCAAATTTGCTACTGATTATAATATTCAAACATCAATTTAAAAAAAATCATCTTAAAAATCTTGAAATTAAATGCATGATTTCTAGCTTTCAAATCTTAGACAAGAAAACAATATGAGATCATACATGTATGTTGAAGGAGGTCATTAAATTTAAATTCCGAAAATTATGTTAGAATACACATGTACTATACAAACTTCCATGAGGTTCATGGTCAACCTGCTTTTTAAAACTAATTTTCAACAGGCTCCTTTTGGTTTCTGAGTAACAGATTAACCTGCATAATTGATTATACTATGAAATTTTGTTGCATCAAGTTTTTTTGATTCCTTTCTATATAATTATCTACAATTATCAATTCAAAAATACAAGACTGACAGTCTGACTCCATAAACAGGTGTTCGACTGACAGACCTCATAAACAGGTGGTCTAAGTTTTATATGATCTGTATACAAAATGAGTACTAATAATAAACAAAGTACGTAATAAATTTCTTCATTATTTCTTCACCTGTAACCACAGCAACGACTTCCTGAATCGTAAAGACCACTTTCTGAATCACACTACAATAGGTGAATGGTACAATACACACAAACAGTATACCAGTACTGTGCATATATGACACCACTGATTAGTGAACACTGAAAAATGATTGTTCCTGAGCACCACGTGGGGAATAATGCCACAGAATTGGAGCAACTTAACTAGCTGCTTCAACATCATTTTCATAAATCTTTTGACTATCTTGCGCACTCGGTTAATTAACAATAATTTAAACATAAAGTGTTATGTACATCTATTTATAACATCATTTATTGACAGATTTCGCCAGTCCTGTGCTAAATCATCAAAATGATTGTCAAAGTCTGTAATATGTCGATAATCTCCCGACGTTAACAATGACCTGGCAGCTTCTAATGTTTCTTCAGTAACAGTGTGTCTACAACAAAACAACAAAAATTAGTTCAAGTTTAATTCTTTTATTAGTTCTTTTTCTAATACCATTGGTTATGCTAAAAATAATAATGGCAACATTTTAGCTAAATATTAATGATTACAAAAAGAATTTCCATTTCAAAAAAAAACAAAAAAAAACCCACCAATAGCTTATAGAGCTCCCCTATAACTAGGTCAAATATAAGAACAAGAGGTCCATGGGCTTTAACACTCATCTGAAGATATGTCCAATACTATTTGCAAAGTGCAATATACAATATATTAAGTACAGAAACTTTAAAAGTTTTCCAAAGAACTTTCAAAAAACTTAATCAGAAATATATCCACTCACATTTTATTTATAAGTAGCTTATATAATATGCATGAAGTAACTGTAGTGCATTGAATAATTTCCAAATCATTAATAAATTTCAGTACACTTATGCAGCAGCTATGTCCTTGACCTTTGAATATATATGACCTCGAACCATATATGATTGTCATATCAATACCTACAATATTCTAATATACATGCCTATGCATGAAATTAATAGCTTTCAAGACAATTAATAATTTTAGTATTCCTATGTTGATATGACCTTGACCTTTGAACATATAACCATGAACCATATATCAAAATGATCGTCATGTCAATACCTACAATATTCTAATATACATGATCTATACAATTTCAATCATCATACCTTTTATCTAATTCTTTCCATGATGTATCTTTAAAAGTGTAAATTCTATAGACTTCTGATACTGACAATGCTGACACTTTCTGGTTATCAACCTGCGGTAATGGTAAAAATGTTAAACTTTGTTTGTGAAAACATTGTAGTCATAATTCATTCAGAACTCAACAAAGATGCAAGTAGGTATAATTTGTAATAAGCAAGATAATAATTAAATACTTAGGTCATGTAAATTTTTTAGGTAATGAAATCAGGTAACTACGGTAGTATTTGTGAGTTGAGTTGCGTAATGGTGTTTAATGTCCCAGTCAAGAATATTTCACTTATATCAAGAGCCAGCCATAGGCGAAAGTGCAGAAATTTTGCCTGTGCGTTGCGCTGATGGCATTATACACCAGGGTTCTTTATAGTGCCATGCCTGCCATGACACAGGACCTTGTTTATTTTAAGTTCCCATCCAAAAGAACCATTTTGCAATGCCAAGTGCTTGATGAAAAAAAAGAGTCACTACCCACTTTTAAGTCTTGGGTCAGACCCGGCCGGGGTTTGAACACACGACCTTCCACTTACGGAGCAAGGGTAGCATTTGTGGATATGCACTATATTTCATATAATATAAAAAATAAGTTTATGTACTTGATAGTATCTAGTAGAGCAGAGGCCAATCTGGCACCTTATGGAATTTTTGGGTGCCACTGGAAAATTTAAAAGTGTTAATAAATCAACAAATCTATTGGGATTTCATCTTCTTCTTTTTTGTCTTTGCTTTCTTTCTTTCTTTCTTTTTTTTTTTTTATTATATACAGTCAAACTTCGGTTATTCGAACTTCTATTATTTGAATACCTTAGGTTATTCGAAGTTCTCCGTAGGTCCCGACCGCCTTGCACTATAACTTCTATTAAAAAACTTCCCCGATTCGAACTTCGTAATTCGAATACCTGCGATTATTCAAACCTAATTTGAGTCCTAAGTTAGACTTTTCAGTAGAAATATACCCCCAAAAATTCGAAGTTTACATTTTATTCATTTCTAAAACGAAACAACTCTCACCTGTTCAATTTAATACAAACAATATGGTTTCACCTTTACCCGTTTATGTTACCCAAACGTAACTGATGGTCATTTTGTAGACATGCGTACGCCATGTATTGTCCATTGTAAGCCATGTTGATCATCAGTCGCAAAAATTAATCGTAATTATTCAATCAAACAGTAATTATAATCCCAGGTAACAGGAAATGAGCTGCACGTGTGTAGCGATACTCAAGTAAACGATAAAAAGAATTCCGTTGACCACGGTTACCATCAAAAAAAAATTTTTTTTTAAACGCCATCTGAATATTAATTTGATATTTTATATAGCCTAGTCGGGGAATTAAAATAATCATTATTTTGTAATAAAGTTGACAGAGACAGTTTTCCGCCTTACTCACATGTCAATTCTAGAAATTTTATAGACCTGTTCCGTTTCGTTTCGTTTCATTAAAAATTCTGTAAAATCTTAAAAACGTGTATTGCGTGCATAAAAAGAAGGTGTACTTTCTCTGGATGGCTGTTCTTACTGTGTTGTATGTATTACCACGCGTGTTTGATTTTGTACCAGATGGTATTAATTTTTTATTTTTATAGAAATAAAATTAATATTTCTGTTTTTATTAAATTAATCATGATTGGTCATGACATTATTTATTATAGACTGACACCGACAAAACACTTTCAATGTGCAATAGAATACTGTTGTATCTTAAGATAACGTACGGTGGATCGAGGTTTGAAGTTTCAAATTAACTTATTCGATTATTCGAACCCCCCGATTATTCGAACCTAAAATGAAGACCCTTAAACTTCGAATAATCGAAGTTTGACTGTATTTAATGATCTAATAATAACAGTGAAAACTTTTAGCAATGAAAACTCTTAAATTCAATGACTTTGAACATGCTTGGAAATTTGTTTCTTATCTGTAACATCGACATAGATGTACAATGGGATAATCATCCAACTTTTCAAATAAACATTGGCTGCTTACTCACTATTCTTCTCAGGAAACTACCCAAAGGATTTATTAATTGGTAAAATATCAACAGAAATTTAAGAAAAAATTTTTTTTTTAAAAATTGAAGAAAAAAAAATTGGAACCCCCTAACAAGCAGTCACCAGATTTAGTGTAGTGACTTGGTGTAAAAATTGGTCACCAATGGACAAAATAAGTAACCATGGCAGGGCTTCGATTATTCACTCGTCCACTCGTCCTGACAAGTGAAATTTGTACTTGGACGAGTGATATTGTTACTACCACTAGTCACAGCGCCGAGTTAAATTAATCAGACATATACATCACGGGGCTTGTTGCAATTAATAAACAACAGATTATGTTGTTTTTGTCGGGAAAATATTGTATAAGGAGGTCAGTTGTAACGAGGCCCTTTCTAGACATCGGCTGTTCTGTTACAAGCGTCAATGAATAAAATCATTTAAATGTTTGCATCACATGTGCAAACCTTTTGTTTCGCATTCGGAGTTTACTTAGTGTAACGTAAAATCAAACTGATGTTCTGAGTGTTTATATAATTGTCGGTCCGTTAAGTATGTCAAATAAAAGTAAACAAACTGTTTTGTATGACTTTCTAAAGACAAACAAGGATGAAGCAGCTGATAAAGAAGTTTTCGAAGACACTGATTAGACTACGCTGATCCTGGCAACAAACCAGTTGCAGGTGGAAGCATTTCTAAACCTACCACTTCAAAACGAAAGTTACTGTTTACTGAAAGTGGAAAATCCGAAGTTCGTGAAAAGCTTCAGAAGCTATAGTCAGAAAACATATTATTGGTACAAGCTCTGGCAGTAGTTAAGAGAAGAAATTCTCGTGTTTCATGTAGTAGATTGTGCCGAGTTAAATTTCCAAGTGACAAGTGGTTTTCTTCGTTAACTAGGCACTGTGCCGAGTGGCATTTAAAATTCTATCTAAGGCCTGCATGGTGACTAATCTAGTTACAATGCATGAAAGTTTTGTATAATCTTGTTTACAGATTAATTTTGTTTGATAAAAAGTTTAAATGTTTACACTGTATTTTACACCTACCATAATACAGCCTCACTTGATCAATGTATCCAAATTCAAGTTTTAAATATTTTTGATAAGTTTTTTGGCTAAAAATAAGCACATGCCTCGTGAAATTTGAGACACTTTATTTAAATTACTTACCATAAATATACAAGCTTCTGGAAAATTATCATGTATCTTTTTTCCTATAATTTTTGCTATATTATTCAGACTGAAAAAAAAAAAAATTTTAGTCATATTTTTAGATTAAAAATTTTGACATTTTAAAGATAAATTTAAAAAAAAAAAAAAAAAAAAAAAAAAAAAAAAAAGAGGATGAATGATGAAGATCAAAATCACCAGAATTTTTTTTAATTTTCTAGAAATTAAATTAAAATTGGTGCTTTTTTTCTTCAGAATTAAGGCTAGCTAGTTTCAATGCATTTTTCTATCAATACAATTGTAACAAATTAAGAAATTTTTTTATTTTTGTATCAGTTAAGCCATCAGTATACAATATGTAACATTTTAATGCAAATGCCATGTATTACTCTTGTTATTACACATGTACACTAATGGTTAGACTAATGATTATAAATATGCACTTAATGATAGATTTCACATAATTTTTGTTAACTCATAAGTGCCTGCATTCAGAGTAAAAGATAAGTGTCAGCAACTCTCATTTAGAACCATAAATTGATGAGAAATGTCCCATGCATTTTAAAATCAAAGTCTTGAAAGACCAATAAATAAAATGTTTGATATAAATGACATTATCGTATAGTTTAATGTTGATTACCAGTACATAAAATACTTGAATTTAACGACAACATTTGACAGCTTCTAATCACAATGATGCTCTTGCAACGAGAAATCAAAAATCAGTGCTTATCATATTTCTAGTTCTACAGTTCATCATAACTTTAAACAAGAGGCCCAGCTAAAAAGCAAAAATAAATTCTGAAATAAATAAATCTATTATTGATATCTAATGTTTAATTTTCATAATCACTGATTATAGTTTATAGAGCACGGCTAGCTTTAGACTTTTAAGTACAAGGTACTTACTCAACATTTAGGAGATGTTCATTAGCTTGGTAATATCCTGCAATTATATAGCCCATACTTTTACAGTATGCTTCAATCTGAAACAAGGAAGGAAAAAGACAAAATGAATATGTAACAAAAAACAAAAGGGAACAAGAGTCACATAAACTCCATGAAAACCAGGTTTTCGTATTTCGGAGAAGGGGGTGTCAGAGAGAAATGGTACTTAGTTAACATAATTATGTGTGATCATGTGTCTCACAGGGACCTGGTTGATAGTAAAGGGATACCCGTAATGGGTTAAGATATATATATTTAACAATTGAACTGTTTTAAAATGGTATTCATTGTCAGTATGAAGGCAACAACTTTGCAAGCAAACGGAATAACGCGCGTTAGCGCGTTATGACAAGTTTGCTTGCAAAGTTGTTGCCTTCATACTGACAATGAATACCATTTTAAAACAGTTCAATTGTTATATTTTCGACAAATATTTTTAAAAAAAAATCTTCATTTATTTTAAGAAAAAAAAATCCCATGTATAACACATGCACATCGGGGGAGTCCAGTAGACGCAACAGCTGAATTTAAGACTGAGAACGACACATTATTAATCCGCAATATTTTTGATTTGGGGTAACAACGGGGAGTTTTGGTTTGAAAAATTATAGTGTTATCAGGTATTTTGACGGTATTTTCTCGAGTTTTCATTAACATAATGAATTTTTTTTGAATATTGGATATAAATAATATATATAAAAATTGAATATCAACGATAAATGTATTGTTATTTGTGGACTATATTTCAGTCGAAAATCAGGTGCACCTGTGTGGCCCCATTTCAATTTGCAAAGAAGTTTGGAGTAAAAGATTGCTGGCTAAATGTTGGAAGTGAAATTTGTGAATCTGAAACGGGAAGGGGGAACTGTAGCTGAGGGATAATTTTCAATGGCCAAGCATGCGGGTTTCGAATCTGTGATATGTGAGTAGACAGGGATTTACCGAGAGATTTCTTCTGGAATGTCAACATTGTTAGGCTGAGATTCACTCTATCATAATGTGCCGAGCTTCATACTCGGTATCATTCAAATGTAGACAGCAAAGCAGTGAGAAGTATACTTATCCTTTACGCCTGGTGTGGTGCAAATATCTCTCAAAGTTTAGAAAATTATCGTTTTAAGGTTAGCAAGGAGTTGTGTAGTACTTTAACCATGTATTGTACTTTTGAGGAGTTCCTATTGTATCCCTTGTAAATTGATTAAAAGCATGTAGATGATTTTTCCATTTTTCCGATCAACAAACACAGCATGTGAAACGGACAATTTTCACTGGATTTGGCATACATGTGTGAATCTAATTCCAGTTGAAATTTACATCACTTGAAATTTACATCCCGCGAGACACAAAATTGATTGACAAGTTGTACCATTACACATTGTCTCAAAATAATAGGGTATATAGCAGCTTTGTCAAGCTAGGAAAAGTTTTTTAAAGATCTGATTATTCAAAAAATTTTTGTGGTTTGATGGTTTTGACTGATCTGTTGTTGTCTGTTCTTTCAACAGGCCATCAAAAACACCACTCTCGCTCTCAATGTCAATTTTACGGTGAATATCAGCCAGGTGCCAATAAATGTTATCAAAATATTATTTTATTAATTTCTTTGATTTAACTTTGTAATATCTAGTAAATGTATTTTTCAGTCTCGTCTCGAATGTAAACAAATGTGACGTGACAGTCATGTTTGTTTACCTACGATAATGTAGTTCCGGATTGTGTATTGAATTTTATTTGTATTCATACACGGAGTGACAAAAATTTTTGGCATTCATTGTCGGTAATAATTACAACGGCTCTCAAGCTTGCAGCTATGGGAATTTCACAAGGCACATGAAAATATATATATATAAAAGCATTATACATTAGAACATGTTAAAAGATTGCAATTATGACAAATTATTTAGAAATCTGAATGTTGTGTTTTCATTTCAATATAATTTCATTTAAGAAAATATCCATAGTGGCATCATCATTGCTAGAAAATATGAAAACTGAAAACCCCATGTCATTATCTTTACATATGGCCAAGATATAGCTAGAGGTTGCTTATTCTGTGAAATGACCAAGCAACTGTGACCTTGACCTTTGATGTATTTATTCCAAAAGCAATCCCAACCAAGATCTTATCACAATACATGTATGTGCCAAGTTTCTTTCAAAAATGTCATTTACTTTTCAAGTTATCATCCGGAAACCATTTTTTGACGCCCGCCCGACGACATTCGGTAATCTAAGAACCAGGTTTCTATGAAAACCTGGTTAAAAATGTAACAGACAAAAAAGAGGCTCAATATTAACTGGATGCTCTACAGACTTAAGCTACCAAGCCTACTATTAAGCAAGTCTGTCACTTCAACAGTAAAATATAAAAATTTGTTGGCTTGTTGGTAAATACTGCCTATAGGACCTAAAATGTGGTCTTAATGAACAGATGGTCTTTATTTAGAGGACCTTTTTTGCTTTATTTATGAAGCAAAAGGTAGAAGTGAAATAAAACACACATCAGGAATTATGATAGTTTTGTAAAGTCTGTACTGCAATACATGTTAAATGAAGAAAATATCCAAAGATAACTTTTAGCTGAAGCAGAAGGGGAGTCTTTAAATAAAATAAATACACTAACCAATCCTATCCAATTCCAATTACCTTTGTTATGAGTTATCAGTTCTAATGCAGTTGTCACAACTTTTACAACATTTTCGGAATAAATCAGAAGGCTGTAAGTATCATAAACACTGCCTCTATTCATATTATTATGTACAAAAGTAAACACTTCCTACCATTCTTTAAAAAAATATCAAACAAACCTGGAGAAGTCGAATTAATATCTAAAATTTACAGCATTTCAATTAAGATGGAAGTAGTAAAAATGAACTTCTAATAGAGGTAAAATGTATCATTAATTTATGATACACATTATCACATGGTTCTGAAACACACCTGTAAAAGGGCAGCTTCCAACATGGGAGATAAACCTAGCGACAAATGAAACAGTGGAATACAATCAACAAATCTTAAAGTTTTGTGGTCTTTAGACTTTGAATCCTCCGCTAAAAGAACTCCATTTACGGCACAATGTGGATATTTGGCTGCATGAAGTAAAATTTTACAGTAAGCCTGCATGCTGACGACTAATTCCGCCATTTTCGCAGCCGGCTTGCTGCGTTGGTTTTCACTTTTTAATTATTTCCTGTTTATTATTCTTGTTTTTTTTAATTTGTGACTATACTCGGGGAGTCAGAATTATTTTTTTAGAAACCATTTTAGTTAACTTAACTCAATTTGTTTTATAATTGAATTTTCAAACGTAGGTAAAAATAATGTTTTATGCAGTGCTTCAATATGTCTGCGCCCACGACGCATGAATGTTAGACTATTTAAAACTTTATGCATGGTAAATTGGTAATTTCGAAATTGTATAACATATTTGTAAGATAAACCAGATTTTTCCTCTTTAAATAATCCATTTAGTTTTCCACTTTTGTTTGTATTATTTTATTATCTGTTAATTGGCTATAGAAATTCAAATTTAGTTTAATACTCAATTCTGCATGTATACATATACAATCTTGACATGGTAAATCATAATTCATGCAACAGTAATAAATGTATTCAATGCAAACATCTCTAGGTTACAAGGTGAGGAAATGTTGTTTACGCGAATTTCAAAACATTTATTAATAAAATGTATTGACATGTTTTAATAAATCAGTTTTACTGCTGTTAGGTATAAGTTAATTTTTTTTTATGTCAGAGCATTTGTTACATCTCGATATAAGTGAAATATTCATGACAGGAACGCGAAACCTATCAATCAATACTCTTTGTTAATTTCAATATTGGTATTCGATTCATTTTTAGGTCATAATGAAATCAACTAAAAAGTATTGGCAGTATTAAAATATGGTGTCTTTACAGAGAGGTCATGGTTTGAGTTTAGCAGTAATGGCTGGGTCAATGGCAGCCTCAGGATCTGTTTGTGCCAAGTTAGCCATGAGTGCTGATGTGATTCATGCCAAATGTCAGAATTTAATAGTGTCATCATTGTGTGATCAGGTAGTTAACATTTTATCTTCTACAGGGCTCTCATGGCTCATTTTGGGAATGGGGCCGGGCTCTTGGAATTGGGAAAATTAGCAACATTTTGACTGATTTTGGGAAAAATCAAATAGAGTTTAAAAAAGATAAGATAAGATAAGATAATCTTTAATTATCGTCGATACGTTACAAATAAAATAACATAAGCTCAGTAGAGCTTGTAATCGACAAACATAAGTAAAACTGAAATTAAAACAAGTAAACATATACACAATTAATAAAAATACATTTAATAATTGCTTTAATAATTATATTTATTATTAAAGATTATTTTATATAATAACTATCTTTCTTAACCAACTTTTTAATGACCATTCATATTCAAGCAACCACAGTTTTAAAATTGCAAAATTCTGTCCTTCATATCCCTTTGATAGCCCTTTCAAATCGATATGATGTCACAATTTTTTTTTATTGGGAAAGATCTAGGTTCCAACTGGGAAAAAACAGCTTTTTTTGCATTGGGAATGGGGCCAAAATTCAGCCCCAAATCAAGCCCAGTGAAAGCCCTGTTCCATGTTCATTAATATGATTAAAAGAGGTTTGAAGAATCTGTAATGTATTGCTTTGATATGGAGATGTCACCAGCTTTTTGTATTATTACAGAGATCTTGACTTGTGGTATTTATTATTGGTTTGAATATAACTCAGAAACCAGTCATTTTCTTCTTTTGTAATTTTAAATTTTACATGATTTTATTACATTTTCTAAAAAGTGCCAATAAAATTATTCTTTCCTTATTTTTCTGTCTAAATTTGAAAACCACATGGAAATATAATGTTTAACTATGTTTGCTGATTTTAACTATGCTGGTTGCAAATATACTCAGCTATAATTTGCTGATTGCTTACCATAATTTTTGCTACCATGAGGTAGAATTGCAATTTTATTTATCAATTAAAAAAGATTAAACTTTAAATAATTCAATTTTTACTGTTGAGCAGATCAATAGCTAACATGATCTTGAATTTTATGTAAGCACAACGTTTAACAAGAATTATAATATATGTGTTTCTCATGTTTTATTTTCTTTCTTTCAGACAACTCTTTACATAAGAGTACTGTTTTTTGCTATGATATTTGTATGTAATGCTGTAATGTGGACATTATTTACCAAGTCTTTACAATTTTGTACATCATCAGTTGAAGCAACAGTTACCAACACAGCATCTAATTTTTTATGTTCTGTAAGTTTTTCTACTGTATATTATTATTAGCAATGTGGCATTGTGTTATTAACTATATGTACTTAGTAAGAAATAAGGAAATAACACCTTGAAGGTATTTAGTTTAAACAAGTTTCACTTTATCAAGCTAGGACCTACTTGTATGGTATGTAAGTGAGGTTATTTAATAGCTTTTAAGTTGGAGTCCTTTGCATAATGACCTTGACCTTTTATCTTGATATACTTTTACCTAAAACATATTGTCCCTCAATCACATCTTTGTTTTGTTCATAGATTTTAAATGGGACATGTAAGTATATATTTAATTAAATGTGTATAATATATTTTTTAATTAAAATTTTTTAGGCATTGTTTGGATTTTTACTTTTCAATGAAGCATTGTCAGTTAAATGGCTTGCCGGATCCTTCATGATTCTGATTGGTTTGATGTTAATTCACAGAGGAAATATCAAATCAGAAAATGCAACAAAGGAAAGAAAACGAGAATAACAACTGTCTAAAATGTCAGGAATGACTCCAAAGGAGTTTGATGTTAGCAGTGACAATGAATAAGCATGAAGTCAGAAATGACAGTGAACAAGCATGATATTAGCACTGACAACAAAGCAATGTAATGTCAACAATGACAAGAGAATGAAAAAGAGGTGTGTCACAAGGGACAACAAATAAATCTTATTTGTCAACGGTGATGTGTCCTGAGTGACAGCAGAAGTGATATGTGATCTGAGTTATGACAACAAATAGGTTTTGAAATTGAGAAAGCGGCAACATCTGAGATAAACTGTCTGTGAAATCAAAAGAACGTAAAATTGTCAGCAATGGTAATATCAGAGAAATGGCAAAAAGCAGAGCGGGAATGTCATTTAACTTGTTTGACAAGTAGTGACAACATGCAAATCAGCATTGTCAGCTGATAATATTTGAAGTAATAAGTCAGTTAACTTAAAAGTTAGTCATGTGTTGAAGGTCACATCTTACAGTGACAGATATGGTATATCAAAATCAACCAACAAACATAGGTTATGAAGAATGTTTTGTGGTGTTCAGAATCATACATGTATATTGGTAATAAGAGCTATGTTATAAAAAGCTTTGTTCTTAAATTTCCAAATGGCTATAAAGAATTAGATGTTGAAACATGTTGTAGTACAAAGTAACAAATTTGGTTTAGGTTTAAAAACCTAGAATGTTAAAAATGAATATGGGTACACTTAAAAAAATAATTGTGAACTATAGTGATACATTTGTATATATGATGACATGAGCAATTAAGTTTTAATGGATTCCTAATGAAAAGTTTTCCTCTCAAAAATTTTGAACACCAAAGACAATAGTAAACAAATCTTTAGTAGAAACATACATTCTTTTTAAAATTATACTTCTGGGATAACTTCTGTTAATATACATCAGAAAATCTTGTTTTATTTGTTTTAGATCTAATAAAGTAAGACTACATTATTTTTGTGAAATTGTAATTATTAGCTCACCTGGCACAGCCAGGGTGAGCTTATGGAATGGTAAAGCGTGCGTGCGTCCATAAACTTTAATCTTCTTCTCTGAAACCAATAGGCCAATTCAAATGAAATTTGGTATGAAAGGTCCTTTGTTGCTATAGATTCAAAATTGTATCCGGCATGTCTGTCGGAAATCCAAGATGGCTGCCATTACTATAAATAGCAAAAATCTAAAAATGGCCATTATGGCTTAATTTATGTACCGATTTTGTTGAAATTTGAAACATAGAAAATAGATGTTGGGGGATAAAACTTATGTAACAGGTTTTTATGTACAATTTTTCGTTTGTGCAATAATTATGTAATATACAAATAAGTTCTATTTTTAGCCAAAATCTTTGAAAATCTTCTTCTCTGAAAGTACATGGCCAATTGAAATGATATCGAGTTTGGAAGGTCCTTGTGTGGTATAGATTCAAAATTGTATCTGACATCTCTGTTGGAAATCCAAGATGGCTGCCGTTACTATTAATAGCAAATGTCTAAAAATGGCCATTATGGGTTTATTTATGTACCAAATTTGTTGAAATTTGAAAAATAGAAAATAGATGTCCAGGGATAAAACATATACCGTATAACAGGTTTTTCCATACGATTTTTCGTTTGTGCAATAATTATGTAATATGCAAATAAGATCTATTTTTAGTGGAAATCTTTGAAAATCTTCTTCTCTGAAAGTACAAGGCCAATTGAAAGGATATTGAATGTTGAAGGTCTTTGTTTGGTATAGATTCAAAATTGTATCCGACATTTCTGTCGGAAATCCAAGATGGCGGCCGTAACTATAAATAGCAAAAATCTGAAAATGGCCATTATGGGTTTATTTATGTACCGATTTTGTTGATATTTGAAACATAGAAAAAAGATGCAGGGGGATAAAACATATGTAACAGGTTTTTCCATACGATTTTTCGTTTGTGCAATAATTACGTAATTTCCAAATAAGGTCTACTTTTATCCGAAATCGGAAATCCAAGATGGCTGCCATTACTATAAATAGTAATAAAATCTAAAAATGGCCATTATGGGATGATTTATGTATTGATTTTGTTGAAATTTAAAACATAGAAACTAGATGTTGGGGATTAAACATTTGTGATGGGTTTTTCTGTACAATTTTTCATTTTGCAATAGTTATGTAACATGCAAAAAAGGTCTATTCCAGCCTAAATCTTCTGAAAGTACATGGCCAATTGAAATGAAATTTATGATAAATAGTGCTTGAAATAATAGAAAATAAGGATATTGCTAGTGAGTTTGTTTACATTTTACTGATTGGATATATTTAAAAAGAAAAAACAAAGAACAAAATAAGGATGTGCCAGGTGAGCGATACAGGCCCTATTGGGCCTCTTGTTTATCAAACCTTGGCAACCTTATGATAAAAAAGGAATAAATGTTTTATCAAATGTCCATTTCTTAGCTACTGCAGTTTATTATTATTGCATGTACACGCATATAGGTTGTATGTATATATGTATGTATATGGTACATATCTAACCATTTTAGGGTTCAAGTTACGGAATTCATAGATTTAATAATATGACTATTCATTTAGTACTCTGACAAACTTTTATCCACTTTTGATGGACCCTAACAAATGGGTACTTCTTATGCACATCCATTGATGAGTGCCTTTTCCTCTATTAACATTGGTGATTAGTTTAGACATCTTAGTTGTGTTATTTTTGTGTGAGTAAATCTGACCTGGTTTGTATTGGAGCATAGTGATGACTCGTAGTGCAGACACCGAGTGGGGAGGAGTGGAATAATAGTGTTTTATTCCAAGTCAAAATTCACTTCTATCGAGGAGGTCAATTCTAGAATAGTACAGAATGCCTGGACTAAAACTACCTACCTTCGGCAAATAAACTGACAAATTCTCATACTGGAATCTTGAGTGGGATTCGAACCTTTGCAATCAGACTCCAAGAGGCTCTTTAATCTCTGAGCATGGACTGTAGACCACTTGGCCACCCAGGTCCCACCTGACACAGAGTTAATCAGTAGGATATTGGTGTATTTCTTACAAAATTATGGTGAATATGTTGCAACAATGCTTCAGATTTAAAGACTTATGGCTAAATCACAACAATGCACATAGTAACAAATGAGAAAACCCATGTTAATAATATCCATCAATTTTCATATAGGCTATCTGATAACTTTTCTACTGTTAGTCTAAATGAAAAACCATTTTTGAAATATTTTTAAAAGACTTTGTTGATTAACTAACATACTGTTTTGTTTTGCTTCAGCAAATGTACAACCAATCACATCAAAATTAATTACTGTAATAAAATTAATTCTCTCTAGTATAATTCTATGTGTTATGTGATGCTTGAGTTGATGCAAGTATTTATTATCTACCCTTTTGTGGCAGAACATATAAATAACATCTTCAAGTGCTAGTACACTAACTAAAAAGTCCCAAACCGATATCCCAATTAACTTTGTCACATTACTGTTACCAAGACAACCAGTAAATCATATGCAATCCATTATCATCAAACCTAAAAGGTTGATTGTTAATGCTTTATCCACTTGGCTACCACTTGTAAAGAAGTTATATCAGGTTAAGCAGAATGCTAACTATATTATGTTACTAACATAGAAGTTATAAAAACATATTTAATCTTTATATAAAAACAAAGACTAATTTCACTCCACATGAAATGTATTTATTGCATCTCACATTAAGAATAAAGTGAAGTCTTACAAACTCATGTGACAAATATTCTGGTAATTAAATCAATCAGATTTGACATTATCTAACAGAGTATAATACAGCTGATAAGGCAAACATGTAGCACAATATGTACCAAGTACAAACAAGTTAGAACCATAGACATGTAAATCATTGTTATATAAGGGCACCAAAGTGCATGTATTTAAAAAAAACACACACACACTTTATAATTAATATAGGTTGCTTTTCTACAGGTGGTATTTATATTTATTTCTATCCTATTCTTTTCAAAATGTTCAGGAAAATCCACAGAATGGGATAAGGACAAGATATAGACAAAATAAAAAAAGAGGGTTCTTTCAAGATTCATCATTTAGAATTTGCTATAATGATGTATCTTGGTTGTTAGTGGTTGCCACAAAGAGGGAAGAACCAGAAGCAGTTACTTATTAAGTGTTCCCTAACATGCTACTGACAGACTTGAAGCTTTTACTCTCATACTTAGTCTTCAACAAAGATATGCTGAAAACACTGCTTGGGTCAGTGCAACCCTGTAAAAACAGTTGAAGACAATAATTCTAGAACCAAAGTGTAAAATTTGATAGTATTTACATATCAGAACAGCATAGCTAACATGCACATCTAGTCAATAAAAAACTCTTTTTGTTTTTTATATTAAAATAATAAAAAAAAAAAAACCTTATGCCAGACTTAATCATAAATAAATAAATAAATAAATATTATAATAATAAAAATTATACAACCAACTTCAGGTCCATTCTGATGGTATAAGATGACTTTGTGCAGGTGAACTAGCTAGTCAAGATCTTGTGTGGTATGGTCCACAAAAAAAATCTTGCCACTAATAATAATGTAATGAAGGAAACATTGCTTTCTTATAATTAAAACACAAAATACAATGTGTTAAAAAATACCATAGATTAAACATTTCAGCAGTTTCTTAAAAACAGTATTACAAAAATAGAATAAAAATTCAAATTTATTTTTCAGCAGTATTACAAAACAATTTATGGCTTACTTGTTTTAATATATCTAAATTTAAAACATCCTTACCATTAAAAAAATACTCATTTGGCATTTATTCTTCTTAAACAGAACTTTTGTTGAGAATTTTTGGCAAAGTATTGTTTTCTGAGGGTTTCTGAATTGAACGCTTACAGTAATTATGAAATTAGACATGTCTGAGGTAGAATATAAAATGTTTGTAACTGAACTCAGAATCTGTCTTTATTATAATGGATTAAGAGTTTAAATGTTACCATTGTGATAACCAATTTTTTAAAGTTTTTGTAATAATTTATCATATTATGTTTCACAACTTTCTATATTTCATATTTATACACAACTACTGAAAAATTTACAAATGCCTACCTTCTTTTAAGTATTTTTTAAAGTTATACATTTACAGAAAATACTTTTATACAATATACTGGCTATAACAATTGTAACAAAAATAACAACAATTTTTTACATGTAAAAATATAAATTTAAAATAGCTAAAGTAATGATACATTTAAAAACATAAAAATACTCTGACAATAAATTTTCTTAATTTTCAACAAATGCATTTACATGTACATGTATTTTAAAAGCAAACTATTGGTAGTATATTATCACAGTTTACATCTTCTAAAAGTAAAATGTATTACAAATTCTCTCCCTCTCTCTTTCTCACACACACACACACACACACACACACACACACACACACACACACACACACACCATTTTACAAAATAAATCGTGACATCAAACTAATGGTACATAAATACTTGTATAAATCGGTGTCATCTAAATTGGACAAATAAACCTATCACAGATCTAATAAATTATTATACAAAAGCAATATTATTTTTGTGGTGTATGAAAAATCACAAATTTGTGTCAAAATGCACAATAACCAATGTTGTGACCTGTATATTTTACATCATGTAAGATTTGTATTGTTCATATATTCACGGTACATGTATTAATAATCTGCATATGATGTAAGCTTTAATTGATACCATGTGTTTCATCTTGGAATCCAAACATCCACTTTGTGTCATCTCCAGCATTTTGACAGTGGTGATAAACAGTAAACAGTGTTAAAAGGGAAAAATTCTGGATATGAAACCAGTCACGGCCATAAAGAAATGACAGCCAACTTTCAGATTGTAGATCATGAAACATTATATAACATGCATGACCAAATTACCCTTTAAAATTGGCTATTTACTCTGCCAAAATAACCATAGCACAAATGATCAACATAAAGTACAGTCTTTAGCTGTACAGAGGAGGTTATTCTTCCACTCAATATAAAGGTGTATTTATCATCAGTGTGCAGGTGCCACCTGTGGCTCCTGAGGTATAAAAGACTGATTATGTATAAAATATTTCTGAGCTGATTTCAAAGTTATTAAGATAGGTTCCTGGAATCTGGTATCATACTGATCCACAACAGATGGGAACGGATTTAGATATACAGGTTTCATTGGTAAGTTAATACTAGGAGTAAATCCTGACAGTTGTCCTGGCTCTGGTTGTTTTCCTCTGTATGTTATAGCTGGCATACGATAGTCTGAAAAAAAAAAAAAAACACAATCATTTACTTTAGCAATCACACAATAAACATATACAGTAAAACCCACTAAATTACTCTGCCACTATCAGTATGTAGGTCATCCAAGATTTCTCCATTATAACTTTACTGAACAGAGTGCAAAAACAATTACATAGTCAGATTATTGAAACATCCACCCCCTTCAACACTTATGATCATTAGTATGGTCCTAAATCTAGAGTTGCTGTCTTCATTCATATATTTAAATACATTTACTATGGGAATTTGTGAAATAGAATAATTATGTAGAATTGTTTGGGACCTCAAGTAATCCAGGAGTTTGAGTTTTTAAAATTCAAATAAACAAAATAATGGTTTAGACAAATTATTGACTTTGATTTATCAATGATTATTGAGTAAATTACATGTATGTTTAAGTTATCGACGTTTCACTGTAGCAAGAATTTCAAATACATACCGATATGTAGGTTAGTTTCTCTGTGTGGTCTACAGGTACTTGTATGTGTTTCCCCTAATCGCACAAGAGCTGGTTTACTAAAAACAGAAGGAAATAGAAAAATGATTACATGATTTAAGATGGGAAGCCACCTGTGATGATTTTTTAACTTCTGTAACATGTAGCCATGACAGGATAGCAGAAATGATTGGTTTTCTTGACTATGTACATTATATCAGTATGTAATGATGGACTAACATATATGAGACTTCTTAAATGAACAAGAGTTTCTCTTTTTTCATTAAAAATTAAATTTAGAAAATAAATCTTGCATATTCTATCTCATAAACAAGATACACCTCAACTAATGGTGAGCCTAAAAATCAAACGTACAGTAAATACTGATGCCAAATGTTGACACATGTACAATTTACAATGACAGCAGAACAGTTTTGTCTAACTTACTCTCCTGTGTTGCAAAAGAGGAAAAATATACACTTATGTGCATGGATGAGGTATTCCGTGACAGAATTCAAATGATAAACTTTGTAACACATTTTTATGGAGCACAAATTGCTTATCAATAAAAGGATTACAAACATATTTTAATACAGTATGAACTATGCCTTTAGCAAGTCTATCAGAAAGTTTACTATGGGTTCAGATGTTAATGCTAAGGATATGACATACTATGTGCCTTTAAGCTTCTATGCTCTTTGTAAAGACATGCTACACATCCAGAACATTAGTATGATAAACATTGTACATGTACCGTATTTCATTTTAATATAAATAGTGTTTTAATAGGTACAGGCAGTTTGTAAACAGAATACTTACTGTGGTAATTTAGGTAATACAAGCACAGTATTCTTGGCCTGAACCACATTTTCTTGCCCTTCTTTAACTCCTGGCATTTTTTTGGTACCCCTTCTTGAAGCATCCATCTCTTTACTCATCATCATATCACAGAAGTAATTAATGGCATCAATATATGTGGCACTCTCTACTAATGCAGAATCTGGTGGCTTGTCAAATGTCACTAAAATATAATAATAGATTTATTCCAGTTGTTATGAACTGTTTACAGGTAACTTGTATGTGTGATTGTAAGGTTAAGACACCATTGGTCATCAGGTCTTGGGTAAACAAATGAACATAGCTTTAAATAAAGTGTTAAAGAGCCATGTTGGGAAGAGATATGAAAAAGGCTGGAATAAGTATGAAAAAGTTAAGAATTCCAAAAATATTCTTGTAACATATTTAAATCCCGAAAAACTGTATTTATGGAGAGAGAGAGAGAGAGAGAGAGAGAGAGAGAGAGAGAGAGAGAGAGAGAGAGAGAGAATTACCGGTAATACTTCTTGGTCCTCCCGGAGCTTTTGGTACAAAGTCAGCTCCTCCTTCATCTTGTTCTGCTATTGAATCCTAACATGAAAATTACAACAATAATTACTATAAAAATTGAATAATTTATAATATTAAAATTTTCAAAAATAAAAAAAAAAATAAATCATAATAAATAAATAATAATAATAACAAGAGGCCCATGGGCCTTAACACTCACCTGAGGACACGGCCAACCTGAGGATATATCCAAAATCATTTGCAAAAATACATAAAATATTCTTATATACATTCCTACAAAAAAGTTAATAGTTTTCAAGATAATTAACAATTTGAGTCTTTTTATGCATCTATGACCTTGACCTTTAAACGTAAGACCTTGAATCTTATATCAGAATAATCACCATATCAATTCCTACAATATTCTTATATACATGCCATACAAAAAGTTAATAGTTTCCAAGATAATAAACAATTTCAGTCTTTTTATGCACCTATGACCTTGACCTTTGAATGTATGACCTTGAGCCACATACCAAAATGATTGTCATATCAATACTTACAAAATTCTAATATATATACCTTTGCAAAAAGTTAATAGTTTTCAAGATAATTAACAATTTGAGTCTTTTTATGCATCTATGACCTTGACATTCAAACGTAAAACCTTGAATTTTATATCAGAATGATCACCATATCAATTCCTACAATAATCTAATATACATGCCAATTTAAAAAGTTAATAGTTTCCAAGATAATTAACAATTTCAGTCTTTTTATGCACCTATGACCTTGACCTTTGAATGTATGACCTTGAGCCATATATCAAAATGTTCGTCATGTCAATACCTACAATATTCTAAAATACATGCCTATACAAAAAGTTTATAGTTTTCAAGCTAACGCACAATTTTAGTCTTTTTTAGCAAAAAAATAACATTTCAGGGGCAACAACTCCTACAAGCATTAACATACAGTTACAAAACTATGTACCTTTTTACATTTTGTCCTGCTAAACATTTTAACAATGTTTTAATATTATATATCTCTTACAATTTGGAAGAAAAAAGCCTAAAACTGCACAAATTACAAACTAGGTCATGACCTTGAACTTTGACCTTGACCCCATTTTGAAGGTTATTTTAAGAAAAAGTCAAAACTGAAAACACCATGTCAATATCTATTCATATAGTCAAGTTATAATAATTTGAAGCCATTTTACGAAATTTTCGAAATTAAATGCAAAAACGCGTAACCTAATTTTTTACCAAATTTCACGAAATGAACAATTTATAAGCCTAAGACCCTAGAGAAGCAAAATATCACATCAGATTTTTTCTCCCATCATCGCTTTCGGAGAAGATTTTTTAAGTTTTTTTGGAACCATGGGTCACCTTGACCTAGTTTTGGGAGCCATGAGAACGTCATGAACAAATCTGAATTGCACTGGCCCATATATACATCTGACAAAGTTTCATTGAAATCTACCTCATAGTTTCAGAAAAGAAGTAGAAAATGTAAAAGTTGACGACGACGACGACGACAGACAAATTTTGATCAGAAAAGCTCACTTGAGCCTTCGGCTCAGGTGAGCTAATTAATTCTATTCAATTTATATTATTAGGCCAAGAGAGAAATTCTATATGAAAAAAGTTGTGTTTTAGTGAAGATTTTCAAGAAGGTTATCTAATTCTATTTATTCAAAATCTCCCCACTTCTTCCCCCCCCCCCCCCCAAAAATCACTATAATTTTGTACAACAAATTGTCACATTTATTTGCCAACTGTAGTGTTATGAAATGATGATGATGATGAGAGAATATGTGTCTATAGCAACAGACAGAAATCTACCTTTTTCAGAATACTTTTACTTTGTACACTAGATCTTCTCTGCATCTGTCCTCGTGACATTTTACCATGAATATTTTGTCCTTTCTTCATCTTGTCTATAGTATCATTTAAATGCATTTTGTAAGATGTCATCCACCTACAAGAAATTGAATATCATTAAATCCTGTCATATCATTTGTTAGTCATATCATTGTTAACAAATTGATCTTGTTGACCAGGTTCATTTCTAACTTTAAGATCAAATATTTGTCTATTAGGATATGATGACATTTATAACAAGAAACAGTCGCAAAATTTAAAAAAAAAAGAAAAAAGATTTTCATTGACATCATAACAACAGAATAAAATTACATATAAAATTTATAACTTTTATCCAACAACTTTTAAAACTGAAACTGGAAGAAAATATAAAATACAGTTGCAGTTAAGTACTTAGTAAAATCCAGGACAACCAAAACACACACAAAAAATACATTAAGTATAGAAAATAACACAAAATAAACACACTGAGACTATTTATAAATGCTTGTTTTTGATCGATGGTGCAGATAATGACTAAATATCTAAAAAAATACCTTTCCAGCCATTGATAGCACATTTTCCGTAAGTCTGCCTTTCGATCATCTTCTTCTACATTCCAGATATCCCAAGAATCTAACTCCTTTTGTAAAAACTTATGTGGATCTTGAAGACTGTTAGACTGGAAGATATCTACAACTGTTGTCCTGTTAAAAGAAATCAATATATCATAACCAAGATATTAAAATTGTCTTTAAATGATTATTTCAAACAATACTTGTACATAAATTGAAGTCATTTACTCAAGCAAAAGATGTTGGTGATAAATGAATTATGGTAACCAAAATTTTAGAATTGTCAATTAAATTCTACAACGTTTTTAAGTTCATTAAAGTACTGTATACATAGAAATATTTGCTGTGTATTTATGTTGGCTATTTTTCGCAGGTTGCTTATCAATAGTGAAAATAAATCCACCGTGAAATTTTATATCCTTGTCAGATGCTAGTGTTAAAGCACCGCATGACCGCAAACGTTTATACCAGCGAAAATGCTCTCCATACCAAACAACGAAAGTAAATATTTCTACGTATACAGTATCTTTTAGAAAAACAACATATGTTAATCAACCAATGGCATACAGCAAATAAATACAGACTCAAAAAACAAAACAGAAATCTAAAGAAGGTGTTATATGATGAGAGAGTTTGTGTTATTATATAAAAAACAAATCTTCATTATAAAAGTAACTGAGTCACTGGAAACAATATCCATGTATTTCTCACTAAAAAACAATGATTTTATAACCTTTCCGATCAGCAAAATGGTATATAGTAGGTTTCTTTTCTCCTCAATTAATGATTTTACCAAAATTTACTAGTTAGAAACTACCATTATCATAAAAAATAAAGTTTTTATTTTCGTTTATTTATTGTCTAATTAGTCAAATGGCAGATTTATACTCACTACCTACACTCACACTCATTATCATACATTTTTACAAGAACAAGTATTATATATAAAGCCACCTGTGAGCAAACAAGTATTACATGTATAGAATGCCAACTGTTGAGTGAACAAGTATTAGTATAATGCCAACTGTTGAGTGACAAGTATTATATAACACCCACCTGAGCAAACAATATTATATTAATGCCACACCAATTGGAACACCACGAAAATTAATGATTTCACAGTATTACTGGTACATGTATATAGAATGCCACCTGTTGAGCAAACAAGTATTTTATATAATGCCACCTGTTGAGCAAACAAGTATTATATATAATGCCACCTGTTGATGGAAAAAGTATGATATATAATGCCACCTGTTGAGCTTACCTGACTTCTTTATCACCATCTAAAAACTGCACCATTAATTCAGTAATAAATTCCTTGTCCCTGATATTGAGGTTGTTTAACAAACGTAGCGATGATATAATAAAACTTTTCTGTTTGTCATCCATACATGTGGGCGGTTCTTTGTGATCATTTAGTACAGCAGATAACGTCTTTGTTATCTGGTGAGAAGTAGGCTCTGTAAAGTCTTCCTGTGTTTGCATCATAATTAGAGCATCAGCCACAGATATTTTATGAGTATACTCTGCCAAACGTAACAGCTTACTGACCATAATGGCAAAATTATCAACTGTCCAAGGTTTGGGAATATTCTACAATAAATAAATACAAATACATGTAAATGTATTTAAGTTGATTTCACAGTTTATATTCCTGACTGTATCATTTTGTCAACACCCCTGTTCTTATATAGACAAAATCAATCTCATATTTATTTTGCAAAATACATTTTTATGATTATTCACTTTTACAGCTACATCTTGTTTACAACTTTACTTACATTTTCATTAGCATTAGGGAAGTACTTTTCAAACCATTCAGCACCTTTAAACTGAGATATGAACTGTGGTAGTGGCGTTGCTGGGCGTGGTGGTGTTGATGCCTTCGGTGGTGGTGCTGGAGCAGCTCGTGGTTTAGGAGGTGGTGGTTCTGATGGTGGTGCAGTTGGCTTAGGCTTAGGTGGTTCTGACACTGGCTTCAATGGTTTAAGTTCTCGTTTAAGAGGTGATTTTGGCATTGCTGGTGGTGCCTTCTTTGGTTTAGGTTCACTTTCTGAGACTTGTTTTTCAGCTTTGAGTGTCTTCTCTGGTTTTATCTGATCAAAATCTGACAATGATCTTGGTGTGGCTGTCATTGTTGAAGTGTCATCTTCATCATCAGGAACAATCTAATCATTAATACATAAAAAATCATATAAGTACATATACAACAGTTTTTCCCTCCAAATTCTTCATTTGAGACCTGCTAAAACAATACAAAATATACAGAAATATTGTCAAGCTGACCTACATGTAATATGAATGAATGATTTTATCAAATACAACTTCCTTAGTCTAGAATATAATTCTATTGATATAGAGATGTTATGACCAAGAATTCTTCCATACACCGCTAAATAAAAAAAAGATGATTCTTAATCATTTTGATATCTACTCGAAGGATAAAGCCGGGTTACAGATTTTAAGAAATATGACGAAAACTTATCACTGCCATCACTTCTTAATAAGGAACAATAGTTTTTATTTTAGGACTTATAATTCTGCAAAATTTGCACTAGAAACAAAGGTAACCTCTTATGAGATTTTATTGACTTTTAATTTCACAAACATATCATGAAATCAGATATATTTGCAGGATGAAGATTTTTATTTTATTTCCTCATGTGTATTCTCATGCCTTTGATTCAGCCAACAAATGGAAAACAACCTTAAAACTGTATAAGACTTGTATTGATCAATACAGAGTAACAAGCATGCAGCTAAATTATCATCACAATGGGGCAAAGGCACAGGTGCTTGTTTCTGATATCAAAATAAATAAAACCCCTTGAACTATGTAGTGGTAGGGTCAAGGGGTTTTTATTTATTAATATCAGAAACAGGCACCTGTGGGCAAAGGGTATTAACTGCATATTTAAAATGCATGTGTTCCTTGTGCTTGTTACACCTGTTCTGTTAATTTCATTATTGCACAGTTATATGTGAAATTTTTATGACTTACCTTCGGAATAGGCGATGGTGGCTTGGCCTGCATTTCCTTGAACTTTGACATTAATGATGATGTTTGTCTACTCTGTGGGGGAGTTGGGGATATAGATTTATTCTTGTCAAACTCATGAACTGTAGGTTTCCGGTCAAAGGTCACCTCCTTTGATCTGATTGGTGGAGGAGATGGAGTTTTCTCACTTGGTATAGGACTTTCATGGTAAGAGATTTCATCCTCATCTTTTTCACCCCAGTCCATGATCATCACTGGTTCTTCATCTTCAGCTGCCTCTTGTTCTTCAGCATCTTCCTACAATTAAAAAAAAAGATTTTCTTAGCATTCACTCTTGTTGGAAAAAGTTTTAAATTTTGAATGTGATTGTATTATCATGGCTAAGTGGCTTACGCTGCACACTTGTAAAAAAATAGTACAAACTTTTATTTTGAAATTTTTAAACGATTTTTAAAAATCTGGATACAGTGTATGTACAATAACCCAATATGTTAATAGTTACAATAAAAATACTAGTAATAACTTAATTTTGGTTGATTATCCTTTCATGAAATATCAATTCAAGATTCTAATTTAACAATAGGTATATGTGTGTTTGTACAGAAACTTTTTAATCATGGTAATGTTCCTATATTACTATATACACTATGTGTTTTGTAAAGAGCCTAAAAAAAATTAAAAAATAATCTACAAAAATTTTGAATCATAACATAATTGACATCAGGTAACTGACAACATCAGTTATAAGATTATTGAGTATGGTGACTTACTTCTTCAGGGCTAGCAGGCTTTATCAGCTGATCATCAGTAAATGTAGGTGGTCGCCATGTCACCTCTTTTTTCTTCTTCTCAGGTGGTGGTGGCCAGAGTATTTTAGTAAGAACAGAATTAGGCACAAAACCATCAGTGTTAATAGGAGCATATTGGGGCTCCAGAGGAGTGGGTGTTTCTGCTTCTGCTGAACGTTTTGATGAGGCTCTGCTCTTTGCACTAAGGGATTTTGGTGGGAAAAATCCAGTAGGCTCTCTTTCTGGTGTGAAAGGTGTCTCCACTGTAAAATAAGAATGAAACAGGTGTTGTTTTTAAAGTTTATTAGTTGAATATAAAGAACTGAAACATTTGAATGCCTATGAGTTGCCTAAAATTTTCCAGGATTGATCTGTTGGGTTGATGGAGGAACAGACCGACAGGCGGAGTATTATTTTCAACTCTACCAATATATTCATCACATATAAGCCAATTACTTGTACTGTATTTTATCTTTATCTATTAAAATTCCAAATATGTGTTTAAAGTTTTATGAAAATTCAATTATGATTTAATAAAACATTATGAAAAGCCCACTTTGGTTATTCTTAACTAGTGTCTTGATGACAATATAATCCAACCCAATTAAAGTTGTTCATTGAAATCCACCAAAGAAATTAAAATGAAGTTTAATGTACGGTTATACACTGCAATATTTGCATCTTAAGTCTTAAATTTAGGGCAAATTACAATAGTCAAAATAGATATGGGAAAACTAAGCAAAAAGAGGAAAGGAGATAATTTATATGTTCTTCCAAGAGTTATGTATAAACAGGGCCTTTAATATAGACATATTTTTAGCAAAACTATCTGCTGATGAGAAAAATTCCAGTAGACATTTCTAAATTATTTTAAACTACTGTTTTTTAAAATTGACATTGCATTTCTGATGACTACTTATATATTATGTATTATCACTAATCTAAAATCTCCTTAGCAAATACCTTTCTCTGGGGGTCCAGCTAAATATTCCTCCACTTTGTCTTTTGGGAATGGTTCATCAGGTGGAATCTAAAAATAATCATTGTAATAAAAACAATAAAAAATAGTTTCTGGAAATTACAGAGGTTAGATTTTTTTGCATCTTCCCATCCAGATATGAAGAAGTGTAAAGAGAAGAGAAATGGATTTAAAAAAGTCCTGCATTCATGTTTTTGAAAAGTGTAAGTCTAAGTCTGTAATCAAATAAAAAAAAATATTAGGTTCCAGGAGTTCCACACAATATGAGCTAATATTCAACAGACAAAAGTGTTAAAGGGTAAGACAAATTGTAATTTTAAAGGATAAGAAAAATTGTTGTTTTATGATGAGTAACATATCTGAAAGCTAAGTAAATGTTTTCACCTGCTAAGATGAGTGCTTAAAAATTTTGTCTGATGTCTGGTAAACAGAATCTGAAACATCTAGATTTACTGAGAGCTGTCTAAATTTATCTAATTAAACACTGTAAACTCAAATACTTGTAGCTGTAAATTGCCTTTTTTCATGAGCAAATTTTTTTCATGTTTTTTCAGAATTATTTATCAAACATATGTTCTAGTTTGGCAGAACATTCATCATTTTATGAAGCCATAGTTTATGACATAAATTTATAGAAATCTAGAGCACTCCTTTGGAAACAAATATCCCCTGTCATCAATATTACATGCAGGGGAAAAATCTATGATTTGACATCAAGAACTTGACCTTTGACACCAAAATTAAGTATGTCATGCATTGTATGTTTCATATTACTGGTAGTATACACATGTTCTAAATTTGATCAAAATTCATCCATTGATGTGGAAGTTAAAAAAGGGTGCTGAGTAAATGAAGTAATATGCAGTGACAGTTATGAACATATCAATTATATATGTAGTATAAATTACAAATATATAGTTTATCAATTACTTACAGATAATCTAGGTTTATCATAGTACATCTTCATATATCTATCAAATGCCTCTGACTTTGTATCAGGAGTTTGTTGTGGTCTAACCCTTGGTGATATAACTCCTTTTCTCAGACTTAACAATTCTTGTTCTCTTTTCTTCAGTTCAGCATAAGCAGCCTGTTTGATCTTTTGTTCTCTTGTCACTTCTTCCTCTTCTTCTTGTGTTAAAATGTCTTCAAAATGATCATACCTAATATAACAATAAGAAAATGTTTAATTCATGTTTTCTGATTTTATATACCAGTTGTCAGACTGAAAATTCTTTATCTATCTAACTATTTGATATACCAGTTAAAAACTAACAACTACCTCCTCTCCATTTGATTTACCAGTTTAATCTCTCTCTCTCTCTCTCTCTCTCTCTCTCTCTCTCTCTCTCTCTCTCTCTCTCTCTCTCTCCATAAATATACCAGTTATAAATATTGATAACTAAATAACCATTCAACTACTTTTATCTATATACCAGAGTTTTAATTAGAAAAATGTCAACAACACCAACACTTTTTCGACATATTTAGCAAGTTTGTCAAATAAGTTTAATTTAACTTACGTGAAAGAAGAATGTGACTGTTTTAATCTTGTATAATCATATTTAGAGAGTTCACTTAGCACATCTTCATCATATGGGATGGCATGCTCTGCTTTGGGATCTGCAAACTTCATAGAAACCATCTTAACCCTGTAGGCCCTTGGTAAATCTGAAACAAAGACAAATTTAATAAATGTCCATGCTCAAAGACTTAAAAAGCAAACAAGGATTACATGTATTACAGTTATATCTAGACATTACCAGCTGTAAGTTATAGATATAAGTAGTAAACAAGAGGCCCATGGGCCTTAACGCTCACCTGAAGATATTTCCAATATTGTTTGCAAAGTGCAATAGACAATATATTAAGTACAGAAACTTTAAAAGATAATTAATAATTTTAGTATTTCTATGTTGATATGACCTTGAGCTTTGAACATATAACCTTAAACCATATATCAAAATGATTGTTGTCGCAATACCTACAATATTCTAATAAACATGCCTATACAAAAAGTTAATAGTTTTCAAGATAATTAGCAATTTAAGTCTTATTTTGCAGCTGTGACCTTGAACTTTCAACATATGACTATGAACCATATATCAAAATGATTGATGTCGCAATACCTACAATATTCTAATAAACATGCCTATACAAAACGTTAATAGTTTTCAAGATAATTAGCAATTTAAGTCTTATTTTGAAGCTGTGAACTTGAACTTTCAACATATGACCTTAAACCATATATCAAAATGATCTTTGTCTCAATACCTTCAATATTCTAATATACATGCCTATACAAAAAGTTAATAGTTTTCAAGATAATTAGCAATTTAAGTCTTCTTCTGAAGCTGTAACCTTGACCTTTCAACATACGACCTTGAACCATATATCAAAATGATTGTTGTCACAATACCTGCAATATTCTAATATACATGCCTATACAAAAAGTTAATAGTTTTCAAGATAATTAGCAATTTAAGTCTTCTTTTGCAGCTGTGACCTTGACCTTTCAACATACGACCTTGAACCATATATCAAAATGACCGTTGTCGCAATACCTGCAATATTCTAATATACATGCCTATACAAAAAGTTAAAAGTTTTCAAGATAATTAGCAATTTAAGTCTTCTTTTGCAGCTGTGACCTTGAACTTTCAACATATGACTATGAACCATATATCAAAATGTTTGTTGTCGCAATACCTACAATATTCTAATAAACATGCCTATACAAAAAGTTAATAGTTTTCAAGATAATTAGCAATTTAAGTCTTATTTTGCAGCTGTGAACTGAACTTTCAACATATGACCTTGAACCATATATCAAAATGATCTTTGTCGCAATACCCACAATATTCTAATATACATACCTATACAAAAAGTAAATAGTTTTGAAGAAAATTAGCAATTTAAGTCTTCTTTTGAAGCTGTGACCTTGACCTTTCAACATATGACCTTGAACCATATATCAAAATGATTGTCATGTCAATACCTACAATATTCTAATATACATGCTTATACAAAAAGTTAATAGTTTTCAAGACAATTAGCAATTTAAGTCTTCTTTTACAGCTGTGACCTTGACCTTTGAACATATGACCTTGAATCATATATCAAAATGATCGTCATGTCAATACCTACAATATTCTAATATACATGCCTATACAAAAAGTTAATAGTTTTCAAGATATAGTGACAAATATATAATTTTTAGCAATTTCCCCACTCAGTGCCTTACAATTTCCCCATTTTGAGCCCCATGGCTACCATTTGTGCAAATCTGAAAATAGATGACCTAAGGATGTTATAAATGAAATAACTAAGGTATATCTCTTGTAGATTCAGAGGAGAAGATTTTTAAAGTTTTTCACTATTTCCCCCCTTGTGGGGCCCCAAGGGGACATAACTCCTTCATTTGTGCAAATCTGAAAGGGCTTTACCCAGGCATGATGGTTACCAAGTTTCACTAAATTTGGCCCAGTGGTTTTGGAGGATAAGATTAAAATGTAAAAAGTTTACGCACGACGGACGACGCACCACGCACGACGACGACGCACGACGCACGAAGATGGATAGCAATAGCTCATCTGAGCTTTCAGCTCAGGTGAGCTAAAAACTGAAATTCTTCTTTGCATCATGGTTTTGTTTTTGGTCTTTTTTATTAAAATTTTGAAATAAAATTAGATTTTGCTTGCATTTCATTTAAAAAAAATATTTTAAGTACAAGTTTTTGTCTGCAGGGTTTCCAGAATTTTCTATATGTTGTAAGGGCAGGAAAGGTACTACAAGTATTAGTGTTAATATAAGTTGGGGCTAGCTGAAAATTACCAGTGTAAAAATTCAATTAACTATCATTTCATTCTTTTAATTGTTTTGTTTTTGCTTTGCTTTTGTTTTTTCTACTAAATGACAGAGTTATAAATTGTGTTTTTTGTACTTACACATATAGTATGGAATTTTATACAGGTGATTTTCTACTCCTATCAACAAATCCCCTTTCTGACTACAAAATCCTATACTGTATGGCATTGTTTTTAACTTCAATACTCTAAAATAAAACAAAAATGTAATTATAAATAGGGAATATCAAATGTTTATGCCAATAAATGAACAAGGAGTGGAGTGGAGTAAAGTTGATTTACGTCCCAGTCAAAATTCTTTCACTTATTTCCAGGGGGTCAGTTCTGGGATGGTGAAGGAAACTGGAGTGCTCAGAGAAAACCATCAACCTTTTAAAGGCAAACAATGAACAAGATTTTACCATTCTTGAAAACATGAAAAAATAACATGATTAAAAATATCAACAATTAATATCAAGAAAAATTTTATTATCATGTAATTATGTTGTTTGCACATATAACATATCTTTAAAGCATAATACAGATTATATATTGTGATGTCATAATAGAACAAAAAAGTGCCCTTTCTTTTAAACAGGCCTATTTGTTTTATAAAGTTCAGTTCTCTGATATCAAACCCTTCAACATTTCAAAATGAAAAACCAAATTTCATCATGAAACTTTCCCACCTTTGTCAACAATCATTGAATACCTTTAGTTCAACAATCATTGAATACTTTTAGTTCAACAATCATTGAATGCCTTTAGTTCAACAATCATTGAATACCTTCAATTAAACAATCATTTCAATACCTTTAGTTCAACAATTATTCAATACATTTAAGTTCAACAATCACTGAATACCTTTAGTTCAACAAACATTGAATACCTTTAGTTTAACAATCATTGAATACCTTTTGTTCAACAATCATCCAATACCTTAGTCCATCATCATACCTTTAGTTCAACAATCATTCAATGTCTTTAGTTCAAATTATATGTTACTCAATTAAAAATGTGAATTTATTATATAGTTCAAATGAACATGTTGTGGATTAATTAAAAACATATGATAACTACCTTGTAAGAGTATTAGTTTCATTCCATATTCTTATTGTACCATCTAAACTGGATGATGCATACAACTTCATTCGAACACAACTTGTCAATCCAGTTATCGTATCTGTGTGGTCATCATCAGGCTGATGGTCATAACGATCTGTTTGAATGAAAAAAATGTTATCAGTTTCTTAAGATCTTAGAAAACTCAAATACAGAATAAAATAAAAGAATTTCTAAAAGAAAATGTATAATTCATTTTACATATTTAAGCACATTAAAAATATGTTCTGTCCAACTCAAACTATAAAATCAAAAAGTCTCAATCAATAATGATTACTGTGATAAATGTAATCTGTCTGCATGTGCATGATGAATATGTGATCAAACTGAAACCTTATATAATTTCTTTCTTGATTTTTTTTTCAATTAAAGCCTCTAAGAAATCAATCTAGTTTAACAATAATTATTTTGCCTTTACTTTTCTCTCAATAAATGTGTGTGTGTGTGTGTTGTGTGTGTACAATAATTTGATTGAAATGATAATGAATTACACTTCCATTTGTTAGTTTATATAGAAATGACTATGATGTTATGAATTTTGTTATGATTATTGGCATTCACATTAAAAATTAAATGATGCAAAAATTAGTATTTCAAAAATATCAATATCAATATAGGTCACATATTTAGTGATTATTAAGATTTCACATGGTTAATTACAGATAATTTTTAATGAAAACAGAAATTTTACTCTAAAATTCCTAATTTTTTTAACCAGACAAATAATTAAATCATGTAATTTTGAAAAATAAAAAATTCTTGTAATTCATTTATTTAAACACTTCATTTTTTAAGAACCTAATTTTTTTTAAATTAGCAAACTTTCTTAAAAGGAAATTTCATTAATTTACAAAGAATGTTTAAAACGATTTCTTTGAGCGTGCTTTTAAAGCACCGATTTAAAACTGAATTTCATTTTTAAAGAATTGGTTATTCACATCTTTTCTTTTATCTAAGATTTAAAGGGTCTAAATCTGCCACTTTTTAAAATTCAAATTCACACATTTAAAAGCAATAATTTACACAATTCAACCAACTCAAACCATTCCATTATTAGCAGAATTGTCCCAAGTGGAGGTTTTTTCTTATGTGAAAAATAAAGTTACTGAATGATGCAGAATTAATCACTACAAACACAAGACTATTTCTACAACAAACATTAATATTATAACTGACAAAAAATACATAAAAATTCCCATCATGCAATTCTCAAACCAAGCAGACATATTATGACCCCTCCTGCAGCACATGCATATACAATGTATACATATAGCCCTTCAGCTGCATTTGCATCATACTTACAATCCTGGTTCTCTTCCTTTAATTCACCTATCATACAGCCATAATTCATTATAATTCTTACTCATATATAGGTATGTTATACTGTTAAGCTTTGAACATTTAATAATTTCTAAAAATATTCAATTTGTGCCTTAAACCTAATAAAGTTTTCAAATCTGCATTGAATGATAAAGGAATATGAAGAAATAAAATCAACAATTGTAAAAGATTTTCTACCAAAAAATTAATCAAAGATTTAAATCTGGAGATAGACTTTAGTTTATCTAGCATTACAAAATATACTATGGTGCTAAATAAAAAAAATCTTTAAACTGGAGATAAACTTTAGTTTATCTTGACATTACAAAATATACTATGGTGCTTAATAAAAAATATCTTAGTGGCTTGTTAAATGAAAAAAAATTTATATTCTACGATATAAGGTATTATTTGGAATATTGCAAATTAAATACATTGGATCATGTCCAAGACATACTGGTATTGAAATGAAATGTGTACCCCCATCCCTGTTATAATACTAATCTAATAAAGAGACAGAAATTTGACATGCAATGACAGTGTAATTAAATGGCTATGAACACCATTCAGTTTCGGAGAGAGCTAAAGTTGTATAAAAAAATTGAGACATATTTAGACATTAAGAGAAATAGAAATCACTATATAATTGTGCTACCTACATGGCAATGGTAAAATATAAAAATAAAAACGTCCATAGTAAAATCAGCATTCTTTTCTTACCATGGTAAAATGATTGAACATTACATGGAACAATGATAGTATTCCTTATATAGACCAATATCCCTGATAGCATTCTTTATATAGACCAATATCCCTGATAGTATTCTTTATATAGACCAATATCCCTGATAGCATTCTTTATATAGACCAATATCCCTGATAGCATTCTTTATATAGACCAATATCCCTGATAGTATTCTTTATATAGACCAATATCCCTGATAGCATTCTTTATATAGACCAATATCCCTGATAGTATTCTTTATATAGACCAATATCCCTGATAGCATTCTTTATATAGACCAATATCCCTGATAGTATTCTTTATATAGACCGATATCCCTGATAGTATTCTTTATATAGACCGATATCCCTGATAGCATTCTTTATATAGACCAATATCCTTGATAGCATTCTTTATATAGACCAATATCCCTGATAGCATTCTTTATATAGACCAATATCCCCACCTAATACCACTTTTCCTAAAAACATTGTCCCTATTATAATCTAATAAGGAGGATATTAATTTTTTCAGATGTCTTGGTAGCACAATTGTCTAGAAAGAGGAAGATATCAAAAACCAGATTATTTCTAAAACTCTAAAAGTAAAATTTTAACTGGAATGATGAAATAACCTGTTTCCTGTTTTGACATACTAAAAACTGAAAATCACACAAAATTACTTAAAATTTAACAATAAAAATATGTTACATGAATATAGTTAACTGTAAGTAACAGAAATCTTTTAAATCTAAAAAAAGTGAGAAAAAAATATAATTCATAACTTTTCACGAAATTTCTGAACAAAAGTGAACAAAAAGTACTGTATAAATTTCAAATATTAATAAAATTATAATATGTGAAGTTTTTATTTTAGTTAAAAATGTTGAACCTGTAAATTTATCATGCCTTATCAATCTTACCATTTAGGATTAGTATCATGCTGGTTAACCCCATGCGTTCAGGGCATAATTCTGGATTTTTTATTTCTATTTTATAATGAGAATACATAATCAAGAAAATAATCTGAAACCTAACTAAGCCTTAATAATACAGGTATACACTTAATAGCAATTTACAGACATTTTTTCTTTTGGAAAACATGAACTGAAGAAGAAGAGCATAAGAGCTCCCCTGTACATCAACTTAAACTAAATTTGACATTGGATGCATGGCCCCAGTTGTTTTCCAAACTTTATTAGTTTAATCAATTGATAAGTCTTTTTTTCCTTTTCTTTTTTTTTCCTAATTGCATATCTTTTATGAAGTGTTTGTTGAAAAGGTAGCAAGTAAATAAAGTTTTCACAAACTGGTACACATTTTATTAAACTTTCAAGTAAATAATGACATTGATTTTTACCATAATGTTTTGAATTTGCATTAATCAATGGATTATCTAATCAAGTTTCAAACAACTGGGTCCAATTGAATGACAACACTCATGCCAGGATTCTGTAACCAACTGTGTCCCCTATAGCATATGACCACAGCTTTTTCTCATATAAAATGACTCATTATAACTACTGTCATAAAGGAATTGTTTTTAAAGTGCATTTACTGACATAAATTTGTTTATGTGCATTTAACAACAAAAATCTGTTTATGTGCATTTAACAACACAAATTATGTTTACATGCGTTTTAACAACACAACACTTTGGCAAGGTCATATTATAAATATATATGGATTTTAAATCATTAAAAAACAAATAACAACAATGCAACAAGTCAGTTTGTTCCCCCATGAACCCATTTTACCCATGTACCAAGTGTTCTATAGGTTTTTATTTAAATGGATAAAAAATTGCATAATATGAAAATTTTCATTATGAAAGACATTTTTCCTAATTTGTCAATAAAGGATGTTCCTAACCAATAGAGGAATATATAATCCTTAAGAACTGTTAGGTTACAGTAGTTGGTACATGTGTAAACTCCCCATAACAAACTGATGGTGGTACTACATAGACAAGTTAAACATGGCATCACAGTAATTAATTGTACAGACATTTTAAATATTTGCAAAGGGAGACAATTATGTATTCTCTGTGAAAAAAACACAAAGATGGGTGGATTGAAGGTTTGGTAATGTGTATGTCTGGGTGGTTCATTTCACATCACATACAATTGTTAGGGTAAGGTGTATGGTTGGGTAGTTCATTTCACATCACATACAATTAATGAATTTATGTGTGCATTTACAACATATAACTTACTAGACTGAATATTTAATGATTCTTTTGAATCAACAGTTTTTTCGAGAGCTAAATAAAATACACAAGTTTTAAGTATACCATAACAATAATAGTTAAAATATGGAGTTGCACAACAAGAGAGTCATCAGAGAAATAGATACAGTAAAAATCTTGATAACCATCACCAATTATTTAGTCAAAATTTGGTATTATAAATAGTTTCCAATTCATCAAGAAATACTTATAAGAAGTAGGTTTTTTAGACTTGAAAAATGAATGATGACAGGGATTATAATAAGTTTTCAAGTTTCATTCAGAAATATTTGCAATAGTTGATTTTCATGTTAAATGAAACTTAAGTTCATTTACATACTTATATTTTTACAATAAAAGTAAAATTCAGTGTCAATGTAATAAATCAAATCAAATTTATTTCAAATGGCAAATTATTTCTTGTTACACGAAAATAAAACTAATTTGCAAAAATTTCCAAATTTATAGTATATTAAGAAAATGCTGGCTTGTTTGAAATAACTTCTTGTAAGACTTACATTTTTTGTCAAATTTACCTTAAAATCATAAATTCTTTATTAAATACTTAATGAGTACTGATTTGTCATAATTTTAACATATGATGGTCAAATTTATACAGAATATATCATGTGTTTAATAAATTGATAAATTTAAATACAAATAGAAATAAATAAAATGCATTTTATTTATCAGACATTTTTTCTTTTCTTTTCTTTTTTCCATTTTTTTGGTTCTGTTTCTGCTATTTTACCAGCCATATTAATAGCCTTAACCTTGCTGAAATATAGCCAGGTCTCATATGCAAACTGAAGATTTCATCTAATGTCATATCAAAAGTATAGCGACAAATAAATGTGGAGAACAGGACCCAGAAGCATAATGCTAAAAAACAATACTAACTAATTAACATTTATTAAATAAAAATGACATTCTATTTTATTATATAATTTATTTTGTTTAGCCTAAGCAGCGACCTTTAAATGTCGCTGGCTTAAGATTGAATTTTTTTAACTACTTGTCTTAACACTGAATCTTTATAAAGGGAAGTAACTACTTACTTCTATCTTTCAGATTATATATAACAATGCTGTATGTAGCAGTAGCATGGTCCTGGAATGCTACACTTAAGTTTGTTTTTAACATTGTCATATATACTGGAGTATGAGCACAATAAAATGACATTAATGGGGCCAGTGCTTCCTCTGCAAACGGGAAAAGTCTCCAAACTTTGATTATGTTATCTGAAAAAGGTAAAATAAAAATTGCATTTTAATTGTATTTTAACAAGATATAGCTATTACAACAAGCATTCTGAGAGTATTGCAAAACAATACATAGTCCCCTAGCAGTCGCATATGTCACTAATCCCAAAGTTTTAGGTAAAATGTACCTTATTATATGGTACAAAGATTTATAGTTATAAATTATACATGTTGTTCAAGATGGCAGATGGAAACGAAACATAAACTTGATCTGTAACTCATCATGGTAGAGTCACATACAAAACATTAGTTCAATTTCTGGAAGCGTGTAGAAAAAAAGTGCGGAAAACTAAATTTCTGTGAATTTTCAAAGTTCAAAGGGCCATAACTCCCATAAAAATTTGCAAACCAAAATGAAACGATAACTTGATCTGCAACTCATCATGGTAGAGTCACATACCAAACATTAGTTCCATTACTGCAAGCATGTAGAAAAAAAGTGCGGAAAACTAAAATTTCAGTGAATTTTCAAAGATCAAAGGGCCATAACTCCGGTAAAAATTAGCAGATGGAAACGAAACGTATACTTGATCTGTAACTCATCATGGTAGACTTATATATCAAAAATAAAATCAATATCTAAAAGCATTTAGAAAAAAAGAACGGAAAACTGAATTTTTAGTGAATTTTCAAAGTTCAAAGGGCCATAACTCATGTAAAAATTTGCGTACCAGGCCCCAGTTTCACAATCATTCACTCAGTTAAGTGTACACTCAACTCAAATATTCCCATTTTTCTCTCATCAATATTTTAAAAATTTTAAGTTTTATGAGCGAATGTTTTGTTTTGTTCAACAAACCTTCATTAAACAATTTATATATTACATCAGATATTCATTTTTAACTATGTAATGTCTTAGAAATTGACATTGAAATATTCCCGAATTTGAGTTGAGTGCACACTCAGCTGAGTGAATGATTGTGAAACTGGGGCCAGAATGACAGGATAACTTGATCTGCAACTCATCATGATAGAGTCACATACCAAACATTAGTTCCATTTCTGCAAGCGTGTAGAAAAAAAAGTGCAGAAAACTAAAATTTCTGTGAATTTTCAAAGATCAAAGGGCCATAACTCCGGTAAAAATTAGCAGATGGAAATGAAATGTGAACTTGATCTGTACCTCATCATGGTAGACTCATATACCAAAAATCAGTTCATTATCTAAAGGCGTGTAGAAAAAAAGTGCGGAAAACTAAAATTTCTGTGAATTTTCAAAGATCAAAGGGTCATAACTCCGGTAAAAATTAGCAGATGGAAACAAAACGTGAACTTGATCTGTAACTCATCATGGTAGACTCATATACCAAAAATCAGTTCATTATCTAAAAGCGTGTAGAAAAAAAGTGCAGAAAACTAAAATTTCTGTGAATTTTCAAAGATCAAAGAGTCATAACTCCGGTAAAATTTAGCAGATGGAAAAAAAAGTTAACTTGATCTGTAACTCATCATGGTAGACTTATATACCAAAAATGAGTTCATTATCTTAAAGCATTTCAAAAAAGAGTGTGGAAAATTGAGGTGTGATAGACAGATTGACGGACGGACGGACGGACAGAGTGCAAACCTATAGTCCCCTTCGCCTTTCGCAGGTAGGGGACTAAAAACTGATTGTGAAAGTGATTGTTTGTGGTCTGGAAGAATTAAGACATTTAAAGTTGCTGAGAATGACACATTTTTTATTTACATTCACAATGTGTGTGTGTGTGTTTGTGTGTGTGTGTGTTTTTTTTTTCACCACTTTCATTTATTAAATTCACTAAAAACTTTTTATGACTGTCTTGTAAAAGATAAATTTTTGTCTTATTATTATACAATGTATGCCATTACATTTAAATAAATTAAATGAATGATTATAGATACTAAAAAGATATCATCTGATCATACTGAAATTGTTTTCTTTTTATCACATAAAATATGTGATTTACATACCTAATCCAGCAGAAATAAGCTGGTCTTGTTTGGAATTTCCTATCATGCTTAGAACACCTTTAATTCCATGTGCCTGTGGAAAAAATATACATGTAAGACAAACAAAGAATATCATCTGAAAAAATTAGAAAGACATATTAAAAAGCATATGCAAGAAAACATTTTTAAAAGTGTTTAAAAGTGAAAAGAATGCTTAGCTTAATGTTGAAAAATATGGGAAAAATGCCAGTTTTTTTTTTTTTTGTTTTTTGTTTGTTTTTTTTTTGTTGAAAAGATGTTAAAACTTTGACCATGTACTTAGAAAAATTGCCATGAAAAAAAAAACACTTTGTAAAATGCAATAATGATTACTTTTAATTTGCAGCCATATTTAAATCAAAGGTGTTAAACAGGAAAAAATCACTATCAAATTTTTCCTGAAATGAAAGTCAGACACAATAAACAGTGGTTATCTGTACATAAAATTGATTGCTTTTTTAAGAATACAGTACATACAACTGATATTTTTTTCAAAAGTGCAAATACTTACATCAATTTTAAACGTGACTCCTCCAGTGTCCCAATCAAACACACATATATGACCATCTTTTCTACCTCCAAGGAGTATTGTCTTCTCATGACTGACCTGAACACCTTCCTGGCCAATGGTTTTTGTAGCTAAGCCTCTTTTAAAAGCAGCCCATGCATTTGTTTCAAATTCAGGTACATATTCATAGATCAGGAGATAGTTACAAGCCTCTGAAGAACCATGTTATACATCCATTATAATTATAACACCAATTTTTTTCATACAGAAAAATTACATTTAAATATGTATTAACTTCAATTTTGGAAATTGTCTATTCTTTTTTTTTTTTTTTTTTTAAATATTTACTTGAAATATTTAGTTCAGAATTTTTTTTCCATTTTAAAATTTTAGAATCCTCATATTTTTATTTCAACAAAACAGAGAAAAGGAGAATGTAGTTCATTCCAATTAACTTTTAGTCACAGATCTATGTTATCTTTACAAATATTACAGGGTATATTTAACTACGGTATTAGGAGTATTTTGTGACTTTTTTTACATTCACCATTTCCATCAAATTTTCAAACAGTAAATAAGCAAAATAAATGAAATAGATGGATTTAATTACATCTTTCATTGTGATGTGACATTTAACAGGATACAAAAACAACTGTACTGTGATACACTTTCATATTATTTGCCTTATTTATTCATTTTTTTTTTTAGAAAAATAACAGTACATGTACTTTACAGTTACTTTATGCTATATAATTTTTTTTTTTTTTCATTTTTTTAAGTACCTTGCAATACATCTTATTACTAGTATGTGTGCTGATATATGTAATTACATGTTTAATTTTACAAACTAGACAAACATCCCCATATTATCAAGCCATTGCGTAATTATATATTTGAAAATTTTCTATCTAACGGCTGTATCCTAAAATCATATTTCACTCAAACTCATACTCCACTCATTGAGTGGGAGGTGAACACTTTAAAAATTTTAACTCCAGGTAAGCTCAATGATATTCAGAAATCATACTTAAGGGCAAGGTTTACTTTAAAACTGTGTGATTATTGAGTAGAGCATACACCTCCCTCAATGTGTAGGTTCATGTAAAGGTTTTCAAGGTTTCATTCTCTAAAATATTCTATTGAGCTTAATGTTAACTCACAAGCACTCTATTTTCAAGTTTAAGGTAACAATTTCAAAAATAAGTTTTTAAACCCAGTAACAAGAAATTGATTGATTGATTTAATTGAGTTTTACATCCCAGTCAAGAATATTTCACTTATATCAAGACATCACCAGCTATAGGTGAAGTGGCAGAAATTTTGACCTTTACAGTGTGCTTAGAGCAATGTACAAGGAGGGTTCTTTAATGTGCCCTGCCTGCGTGACATGGGGCATCAGTTTTTAAGGTCTCATCTGAAAGACCCCGTGACTTCTATTTCTAAATGCAGAGTGCTTGGTGAAAGAACAGTCACTACCAGTTTTCAAGTTTTGGTTAGACCCGGCAAGTTTGAACCCCCCAACATCTATTAACAAGAGAGTTAAGTAATGGTGTTTAACGTCCCAGTCAAGAATATTTCACTTATATCGAGACGTCGCCAGCTGTGCGTTGCACTGATGGCATTATACAGCAGGGTTCTTTATCGTGCCATGCATGCCATGACACGGGACCTCGTTTATTTAAGTTCCCATCCGAAAGAACCGTGACTTTCATTTCGTAATGCCGAGTGCTTGGCGAAAGAACAGTCACTACCAACCTTCAAGTCTTGGGTCAGACCCGGCTGGGGTTCGAACCCATGACCTTCCACTTACGGAGCGAGCATTCTACCAACTGAGCTACCGCAGTGGCCTATTAACAAGAGAGGTTGACAGGCTAGCAACCTTTTGAGTTATTCCCCTTTTTTCCAATTCTTAAAAATTTTCACTTAAAATCATACAGCTTATAATTACTGCATTTCCAAAAATTTAACAATTAACATGCTTTTAAGAAATTTAAAGTGAATTATTTTTAATTAAAGAATATTGGAGGATTTTAAGTTATGCAAAAGTAGGTTTATTATTCTAGAAATAAGGTGATTAAATAAAAGATATAAAAATTTCATGAAGGAAAATTTACTATGAGTAAATTAAAGATCACAGATAGCTGTTAGATCAGGGAAGTGAAAATTTAAAATTTAAAATTATACTACAAAATTCAGTGTTTTAAAAATGGTTTATTTCTTTTTATTACAATGAAAAAGAAGTGAATTATTAGAATCTGGCTAGAAGTGATAGCTTACTGCTAGGTAAAGAATTTTTTAGGGTTTATAGAAAATACATTTAAAAGATAAATATAGAAAATAGGATATCTGCTATATTACATTCATGCAATAATAAATATCATGTAATTTCTACTGTGACATTTACAATACTTGTCTCATTTGCAATAATTCTGACATCATAATAATAATAATAATAATAAGAAGAATAATAATATACATGTATATATATATATATATATATATATATATATATATATATATATATATATATATATATATATATGAATTTTAAAATATCAGATAAATACTTGTATATTGACCATTTTAAGAATAAAAGCATTAAGAAAAATGTTTAATTTTATTATTCCTGAATATAAATTTGAATTTAAAAATAAAAAAAAAAGAAAAAAATGATGTCAGAAAATGCAAAGGGAGTGTCATTTCACAAAGAATTAAAAGTGTGGTATATCTAAAGGTTTAAGAAAGGAAAGGTTATGGGTTGTAGTACATGGTTACATCAGCTTCCTGGAACTGTGTCCTGGTGCATAAATACAGTTAAATGTTAAAACAAGTGCAGGCAGTAAAAGAAATAAAGAAATTAAATGATCATGGTGACATCAATGACAACTACAATACAAGTATATGAAGATATTAATCTTAAAATACATTAGGTCAACATTAATTTACACATAATTTCTAATGTTACTATTTCAATTTTTACCAAAAAAAAAAAAAAAAAAAAAAAAAAAAAAAAAAAAAAAAAAAAAAAAAAAAAAAAAAACATGTGAAAATTTCTAGATGAAAATAAGTTGACACTTTTTTTCTAAATTGAGTGTAAATTAACATCAACATTGTTTATAATGATAGATAAATATAACAAAATTAGAATTGAAGAAATTAATTTTAACAATTATGGTACAATTAATTTTCAACAGAAACTTGTGAAGCTCTAAAAATGTGAAGTGAAAGTGTTCAAAGAATAAGACATGTTAGGTAAATAAATAAAGTTAAACTTTGGAAAAATCTAGTTAAGGTAAATGAGAATTTCCACTTTAAATTTCAAATTTTACACATAATCTCTTATTTTTATTATAAGCAAATTTGCAAGTTGGGTGGTCAGCTGATACAGTCTCTAGTGAGTGGTTCTGCTCGATTGTACCTAAAAATCTAAAAGAATGCTGGTCACATGACAAGACTCAATCTAAACATCTCTGTCACCCAAATGTTTTACCTTTAGGTTCTGTACATTCCCATTCATCGACTATTGTGGCTGGATTTGTATCAGTTCTTGCTTTAACTATATCTCCATTTTTCTTCACAGTAAACAACATTTCTATAAAATACAAAAATTTCATTGAAAAAAAAAACAACTTTTAAATGCCAACAAAAATAAAACTTTTATAACTTAAAGATCTGCAAGAGTGGTGAAATCATTCAGTAATAAGCCAAGTAAAAATAACTTACAAATAGCAACGAAAATAAAATCCTATATAACAGAGTTCTGCTTAAATGGTGAAATCATTTAATAATTAGCCAAATACATGTATTTTGTAGGTTAAGAGAAAAGATTAGTGATTGGCTAAATTGGCACAAAGAACTGCAAATGGCATAAACAGACTGAGCACATCAAGACTATATACATTACTAATATTTTGTCTTTAAGCATGAAAAAATATTTATATTTCATTTTTTTTATTGGTTTTACCTTCTCTTATGGCATAAGCAGAATCTACAATTCCATCAGCTTGATCAAGAAGGAAAGTTGTTAACACTTCACCATTAGGTGGACATATGAGACGGACACTACAGTCACGACTGACTACTAATGCTCGAATCGGGAAATGAGGATGTGTTGTCTGTTTGATACTAACCACTCTATGCCTGTTGATATTTAAATTAAAATAAAAATAAGAAAACAAATATCTTCAATTAAAGGAAAAAACAAACAAACAGGTTCAGTTTTGAAATATATAGTTGACAAAAAATATAAGGGTACTTGCACCTATATTAAAAATTGTCAAACTACTAGTACTAGTATTTAAAAAATCATTATTACAACATCAACTTTCAATTTTTTTTTCAGTGTTATCTTCATGTAATCAAACCTAGTTTATGATTTGATAAACTCTAGGCAACAATTTGTATTTCAGAATTCTACAGAATTTATCAAATGATATAATTATAATCAGATATGTGAGAATAAATTGGTTTCATTTTACTTTTATAAGTGTTTTCAGAATAACTGCACAGATATGTATGTGTACATCTAGGCAATTTAAAACTTGAAACATTTGCCAATCAAAAAAATATAACAAATTTTTACAACTAGATGCTAAGCTCTATGATTATGCAGGGTCTCGGTGGCCAAGAGGTCTAAACCATGCACTTATGGATCATAGTGCCTCTCACCACCAAGGCTTAAGTCCTGCTCAGGCAGACTCCAGTGTAAGAAAGTGTCAGTTTGTTTGTCGAAGGTTGATGTGTTGCCTCTATATGAGTGAAAAAATCTTGATTGGGCATAATACACAATTACTCCACTCTACTAATATAATCATGCTCACATCTAAAGTTTGACATAATCTCTTATACAAGCTGAAGCTACATAACATTTATACTTTCACAGTGGTAAAAAGGTATAGAAAAAACAGGTTTAGGTGTTGTTTAAGTTGTAATAGCTATCATACAGCACTTACCCCACAGCGGTATGGATGTGATAGAGATGATTCAATCTCCACAAATCTACTGTTTTACCATGATATGTAAACAATACATGATAATTCAATTCGGAACCCAAGTTTTCCACAGGTGAATTTAGCACAATTCTACAAGAAATACACATGTATATGAATTTAACACTAGTGATTATTATAGATAACTAGAGATTGTAACTGGGATACCAGTTACGTATGATTCCCCACCATCCATAATCTATATATTGTCTAAAATATACACCTGCTGATGGACTGATCTCGAGATGGATTGATAGTATCCATTACTAATAATCGAAAGCTGACTAAGAGAAAGGGCGGAAGACAAGTAAATTTAAAGTTAACATCGAATTGTACAATTATAATTCGAGCAGTATTCATTTTAATATATATTTTCATTCCCTCATACCCCATTGTTGCAACAATGTTTTTTTTGTTAAAAGAAATCAATTGATCACGGGAGTCCGAATCTGCATGTATAAATTTATAATTCGAAATGTATGTAAATTATACAAGTTTAATAGATCAGAATCATGCGTTCTGTCTTCTGACATAGGTCCTATCCATTAAATTGGCAATTCTATTAGCTGGTGTATTTTGATTGGACAGGTATTCAACTTTGATTGATAGCAAATCTATTTCACGAACTGTGAGGTGTTTAACCAACAAATTTGATTGACGTGTGTTATGACTGTGAAGTAGCCATAACCTACATATTAATGGATAATTGACAAAGAGATTAAAGCAATTATCCATATCAAAACATGTAATAATGCTATTGAATTTGTTTACAATTCTTTGAATAGGAATTTAATCCTGTAAACTTGCCTTAAGAAATGAAATCAAGTATGCCATAAGATAGTGTTTCTTAACTGAGGGTGGGTGTTAAGAATTCTGGCTTCCCACCCCTACCCTCTCTTGAAAATGATTTCCTGGAGGTTTTTATCACTCTTTTCAAAAGTCAATAATGAACAAAAAAAATATACAGATGAGTGGAAAGGATTTTAACTATTTAAAAGCTATACATATACATAGCACCACCCACAGTGGGAAATGACCTTAGGTGCCCTTTATTAATATCACTCTATTCAACTTTTCATAAGGAACCAGAAAATACATAAATTAGGGGTGGGGATTTCAATAGTTTAAAATTAACTTAGCACCACCCAGCCCTACCCTTCAGTGGGAAAGGACCTTAGGTGTCTTTGATTAGTGTCATTCTTTTCATTTTATCATTAGGAACCAGAAAATATATACTTTAGGGATGGGGATCTCATTAGTTTATGAGTTATGACAAAGCCCTATATATGGTTTTATAGCACACCGCAAAGTGTTTAAGGAAAAATTGGTGATTTTTGTTTTTAAGACCCCATCTTCCTGTCCCTCACCCAATAAATACCCATGGATGTAAAACTTTAATGGTGCAGGAACCTATCCTAAAATTTTGAACGAGATTGAATGATGCGTTTAACTTGTTTGGCAGTGCTGATAAAAATTTGATATATTTTTAACAATTTAATACATAGTAACTGAGAATTTATTAAGAACAAATTATGTATGTGAGAAAGAGGTTAGTCACTTTATTAACATGTAGTTCATTAACATTCAATCATTTTTGTTTAGTGCTAAACTGTATACATTAATTCAGATTACCCATTTTTAACGGGCCCTCATATATCTGAGAAACTGAATAAGAAAGAAGAAGAAGATTCTGTAAGAGTTATCTATCTTTGTACGTATTGGACAGAAAGATGTTTGGAATTAAATTACGCAATTTACACGCACCGACCGCTGAGCCGTCGAGTTAGAAAAAAATTTGATCATTTATCCATATCTACTAAGATAGCAGATTGTTGGTACCAAATTTCATCGAAACCCCTCATACCGTTTCCGAGTTCTGCACCGGACAATTTTAAGGAAGAAAAAAAATTATAAAAATAATAATAATAAGAAGAAGAAGAAACAGAACGAAAACAATATGATTCCCCACCTTTGGGTGGGGAATCATAATAATATGATGAAATTTTACAAATACAAATATACCATAATTTAAACATACTTGTATACTTGTAACTAAATCAGCTAGTAATTCAAAAAAAAGATCAACTTCAAAAATTTTAAATCTAAAGAGAGTTTATTTTAAAATTATGGAAAGAGCTATTATGAAGAAAAAACTATTTTAAAATCAATTTTTTATGGTTAAAATATTATTATTCTAAAAAATATCATATTACACATACTTAATTTTATTCAAAACACAAATTTTAATTGTGCTAAGAATCCTTTAAATTAAACAAGACACTCCACTTACTTATCTGCCTCATCACAAGAATCTAAATTCCAGACACGGATAGAACAGTCCAGACTTGCTGAGATGATCTGTGGACCTTCTGGATAAACCGCTAACAAATTTACGCAGCCTGTATGACCAACAAACACTGTCTTCAGGAACCACTCTTTGTCCCAAATTTTGACTGAAATAATATAAAATTATGTTCATATATATGCATTAGAAAAATCATAATGATTATGATTCAAACTTAGACATGACCTCAACATCACCTAAAAAGCACTGTATTGTAAAAGTTTGAAAACTAAACATAATGTTTACAAGTGGAGTGAGAAAAATAACTTTCTGGAATAGACTGAAATGCCAGAAAGCAATAACAGAATAATTTAAGTCTGTAAGTTATAAGTGTCTGTTTAGTTTTGATTAAATATTTAGAATAAAGTTTGCATTTTAGAACTACTGACAAATGTAGAAAGTTGTGACTATATAAAATATAATTTGTAATAGTCAGAAGCACCAAAACCACTTAACAATAAAACTTTTGGCAGAATATAAAGATTGCTTCAGAAAATCTAACAGTAAATCTGACCATAAAGAACTCATCACTTCAAAAGAGTGATCAGTGTTTTAATAAAAAGCAAAATTAAGCATTCAACTATTGTGATATATGTAGCAATAATAGACTTGTAACTGCAATAGCTATTCCAGGCAAACTGAATTATAAATCTTGTTTTTCCCTAAAAATTTAATAGAGCATTGAGTGATGTCAAAACAAGGCTCTTTATCAAGAGTTAGAATTGCACCACAACACAGCCATTTTTTACCCATTATCACATTATCAGGACTTATGAGTGACATCACAACACAGCCATTTTTATCCATTACCATTATCAGGACTTATGAGTGACATCACAACACAGCCATCTTTATCCATTATCATAATGTATGGGGACATCACAACACAGCCATTTTTATCTGTTACCATGTTATCACAACACACCCATTTTTATCCATTGTCTTGAGTAATGACTGACATTACAACTAAGTCATGTATATAGCACATTATGATACCTACTTGATCCATCTCTAGCTCCTGTTATTAAGTACTTAAGTGGATTGAAGTATGTCAATGCTGTTATTTCACGTTCATGTAAATCTTTTCTCTTGGCTATTTGTTTACCCTCATACACATTAAAAACCTACCAAATATTGAAAAAAAAAAAAAAGAAATCATGTAGTTAAGTTTCAAGACAATTACTGTAGTGTAAATGTTCACAAATGTATAACATGTTATCTATATACACTTCTATGTAGTTAATATAACATATATGTACCATACTTATAAAAATACATGTACATTCTAATTTATATATTAACATTACAGTATATACATGTACATGTAAAACAAGAAAAAAATTTTTAAACCTGTGTTAAAAACTTTAAAAGGTGATTACATTACAATTATCTATATAAAACAGTGTACATGTAACTTCTCTGCACATCCAACCAAATATGTTAACATTTGTCCATCAAATACATATAACTTGTACAATAAATACCAACATTCACAACATGAAATCTTAATATATGCTCATCATACAACTTGATATTTACATTTTACACCAGGAATTGTAAATTTGTAATACATGTTATGTACATCATACAACTTGATAATAACATTGACACCAGGGATAAGACATAAGTTGTTCTGTAATTTGTACAGACAAGCCAATACATCATTTATTCTACTAAAATATTAATACTAACCACTACACCATTTCCTAATGATAGAAAACATTTTTGTTGTCTACTGGCTGTCTCTTCTAGCACGAGGTGTTTAAACTGATTATTTTCTCTATATTCTATTCTACTCATTTTTCTGGGAATTAAATGTCTAGCTCCATATCTGAATGCCCAGTTCTGAAAAATAAGACAAAGAATTATTACAACATACAACTCTATACAAAACCCAATACCTTAATTTGATTGGAAGTGTTTCTCATACATTTTTCAAACTTTTTGCTGACCATAAGTCACACTGACATTACTTCCATGTTCCACTATAAAAATATTTAAGTAAAATCAATACATGGTTTTATTTTAATGAAAATTTTTCGGTAGTAATAATTGTACTCTAATGACAAATGAATGGATTTGCTTTTGTTTAAATTACAATTTTAGTTACAAAATGATTAAAGTTATGATATGACACTGACATTTTCTTGATATATTGTTATTTTTCAAACATTATTTTGAATGTGAATATGGTGAGCAAAAACTACATGAAAATATTCTTGTGTTTTTCTGTTAAGCTCTGTAAAGTTAAAACACAAATATGGTAAAATTAAATCTCCATTGAATAAAAGCAACTATACAATATGAAATTTTTCCACAAAGACAAATTTAAAGTAAGATCTTTTTTACCTTGTTATCATAATGCATTTTGTAAGTCAGCCACATCAAAAACAACTACAGGAGGACAGACAGATACAAACATGACCATTTTATAAAAAAAAACAAACCCAAGATTAGTTTAATTTTAATGGTTAACAATTTACTTTTAATAAATTAAACAAGCTACTAGACTATTTGTACTTACAACTATGTATCCAGGTCCTATTGTCATGAATTCATTGGTGCTAGCATTATACTTAGCCAGGTTTATCTTGGATGGAACTTTTGACTGTGAAATGATCTCAAAATCTGGATTCATTAGCTAAAACATAATGAAAAATTAAAGAATTATATAATATAATAATAATAATATAATAATAATAATATATAATAATGAATAAATAAATCAATAAATAAATAATAAAAAAAATCAAAAATAATAAGAAAAAAGATATGAAAATACAAAAATACAGATGGCTAGGTTCAACCAATGGCAGAAATGCTTTGTATTTTGAATGATAACATATATTCAGTTTCATTCATCATTTACACAAGTTTTTCCTTTACCTTCTGCAAATGTCACAACATTTCCAAATTAAACATGTAGCTTCAAACTGTAAGTGGGAATTTTGGTCAGTTGGTCTACCATTATTGTTTGGTTGCATATTACTATTTAACATATCTTTTAGCATATAATTTTTGCATAAGCTTTAAAGTTGAATATGTATAGAAGAAACATTTCAAGATTTAAATGTTTCATAAGATTGTAGACAAATATATCTATTTTTTACACAGGTTAATTTAACAAACAATAATGGCATGTCCTAAAAATATTCAGTTTAAACAGATTTACGATTTACTCAGAGCTTTTGAGCAGGTTCAACTATACTGAGCTCACAGATTAATCTAAATAGGTGAATAGGTATCTCTTAGAAAAACGGCTTAAATGTTGCTAAAATTGATTCTCAAGATTTCATCTATCATAAACTTACAAAAATTTCTTCTTCATCTTTCACCCATCCAACAAACTGATTTGTTTGTTTACAATAAGCAATATTATCCATGGGCTCTTCTGGTATGTATTCTTCTTTCTTCCTTCCATCTTCTAAGAACAGTCTCACAGTCTGTCCATCTGTTGTTAAGTATTCCTAAAAAACAAAGCCAGTAATAAGATTAACTTCACATTTCATCCACAAATTGCCTGTATATATTCAAATTTTATTAATTGGACTTCAATTATACATTAAATTTAGATTATCAAGTAAACAAGACTTAGCATGGTATTAAAAACAAATTATAAAATGTTATTAAATTTGTATACAGTCAAACCTGTCTATAAAGGCCACTCATTGGAATCAATAAAAGTGGCCTTTATATACAAGTTCAAATAATATAGACAAAGAGCAACTGGGATAGGATTTAATTGGCCTTTAGAAGCAGGTGGCCCTTATAGAAAGGTGGCCTTTAAGAAAGGTTTGACTATATTTTTTTTTTTAATTGTCAATGATTCTGAAAATACATTTATTGACATGTTTTATGAGACTTATGTCATATATTTGATAGTAAGAACTCCCATAATGAAATCAATTTATGGATAAAAACAAACCTTTTTGTTGACCATAAAGAGGACACATTTCAAATTCTTGTCATGGTTAAGTTTTCTCAAATGTAGCATTCCATGTGAAATATGGACATCCTTAACATCAGCTTCTTCAAGTGCTTTCATGGTAAACCTAATTGACTTTTTCAAAATTCCCCAGTGCTGAATTGCTTTTTTCTTTTCCTCTTCTTTTTTCTTCTTTATTAAAACTCTCAGCTTCTCACTTAATGGTTCCTCTTCCATTTCTGCCCCACCCACCCCCTTCCGGGTATTTAACAAATGATTCATGGTTATAGACTATTTATCCTGTTACTGTTTTTATAAAATCTGTATATTATACCTATAAAATTTGAAAACAATTTTCAAAAAATTAATTTAATGAAAGAACAAATTAATACTGTATGATGTCAACAGACATTGATATGAAAACATGACAAGTTGACTAGGCAGATATATTATTGCTTGTGGACATTGCTGTAGTAACAACTAGTACACATATTAAGCACAGAAAGTTGCTGGATAGTATAAGTGTTATTGTAAAATTAAATATTGCAGCAGATTTTATTGTTTAACTCTTTTTTTTCTTATAAGATGAATAACATTATATAATGAAGCAACTTCTAGAGACAGTCATTTCAGACAGTTTTGGAAAAAACAGAAAATCTTTGTCCTTTGTAGTAAAGCCAATATTATAGCATGGATGAGTTAGTTATAATGTATATAGTAGATATGATAGAGTGATTTTCTGCCAGACTCCCTGGTCTGGATCTTTCTGCCATGTGGTAGAGTACTCACTTATTGCAGGAAAAGATTCAATATCCTTAGCACTTGATCAGGAAGAGTTTTATTTTCAGGAGTTTCTACCGCCTGTAGGCCGAGATTGCTCTGCCTCGGAATAAATTTTAATATTTGGATATTGTCGTTTCAACAAGAAACGACAATATCCAAATATTGATATTTATTCGATGCCAGAGCAATCTTGGCCTATACCGCCTGTTACAAATATTACTCATTACTTAAATATGAAATCTGTAAAACATGAATCATTTACATCAGGGGTTGAAAAATGTAAATAAAAAAATTATTTCTCTGAAAACCACCTTAACAGGATTGTGAAATATCAAGGCCCGAGAAACAATCTAGTAAGTTAAGCAATCACATTTTTATGTGCTACATCTTCTGCTAGAAGCTCTAGCAGGTTTAAATGTCAATAAGGCAAATGGAATAAAACCACTGTACTAAAGATGCAAATATGAATAACTATTGTTTCATTCTAAGTGATGAGTTTGAAATACAATATTGAACCTATTAGTATTATTTTTCTCGTAGTGGTAAAAGTGGTTTGATTTGCAGTTGTGTTTAAACCCTTTCATCAAATGGGATATGAAAATATGATTTTCGCCCAATACAGATTAACAGATATATAAATAGTTAGATTAGGTTTATAAATGCAATTTTTACCGTGATAAAGATCAGAGACTGACTGCAATGCAGTCATTTCAATAAGATTCTTTGCCGCGAAACTCACGATATATCCGCCATATTGTTTATATCTCCATGGATGTGAAGACACATCCAATCTCGGAAACTCCGAGATTTTGTCCTCACATAGTTCCTACTTTTGATATGCGAACCAGCGACTGTTCCATATTTATCAATACATGTATATAAGTATTTTATATATTCATTTATGTTTTTAAAGGTATACTAAGAAATGAAAGTTAACTGAATTATTCATAATCGACCCCCATAAAATTAATAACAACTTCCAGGTTTATTTTAAATAATGAAAATGAAGGTAATGAAAAAAATGTTTGTAGTAGCAGAACAATGGCTACTGATATAAACAAGTTTTCCATCACTTGTTTTATTTTGGATGTTTATTGATCACTTTGAAATCTTCAATGCATTCTACAACATTACAACATTACAAGATGACTAGACACCACTAGTCTTAAAAATTCAGCATTATAGTATAATAATAATTAATAATAATATTGATAATAAAAGCAATGAAAGTAAATCAAAATATTTTACATCTGGACATTTACTCAATATGATAAACTGTATGTAAGACCAGAGAGAGAGAGAAAGAGAGAGAGAGAGAGAGAGAGTAACATGCATGCTTATTCTTACATTGGCTGTGCTGGGCCATGGAAAATATTCAACCTTAAAGGAAAAATACATTGTGAGAATAGACACAAAAGACCAATCAAACAATAAATATTGTTGAAAAATAACATCTGAAAACAATTTTTATGCAGACAGTGAGTGTACTTGCCTGACACACTGGATACTGTTAATAAAATAATAATTGTGAATATCAACATTATAGGATTCAAAATTTTGTAGATAACTCTAACAGAATCTGGGAGGGCCCTTGGTGGCTGGGTGGTCTAAAGCGCGCACTTACGGATCACAGCTAGTGCCTCTCCCCGCTTGGGTTCAAATCCCAATCGGGACAGATCCTAGTGTGAGAAAGTTTGTCTGTTTGCTTGCAGAAGGTCGGTGGTTTTTTCCAGGTACTCCAGTTTTCTCCACCATCCCAGAACTGACCACCTCGAAATAAGTGAAAGATTCTTGACTGGGGCGTAAAACACCATTATTCAACTCTCCACTACAGAATCTGAGAGACCTTTTTAAGTTATACATGTACTTCCAGGTAAATATCAAGTTTTCAACGATCTATAAGTTTTAGGTACCACTTAAAGAAAATGTGTCCTTGAGTGTTGGCCAAGGTCAATCATCTTTATAAACTTGATAGAGCTGAAATTCCTGATGCTATATATCAAGTTTTATACCCCTAGGCTTTTTGATGTCCAAAAATTTTTAAATGTTTATTACTTTTGGTCACTGTGGATGTGAATATAAACCAAGGCCAATAATCTTTGCATCAATTCTCTGATGTTATAGTTTCTTGGCTCTTGAACATGTTTACAGTTGTACAGTTGTTTTTACTTTTTCAGGTCAATATGGTCTTGAAACAGTGTGAATGAAGGTCAATAAACTTCCAAGACAATGTAGAGTTTTATGACAAGATGCTATGTACAGGGCTCAACAAATGCTGATTAGGTCAATCGGTGGTAAGCAAAGGGTACATCAACACCCAACCCCAATCAGATCGGCACAGGATAAACTCTCCCCCCCCCCCCCCCCATTACATTAAAATTTTTAATTGAAAATATGGTAAAATATGGTAAGTTTCATATTTCCTTCATTTTGGTTCTTGATTAAATGTATAAAAAAAGGATTTGTTAATTCAGGTTACTGTGAATTTAAATGAGAATCAAAGTCAACCAGCTTTAAACAACTAGGAACTGGCAACATGCACATCATGTGCTATTGCCATAGATGTAATTGTTCTAAAGTCTAATACTGTAAACTAAATGTTTACAGAGTATAGACCAAGAAAAAGAGAGCAGTTGGAAAGCTCATTTATAAATTTGTTTATGACTGAAGCTTTGAATTAATAAACAAGCATAAAATTGTATCTACTTAATCTATTTTATTGTCAAAAATAAACAAAAACAATCACAAACAGCAAAATATAAATAAAATCTTTATAAGCAGCGAATAATAAAGAAACATAGATCATTGTTCTTAACAAAAATAATATATAGTCATTTAAATGATTAATCTGATAAGTTATTATTTATTATGCATTTAGAACACATTGTGTAACAAACTGTGGTATAAAAACATAAAATTAACAAGAGTTCCGCATGGCAGAGCATGATACGCCCGTCAAATCTGCAAGTCATTTATGTGGATATTTTGTTTATTATGAACTGTAAAGGGACTTATACAGTTCATATGAGCCGTTCATAATCAATAAGTCAATTCAATTATTCATCACAATGATACAAAATGCAGTGCACAAGTCAACAAGTACAGTAAAAAACAATAGTAATTATTGAGATTTTGGTATTATTTTCAGTAACAAAATAGACTTACCACCAGCCACACCATTTATATAATTTTACCATCATGTTCTTGTAACCTTCATCACAAAATTGAGGTAATCTCTAGTATACTGGGTTGTTTCAAAGACAGCAAGTTCTTCAGCCTACAACTCTATGTGTATCTGCTCCCTGGTAGAATAAATTAAGGAAGCTAGAGTTACGGTTCCTGAGCACTGCACTTCGGATCATCGTGGTAAGTAAGCATACCAAGTTTCAAGTCATTCTGACCATAGATGTCAGAGTTATGGGCCAGACAAACCCGCAGCGTACTCTGGCAGCACATAAAGGGGAATAACTCAAAAATTAAGGAAGCTAGAGTTATGGTTCCTGTGCACTGCACTTGGCATCATCGTGGTAGTAAGCATACCAAGTTTCAAGTCATTCTGACCATAGATGTCAAAGTTATGATCCGGACAAACATGCTAACAGCATTCAAAGGGGAGTAACTCAAAAATTAAGGAAGCTAGAGTTACGGTTCCTGAGCACTGCACTTCGCATCATCGTGGTAAGTAAGCATACCAAGTTTCAAGTCATTCTGACCATAGATGTCAGAGTTATGGGCCCGACAAACCCGCCGCCAGTACGCCCGCCCGCCCGGACGTCTTTGACGGGCATATAAAAACAAACAAAAAATAAATAAATAAATACAAATTTTCAAGTCTATTATAATAACTTCTAGTACAAGTTGAAAAAAAATCTCAATATAAGTTAACAAAAAATTCCAGACTTTCAGAATTGATTTTTTGATTCCTAACAACCCAGTATAAAGAAAAAAAATTACAATTATCATTTGGAAAAAAAAAAAAACAAAACCGAATTTGGAAGTCAGTTGGAAATTATGATCAGTAACAATATGTATTTTGATACTGCTTTCTTCATTTGATGAAATTTTTTTCAGTCAAATGTATTTATAGATTTGCAAAACTCATGATTTCCAAAAGCCTTATATCTTCAAAAAATTTAGAAATCATTAGACTAATAAAAACAACTTCAAAGACTTAATCATAATAAATGCTTCTATAATATGCACATACATACAAATACATGTATTGAAAAGAAAACAAAATTTATAGTGTTTTTTCTATATTCTTTACATAAAAATTCATTTCAAAAATCGTACTAGCAAATGGAAATTTTATTAAACTAAAATTGATAAGTGTAGCATCAGTGTAAAACAAGTTATATCAAGGTTAAAATATCAACTTTAAGTCATTTACCTTTTTTAATCACATCAAATCATATCATTGATGACAAATGGATCTGTAAATATTAAATTCCTCTTCCATTGATCATGATAGATTGTTATAAGTATGGTAAATTTGTGAACATTCTTGTAATCATTGAAAAAATCCAAATCCAAAATTATTGTTTAGACCAGTGATGTCGTGTGACACTATTACATACTTAAAAAATTTTTTTAATAATATTTGGACCTAAAAAGCTACAAGAAAATTATTGTTGGTAAATACAAGTAAAGAAAATTACTACTTTTCAAATTTTTGAAATGATTGATCTATATTTGAAACAGAGTTCATATAAAAATAAATGGTTTGGTACCTTTCTACAATCCGATAAAATCCACATAAAAATAGTCCATTAGGCTTTTTATAACTTCAATTTAAAGAACTGTTCAAATTGTCAGATTTAAAGGACGAGAAAGTAAAAAAGAAAAGAAAAAAAGAAAAAACAACAACAATGCTGGACAAAAACTATAATTTTAAGTTCAATACATGTTTCATGTTGACAAAGGTCTAATGTATAGCAATTAAAGATAAAACAAAGTTGACATCTATTTATAGAAATAACATACATGTATTAATTAAAATACACGTTAAAAATCACATACATTTTTCATTGTAGAATAATTGGAGACCATTAAAACAGTTATTCCTTCTTAATAAAATTTCCACAGAACATAAAGCACATGTAATACTTAGTTTCTATGGTAACCATCAGGCTCAACTTGGGTTTCTGACTGACTTTAATATAAAACTTTGTCATGCTGATACAACACTGTGTATGTCACTGATATGCACTTTGAGGAACTAAAATCTAAGTATAACATTAATTGATCTGATGCTATTTCACAACAGCGCTCAGTATATTTTCAGTAACATACTTAACCCTAAAGCCCTGAATAGCTGTAATGATGCATATGTGGTTTTACAAACCAACCCATTCCAAAAATAATTTTCAAAAATTATGCCTGTACAATAAAAAAGATATAGCATACAACAAAATACATATAATATATAAAAAAGTTAAATTCTTTACACAGTTAAAGTTTGTTTTTTGGTATGTAATAGATTGCAAATACCGGTATTCTGCCACAGAAAAAAACATCATTATATGAGCTCTCACATTTGTTAAACAAATTAAAACTTATATATGAATTATTTAGCACATGCTATAAACTATTATGACAAAAAGAAAAGATTTTTGGCATATAATCTATTTATAAATCAAAAAAGAAACTCACCAGTTTTATATGTGACAACATTTTAAAAATTTCAGTTTTTCTTAACCATGGTCCTTTTTCCAAATATCTGTAATCTATCAGATAAAACACTAAATTCTTTACGTCAATCCACAAATTTGAGCGCTCATTAAATTTCCCTAAAAATGTCAGTTTTATTTTCCTGTGTTATACATAACATTTTAGTGAGCTTAAATGTTACTAAAATAAATCATTATAGTTAAATTTGTCAAATTGCAAATGATTTTAATAGGTTGAAAGGTGAAGATAAGTTCAGGTCATTCATTTCGTAATGACTCAAACACTAATATACCATGCCCATTCAAGTCTGTGTTATATCATATATTGGTGATGGCTTTTGCAACAAACAATGCAAATTAACACATGCATTTTACCTTCAAGTTGTTTTTTTTTTTCTAATTGCTTTGATCAATTACACAGTATGCACAGTGTCCATTCAGGTTAATGCTTAAATAATCATATGCAATCCTCTGACCTTGATATCTTTGTGCTCTAACATGAGAGTAAAAAAATATATATGTACTTTAAAAAAAATAGTAATGTAAATTTTTTTCAAATTTACAGTTTTGATTGACTAGACAGTGCTGAAACACTTGAAAAAGACCACATTAATACAATGTACATAACTCTTTCTCTGTTTCAAATTTAAACAGTAAAGCTATACGATCAGTTATGAGGTAACAGTGGTTTCTAAAAAGAGGGTTTTTGGTAAATCTATCTTAAACAAATATTAACAGCAAAATAATTTTAACTACATTAAGAGCACAGGGCACTAATAAATATATTTACACATCTAATTATATAAAAATTTTAATCACTATTAAGTTTATTTGTACATACATGTATAACTACATTTTCTTCACTTTAAACTCTGCTTCTTTAAATAATTAATCTATTGATCAATTTCATCACTTAATTTTCAACCCGAATAAATTCATGCCACTATATTATCTTACTTATGAAAACACCACAATGCTGATCTACAGCAAATTTGAAAGTCTTTGGTAAGGATACAGATTTTAAAATTGAAGAATTATAATGGCTATACATGTAATAAGGAATTCATCCTACTAAATTTTAAACAAGATCAATTTTATTACAACAAATTTTTTTCAAATATTAATCTTCTTACACTAAAACTCAAAATTTTTAACATGCAAATCATATATTTCACATAGCGCTTACAGCACATGAAAATGACGGTAAATACTTCAGCATTTTTGGTGAAATATATTTTACCATAAAAATTTTCCTTACTATAAACTTTATCTGAAGTTTGAAAATTCAGAAATTATTCTCTATTCTATTGCTAATAGTGATTAAACACTACTATTGACTTATGTTAATGAATTTAAGCATTTTTAACATTCTAAATGTTGAAATATCTAAAACGTAAACCTTGATAGGAGTGTCCAAGGCCTACCTGACCGAGAGCTAAGTTGTCTTCAAATGATTTTACACCTCTGCATTGAATGGGTTTGATACCGTTTAGGCCAGCAGACTTTGAGTCAATGAAAAGCCTGTTGCTGTGGCTGCTCCCCTTTTCTCTTGAAAGGCAAGCTAAAAACAAAGTTTTAAAAGATAAGTTATTTAAAGTTTGATATATAAGGTAAAGACATTAGCCTTTTTAATAATTTTTAAAATTTCAATTTTTAGCACACATTTCAAATTGGATTTCATTAATTTGATAAACTTAAACTTATTGGATAAAATTCTTGTATAAACAATTTCAAATGTTTCAGTTAGTTTTATTTGGATGACTTTGATTTTTACATCTAACGTTTTATGTAAATGAAGACAGCCTTGACCTTTACATCTAACATTTTATGTAGATGAAGACAGCCTTGACCTTTACATCTAGGTGTTTTATGTAGATGAAGACAGCATTGCCCTTTACATCTAGTGTTTTATGTAGATGAAGACAGCCTTGACTTTTACATCTACTGTTTTGTGTAAATGAAGACAGCCTTGACCTTTACATCTAGTGTTTTAAGTAGATGAAGACAGCCTTGACCTTTACATCTAGTGTTCTATGTAGATGAAGACAGCCTTGACCTTAACATCTATTGTTTTGTGTAGATGAAGACAGCCTTGACCTTTACATCTTGTGTTTTAAGTAGATGAAGACAGCCTTGACCTTTACATCTAGTGTTTTATGTAGATGAAGACAGCCTTGACCTTTACAACTATTGTTTTGTGTAGATGAAGACAGCCTTGACCTTTACATCTTGTGTTTTAAGTAGATGAAGACAGCCTTGACCTTTACATCTGTGTTTTATGTAGATGAAGACAGCCTTAACCTTTACATCTGTGTTTTATGTAGATGAAGACAGCCTTGACCTTTACATCTGTGTTTTATGTAGATGAAGACAGCCTTGACCTTACATCTGTGTTTTATGTAGATGAAGACAGCCTTGACCTTTACATCTGTGTTTTATGTAGATGAAGACAGCCTTAACCTTTACATCTGTGTTTTATGTAGATGAAGACAGCCTTGACCTTTACATCTGTGTTTTATGTAGATGAAGACAGCCTTGACCTTTACATCTGTGTTTTAAGTAGATGAAGACAGCCTTGACCTTTACATCTGTGTTTTTGTAGATGAAGACAGCCTTAACCTTTACATCTATTGTTTTATGTAGATGAAGACAGCCTTGACCTTTACATCTAGGTGTTTTATGTAGATGAAGACAGCATTGACCTTTACATCTAGTGTTTTATGTAGATGAAGACAGCCTTGACCTTTACATCTATTGTTTTGTGTAGATGAAGACAGCCCTGACCTTTACATCTAGTGTTTTAAGTAGATGAAGACAGCCTTGACCTTTACATCTATTGTTTTGTGTAGAAGAACAGCCTTGACCTTTATATCTAGTGTTTTATGTAGATGAAGACAGCCTTGACCTTTACATCTGTGTTTTATGTAGATGAAGCCCTTGACCTTTACATCTGTGTTTTATGTAGATGAAGACAGCCTAGATTTTTACATCTATTGTTTTATGTAGATGAAGACAGCCTTGACTTTTACATCTAGTGTTTTGTGTAGATGAAGACAGCCTTGACCTTTACATCTAGTGTTTTGTGTAGATGAAGACAGCCTTGACCTTTACATCTAGTGTTTTAAGTAGATGAAGACAGCCTTGACCTTTACATCTATTATTTTGTGTAGATGAAGACAGCCTTGACCTTTACATCTAGTGTTTTTGTAGATGAAGACAGCCTAGACCTTTACATCTTGTGTTTTATGTGGATACAAACTACCTTCACCTTTACATCTAGTGTTACTAGATATAGATGACCCTGACTTTACAGCTAGTGTTCACACACACACACACACACACACACACACACACACACACACACACTGCACATTTCATTTTAGCTCAAAATTAGCCAAGGCAAAAACAATTTGAAGCTGAAGCCTACAGGTACAACATGTATGTCCAAGGAAAAAAGTTATTCTTTCAGTAAGCCAACTACCGTAATATATATATCACTCTAAGAAAAACATTATTTAAAATTAATACTTATCAATGAAAATGCAACATCAGTTATTAATAATGCATGACTAAATAAACGTTTTTCACAAAATAGTGAAGTAATAATAACAAAATATGCAAAATCATAACAAATTATTCCTGAGAACCTTCATATACATTTATAATAGCTGTTTTTAACTGGTTGTTTTTAGTTTAGCAAGAAACTCTTACATTTTCCCACTTTCATTTTTTATCAATTACATCACATACAACAACTTCTTATTGTTATTGGGCTGTTAATAATGTTCTCATTGAGTTCTTTGTGAAAAACGTCGCTGACTGTTGAGTGCATTACTAGTTGAATGACAAATGAAAAATTACTAAATTTACCAAAAAGGGGGAAGTATTAGTTATTTGAAGAGCCTCATGCTCTACAGAAAGTCAACAGTCAAATATGGTTAATAATTACCATAACAATTATACACATGGCCACTCTTATATAATTATGCACACCTTACAAACCAAAATGTAATAAAATTTTATTATATTGGTTATTTGCATTGGCCCAAAAAAATAAGATTTAGAATCAATTACATTTACAAAAATGTACAACATTCTACATACAATAAATCCTTGTTATAATGCCACTCGATAACTATGCCTACTACCTTATTGCCACAGTAAAACCTTGTTATAATCCCACTCAATAATTACATTTATGTCTACTTGCTTATTGCCACATTAAATTTAAGTCCTAAAATCTATTTCTATTATGTTTTTCTTTATAACATTCTCTTGATTTATTGCCAAACACATATATTACACCAATATCTGACAGGAAAAATGGTGCAATAAATCAAGATTTTACTGTATAATAATTAAACACATGCAACAAAATGATCAATAACTAACACATTTTTTATCTATATATTCTCAAAAGAACACATATTACTATTTTTTTTCTTCAAATATTCACAAAAAAATAATATGTGTTTTAAAATCAATAACGAAAAAAAAATGTATTTAATTCTGTCTCTAATTCTTTCTAATCTTGATTGTCTTTTTTAGCTGTCAAATAAAGATGCCTGTTTTAAGAAAATAAAGGTGTCTCCAGTATGTAACGAGACATAAACAAGATCTTAATTTTCAGGAGATTGAATAATTGATTTAATGGGGTTTTACATCCCAGTCAAGAAAATTTCACTTACGTAGAAACATCACCAGCTATTGGTGAAGTGGCAGAAATTTTGTCCTTTGCGGGTGCACTTGAGGCAATCTGCAGGGAGAGGTCTTTAACGTGCCAACGCCTACTGTGACAAGGGGCATCATTATTTCTGAATGCTGAGTGTTTTACGAAAGAACAGTCACTACCAATTTTCTAGTCTTGGTCAGACCCGGCCTTGGTTTGAACCCTGTACATACCCATATAAGAAGCAAGCACTCTACCAACTGGACTACCATTGTGGTAAAATTTTCAAGAGAGAAAGCCTACTAGTGAATTAGCTGTCACAGATAAAATGCAAACAGGAGATGAAAACTCCTAATGAAATTCCCATGTACCACCCTGATGGATTTGAACTTTAAACTTTTACTTTGAAATAGCCAATAACAATGCCAAAAGCTACTTTATCACAAAAAAGTACATGACACATTGAAACTATGTTAGTATGATACATGTGTATTGTACGTAACAAATGATGTAAAAAAAAAAATTTTTTTAATCTTTGGCTACCAGTATTTTGACAGAAGAACAACAAATTTTCCTTACTTTTAAAAATTTGTAAGAATAAAATGTTTACTTTCCTGTTTCTATTATTCCATTTTAACAATTCACAAAACCACATACAAATAATACATGTATGTAAATATCTCTACAAAAATTAATTTACAAAACTAACATCTAGTATTGTCTCATTTTATATCACTAGCTACAAATTTTAAAAATTAAACATCTATTCTTTTGTTGAGCCAATCAAATTAATCCTAACATAATCTACAAATCTGATGTTTCTTTTTCCATTTGGAACTTCATAATTCTTCTTAAATTTATATATATGAGGTCCCCAATCTGGTGCAGGTCTCAGCAACTTGAGCACTCTCTGAAAATATATCAAAACATATTAACCAATTTAAAAACAACAGCGAAAGAACCTTGCACAGCACAACACCCTTATGAAATAGTTTTATAAAGAGCAAAGATCTTGGTCAAAAGTCAGGTATGAATTATCAGAAAAATTAGCTCTTATTTTAGAAAATGAGATATTTTAAGTACTTTCAGCATGATTTTTAAGATATTGGTTTGTCTCCCCAGGTAATTTTCTAGGAAACAGATTGTTGTGGTTTCACTTACGATTTGATGATAAACATTGCTCAAGGCTGCCTAGCTGTAAATGAACATACTTGGGATTATTCTTGAAATTAACTTACATGCTAACCAAGGAGTAAAATCATTCCCTTTCTACCAAAACTAGGTTAGACTGAACCTTTAACTTTGATTACATTATTACTAATTTTAGTCTCAGTGTTCAAGTGGTCTTAAAAGCTAGATTACATATCACAACTCTCAGAGCCTAAGTTCAAGCCTCATTCCAGTAGACCCTTTTGTAAAAAAAAAAAAACAACTATAAATTCCCTGACTGCAAATAATGTTTTTTTCTTCAAGCACTCTGGTTTCCTCCATCATCCCAATACTGACATTTAAAGGACAGAGTCTTGACTGGGTAGCAAAATATGATAACCTTCTTTAGTTTAAAACTTCAAGTAACACTTACCTTGACTAAAGATCCTTCCTGTTTAAGTATTTGTATGACCATCAGAACAGGTAATGGTATAATGGGTATTAGTGATAACAATAACCCAATAACTCTGGCAAATCCCGGATAATTATATCCCTCGTAAGATGGTGGCTGATATTGTGCAACTGTCACACAAAATGATACCTGAAAGTAAATACAGTAAATCTGTAAAAACTGACAAGAATTTCATGGAATTACAGTAGAATTTCGATAACTCAAACTTCCATATCTCGAATACCACGGATAACTTGAGGTCTCTATTTTGTCCCAACTGGTTTTCTATTTAAGTTATATTAAGACAACTTTGATAACTCAAACTTCTATAATTCTAATACCCCCAATAACTCGAAGTAAATATTTGGTGTTTAGTTAAAAAATCTCTTAAAATTAGCTTCAAAAACTTGAATTTTATTCTAACAATGTGTGACCAAAGACCTGTAATACAAAACAATCAGACAAATCACATATGGGTAATAATAAGAGAAGTGAACCGAGTACATGTAGTTCTAGTTATCTACCGTATTAATAAGTATCAATTAACGGATTATTATTCAGTACCGTCACAGACAATTTATTTTGATAGGTATGCTAATCCCTTACTCTTATCTCTAATTACAGAAGCTGAGTAATATGCCGCCGTCGAGTAACAGTTCAACTTTCGACTTAATTACTCCAAGCTTAATTTAAATGACTAACCCAGTGGTACTCACGACTGCATTAAAATATTTTAGACTTATGGCAATGCTTTGTAATTTTATTTACTGTGTGCGTATTATCTTAAAAATGTAATAAATAAGTATTGCCAGAAGTCCAAGTAATTCATGGACTTCTGGTATTGCTGATAAACATTACACATATCTAATTTCCGATTCTGTTGTTGGTATACATTTAAAATAATTTAACACATTTTGTATACGTATTATAATTATTATTATAATACTTCAAAAGTAACTATTAGTATTGTTTTTTTTCTATTGCGTCTCATTCAAGTTCCGATAACTGTTTACAAAATCAAAGATTTCTGTAGAGGAAAACATATACTAGTATTAAAGTGATGTCATCCTTCAACTTCTATAACTCGAACACCCCGATAATCGAAGTCACCACCGAAGTCCCATGGACTTTGAGTTATCGAAGTTCTACTGTAAATGTCTCACCTAGTTAGTTTTTGATCAAGTAGAAAATACATTACTTGAATATAAACTTTCACAAGGCAACAACAACAAGCACAGCAAAGAAGCATGGGTTCAATAGCAATGCGGCCATATTGTCATGCGTTTCTAAGCTTAATTACTGCTGTTTAATTTTTACATCTGAGACTGGCCAATCAAATTCTTGGATTCAGTTTGTCCCAGTTGGCTTTTTTCTTTTCTTTCGTTCTCGCCTGAACATGTTTTCTTTCTGCTAATGTCATTGTTTACATACATGCAGGACTTCTGCCCATGCTCCAAGCTGATAAATAACATATTATTGAGTTGCCTCAAGCTTTTAGGATTTCCATTTATTAAGGGGTAATAAGAGTGAACTTAGGAAAATGAATCACACAGATAGTAATAACAACCAATTTATATTGATAAAATAATATTTTTAGAAAAAGAATTTTTTTCAATAAAGGGTAAACTCAATGCAGCTTTAAAATAGCTCGACAAGAATCTAACATCCCTAGTAGTAGTAGTACTTGTTGATCTTTCATCACAATTAGACAAAAATGTTTCTTATATTTTTTTATCTTGAAATCTACTTTTACTGGTATTTTTACATTTGTTTGTCCAAAGCTGGCATTTTTCTCTTGGCACCCAAGTTTCCTCAACTAGTTAACTGACCATCTTAATATTACACTTAATAAACAAATTTTGACCGGTGTATAAAACTTTGCTAGCCCAATCCACTCCACTCTGTCACTGGTTATTTTCACTTTCTGACAACCATACAGGTTTAAACATTAACCACTCCTCTAATCATTCAATAAGGGAGTGGAGTGGAGTTGAGTAATGGTGTTTTATGCCCCAGTCAAGAATCTTTCACTTATTTCGAGGCAGACAGTTCTGGGATGGTGGAGGAAACCAGAGTGCCCAGAGAAAACAACCGACCTTCAGAAAGCCAACTGACAAACTTTCTCACACTGGGATCTGTCACGAGTGGGATTTGAACCTAGGCGGTGAGAGGTACTGTGATCTGTAAGTGCCCGCTTTAGACCACTCGGCCACCGAGGCCCCTCATTCAATAAGGGGCATTAAAAGAAGTTCAACCTACCAGCATAACCAAAGGAGTTAAAACACACCAACAAAATCTTATTATCAAAGGTGGAGGTCTCCCTAACATTAACTCTATATCTTTACTAAAACGTTCAGCACCTAAAATAAAAAAGCCTTCTGTTATATATATTAATTTAAGATAATGAACAATTCAGTTATATACAAAAGTCATTTGTTACATATCAATATATACAAAACATTAAAACCTAAGAACATCATATATTTTTCATAAAATAAAAGCAGGGCTCTCACAGCACATTTTGGGAATGGGGCCAGGGCCCTTGGAGTTGGGAAAAGTAGTGTCGTTTTGACTGATTTTGGGAAAAATCAAATAGAGTTTAAAAACTACCGGTATTTAATAATTGCTTTAATAACTATATTTATTATATTAAAGATTATTTTATATAATAAGTATTTTTCTGAACAAGCTTTTTAATGACAATTCATATGTAAGCAACCAGTTCTGTCCTTCATATCCCTGATTATTATTATTATTTTTTTTTTTTTTTTGGGGGGGGGGGGGGGGGGGGGGTTGGGAACAGCCTTTTTTTGCATTGGGAATGGGGCCCAATTTCGGTCCAAAATAAAGCCCAGTGAGAGCCCTGAAAAGATTTGTGCCAAGCAATATATTGAATATTTATTTATTGCATACTGTTGCTAAACCAATCAATTCCTGTCAATATAATAGAAGTTGTGCCCGAAATTATGCTTAAAATAAAGCTGGAGCAGTCTTCAGTTCAGTTCTGATTGGAGTCATACTGAACCTAACAGAAGCTGTCAGCAGAACAGTACTACTGTAGCTCATTTATAAATCTAGTCCATCAAAAACAATAAAATTTGACCATCAATGTACAGATATATACTGTAAAATCATTTACATTCGCTAGATGAATATTTTGTGGTTTGCCTATTTTAATGAATTTTGTTGTAAGAAAATATCTAGGAATTGTTTTTTTAGGAAAATAAATCCCATTGGGGGCCTTTGTAATTATAAATTTTATTGTCATTAAATTTTGTGGTTTTTATTAATAATTTTTTATTAAAAATCTAATCCCTCCCCCAGGTACATTTGTGACTTTACAGTACTGTATTCCATTGTAAGAGAAGCCCTTACAAAAACAGATGAAATGCATTAACCAACAAGAGGCCCAAAAGGGCCTGTATCACTCAACTGGCACTTTATTTGAATGTGAATTTCAGACAGCCATGCCGCTAGCTATTGCCAGTTGAGCTAAAATGTTTCAAAAAAAAAAAGATACGTATGTGAAATGGCTATACATCTACTGTCTATATACCAAATTTGAACCAAATTGTATGATATATAAATGTGTATTGGCCAATCATTACTTTTTGCTATTTATAGTAACGGCGGCCATCTTGGATGCCACAGTTTGTGCAACTTTAATCTGCATCACCTAGGGACCTTACACACCAAATTAGGTTCAGATAGGTCTAGTAGTTTCTGAGGAGAAAATTTTCAAAGAATTGGCTAAATATAGCACCTTATTTGAATATTCTGCTAATAGCGACCCAATAAAAATTGTTTCTGAAAAACCTGTTATATATGTTAAATGGCTTTGCATCTTCTTTCTATAAACCAAATTTGAACTAAATCGGTTTACAAATAAACGTGTATCAGCTATTTATCACTTTTTGCTATTTATAGTAACAGCAGCCATATTGGATGCCACAGGAAGTTGATTTGTGCAAACATTTAATCTGCATCACCTAGGGACCTTTCACACCAAATTAGGTTCAGATAGGTCTAGTAGTTTCTGAGGAGAAGATTTTCAAAGAATTGGCTAAATATAGCACCTTATTTGAATATTCTGCTAATAGCGACCCAATAAAAATGTTTCTGAAAAACCTGTTATATATGTTAAATGGCTTTGCATCTACTTTCTATAAACCAAATTTGAACTAAATCGGTTTATAAATAAACGTGTATCAGCCATTTATCACTTTTTGCTATTTATAGTAATGGCAGCCATCTTGGATGCCGCAGGAAGTTGATTTGTGCAAACTTTAATCTGCATCACCTAGGGACCTTCCACCCCAAATTTGGTTAAAATTGGTTCAGTAGTTTCAGAGGAGAAGATTAAAGTTTTAACAGGGACACTTCGCCATGCCATAAGCTCAGCTGGCTATTGCCAGTTGAGCTAAAAAACTTACTAGACAAAAACTCTTTCATGTTGGTTTGCATAATCTTTTCTAATACTAAAAATAATCTGTAACTGTTTTAATTTAGCATTACATCAAGTAAATGAAAACATTTCAGTTTAATTTATTTTGTGTCGTCAGGTCAGTTCAAATAAAAATATCAAAAATCTTAAAATAAAATATTTACTAAAGTTTTATATTCATATCTTGTGTTTCTTGCAAAAAATAAAAGAATAATTAAAAGTCCCAATTTACAGTCACAACAGCAACTTAATTCGAGTTAAGTTACATACATATACATGTGTGTAATGTGTGTACCGTAATTTGGAAAATTTTCTCTTTTTGACTTACCATAAATCCAACCAACAATTACACACTCTAAAAATGAAGTAAGTAGAACACAGAGAGAAGCTGCATACCAGTCTACAAGCTGGAACAGATACATCCCACCCTACAATATTAAATAAATTCAACAAATTTCTTGTTATTTTATTGGTTAAAAGGTCAGAAAACATCAAGTTCAATTCTTCATATACCTAAATTAATAAGCCATCCTAAAAAACATAAAATGATTATGACATCTGATTTAGGACAATGCAGTCAGATGAAATATTACCACACAACTATCTTGATTATCTTGAGATGTAATATATCTACACAACTATCTTGATTATCTTGAGATGTAATATATAAGTTTTACTGATTTAAATTATCTAACTCTGTGTAAATGGTTAATCAGAAATTTAATTTGAAAGCATTGAATTTAGATTTTCACTTCAGACAATGAGAAATAATTTGATTTGATTTGATTTAATGGGGTTTTACATCCTAGTCAAGAATAATTCACTTATATCGAGATGTCACCAGCTATAGGTGAAGTGGCTTAATTTTTCACTTTGCAGTGCACTTAATGGGAGGGTTCTTTAACATGCCACATCTGCCATGACATGGGGCATAGATATTTAAGGTCTCATCTGAAGGACCACATGATTTTCATTTCTAAATGCAGAGTGCTTTGCACTACCAATTTTTCAAGTTTTGGTCAGACCCAGATTGGTTTCAAACCTTCAACCTCCCATATACAAAGCAAGCACTCTACCAAGTGAGCTACCATAGTGGTCATTGAGAAATGAATCAAATACATAATGTATAAACTATTTTCCTATGCATTTTGTGTACATGTTTAACCCATTTATCATAATCAAACAAAGTTATTTTAATTCCAATCTACATGTATTTCATCGAAAGAAATATTTTAGCCTTTCAAATCTGACCATTAAAAGAATGAAATAGTAAAATATCATGAATTTAGCAAATTCCTCATTTCAAAAATTTTAAGTAGTCCAAGCATAATGTCAAAGGGTTTTTTTAATTGCATTATATCTAGTGTGATTTTGATCACCAGGATTAGCAATTGTAACTGCATTTTGAAAAAATTATATTTTCATTTCGTTGTACACAATTTAAAATTTACAAGAGGCCCATGGGCCTTAACGCTCACCTGAAGATATGTCAAATATTGTTTGCAAAGTGCAATAGACAATATATTAAGTACAGAAACTTTAAAAGTTTTCTCAAGTTAAGAACTCCCACAAAACTTAATCAGAAATATATCCACTCACATTTCATTTATAAGTAGCTTATATAATATGCATGAAGTAACTGTAGAACAATGAATAATTTCCAAATCAGTATACTTATGCAGCTATGTCCTTAACCTTTGAACATATATGACCTCGAAGCATATATGATTGTCATGTCAATACCTACAATATTCTAATATACATGCCTATACAAAAAGTTAATAGTTTTCAAGATAATTAGTAATTTTAGTCTTCTTCTGCAGCTGTGACCTTGACCTTTTAACATATGACCTTGATCCATATATCAAAATGATCTTTGTTGCAATACCTACAATATTCTATTATACATGCCTATACAAAAAGTTAATAGTTTTAAAGATATAGTGACATTTGTATAATTTTTAGCAATTTCCCCACTCAGTGCCTTACAATTTCCCAATTTCGAGCCCCATAGCTACCATTTGTGCAAATCTGAAAAAAGATGACCTAAGGATGTTATAAATGAAATAACTAAGGTATATCTCTTGTAGATTCAGAGGAGAAGATTTTTAAAGTTTTTCACTATTTCCCCCCTCATGGGGCCCCAAGGGGACATAACTCCTTCATTTGTGCAAATCTGAAAGGGCTTCACCCAGGCATGATGGTTACCAAGTTTCATTAAGAAGATTAAAATGTAAAAAATTAACGCATGACGGACGACGAACGACGGACGACGGACAGGTGAGCTAAAAATGTAAATTTATCCTATAATAAGGATATTTCAATTTGCTTCTTATCACAATTAACTGTCTTATTGCATCAGCCTATATAAAATACTTACATTTGTTGTAAAAGGAAGACCAAGTATAAATAATATAAATGATAAAACAGCTGTAACTAACACTTTTTTATTTCCTAGTTGTTGTGGAAACGCATCAGTTAAACCACTGGACACAGTTTCAAATGTTCCAAACTGAAAAAAAATTATGTTCAATAATTAAGAAACTATCACACAATAAATATTAAAGCAGAGTTGTCAGATAGCAATAAAGCTCGTCTACATTTTTAGGCAACATAAACATACTGGTGGTCAATCTTTACATGGACTCTATCTACAAACGTTTCATAATTTTTGTGATTTGAGTTTAGAAATTCATGTATAGGCTTCTTATCCCAAGACTCTCAACTATTATATCATAATGTAGCTAAGTTATGGTAATGATAATCCATGAAATTCTTAATTTGAACTCTACTAATCTATTGATCCAGTTTCATGCTTATTAACACACACACACACACACACACACACACACACACACACACACACACTACTCTCACCATTATTAACATAATTATAACTCACAGACAAGATTGAAAGCATTCATTACGATTATACTGCAGGATAGGGTAATTTTACCAGGACGAATTAAACAGTCAAACACCGTAACAAACAAGTTTCATTCTATTTTGATAAGTACACTTATGTTTGGAAAAAATTAAAATATAATTATAATTTCTGCTCATGACAGGCAAAGGGGTCAGTTATCGCAATAGCTGTTCAAAGCCTATGACTCAGGTAAGCTAAAAATTATACCTGACTATCAATGCCTAGAGTGAGTAACATTAGAAAAAGAGTACAGCCCAAATCTGTGGAAATGGTAGTTTTGTTATAGCTGCTGGGTATGCTACTAAAGCTAATCCTGGACCTAGAAATATGATAAAGTTAGCAAATAAGAATTTAAAAAATCCAGATATAACAATATATACAATATCTACTGAAATTTGATTTGATATCAAAATATCTGTTTAAATTTGATTTACTTGCTTTAGTAAATAAATTTGGTAATTTTTTTTACACTTTTTGACAATTCAAAGTGATATAAATGAATGACTTTGATTAATGGTACCAAGTTTAATTTCAGATATTTTTTGTTTTTACTTGGCAAGTAATAATTATACCAATAAATTTTTTAATTACATGTATTCATTTAATATTGGTTATCTTTTTACTGTACTTTAACAGAAACTAAGAGTTGTTTCCCCTATCCAATTGAAGGTTTTGTCTCAAATGGTAGAAGTTTATCTGCATGAATATTTCCTGTATAACAGTAGCTAATTGTTTTAATAATACATATCATGTCATTTGTAGATGAGGATTGTTTAAAGCTGCATTACGTTTTTCAATTTTCTGAATTTTTTTTGATTTTCTAAAAATATATTTTTTTAAAAATAGATAACTTCTAATCACAATCTGTGAGATTTATTTTCTAAAATTTCATTCCTATTAGCTGTAAATAAATGAAATCCTCTAATGGATTGTTCAATGTTTAATGATGGTAATTATTTGCTTGGAGCATGCACACGGATGTACGAGAATTCCAATGAATTGAAGGTGAAACCTGACAAATTGTATTAATTTTCTGTCATTAATATACAAATGAATTTGCAATGGTGTTACATATCCCTTACAATGTCACGAATGACAAATTTAATGAAATCTGTGTTTAATTTATCGTATTTCACCGATTTGTAAGTTGTGTTTAAACGACCTGATTTTTTATGACGTAACCACCATCTAAAATTAGATCCCCAGGCTGCATCTCACTGGGAAATTATTGTTATTTCTGTATTTATTCGAGCTTTTATCTTTGAACCAAATGTAATATTGTTCATTAGGAACATCATTAATTAGATCAGCACAATTTTAATTTTTTTTCCTAGAAAACTTAATGCAGCTTTAAAATACTAAAAAAATTCATGATTCACAGGTTTAGGAGAAGGTCAATTGGAAACAAATTGTCAATTTGGTGATCATAGTTAGAGTCTGCATCAGATTTCAACTTTTAGTAGAACTGAGCTAACCATGGTAGTAATAAAAAAAATCATATTTCAAACCTTGGGTCCTAAGAAAAAATTATAATAATAACACTGTTATAGAAAGAGTATTGAAACTATATACCTGAAGTAGCAACTTTATCTATAGGCAGATTGGCTTCCTCGGACATGAAACCTAAAACTGCAAATATTACAAATCCACCATAAAAACTAGTCAAACCATCGGCCAAACTACCAATTATAGCATCCCTGTAATACAGATAATATACCATTATAGACCTTTAACACGATCACATTTCAAATGTACCCTTCTGTAGATTTAAGTATCATACAATGTATTTCTTTTGCCTTTTTTTCAATTTTGAGGCTAGATAATCCCTCATCGGACAATGGATACATCTGCTGCAGAAAAATACAAGATTTTTGTAATAACATCTTTACATCAGCAGGAAATTTGATTGTCATGTGTTAAATGCAGGATGAAGTAAAAAATTTGAAGTTATTTGTTTCAATTTTTTTTTTTTTTAATTTAAAAAAACTAATAAAAACTGTGGATTAATTTCATTAATTACAAAATAATGTGTGCAATAAAAGGTGCAGTTTTCAAATTCTCTATGTAATATTGCAATCATAATGGTAATATGTGTATGTGTAGTCAATTGTGATTTTTATTTTAAATATACAGACCTGCCAACCCCATTAGAAGTCTATCAGTAAAGTCAGTAAATTTTTCAGTAAGAATGGGCCATTTTTGGATGTTTTTTCCATAGTATTTTTTTTACTCAATAACTGCTGCTAACTGTTACATTTCTGGGGGTATTGGCGCTTTGATGAAGACGATTGTTCATCTTGATCAGCTGTTAAATCCCCCTTATGTTTGCGGTTCATTATAATCAAGTTGAACTGTCACAACATGTGATTCTATTACCTCCCAATAGACGCTTAAATTTCGACTGCACTTGAAATCATTACTTACAAACGCAGTTAAGATGTTACCTACACTTAGATGCTTGCTTAGTTTCAATGTTTAAATAGATCAATTTCAAACGTTTTGATGACAAGTGTTAAAACTTAGTAGAAAATGGATAGGACATGAACCAAAATCCAGATTTTACTTCAAATCGTAAGATTTTAAACCTATCCGTAAAATCGTAAAATGGGTAAAAAATCAGTAAGAATAACGGAAAAATCGTAAGGGTTGGCAGGTCTGAATATACATTGTGATTTAAATTTGCTTTAAAAATGGGCTGATACTTAACTTTTTAGTCCTAAGTAGAAAATTTGAAATAAATGTACATGAATAATTAACCCTTATTTGAAACATATTCTGAAAGATACTTGTACTAACCTAAAACAATTGTTGTGGAATTTATTGTAGCTTGACATTGTTATTAGTCCTCCCCATGCTGGTCCCAAAGAATAAAACACCTGTATACCTGCTTCTAACCACACCTACAAGTCACAGGTGATTAATAAGGTATTAATCAAAACTTTGATACATGAATCTGAAAATACTTGTACATTATTGTATGCATTAGTACAGTACAAACACAAATTTATACAAGTACATGTATATATAAAATGTATATTTACAGTTTTTAATAGGGACATTCTTTAGTTTAACTAGACTAAAATGACCTATGTAAAATTTGTGTAATTCTTGTCAATGTATGCAAACTGCTAGAACCTATATTCTGTTTAGGATTACTAATATGATGACATTGGGTAAAGCATCTTTACTTGCAAGTTATTTGATTTTCTTTTCAAAATTTATTTAAAGAGTGATTAGACACAGTGTCATAAAAGAATTGAGTGATTAAAGTAGTAAAGTGGGTCTTTTTCAACCAATGCTTAATTTGTAGACGTATAACATGAACTATGTAATTTGCACTTTAACAAAATGGATACAATGGGGTTACCTTCGGTTCTATGCAAAACCCCATGATATTTATTTGTAATAACTATTTCTACTGAATATTGGTGCTTTTTTTTATAGGAAATAAGGAAAAAACTTTTCTGTTTCATTCCTCTTGAAATTATACATAGGAAGAAAAATCTAATATAATAATTGTATAATTTAATATTTATTTTAAAAAATTTACTGAATCCTGCTTAATCCAACAACAGACTCTAAAAATGAATAAGCAGGTCCAGGGTGTTGGTTCATTTTATTATCTGTTAATTCCTCATGAAAGTAACTGACACTGAACACATGGCAAACTAGTGAACCCCATATATGGAGACAGATTTTCAATTTTCAAAAAAGACATTTACCTGGAATTCTAAAAGTCTACCCCAGTCAGGAGTTAAATAATACTTAATGCCCTTAACAGCCCCAGGTAACGTCAACCCTTTAATAAGGAATGTAGTGAGTAAAAAATACGGCAGCACAGCAGTGACATAAACAACCTAAAATAAAGAAATATAATTAATAATGCGACTCTTCATTACCTCATCTCTGAAATAATCAGTGATGTTCATTTCTTGTCAATATTTACATATCATTTTAAAAATTCATTTGATGGTGTTTTTATAGATGCGATTATCATTATATAATATACACAGCAATAAATCAGAGATACATTTTTTAGATTTTTTAAGCAAATTAGTTTTGTTTTTACTTGACACTTAATATATATTTTTTAGTTTTTTTTTTTTTTTTCTAGCCAGTATCACATAAGTTTATTTTCTTAAGTTATATTTTTTAGTATTTATTTTTTCTAGCCTGTATAACATAAGTCTATTGTCTTAAGTTGTCTTTTGTTAAGAAATAATGGTAGTTAACACATGCAGAAAAATCATACAGGGAAAACTATAAAATCCAAAGTGAAAATTTGTCTAAATTGAGCTATTTTATTAGGATATACCATTAACATAGAAATTATGTTTGATAAATTATTTTGGTTATATCTTCACAAAATCTTTGATCTAAAAGTGTTTTTTTTTTTGTTTTTTTTTTTTTGTCCATATGTTACACTAATAAAGTAAACAAAATATCAATCATATAAAAACAATGTGCCAGGTATTCAAAATTAAACATGCTATGTTTCCATTCTTGGTAGCCAAAATCGCCATTGGCTACTAATTTCTGAGAAATTCTTTCAAAAAGTAACATATTTTAGCAAATTTGTGAGAAAATACTTTAAAAAAGACTATATTTTCACAAATTTTTGAAATTTGGCTACTTTGGCTATTAGTAATTTTAAATTTATGGAAACATAAAACATGCATGAACTTGTGTAATATGTTTATGATGGGATTACAGAATTATGAAGACAAGAGCCATCAGAACAAAAATAGGGGCCTTGGTAGCCAAGTTGTTTAAAGAGATGACTTATAGATAAAAGTGCTTCTCATAAATTATAATACCACTATAGAAGAATACTAGAACAGGAAAGTCTGTTTGCTTGCAGATTGGCTGACAACTTCACAATATCAGTACATGTAAAAGAATCTTAAAAGGGACATACATGTAAAACACCATCTATTCCATGAAACAACACCAATATACTCCTCCCCAAAATTAACTAAACACTTTACAAGCATCAGGGTAATATGACAAATGGTTCGTAATCTAAATTGGACAAGTATTTTGTTTACGGGTCAAACATTTTTACAAACTCACACAAATCATAAACTTTCTCATGGAATACAAAAAGAACTGGATTATGCAACCGAACAACAAATTAAATAGTGTAAAATATTACTTAAAATTCATTATATTTAGTTCAAAAAGTTTCTATCAAAGTTCTTAATTTTGTAAGTCTAAAAAAGTTTGAAAATGTGATTGTCCAAATTGAATTCCATTACACTGAAACTTACTATAGTTTACCTTTATTAATAAGTGTTAAAGATTGTTCCATTACCTTTCCAACTGTTTTAACACCTTTCATTAAGCAGATAAAGACAAGGATCCATGCCACTAGTAATGCTACCACCAGATGCCACTGTATGCCACCAACGTCATCCAAACCACTTGATATCTGCAAAACTTTCAACCTAAATGTACAAAAATAAAGCAGTGTAATTTGAATATTTAATGACTGAGCGTAAAATGAAACATATGGTCTTTAGACATGTTTAAGTCACTCACACTAAAAATAATCAATATTACATGATTTATCAAACAACATGTATCACAACTGCAGATTGCAACAATGTGATAAATTATAAAAACTTTGTCCTATATCAAAACATAATAATGTTACTTAGACAAAATCAAATACCAACAAATAATTCAGCAGTTATCACTTGGAAACTATCAATCAATCAGATCGCAGTACCGGTATGTTAACTAAAATGTACAACTTTTGTCACAAATCACATTTAAACAAGAGGCCCATGGGCCTTAATGCTCACCTAAGGACTTACGAACGAGATGAATGGACAAAGTGGCAAATACATGAATATGCTTTCCCTTTGGGGAGCATAAAAAATCACTGGAAAACAATGGAATTTATTTTATTCTAGTTTAATAGAACAAAAGCTGCAGACTAACATGATGTTCATTTTATCTTAATGACAAACACAATTTACTTAACCTCCTGAGAACAAAACCCTTATCAACTTCAAACTGTTTATTATTTTAGAGAAATTAAAAAATCTGTTTTTGATCTTCTATGATTGAAGATCTAGAAATAAATATCTGAACACTGTTATTTATGAATGAGTGAGTTATTTTTAATTTTATCTTCTAATCAAGATTGTTTTAAGTGTAATGAGATTTGAATGTAGTAATTTATACCTAACACACTTTACATGAGACGTGGGCATTTTATTTTTTGTCATGGCTATTATTACATAAAGACATAAACACAGTATCATGCCTGAACTACCTAATACCATACTCTAGGACACAATACCATGCAAATGCTTTTTTCCCAGAACTTTTCATCTGTGGAATAGTCTCCATGAATCTGTTCAGTCCAGCCCCAGTATATACATATTTACTGAGCAGCTAGACCCCTCCTATCAGTTTTAAAAAATGAAAATGTTTTTAATCAATAGTCTTGCAGTTCTTTTTAATCTTTTTTTCTTTTCAGAATGCACCTAACAATCTAACAACTGTCCCAGACAAAGTGCCTGCTAATCATAATCGTCCAACGATTGTCAAGCAGTAGTATGTAGATGCATGTTTGGTTTATCTCGACGACGAATTGAGCGAGTTTAAAGTCTACATCGGACAACTGAGGCCATTGTGCTGACTGTTTAACTTAATATAATTTTTATGATTTTGATAATTTTGGTCGTTATACTCCCTAATAAACGAAGGTGCCAGGACAGCAGCAGAGCAGGAAAGCGCACAGGAAGAGGGGGGGGCCAGCTGTAAGTGAAGTACCCCGGGGTAACAATAGGGTATCCCTAACCAGGCGAGAGAACACGCCAAGAGAAAAATGTTGAAATTTTGATATAAAAAATGAAGGGGGTGGGGTTATTTGAAGCCTGTTCCAAAAGGGGATCTTTAGTAATGGGGGATCAAAAGCATGGATGTGTTAATTTTGATGATATAAGTGAAGGGGCCCTATGCCGGCGTAAACGCCTACTCTGTTTTGGTTTATCTCAAGACCCCTAGACTTTAATACTGAATGTAAAAAAAAAGGTGATTGATTTATGAATGAGTATAAGTCTGGGAAAATTGCATAACAAAAAATATTACACCTGAAGCTAAAGAGATTATGTATTTGTTTTACTCACTGCCAAAATTCTTTGGCTGCTGTTGTTAGTTTTTCCTCCATTGTTTTATTCATAGCAGTTGTATTACTTGTAAACAATGATTCATTCAGTGGAACTGTTGCATTCCAATGTAGTGTATAATTACTGTTATACGAGTAGATACTGCTATTTGAGAATGTTGAATTACGGTCATTACCAGTGGCCTTCAGAACAATGTCTTCAATACAATGTTCTGAGTTCCAATCATTTGTGCAGACTGACCATGGCAATGGATTAAAAAATGAATTGACCAAATAGTAAAGTACCCATACAATGACCATTATATAGTACCAGGACATCAGATAGGATACAATGACCATCAGGTAACCCAGACCTAAAAAATTAGTAAGAAACGATGACATGTACATTACACTTTAATTATCCATGCACATACTGAAACATATCTCATTTGAATTAACAACTTTATCAAGAAATTGAACAGATAAAATAATAACAAACACACAATGTATCTGCCAATGACAACTGATTTCATGAATAGAAGAGTTCTTCTAAAATTTTCTACATGTATGTATTGAAAAAAGTAATTATATCCTCAATTTCTCTCCTGTATCCTTTCAGTTGGTTGTTCATCAAGTAATGGTATACTCAAATAGACAAAGTAATGTTCCTGTAAAATTTTGACATTTTTAACCCTGTTTTAACAACCATATGAATTTTAATTTAACCCTGTTATAAATACTGATTATCATTCTTTTGTGAGGGAGCGTATAGATTATGGACAGATGAAAGTGCTAAATTTTCTTTGAAAGATGTGATTAAAAATAAATCTTGAACTTACCATTAAACAAAGGACACAATTTCCACACAAACAGTGAACTTACTCCAGAAAACTGACCAAGACAAAGTTCCAAGAAAAATAATGGAACTCCACAGAAAAATAAAAAGAAGAAAAATGGAATAAGAAAGGCACCTGCAAAAAGAAAGCAATGTCCTAATAAACACTTTAATACCACAACATACTTATGAATTTCAGCAATTCCATAAAATGTTTAAAGGGTTAGATAAAATAAGCATGACTATGACCTCTCTCTCTCTCTCTCTCTCTCTCTCTCTCTCTCTCTCACTGATAATAAAAAAGATCACAGGTCAATAAGAAAATCAATTATATTACCTCCTCCATTACGTATACAGAGATATGGAAATCTCCAGATATTGGACACACCCACAGAGTAGCCAATAATTGACAGTAGGAAATCTGCTTTTCTGCTCCATGTTCCACGTTGGTAATCTCTACTTGATTCCCCAGTCTCTGAGTCACTATCTAGCTGGTCAATCTGGTGGTCATCTCCATCTGCTTTTTTGTAACTGGTCATATTAACCTCTCCATTATCTTTTTTCTTCATCTTAAAATATAAAATATAAAATATAAAATAAAGCATGAAATTAAAAATAATAATGAGGATGCTATCCTACAATTCAGAAAACAATGCAAATGCAACAATACTGATACATGTATTGTAAATTTCCATAAATGTTTTTTTTTGGAAAATAATTTTTAATCTGCATTATTTTATTTTATTTTTTTATTATTATTATTACTAACGGTATTTTTTTTTTCTTTTTTTTGCACAATTTAGTTCTTTATGTAACATTAGGTAGCATTTAATTAAATTTTTATTTTGAAATATTATATAAATCTTCAATTCTAGGAAAATAGCCTTATAAAGAGTATGGTAAACTGTCCAAGCCACAGTTTAGATGTTTTTATAAATGTAGCTAAGTTAGTATGACAAAGTGATTTAGACTCAAGTCCCAGTCAATCAATGATGGTAAGAGGGGGGCAAGAATTCCTTTTGTAACTCATGAATCTCCTTTCTACCTTATACCAAACACTATGTAAAAGAAAACTTGTATGCGTTTATGCATGAAATATGTAAGAACATATGGGGTTTTGTTTCTGCATTTTTCACATAAATGTCACATTGTTGCATAAGCCATATGGCATACTACCAGATATCTTAAGCAGAGGATTTTAATGTCAATAATATTTAGAATATCATAAGAATAAGAATGAAGCCTATATGAAATCTGCCTGTCTGCATAAATTCACATGCTTAATTTTTTTTGCCAAATCTATAAGCTATGTTATCATCTGCCTTCTTGTTACAAAATTAATTAAGTTCAATATTTGTTGAAAACTGCATTAAGTTTTTCAATTTTCTGAATTTTTTTTAATTTTCTGAAAATATATTTTTTTAAAAATAGATAACTTCTAATCACGATCCGTGAGATTCATTTTCTAAAATTCCATTCCTTTTAGCTGTAAATAAACAGAACCCTCTAACCGGTTGGTCAATGTTTAACAATGATTATTATTAGCCGGGAGCATGTGCACAAGTGTACGGAAACTCCAATATATCGAAAGTGAAACCTGACAAATTGTATTAATTGTCCATCATTAAAATTCACTTGTATTCGCAATGGTGTTATGTATCCCTTACTAAGGCAAAAATGACAAAGTCAATGAAGTTCTGTGTTTAAATTATCATATTTCACCGTTTTGTAGGTTGTGTTTAAATGACCCAGTTTTTTATGACATGACCATGTTCTAATATTAGATCCCACATGCTACACCTTGCTGCGAAATTATTATTTCTGTATTTATTCGAGCTTTTATCATTGAACCAAATGTAACATTGTTCATTAGGAACATCATTAATTAGATCAGCACCGTTTTAATTTTTTTCCTTGGAAAACTTAATGCAGTTTTAATATTTTACTCTAAATAATTTCAATTTACTTTAAGGTATTTATGACAATATTTTACTTTTTCCCTCTTCTATTTGAAAGATATTGGCCAACTTCTCTAAGATTACAGTTTTTGGTTAGATTTATGTTTCAAAAACATTTAATACTGTATTAAGTGGTTAAAAGAAAGAATCGATACAATTATTTTATCTGGTAATTTCCAACAGTATCAAGAATGGGAAATTTTAATTTGAAACAGACTGTAGTAAACCAGAATTAATTTCTATTGTTCTCTCTGTGGTCCACAAAGATCCACACATCTCACCTAGCATACATAAATATACTTACATGTGGATAAAAGATATCAAATGTAAGTTAGGTGAGAATAAACTGCTAATTACCTGTTCACTTAGGAATAAATCAAGGTGCGTTATCAGTGGATAACTATTTAATCAGGTAATAAGATAATCTAGATAGGCAAGTGTTATCATTGATTTCTTGTAAATTATGCCTAAATTTGCCTAAGACACTAATGCAACTAAATTTAAAGTTGATACAAATTATGTTATTTGTAAATTAGTTAGGATAGGCAAATGATAAAATATGCAATCTTTTTCACACAGTTTCAGCCATATATATATGCATTTATATCAAAACTGCTGCAAAAACTATATTAAATAAGTTCATCCACAATTAACACTTTACTTGTAAATATGAATGCAGAGACTGGCATTTATACCATATTTTTTTTCTATAAATTTATAACTAAATTAAAACAATTTTTGCATGATAAATTTTCACTGCCTGTTTAAGGCAAACTGTCCTTTCTTCAGTGAAGTTATATCATTTTTTCTCAAATTTAAAATTATCATTAAAATTAAAAATGTTGTAATAATCAAACCAGAATACATTCACGTGAAAACATTTACAAGTGTACAAAAATACATGTGTTAAAAAAAAAATTAAAAATCCTTTTGAAAAATTATACCCAGAATTTTTATCACCTTGGTACAGTGCAAGTGTTTAAAATTGAGCACCGACCTTGCATGATTTTTTCCTTTCTACTTTTATGTAACCAATAAAAAACAAATAAATAAAAATAAATAAATAAAAAAGGACAGAACTTGAGAAGCCTAGGCTTGTGTCATTCCGATAGATATGGAATTTAGCGAGTAACCGAGTTTGTTGTTCCGTTATCAGCGCTTTTTCTTTACCTTAACAGCCGTTTTTCACGTTTATGTGATCAAATTTGAAGCCACCCATTTTCAATCATCTGTGTGATAGAAATATTATTAATTTCCTACAAAAAATGTAGAATTTTCTCCACAAACTAATTGAATAAATACGCTCGTTCTCCCAAGTAATCCGCGTGAAAAATCACACACGGATATTCATCCTTCACTATAAAATACAAATCTGATACGGAGGGTGACGGAATTTCCCAGCAGTCCACAAGCCTTTGTGCTGTTTCACGACTTGGTGTGTTAGCCTACTTGTGTTTTTTATTATGAAAGTAATAAGGATAAATACCATTTTGTGCAATTTATGTGCCGTTACAGCACATATCCATATAGCAAAGCCGTTAAGCGTCATGATTTTCAGGACTATATCAGACGAGCCACACTTTAAAACCCGCATTAAAAGTACCATTCTCAAAATGGTTACAACCATTGATCAAACGTGCACAAATTTTACAATATACAAAATGTCAGGTCATACGTTTAATTGAAAATCATCAAAATATATTTACCATGTATACAAATTTAGAAATGAATGTAATGATGTCACCCGTAAAGTTGAATATATACCTATCTGTAACTAGAAACTCTTTTAGAAATTAATTCTTCCTATGTCTTCCTTTTATTTATGTTTGTGCTGTATGCAAATTCAAAATTTCAAATTTCTTTATGGTTTCTCTCAATGCATAACAAAATACATATACATGTATATATCAAATTATACATAACATGACATGGATAACAACAGTATAAACACTTTGAACAGTCAACCCCGGAGGATGTAGTTTGATGTAAATCTTTAGTAAACATTAATATAAACATAATATTAAACATTTTTCAAGGAAATTCAGCCAATATTTTGTCGGTATTTCAATTCGAGCACCTAGAAATATTGAAATAGTGGTGTAAAAAAATCTCAATAAATTCGTATTACGAAGGCCGATAAGGTTCATTATGTTGAATACAATACTGAAATGTTCATTGTAATTTGTATGTACGAAATTCGTTATTTCAAATTACTAATTCGTATATACGAAATACTTAATTCTTTAGTTTTGGTCAAAGAAGATTTAGATTATGTGATTCTTTACACAATATTGGATGATAGATTTATGCGGTATTTTGTTCGAACCCACAGCGTACAGTTAAAGAAAATTTTAATGTTATTGTCATGTGCTACTTTAGAAGTTTTATAAAATAGTACAATCCAAACGAAGCACATGACATTATTGTTAATATTTCATTATATGCTTTAAATACATCCCTCAAAAGAATGGTGAGCTCACTGAATTAGCCATAAATGTTTTATGTTACGTGAATGCATGATGGTGGTTCAGGTCATTGCCTGTAGATTAATTCTTGTTCCAGTCAGTTCAACATTTTCCTGTCGTTGTTTATTAGTATTAATTAGTTTAAGTATTTTTGACATAATACTTAATGAAAACTGTATGTAGTTGAACATTGGCAGGCGTATATTGCACCGCTAAGCAGAACTCTTGTTAAATTCAAGTGAGGTAAAATATGCACCGTAAATCTGTTTTTTCCTAATTGTATTTTCGATAATTATAGGGTCAAATGTTTAAAAGGATAACACGTTTTACATCCCTTGAATGTAGACCCTGTAGACGCTGGTGTGTGTCTTTTGATTAATAGCAAGTTTATTACCCCCCCCCTCCAATCCAATATATTGGTTTAGAGGGAAATGCATGGTACGTGGTGATAAACAAGAGAAAGTTAGATTAGTTCATTTAATTTCGTTTCAAGTTATTTCATTTAGCTTAGGTAATTTTCAGTGTACAGGTACTCTCTTATTTTAATATTGAACAAATACGTATATGATAATAAGAGGCCCATGGGCCTTACGCTCACCTGAGGAAAATAAAAAAAATTGCAAAGAAATTAATTACAAAAACTTTACAAAATTCCTCAAGTTTGGAAATGCCACAATATTTAATCAGAAATATATAGTCACATTTCATTTATAAATAGCTTATATAAATGATTTAACTATAGTACAATGGATAATTTCGAAAGCATTAACCATTTCAGTATGCTTACGCAGCCATGATGTTGACCTTTTAGCATATGACCTTGAAGCTTATATCAAAATGGTCACAATTTCAATACTTTCAAAATTTTAATATACATGGCTATACGAAAAAATAATAGTTTAAAGATAATTTTTAAAAATAATTCACAATTCCAGTCTTCTTCTAAAACTATTACCTTGACCTTTGAACATATGATCTTGAACCATATATCAAAATGATCATCATATCAATAAGGACAATATTCTTAATGATCAAAATGATCATCATATCAATACTGACAGTATTCTTATACATGCCTATACAAAAAGATAAAAGTTTTCAAGATAATTTACAATTTCAGTCTTCTTTTACAGCTATGACCTTGACCTTTGAACATATGACCTTGAACCATATATCAAAATGATCGTCATATCAATAAGGACAATATTCTTAATGATCAAAATGATCATCATATAATACTGACAGTATTCTTATACATGCCTATACAAAAAGATAAAAGTTTTCAAGATAATTTACAATTTCAGTCTTCTTTTACAGCTATGACCTTGACCTTTGAACATATGACCTTGAACCATATATCAAAATGATCGTCATATTAATACTTAAAATATTCTGATATACATACCTATACAAAAAGTTCATAGTTTTCCAAGATAATTATCAATTTTAGGCTCCTTCTGCAGCTATGACCTTGAACTTTCAACATATGACCTTGAACAATATATCAAAATGATTGTAATATCAATACCTACAATATTCTAATAAACATGCCTAGACAAAAAGTTAATAGTTTTCAAATACACACTTTCAGCTTTATTCTGCAGCTATGACCTTGACATTTGAATGTATGACCTTGAACCATATATCAATATCATCATCATATCAATACTTACAATTTTCTAATATACATGCATATACAACAAGTTTATAGTTTTCAATATAGTTAACAATTTCAGCTTTCTTCTGCAGGTATGACTTTGAACTTTCAACATATGACCTTGAACCATCTATCAAAATGATCATCAGATCAATACCTACAACATTTTAAATAGATGCTTAAACAAAAAGTTAATCGTTTTCAAGCTCACTCCCCAAGAATTTTACTCAGCACAGGTGACTTTTAGTGGAATTATCTCCCATTACTTTTCACCTGTAGTGTCGATAAAGATGTATAAACAACGTGTGTTCATCTACTCAAATCATAATTACCTGTTGATGTGATTATAGCTTATCTTGCATAATGAATATAGCATCGAGGTAAAATTTGGATAAAAAAGAATAGAATTCTTCTGACTGGTTTGTGCGGTTGTTGTCATTAGCTAAATGCTAACCATGCCAACAATAATTATGAAAAAGTGACTGTAGCTTATAAGAAATTTCAATATATTATTCAATATATATTCCAAATAGTCAACAATGAAAAACAAATCAATTACAAATGATAAATATATTCATTTTATTCTTGATAATGCTAATACACAATTCTCATAAATATTTTATTTTGATTTTTCATTGTACAACATTTCAGATTGACATAAATATATTTATATATTAGCATTCTAAGTAATTTAGCAATTATTACATATCAAAGTTAATTTGAATGATGATATAAATCTCAAAAAAATAAATATTAAAAAGAACAAAAACAGTGATAAAAGGCATCTTTCAGTACTATTACACATATAAAGCTACTATTAAGATTTGATGCAATCTAAATACACATTTTAAAAAATTACGCTAGATGTTTCTTGAGTAAAGAAAGAAGCTTATCTTTCTTTTTTAACCTCGTATTGATTCCCATTTCCTTTAATTTTGTTTTAATTTCATCAATAGTCATTTCATCAACAGACATGTTTGGTAGTGGAAGTTTGGCAAAATCATGTTTGTATACGATTTCACTCTCTAAATGTCCAAAGCAATGTCGGAACATGTCTGTCTCAAAATCCAATATTATTTTATTGTTCCTCGAAACTAATCTCCTGTGAATGGCTCTTTCCAAGTTTAAAGCCGCGTAGTTCAATCTCTCGTCACTGATACAGGGATTTTGGAATGTTTTTATAAGTTCCAGTGGCAAATGATTCTCTGGTTCCAAAGTGCTGTCTGAAATATGATATCCTTTCCATTTAACCAAATAACGAAAACCCTGAAAATAGAAAAAAAAATGACACAAATGATATGACGTTTTATGCTGATCCGGTTAGTCTCTCTCTCTCTCTCTCTCTCTCTCTCTCTCTCTCTCTCTCTCTCTCTCTCTCTCAATAAGGGAGTCCTGCTAATCTCTCTCTCTCTCTCTCTCTCTCTCTCTCTCTCTCTCTCTCTCTCTCTCTCTCTCTCTCTCTCTCTCTCTCAATAAGGAGTCCTGCTAGTCTCTCTCTCTCTCTCTCTCTCTCTCTCTCTCTCTCTCTCTCAAAAAACAATCCTGCTAGGCTCTCTATCTCTCAATAAAGATTTCTTAATGGGCTCTACTTCTTTCACGTGTAGCATTCGTAAATACATGTAACAAATACTTAGTACATATTTCGTTATCATTCACACTTAAAGAACGATGACAGGTAAAAATTCACCTGTAATCACATCGATTACTGTATGTCCTTGTGAATTGAGAAGTAATTAGGTATATATTGGATTTCTAGTGTATACGTTTGGCAAATGATGTAATTAATCTTTATTTTGACTTTGATCACTGACTTTATTTTTGGGAGTGCCTTGACAATAATTTTAGAATATTGAAATTGAATCCATTTATTCTGTCTTAAAGTAATAAAATCTGCGATGTTTAACCATATAGATTATCGACTTTATAATCTTAAAATTAACAAAAATCCAAACTTTTAAACTCACGAAAAATAATAGTTAAATATTTAATCCTTTATTCACTACAGATTCTGACATCAAATTTACCTAAACTAAAGACACAACTATTTAGATACTTCTAAATCTATTTCATTTTCTTTTTTTTTTTTCTAATATTTTTCAATACTTAATTTCTCAGTGTAACTTGTTACATGTATTTGCAGATAATTATATATTATTTGAAATAAAAGAAATTTCATTTATCTTTGGCTTTTGAACTCATTAGTCTAATTGCATTTTTTATTTTAAAAAATATAATCCTATAAAGTTGTACTAAGAACATTTCAAAACGTTTTTACGTCATTTTTAACATATCCCTAGGGATTCTTTGAAAATAAGACAATATATATTTTTCTGCAGTAGAATTCCTACATTCCAACACAAAACCAAAATTATTCGTTAAAAGAAATAGGAAATTTTCTGATTCATAAAATAGAGTATTTCTTTATAAAATTCCAAAATTTCACTTTTTTAAAGAATTTGTCAGGAATTGGTGTGATTTGTCACAAACTAGAAATAATTAGTAACAAATTGCCAAAAATATTTAGTAGAGTACTTCGACACAAAATTTCAAAAAGGTTACCTTTTGAAAGAACATTTTAGGAATTAGTAGTCAATGGCCATTTTGGTTCTAATTTAATTTATTAATTCTTTATTCTTTTTGTCACTTTGAAGTAGCTATTAATTTTTGAAATTTAGCAAATCAGAAATGTTATTTAGAAAAATGATAAATTAATTAATTTTGCTTACTTACCTCTTTTGGAATATACTTTCGTGTATTAAGTCTCTCAACATCGAATAGTTCTTCAAATACCCGACGTTCAGCTACAGGAAACTGGCGGGGAAGATCCTCGCCATAATGTAGCAGTTTCCAATTAATATTGGACCTAGTGCGAAGTTGTCTTTCCAGTGACATGATTGAAATTAGAAATTGTTTCACCCTTTAATAGACTGAAGCCATTGAGCAGTTTCTTGACACCTTACTCAACATCTTTGTATTTGTTTTTGACAAATAAAAATAATTACTGTCTGTTATGATAGACGGTAAGTCGGGTTCGTTAACAATAAGTATAGTAAATAGGCATCAAAGGGACGGATGTCGGAGTTGTCTTCAGGAAAAGATCAAAGAATATTTAAGGAAAACTAAACATTCAGGAAATGTTTTTGTATGAATTATTCTACTTTGAAAATAATGATGATAATAATAATAATAATAATAATAATAATTTGTTGATTTAAACATTTCAAATTAGGTCGAGCGAAATATATTTACTGAAAATATTCCAAATTTCTTTGAAGGAAGAAAAGAAGAACGGAACTTAAAATAAAATTTCAGATATTAACAGTCAAAATTAATGATTTGACTTTTATTTACTTGGTTTAAAAATCTATTTATTTTCTTTTATGAAAGTAGTTTAACATTTCAAGCTTTTTACCCGAAACACGTATTAATTAATATTGTTGACGTAGTTATGAAGGCAATAAAACTTTCAGTTGTAAATGTAGAATAATGTTATCCATTTTCTTTCTTATACTTAAAAAAATAAACTTTGTATTGAGCACGTAATATGAAAGTTCTATCAAAGATTCAGTTGTAGGACATACCGGTATCAAGGCTTCTTAAGGCTTTCAATGTTGACTTAGGTAAATGTTCAATGTATAACAAATTGGCATTTACCCGTTTTTCAATGAAAAATGTAAATAATTTCTCAATTATATAAACTGACAAAATATACATCGTTAAAAAGATAATTTTTTGTAGTTTTTGAATTCATGAACGCCAAATTTGAGGAATGAAAGATAATTATGTTGTGGTCCTACAAAAACACAAAAACCGATACTTAAGAAAATTTTCACTTAAGATATATGGGAGGTATAGGGCACAGTTTTAAATCAAAATGTTAATAATTTCCCAACAATCAATAATAATAAAATTTATATGAAAAGAAAGATAATTTCCCAAATTTTTCTGATCCATGAACGCCAAAATTCAAAGTATGAAAATTAAATTGAAAAAGAAGTTTCAAAAGTCAGTTACTATATAAATTATAGTAAAACCTCAGGTGACTCTCGGGTAAAATTTTGCGCATGCGCATCACTACATGAGTAAAATTTCTGGCCATAGTAATGCACAATTTTAGTATTTATACACCAGAAATAACATTTCAGGGGCAACAACTCCTACATTGAGTATCATATAGTTATCAAACGTGATACCTTGTTAAATTTTGTCATGCTGAACTTTTAAATAATGTTTTGATTTCATAAATCTCTTAATATTTGCAAGAAAATTACCTAAAACTGCACAAATCACAGCTTAGGTCATGACCTTGATTTGTGACATTTACCCCATTTTAAAGGTCATTTCAAGAAAAAGTCAAAACTGAAAACCCCATATCATTATCTGTTCAAATAGTCAAGTTATAACAATTTGAAGCCGTTTTCGATTTTTTTAAAATTAAACGCAAAAACGCGTAACCCATTTTTCGACCAAATTTCACGAAATGAACAAACTACAGACTTAAGATTCTAGAGAATCCAAATATCACATCAGATTTTTTTCTCCCACCATCAGTTTCACAGAAGAGAATTTTTAAAGATTTTTGGACCCCTAGGTCACCTTGACTTAGTTTTGGTAGCCATGGCAATGCCATGAACAAATCTGAATTGCACCTACCCATATATGCTTCTGACCAAGTATCATTGAAATCTGTCCAGCAGTTTCAGAGGAGATAATAGGTGTTAAAGACGCATGCATAAACGCACACACGCACATACATACACCGCGTCATGTCATAAGCTCACGTGACCTTTCGGTCAGGTGTATGGAACGCCCGAGTCACCTTAATTACTAAATCTAGGATTTACGCTACTGAATCTAGGATTCAGTTACTGAATCTAGGATTTACGCTACTGAATCTAGGATTCAGTACATTAATGTGAAAGTAATTCAACTTAACCCTAGTTAATTCAACTGAAGTTCAATTAATTGCATTTTCTCTACTAAATTATAATTAGAAAATTAACTACAGTTTAGTGGAATTAAGTTACTGAAGTGGAGTTAGACACCGTAATTGCATTTAGTAGAGAAAATCCGGGATTAAGTAATGAAGTTGTTTGATTGGATGAAAAAATCAGCCAATGAGAGCCATGAACCCAAATCTTTTGATTATCAGTAAGTCACGGTAGTATCACTTAAAAGTTAATTAATTAATTAATGTTAATATTTTAAAAAATTTAATTTTATGTGATTTTAAATAATTTTATTCTATTTATTTTATCTTTGTAGTATTAATTGATAACTATTCGGCGTTCATTATCGAGTTCGCATTGTAATTTATTTTTTTATTTATTTATTTATTTATTTATTTATTTATTTATTTATTTATTTATTTATTTATTTATTTATTATTTCATTTATTTATTTACTTATCTATTTATCTATTTATTTATTATTTTTTTTATTTATTTATTTAAAGTCGATTAATTTTTTATTTTATTTTATTTTATTTTAATTCATCTTTATAGATTAATTGAACACCTGTTATCATTTTATTACCAAAAGGTCCTTTGAAATTGTAAAGAATTAACTAATTATGTTTATTTATTTATCTATCTATTTATTATTTATTTCTAGTGACTAAAAAAGTTGGTAAAAACCTTTCAAAAAATCTAGTGTTATTGTTTATTATCTGTATATTTACTTTTATTTACAAAAACTGTTATTCATTTAGAAAAAAATTACCTTAATTGAAAATTTTTTTTGTCAAGAGTGGTTTTAAGACAGACAGTACTGCCAATAACCAGTATTTCGACAATATATATATTTGTATGCTATTTCTGTTTATTCACAGAGTTATCCCTTCTGTTGTTATTTATTTATTTATTTATTTATTTATTTATTTATTTATTTATTTTTATTTTTTATTTTTTATTTTTTTGTGTGTATAGCTAGTGTATTGTTACATCCGTCCGTGATATGCCCTAAACCGTCAAATTGCATGAGCAGGTCTCTAATTTGTTACGGTGGCTGAACGAGGCCCGTGGCACGTGGTACTTTCATAAGCGCTAGTAAAATTCCCTTGCGCAAGTGAAAATCTCTCATGTTGGGCTAGTTAATATTATTACCCGATTCAAATTCTCCGATTAATTTCAAGGTCGTTTGGTTAGAGGTTTTTAATGTCATTGGCTATGAAATTATAATAATAATAATAATAATAATAATAATAATAATAATAATAATAATGGCCTAAGTGTTTGACTTAAAGGTATCCCGGAATTTGTGAAAGCCATTCCGATATATTTTTCTTTGTTGCAACTTTTAGGAAAAATAACCAGAATTATTCAGTCTCTTCAATTCCGTGCATATAACAATTTTTTTTTTGTTTTCAACAAGACAACAAATTCACTGTCAGGCGAAAATATGCCTTATGTACCTTCCTACTTTACCATATCAGATATGTTGTCATGATTTGAATATTCATGTTGAAAAATCCGAACAACACTAACACCCAATTATTAACTTATGGCTCTTTCCTACATTTTTCTAATTGAAAAAAAAATCAAAACTTTTTAAACTATATGTATTGCATCTTTGAACATCAATTTCTTTTAATTTCAACACCATGCAGAAAGGAAATGTGATTTGCATATTATTTCATTTGACCTTTATTAACCATAAAATACCCTGATGTAATCTTGAGTGAGGCCCAATTGGATCATTAAAGTAATTAAATTTCAAATTTTGCCTTATGTACAGAAGAATTCAGAGATGATTTAATTTAAAAAAAAATTTGGTTAGATCAGTGGTTTTTAATTTTAATCTTAGTCGAACGGCAGTGAGACTATCTTGTTTTTAGGGCTTATTGGGATTTAGGGGCCCGTTAACAATCTGTACACAAATTGGGTAACCTACAATTTATTACATATAGCTAATGAAAAGTTATAACATATAACGTGACCTAGTAGTTATTACATATTGCTACCAGAAAGTTGCTACATATAACTTGACAAGTAGTTATTACATATAGCTACCAGAAAAGTTGCTACATATATCTTAGCTACTACATATAGAGATACGACAAGGTCAACGGGCTTTATCCCACTATTCAGATTTCCTTTTTTGATTGGCCGCCTCTACATATGTGAAATAAATCTTGACTGGGCGTAAAACACCATACATATGACTTATTCATAAAGTCGACCCCCCCCCCCTCTCTCTCTCTCTCTCTCTCTCTCTCTCTCTCTCTCTCTCTCTCTCTCTCTCTCTCTCTCATTATCATAAAATTAAGAAAAATGAGGAGATTATAGAGATACGGGCTAAATTCGTCAGTAAAAATGTCTTTACCCTACTGTATATATATAAGTGCGTGTGCTGGATGGGGAGTCAATAAATGAGTAAATGTCATCAGATTACGGTGATAATCTCTCTCTCTCTCTCTCTCTCTCTCTCTCTCTCTCTCTCTCTCTCTCTCTCTCTCTCCGAACAAGAAAGCATTTTCTTAAATAAAGCCAACTTTAAAATATCGTTAATATAAATAATCAAAATAAATGTTAATAAAAATTATAAATATTTTAAAAATAATTTGCCTGAAAAAGTGCAAACGAATTAACGAAGTCCAAAGAGACCTAACGATAACTAATAATGAAAAAAATCAAATTATTTAATTACATATTTATTAGTAATTAACTACGTTTCAACTTCTGTGATTTATGATTATTTTGTTAATTAAGTCAGACACGTACGTGTATACATATCCCCGTGTTCTAACTTTATCTGATCTATTTAGCACGGGGTACCGTTATCTAGATTAATACACAAGTATTCATTTATAATCCCAAAAAGGTATAAAGCTGCTGAACTCGTAAAGTTTTAACATGATTATTCCTGGCTATTGAATCTCGTAAACTCTCTTTCTTTATCATTGAAATAATTATCAAAGAAAATATAAAATGAAACGAATTAAAATAATGAAATATATGATTTAGTTATTTTAAACAAGTTCCAGCGATTAACTAATCAAATTGTATGTTACATCTCAATCTGAATAGTATTTTCTAAAAATAGTAACAACTACACTTAAGTAATTAAGTGGCGTAAATCCTAGATTTAGTTACTTCATCCTAGATTTAGTACTCGAATTTCGTTTCGGTGAACTAAATCTAGGATTTTCTCTACTAAATTCAATTAAGTCACTAAAATATAGATAAATTCACATTTAGTAGAAAATCAATTTAGTAGCGTTCATTGGAGTTAAATTACTTAATCCTAGATTCAGTAGACTAAATCCTAGATTCAGTAACTGAATCCTAGATTCAGTAATTAATGTGACTCGGGCGTTCCATACAGGTGAGCTTAAACAAATTAGTAGATTATCACCATAAGAAAAAATTAACACCCGAGACGGAACTAGCAATCATGGCGTTTGTCCTTATTTTAGCTCCTTTTTATCAGCGCTAGGAATAAAATGTGAAGTCCAAATACGTACAAGAGGTTGAAAATGATTATTATTCATATCATAAAGAATCATTTTAGCTAGATCTAGGTAAGAGAGTACATGTATTCGGTGACAAAATGTTAAATTTTTTTTGTGCTCAGGTTATGGGTGGTGATAACTTGTTCCCTTGTTTTAAACGGATATTAGTTAATAAAATTCTAAAATTTATCTAAAAATAATAAGCTATTTTATTGCATTTTCTGCAAATATCAAACAATTGAATGAACAGCTCGAGTCCTATTGACAATTTCAAATCTTAGTACGATCAGGTGTATTCGATAATCGATACATTCAAATTTGAATGATAATATACAATTATAACAGTTTATGAATCTGAACGGGTTATCCGTCGGAGGTGTATATACAGATTTGAGTTGAGTAATGGTGGTTAACGTCCCTGTCACAAATATTCACTTATATCGAATGCCTGTGCGCTGCGCTGATAGCATTATACAACAGTATAAGTATTTTATAAATACGAATTAAGTGTTTCGTATACATGTATACGAATTAGTTATTTGAAATAACGAATTAAGTGTTTTGTATACATGTATACAAATTAGTTATTTGAAATAACGAATTAAGTGTTTCGTATACATGTATACGAATTAGTTATTTGAAATAACGAATTAAGTGTTTCGTAGATACGAATTAGTTATTTGAAATAACGAATTAAGTGTTTCGTAGATACGAATTAGTTATTTGATATAACGAATTAAGTGTTTCGTAGCTACGAATTAGTTATTTGAAATAACGAATTAAGTGTTTCGTAGATACGAATTAGTTATTTGAAATAACGAATTAAGTGTTTCGTAGATACGAATTAGTTATTTGAAATAACGAATTAAGTGTTTCGTAGATACGAATTAGTTATTTAAATAACGAATTAAGTGTTTTGTATACATGTATACGAATTAGTTATTTGAAATAAAGAATTAAGTGTTTTGTATACATGTATACGAATTAGTTATTTGAAATAACGAATTAAGTGTTTTGTATACATGTATACGAATTAGTTATTTGAAATAACGAATTAAGTGTTTTGTATACATGTATACGAATTAGTTATTTGAAATAACGAATAAGTGTTTCGTAGATACGAATTAGTTATTTGATATAACGAATTAAGTGTTTCGTAGATACGAATTAGTTATTTGAAATAACGAATTAAGTGTTTCGTAGATACGAATTAGTTATTTGAAATAACGAATTAAGTGTTTCGTAGATACGAATTAGTTATTTGAAATAACGAATTAAGTGTTTCGTAGATACGAATTAGTTATTTGAAATAACGAATTAAGTGTTTCGTAGATACGAATTAGTTATTTAAAATAACGAATTAAGTGTTTTGTATACATGTATACGAATTAGTTATTTGAAATAACGAATTAAGTGTTTCGTAGATACGAATTAGTTATTTGAAATAACGAATTAAGTGTTTTGTATACATGTATACGAATTAGTTATTTGAAATAACGAATTAAGTGTTTTGTATACATGTATACGAATTAGTTATTTGAAATAACGAATTAAGTGTTTTGTATACATGTATACGAATTAGTTATTTGAAATAACGAATTAAGTGTTTCGTATACATGTATAAGTGTTTCGTATATTCAAGTTAGTAATTTAAAATAACGAATAAATTATTTTGTATTTACGAATTAGTTATTTAAAATGACGAATTAAGTTTTACGTAAATAAAAATTAAAATAAACATTTATTATATTCAAAATAAACCTTCTCGGCCTAATAATTCAGTATTAACCGGTTCACCGTAGAATTGTCATGTTCTGATTTTGAATTTCTATTAAAATAATACATTCAATATCAGTGCCATGTGCTGATTTTGAATACATTATCTTAAAAGAAATTAAAAATCAGCACATGCCAGAATGTTACGGTTTGTAACATAAGTGACATCATATATAATACCTTAAACAACTTAAGTTTATGAGTAACAAAATGAAGATTACATACTGGAAATCGTAAACCATGTTTCAGGTTTACTTACTCGTGATATACGCTCGCTTACGCGCGCGTGTGTGTGTATGTGTGTGTGTGATATACCTCAGACAGTCGGCTAATTGCGTCAGGATTTTCATCTGTTACCATTTTGATGGATTTTAATGATAAAAACAAGATTGACAGCGGACGACTCGATGAAAACGTCCTTTAGAGAAATTAGTTTTATCTCTTATATATATCTACACCAGGAGTAATTAACCTTGTTTTATGATTTATCATCTTTTATAGATAACTAAACTAGGAGTAATAAATTTTGTTTTATTATTTATCATTTTTTTACTTCCTTTATCTTTCGTTTTTGTTTTTGTTTCTAACATAACAGTCATGTCATTATAAAATCGTACAAACAAATCATATGGTAACCTTGAAGCTTAATTTCCTGCATCCTGCCATGTAGTCTTTTTGGTCGTGAAAATAACTGACGTATTTACGTCGCATTTGACTACCCAAATTCCATGTACCCTACCTACGATCTCTCTCTCTCTCTCTCTCTCTCTCTCTCTCTCTCTCTCTCTCTCTCTATATATATATATATATATATATATTTATATATATATATATTAGATTGTACAATAAAATTTTCGACTGTTAAAAATATTCTTTTGTTTTGATCAAAAGATAATGTTTGGTCTCCAGTTTATCAACACTTGGAGAATAGGAAAGTCGTTTTAAAGTTACAGCTCGAACGTTACTTAAATTTCGACAAAATAAGTGATATTTGAGTTGACTGCATTCTAAACTGAATGAAGAATTTGACCTACGAAGTACGAATGGATTTTTCTGCAAGTGTTGGTGTATTTTTAAAAAAAAAAAAAAAAAAACTAAGCTGTGTTTTATTTCTTCTGGTAAGTCATTCCAATCTCTAAAAGTATGGCATAAACAATTTATGATATAGGGCAGTTTTATAATATTTTGAAGATTTTGGGAACCCCTTGTATTATGGGAATGAATTTGATGAAAGGAAGGTATAATAAGTTCACATATGTATTGTGGGGCTAAATTTTTGAACATTTTATAGAACTGAATTAAACTTTGGTTCATTCTTCTTTTTTCTAAAGTTTCTAACATATTATCCCAAACAACATTACCATACTCTAGCAAAGGTCTTATAAAGCTGAAGTAAATTGCTTCCAAAATGTCACGCGATAAAATATATTTATACTTCCTTAAAAGAAACAATCTATAATATAGGCGGTTAGAGGCATTGTAATCCGTAAGTGCGCGCTTTGGACCACTAGACTACTAAGGACTTAGTTTTTAAGAAATTACTGGGCGTAATTAATATCGATAATGGTTTAATACTTAAGTCTAGATTAGATATGAAGATAGTGAAAATCACTCTCTTACCTTATAACATATGTTACTGGCCGTGCAGGAAATAATGAAGTTTAATATTTTAATGAACGTTGGATTAAAATTAATTTTTAGAAAAAAAAACTTTTAGCGAAATCAATTTTGTATGTCATTACTGTGTAACATCCTGTCATATATATCAGAAAAAACTCCTTCGAATGTCAAATTTTATTACAACTGTTATATGTATTTATACATGCTAAAGATGAATTGTAGTTCTATAGATGTATAATATATATATACAAGTAGTTCGAACATTGTGACCAAAACCGTGGATTACTTACTTCAGATTTCCGCGACTACTATATCGCCTCGCTGGCTCAGTGGTAGAGCGTTAAACTAGAAAGCGGGAGGTCCTGTGGGGTTACAAACCACGATCGGACCATACATAAGACTTTTTAAAAAATTAGATACTACATTCTTGTCTAACACTCGACATAAAAAGGACAGAATATTGACTGGTTAAATAAAGGGGCTGGGGGAATGGTATGCTTGTCCGCGGCATATTGACTAGATGAACTAACACCTGAACAAAAAGTCACCTTCAGTGTGTGTTATTACAAGGCAGAGTTATCTAATTTTAGCGATTTAGAAATGGTCTTTAAATATATATATATATATATATATATATATATATATATATATATATATATATATATATATATATATATATATATGAATTTTGTATATGATAAAAAAAACTTTTTCGTGCTATAATTGTGCAAGGGATACAATAATTAATATCGGATTAGGTGAATGTTACTCATGGGTATGACCGGTATAAATGACAAAGTCTTCAGTTATATGTTACTTTATTAAATTAATGCACCAACAACCTAAGCATGCGCAATGTCAAATTTACATTTTGGTTTGAAATTTCCAAATTATCCCCTCAATGAAATTTTCGCGCTTTTCTATTTCATCAGTCATTTGTCATATGTTTGAGACAGAAAGGTAGAACGGTGGTTCATGGACAATTGGTGCTTTAGTTTACTATAAGGCAGAAATAGCCTTTAGTTTCCTTGTCTGAGGCACTTGGGGTTGCCCTAACTGTCTTACTACATTCCTTACTCTGGCCCAACTATTCCAGGTATTTTCTGTCCATTTCATGTTTCTTTTTGTGTACTGCGGGATTGTGCCATGGAAACAATTTTAATATATTTTTAATATCCACAATGTCTTTCAAATCCAAGAATACCAAACTGAGTACTACTCATGTTTTTGTTCGGCCTTAGTATTAGTTTGTTAAATTATTATTACAGTCAACACTCTTTATAACGGCCATCTTCGTATTCACCAATTTTGCTGTTGTAAAGAATATGCTGTTGTAATGAATTTAACATAACTTTGTCGGAGTTACGTCCCCTGATTCAAAGAGTGGTATCCAGGGTTTTACATCTGTTGTTTGTGTTTGTAATTTATGTTTGTTATAGCTGTCATATATATTGAATATTTTAACTATTTGTATAAATACAAATAATTTTTTAAATATTTAATATTTAAGACAACTTGTTTAAATGTTTGATAAAATATTGAATATTAAAATACTGTCGTTGTATTTTGTAAATACATGACCGTGTACAAATGTATTGTACCATTTCACTCATCACCTTGATATAAATACATGTATTAAGAATCTTGACTTCAATCTTGACTTGGGTGTATAATACAGGTACTTAACACCAATCTTGAGTAGAAGAATATTTGAAAGAAAAACAAAATAAAGTTGATTAAATTTATTACAGTAAATAAAAATCAAGAACAGGCATTAATTCAAGACAAGTATGATAATGTATAAATTTCAATATTGAACAGAGTAAAAAGCACTAATGATAACCAGTCACTATTGATTCACTTCAATAATAAGGAATTGATAGAACACAAGCACTAGATTACACAGTCACTATAATTACTCTCCACAATAGTTTATTAAAATAGTCACTGTTTTCTTATAAAATCCATAATTGATCTCTGAATTGTAGTTGCACTAGTAAAACAGTCAATACTGCGCAGGGCGCGCCACAGTGATGGCAAATGTTCTTTTCCAATCTCTGGATTGTTTTCAAAGTAGGAAATAGCGCTTTCTAATCCATGTCTTGCTTCGACCTTTGAAATTGGCTTGTCATTTGAATTTGGACCAAGACGATAAAATAAGCCGGTTTCATCAAGATTGTAAATGTCCTTCGGTTCATACTGCGCAAGATCCTGTTGTAATATTGTAATCGACCTTGATGAACTACTTCCGGGTCGGCACTATCAGCTTCACCATGTGTAACGTGATGCGCGGTTTTATATCTCTTTTTGAATTTTTGTAACCATCCAACAGAATACTGAAAGTCATTATCTACATTCAATTCACCTCCAAATTTTTTGGCCTTTTCAATCAACATTTTATCAGTAACACACACATGTTGGGATCTAACGTCACTAAACCACATAAATAATGCACGTTCTAATTCCTCAAATTTTCCACCTCGGTTGCGTATGGACTTGTCACTGTCAGTTGAAATGTTCGAGTATTTTGATTTATCCCGCAATATATCTCCAACAGTTGATCGGTCCAACAGTTTTACCCATTCAAGTGTAAAATATGATGCAATTTCATCTTGAGAAGATTTTGGGTGATCATTTTTATAACTAATTATTTCCTTCTTTTCTGCAATGGTAAATTGAGTCCGTCTACGTTTCGCCGGGGGTTCCGACATATTCCAATTTTCACACTTACGTACACCCGTCAATAATACGATTTAAAAATGAGACTAAAATCTACAAGTTTCATGTTTTTTATTTCTAAAATTTACTCAACTCAATGTGTCATTATTTTGACATGTTTATTTGTGTATCAACTGTATACACCGTCAGCTTGGACAATACCACGCGCACGACCCGGTGTCTCTTACAAGAGTGATAACAACACCGTTAATTACCGTTAGGTACAGGTAATGTTGTGTAACTATTAATTAATGACCTAGACGCGCACAGGTGTTAGACTGGACAATCTAGGTCACCTGTATAAACAATCGGTCAAGCACAAGGAGTCATGTGCAGCGATGCATGATGTGTAAGATATTGTGTGATCTTCTGCCGGTTAGCAGTGCCGTTATATCGAACAAATTTAGTGTTTATTTTGTACATTCGTTCCCGGAATTTCATTGCCGGAGCCGGTAACCGAATATGCCGTTATAAAGTGTTATAATAACGTTGTGACAGATTTGTTCCGGCAATTTTTTGCCGTTAACCGAATATGCCGTTATAAAGGGTGCCGTTGTAAAGAGAGTTGACTTTTTTTTTTAGTTTTATTGATAAATTATAGTTTGCTTTGTCTCAAACAAATGCTTTTTCGTTTAAAACATTTATACTTTTAAATTTGAATTTTAATTTTTAATTGAATTGTAAAAAATATCTTAGAACAACTCAAGGGTTATTTTTATTGAAAGAGCCTATTAATATTTACATTTTTCTTCAAAAATGTCTGGTACAATTTCTTAAATAAAAGGCTTCAAGGTTCACAACTCCGGTATATCTACACACAAATACAGCACATGTATTAGCCAAGACACGAGTCACGCCCTAGACCTCACACAGACGTACTCTACAAAATAAAATATCAAGTTTAGGAACTTTTCGGAGTTGTTGGTTACTATATTGTTACACCGAAACACGTTCTTACAATTCTTTAACTAGAAAATCCCGAATATTTCCAGATTGCTGTTAGTTTTCTATAACTCAAAGATCGAATTTCCACATGGTGCAGGATTAATACAAAAATAACATTTTATACATTAATTTAATAAAGTTACAACTACTTAAGACAACAGACAACTTCCATTTATTGTTTAAAAATAAGACAACTTCCATTTATTGTTTAAAAATACAAAGTTTGCATGTGAATAAATTCGCTTCGCAAAAATGATAAATAAAAATGTAATTAATCAACTTCTGCATTTAGGTATCCATACACTTCCATTGATTCTATTTTAGCTACTTTAGTAAGTCGTAGAATCTCCCCTCAACAATGCAGAAGTTGGATTAAATACAGTTTTGTATCTATTTATTCACATGTGTAAAACCAGGAAGTGATCAGTTACATATCACACTATATCCGCCTTGAATAAAACATTGGTCCGTTATCACATTTTTATTACTGTTCTCTGGACGCGACGATAAACTGTTCTCGAGTCACACCACCTAAAGAATATGTTTCCGTGTCAAGATCACAAGGTGACCTTCCCGCGTAAACATCTCTGATAGAGTATACGAATTGCACGATAACAACGTTAAAATATATATCAAACACGTGAAATGGAAACAATCAAAATGCCCCATGCTTCCTGGACAGTTCGAATTATGCACGCAAAAAATTGAAACAAGTCGCAAAAAATGTCAGTAAGAAAATTTGAAATCACACTAAATATATTATATTTTCAGGAATTATGATTAAAATTTAATACTGACCTTGGTGTTATTTGTGTTGAGATGCTGTGTATGCACGTGGTATAGAGCTACAATACATTTTCTCAATGTCTTTGGTTTTTTAACCCCGCTTCCTCTGTAGAGGTGCCTTAAGGTGTAAGTATAAAGATTTATTAAAGCTAATTTAAAATTTCTCAGTAATAATTTTTGTATAATTAAATACGACAAAAAGTCTATCGATAAAGATAGATGATAAGTTATGGAAGTTTATTTCATTGATCTTGGAGTTAATAAATCTTTCTTTGTGTTACCGTAACCCTGTGTGTTTTGTATCAAGGATAAGGAAAGTTAGTGTGTTCTCTTATTATCAAGAATGTGTAAAATTTATCATCACAGTCAACACGTTATGTATAGTGGTATTCTACTCATCCGAACATGTGCGATGTATACTGATATACACAAAATGCAAAAAATCGCGGTCAGTCGGCTTAGTAGATCAGCCCTGACCTTCAACTTGACTGTATTTAATGTCCCTTTTATGGGAAGGTCGTTTCGTTAGCCTAGAGAGTTATCCCCCTTAATATGATACTAAATGTAGTTCGACAAAAATATGAGGCGCCGTTTCTATATTTATTCACTATTTTAGCATATGCATAATTCATTTATGGATATCCATAAATCGAATTTAACATATGTAAAATTATTTTAAGATATCCAAAAATAATTTTGCATATGTAAAATTCGATTTATGGATATCCATAAATCGATTTTTGCATATGCATAAATACATTTTTAGATATGTTAAAATGCTGGCTATTTTTGCATATGCAAAAATACATTTTTAGATATGTTAAAATGCTGGCTATTTTTGCATATGCAAAAATACATTTTTACATATGCATAAATCGATTTTTGGATATCCATAAATCGATTTTTGGATATCCATAAATCAATTTTTGCATATGCAAAAATAGTCGGTATTTTTGCATATGTAAAAATCGATTTTAACATATCCATAAATCGCAATTGTGAAATGATTTCTCCCCAGCTATTTAGTGCGGGGTCTATTTCGTGTTTATTATTACGTCGGTTTGTAACATGGCAGCTAACTCAGTATCTGATATGATATCGACAGCTTTGTCGTAAATGCAACAAGCCGATCTTCAATTTCCAAACACCTCAATGCGTTTGATATACTCCTCTAATATTTGTTCCTTGCGTTTATTATTTCTACCCGCCATGTTGGATTTTGTAGCGCGAAGCGTCGCGTGGTAATGTAATGAATCGTATTGTAATAAACACTTTAGTTTTTATAAATGCGTAGGCTTATATTTTTTCACTAATATTGAAAGTGTATTAATTAACCATAAAGAAAATTAACTATTTTTTTTTGTTACAAGAGAAAAATATTACTCTCACAATATACCAGAAAGTATTTACTTCGGGATTGATAATTGGGGAGAACTCAGTATTTTCAAATTCCACAAATTTATTTTTGGATATCCATAAATCGATTTTTGCATATGCAAAAATAGTCGGTATTTTTACATATGCATAAATCGATTTTTGGATATCCATAAATCGATTTTTGGATATCCATAAATCGATTTTTGGATATCCATAATTCGATTTTTACATATGCAAAAATACCGACTATTTTTGCATATGCAAAAATCGATTTATTGATATCAAAAAATCGATTTATGCATATGTTAAAATACTGAATAAATATAGAAACGGCGCCTCATACAAAAATACCTATTAATCTCAAAATATATAAATATATTAAGCTGCAATTTGTTAGTTTAAACATATTTTATTGTCATATAAACAATAGGATTGGATATCAGTTATCACAACCTTATATAATCCTCTCCTTAACGATCGCACAACACACGCATTCGTCATGACACACACACACACACACACACACAAAAGCATTATTGTTAGTGTTGAAAAGGAAATAAAACAGATACAGAGAAGAGTAAGCTAATATGAAAGGAAGAAAATAAGAGATATAAGTAATAAAAGGGAAACAGACAGAAATAGTAAAGCAAGGTGTGGTGACATTCCTGAAAATAGAGTAGATATTACAATGAAGTTACTTGAATCGGGAAGTTTGTTTAATAAAGAATTGAACATAAGAAAATATATGAGAGTTGATGGTGTCTGATGACAATACGTCACCATAAAGCAGTATTCCCAGGGTGACTCGATAGTTGCTTAAAGAAGCCAAAGAAGCAAATAAAGTTATTCTCTGATCAGAATATTTGGGACAATGAAAGAAATAATGGAGAGCAGTTTCGCAAGGGGATCAACAACTACAGACAGGATCGTCGATTATTTTTACACAGCGAAAAAGATCTCCATTAAGTGAACTACAAGAATGCCTTGATCTAGAGTGAAGCACAGTACACTTCCTGTCACCAGAATGAAAGAAGTCCGGCGCTTTTTTACGGGCAACGTCAGATATAGATCTTTTGTAAAGTTTTAGAGAACCAAGAGTTCTGCACTCATTATTAAGGTTATTCCACGGGTCAATTGCAGATGGGAAGAAGGAAGGTGACATTCTGATCTACATAAATGTATGTAGGCAGGCAAAACTTCCAACTGAGTGCATCCTTAATTATGTTATTGATTTAAGCACTTCCTTCTGCGTTTTTTAGACAATCACCTTCAATCACATAAATCGTATAACCACTGTGGGTAAATTCCGGTTGGTCACTAGCCAGTAAATAGGGATCGTAGCTGTGGTTTCCAACCCGGTTGATCGAGTAAATAAGGATTTTCCATGTTGTTTTCATGATTATGATACAAATGAAAATTCTTTTTTCCCCTTACGGAACCAATTCTAAGTCACTCGCATACTATTACGAAGATATGACAGATTTACTGCCTTAAGACTAATAGGTTCCTTCAATCTTACAATCTTCATACAAAGAACATCACTTGGTCCATAAATGTAATATCAAAGATTACAGACGTTAAGAATAACAATAGATGAGAGAATGTTGGACAGGTATTGGCTGTATGTCACCTTGTAACATACTACAAATATACTGTTATTATTTTTCCATGGCAACGCAACAACGCGGCAATATCGGTATGTTGGCAATATTTGTGGAAAATTGCAGAAGAAGAAGGAACTTTACTGACGCTTTCTTGTTTTGCACCTTCGCTTACTGCCTTTGCGTTCTGGTTCTTATCAGTCTGTCCCTTTTTTATAATCGTCTATCATTTGAAGTTGCATTAAGTTTTCCCAGAAAAAAATTAAAACGGTGCTGATCTTATTAATGATGTTCCTAATGAACATGGTACATTTGCTTCAACGATAACAGCTTGAATAAAAACAGAAATCACAGTAATTTCACAGCGAGCTGTAGCATGTGGGATCTAATTTTAGAACATGGTTACGTCATAAAAAACCGGGTCATTTGAACACAGCTTACAAAACGGTGAAATACGATAAATTAAACACAGAACTTCATTGAAGTTGTCATTATTTTTAGGATATATCATCTGAAATTGAACTGAAATGGTTAAAGAAATTGTAAATACATGACTGTGTATAAGAAATGACATTCTTTTTGTCGGTGTTCATGCGTTATGAACGACAGTGGGCTGTCGCAAATTGCACGAACGGCAAACTAATTGGAATGAAATTTTAGAAAAAGAATCTCACGGATCGTGATTAGAAGTTATCTATTTAAAAATAAATACCTGTATATATTTTTAGAAAATCAAAAAAAAAAAAAAATAATAATAATAATAATAATAAATAAAATAAAATAATAAAATAAAATAAAATAAAATAAAATAAAATAAAATAAAATAAAATAAATAAATAAATAAATAAATAAATAAATAAATATATAAATAAATAAATAAATAAAATAAAATAAAATAAATAAAAAAAATAAAAAGTAAAAAAAATGGAAAACTTAATGCAGGCTTTAATTTTTACATTAATTTAATATTTTATTGGTATTAATTGAGAAAATGAAACGTTTTACATGTCGCTGTTCGGTTGAACGAACTCGGGGGGCAATAATTTGTTAACAACTAAGAAATGTTAAAAGAGCGTACAAGCATAGTGTATTGCAACCGTCTTTATTATAATACAATACATACTGGCGGAAAAAATACAAAAGCTATACGGAAGTCACTTTCTATTAATATTATTGTTTTTCGAGATTATGCTAAACAAAGGCTAGAACTATGATAACATTCTGCATGGGCGGATTCAAAGCCCCGACAGGGCTTTGTCCTGGACCTGCTAAGAATTCTTCGAGGCACTAAGACGCCTCGCGCTTGGAAGGGGGTGGGGTGGGGTGAGCCTTCGAGTTCGCAAGGTTTTATGATAAAATTCATAAAATTCTGGATCCGCTCCTCTTCATCTTTTTCTTCTTCGTCTTTATTATTATTATTATTATTATTATTATTATTATTATTAATAATAGTAGTAGAAGTAGAAGTAGTAGTATGGATTGAAAGGGGTACTGTACCATTGGTTTAAAATCCAGATAGTATGATTCTTCCTCTTCAATAAAAGCAGCCAGAAAACCCGAACTATCTGAATAAACAACAGCATTTGACAAGTTAACTCAAAAACGGCTTCAGCGAGTTTTATTCGAATAAGGCGTGAAACACTCTTTCAGTAGACCACTCGGACACCGATTCCCTTTTCCTGGCGTAACCGTTGTTTTTATATATTCTTAAATAATGAATGATAGAACCTTTAGTCGTAATTTTTATTTAAATTTCATTAATAACTTTTGAATGAAAAAAAATATATAGAAATGAATATTGCTTTTTAAAGAACTGATTTAATAAATAAATAAATAAATAAATAAATAAATGGATGAATAAATAAATGCAATTGATGTCCAGGTGTTTTCTATCGTTAAATACTGATGAAAAATAATAGATAAAAAAAATTAAGTAAATAAATAAATAAATAAATAACTAAATGCGATAGTTTTAAGTGTTCGCAAGAACTAGTGTACGATATATCATAATCTTTAAAGCGATTGTAAAATACGGGTAATTGATTCAAGCGTCTTTGAAACGTTGATAAAAGCGTCAGTGTAACGTGCGAATGACCGCCATTATTGTTTAATTTTTGCAGTGGGTTTATAATCCGCAATAATCATGAAGTTAGCAAGGTAAAAGCTTCAACAAATGTTATAATTGCAGACAGAGATGATACTTTTCTGTCGAAATTAGCTATTATTTCCGTTTGCAATTGCTTATAAACTGGTTACAATTCGCCTGTTCTGACCTGGATTTTGCCGGTTCCCTTTATAACGTTTTGGGTTTTTCCTGCATAATAGATCTGCGATTTCTAAATTTTAGAAAATTATCACAAGTATTTTGTTTTGTTTAATACGAAATCTATGTTTTGTAGTTATGGTAGGTATAAGGATTTACAGAGCTCTTAAAAATTCGTAAGAAATATGACCGGATATTTATCCGATACTGATGGTGATGGCTGGAGTAGTTTGCCTACCCTAGAGTCCGGACAGATTACAAAAATGCTTTTAACATTAAGAAAACAATATTGTCACAATTGCTCTTGAATTTTATCAAATTGGGAATTTTTTGTGCATAACAAAAGACTGAGAGCATTGTTATTGTGCCAGTATGTCCAATTTTCATAAAAAGTCCTGTAAATCATAACAAAGTTAAGTATCACTTAAATACAGTAATGAAGTCTTTGATGGCCATTGTGTGAATATGATAATATTGCATATTTTACAAAGTTTTTTCATTACATGTCCTAAAATTATGAAAGTGCTTGTGATGGAAGTGTGCAAAAAGTATCCACCATGGCATCACCAGTTTATGGCAATCAAAAATGCTAATAGCAATTTCCTTTTAGGTTTAGGCTTCGAAGTAAAGATAAAAAACGTTGAGGGGCTGAGTGGATAATATTGTAATGTTTAATGTCACAGCAACTTTTCAGCTATTTGTAACAAGTGATTAGTTATTATTCTCTATGGATTTATCTAATAACAACAGTGCTTCAGATTGTCCGTGTGTCCACATTAAAAATGACCCATGAAAATTGTACCCAATGCGCCTCTGGCACATGTAAATATGAACAGTGTTAGATCTAAGTACACATGCTTCCAATCATCCTAAAAAAATCAGTGTTTGTAAAACTTGTTGTAACTTGGAATACCTCTGATTTTATGGTAGCCGTAAAATGAAAACGTAATGTCTAAAAGGAAGCGAAGTAGCATCCTCGTTTTTGCCCAAAAAGACCAGAGATGACAAAGAAACAGTAAATATTAAACAACATTTAAGTCGAAGACGTAGTAAAAAGAATTAAAACACCCACTAAAGCAATGTTTATTTATTGTAAACATTTGTTAGAGCTGTCGCATGGTCCCTCAGCTTTAGACATCTTCAAGCCATCTGCTAGGGAATGTAATGTTACATTACATTGATGATAGGCAATGTTTGTGAAAGTGTTATTATTATTGCTATTAGTCCAATTACATTCTGTATAAACATGTAAATATGTTTATGTTTTCAATTCTTCATTTAATCATAATAAATCGAAATGCGGACACCTAACTGAAATTTGAAAGGCGTGATTGATCATAGTCACATGGATACTGGGATATTTACCTATGCATGGCAATGCTGTAATTTCAAGTCTATTCATTGACTAAAGGAAAAACATCTTACATAACATCAAAATTAAATTCTGTATTTTTATTATATTATGTAACGAAAAAAATATTGGGCCCTAACTTTCAAAACAATCTGAAGCACTGTAACAAGTATGTTATAAATATTGGGCCCTAACTTTCAAAACAATCTGAAGCACTGTAACAAGTATGTGTATGTAAAAGATGTGTAAGTGTGCATTATGGTCTTCCATGTACTAGCTCACACTTGGCATTATTATAGCGATATACTTCTGGATTGTGTATGGCTGTGTTTTACCATATTAAATCTGTAAGGATTTTAAAATGCTCTGCATTTTATACTCCAGCAAAGATAGCATGTATTTTGGTGTCTATCAATTATGACAAAATGCATATGCCTTAACAGTATATGACATGATACAAACTTTCTTGATTCCTCTTCTAAAACCTATAAAAACTAGTAATACAGCAGATGTGAATTTGACAGTAGATTATTTGATTAATAACTAAACTAACTAAACTTCCATGCATACAAGTTACATGTTATTGATTTTTTTTCTCAAGTGTACTGAATAAATTTTAGAATATTATAAATTTACTGTCATTTATTTTACAGGTTTCTGATGAAACTGACCCATGAGACTGTTACTATTGAATTGAAAAATGGTACACAAGTGCATGGAACAATTACAGGTATAGATAAGATAAATTGTAAAGACTTTTTTTGTACCCTCAGACATGCGGTAATCATAATCAGTAATCGTAATTTGCTGTAATCAATTACTTTTTTCTGAGTTATCAAGTGATCATACAAATTTTGATTACATGTATTTGTTTTTCAATCGATTTCACTGCAATAGTGAGTAATCACAATTTCTGGTTACTTTCACTTTCAGTACCTATCCCTTGCCTCATTTTTAGGCAGTAGTATAATTTAATAATTGCTCTTTACTTATTGCTTATATACAATCCTTGAAGCATGAAAACTGGTAAGGGGTAGCTAGTAAAGGCCAGACTTGGTGATAAAGCATTTGAAATGCTGATGAACCTAAAAAGCAATGCTGATTGACACGGGAAAATTTGACAAAAAATAAAATGTTTTCATAAGCAGTTGATTGTTGTTTTTTTTTTTTTTTTTGATTCATTCTTATTGCTTAAAAAAATTAGCATTCAGACCTACTGATTTACTGATAAAAAATACAAGTAATCATTTGTAATCTTGATTACTTTTAGCAGAGTAATCAAATGTAATTGATTATGTTCAATTTTGTTGTATTTGTACTGTAATCAATTACTTTTAAATTCCAATGTAATTGGAATTTAATCAATTACATTTTAAAGTAATTGATCCCATGTCTGCACCTTCCACTAAAATTTTAATTTTGACTGAAATGGTCCAAAATAATAAAATTAAACTATTTTTGACTGTACATGATCTTCATAATTTAGCATTATATTTTGTAGTATTTTTAAATAGTTAGGTTCCCTTATCCTTAGTTTTTGGTTACCAATTTTTGCACGTATTAATTTTAGTTCTTGCAAGTTAGACAGCTTTGCAAGATAAACCATATGAATATAATTGGGATACACACTTTATGGAAAATCATAGGGGTTTCTTTGATTACAAATCTAAACTTTAAATTATTGGAATCAAAGTGATATCTCTTAAAACCAATGATCAACACATCACAAAAGCATGACTGACCACAGACCCTTGACTTGATAATAATACAAAAAGAATTTATATTAAGTTTCCATGACAATATTTATTTTATGTTTGTGTCTTTTTACAGGTGTTGATGTAAGTATGAACACGCATTTAAAAGCTGTCAAAATGACCATCAAAAATAAAGATCCAGTTCAACTAGACTCTCTGAGTATCAGAGGAAATAATATCAGATACTATATCCTACCAGACAGTTTACCACTTGACTCCCTACTTATAGATGATGCTCCAAAAGCCAGAGGAAAAGGAAGAAGAGATGGAGGTATAAACATATAAAATTAATTTCTTAATTAAAGTTGTTGAAAATTTGTTTGATGTCACATCAGCAATTTACCAATTTATTTACCGCTAGATCTGTTTGGGGGATAGACAAATATTTATATGTTATGCAGGGGGCCAGTGCTAGAACTTAGGAGTTTGTATCCCTATACTAGCACAAAAGCCAGTGAATTTGTTAGCCAAAAATTTCTGTCTTATTTGCTAAGAGGCAGAGTGTTTGCCTGAAATGCAAGGAAGGTTGTGGCCTCATCTACATGCCAGATCATACATAAGACTCCCAATTTTGAGGTACTGCTTCTTTGTCTGGCACTCTGCAACACACAACACAACCAACAAACCATTTACTTCTAGATACAGGATTCCTGTGGTAAAAGTAATGCTAAAATTTCCAAATTTAACCACTTAAATTTCCCCTTTGTATTGTATATAGCAAAGTCACAATGTCGCCTTGTTTTGGTGTGATTATAATGTAGAAGGGATACCAACATTTAGTATTAAATAAGTGTGTTCTGATAGTGTCAGAGTTAATCTAATTTTTTGACAAAAATTTTATGTCCTGATAAAAAGGCAGAATTGTGTGCCTATATAAACCTCCATAAAACCCTGGTTTTACAACTAATTGTGCCTCTATTTCTTTGAAAGAGCAAAAATTTGCATAGTCTGCATTATTAATTAAATGAAATGTTTTAAATATGCATTCAAAAAGGCTTGAATTTTTTAAATGATGCATTAAATATGTTATAAAAGGCCCTTAATCCGATTAAGAATTAAAGGTTTGAACCTTGAAACCAAGAAAAATTTTCATTAAGTTTTAACACAAAAATTTTTTTTTTTTGTAATTGCAGGTGGACAAAGAGGAGGTAAAGGTGGTCGTGGAGGCAGGGGGCGTGGTAGAGGTCGTGGATTTGGTCGTGGTAGAGGAGGCGGTGGAGGAGGAGGAGGAGGAAGGCGATAGTGCTTTTTATTTTCAGCAAAAATGGACTTTCTTAAGACTTAATGGGGGTTTTATATATCAGATAGCACAGAGAAAGTTAAAACTTAAAGTTCCGTATGGGAAATTTGTTGGAAGATACACCTGTGAATGAATAAAATCATGTGGAAGCAGAATTTACAAAATGATGTATTTTTCTTGCAAACAATAGTAGTATCATTGCTGTATGTGGTACCTATATCAGAAAATTGTTTAAAAAAACAGAAACATTAACAGAACAATATGTCATGAAAGATGATAAAAGAGAGGTCCCTGTAAATATACAAAATCATTTTTCATTCATACTTTCATCTTATCAGTCAGATCAAGTGATTGTTGTTTTTTATGTTTTATCTATATATGGAAATGTCTCTTGATCATTTCACATTGTAACATTAAATGTATGTAATGTCTGAATTTGTTGGTTTTTATTTCTAAATTACCTTGCACTGGTTTCACAATTATTTCCTTAACTTTAATTTGGCGAATTTGAAATCTTAATACATTTTAATTTCGTTAATTGTTTAGATATTCAGGAATTTAAGGAACCATTTTCAAGATCACTTCAAGCTTGTACCTTCTGTTTTTAGTCTTATCACAAATATTTATTTGTCATTGAAAAAGAAGCTGTCAAAATTTGCTAAATTTAAGTGAAAGAAAATCTTACTTAGGGAATGATTGTGAAACCAGGGCCAGGATGTTAAGAAAGTTAGTAAGTACTTTTGTTATAAGCATAGTGAAAAAAACTTGAGGCTTCAAAAAAAGTTTTTATGAGTCTTTAATTTACATGTATGATTTATCCCAGTTACATGTAGTCTCTTTAGCTATCTTCAGTTTTAGAGATAAAGAAGGTGTTTTTGAAAGGATGTTATAATGAAAGTGCATGACTAAAGGATTTGAATTTTACGTTGTTGCAAACATATTTCTAAGTTAAGGGTTGATTCTGAAACTGGGAAGAAACACTTCTTAACTCTTTCACGTTCTGGAAAATGCGAATTTTACATGGGGTTTCTGGGACAGTGTTATCAATGTAAATTGCATGATAAATGTAAAAGACAATGCTATGATGTGTGGTACCATTGTAGAGTATATTTGCCGGAAAAGATTTTAAAATGATTGTCGTTTATAAAAATAGAAAATATGTTGCGTGATCTAGGTCAAAAGTCAACTTAAATCATGATTTTAAGGGTAAAATTGGTCATTTTCGTAACAAATATCTTAATTCTTTTATCATTTGTACAAATAGTGTAAAGTGACTTGATTCTTGAAGTCTATAAATAAGACTATCATTATTGAAGGAATTCATAAAATACATGATTTATTATTACTGGAATATGTTTATTGTTATTGTATTTTCATGACGCACACTGACTGGATTCATTTCGTTGACTATGTCCAGAAGTGACAGCGTAAAAGAAATTTTTACCGGGCAAGTATTTCACTGTAAAACAGGTCAGCAAAATGTCTCAAAAGTGTTTAAAGATGACATTTTTTTAGTAAAATAAAGATATTATAAATTCTGTTGATTTTGGCATGAATCATGACATTATAAATTAAAAAAATAACTGAAGTGTGATAATTAAAAAGCGACACAACAAATATGACGTACCAGAAAGTTGCATAGTGATAGATAGGCAATCTTATTCCATAATTTTTTAAAATATTGAGTCAAGGTCGTACCTTCACGCGGTAAATAAAATGTAGTACGGAAAGTAAATCTTATTTGAAATTATACCGAATGAAAGACAAAATTGTGAATTTTCGAATCTGGATTTTGTTTTCCCTATTTGAAGTTTTATTCATGAGAAAAATTCGTGAAATGAAAAAAAAGTCATTTTCCGACGGAGTAACTGAAAATTTCAAGCTTGAAAAATGTGACCGTTCCATATTATTGGTTGCTATGACCCGACTGTTAATTTTCTAAAATTGAAAGACATATTGTAAAAAAGCTTAAATAATTGTGAATACTGTGGTATGCAAGTTTTAAATATTTGTTGCTTATTTAAGAAATAACGATGAAGTGAGTAATCTCTTTTAAAATCAGTGTGAAAGTACGATTCTCTCTTGAAAAGTGAAGAAAATATTTTGTCGTCGGCGTTTTAATTGAATATATTTTATTGCAGATTAATATTTGCTATCATTATTTTCAGCAAGTTTTACTGATTCAAATAAAATATGCGGCGAAAAAAATTGCTTCAGAATTGCCCAAGTTATCTGAGTTTTCCGATGACGCATAGGCTCAAAAAATGCTTACCGGTAGGAACGGGAAGGGGTTAAGATAGATGGTGACAAGATCTTACTTTTAAACTGCTAATAGGGTTAATGTGTTGAGGTCAAAGTTATTGACACATAAGCTTAAGAAATCTTAATTTATTTTATCTTAAACTAAAAAGTTGGTATTTAATTTGTGATATTTTAATTCTCTAGACTCTTAAGCCTGTGAGTACTTCATTTTGTGAAATATTTAAAATGGTGTTCAAGTTTTTGGATAAATTTGTAAAAAATGTGAAATGGCTATAAATTCTTATATCTTGAGTACTATTATTTGAAAAACCAGTAACACGAATGGGGTTTTCGGTTTTGAAATGTTCTGAGACAACCTTTCAAAACAAGGTCAAGGAAAATGTCTTGGTTTTGACCCTGTGCTTTCTGTTCTTTTTTTAAATAGATATTTCAATGCATAGGTTATTTTTTTAAGTAAAGCTGGTTGACCTTGACCTTCTTTCAAAGTCACGGTGACTTTAAACATTACAAACAGCAAGAATACTGAATGGTTAATTATCTTGAAAACTAAACTTTTTTATAGGCATGTATATAAGAATATTGTAGGTATTGATGTAAAGATAATTTTAATATATATTTCAAGGTCATGGGTTCAAAGGTCAAGGCTGCTTTTGCATTAGCATACTAAAATGTTTGATTATCTAGAAAGCTGCTATACACTTTGTATTTACATATATATATTAGATTATTGTAGGGATTGACAAAACAAATTCTAAAATTGTTATGGCCATGAGTTTAAAAGTCAAGGTCACAGATGTGTTAGCATACTTATACATTTAATTCTCAAAAAATAACTATAAACTTTGTATAGACTTGGATATTAGAATGGTGTAGGTATTGATTGTGTATTTCAAGGTCATAGGTTTAAAAGTCAAGGTCATGAACTCAAACTTATGTAATTTTGAAATTGCTATACTGGTATACTAGAATTGATTATCACATAGGTTTTTCAGTTTCAGTGTGTTTTTATGCTTTTGCAAATGGAGTCAATACCAAGGTAATGACCTAGTTTTAGACTTTTGTTTTGGCATCTTTGAAGATATTACAACATAGATTTTTAATTTTGAATTCTTTTAGGCACAACTTTGCTGGGGCCAAAGGCCAGGGTTATGACATCATTTGTTTAACTAGCTTTGAATTGCCATACACTAACTAGCAGAAAAAGTAAAGTATTTTCATTTAAACAACTTCTCATTGTAAAATCTTAGTAACAAGCAAGATTAGCTAATTCAACTGTTAAAGCATGTATGATCTGATTGCACTCTAGATAATGAAGTAGTCGCATATTAAGATGCCAAATAATGTATTTATTAATCAGATGTCAGTTTAATTGAATACTAGTATTAGATTTCTCATAATTATCTTTTTAAACGTGGAATACAATACTGCTAATTTGCATCTTTTGTTAAAATACATTGGAATTCGCATGCATAATTAATGTTTTACAATACTGCTAATTTGCATCTTTTGTTAAAATACATTGGAATTCGCATGCATAATTAATGTTTTACTCCAAAATTAAAGGTTGAAATTCTACTTTTTGACTTAAAACACGATGACATATTTTGGATATAGTTTAGCTGTTATTAGCTTTGATGCAGTGCAGCAAAAACAACAGTCCAACAACGTTGGATAGCAGATGTTATTGTTGGAGTTAGCGTTTTACAAAACGTCCACATATTTAACATACAGCTTGCAATTTGCTATCAACAGATAGTATCAGGCAATATAAAATTACAGAATATGTTGTATGAACTGACAAGCTGAATGAACAAACCTCAACAGACAATACTAACGAGTATGTTGAATAAAAATATATGATGTTTAAAGATACCAAGTGTACTATATGCTAAAGGAACTGAAAGTATTATACATAAATGAACAAAGAGTATTTGCAATATGTTGAATGAGCAGATAGAGGTATGATTTTGGAACATATAGTAGTATGCAATATGCTAAATACACAGATATTATGCTTGAATGAATTGCATTATGAAATATGTTGAATGAAAATACACATATAGCATTTCACTAACATGTACAGACAGTAAGATGCAATGTGCTAATAAAAAGAGAGGTGGCTGCCTTTATTGAAATAAAGTAACATGCATGTTAATCCCTGAATGAACGAGAATGTTATGCAATATACTGAATAAACAGGCGGTATTGTGCAACTGGTGTTGAATGACCAGGTTTCTTGAATGAACAGACATTAGTTTATAATGCGCTGAATGAACGGAGTGTTATCCTTAAACGAAGAAAATGTAGAAACAGTAGTATGTAATGCTTTGCGTGATTAGAGTATCGTCGCAATAGAGAATTGATGTGAATCACGTGTGTCACCGACGATGAGTATTATGTCGAATAAACAGGTAGTAGAATACCATGTATATACTGAATAATAAAAAACGTTATCCTTAAACAAGAGATTGTAGTATGCAATGCCCTGCATGAATAAAAGTATTATCGTTGAATAAACGGAGAGTGGAGTACAATATAATAAATGAATAGAGAACATCATCCTTGAACGAAGAGTGTAGTATGCAATGTCCTGGATGAATAGAGAGTATTATAGTTGAATAAACAGAGAGTGGAGTACCGTGAATATACTAAATGAACAGAGAGCGTCATCCTTAAACAAAGAAGGTGTAGTATGCAATGTCCTGAGTGAATGGAGCGTCATCTTGAACAAAGAAAATATAGCCTATGCAATGCCCTGCTTGAATAGAGTACAGGTATTGTGGTTTATTAAACAGAGAGTAGAATACAATACGCCGAATAAACGGAGTATTAACCTTGTAACAACATAGCAGTATGCAAGGTATTTAATGATTCGAAAGTATTATTCTTATTATGTATGTTATGTACAGTGAGCAGTCATACAGTATTCTTGGATAAACAAACCATAATATAGACTAGTTACGTCGCAGGTGTTTTGGAAAAAAGTTTCATTTATGGTTCCGACATATCAGGATGGTCTATGGAGTCGTATCCTATTCACAAACCGGACACCGATTCATGTGGCTACTTTGCCAGTGGAATCATGCGGCAATTGTTTCCGAAATTAGAATAAGGCTTTGTCAAAGGGTAATAAAATATTGATTATGTAGTAGAAAAGTTTTTAGAAACAACCAAGCTATAGGTCATTGGTATCGGGATGGCCTCTTGAATTGCCTAATGCCCTCTACATTGACAACAGGATCATCGATAAACAAAGAATTCCTAAGACTAGTTTTGACTGTAACCAAGGATAAAAAATATTAAAAAATACTAGTAAGCGAGAGAAAAAAGTTTTGGACCACATACAACCTATGACCGATGTGGGCAAGAGTGATTGGAATGTAGGTTTCATATTTTGAAATTAAATATCTTGGGATCAGCCTTTGCGGTGATCTATTAGACATGTAATTACCTCTGGATAAATAATATTGAGTATAAACATAAATAATATTCAGTATGAACAGGGGATAATATGTAGAGACAGTAGTATGCAAAATGTATACTAGCTGCAGATGGTTCACGGCTATAGTTGTAATATCGCCAAATTAAAAAAAAAATACTAGTATATGAAAAGAGTTGTTAATTAAACAAATTCAAATATGACTTTTCTATATAAAATTTTGAGCTGTTTGCAATTTTTACTCAAATCGCCGGAAACAGTCTGGTGTAATTTTCATCATTTTGATTATTAAAATAAAAATTTAATTTCAAAAAGCATTTAATAATTTTCTGCATTTCAGGAGTCATCGTATGTGAAATACAAGCCGATTTCAGATTAGTACTAAAGTTAAAAATATATATCTTTAATTTGAACTCTTTTTATTTTTTTTAATGCTATGAAAATGGCAAAAATTAAGTTGTTTTTACTAGATTTAAAATAAAGTCTTCTGCTCAAAATGTCCGATTATATATATGTGTGTATGAGAGAGAGAGAGAGAGAGAGAGAGAGAGAGAGAGAGAGAGAGAGAGAGAGAGAGAGAGAGTCGAATTGCGGTATTTCAGAGTGAACATGACATCATTCTCATGTGGTATTGTTTATGTGTACATACGGGCACCTGCTAATTTATACAAATTACAGATCAAATCAATGAAACTGAACAACCAAATTTGTTTGGCCGTAATACAAAGCATAATGCTTGATTTGTTGTTTATTTAATAAAAACTAGAATCATTCATTAAGGTTAAATCGGAAAAATAATCAAAATTTTGTTTGACTTTTTTTTGCAAATCCCAAATTAAAAATTCGTTTTTCATTTTTAAAATCTGCATAATTGATGTACTGAAAAATCGATTAGCATCTAAAAATGGCGTTAGCGTCCACTCCGTGCTGAAGGGTTACTCTGAAACTTTTTAGCATTTTTGCGGAACTTAAGTGGAAAGCTGGCTAATTTTTTGTTGCAAAGTCTAAATAACTAACTCGTTCATCAAAACAAATGGAAGGTACCAGCAATCGATTTCAAATTATGGAATAATTTGTTAAATAATCGGAAGCCAATTTTCAGTTTCTATTTCCACACCGAGACCCATGTTCTAAATAAATTTTTGAATTTTAAAAAATATTTTGAATATAAAACTGTTTTAGATAAATTGATAAAGTTGTAATATTATTTTAAAATTAGTAATCAAATTAACACTGCTGATGCAATTGATTGCAAGTGCATTTTAAAAAATATTAACATTTCAAATTAATTTTGCAAAGGTCCCATAGTGTTGACCGCATAGGTTTTATGAGTTTGAAAAAAAAAAGAATATCGATTTTAATTAAAATCCTGCGAAATATTTTAATATGTCCTATTTATTTCCGAGGATTAATATTCATTTTTGTGTTTGAATATCATATTATAAAGCTGGTGTTGTAACTGCCATTTATAAATGGGACACTTAATATTGACAGAAAAAATGTTGATGCGAAAATATTAATGTGGCACACAAAATCACTACAATCATTTCAAACAACAGATTAATATAGTGATACTTGCAATATTCCTATATTTCAGCTATCACCTACAGATAATCTATATATAAACAATAGTTATAGTTAACATTGAGATGTTTAGATTGTTTGGTAAAATAAGGCATATTTTTAATTTAGTTACACACATTTTTGTGAGCTGCTGGATATACATTAAAGGTTTAAGGCCCTTCCAAATACTACTTGAATTTACTCTAGTTCCTGTCCGACATATGGCATTTTATCATCAAAGATGCTGTCTTTCAATCTCCTGCTTTACTGTTCATTTAAAAAATTGCAACTTATATCTTAACCTATATCTTGTCATGTTCTGGCTTGGGTATACTAGTGTCTGTTCATTATGCTTCGCATTTACCAGTTGTTTCCTTCTTTTTTTAATGTCTTCCATGAATTGAGTCTAGCATGCCTTATACATAAGTTTATTTTTTAATCAAATGAAAAATTAATAATTTTAAATGGCAAGCTGTTTAAATAAATACAATCTTGTTATGAAATATGCATGTTGTAGAGCCAATACAAATAGTCATGCATACAAGGAAGACCTTTTTCAAAAATAAAAACTACATTCAGTCTTTAGTTTGGGCTCAGATACAATATTTGCCCAAGTCCAGCATTTATTTTATCAGGAAGGCAGGTTTTTGTTCCCTAAGCCCAGCAGCACAGTACAGTTATTATTTTCACTTAAAACTTCTCTTTCAATATAGTGACATTAAACTCATCCATGGGCACTATACACATCAAACTTGCCTTGTATTTCTATGTTGAAAGTACCAGCTATTATACTTTTAATACATGCTTTTTCTCCCTTAGGCTTAACCCTTTGAACTGATCTAAAATTTATCCAAGGATAGGTACCAAGCATAATGTAACTATAATTTAATTAAAACTAATGATACACTGACTAGTCAAATTGAATTTTTGATTTTGTGGTTTTGAACCAAAATAAAAATAAAAAAAAATTTAAAAAATCCTGTAATTGCAAATTTAGCCTTCTTACAAAGAAAATTGATTTTGATGTTTGAAAATGAACGAAAACTTTGTTAATCTTCTTCGCAAGCTGTCAAATTTTTCATATTCCATTATAACCTTTATAATTACAATTTTCATAGACTGATATAAATCTTATTAAAAGAATCTGTTACTTTGGAACTTTCTGCCATGAAACAAAGTTCTAATGGAATGAACTGCCATGCAACTTAATTTTTGCAAATTTTTCTCTTTATTGAAAAACAAAATATATCTCTTTTTTAAAATTAAAGATCAAGATTTTATTGGCAAATTTAAGTATTTATGTTTTTAGCTGGCTAAATTGAATGCTCTTTATATAAGTGGAAAAAGACTTTGACATAAAAGACAATTACTCCACACCCTGGCAGGAGCACTGACAACTGCATTAAATGCTAAATTTTTGGTTTTAAGTTTTATACTGGACACTTTTTTTAACATTAAGGATTTGAAAATTCTAAATAGGTTGATCAATAGAAATGGTAGAAACATTAAGGATTTGAAAATTCTAAATAGGTTGATCCATAGAAATGATAGAAACATTAAAGATTTGAAAATTCTAAATAGGTTGATCAATAGAAATGGTAGAAACATTAAGGATTTGAAAATTCTAAATAGGTTGGTCCATAGAAATGGTAGAAACATTAAGGATTTGAAATTCTAAATAGTTGACCTAGAAATGGTAGAAACATTAAGGATTTGAAAATTCTGAATAGGTTGATCCATAGAAATGGTAGAAACATTAAGGATTTGAAAATTCTAAATAGGTTGATCCATAGAAATGGTAGAAACATTAAGGATTTGAAAATTCTAAATAGGTTGATCCATAGAAATGGTAGAAACATTAAGGATTTGAAAATTCTGAATAGGTTGATCCATAGAAATGGTAGAAACATTAAGGATTTGAAAATTCTAAATAGGTTGATCCATAGAAATGGTAGAAAATGGTCACAAACGTTATCTTTATATTTTATAGTTATTTAAAATAACCTTCTTGTTTAATATAGAATATTTTGCTGGAACATATATTTTTGCATTGATAAAATTATCAGACTTTATTCTTAAAATTGACATTAATGTTTCAGAAAAAAATGGATAAAACACCTAGTGTATCAGAGAATGGTGGAACCCTTGAGCTATCCACACAGTCACCTACAGAAGAAAAAGAAACGAAACAAGAGATGCCTAATAACACAAGTCAACAACCAAATCCTGAGAAACCCTTGCATGTTCAGATACCACCAGTAAATAATCATGATAAACTACAGAGACAGGATTCTGTTCCGTTTTCACCACAATCTATGTCACCTGATCCCGTACATGATCTACCAGTGGAACTCCTTCAAGCTGGTTGGCGAAAGTTCTGGAGTAAGAGAGAGAGCAGACCATATTTTTTCAACAAAAACACAAATGAATCATTATGGGACATGCCAATGTTAGAAAATATGGTAAGCAAAATACATTTCTGAATGTCAAGTAAAATTGGTTGAAATCTCAGATTATTGGACACAGCCTCTAAAAGTAAATTACTGGGTCGTTTGGTAAAACAAATCTGTTAGAAACTACTTCTAATTCAGTGATTGGGAGTTAAATATCAAGTGATATTTGGATTATTTAGTACCCTAAACCTTCCACAAGTTCCTTTCACAAAATTTGGTCGAAATAAAGATATGATTTTTTATATTAAAATTTGAAAATTATTGATATGCATTTTTCAATTTTGAAAGTATTAAAAAATAGATCAAGGTTAGAATCTAGTATTTAATTTGAAAAATCTTGGCTGTGGGATCTTAGACGGGAAAACAGTACAGGGTCCCTTGAAATATATTTTAAAAATCATGTACAATCAGTAGACAGTTGCTGGACCTGATATATATTAGTTGTATCTGATAGGATTAAGTACTGTAATTTTGAATTTGCAAAATTCCTTGCAGTGAGGTACCAAAAGTGGGAGTTTTAGAAGTATTTAAAGTTTGTTTCCAATGAGCATATGATATTCTTAGATATTTTAGACGTAACATCTTTTGAGGAAGTTCTAGTATATTTAGTAACATTTGTCAAGGGGCTCTTTTTAAATAAAAACACATGTATAAATAACTATTACTTCTAGCTAGATAAATTGGAATTAATAATTATAAATTCTGAGCTAGGTAAATATTCTTGGTGTATATTACTATTTATTCTATGCTAAATGAATATTAATAAATAACAACAAGTTCAAAAGCATTGTTTTCAAAAATGTTAAGATCATTTAAATGGGTAAACCCCCACCCCCCACTCAAAAAAACCTATGGTGTATGTATGATGTTTGATAAATATAAAAAAAGATGGACAAATGTAGTAAAAAAAGAGACAATGTATATAGTTAAAATACTTATCAATGGTAAATGTAATATAAAAATTATGACCATATATTTTATAGATGCAACAGAGAGACTTACTCACAGACCCATTGGGCATTGGAGGACCAGGCCCTGAACCTGGGCCAGCTCCTTCGTTGAATGATGTAAGAATTAGTCGAGCTAGCATAGATATACCACATCATATTGGTGAGAAAAGACGGGCAAGCGGGGATGCTATGTGTAGTCCTACAAAAAGACCAGCTTTTGCTTATAGGTTTGTTTATTGAAATTGTTTTCTTAAATGAAGCCTCAAAGAAAGTTCATATTTAGAAATTTGAATTCCAGTGAATTCCAGTAAAACCTGCAGTAGCAGTCACCTCTGTAAAGCCGCCAGTCTGAGTTGGATTACTTACATTTTTACTTTATTAACAACCTTTGTATATTAGTCACCTTTCAGTCACCTGTGGTCAGTGACAGCCTTAATGACACCTGATTGGAAAAAAATTCATGTCTAGGGCAGTAACTACATGTGAATGTCATTCTCTGGAACCTTATTTGCAAAATGCATTCAAAAACCATTGAAGAAATGATAAAACCTAAATGTAGTAATATAACATAATAAAATAAAAATACAAATTTCTGTGTATGATGAAAAAAAATTGTAAACTAAAAATAATTTTGCTTCTAAATATACAAAAATTGTTAAATAGAGAACTTTTGATCCCAGCTATAAGATATGTTGTGGCTAGTAAAAATGCTACATGGTAGTCATAAAGCTAGCGAAACCCATATCCTTCTTAAAACCCTGTTAGATATTTAACATTGTATTCCCAAGTCAAGCAGCTATTAAATTTGCAAAAAATGTTGGCATTGAGACTCTGTATAGTTAATATAAACTAGAGGGCTTCTATAAATTGATGTAATATCATCTGTAGTAAGCAAACAAAACCTAATCACAAATATTTTATAGTATTTTGTAGTGTTCTTAAGATAAGTAGTTTTGAATTTGCAGATGATTTAGCAGTTAGGCCCTAAATAAGGAAACAGAAGAGGACTCCCTATTACTTAAATCAAAACATTAGCTAGACTTAAGATATTTAAAATGTAACTTCTTTAAGAAAAAACCCAAATAAGGGAAATTGTAGATGGAACCCTTTAGTTTATATTTGTCTATTAGTATTAACTACCACAAAAGCAGTTGTACATGTTGTCTGTAGGTTACACAGACCTCTTTTTGACAGTGTTATCTTATATTTGACATTTTATTCATGTAATGGTAAAAACACACAGTTTATAAGATGAAATTCATTAGCCTGTTAGAAATATCATGAATATTCAAAACTTGAAAATGGCAATTTGTAACTTAGTTATCCAGTCCTGTGTAAATTAGGATTCTGATGTTTACTTTAAAACAAGAATATGTCTTTTTCTTTCTTTCAGCCCATTTTGGAACTTTGACATTCCTACTAATGTGGTTATACATGAGCGAGCCCCATGCTGTCTTCCACCTCCTCATCCTGATGTAGAAGTATTAAGATCACAACTCACAGCAAAATTACGACAAAATTATCAGGAACTATGCCATGCCAGAGAGGGTAAGTAAAATATCAATAATGCTATTGATAGGTTAGATTTCAAGATGTTTAAGTGCATTTTGCCCAATCAAGTTTTGTCAATACTGTCTGTGTGAAATTATCAATTTTCTTTGTTTTCGTGGACATCTCGATCCACAAATTTACATGTCAAAGTAATAGCTTAAAGCTGCATTAAGTTTTCCAAAGAAAAAAATTAAAACGGTGCTAATCTGATTAATGATGTTCCTGATGAATAATGTTACATTTGGTTCAAACTTTAAGATACAAGCTCAAATAAATACAGAAACAACAATAATTTCCCTGTGAGATGTAGCATGTGGGATCTCATATTAAAACATGGTTACGTCATGAAAAAACCGGGTCATTTAAAGTTGCATTAAGTTTTCCAAAGAAAAAAATAAAATGGTGCTAATCTAATTAATGATGTTCCTAATGAACAATGTTACATTTGGTTCAACGATAAAAGCTCGAATAAATACAGAAATTACAGTAATTACCCAGCAAGATGCAGCATTTGGGATCTAATATTAGAACATGGTTACGTCATCAAAACCCAGGGTCATTTAAACACAACTTTAAAAACGATAAATTGATCACAGAACTTCATTGAATTTGTCATTTGTGACTTAGTAAGGGATACATAACACCATTTCAAATACATCTGGATATTAATTAAGGACAATTGATGCAATTTGTCATGTTTCACCTTCGATTCATGGGTTTTTCCGTAAATCCTTGCCACGCATTCTCCAAGCTCATAATAATCATCATTAAACATTGACCAACAGGTCAGAGGATTCCATTTATTTACAGCTAAAAGAAATGAAATTTTAGAAAATGAATCTCATGGATCGTGGTTAGAGGATATCTATTTTTAAAAAAAATATTTTTAGAAAATCAAAAAAAATTCAGAAAATTGAAAATTTTAATGCATCTTTAAACACAACTTTCAAAAAGGTGAAATATGATAAATCAAACACAGAAATTTGTTGAATTTGTTATTTGTGACTTAGTAAGGGATACATAACACCATTTCAAACACATCTGGATATTAATGACGGACAATTAATACAATTTGTCATGTTTCACCTTCAATTCATGGGTTTTTCCTTTACATTCATGCTTCAAGCTGATAATAATCATCGTTAAACATTGACCAACGGGTTAGAGGATTCTGTTTATTTACAGCTAAAAGGAATGAAATTTTAGAAAATGAATCTCATGGATCTTGATTAGAAGTTATCTATTTTTAAAAATATATATTTTTAGAAAATCAAAAAAAAAAAAAAAAAAAAAAAAAAAAAAAAAAAAAAAAAAAAAAAAAAAAAAAATGCAGCTTTAATATATGTTTATAACAACTTATCTTTTTGATGACGTGAGTGTAAATACATGTAAGTAGAGTAATCCGGTAACATCTAACACATAACACAATGTTTTTACAACATGCTGTTAACTTTATTAACTACGGTCATAACCACAAATTCATCTGCCCAACAAAATCATATTTTTTCTTAGAATTACAAAAATTGGACATCTCGAAAATTGATGATTTTATAGTATGCATTTCTCCATTTCATTCTTGAGTCTGTTTTTTTATTATGAAAACTTAATTTTAGATGACGTTTTGTTTATATTGAATAGAGTCTTAATATTTTAATGAAAGCCAATTTGACATAAAAGTTTTTGAAAGCAGTATGAAGAAATTAAAATCATTTATGATACAGTAAATAAAGAGGTTCTTTTTAAATGTATGCAGAAACAAAAACACTCAAATACGGACATACTCAGTCAATTGAATGTTTAAATGTATTTTATTTCAGGTATTGATGCGCCCATGGAGTCATTTAACCGATGGTTATTAGAAAGGAAAATTATAGATAAAGGAACAGATCCTATGTTACCGTCAAATTGTATACCAGAAATCTCACAGTCCATGTATAGAGAAGTTATGAATGATATCCCAGTAAAACTAGTCAAACCTAAGTACTCCGGTGATTCCAGAAAACAACTCTTCAGATATGCTGATGCTGCTAAAAAAATGATTGAGTCAAGGTTAGACATTAATTTTATTTTGCAATGTTCATTTTCTTTTGTATAAAAATGCTACAAAGAATTTAGGGGGGAAAAAACTTTTAACCGTAAACATTTTTGATTGAAATTTCTTCAGATTTGTGTTAACTGCAAAAATTATCATAAATTAACATTCCTTATCATGCATGTTTTTTTTTGAGCAACAATCAAATACCATTCATGATTGATAATCATTGATAGTTTAATTTACACAAATTTCCATTTAATTTTGATTGGAGTTGTCTCCCTTTTAAACGTTATGATATTTAATCTGATGTTGTTATATATTTTGAATTAGTAAACCTAGGCAGACGATGCAAGTTTTCACTGAATTTTCTAAATGATATATGAGTACATGTACATGTTCCAGATAATTCTAGAAATACCAGACATAAACTTTAGCTAAGATGGGGTTTATACTATTTTCTTAGTCTCATCCTTCTTGTACTTTTAATTTTTGTGTAGATTTGAAGATTGGGTGGATTTCATTAACATTTTATTTGAATTTCAACAGAGTTTTGTTTCTGATCTTACCTTTGATGTCTGATTGACCTAGCAGTTCCTGATTTTGACATTTAATATCTGATTGACCTAGCATGTTTATATTTCTAATAGTCACTGTTATATGTTATCTTTTAGAACATCTACACCAGAAAGCAGGAAAATAGTTAAATGGAATGTAGAAGAAACGTTTACATGGTTACGGAGACAGTCTAATGCCAGTTATGAGGACTATCTGGTAATTTATCCTTTAAATCTTACTGGGAACTAATTTCATTCAGAAAATGTCACTTTTTCTTCAATTTAAAATTAATCTTGTATGCTTATCATTTTATCTCTTAAATGTAATAACATTGAAATGGAAATAATTTGAAGCAGTGCAAGGCAGTGAAATTTTTCTTACATTTTAAACTTGTTTGTATGGATAAAGAATTTTATATTTTCTCATGAATAATTTAAATATCACAAGTAGATGCAAGATTTAGTGTTTTTGTGTCACAGCTTATCTCTACTTAGCAATATGTGACACTAAATACATATGCAAATAAAAATACTAATTATTTCATTTGAAATGAAATTAGATTGTACAAAATGATATAATCTAAATATGAAATATATGAAGTTGTGAAACAGGACTGTAAGTCTCAAAGAATAGGTGATATTAATCCACTGGATCACTAAGCATGGAGGGGGAGACTATGATGATGATGATGATGATGATGATGATGAAATTACAGCATCTTAGATTAATAAAAAAAAACTTATTGTACTTTTTTAAAATGCCATCTTTATACATGTAATATTATGATGTCTTTATTTTTAAATTAAAGCACAAACTGCAAAACTTTTATATCATGTTTATATTATTATTATTAGGAAAGACTTGGTCATTTAAAGAGACAGTGTCAGCCTCACTTAACAGAAACTGCTAAAAGTTCTGTAGAAGGCATTTGTAGTAAATTATATAATATGTCATGTGAATCTGTACGCAAATTACATGAAAAAAACTGGCAGATCTTAGCTGAACACAATATACATGGTAAGTTTTTGATCAGGGTTAACAGATGTAAATTTTTTTTTTTTTTTTGGTATTTTTGCAACATTTTATTGAACCTTTTATGCTTCTAAGGAGATGCTTTGAAAACAATATGGACTGTCAGAAAAAGCATATATGTAATGCAGAACTGATCTGTTTTAATCTCCGCTTTTAAGATATATAGTAATTATCACTTTTCTCTTATCAAATAATATTAAATGAAATGATATCATTTAAGTGCTTTTGATAGTGTCATTTGCTTTTTTTTTACATTGCACCTCTGCAAATCTAATGACATAAGTAACCAAACATTCAAGGCTTTAATAAAATATTCACAGTTTTACAATATCTTATGTGAATATACTCCTCTTAAAATGCTAACATCATGAAATACATGTTCATTTTAACATTTTATTCTCATCCTGAATCCTGAATTTCTTCTGACCTCACTTCCCTAAAGTAGAAAAAATGGGTTATATTTCTATATAATCACTGAAAAACATTCTTGTAAACAAAACCCTCACAACAGATGCCATTCTGAAAATAGAGGTCTTGCAGATTACTTGACTACACCAAGTTAAGGCCAGCAAAATAAGCAAGTCTTATGAAGATTTACAACAGCTTTTATTTTTTGGGTTTTTGCAATGAAGTATTTTGTAAGATTGATATCCAAGACATGTGCAGAAAAACTCTGGTTACATGGGAAATTGCAAGTTTTATGAACTAATCAGTTTAATGTTTCATCTCACAGTATCTGTCATATTCCAATATAAGTGTCTGCATATATGTAGTATATTGTTACATAACAGTCAAATGTAAAAAGCTTTAGGTGTATAAATAAGTTTTTTGTTAAGACAATTGGTGTACTAGATGTTCTAGTGACAGCTCTTGTTACTATGGTATTTCAGTTGTCTTGTTTGAATTAAATATTTCAATCCTGTTTTACAGAAATGCCACCTCCACAACCACCACACCACAAAAGAAAAGTTTTATGTTATCCGATACAGATGATAGTCCCATGTCCGCGGCTACTGACAGTAGAAATGTCTAATGAAAATGAAATACATACATTAAAATATAGAGGAGAAGCATTAAAAGTTAACAGTTCACATTTTTATAAACTTGTAAGTAAAACTATATACATTTTAATAAAAAATTAATTTTGCTATCCTATAATTATAACCTTATAAAGATAGATTCCTCAGCAAAAATGTTATTAAAGTAAAATGATATTTTTCTAAACAGAAAAAATGAGCAAAAATAAAACTAAAAACTTACCCCTACCCCAAATTATTTTGAGGTAATATTTCTATGTATGAATAGCATGTGTAAGAAGAAAGGGCAGCACAAAACACATGAAACGCAACATAATTAAATTATTCAAATATTAGTTCTTTTTTGTCTAAACATCAGTTTTCAAAATCTTAAGTATGGTGAATTATATGTCTGTATGCTGATGATTATATTTTTTTTTTACAGGAACAGTTATATAGAATTAATTGTCGAGACGATCCAAGATTTGATAATTATCTTGCAAGAGTTTGGTGTTTGTTACGAAGATATCATGTAAGTTTCATATACGTACATGTTTTGTTACTTCCATCAGCCATATCCTGTCATTTAAAGGAGTGTTTGTTGATCACTGCACCTCTTACGCTCACCTAGGTTCAAAACCAATCTGTAACTTGGAGTCTGACATTGGGTCTCAGTTTTTTAAGCCGAAAAAAAAAAAAAAAAAAAAAAGAGTCATTTCAATTATTACTTGGTCACTGATTTAGCTATGTTTAGAAAAATCCTATATCTTTCCTTTCAACCTTCTAGGACCAGCTGGATTTGAAAGTTAGATTTATTATTTGTCATAAATTATAACTAACTTAATCATTTCTTTTTTTTAAGATTTTTTATTTTCATGATTTTTGTTGCTAACGACTAGGAAACTTTGATATTTCAGCATTGGGAAACATTATATTTGGAAATTTCAACATTATGTCACATAACATTTTATTTTCTAACTTTGCCAAATCAAATTAATCGGAAAATTTTTGTCTTTCTATGTACTATATTTTATTTTTCAGACATTCTTTGGTTTACAGCCGAGTGAAGGTTTTTGGTTTACATATTTATTTTTCAGACATTCTTTGGTTTACAGCCGAGTGAAGGTTTTTGGTTTACATGTATAGCATGATATTTTATTTTTCAGACATTCTTTGGTTTACAGCCGAGTGAAGGTTTTGGTTTACATGTATATTATGATATTTTATTTTTCAGACATTCTTTGGTTTACAGCCGAGTGAAGGTTTTGGTTTACATGTAGCATTGCCTGTGTCTGTGTTTGAGTGTATACATAGAATATTTGGTGTTACTTTTGAATGTTTTGCATCACCTTTGAACTGTTATTTCAAACAATATTGTTCTGCATTTGAAGACACTGATGGATATTTTGGTTCAAGAGGGTAAGATTGTTAAACTATTTGCATAATTGTTTTATGTCACAGCAATATTTGCAGCTATTAGTATTTATCTGGAGAATTAATCATAATAAAAATTCATGTGATGCATAAGTGTGCAAGTGTTTTTGATCTGCATTATGCTACTGAACACTTATGGCAACTGTTTGTGTTAGTACACCTGTCCTCAATGTTACAGATAAACATCGCAGGTCTCTTAGTGCATTATAATGATACTTAGCAAAACAGTAAAGGCATACAACAAGGAAATTTTTTTCCGAGTGTTTGTCCAGGATCAACAATAGAGCATTAGAGTGAGATGGTATTACATGTTTTTACAAGATACATATTTCATATTTCATGATTTTACTCACATCTTGATGAAAACTGTTTATATTCTTTTATATTACAGTCCAATATTAAAATTTCATCCAGTAAGTGGTTCATTTGAAGCAAATCCACCATTTTGTGAAGAGCTAATGGAGTCAATGGTTGACCATTTTGAGGTAACTCCATCTTTTAGCTTTTGCCATGTTAAAAAGTCTTATCACTAAATATTTTAATAAAACATTAATTTGCTTTTCAGTTTTTTGAAAATTTCCAAAGAAATACAAAGATGCCACACTCCTCATGCTAGTTCAAAGACAAAGGATATTATTAGTTTCACATCACACATTTTGAATTGAGACCTATCATGAGCTTTACAAAGTCAGTACTGGTAATTTTTTTAATAAAAAATTCATTTTTATTTAAATGTGAACAGAAAAAAATAATATAAAAAAAGTTGTTTATATGTGAAAGTATTTGATGTCAATTTGTATTTATGTTAGACTACAGGTATTGTTTTTTTTTTCTGCATTTTAGAATTTATTGGCAGAATCCAATGAGCCTTTATCATTTATAATATTTATACCAGAATGGAGAGATCCTCCTACTGAGGCATTGATCAGACTGGAATCCAGCAGGTAGTAATAAATACCAGTTTCCATTGTATCAAATGTCATATTGAATCCTGATAATTATTACATGTATTATTATTACTATTATTATTTAATTTATATACCAAAAACTTATTTTGCTTTTTATTTTTAGTCTGCCTTAAAAAAAAGTTTTTTATTTTACCTGCACACATACCCCCATTATGCTTCAGAGTCATAGTCCAGTGTTGAATATATGAGGCATCTTCGATAGAATTATGGTCCATACAGGGCAAGCTACATGTATATGGTGGCTTTTTCTGCCCTCTGCTTGATCAACTGATGCACAAATGTTCACATTCAACTAATTGCTTCTCAGACCATTTCCCAAACTTTCAGTCATATGATTTACACTTTGAATGAGACATTACCTTTAAAGCTGCATTAAGTTTTCCAAAGAAAAAATTAAAACCGTGCTAATCTAATTAATGATGTTCCTAATGAACAGTGTTACATTTGGTTCAACGATAAAAGCTCAAATAAAAACAGAAACAACGATAATTTGCCAGTGGGATGTAGCATGTGGGATCTAATATTAGAACATGGTTACGTCATGAAAAAGCCGGGTCATTTAAACACAACTTTCAAAACGGTGAAATACGATAAATTAAACACAGAAATTCATTGAATTTGTCATTTGTGACTTAGTAAGGGATACATAACACCATTTCAAATACATGTACATCTGGATATTAATGGCGGACAATTAATGCAATTTGTCATGTTTCACCTTCAATTCATGGGTTTTTCCGTACATCCGTGCACATGCTCCAAGCTCATAATAATCATCATTAAACATTAACCAACGGGTTAGAGGATTCCATTTATTTACAGCTAAAAGGAATGAAATTTTAGAAAATGAATCTCATAGATCGTGGTTAGAGGATATCTTTTTTTTAAAAAAATATATTTTTAGAAAATCAAAAAAAAAAAAAAAAACAAAAAAAAAAATCCAAAAATTGAAAAACTTAATGCATCTTTAATTGTTTTGGCTAGTTTAATTTGAAAGAATTATTAATATATTGGGAAGGTATGAAAAAAGTAGTTCTTTTGATTTGGTTAGGTGGGTAGTTGGGTGGGTAAATGAAAATATTGGACAAACATGTTTAAATGATCTGATCAATACATGTATTTTATTTTATACAAAGAAGTTTAACATTAACCTACCAAACCAAATTGACCTCAATAAATTCTTACTCTGTACTGTCAATCGTAATATTTTCAGATTTAAAAGGAAACAAGTTGTATTACCAGCTTATGAACATGAATACCGACATGGATTTCAGCATATCTGTCCGAAGTGAGTTAATAAATAAGAAATTATTTCAAGATTTCTAGCACTGAGTGAAGCATTGTTATCAAATTTGTTTTATAAATGATACCAAACTGTAGATATTCTTAGTTTAGAAGGCTGTAGTTTTTGTCTGACATTGCCATAAGGTGAGACTTAGGCGTTACTTTTACGGTGTTGTCGTAGGTGGCGGCAGCAGTGTGTCAAAATGTAAAAGTTTTTGGGTAAAGTATTTTTTTTTTACTTGATCAAAAATTAACCAGGCAAGACATTTGAATCCATGGAATTCTTATTTTCTTTGATCTTTAGAATGTTGGAAATTTGATAGATAAACCATGAAAGTTGTAGGATACATTTATTTGTATGATTATTAAATTCATTGTAGATACACACACACACACACACACACACCATTTATAATGCTTTTTTCAAAACCAATTTCTATTTCTTCTAGGGAAGAAATGAGTGCAAAGTCATTACACGGTACGTTGGTAGTATTTCTTCAGAATGATGCTGGATTTGCAAAGTGGGGTCCAACACCTGAAAGACTAAAAGATTTGTTGCTATCTGCAAAACCTAGAGATACTGTAGCCTGATTATTAAGTTATCATTCTTATAAAGCAAACTATTAAAACATGTATATTATACATGTGATATTGTAAAAGGTGCTATGGTGGATGTTGAAAAGTGCTATAATGGGAATGGACATAATTTGCAAGCAGTGATCATTTAATTTGTTCACCATTACAGACTTTTAAGATTCAGATACAAGGATTATCATGGATTTTCATAGTTGTGGCACAGAACATTATGGGATATCTAACATTAAAAATGGATTTGGGTTCCACTACCAGTATATGTAATATACAACCGATTTTGGAATGTATTTATGAATTGGCATGTGGTACAGTACTTAACATGTGGCCAGAATGATATTTTGTTGTTTTTATCATGAATTCTTCTTTGACTGGAACATTAAAACCCCATTAAACCAATCAATTATGACTTCATTTCTGGCTTCTGGCTGGAAAAAAAATTGTGAGTTTCTCCACAGAATTAGATTCAAAAGTTGTTAATCATATTATTTTTCCACATAACTAGCATGTAAAATAGCACTTTATGCTGGATACAGATTTATAAGGTATTTTATGTTTCTAGCTGTTATCAGTACCTGGACAGCCAACTTTTGTGCTCACAGTGTTAAAAGAGTTTTTGTGAATCCTAAGAAATAAAAGGCATATAAACTGAACTATACTTTTAGATAAAACAATAAATTCACAAAAGTACATATTGCATTTTGTAAAATGTTATGATCTCATTTGAAACTGAGTTAGATATATAAGAATTTTATACAGGTATCAATGATGGTGTCAAAACAGAGATTGAGATGGACTTCTACTGTTTATCTCCCTTTTAGAATTTATTTCAGTTAAAGGTGATTATCTTCATAAGCACTTATGTTTGGACTAATGGTTTGGTGATAGAAGTGATTGGATGATTATTTTGATTATTATTTCTAGCTTCAGTTGTTTAAGATTTTTAATTAATTAATGCATTCTCATAGAAAGGCAAACAGTATTTGATGTCTCTTATTAAATGGATTGCCTTCAGTTTAAAGAAATTGACTAACACATATGTACTTGTTAAAAAAATCAACTTTTAAAGCACTTGTATCTGGAAATACACCAACCTTTCATTTACTTTCACACAAAATGATAGGTATTGCATATGCAGTATTTCATAAAATCATGAGCTAATCATGTATGAAACAGTTAAAACTGTTAGTTTAGGAAAGATGGTAGCTATTGTCAGAATTGTTTTGTTTTATCAAATTATGATACAAATTTTTAAGATGTTAAAGGCAGCATAGTTTTCTTATTTTAATACAGATTGAGTCATTATGTACTTTCACAGTGTTTATCCCATTTTTTTTTTATAAGTTAACATATTGTTTTGTTTTACTGTTGTTTTGTAAATTTATTTTTATCAATTTCCATAATTTTCCCTGTCAAGTTTCATATTTTTAATTACTGCACTCTTTGTTTACTTTTAAGGGAAAAATTAATCTGAAATCAAAATGTTAGACAAATATCTATTTATAGAATAGAAGAAAACCGATCACATGGTGAATAATTGTACTAATCATTAATCATAAATGCTGCATATTATCCTGCACCTAAATATTGATAGATTTTCAATGTGCAATATTTTCATTTTTAATATTTTTCAGATTTTTTGTACCCCAAAAAAATGGGTCTGAAAAATGAAACATTTGTTAATAACTACTACTTTTGATGATTCTGATAAAAAATCATAAAAAAAATCTACTGTAGATAGCTGTAGCTTTGATGACCTCAAGTAAAGCATACACACATCCGACACAGACAAAAAACTTTCAGATTCTCTATTACAACTGAAATCAAACACAGTCTAATTAAATCTTAAAAGGTTGTACTTGATTTTCAGACTCTATATTTATGACATATTACAAATATTTTTCTTTAATCTCAGTAGAACGTTAATTGGATAAAAATTTACTAGCACCTGTTTTAAAATGAATAATTATTACAATTTTTGATATCTGGACAATATTGATTTATTGATGTGTCCATTCTTTTTGTCAGTGTTATCATTTGAAAGCTCAAATATATCCCCAAAAACTGGGAATGCACATAGGACTGGATGCCCTTTCAGATACATGTATCAAACCTAAATGGTATACCGGGTAGATTTTGAAAAGGCACTGTTAAAGTTACATAGACATGTTATGTCATAAATATCATAAAAAGTACAGTTGCAAAAAGATTTAACTTTGATCAGCTTATGTTTATGTTAATAGATGAAAAAAAATGCTTCTTTTCATCAGGGCAATAATACATAACCAAACATATATGTGTGATTTCTGTTAGCTGGTATTATTTTATTTTTGAAAGTTGTTCTTGCTTGTTGTAATTTGCTACAAATTATGTTTATAATTTTTTTGGTATCAGTCATTATAGTTAGATTAGGCAGCAGGTGTAAATATTGTTAAGTTTTGATAGAGTCAGAAAACATTTTAAATGAATTTCATTTTTCATTTTTCATGGATCATGGCCATTAAGGAATTTTATTATGTAAATTAGTGAGGTGTACATGTAGTTTATTTTTAAAATTTAACTCACTGCTGTTTATTTTACAAAATTCAGAAATATTTCTTATAATTCAAATTTTGATAAAAGGATAAAATATGAGGGACAAGGTAAAAAGTGTGTGTGTGTGTGTGTGTGTGTGTGTGTGTTGTGTGTGTGTGTGTGTGTTTGCTGTCCTTTCTTCTTCTTATGGACAGCAAGTTGTTAAATCCAAGAATTTAATTGACATTGTTAAAGAGGTAATGCTTTTCCCGTCCAGTTGTAAAATATAGAAATTTCCATGTAAACTAAGGGCACACACGTGTGTGTGTGTGTGTGTGTGTGTGTGTGTGTGTGTGTGTGTGTGTGTGTGTCAAAGAGAAATTGCAGTTTATAGTGTCTTTCTTGAAGAAGTCAAGACATTAAAAATAGTAGTTTCGTATATATAGATTTTAATTATTATACATTTAAATTTTTGCTGCAAACTGTGTGTGTGTGTGTGTGTGTGTGTGTGTGTGTGTGTGTGATTTGTAGACACTATAATGTAACAACTGTTGTAATTTGTATTGTTACATAGTACACAATGTATATAAAAAGAGGTTATATTTGTTTTGTTTTTTTTAAATATGTTAAATTTGTATATATGTGAATATAAAATGGCATTGTCTCAGATTTTGACAGTGTAAATACTACATATATGTATAATATATAAGAATTATTTATTATATGTTTTATATATGCATGTAGATAGTAAATCTAGACTCTAGAATTATATGTATTCATTTTCATACAGCAGTTTTATGTAAATTTTTTATCACTTAAATTCATTTTAATGATTTTTAGGTTTTCCAATATTCTGTAATTTTGTCACTTTAATCGTAATCATGCCAGTTTTTATTTACACAATACTTTAAATAAATGTAGGATCTTTGATCTCTTCTTTTGACAGGTTGAATAGTTCAGTGTTTGCCATTTGTCTTGCAGCATTGTACGGCACCAATAGTGTCATGTGACTGCATTGTGACATTGTGGTTTTGTCTGGCAGTATCGCTCATTTCAGCATTGTTTTGTGACTGGCTACATTTTCCATTTTAAGTGTTGTCATCTGAATAATAAAATATTGCCAAGTCTTATTGTTGTCTTGTGACTGACAGCATTGTACAATCTAAGGATTGTCTTGAGACTGACTACATTTTCCAGTGTTAGTGTTGCCTTGTAAACAGCAGCACTGTTCATTGTTAGTGTTCCTTGCAACTGACAGCATTGCGCAATCTCAACATTATCTTATGACTGGTTACACTTTCCATTGTCAGCAATGCCATATGACTTACAGCACTGTAATGTGTAAGTTTTGTCTTGTGACTGGTAACTCTTTTCAGTGCAAGATTTGGGATGTAAACAGCAGCACTGTTTATTGTTAGTGTTGCCTTGTGACTGACAGCATGGGGACAGTGTCAGTATTTTCATATGACTTACAATACTGTGTAATCTCACTTCTGTCCTCTCACAGGCTGCACTTTTCAGAGTCAGCATTATCCTCTGAACCGCAGCATTGTTCTGTCTCAGCTTTATCCTTTCAGGAGCTACACTTTTCAGTGCCAGAATTGCCATGTGAACAGAGGCACTGTTTATTGTTAGTATGGCTACACTTTCCATTGTCAGCAGTGCCATATGACTTGCAGCACTGTAATGTGTAAACATTGCAGTGTGACTGATATCTCTTTTCAGTGCCAGAATTGCTATGTAAACAGCAGCACTGTTTATTGCTAGTGTTTTCTTGCAGTTGGCGGCATTGCACAATCTCAACATTATCTTGTGACTGGCTACACTTTCCATTGTCAGCAATGCCATATGACTTGCAGCACTGTACAATGTGAGTATTGACTTGTGACTGGTAACTCTCAAGTGCTAGAATTGCTATGTAAACAACAGCATTGTTTATTGTTAGTGTTGCCTTGTGACTGACAGCTTGGAGACAATGTTGATATTGTCATATGACTGACAACATTTCAGTCTCAGTTCTGTCCTCACTGGCTACACTTTTTAGTGCCAGCATTTTTATGTTAAGGCAGCATTGTTCATTGTTAGTGTTGGTTGTGACTGATAGTATGTAGACAATGTCATTATTTTGATATGATTGACAACATTATGTAATCTCAGTTCTCTGCTGTCACAGACTACGCTTTCAGTGCTAGCATTGATCAGTATTGGTGTTTTTTTGTGACAGGCCTCATTGTTCAATGCTGACAGCACTGCGTTTTATTTGGAAACTTCTGCAAGGTTTAGATAACTTAAAACTTACCTAGTTTAGCTATTGCAATTGAGTAGATGGTGTGCACATATGTTTTAATTTAATAATATTATAATCTGCTAAGTCACATTTCTTAGTATTTCATGTCTTGTCAAATAAATTTGTTTCTTATCATTTTTGAACATAAAACCAACAACATTTTATCAAGAACAATTTTTATCTCAAAATGCAACTGGTTAGGAAATCACAAGAAATTTTTTAAAGGCAAAACTGTAAGATTTGGACAATTGCATTCAAAATATTATTTTGGCCTCTCTTGAAATTCTAGTAGTTTTTGGTATGGAGGACTAAAAATGGTAATGTTTTGGAACATTTTGTGTTAATCTTACCTTTTAATGTAAAGAATAAGTGAAAACTCACTTTGTAAGAAGTAAACATTTACAAATGTATCAAATTTTTAAAGAATACCCATATTATTGAAAGAACTTTTTGTATCATAAAACTTTTTTTAAAGATCTGTATAATGTAGAAAATATGTTATCATGCAGAAATTTGCATGTTAAATTGTAATTGTATATAATGATGATGTCATAAGAATGGCTTGATAACCTTATAAACTTTTATAAAAATTTTATTTAAAAATGAAATCCATCTTTTAAACAATTTTTTGTGTGTTTGTGAAATAAATTTGGATATCATATATCTTACAAACAGCAGATTTTGAAAAAAAAAATTTTCAACAAAAAGAATTTTTAAACATTTTTATTGTAATTTAAACTGAATTGCAAGAATTAGTTCTGTTTTTATTACATGAACATTTTTTATTGTGTCTTAACTGGCGACTATACTTGCCATAAGCTGAGACTTGTTATTTTTTTGGGAGACATTTTTGGCAGCTTGGAAGGGTTTCAACATTTGTTGAAGGGTTTCAACAGATGTTGTTTTTATTGTTTGTTTAAAATCTTAGTTGAATCTTATGGCACCTATAGAAGTTAGACTAAACATTTAATTCGGCAGACTTTATGCCCTTTCATAAATTAAGTACTTGTAGTTAGTAATAATGTTTGAGTTAGTTAAAGATGACCGAGATGATGATGCATAATCGATTACAATTTAACTAAATATGGTGTTTTTCTGATATATTAATCTTTATGGAAAATGTTCTGACAATGAACATTTATTTCCACTATTAACCTTAAATGTGTCAAATGACATTATTAAAAGTTGTCAAATGATATCACTTAACATTTAATTAGTTCCCTGATGTAAACAAAATGTGGGGATAACTTTTGTAATAAATAGAAGTTTAGGTGCAAGACTTTTAATTACATACACAACTTCCTAAATTAACCCTTCATACAAAATAAAATCTTTATGTCAGTTTTCATGTTAAAAAAATAAATGTGCAAGTTTGATTTCTCATTTAAATGTTGACATCATGTCATTTTTTAGACCATCCAATACAGACCAGTTTGTCACAACAGTATTAATATCATTGTTAATCTTATTTTATTAAACAACACAATGTAATGTAAAATTTTCATTTTCTTTACTCAAATCTAAAGTGAAGGCAAATTTATTATCTGAATATTTTATTTTGTATCACCTCATTCACCATTGCTTAATGATCTCATTATATAAGAAGAAACTATATCGAGTTTCCTTAAATAAGTTTTGTTTCCTATAACAGTCAGTTTTAGCTCACCTGCACCAAGACATAGAAAACAACTTTTGTCATATCCCCAACACCTTTTTTTCAGCATCCAATATAAGTCTTGGTTGCAACCTTTGAAAAATAATGCATCTATAGATGTTCACCATCTTGTGGCATTTATCACCTTCTGGTTATTAACAGGATAAATTATTTTAAACATTTATGATGTTTGACAGAATTTGAACTTTTTTTGATGTTGAATGCTACTTACTTGTGGTAAGTTAATTATGCACTAGATATGACTTGCTAGGGTTTTGTTGTTGTTACGCAGGTTTTTGAGACTTAAAGTATAGACATATTGGAAAAACCATTTTTAAATGCATGTATTTCATTTACTTAGTTGATGCCAGTTGATTGAAGAAATATGGAAAACCCTTAAACACAAAATCAAATCAAACAGTTTAAAGATTTTTAACCTTTCATATACAGTGTATTATGATATTATTTTTGATACCTTGTGCCATGGAAATCTGATGAATGTTACATAGATGTTGAAGTGTAATTTTGTTTGTTAAATATGTGTATTGTTTGTTGTTAATTTGTTCAGAATGAATGGATTTTTACAGATTATGTATATATATTATATAGATATATATATTATAGATGTTGCAATATGTTTGTCATTACATGTTATATAAATCATCTTTGTTCTTTTAATTTAGTCGTAATTTTAATTTATATATATTTAAGTAAACACTTGCCAGTCTGAGTTACCTCCATTTGAATGAGGGATAACTGTGAAACTTGATTTTGCATTATGGTCTTTTTTTAACAATCAACACTTATATTGAGAAATCAGTGAAACAAAATAATTGTTATCTCCTTTAGATTGAAGCACAAAACATTTAGCTGAAAAAACTTACTTGTAATGAGGCTGTGGGTTTTATAATATTAGATTTAAGATTGCCACTAGTTATAACCACAAATGGCTTCCATAGGCATAGTACAGTGTTACTGCATCACTTTTTACCAAACCTGGGAAAATTCAATCATCTTCAGATGTCAATAAATGTATTGGTAATATATGACAAAGAAAAAATTAGGAAAAATGTTTTTCTTAGTTATAAAAATTGAATCATTTCACTTGCAACTAGACTGAAAATGGGATTTTCAGCTTAATAACATCTTATCATCATCTAGTCTTGTCAATCATGCAGTTTCTCGTTTTTTTTGTTTTTGTTTTTGTTTTGTTTTTTTTTTTGTTTTTTTTTTTTGTTCAAATACAACACATGTAATGTGATATTTATTTCTGAAAGAGTCTAGTTACTGGGATATATAATTGGTAGTTTGTAACCCTATAAAAAAGAAATTACTGAACAGAATTTTAGGAATTCTCATATCACCTCAACTCTGTCTAGGGTTAACAGCCTGAATTTAGAATTACACTGCATGTATCCTTGACCCAATTAATAACTGAATACAATAAATAAATAAAAGTGAATGAATGAATGTAAGAAAAGGAAATGTTGAGCACATTGCCTAAAAGTTACACCAACACCTTTCTGAAATGGTTTATCATTTTATTCAAGAAATAGTCACTGAGATTAGACAGCAGATATTCTGTCCCAAGTCATATTGCAAAGATATTTTAACAATGGAACAGTAATCATAATAGTACCAACATGATTATTATTATACATTGCTACTTGTATAATGAAATATATATGTACAAAAGATTTTATAGTATACAGTCAATAAATAAATAAATGAAATAAAATAATTTAAGTAATAAGAAAATAAATTAATAAATTGAAATAAATAAATAGTAAATACATACAAAATTAAGGGGAAAAAAAACAATACTAGTATCAATTTTTAAAATTATTGTTTTTGTGCTACCAGATATATACATGTATAGCTTTTTTTACAAGAAAGAATTTCAGTATGTCCAGAGATTTTTCATCATTCACCTCTCATCCGCGTTAATAACCCAAGGAGAGTTTTTAATAAAGACATGTACTGATTGGAATGGTGTGTTCCCTATTTCGCCACTTTTTAAACTTTAGGTAACATTTTGTACTTGGGAAAACGGTACTTTTTGATAAGATGTAGGATAAGAGATAAAAAGAAAAGTGACTATAGTCTGATTTAATTTTTTGGAAAATTATAATATTTTCTTGTTGCTGATTATAACATTACTGTAACAACTACATGTAATGAAGACAGATTTAGTTTTGTAGTCAATTGTTTTTATGGTTCTTATTGTTTCCTTTCTGTCTGCTATTGAATTGAAGTAAATTTCTGTTAACTCTGACAATACATTTTATTAACTTTTGGTAAAGTAATAACATAATAGCAAAAATGAAATGAAATAAAATAAAATGAAATGAAATAAAAATAAAATAAAAAGAAAAAATATAAATAAATTGAATTGAATAATAATAATAATAATAATAAAAACAACAACAAACAAACGAACATGGAAAGGAAATTAGGAAATCTACTGTCTATTTTTCACTTTGCTTAAAATAGTCTGAAAGCAGCTGAAATGATGCATGTATATTAAATCCTGCTATAGAGAATATCACTATAAATAGACGTGCATGTTAAGACTAGTAGATAATTGTATTTTTTCTTCATGCAATAACCAAGTAGAACCTCTACATTAAAAATTATCTGTGACATCAAGTTTATATTGCAAGGATCCATGGATGATCTTGATATACAAGTTTATACGGAAAACAAATATTTTCCTACTTTAAAAATGGTCAAAGTATCAAAAAAAGTATCTGCGTTTCCCATGATGCTCTCTGCTGTCTATTACTAATTGTATTTCCCATGATGCTCTTTGCTCTGTCTATTACTAATTGTATTTCCCATGATGCTCTCTATTCTGTCTATTACTTATTTTAAGTACTTTACTACAAACACCTTTTCTGTACCGACCCAGATATTGTTGTCTACATCCAGCGTTATTCCAAACGGTTCATCTAAACCCTGTTGTTGGAGTATAAATTGTAAAAATATTCCATTTTTATCTACCAGATGAATTACATTTGCACCACTGTCTACAATTAGGACATTTCCGTACTGATCATGTACCAGTCCCTCTGGACAAAAACTTTCCTTATTTCCAGATCCCGTGTAGTCAAACACGTGTTTTCCAGTGTTATCTACAACAAATACTTTACTGTTGTCTTCATCTTGGATCCAAATCTTATCATCCACGTTACTGGTCAGATATCTGGGATTAGTCAGTAAACATGGCGTATTCACTCTGGATATATTTAAATCATTCAGTCTCTGTCCATTTAAAGAAAACCTCCGAATTTTAATTCTTTTCACATGTTTGTCTTTCAACAGTGTAACCAGAACCTCTTCATTGTCTGTGATTGTTATTCCACGGACTCTGTAAGAAAGACCGCTTTCGAACCCTGAAACCGATCCATCTCGCTTTACTTTTCGTATGGAAGTGTTTTGTGCTACAAAAAGATTCCCGTCTTTGTCTGCTGCAATGTCGTTTGCAACTGTTGTCTGAACAGTTAATGTTATTTTTCCTTCCTGTGTCACGATAGCAAGATCCCCACTTGCATTAGCCACCCAAACGTTCCTCCCTACAGCAGCCATGAATCCTACACTAAAACTTGGCTTAAATGATGAAATGATCGATTCCTGAATGGCTGGTGGAGAATCATCAATATCAGATGAATTGAAATCATCATGTTCAAAATCTCCAAATAAATTTTTCATGGCAATAACATTAATTTCTTTTGGTATGAACATTGGTGGGCGCAATGACAGCGGTATATCCATACCCTGGTGTTTGTTGAAAATCTGCTTGACTTCCTCCGATATTTGGAAAACGGAAAGGGTAGAGACACTACAAAAATTCTGTTCTAACAATTTTATAAGTGCTTCAACGTCTGTGACTTTTTTGGACAATTCTTTTTCCAAAACATTCAGTATACGCTCATCCTCTTTACACTGTTTTTGTATTACATTTTCAAGTTCTTGGCATATTTCATCAACTCCTCTCTTCAAATCATCTCCTTGTTTTCTTATTTCATGGACAGCTTCTTCTAAATCTCTTTTATATTTTAGTTGAATTTCTTTAATCTTTTTAAGATCTGTTTTCAGCGTCGATAATTGCTCTGTTTTCAGTCTTTCTATGTTACTCTTGATGAATTCTTTTTCCTGCTGTACTGCATCTGTTATTTTTACAAAACTGTGTCCGTTGTGTTCTGAAACACTACATTCGAAACAAATCAGACACTTGCAATCATCGCAGTACCTCTGATACACTTCATTTTTATGTACCCGGCACTTTGATTCGTCATTTTCTTTGTTTTCGACCAATGGCAATTCTCTGTCGACCAATGACAATTCTCTGACACATTGGACTTCATGTTCACGCGTTGCCTTGCTTTTCACATGGACCAAACGACATTGGTTACAGAGAAACTCGTTACATTCAAAACATTTCCAGCTGGCACTTTTGTTTTCACAGACTTCGCACTGATCAACAGTTTTCTCTGATGATTCTGACATAGTCTTTGTGTTGCCTTTTTTAGAAATACAGCTGAAATTGAAAAAAAAATTTGAAATTAAATTATCAGGAAAAAAGAAGAAATGCCTGAATCTTAAGTGCACGTACTTAACAACAGTAATGGTAAAGTACTTGTACATGTATACAATACCAATGAACGCTTTGGAAAATAAAACGCACAGTTATCAATTAAGAGCCACTTAATATGACACAGCGGAAGTCCTGGGCAACCAATGGCGTAATTTAAAAAATAAAAAGTGCTTTTTGTGAGAAAATAACCAATCTCGCTAATTTTTGAGTGGTTCTTACTTTAAATAAGTAGTTTTGGAGGTCAAGTAGAAAAAATAATTTAGCGTTTAAAAGGAATCGCTTGTCTTTATAGTGTAAGGGCTTTCGGTTTTGAGAAACGGTCACTTTACCGTATTCATTGTAAAACACGTGATGCTATAACTGCACTAGTTATAATACAGACTAAAAAGTACCCCCGAGAAAAGTACTTAAACAAAGTCACAACCACATTTCGTCATTTATTTACCACGTTCAGTGTTCGATAAATGCATGTATGTAAAATGTAACAATGGATGAATGTGGACTTAGTATACAGATTTACCGAGTACTACTTCCCTGGTACTGAAGCTTAATAGTATAAGGTTCTGAAAAAAATTATAATGTCTCTCTCTCTCTCTCTCTCTCTCTCTCTCTCTCTCCTTTTTTTATATAAAAATGATAATTTTGCCCTGTTACCGGTAGAAATCGTAAATTTTTATTATCATTGTCTAAATTTCATAATTATATTTATCTTCATTAAATTTTTTACATCAAAACCATTATCGGTAAATGTGTCCATCTTTAACTTGGTAATTTGTGGTCAAATTTAACGAAAGGGAGTGATTCCAAACGTGTTCAGAGCATGCTTGAAAGCCGAGGAAATAGATTAAGATGAATTGATTGATTAAACGATTTAAAATTTAACAACAGTTCACGTAATTCAAATGTGTACCGCTACATGGCAATAGAAAATGCAGGACACGAAACAATAAAAAAATCAAACCAGCCACGAAAACATTTTTGGAACACCGATTATAAATTTCCTTATTTTGAATAGGCTCTTGATTATATTTCATATAATGTCCAGTGGTGTTGTTATAACGTTATTAGAGGGTCCCAACCATCCGGACAGAGAAAAGTAACTATTAAAAGCAAAACAATTTAACACGTGTAACAATCTCTGGAAACCTTTCATATTTAGCTTGACTTTTTTAATCATAGAAAATACAGGTTCGATACTTTTAACCAGGATGTATTACCCGCAAAAAAAGACCAACAAAGTAACAATGCCATTGTTCAGTAACTTAAGAAATAATAACACGTTATTGTTATGTTACGCGCCTATTTGAAGATTGTTTGAAAGTCTGTACTTGTACGTGTCCTGTTGCGATTTATTTTTCTTACATCAATTTACTATTATCCTTGTTGAATAAAAAAACGCTGAAAAAAGAACTTTATGATAATCAGAAGAAACAAGAACAAATTCGGCGGTAACGGGTTTCTTTGTACATATATTGTAATTATTACTTACAAAAGATGTCATCTTTGTGTTATCAGGAAGTAATATCACGCTGCCATATCTGTATGATAATGAATGAACAGTGGTTATAATACATGCATAAAAAGAGGGCAGAATATTTACTAAGTACAGTACAATTAAATAGCTATGATATAATTGAAGAAGGAAAGAAAAATTATCGTGAAACCCGGAAATTACAAGTGCATATTCTTATAAAGTTTATTCATGTTACAGTTGTTTTAAGTTGATAAATATTTTAGTAAAATGAAAAAAAAAAAACAAAAAACGACAGATATTAAAAGGCCAAAACTTGATTTTGGGTGATATTTCTACATTACATCGATTTAAGGCGATTATTCATTCTATATAACGTCAATTTATAGTGAATATTTTAATAACGTCGATTTGTAATGATTAATATTCTATATAACGTCGATTAAAAGTGATTATTTATTCAATATAACGTCGATTTAGGGTGATTATATATTCTATATAACGTCGATTTAGGGTGATTATTTATTTATTCAATATAACGTCGATTTAGGGTGATTATTTATTCAATATAACGTCGATTAAGAGTGATTATTTATTCTATATAATGTCGATTTAGAGTGATTATTTATTCAATATAAATCGATTTAGGGGATTATATATTCTATATAACGTCGATTTAGGGTGATTATTTATTCTATATAACGTCGATTTAGGGTGATTATTTATTCTATATAACGTCGATTTAGGATGATTATTTATTCAATATAACGTCGATTTAGGGTTATTATTTATTTTATATAACGTCGATTTAGGGTGATTATTTATTCTATATAACGTCGATTTAGGATGATTATTCATTCAATATAACGTCGATTTAGGGTTATTATTTATTTTATATAATGTCCATTCAGAGTGATTATTTATTCAATATAACGTCGATTTAGGGTTATTATTTATTTTATATAATGTCCATTTAGAGTGATTATTTATTCAATATAACGTCGATTTAGGGGATTATATATTCTATATAACGTCGATTTAGGATAATTATTTATTCTATATAACGTCGATTTAGGGTGATTATTTATTCTATATAACGTCGATTTAGGATGATTATTCATTCTATATAATGTCGATTTAGGGTTATTATTTATTCTATATAACGTCGATTTAGGGTGATTATTTATTCTATATAACGTCGATTTAGGGTGATTATTTATTCTATATAACGTCGATTTAGGATGATTATTCATTCTATATAACGTCGATTTAGGGTTATTATTTATTCTATATAGCATCGATTAAGCGTGGTTATTTATTCTCTGTTATACCGATTTTGCTTCCCTTTTCTTTGTCTCTTGTTATACTTTGTTTCCGGTGAATTCGCATTAGTCATCAGCTATAATTTCCTGTATCTTGTTTTATCGTGTAACTCATTACATATAAGTTATTCACCCTTTATTTCACATTTTTTCTTAAATTTTATTTATTTTTTTTATTTTTTGTTTTGACCATTTTCAATGAAAAAAAATGACATGATACAATAAAATTTCAATAAGAAAATGTAAAATAATAAAAAACAAACATCTTTAGGTATAATTTATATTTATTTCATCTAATAACCCATATAGCCTAGCATTTATACATGAAATTTAATATAAATTATAAGATTAATTGATGCAAAATTTACATATGTAACTTTACAATAATTAAAACCTCTAATAAGACTTACAAGACGATATATGTATAATTATTTAGTCAATTATTCATGATAACTGGCTAAAAAACATGCGGCAAACTCAAAAATTTATCTCAAATCCAAATTAAAAACCAAACTGGGATCACTCCTAGGCAAGAAAACAATGAAAATAAAATTACCTGAATAAATTACAAGATGGAGTCAATCTTTGTTTAAACCACAAAAATGTATTTCTCAGTAGAGCTAATTAAGGAAACTGATTATCAGTATAAATATATAGATAGATAGATAGATAGATAAATAGAGTTGCAGCTCATTATCTTGAACACAGATATCTTAAACTTCCGAAAAAGTCAAACTGTTTTCATTTCCCCGTGGAGTTCGAGATAACAGAATTCAACTGTATATATATACATGTATGTTTATATATATATTTATATAGTAAATAAAATAAGTTATTGTAATATATATGTAGTATTGTAAATGTATATAATTGCAGTTATAATGGACAAGAACTAATCTTTTTTCTAATAAACAATGTATCATTTCCAATTTGATCAGTGTCTTGTTATTTTTAATTTGCTGTCCATGTTGAAATGCTTCTTTAAATAATACAGTAGATTCTGCTTATTTGCATACCCGTTAATTGCACAATTTTTCTCTGCAATGATCAACTGTATAAATAATACTTTATCTTTGTAATAAAGGTATTGAATACAAGCCATATTTATTGAATAAATCTTAACTGTTACTTTTAGAGGGGGTGGGGTGGGGAACTTGGTGGCAAAGTGATGTTACGATAACAGTTCTTATCCACTTAGTTCAAATGTTAATCCTAGAGTTTTAGCTTAATGTCTGAAATTTTCTCCAGGCACTCCTATTTTCTCCACTATTCTAAAACTAAGTGCTTTAATTTTTTAAATACAAGAAAAAAATCTTGATGAGGTGTAAAACACCATAACATCACCCTACTCCTAACTGATAATGTTTTTTCTAACATTTTTTTTCCTCAAAATTTAAAGAATTAAAGTACTATTAATCTGAAAATATTTTTTTAAATACATGTAATGAGAATATATAAGTTGGCAATAACAATACATTTATTTTAAATTTCTTTCATTTCAAATGTAAATTTATTTAAAATACACCACCTTTTAAATGATATGAGTACAAAGAAAGAAAAAGACGAACTAGAGAAAATAAAAATATTGAAATACCGTAAACCCTATCTACCTAATTTATTAAATGTAAAAATTATATTAAATTTTAAATATGAAGCAAAATATTACAAATAAATGTAAAAACTTTGGCTATTTAATCCAATGACTATGAAAATGACTAAAATTTAAATACATGTACATGACACATGTAATTTCCTGAATGTTTGTGGTGTTCCAATTTTCATTGTTTTTCTGGATACCATGATCCACGATTTTTTAATTCAGCAAAATAATCTATTTTACAAACTTACCATAATGGAAACCATAAAATCACAATTTATTGCCCACAAAATGGTTTATATATATTTTTTGTTAGAAATACCAAAAAAACTTAAAAATTAAAATGATTTAACAGTAGATAGAAAAATGTAAAAAAAAAAAAAACAAAAAAACACCCCTGTGATTTTTAGTGAAGTTAAGGAACCTTTGTCTTATATAAATTATCTCACATTTTACTTGTATCTGAAATTTCAGTAGAAGTTCAAGATTGGATCCAGCAGCAAAAAAAAAAAAAAAGAAAAAAAAGAGAGAGAGTGAGATGCCAAAACTTCTTTGGTAAAATTTACAAATGTCAGTTTTTTCTTAAATTTGTCAATATATACACATCCAATGCTGCCTTATACAAATTAAATTATAATAAAATAATTAATAAACAAGTACAAAAATACAGCAAAGCTGAAATGTAAATATGTGTAGCATAAAACATATGAAACATCTCACGTGTACTTTTTACCATTCCAAAATTTTGATTTGTTAATAACTATCAGTTGTAGGGGAAAAATCACTTTTTTTTAATTCTTAAAATTTGAATAAAAAAAAAAAATCCATTTGACTTATTATTAGTTATAAAGGAAAGTCACATTTTATTAAATTTTACAATTTGTAAAAATTCTAAGATTACCTCGTTTTCTTGTCTGTGTGGACGGATGATGTGGCAAGACTTGAAATTAAAAACTTCAAAAGTTTACTACTGTATTGAATTTTATTGCAATTTTTATTTACATGTGATTTTATCAAAAATCTGATAAAATATTGTACATCAAAATTGAGGCCAACAACTTTTAGACTTGATCTTAGACATGGTCTTTATCCTATCTATGCTTAAAATTACAAAATTTCATGTCTCATATTTTCATCAAAACTTTAAATTTTCATTCATTAAACAATTAAACAGACTAGCAAAAAATGATTTTTATATTTAAAAAAAATCATTTAAGATGCAAAATTAGAAAAAAATAAACAATTGGTATTGTGGTTCACAGGATATATTTTAACAAGCTGTCAGATCAATATTTTAATCTTATCATCAAAATGATAAAAAGTTGAGCAAATTGTATTGATATAAACTTGCCAAGTAACAGTTGGTTATATCCTGGGGTAGTAAGAAATTCTCAATAAAAATTACACTGCTATAATTGTTCTTTAACAAATGAGATTCATTATGGAAGTATTAATTATGCAAAACATTTTTCCGTACCAGAAACAAAAGTAATATACTAGTTACTAGTTATCATTGAATCAATCAGTACAATACAGAAAGGACCAAAGAAACACAAAAATAAATAACTGTACATGTACATACTATTGTACCTACCATTGTAATACATGTACTGGAAAGACCACCAAAATATTACGTGAAAATACTTGTACTTAGTGGCACAATGATAAAGTTGAGTCTTTTTTTTGTAAGAAATTAATTCAAATAAGTTTTCATTTATCTAATTCATTAGATATAAATATTTTTGATATCTGATACCATAAACAAAACTACTTCACAAACTCAATAACAAGCACAGTAATTCCTATTTTAGTACTGCCAATCATCAGTTTCCTTGAGAAAAAATAATGGCACAATGACAAATATGTTTAACAATTATATTTAAATATTTAAAAAAAATCTTTTTCTGGGGTTAAAATGTGAAAAAATAAAATAAAATGAAACCATGGGTTACAAACAAATCAAATATCAAATTTTGTTTCTTAAAAAACATTTTTCACATTATGGACTACATAGACATAGCTTTTTTTTCCTGGCAGGAAAATTTTATTTGCATATTTGGTAAAAAAAATCCTTTCATTCCTAACTAACAATACCTGTCTGGAACATTCCCTTATTTTGAATTTTTGGACTTAAACAAGAGTGCATAGGAATGTTAGATGTTACTTAAATCTAACTTTAATGTTAATCAATAGTCATAAATACACGCCTACAAAGTTTTTAACATCTTCATTATTCCCTTAAAAAAGTCATAAAGTTGCCAATGCCATTTAATGTTATTCAACTTACTAGGATCAGGAATGAGTTGGGGGTCTTTTTTTCTATTTCTCTTTTCACTTGATAACAATAAAAAAAACTTTGCAATAGCTCATGTTAATTTAAATGATATTTTTATCTGTCATTCTTTTCAGAAAATCAAAAAAAAAGTTATTTGTTTTATAACATTTTTAACACAACTTGATAAATATTTAAATATATCACATAAAAAAAAAATTCAACTGTAATACAACTATAAATGTTTTAATTGTAACATATGAACATTTTTTAAAATTGTTTTATAAAGCTAAAGGAACAATTCCATTTATTAATGTTTTGATCATGAGAAACATCTAAATCTGAAGTTCTGCCATTTAAATGTTACTATCAAAACCCATGGTTACCTGTAGTTATTAACTAAGAACATAGGTGGCTATGTATCTTAAAATCAAGAAAATATTATCTATAAAGCCTATCATAAAATATACAATTTTTATGTAAGACTAAAGCATAAAGCTTTTAAATTTAAATTGATTGAAAATATAAACAATAAATATTTAATTTAATAAATTTCCTAATCATTGTTTACTCTTACACTTTGATTTTTTTACTACTAGTGTATGAAAATATAGTGAAAATATCATCATCATCATTATCATTATGTATCATATACATTTTAATTTAAAAAGACTAAAATACTGAAATGAAAACTGTATGAATCTGGCCTTATATAGTAAGACTTAGTATATGTTAAGAGTAAAATAATTTCATATTTATCTATAATCTGGGAGACTTCATACAGTCACTACTGCAGGTTTCAATATAACTCGTCCACAACAGATTACAGAATACATTACCTCTGAAGTTTCATTGTTAAAAAAAAGAGCCTATTTATGGAATGGTTGATGTTCACTGCATTCTTATGTTATCTTCCGATTTTTTAATTATTTTTTAAAAATTGTTTTCACACAATTTATTCAAAAGTAAAAGAATGATTGCAACCTTGTGCTGTACTTTAAATAAAGTCAAATAAAAAAAAAAAATCAAAATTGTCCAGTATAAATGCCAAATTCTTCTTCTTTTTTTTTTGTTGTTGAAAACTATCATAAATACCAGTACTTCACATCAATCAATTTTGAATTACACAACATTTGTCTTAAATCCTACTTATACATGTTTATCTATAACAATTAAAATCTGAAGCACAAACTACCAAGTACAGTTACCGTGACAACTTGATATAGTCCTAAATATGAATAACACTGTCATATATTAAGAGCAATTCACTTAGTACTGCGTTTTTGTCTCGTAAGTTGTATGAGTTGCAGTTGTTGTTGTGGTAGTTGTGGCACCTGCTGGTGCCTCACGACTTGACCGCCAATTCTTAAACTGAAAGAACGTGTCTACTGCATACACAGCCGTGGCAATGAATGTAAATATCTGAAATACATCAAGAATTATAAAAAACATGTAGTAATGTTTAAACAAAAATTTAAATTGTGATATCCATGTTTCTAACGACCAAAATATTGTTTACCAGTACATATGTCAATAACTACAACCAACTGTCTATAATTTTGCAACCATTTTCAAGTAAATGGGGAGTGGTAAGTTAGGTCATTTATCATAGTGGGTTTATTATAGAGAGTTTAATGATGTACAACTTGTACCCAAAAGTTTACAGTATAGTTAATCAGATAAGATATTTTATAACAAGAGGCCCATGGGCCTTAACGCTCACCTGAAGACATGTCCAATATTGTTTGCAAAGTGCAATAGACAATATATTAAGTACAGAAACTTTAAAAGTTTTCTCAAGTTAAGAACTCCCACAAAACTTAATCAGAAATATTTCCACTCACATTTCATTTATAAGTAGCGTACATAATATGCATGAAGTAACTGTATTGCAATGAATAATTTCCAAATCATTTATCAATTTCAGAATACTTATGCAGCTATGTCCTTGACCTTTGAACATAAATGAACTTGAACCATATATGATTGTCATATCAATACTTATAATATTTTAATAAACATGCCTATGCATGAAATAAATAGCTTTCAAGATAATTAATAATTTTATTATTCCTTTCAACATATGACCTTGAACCATTTATCAAAATGATTTTTGTTGCAATACCTACAATATTCTAATATACATGCCTATAAAAAAATTTAATAGTTTTCAAGATATAGTGAAAAATATATCATTTTTGGCAATTTCCCCACTCAGTGCCTTACAATTTCCCCATTTTGAGCCCCGTGGCTACCATTTGTGCAAATCTGAAAACAGATGACCTAAGGATGTTATAAATGATATAACTAAGGTATATCTCTTGTAGATTCAGAGGAGAAGATTTTTAAAGTTTTTCACTATTTCCCCCTTTTGGGGCCCAAAGGGGACATAACTCCTTCATTTGTGCAAATCTGAAAGGGCTTCACCCAGACATGATGGTTACCAAATTTCATTAAATTTGCCCCAGTGGTTTTGGAGGAGAAGGTTAAAATGTAAAAAGTTACACTGAGGACGCACGACAGACGAAGATGGATAGCAATAGCTCATCTTAGCTTTCAGCTAAGGTGAAATTGTACTTCACTTTACATGTGTAGTTGAAAAAAAAACCAACTTATTCTCATAAAAGAAAGTCTAGGTGATGTATGTCTCCTTAATTGCCATCTGTCAAGTAAATATCTGACTGTCTTGGTGGCTCTATGGTAGAGATTGGAGTGGAGTAATGAAGTTTTATGCCACAGTCAAGATTCTTTCACTTATTTCGAGGCGGTCAATTCTCAGGTGGTGGAGGAAACCAGAGAGCCTGGAGAAAACCACCGACCTTGGGTGAGTGAACTGACAAACTTTTTCACATTAGGATCTGTGAGAGGCACTGTGATCTGTAAGTGCACGCTTAGACCACTTGGCCAAGTTGGGGAGGTTATGGGTTTAAACCCTGGACTAGGACATTCATATAACTTTAAAATTTGCTTCCTTGCCTTGTGTTTGGCATTGAGGGACAAAGTATCGACTGGTTCACCTGGTGCCAGAACAATAGTCTGTGGGCGTAGTATGCTTGTCTGCGGGATACTTGACATGGCGAGCAAACACCATCTACAGAAGTCACCATAAGTGTGTGCTATTACACAGCAGACCATAATACCTTTGCACTTCCCGTAATATACACAAAGTTGTTCTTATATTAATCCATTAGAGATTAATAACTTTGCTCTCACAATGAAAAGCCTAAAATTTGCTGATGTGACATAAATGGCTTATATTGTTTCAGTAGAGAGATGCAACTGCAAACACAATATTCCAATCTTGGATAAGACAACAGTCCATTCTAAGAATTACCCTGTTATTTATTTCTATCTGTTTAATGTATAAGTGCTATTATTTAAAAATAAATTCCCTCAGATACATGAGTGGGTGAGACTCATTGAAATATATGTCTGGAGCAAAGAGCTGACAAGAGCAAGATATAAATGAACAGGTTTCATTATTTACTTACAGCTGTAGCTATAATGGAACTATTATGTAAAGTATCCGGCCCTGGCTGCTGCCACAATAAAACTGATCAGCAACATCAAAGTATACACACAGTAATATATAAACTCCTAAAAAGATTTTAAAAAAATTACGATGTAATAATAATAAAAAGCTTTAAAAAATCAAAATGATTTAAATAAATGTATTTTTACCTCCCAATCAAGATTTTTTTCAGTGCTCTGATAGTGCAGGAAACTGGATTATTTGCAGAAAATCACAAATCTTCCACAAGCAAACTTACAAACGTTAGATTTGTCAGAGGGAGTTTTGAACCTAGGTGGTGAGAAACTGCTTTGAAGCATTTTTATGTTTAGACTGCTCAGCCAACAAGGCCCACATAAAATCAGAATTTGTTGGTCAAAACCTTATGATTTCATTTCAATACTACAGACTATATCATTTTTTTCTTTCAATTATCAAATCAAAATAATATGAGTAAGAATTTCATCTTATCGACATTTTTGTTGGGAGGACTGTCATAACAAAGGACATACATGTAATTGTAAAATACAAGAGAAATATTTCTGAAAAATTGATTATAATTGTGAATCATAAAGCACCCACAATATAAGTTTTATCAGCTAACAGAATCTTATACCAAATAATGATAAATTACCAAGGTCAAATTGACCTCCTCAGATTAATCCAATATGAAGTAACTTGTGTTAATTGTTTGTGCTATTATCAACACATCCTAATGTTACTGGTAAAAACAATTTTCACTCTCTCAACATTAATCAATTCTGATGTAACTATTGATCAATGCCCTTGATAACAAGAGTTTTAGATCAGCATGACTTGCTTTGTATATAATCCATCTGTCCAAAAAAATGTAACATAATGATGCACATGTTGAAACCTACTGTCAGCCAAACATAATTTAATAATTCAATGATAATGTGAGAACTTACTCATATCTATGAGAATGGTATCAGTTAAACAATATAAGCAGAAAGTCCTTGTAAAATCGTTGAGATTAGACAAATTTTTATTTATTTTATTTCAAGTTTCAGATTTTTACAGGTTCAACTGTATATACAGGTATTTAGAATTTTCTTCAGATTCAGAAGTAACAAATTATGTTTGATTACAAAATTGTAAAGTTCAATATCTGGAATAAATGATGGTTAACCATCGCCTTTCGTAAAGGCAAACTATGAATTCACTGAGCAAAAATGTAAATATGTATATAATATACTAACAATAAGTATCCATGGTCCAGGTAGTCTTCCGATAACTCTGAGAAGATGAAACAAGAAGAAAACGAGTGTTGTTATAAAAGCCGACATTGTAACAAACTGTACCCATCCGCCTCCAATAGATCCCCACCATATGTCTACACTAGCACAAATAAATGCTACAAAAACCAATACCTAATGGAGAAAAACAAATATACCTAAATAATGGCATGAAAAATAAATAAATAAAACTGCAACATTGAATGGAGACTAATTAACTTCAGCATTTCAAAGAGATTTATCTACTTATTAAAGATTATATAAATCAGAAATCTGTAATTTTGCTAACCTACATGTAACCTGGTAAAATTAGAGTTCATCATTATTTCATTTGAAAGTGAAAGTGTCTATCCTTAACATTTATTAGACTCACATGGCCAGTACTTATTGGGTTTTAGAGTCCACTTCACACGATTAAAACCAACAGGAGTTTGTCACAAAAGTGACTATAACCCCCGCCACCTGTTTCGGTCGAAAGGGAAATGGGGAGGGGATGACATTTTATATTTGTTTTTAATATGATGTGTCATACGTCTTTATAAAAAACAAACATACCAATGCATGTTCAAATCACAATAAAAAAAAATACATGATACTCATAATTCATAGACAGAAAGTATTCAACAAAATAAGCTGACATTCATTCTTCCATATTTTACTGCTATATTTATTTTATCCGAGGTCTTTGTCAATTTTTTGATACAATCAGATCAATGTTAAAATTTTAATTTAAAGGGGACAAAACTCCCAAAGATAATCACCCACACACGCAAAAGTCAGGTAATCTGTCAAAACATATTAATGTAACATTGTACAGAGATCGATGTACAGATTTGTTTCCAATGTTGAAAAATTCAAAGTCATAAAAGGGGCATAACTCTAAAAAAAATCACGGGAGCAACAATGAAAAATCAAGGGATCATCTGCAGGTGATAAAGAAGAAGCCTGAAATGTTTGAAAAGAATCAATTTAATTGTGTAGGAGGAGTTTGATGCACAAGGTTTGTGTTGGATGCACTGACACACACAAGCAGGGATGCACACATGGACGGAGGTTATTTCTATTTCCCCTGCTCCACAATTGTAGTGGCAAGGGATAAAAACAAAGCACTAACTTAAAATCTTTAAACTGGCTACATGTATAAGCTTAGAATGTAGTCGTATTTGTTAGGTAAAACCAATCCCTAGTCTGCATTTAGATAAAGATTTAACAGGACTTTGACACACCTTTCTTAATACCTGGTTCAGGGTCCATAAAATTAAACCTTTTTGTCATATACCATTTTAGAATAAATTTAATGACAAAAAAAAAAAAAAAAAAAAAACATAAATAAAATAAATATATAAAAAAAAAAGTAAATAAATAAATAAAAAAATTCATTCAAATCAAGAAAATTCATCAATATATATGACAAAGAGAAAAGATATATGTACTAGTAAACCTAGGATTTGGAAATGGCCAATTTTGAATCCTGAACTAAGTACTGTGAACATTAAATAAAGTGTTAAATAGACATTCTTACAATTTCAGCTATTTTTAAGAGTCCTGGAATGCTTCGTAGGTAGTCTTTATCCAGGCCTATTCCTTGTGATGTGGATGTGGTTTGTGTGGAGTCTATTGTGTAATCAGTACTCATTCTGCTGTTTATTCTTTATCTGTATCTATACTGGAAAAAAATTCTGAAAAGGAAAAAAATGTCAAAAATATTAAACACAAACTTGGTGTATAGGACATATAACACCTAACTGTGATATCATTTATATTATTATATCATACTTGAAAACAAATTATCTTACAAACCAGACAAGCTATGATCAATAAATTGTTTGAGATTAAGCTATAAATTAACAATTACTACAATATACAAAATAACTAGAGCCGATTCTGGAGGGACAAATGCCCCATCCCGAAAAATTGTCAACATGGGTGTAACCTTTGATTTGACTAAGTCTTCATTACTTTAACCTACATCAACTGCACAGTATACTAACGTATATTGCACAGTCCCATGTAAGTATAGATCTGTGCTAAGCTTGATCAAAACCCATTAGTAGATATAAGCTAGACAAGATATTATGACAGACAGACAAACCAACAGAGACAGACAGACAGACAGACAGACAGATAGACAGACAGATAGATAGATAGATAGATAGATAGATAGATAGATAGATAGATAGATAGATAGATAGATCAAGAAACAGAAAGACAGAAACAGAGATAGGCAGATAGGGACAGACAGACAAAGAGACTCACTCTACATCAGATCTAATAAATTATTATCATAACAACTACTATGGAAAATACTAAAGGAAAAAGGAAACATTAAAGTTTGCTAGCTGAAGATAAGTAATTTCCTTCTACATCCCAAAACTGACTGGTACAATAAAAAAAAAAATTTATAGGGATGAAACAAGAGGCCCAATTGGGCCTGTATCACTGAACTGGCGGACAAGTTGCGTCCTATTTTACAGCAATGGTGACCATCTTGGATGCCACAAGAAGCTGTTTTTTTAAAAATAAATTTAAACTACTCCACCTAGGGACCTTCCATACAAAATGCTTCCATTTGTCCCAGTAGTTTCAGAGAAGATTTTCAAAGAATCAGCTATTTGACAGCAGTTTATTGGTATATTTCGCTAATTACTAGTTAGTTATAAATGTGAGGGAAAACCTGTTACATTTGTTTAATGGCTATCTATCTACTCTCTATATATCACATTTGGTTGATAAATCGGGTTAATAAATAAACCAGTAATGGCTATTTAGCACTTTTTGTTATTAATAGCTACAGCAGCCATCTTAAATGCCACAAAAAGTTGATATGTTACTCCACCTAGGGACCTTCCATACCAAAAACGGTTCCGTTTGGCCTAGTATTTTCAGAGGAGATGATTTTCAAAGAAACTAAACTATTTATAGCAGCTTATTTGCATTGTTGGCTGATTACAAGCTAATTATAAATGTGAGGGTAAAACCTGTTAAATATGATTATTGGCTATCTCTCTATTTTCTATATTTGTGATTTGAACTAAATTGGTTGTTAAATAAACCAGTAATGGCCATTTAGAATTATGGTATTTCCTATTCATAGCAATGGTGGCTGTTTTAGATGCCACAGGAAGCTGATTTGTACAAACTTGTACCTTACCTAGAAACCTTCCACATCAAATATGGTTCCATTTGGCTCAGTAGTTTCAGAAAAAAAAGATTTTTTAAGAATTAGCTATTAATAGCAGCTTATTAGCATATTCAGCTACCGGTAATTAGAAGCTAATTATAAATATGAGGAAAAATCCCGTTACTTGTGAAATGGCTATCTAACTACTCTCTCTATATATCATGCCATAGGCTCAGGTGGCAATTGGGCTCAAAACACAATTTTTCTTTTTCACTCTACTCCTATTGGGTATAAATATTTTAGCAACCTTTGCTTACAATCAATTTTTAAACTACAATTTAAATTACTAAATAAAACCACCTATGTTGAAATTCAACTTTTCAGAACCTTTTCAATGGTTTCAATACAAAATGTTTTACTTTGTACCATACAATGGTGTGCTCTCACCTATGAAAATGTCATAGTGAGTAAAGTGAATACATGCATTAAGCTTTGTATAAAATCTGTTTCATTTTTGTGAGACAATGATTCCTATCCTCCATTATAAAACATGAAAAACTGTCACCACATAATCATTTTCTGTTTTTATTATGTGTTAAAATCACCTTAATATACCGGTAGACTACTATGGGTATACAAGTAACAGTCTACTTCCTCCTTCTACTAAAATCATCCTTATATTTACAGAGCAAATGACTTGACACCAATTATTTAGATGCATTTTCTCTCTTCCTCATTTTTCTTACCACTACAGTAGCTCAGTTGGTAGATGCTCGCTTTATATGTGGGAGGTCGGGTTTGAACCTCATCTGGGTCTGACTGAGACTTGATAATAGGTAGTGACTGTTCTTTTGTCAAGCACTCAGTCAGCATTTAAAAATGGAATTCACTGGTCAATGGCCAAGTGGTCTATAGCGTGCATTTACAGATCATAGTGTTTCTCACCACTTTGGTTCAAATTCCACTCAGACTTATCTTAGTAAAAGAAAGTTTGTCAGTTCACTTGCTGAAGATCGGTGGTTTTCTTAGGCACTCTTGTTTCCTCCACTATCTTGGAACTGACTGTCTTGATATAAGTGAAAAAATCTTGACTTGGGTGCAAAACACTATTACTCCTCTCTCTCTCTCTCTCTCTATCTCTCTCATGTTCACCCAAGGGTGCCTTTAACCTCTGGCAAACTAACAATCTAACAGATGTGTTTTACAGGTGTCAAGTTAATTAGCATTTACTTGTAATTTGTCATTACACATATTTAGTATTCTTAAAATATTTCTCATTTTGCATGTTATTATTATAGTAAAAAAAAAACCTGTAGTGATAACTGCTGTAACAGAATTTTCTGTATTTCTGTATTTAATTATAGTAACACACTCAAATAAACAAAACCACAAATAAAAAGTAACTTAGTGTTACGTAAATTATTACTATACTGTCTGTATTACACATCATGATATTATTTGATGTCTCTGTACAAATGTTTTTGGAATAAAGATGTGTTACTGAAGCTTTCTTTATCTGCTTTATGAAACACCCATCAAAGACACAGGTTTGTTTTATAATCCTTTACAGTACAGTAAAACTGTCTGTAACATCTATATAGAAACAATATGTCTGTGTGTAAGACCCCCTTGTTTTATATTTTAGCGAAAATCAACCTTGGTATGACTACCCAGACACTAATGGAAATACATGTATACTGTCAGTGACGAAATATTGTAAAAATAATAATACATGTAATAAAAAAAAATAAATAAATAAAATAAAAATGAAAAAAGTACTGATGATTTTTCTTTTTGAGACAAAAAAGGAAACAGTGTATGAGGACCATCTACTGTTTTCACTTAAATAATGTACAGGTATACAATTTTTACTTCATAGTAGAGCCTTTTACTCACATGCAGTAATTCAACTGATCTTGTATGCTGTGTGCCATGTGCTATGGCTGAACATTTATTATTTCATACAAATTCAAAAGTAGCACTTGACAGGTAAGTTGTATTTACTTGAGTTAAGTTTATTTGAACCTCCTATAAAGGGCACCTGCTTAAAAATAAACATTTCCTGTGTTGTAAGGTTATATTAGGGTAGGTACACTTTATATATAAATGTAGTTTTAATGGACATGATCAACCTAAAGTTAAATATCCACACACCCAAGTGAACAAGCAACATAGATCTGACAATGACACATTTTACAGAGTGATATTATTTAACATTAAATTAAACAGTAACTTAGCTTTATTTTAACTTCTTGTGAAAGACATGGGTTACTAATAAACATAATAATCAAGTAATTTATTATGCAAATGATGTCACTAAAAATTCAATTTTGCATATTAAATGTAAAAAGCCAGTGCTTCATTCAGTATTAAAATATGTTGAGAAAAAAAAGGTAATTACTTTAGGTTGAATGAACTGTTCAGCGAAAACAATGTGACCTGCCAGGACATGATCTGTAAATTATTTAATGCCTCCAAGGGACAGATTTAGAGACTTGTTTATTTGTGGTACATATGTCCACCTTCACAAAATATAATTGGTACAGTAAGTAGACATGGTGATGAATTATGTACCATGTACATGTACATGTTTACACAATTATACACCAGTTACAGCTTAGTTAGATGTGTAACAAGAAGAAACAAGAGGCACAATTGGGCCTGTATCGCTCAACTGGCAGACAAGTTGCATCTCATTTTATAGCAACGATGGCCATATTGGATACCACAAGAAGCTGATTTTTTCATAAACTTATACCCCACCTAGAGATCTTCCACATCAAATACATGTAGTTCTATTTGGCCCAATCGTTTCAGAGTAGAAGATTTTCAAAGAATCATCTAATGACAGCAGCTTATTTACATATTCAGCCAATTATCGGCTAATTAAAAATGTGAGGGAAAACCCTGTTACATATGTTAACTAGCTTTACATCTGCTTTCTAGATATAAATTTTGAACTAAATTGGTTGAATAATAAGCATCTATTGGCCTTTTATCACATTTCTGCTAATAATGACCTAATGAAAAAAGTTTCAGAAAAACCCTAAACATAAGTTAAATGGCTATACATCTGCTTTCTAGATATTAATTTTGAACTAAATCGGTTGAAAAATAAGCATGTATTGGTCATTTATCACTTTTTGCTTTTCGTATATTACACTTATAATAACCTTATAAAAAACGTTTCGGAATGTATCAGCCATTTATCACTTTTTGCTAATTATAGTAACAGCAGCCATCTTGGATGCCACAGGAAGTTGATTTGTGCAAACTTTAATGTGTGCCACTTAGGGACCTTCCACACCAAATTTGGTTCAAATAGGTCCAGTAGTTTCAGAGGAGAAGATGAGAGTTTATGCATGCACGCACACATGGATGCATGCATGCTTCATACGCTCAGCTGGATATACCCAGTTGAGCTATAAAAAAAAAGAAGGGCCAGTCCAGGGAACAAATAGATCTGGGAATTCCTGCCTTATAGGCAAGTGCTTAACCACTGAGCTTCCAAAACCACTAATTTCCGACCTTTTTTAATCTGTGTGAATAAAATTTGTAGTCACCAACTTTTGTGGTCACTAAATAGTCACACCAGGGATTCAACTCAGACCACCTACACTGTAGGCAAGTTTTCTACCTACTGGGCTAGCCAAACCACTACATATGTAAGAACATGATGATGCTATGAATGTTTGCAGAGATGATAAGACCCCATTTTCAACTGTTTTACCTGTAATCAACTTTACACTAAAAAATCGTAAAATATGCTTAGTGATTAATATTTATCTGTGTTAAAAGGACAAAATCAACCTATTAACTTCCTTTCTGTAGTAGTCACAAGGACGGAAGGGTTCATGCATTTCACCGTTGTGGGTTCATTCCAGTCAACCACTTACACACAGTTAATATTTCTAAATATAATGTAAGTTCAGACTTTTTCAGGAAAGACATAATTTAAAATTTGACACACCTTTTTCATTTAATTCGATATTTTTACCTAATTTACATATAAATGAGTCAAATGACTATCATTAGCAAATTATACATTTACCACCTAAACACATATATGTATGATTTGTTCTGTTTATTTCTGCTTAAAATTAAAAAAATATATATATGGAAATTTTCTGTTGATCTGAAAAGAGTTTTAAAAATAATGTGAGAACCAAATGAATTTAAAAAAGTCCCTAGTATTGCATTTTTTTTTACATTCTTTTAAATCTTATAATACATACATATTTGTCTTGCCCTGTCATATCATATCATATACCATATTTCATGATATCATATTGTGTATCATATCATGCATACCAAATCATATATCAAATTGTATACCATATCAAGTATACCTAATCATATATCATATCAAATTGTGTACCATATCAAGTGTACCTAATCATATCCTAGTATGGCAAGCCATATCATACATCTTATCATATCCAATACTTTGTACATGTATATCATATCATATCCAATGTATTTTAGTAACCTTCAGGATTGTAGTGGCACATTTTTGTGTTAATGTCACCTTTTCAAGACTATCTTGTGGCACATTTTAGTGTTAATGCCACCTTTTCAAGCCTATCTTTAAGTGGCTTTTTCTGGCAGTGAATTATGAACATGTCTATTTTGTACTGACACACATCAGATGTTACTTCACCAATACAGCAGTTATGGAGGTATATATATATTGCTTCTTAAATGGTCTATAATCATAGTGAAGTGGAGTGGAGTAATGGTGTTTTACACCCCAGTCAAGATTCTTTCACTTATTTTGAGGCGGTCAGTTCTGGGATAGTGGAGGAAACAAGAGTGCCTGGAGAAAACCACCAACCTTCGGTCTATTATTATGAAACAATATACATGGTTATTTCAACAACAGTGTGATATAAGGTTTTTTGAAAAAAATCACAACATGTGTCCATTACAGGACTCAAACCTCTGACCACAGGATCTTGAGTCATAAATGCTAATAATAACACCACATTTTGCCAAATGCTTCTATGCATTTACTTTTCATTTTTGTATTATCTTCCTCCGTAAAACTGTACTTGATAAGCTTAAAGATTAGTTTTATTTTAAGTCATATACATATCTAATGAATGAAACTGATAGGTTTGTATATGTATATAACTTGAAAGCTTGATGAATCAGACAATATAAGTTAATAATGAATCATATATGTCAGTCTAATTATTTTTAGTAAATTGCATTTTGTGTTTGAAGTCATAATTTTGAATAAAAGTACATGTAGTAAAACTTAGCTAGACAAGTATGATCTAATACAAGTATAGTAAAGCCAAGTTATGATTCTAGAACTGTAGGCTGGAGGCGTAGTTGGCAAGCTTTGTATGTCCTTGGGCAAGTGTTTGTTCGGTCTTGTCAGCTGGTACAGTGGACTAAGTTCTATATGCTATCCAAGGGTAAGGGCCAGAGACTGGGTTGTTATAGGGTTATTAGTTGATGTAGAGATGGGTGATCCTGTATTCCTGTATTATAATAGTTATTTCCCACAACTGAAAACAATTTTTACTACATAAGCTAATCAATACATGTATTAAAATTTGCTACTGGAATAAATTTTTGATAATAGAGAAATTTTAACACATGAATATATGCACACATTCTGTCAGCCTACAGTTGGTATGGCTCGTTTTATATTCGCATATCTAATACATAACAAAATCAATTTGTCGATTATATATATGTATATTGTATATATATAAACATTAACAACAAATTAACATTTAGAATTTTTGTGTCAGTGAAAACATACAAAGTCTTTGTGATAAAAAAAGTACCAAGAAAAACCCACTTATCCCTTAACCCCAGACTCGCATACATTTGTTTGTAGCTTTACTGCTTGTTATACACAAAACAAACAGTACCAGGTATTGAAAAAAAATTATAAAGGGGACATAACTGTGTAAAAAAGGGGTGTGTCACATAAGTGTTAAACCTAAACATAGTACAATGATGGGCAACTATAACTTACATACATGTATATATACATTATATACATGTTAATATAAAAACCAAGATCATGTGTGTGTGTGTGTGTGTGTGTGTGTGTGTGTGTGTGAGAGAGAGAGAGAGAGAGAGAGAGAGAGAGAGAGAGAGAGAGAGAGAAGGAGAGAGAGAGAGAGAGAGATTTTCAATAAAAAGTAATGTGCATTCCAGTTTTCAATAATATTAATAATTATTAACAGAACAGAAATACAGAAATAATCAATGCCTTTATAAACATTATGTATATATCACCAAATACCGGTATGTTGTATAAAAAGTCATAACAAAAAGTGCACAAAGCAAAAAATCTATAATTGTTTTGTAATACTACAATACATTCTAATTTTAGTACTAACAACCTAGAAATCATGATCAATTATTTCTCTCACTTCCATGAATTATCATCAATACATTATTTTTATTTACAAGTCCTACTTTCTATTTCACAGTAGTTATAAGAAGAAAAGTCAATATAAAAATGCGTTCTTTTTTTTCTTTTTCTTTTTTTGTTATTGAATGCTAGTTTATGTGTTCTGAACTTACTGACTGCTTCTTTCATTTCATACACTAATGTACGGGAAATCAATAATAATAGACTTCCGGGAATGTCATCTCAGAAATATACAGTCAAACCAGTCGATAAAGGGCATGTGTGTGTGTGTGTGTGTGTGTGTGTGTGTGTGTGTGTGTGTGTGTGTAGAGATGGTTTTACAACATAGTTCAAATACACACAACTACATGTAATGCAGATAAGAAATGGTTCACTGGCCTCCATTTGCATTTAGTTACCTGACAAGGCAGGTATTTTTTTATATACCCTGGTATACTTAACAAAGGCATAATCCTGTTTGTACAGATCAATGAATTACTGATAAAAAAAGAGAAATTCTATATTTGCTTTTTGTATACATGTAAACATAATATTAACATCATACTGACCAGTCCACACTGATGACCTGCAGTGCTGGACATACAAGTATAACCTACCTTTAATCACAGCTAATAAAACACAAATTCTTTCAGTCCATTCAGAAGTAAAAATTTTCTGATAGATATATGCCTATATGGTAATGTATATCAGCCTTAAGCATAATAACATGGTCATTTACTTAGAGTACATGTTGTAAGTCCAGAGTGGTCATCAGTGCATTGTATGAAGTACCTACATATCATTAGATCAAAGATACAATATATCTATACTGTCTAAACTGCTACATGTAAGGTATATATAAATATGTGACAAATGATTATCACAAGGCTCAGGGATATGGTTTAAGTAAATACCTTCAGCTAATATATATATATATATATATATATATATATATATATATATATATATATATATATATATATATATATATATATATGTCTTAAAAATCAATAAATCAATAGATGTTTCAATAGAGAGAGAGAGAGAGAGAGAGAGAGAGAGAGTGAGAGAGAGAGAGTATATTATGTCTGCTGTCTATACTGATCATGATGTTGGCAGTAATTGTCTGCATTTCATTATGACAGTAACAAGTACCATGATCAATGGTATATACTATACCAGTACTACAGTATCAGCCTAACAGACAAGTAAATCTTTAGGTTCAGAGGATGTCTTAAATAAAATGTTAACATTAATTAACTGCTCTTTTTCACACACACACACACACACACACACACACACACACACACAAACACACACACACACACACACACACACACACACACACACACACACACACACACACACACACACACACAGAGGAGATTATTATATAAATTAAATCATGCTAAGCATATAACACTGCACTCTAGCTGTCACACATATAAGGAAATTAACTTTTACTTTAACAAATTTGTTATTTCCTTACACATGTACACACTTTATTTCCTTACACATGTACACACTATCTTATCCTTAATCCAGCTTATACCGATCTTATAATTTTAAGAACATTAACAAAATAAACATGCATCCACTTTTATTGATTCAATGATTTGTGCATGTTCATTTTGTATTTTTATGATATAGGCTATCAATACACCTTGACTTAAAGATAAAATCTTATTTATTCTATTTATCAACTTTCCCCTATACTCGATATTTATTAAAAATTAATATAGTTAATTAAAAAACATAATCTGATACCTCTCTGTTTTATATGATTTTTTTCCATTTTAAATGGGGGTGGGTGTTTCATTCTTTCAATTTGCTTCTAATAAGATACTGTTGATCTACGGTCTTTAGACATTGAAATCCTATCTCTCCTATCTCTATTGACACTTGTACCTGGTGCCTCTGTGAAGTCAGCTTAAATTTTCTACTGATTTCAAATGGAAATATCCTCATATAAAAAACAACACTTGTGTCATGTGATAAATTGTTATGAAGTTTTATAAGAATGTCATTTTCTAATGCCAAATCAAGATAAAAAATATGCAATTAGTCTCTTTCAAAAAAAAACATTGTTATTAAACATGTGTGCTATGACAGAGGGTTGACTTGATTATACCAAACAACATGAAAACCAAAAACAACATTCATTTTTGTTTCAGCAAGTTCATGCATTGGAACCAACCATTTACCACAAGAGTTTAAGACTTGGTTCCATTTACCACAAGGTTCAAGACTGTCCTTCAAGAAGACCTCCAATAAAAAATTGGTGTATCATTCTTCGGTTTGTAAAAAACTTTATAAATTTATCATATATACCAATACAAAAACTTCTGACATGATCATTGTAGCCACAAATCATGCTAATGCAGTTTTATAAAGATTTTTTTTAACTAAACATGCAACAAAACTTACCAACAATTACAATACAATCATGTTTTTTTAGGTAATTAATTCCATCCAATGCACTTTTGTATTGTAAATTCATGTACATGTATGTCTTAATTATTAATAAATTTATCATATATACCAATACAAAAATTTCTGATTAAGATCCTTTAATATGAAGTTTACACTTTGCCACATTAAATATAAACGAAGGAGTAAAAGCTAACAGCCAGAGGTTACAGCATCCACCCTCACTTTTATACTTGAATTATTATATCTTTTTTATTTGGAAGATTGATATATTCAGCTGACAGCGGCTGTACAGATATCACAGGTGAAAATATCTGCAACATTATGTGGAGTCACTGAGGCAGGTAACTATCACTTATCAAGTAGTAACTATTACTGGTTTCACCAGTGGAGTTAATGAACCATGTATGCATACACATTCATCCTATTATGCTTATGTATCTATCTTAATTCTGACACACCTGTAGAGCTTTTTTTATCACTGTTAAAGGGGTCTATTTATATAGATCTATACACTTATGTTATTACATAATGATCCTATGTTGCAACTTTGGTCTTAATTACACATGAATATATATTGTTATACTGGTCAAGTGCTTCATTTATTTGTAAATGCTTACAGCATTATATTGTGCACGTATCCATCTGATATATAATACAAAACCTACATCCTCACTGGAGTTTTGTGTTTTCTAGTTTTTTTTTCAACATTCCAAACTGGCTGCTCATTATGACCTTGATGTACTGTAAAACATTATTCCACCCAACATCGAACTAAGTTATTACATGTTATTTACTTCCAGATCCAATTATATGGTTTGTGTATGCATGTCTGTTATATCACTGGGTATACATTTTGTATCAATTTCATTCGAGCAAATGCATAAGTTCAGAAATTAAAGTCTTATTTACCCTGGCCAAACAATATCAAGCAATGTATTTGTAGTGGGCTAAACTCCACAGATGGCCAATTAGCTCAATCAACAGAGCATTTTCAACCTCTGCTATTACACATTAAAAGTAGTTTTTCCAAAATTTTAGACAGACTGTAATAGGTGGATTAATACGACAAATCCTAACACAAGCCTTGTAATCTGGGACAAGTTCCATTTTAAAAAATCTGTTTACAGTGTTTTCAGTGCTTTCTCTGGCACATGGTAAAATAAATACCATAATAAAATAGTTGGGGTTTTGTGTGTGTGTGTGTGTGTGGTTGGGGGGGGGGGAGGGGGGGGGGGGTTAGGCATAGGGCTGGCTAGATTTGTGTCAGTCATAGTCAGTGTCATTTTTATAAAACCATGTCCATGTCCACTGAAAGTATCAAAGAACAAGTTGTTTTCATTATGTTAATTCACATTTATATCAAAATATAATAGAGGTAACATTTTCTTACTCAAAACCATAAAAACAATATACTAGTCCTTTCCTTTTACATACATAGTAAAAATTATTCCATTTTCAAAAGTTAAAATATTTCTGAATACATGATGGCCTGTCAAAGGTTGGTGGTTTTCTTTTAGTTTTAGCACTCTGGTTTCCTCCACCATTCCAAAACTGTCTCATCAACAAGAGAATTTTGACAGAGGCACTTAAAACACCATTTCTAAACTCTTATTCATAATCTAATGATGCCTGCTGATGTACCAGTAGAGGTTTTAAAATGCAGCAGAGGCATCATGAACACAAAATTAATATTGTTAGAATTTTTCTTCTTAAAACTGATCAAATCTGATCTTAAAATTTGTTGCCATGTCAGGAAACATTTTTCAAAAGGCATTCATTCTCTATAAAATAATATCTAGATTGTTGTAAATAAATTCAATAAAATAAATTAATGTCATAAAGTCATATCTCACTCCTATCTCTAAATTAAAGACATGTTATCATACTTAGAGTTATTTTGTGAGAATACAGTACCAAATAGACCATTTGCCAATTAAATGTTCCGAGTCATCATGAATCATTTTCCTATTTAGATATTACAATGACAGGGGACAAAACCTCTGAATTTTCGGGTTTTTTCGTACAAAAGCACTATTTTTACCAAATGTAATTTCTGTGTTGTCATTTTATTTAAAATGTTTACCAGAAAAGCCTAAATACATTTGAGACATTATATGCAAAATAAAATGGTTTAAAAGATGAAAATCTTATTTCTAGCTTTTTGTTTGCCAAGAGAAGTCATGTTTTATGTAACGAAAAACCCAGAGAACTGTCCGGTCAAGCTGTAAAATCTTAATAGAAAACCGATTCATATTTTGGTCGGAATTTTAATTGGCAAATCCAGTATTATGAATCAGGTATTACCAGGGACATATATAGATACAGATAATAAAAAAAAAAAAAAAAAAAGATAAACATATTATTTGCATCTAACACCTGATATGGTGCATATTATTATTGTTTCAGATATTAGGGATGTCTATACCAAAAATTCTCTAACCTGTTAAAAGTCTAATCTAATCTTATCACTGCATCTTAAATTAAGAAATCTAGATCTATAAGACAAACTTACAAATCAAATTGTAGAAAACAGCACTCCCATATGGTCTGTATTTGAAATTTGGTTTATCAAGTTGGCAAATAACTTTAAAAATTTAATTGTGAATTACACACATTTTTGATATTACATCACTTGTACAGTGAATTGAAATAATCACACCGCTCACAACCTGCTGATCTGCCTTTCTCATGGCTATTTTCATTTACTGCATATATGTTTATCATGACTATAAATAACATGGTCAAGTTGTTTACCTGCATGCCCCATTAATTTTTTGACCCGCCCCTTTTTTTTAAAACTCTGCGTTGACATAAGATGAAGCGAAAAAAATAACATAGCAGCTAGCTTTACTAGATAATATTTACAATATACCCATGATATATTAATTAAGTTATTCTTTATAAAGTGGTATTTCCTACCTGTTTTCTATTATGGAAATAAACTCGTAAACAATTGATTACAAACTCCTGTTGATGCTTTAAATTTTACCGGAAGCTACTGAATGAAAAATGAATGCAAGGGACAAAACTCTTTAACACGCAGAGTAAACTTCAAAGTCGAAAAACGAAATCAACCTAAACCTTAACTCCGGTTGTCGAAATAAAAAATATGGTTTGTGACTATTTCTCGATCGGTACTCAAGTGAAGAAATTAAATTATTGAATTTATCTGTCAATCTTTGAGTCCAAACATAATAAAATAAAAGGTACCATAGTCACTGCAAGTTAATACGGGTTTAACACGCACGTACTTTGCAATAATACTAAGTACCGGGCGCCTGGCACATTGATTTTCTTTACTTGGTATTACTTTTTACTACAGACCAATTTAAGTTTATGTAAGTTTCTGTTAAAGATAAAGTTTTGAAAGACACAAAAACTATAAAATATAGTAAATATTTGTCTAATACAAATTATCTTTACAAATAAGATATTGTTTATCATTGATAGTTATATAAACATCATCTAGGATCGATTAAAACAAAATGCCAATTAATGCCATATGAATTAAATGACAAAAGTGTTCTACTGCACTAAATGTAAATGGAAAAGCATCATGGCATAATCCATGCACACATAATTATCTTTTCATATCAAATATATGTAATGCCACTTCACGCACACAGAATCAAGCAAGAAATAAGTCATCACGAGGAAGACCAATGAAGTGTGTTATTTATCAAATGTTTGATATAAAATTATTATGACTTTCATATGTTTAGTATTTGTTCTCAATGTTTGATTCGGGGTCATATTCCGGTCCAGTAGTCGTTGATTGCCTCTGAACTCCTAGGAATATAAGTACTGTGTTTGTTGTAGGAGGATGTTCTTTTCGTAGTCTTATGAACGTATTTGCACAATCCAACACTACAGCCACCAAACAAAAGAACCCAAATGCCTAAAAAAAATAAGTAATGTATAAGTTAGCAAGATACCACGCTGCGCAGGACAAAACCAATTATTGGCGAACGACATAACACCAATGCTTCATACCATTTCGTCAATTAACACAGTGATCGTGCAAAGTCATGAAAGTTATAGTCTGCGATCTTACTTGTAATGAATAGTTCAGTTGTGGTATGTTTTTTATGGCTTTGGCTGTTACGAAGGAAGAATAATTGAGCATTACTCAGTATGACAAACTCTTTTTTTTCGCATTTTCATGTGCTTAGTATTTGCTGGTATTGTTTCATGTGCTTGGTATTTGCTTGTACTTTTTCATTTGCTTGGCATTTGCTGGTGTTGATTCATTTGCTTGGTATTTGATTGTACTGTTTTATTTGCTTGGTATTTGCCGGTATTATTGTATGTGTTTGGTATTTGCTGGTATTTTTTCATGTGCTTGGTATTTGCTTGTATTGTTGTATGTGCTTGGTATTTGCTTGTACTGTTTCATGTGTTTGGTATTTGCTGGTATTGTTTTCATGTGTATGGTACTTGCTTGTACTATTTTATTTGCTTGGTATTTGCTGGCATTGTTCCGTGTGATTGTTTGCATTTGCTGAACATTCTCAACTACATTAAAACGAATTCCTTTATTGTTTGAATGCACATTATACATTAAATGGTTGGTAAACTTAATCTATTCTATTAAATAGAGAGTTTACAATTGGTGGTCTTAACGTATTTATTTTGTTTCCTTTTATTATTATTATTATTATTATTATTATTATTATTATTATTATTATTATTATTATTATTATGCGTTTTGGTTACTCTGGCAATTGCCAACAAATAATTCGACGAAAATCTCATCTCTATATTCTTTTTTGTGTTTGTTTCTAGATTCTATTGTCACTGAAGGTTATTTAAGTTATTTTACACTTTAGACGGCCTTACTACATTATATTCGACGTATATAAACTGACAATAGTTGCCATATCATTCTTTTAAATTTATTTTAATTTAAGAAAAATATGACATTTTCCCGCATTCTTTCATACAGACGATACGTACCGCGGCCGCTTTATATCCATCTTGAAAACACGAATGGGCAGCTGTAACTGATGAACTAACAAGGAAGAAAAACACATACACCGCACAGAGTAAGAGTTCCTGGAAAACAAAATACAAACAAACTCCGTAACTGGAGTAACAATTCTATGAATAAATGAAAATAAAAAGTAAAACAACAAGAAGAATAACACATTTCAAACAAAGTGAAAACTCTTGGAAAATAAAATACAAACAAACTCGGTAACTGGAGTAACAATTATATGAATAAATAAAAATAAAAAGTAAAAAGGCAAGAAGAATAACACATTTCAAACAAAGTAAAAACTCCTGGAAAATAAAATACAAACAAACTCGCTAAATGTAGTACCAGTTCATGAAATGAATAAAAATAGGAAGGAAAGGGCAACAAGAAAGTAACACACTTTCCGTATAGTAAGAACTCCCGGAAAACACTTTTAACTGGAGTAAAAGTTCCGGGAATGAATGAAAATAGACAATTCAAGCATTAAGAAAACACATACACCACACATATAGAAAGAGCTCACAGAAAATAAAATGCAACTAACTGAAGTACTAGTTCTTAGAACAATGAAAACAGAGTTTTGCAAGATAGACAGGCGTGTAAGCGATTTTATAAAGATATATTACATGTTTCTTGATATTTGTTTTGTTTTTGTTTTTTTGTTTTTTTTTTTTTTTTTTTTTTTTTTTTTTAAAAAAAAAAAAAAAACATTTCTGTATCACAAATTGCTGATTGGTTGGGACCAAATGGAATATAAAAAATTAAGAATTATAAAACAGAGAAATATATGACCGTACTTACTAGTATTAACCATGGCACGAGTTTGAAACAAAGAACTGCTTCCAAACTGATTGCAAATATAATAAAGCGACATAGCTGTATGACGAACCAAGATATTGTGACGAACGATAAAAATCTGTATGACGCACCATAAACAAAATCACAGTCTTTCTGGTATGTGGCTGAGATACATATAAAACCTATAAACGATAAAACCTGAAAAGTCAAATATAAATAGCTTAAAATAACAAATAATTACGAAAATTTTGATGGGGGTGCAGTGGACCTTTTCAGAAATGGACTGAGCTAGCTATTCATGGTAATGCCTTGAACCGTTACAAAGACAGTTCTGGCTCATGGTTAGACTGCCTTGAGCGTTTACAGAGGTTTGCTACTGTCGGGATCATCTTGAGAATTTACATTGATAACGAGGACTGGCTAATGTTGGTTCTGCTTTAAGAAGTAACAGAGATGGCACTGGGACTGTCTTAAGCCTTTTCAGAAATAGACAGGGCTGATTATTGTTGAGGCAGTCTAGAACCATGCAGAGATAGAAATGACGGAATATTGATAGTGGTGCCTTGGGCTTACAGAGATAGACAGGGCTGATTATTGTTGAGGCAGTCTAGAACCATGCAGAGATAGAAATGACGGAATATTGATAGTGGTGCCTTGAGCTTACAGAGATAGACAGGGTTGATTATTGTTGAGGCAGTCTAGAACCATGCAGAGATAGAAATGACCGAATATTGATAGTGGTGCCTTGGGCTTACAGAGATAGACAGGGTTGATTATTTAGGAATTGTCTTGGACAGTGCTTTTTGCCATTTTTAAGTCACCTCCAACATAGTTGGGATGACTTATCAATTTATCCTTTATTATTATTATTCTGAATTTTTCCGCCACACTTTTTGTAAACAGCATAGTTCAAACCTTTTTTGGTGGAATGTGATTAAATTTTGTACACTTGTTCCCTGTGACATGCAGTTGTGCCTTTTGGGGGTCACGTGCGATTGATTGAAATAGAAAGGGAGATAATAACGATGTCACACTATACGGATTTTGCACTCTATGTCATATACCACTTTTTGAATTTAATCATACAAATACATTCAAAAAGTGGTATATGACATCTAGAAAAGAAACTAATTTGCCAATCTCGATGAAATTTGTTTTATAGACCTGTACAATTTTAGATGTTCTACATGTTGTACCACAAAGTCGGACATTGTGACCTTATTTTCATGGTCCAGTGATTTTCTTTGTTATTTTAAGATTTATTGAATGAACTTTTTTCCGCCTTACTTTTTTAAACAGCATAGTTAAACACCTTTTGGTGGAATGTGATGAAATTTTGTACACTTGTTCCCTATGACATGCAGTTGTGCTTTTTGGGGGTCACGTGTAAATGATTGAAATAGAAAGGGAGATAATAACGATGTCACACTCTACGGATTTTGCACTCTAGAAAAGAAATTAATTGGCCGATCTCAATGAAATTTGTTTTATAGGTACAATTTTAGATGTTCTACATGTTGTACCACAAAGTTGGACATTGTGACCTTATTTTCATGGTCCAGAGATTTTCTTTGTTATTTTAAGAGTTATTGGATGAATATTGTAAACAGCATTTCTGAAACACCATTTGATAGAATGTAATGAAACTTTGTACACTTGTTCCCTATGACTTGTAGTTGTGCCTTTTGGGGGTCAAATCTGATTGGTTGAAATAGTAAGGAAGATAATAACGATGTAACACTCAACGAATTTTGCACTCTAGAAAAGAAATTAATTGGCCGATCTCGATGAAATTTGTTTTATAGACCTGTACAATTTTAGATGTTCTACATGTTGTACCACAAAGTCGGACATTGTGACCTTATTTTCATGGTCCAATGATTTTCTTTGTTTTTTTAAGAGTTATTGAATGTACTTTTGTAAACAGCATTTCTGAAACACCATTTGATAGAAAGTAATGAAACTTTGTACACTTGTTTCCTATGACATGTATGACAATTTAAAGTTTAATAGGACAATTGTGGTGAAACTTGGTTTGTAAGTACAGCTTCAGATGTTTATGTGTTTCAATATAGGTCATTGTGACCTAATTGTTCATGTCTCGGTGAGTTTTTAGGATGATTTAAGAGTAATTAGAAAATTCTGATGAAACCTGGTTCATAGGTTTAATACTCAATTCTTTTCTACTGTACAAGATTGCCGCCATTGGGGGGGGGGGGGTTCTTACCCAGCGATTAAGCCCTGCTCAAACACAAGGTCTAGTTTCGTTTTAAAACCTCTTCAACTAGCTTCTATAACTAAGTAAAAAGATTTCTTGGAACAGAACAACACCGTATATGTAATCCAAATAGTTTACCAATAAAGGCTCGATTCTAAGGGTATCGATCGACTAGACGCCCAATAGTTTAAGAGGCTTTAAAGTTGCATGTCACTAAACAACAAGTTTTACAGAAATGCTTCTAGAAAAAGCAATATCCTTATAATGGTTGTATCAGATCAAGTGAAATGTACAACTAACGCCTTTTTGGCACTACAATCATTGCTCGTTCAATATAAACAGTACAACAAAATACATGCACAAAAAAAAACCAAAAAACAGACAATACGTTAATGTTATGAATACAAAATGAACATAAAAGCAATGGATGTGAGACCAGGTTGTTAGGAAGATTATTTATTTCTGTTTTGTATTAAAGAACTTGGTATCAAATGCAAAATGAACATGGAATAATGGGGGTTAGACCAAGTTGCTAGGAAGATTATTTGTTTTCCCAGCAAAATCCACAATGTAAAAAAGGCTTTTTGTATCTGCTACAAATAAATGCAAAAGTATTGTGATAATGAAGATAATAATATAATACTTACAATCGATACTAATACCAAAATTCCAGTTGGACTTTTGACATAACCTAGATTTATAGGAATTGTTAGCTTTCCAACATTTAATTTATAAATCTGATGATTATCTTCTTCTTCTTCTTTTTGGTTTTTGTCTTTTGCCGTTTCTAATTCTTCATCTGCCATTTCTATTTTGTTTGTAGCATTAAAACTGAATATATAAATTTATAAATACATGTTTTGTTGGACTAATTATCATATGATTCGAGGTCGTAGATAGACGTACAATCCATCGCAGATCAAAATGTAATTATAGAGTATGATATCATTCAAAGTATTTTAATCTCAGTTATAATCATTTTTATCATCATTTTTAAAAAATCATATTGATTATATATCAAAAATTAATAATTGTGATAATGTAGTAGAATTTTTAGACCGCTGTTAATTTTAACTCATTGTAAACATATACATGTATTTAAGGATCTTGAACTTTATACATTTAGAATTATCTTAGAGGACACCAATACAACATAGTAACACGCCCCTTTCTTAGTAGTTTAAAATAAAAAGAAATCGTATTTTATATAAATTTTATATCTGTAAATCTCATCGCAAAAATCATTAGACTGCAACTATGGCTCAAGAAATGTTTGGAAAGTTTAGACAAGTTTTACAATCAGATTTTGTTAGCAATGTGAATTTTTTTAAAATAAGTTTCATTTTTTTGTTTATCAGGTAGTTTGGGATGAAATTGGTCTCAGTTCCAATACGATTTTTTAGATCTATTCAATTTGATGTTTATTTTAATTATCATGCAAATTTAGTTCAAAATTCAAGTATTTCTTTCGCAATTGGTAGAGATTGTTTTTCTTAAACTTAGAAAAAATAAAGGGTTGGAAATATTACATTTATCATTAAATATTCATTTAAATGTAAATTTTTTTTTTTACAAATTGATATGTGAAATATGTCTCCCAAAAAACCTTAGTCATTTCTTAAACATGCTACATACCTTGTTATGTTGTTAAAACTTTATTAGAGTCCGACATCTTTTTCATGTGACCGTTTAAACCCACTTCTTATCGCAGTGACCTATTATTATCATATATATAATTGTTATCAACCCAAATACCATAGGTATCATATATTGTTGTCATTATATCTTTTCTTCATCAGAAAAACATTTAATAATTCTAACAAAAAAGACACACAACTGCAGTATTTGTATTTTTGACTTGTGTATTATCACATCGTATTTCAGAATCAAAAGGATGACCGGAGCCTTTTAAGAGCTTTAGCCGAACCAGTCGTTGTGCATGCTGTTCGTTTAAAATAAGAAATTTTGTTATCAGCAGATTAAACTACGATTGTACATGTACCGCCACTATAGCTCAATTGGTAGAGTGCTCGCTTCGTGTGTGGGAGGGTTCGAACCCTGGCCAGGTCTGAGCAAGACTTGGAATTTTGTATTGTCTATTCTTTCAAGCACTCGACATTTAGAAATGACAGTGACGGGGTCCTCCAGATGAGACCGATGCCCCGTGCCACGCATACCTCCCCTACACATTGCCTTAAGCGCACTGCAAGGGTCAATACTCTGCTACTTCACCTATAGGTGGTGAGTAAAATATTCTTAACAGGGACGTCAAAAACCCCATTAAATCAATCAAATCAATCATAATATTACATGTAACGTTATATTACAGTTTCACAATTCTTAACTCAATTGATCATTATTTTCTCATCAATATTTCAAAAATGTTAAGTTTTATGAGACAATATTTTATTTTATTCAACAAATCTACACTTAACAATTTAAACATAACATTAGAGAGTAAATTTTAATTGTGTAATGTCTTTGAAATTGACATTGACATATTCCCTAATTTGAGTGTACACTCAACAGAGTGAATAATTGTGATACTGAACGTTTGTTATTTTGCATTCGAATTGTTTTACGTAGTTTTGTTACGACACTGGACGTACGCGTATAACAATAACACCTTCGACGCACCTGTCAGTTAATACTTCTTTTTCTCTGTAAAATTGTTTGATATGCCAAGTGCTTTAAAAAGGAGTTTTGTTAGTAACTATTTTTTGTTATTTTCGTTAGTACTGTCATGCTACTTTTAAATTTTTATGAAATAATACATTCAAAAGTAGCACATGACAGTACCATTGCTTATAGAGACTACATAAAGATACATTATACATTCATACATGATATTTCTGGATTGAACTTTCAGCAATTCCACTAAAAAAAAATATTCCTATCATATACATTCCTGTAATTCCAGTTAGGTATAAGAAAGTCTATTCATGGTTTATTATAATTTACAGTTCACATAACTTTAATTCGTAAAGTTATCGAACCATTTTGTAAAATGGTAGAAAAAGCCATTTTATCAAATCAAAAACAATGAATAGGAAAAAAAAATAACTTGAACAAGAGCTCTCTAAACATCTGATAACAAACGTATAGTGGACCGATAACTATCTAAAATATTTGTAATAGTTAGGTATGTTCACACCTATTATATAAAATTTTAGAAATATTTGTATGCAGTTCGTATTTAATATGAACAATAAATGACATGTTGATGGATCAAATTTTAATCTAAATATTTAAATACTAGTATGTTTAAAGATAAAATATTTCTTTCCGTGATCATCAGATTATCAACTTAACAATTCATATAAAACTCTACAGATTAACCTGTCAAATGATCGTTCAAAGATGGGTTTTGGAGATTATTTAATAACCAAACCAAATCACGATGCTTTTTTTTTCGTGTTCGGGGTTTATCATACGTAGACGTTAAGACATATACAAATATTTATCTTCTGATACCGCACAGTCAGCTATTAAATACATTTAATCGGTTACTGGCCGTGTGGCAGGCTGTGGGTTCGAATCCCGACCGATTAATACATAAGGCCCGAAAAATTAGAGATACTGCTTTCTCACCTGGCACTCAACATTAAAAGGGCAGAGTTTTGACTGATTCGTTCGGTGTCAGGATAATGTTACTGGGGGAGTAGTTTGCATGACTATGGAGTACTGACATTACGAGCTAACACGTTAAGTTGCCTAGAGTGCGCGCTTACAGAAGGCGAACTTTAAAAAACACTCACACATCTTACGCATACACGAAATTGGTCTTAGAATCATCGTTAAAAATTTGAAAAATTTGCTCTCGTCGGGAATTAGCTAAACATTTGCTGTTGCAACATTAAACATAACAACAGTCAACAAATATTCATCGTTAAGACCGAATAGATGGATAAAATTAAAATTAATTACTTGTAGACTTGGATAGTTAAGAGCAAATTTTTCCTCGCAATTTCTTTTTTATTTCGATTGTTTTTATTTCACATCTTGTTTTTAAGTTTTTAATAAACTTTTTTGAAAAAAATAATATAATTATAATACTTAAACTATTAGTTATTAGCTCACCTGAGCTGAAAGCTCAGATGAGCTATTGCTATCATCTTCGTCCGTCGTGCGTCGTCCGTCGTGCGTCGTGGGTCGTGCGTAAACTTTTTACATTTTAATCTTCTCCTACAAAACCACCAGGCCAAATTTAATGAAACTTGGCAACCATTATGCCTGGGTGAAGCCCTTTCAGATTTGCACAAATGAAGGAGTTATGTCCCCTTGGGGCCCTACAAAGGGGGAAATAGTAAAAAACTTTAAAAATCTTCTCCTCTGAATCTACAAGAGATATACCTTAGTTATTTCATTTATGACATCCTTAGGTGATCTATTTTCAGATTTGCACAAATGATAGCCATAGGCCCAAAATGGGGAAATTGTAAGGCACTGAGTGGGGAAATTGCTAGAAATTATATATTTGTCACTATATCTTCAAAACTATCAACTTTTTGTATAGGCATGTATATTAGAATATTTTAGGTATTGACATGACAATCATTTTGATGTATGGTTCAAGGTCATATGTTGAAAGGTCAAGGTCACAGCTGCAGAAGAAGACTAAATTGCTAATAATCTTGAAAACTATTAACTTTTTGTATAGGCATGTATATTAGACTATTGTAGGTATTGAAATGAGAATCATTTTGAAATATGGTTCAAGGTCATATGTTGAAAGGTCAAGGTCACAGATGCAAAAGAAGACTTAAATTGCTAATTATCTTGAAAACTATTAACTTTTTGTATAGGCATGTATATTCGACTATTGTAGGTATTGACATGATGATCATTTTGATATATGGTTCAAGGTCATAAGTTGAAAGGTCAAGGTCACAGCTGCAAAAGTAGACTTAATTTACTGATTATCTTGAAAACTATTACTTTTTTGTTTAGGCATGTATATTAGAATATTGTAGGTATTGCAACAACGATCATTTTGATATACGGTTCAAGGTCATAAGTTGAAAGGTCAAGGTCACAGATGAAAAAGAAGACTTAAATTGCTAATTATCTTGAAAACTATTAAATTTTTGTACAGGCATGTATATTAGACTATTGTAGGTATTGACATGAGAAACATTTTGATATATTGTTCAAGGTCATATGTTGAAAGGTCAAGGTCACAGCTGCTGCAAAAGAAGACTTAAATTGCTAATTATCTTGAAAACTATTACTTTTATGTATAGGCATGTATATTTGAATATTGAAGGTAATGCAACAACGATCATTTTGATATATGGTTCAAGGTCATATGTTGAAAGGTCAAGGTCAAAGCTGCAACAGAAGACTTAAATTGCTAATTATCTTGAAAACTATTAACTTTTTGTATAGGCATGTATATTCGACTACTGTAGGTATTGACATGACGGTCATTTTGATATAGGGTTCAAGGTTATATGTTGAAAGGTCAAGGTCATATCAACATAGGAATACTAAAATTATTAATTATCTTGAAAGCTATTAATTTCATGCATAGGCATGTATATTAGAATATTGTAGGTATTGACATGACAATCATATATGGATTGAAGTCATATATGTTCAAAGGTCAAGGACATAGCTGCATAATTATACTGAAATTGATTAATGATTGCACTACAGTTACTTCATGCATATTTTATAAGGTACTTATAAATGAAAAGTTAGTGGATATATTTCTGATTAGTTTGTGGGAGCTCTTAACTTGAGAAAACTTTTAAAGTTTCTGTACTTAATATATTGTCTATTGCACTTTGCAAACAATAATAGACATATCTTCAGGTGAGCGTTAAGGCCGATGGGCCTCTTGTTTTTCAACGCGCTGGTTTAAACATTTTTATTTATATTGTTTTGTTAAACTTTGAAATGTGTTTCAATCAAATAATACATGAACGTGCATGTATATAAAATGGCTATTTAGATACAATTTTAACTAGGATTGTTTTTGCTGTATGAAAACATTTAAATACAGTAAATTTACTTGTTTGAGGTGATAATCTTATAATGGTCGAATAGCTTATGATTTTCAATTTTTATTTGAATACTATTACTTACCATTCAAGACAACGTAATTAAGTCTGTTCAAACTTTTGAGGCTAATAACCTCAAAGGATTTTGTCGTCGGTGATTACATTAACATGTAATGAAGTAGCAAAGATTGCGCTGATAATTTATGTTTAATCAGTTTCTGGATCGATTTTTACAAAATTATTTAAAGATAAAATTTTTATTTTACCGACTTTCAGTACAAAAAAATGATAACATGAATGCTTACCCAGAACAATGTAACCTTAAAGTAAACGCTTAAAGTGAAGAATGTGACCTTAAGATGAATGCTTAGAATGAAGAGATTACCTAAAGATAAGAGCTTACAGTTAAGAACGTTACATTGAAACGAACGCTTACAGTTAAGAACGTTACATTGAAACGAACGCTTACAGTTAAGAACGTTACATTGAAACGAACGCTTACAGTTAAGAACGTTACATTGAAACGAACGCTTACAGTTAAGAACGTTACATTGAAACGAACGCTTACAGTTAAGAACGTTACATTGAAACGAACGCTTACAGTTAAGAACGTTACATTGAAACGAACGCTTACAGTTAAGAACGTTACATTGAAACGAACGCTTACAGTTAAGAACGTTACATTGAAACGAACGCTTACAGTTAAGAACGTTACATTGAAACGAACGCTTACAGTTAAGAACGTTACATTGAAACGAACGCTTACAGTTAAGAACGTTACATTGAAACGAACGCTTACAGTTAAGAACGTTACATTGAAACGAACGCTTACAGTTAAGAACGTTACATTGAAACGAACGCTTACAGTTAAGAACGTTACATTGAAACGAACGCTTACAGTTAAGAATGTTACATTGAAACGAACGCATACCGATAAGAGTGTTACCTTTAGATAAACGCTTAAAGTTAAGAATGTTACCTTTAGATGAACGCTAGGAGTATTACCTTTAGATGAACGCTTAGAGTGTTACCTTTAGATAAACGCTTACAGTTAAGAGTGTTACCTTTAGATGAACGCTTACAATTAAGAGTGTTACCTATGATGAACGCTTACAGTTAAGAGTGTTACCTATGATGAACGCTTACAGTTAAGAATGTTACCTTAAGCTGAACTATTGGAGTTAAGAATGTTACCTTAAGATGAACTATTGCAGTTAAGAATGTTACCTTAAGATGACCGCTTACAGTTAAGCACGTTACCTAAAGATAAGTGCTTACAGTTAAGAACGTTACCTTAAGATGGACGCTTACTGTTAAGAATGTTATCTCAAGATAAGACGATACATTTAAAAAATGTAAACTTAAGATGAAAGCTGACAATAAAAAGGGTTAGCCAAACAATGGCACAGAAAGGAGGCATTTACCTTCAGATAAACGCTTAACATAAAAAATATTACATACAGATGAACTCTTTCAGAGAACAATATTATCTTAAGAGAAACGCTAAGAGGGAAGAATGTTACCTTTAGATGAACACTTACAGTGACAAATGCTACCTTAGGATAAACTTTTAAAGTGAAGATTGTTACATTACAATAAACGCTTACAGTTACGAATGTTACCTTAAGTTAAACGTTTACAGTGAAGAATGTTATATTAAGTTGAACTCTTACAGTGAAAAAGTTACATAAAGATAAACGCTTACAGGGAAGAATGTGACCTCAAGATGATCGCTTACAGTTAAGAATGTTACATTGAAACGAACGCATACCGATAAGAGTGTTACCTTTAGATAAACGCTTAAAGTTAAGAATGTTACCTTTAGATGAACGCTAGGAGTATTACCTTTAGATGAACGCTTAGAGTGTTACCTTTAGATAAACGCTTACAGTTAAGAGTGTTACCTTTAGATGAACGCTTACAACTAAGAGTGTTACCTATGATGAACGCTTACAGTTAAGAGTGTTACCTATGATGAACGCTTACAGTTAAGAATGTTACCTTAAGCTGAACTATTGGAGTTAAGAATGATACCTTAAGATGAACTATTGCAGTTAAGAATGTTACCTTAAGATGACCGCTTACAGTTAAGAACGTTACCTAAAGATAAGTGCTTACAGTTAAGAACGTTACCTTAAGATGGACGCTTACTGTTAAGAATGTTATCTCAAGATAAGACGATACATTTAAAAAATGTAAACTTAAGATGAAAGCTGACAATAAAAAGGGTTAGCCAAACAATGGCACAGAAAGGAGGCATTTACCTTCAGATAAACGCTTAACATAAAAATATTACATACAGATGAACTCTTTCAGAGAACAATATTATCTTAAGAGAAACGCTAAGAGGGAAGAATGTTACCTTTAGATGAACACTTACAGTGACAAATGCTACCTTAGGATAAACTTTTAAAGTGAAGATTGTTACATTACAATAAACGCTTACAGTTACGAATGCTACCTTAAGTTAAACGTTTACAGTGAAGAATGTTATATTAAGTTGAACTCTTACAGTGAAAAAGTTACATAAAGATAAACGCTTACAGGGAAGAATGTGACCTCAAGATGATCGCTTACAGTGAAAAAAGTAACCTCAAGACGAACGCTTACAGTAAAGAATGTTATCTTAGGATGAACGCTTACAGTGAATTTTTTTAAATTTTACCTCAAGATGAACGCTTTCAAAGAAAAATGTTACCTTAAGATGAACGCTTACAGTGAAGGATGTTACCTCGAGATCAACCCTTACAGTGAAAAAAGTTACATAAATATGAACGCTTACAGTTAGGGATGATACCCTTAAGAAAAACCCCTACAGTTCAGAATGTTACCTCAAGATGAACTCCAATGGTGGAGAATGTTACCCAAGATAACTCTTAAGACAAGCCCGTTAATTTCTTAATTATCAAGGTTATGTAAATAAGACCAATGCATTGTATAAATACAGATAAATCATTTTGGTCGTACTAACTTCCTTATTCAAAGGTCAATGTTGTGAACTATACACACAGGATTGTATAATTAAATATTTGACCCAAATGATCTATTTTTACCTGTAATCTTGATAATATTCATCAATTAATTGTAATGACCTCGTTTTCTTAGTTTTAATCTCCGACTACGGACAGACCCCCATTTCCCCCTCCCCCCGTCATAAAATCTTTGCATGTTTATTGATTTGCAAAGTCAAAGGCCAATTGTCACATTTTTCCACATTTGTGCCTCAGTAATTAAGAACCAACTTGACTAACTTGTGGTCCATTCAAATGTATAACCATCTGATGTATTTAGTTTTTAGGATATTTTGAAATTTCCAATTTTATTTTTAGCGTAAATTTGTCGTTTTAATCAAAATTTCTATTCAAGATGCTTTATTTTATCATTACTTGCTAGATAAATCTGGCCCACCAAATAATTTTCAAAATCTTCTTTTTAACTTAATTCCAATGATATGTTAATCAAAATGTGCTTAAAAAGCAGAAATTTGTGTTCAATCCCCATCTAACATCTTCGCAAGCGTTTGGTCTTGTGCTTTAAATTAACCTATTTCGTAATTAAATAATGAGTATTAATTACAATTGTCCGTCATATAGCCCTATGGACCAATGCGGTTAACCAGTGATATCTCTGTCCGGTTCTCTACATCAGAGTAAATATCAGTACAGTGATAGTGGGTAACTAGAGCGATATATCAATTCATTATGCATTCAGTCACAAGATTAACTTTAATTTTAAGATAAAATTGTAATTCATGGACATATATACAGTTTTCAGGGGGGTCAGTTAGTTTATTTATAAGTTTAAGATACATCGGTTACATCTTTAGCTTCGACTGATAAAATGTTTAGTCAAAAGACATTTGTATAAGAAAGTAAATATATATATTTTTTCCAAAATGAGCGGATTACAAAAATCGGGATATTTAGAAGTGAAACAGCCATCAAATATCAAAGGGCGTAAACTTAAGGTAATACAATGTTTTTTGTTGTTATAGCATTATTACAAATGTGTTTGTCAGTGTTTATCTCTCTTGTCTTGATTTGCTGTTTGTTTGTTTCGTGATCTTGGTGGTGTTGGCTGTTCCTAACAACATGTTTTCTGTTGTAAATTTCATACATTTATTTTGAAATGATAAATAGCTGGATTACAATTAGAAAAGAAAATAATAATTATAATAATTATAAACAAGCAAACAAACAAACAAACAAAAAAAAAAAAACTTGATAAAACATTAAAGCTTTTTTAAAATATTTAGTTATACATTTTAATAAAAAGTAGTTTGTACCTTACGATTAAAAGAATGGGGGGGGGGATAATGTGTATTATTGACAGGAAGTTCCCATCCAATCCCTTTAAAAGCAAAGTTTTCCTTGACAACATGCTTTAACTATTTGCATTGCGCTTGTTAATTTATTTTGTTAAATTTTAGATATGGATTGATACTATTTTAGCGTAAATTTGAATAATAAAAAACCAAAGCTGTAAAAAGAACGCTTATATTGAGAATATTTAAGTAGCAGGAAAAAATATAAAAAAATACAAAAATGAATTTAAAGAGAGAGAGAGAGAGAGAGAGAGAGAGAGAGAGAGAGAGAGAGAGAGAGAGAGAGAGAGAGAGAAATGATGTTGTTTTAAGTGACAATATTTGCTATGCATTAAGATATCTCGGTTACATACAAGTAGGACATTGATAACAAATAAAACAGAAAGAAAAGTGCAAATCGCAAATCAAAGATCAAATAAGTACAAATTAAACATTATATAACCTTGTGTATCGTACACTTAATAAGATTATCAATAATATGTATTATTTACATGCTCTCTCAGCATGATGGCTGATTGGTGAATGTATTATAAAATATAGGTAACAACGACCGATATCCATAAAAACAGGTTAATAATCAGTACATAAATGTCAATCTGCACTAAAGTATTGAACAATATATAATATAACATTCATAAGAGGGTAATATTGCATATTTTGAAAACATGCAATATCACCCTCTTATGAATGTTATATTTATTTTATTATGCCAAATGTCTTTCTCCAGATATTCTCTTAAACTGAGATTCTCTGTTACTTAAAAAATGATTACTGTACGAATCGACGGTGATATTTTTTGTAATATTACCCGTTACCATAACTCCTCAACTATTGTGTGATTTAAGATTCCTTTTTCGCATGTGATATTTTTTGTAATATTACCCGTTACGATAACTCCTCAACTTATGTTACCCTGAAGCACGCGCGCCATTCTTTATTCTTAGTAAATCTAAGGGTGATATTATTTATTTTCAAACAGTTAGTTATCCAATCAAATTACTTGAAAATTACATGAGGTATAATAATGTCTACTAGTACTTTTTTCAAAATGGAAGATTTTGTAGCTAAACAACATGAACACAGTTGCATTTACAATCGATCTTATTATAAACAAGAACACACTGAACCATAATGACAGATTGAAGTAGATTGGTGTTAAACACCAAATTTTTTCGCTTATATCAAGACTGTCATTTCTGGCAGGGTCAGAATCCCGCGGTACCCGAAAAAAAGCACAGACCTACGGACGGCAGGTGAACTAAAAAGCTTTTTTAAGCTCTGACCTGTAAGGGATTCGAACCTTTTTGGCACTTTTGACCACTCGGCCACGTATTGCCATAAAAGGAAAGAAACAATTAAACAAGAAAACATAAGAGAAAGGATAAATCAAATAACGTCAAGCATTAAGTATAAATACGGATATTAAGACCAATAAGTATTAACCATTTACTTTTGACGAACAGAAAAATTAATGTCTAATAATGTGGTTCCATTACTGTTGCAAGACTATTTCATGCGGTACAATTATAGAGTGCAATTATTATTTGTTACTTTAGCAAACGTGTTAGAACACAATAGTTGCACTAATTGCATTCATCTCAATAGTGTGTGTGTATGTGTGTGTGTGTGTGTGTGTGTGTGAGAGAGAGAGAGAGAGAGAGAGAGAGAGAGAGAGAGAGAGAGAGAGAGAGAGAGAGAGAGAGAGAGAGAATTACTTCTATTTGTCAATTATATTTTGAATTTACACTTTTGGTACATTTTTTCAGACATGGAAGAAGAAATGGGTAGTAGCGAACAAAATGAGCAATTTGTCGTCTGGGACATTTGGCGCCAAACTAGATCTTTACGCAGACGAACAATCAGCAAAGTCAACATCACACGATAAACAGACCTTTATATTTGAGAATGTGACAGAAATAAAAAGAGCTCATTCAAAAACACATAAGTTAGCATTTGAGATCTTGGAATCAGAACCAGTGTTGGTTTTGTCTGGACAGGACCAGATAGATACGGAATCTTGGATTACAGTATTACAGAACATATTCTGGCCTCGTGAGGAGATAGAAGGTGAAGGTTAGTAAAACTAATTATAACTTAATTATTTAACAACTGACCTAACTAGATAATTCTAATACATACAATATATATATATATATATATATATATATATATATATATATATATATATATATATATATATATATATATATATATATAGGTATGATATCAGAATGTTCTGATAACTGGTTGTGTTATATTAAACTAATAATTAGTAATGCGCGCGCGTGTGTGTGTGTGTGTGTGATTTACAAATGCTCTTATTGTTTAGACTAAATAAAAAGTCATGAGGATTGAACATGCAATATATTTTCAAAGCAAAATGTGTCTCATTTTGTAATTTATTGCAGATTATTATATGTTTGTAACATTATGCATAAAAACGTAAAGTAAAACATCCAAACACGATTCCTTTTTTTTTTTTTTTTTGCTCACATATTCCATTTTTAATCATTATCTCAGATATAAATATATAGATTTTATTATTAGTTTAGTAGTATACTTATTACAAATATGATATTGCCATTCATTATTATTAGATACAAGTATTATATTCAATTACTGAATTTTGTTGTGAGTCCATCTAATGTTATGTCGTTATATGTTCTAGTTACATTACATGCTTTATTAAAAAACTGCCAATGGAATAACATTTTCGTGAAGTCCAATTTCAAAAAGAAACATGTACCTATGTGAAGTGGGGACTTCATGCTTTGTTGTATATTTTAATACTTTTGACATATACCATTTCTTGTTGAACTGCTTAGGGTATAAATGAAAACAACGAAAATTGGTACAATACTGATGAGATAAAATATTGGTTTTCACAATTTAAACAAATGAAACCATATTTTATATTTTACAGATTCATTCAAAGTATTTGTGATTGAGAATGATGATTCAAAGAAACATTCACTTTATGGAGAATATTATATGACAGTAAGCCCAGAACGGGTCAAGGTGAAAGCGTTGTCAAGGTTACATGAACTGGAATGGAGTATAGGATCATTAAAACGTTTTTATTTGGATAGTTCTAGTGCTTTGGTTATTGAAAGTGGAGCGTAAGTATTACCACTATTTCTTAAACCTGTTAACTACTTTCTGTTGCCAATGTCAACTGATGCACTTAAGCTATTTCATAGAAAGAAGTATTTGCGTAATTAGTCAAATTTCATATGAATAATTTTTAAATTGGAACCAAGTCATGTTTGTAGTTTATTTATAATTGTGAGTGGACCCCTTTTCAGAACAATGTTTACAATTCATATAAAGTATAGTATATATTAAGAGTAAACATGTATAAAGTTGGTATGTTGAGCCCCTTGAAAAGACCTATTTTTTTAAACTAACACACTTCCCTCTTGTCAAATTTGAGGTTTGTTAATTGTGAGTATATGAACATGATATTTAATGTGCATGCGTATCGTATAGATTTTTCTATTCTTTTCACAGTAAATCTACTTTTGGAGAAGCAAACTTCAAGTTTGCATCGATGAATGTACAAGATATACTAAGATCAATAATAAACAACATCAAAAAAGCTATAGCAAACAAACAAAAACAATCGGAGAACGACAGAAACCGATCATCTTCTACAACTGACAGCGAAAAAGGATTCAAAGTTTTGCTGGAAAACAGTGAACGTCCAAGAAGTAGAACTATTTCCTGCGGTGATATAGGTGAACCAAACCAAAATATCCCAAAAAATCCTGTTACAGACGACCGACACAGGAAAGTGTCAATGGTATTGCCGCCTTACATTCCTTCGAAAAACAAAGAACCGCCAATTGTTTCAGACAAAGCGACAAAGTCAGCGAGTTTAGAGTCGATAGATCATGAATACAACGTGTTGAATCACACTGAAAACAAATCTTGTTCTAGTAAACACGTTCTCAAACGTATCGTTTCTACAGAAAAAGTAACAACAAGAGATATGAAAGATGTGTTTGTGTCTTATGACGATAGTGGATACAGTCATATTCCTGTTACAAAACAGAGCGATAGTGAGGTTATGCATACAAGAAATAAACACGTATTGCAAAGCTCTAATCAGTCAAGTCCAACTGTAAAGAAACAAATCTCATTCCCTGAGGTTTTTAACGATGAGGTCAAAGTTCGATCAGTTTCTGAGTATTCCACACAATCATTAGACATCGAAAGATCATCCTCTATCACATCTCGGGATTCCGGAGTTGTTGTTTGTGCTTCCCCGGAATCAAAACCAGATAACGTCGAACCGTTTCCTTTTAAAACTTTTGACAGGAAACATCAAAGTAGTAATTCATTTGACAGTGCGATATCGGCGTCGTCAAATATAAGTGCGTCTGTCAAGGAAGCTTTTATCGTGAGCATTTCTAGTAACATAGCCTCTCAGAGTGATGTGAGTGATATTTCTAACGAACCGCAGTCAGTAGTCCGTAAACAATCAAAAGGTCAAGGTCATGAAATTTACTGTGATATCGATTCTACCAAGAAAACATCTGAGAAGTCTCATAAGCACGAGAGTGATTATGAAGAACTAGATAAATATAAAAAAGACATTAATAAATTCTTAGGCATTGATCCAAAAATTAAACCAATGGATGTCCCGCCATCTTTGCCAGAACGACCTTCTTCACTTGTGATAAGAGCACGCAGGGAAAGACCAACTGTATTAAAAAATGAGCCATCAAAACAAAGCAAAAGGATTTCTCTTCCGTTGCTTAAGATCACTAAGACAAAGAAAGTGAAATCATTAGTTAAAGCTCCATCGTCGTCCGATTCGTCATCCGAGGACGATGATGGAAAAGTAAAAAAGTCGATCTCTAACGTTAAACATTGGCCCATCGAACTAAAGTCAAAGTCATCTAAAAACGTACTGTATGAAACTACAAATAGCACGTTTTATGATGAAGAGGTTCGTGCACGCAGTGGCAGTGGTTCATTTGAACCAATTACAAGACCTAGGAGACCGTCAGATTCCACTTTATTAGACGTCGCCATAAAAAATGGATCATTGAAAAGACAAAAAAGCGAGTCTTTATATGCGGAAGTGAAATTTGATAAAATTGAATCAAATGACCAAATAACAAATCAAAAACAAACAAATGAAGCGGTTCTTATTCCAGGATTAGAATCGCCTGTTATTGTTAAAAGTCCTGTAAACAATCCATCCATTGGCGAAAGCGATCCGGGAAATACCGAAATGGAGGCCGTATCGTCAAATTTTGGCTTAAACTCTGTTACAAGCAATGACAGAAACGGAACAGAAGTTTCTCAAACTTCAGATCCGTTGATGAAATTTGATCAAGAAATTGATTTGTTTCACATAGGATATATTCCCGAGGCAAGTTTAGAAATAGAAAAAGAGCCATTTTCATCAGATCTGGACGCAGTTTGGAATCCTTTCCCTGAACTTGGACAGGTTAAAAAGACTTCAGTCTCCAAAATGAAAACTGAAAATTTGAACAGTAACAAATCAGAAAAGAACGATGATTTATTCGATCCGTTTAATATTGGTTTGCCCTCTGATAATCTTCGACATTCATTGACTTCGCAATCAATTCAGACCAGCGATAAAATATCGGACATCCATACAGGAAGTAAATCACTAAATGATCTGGAGTTTTTAAATTCGAGTTTTACAAACTCTTTTGTTGATACGGATGCAGATCCGTATATGGACATGAGTGGAACGAGTTCATCTGAAGAAGTCGAATACGTCCAACCCGATCTTGTACGGCTAGAGTGGTGATGAAAATATTGAACATACTTATTATTGTTCTTGTGCTTTATAAATAAAGATCTATATATTTTGTTAACATACGTTTCTATTATAATTCTCCCTTCAAGTGTACCCCCCTCCCCGAATCATAAGCACAAAGGTTCCGAATAATCCTAATTATGTATCAGTTAACCGAGATATACCAAATGTATCATTGAACAATCAAATAAGAAGGGGTCCTATATACTGCTTCACAAATTTTACGCCATATCGGATTTCCGGTGTACGTCTCAAGGGAATAGAACTAATAACAAGATCAAAAGGATCGTGTGTAGTACTGTACAACTTTTTCGTCAAAAATTGTTTCCGGTGTACGCTAAAAGAAGTAGAAGCTGGTCTCATTTTCCTAACCAGAAAATTACTTGGCGAAAATTGTCATGGTAACATAAATTAACCTACCGCTTTTGTTTTTGTTTATAAGGGAATAAGAAATATAAAAAAGAAAAGAGTTGCTCAACAAGTGGATAGAAATACAGGCTCGCAAAACAGTATTAAACAAATATGAAACTACACGAATAATCCCCTAGTTCCAAATAACATTACAATGACTTAAATTTGATTTTTTTAAAAGAGAGGAAAAAAAAAAAAGTAAAACCTTTACGTCCAAAATTTTTATCCAGGAGTTTCATGTCTGAACAAAGAGGACTGGATAGAATAAATGTGTTTTATATAACTTTTTGATTGTGTGTATGTTACAACATATTCGTATGGTCTGCTGTGTTATTCAAATATTTAGATATATCTCTCAATTCTTAGATATACTCTTAATCACACGTATTTACTATCTGTCCATAATTGTTTGTCATATACATATTTGGAGCACAAAACTCCATTTTTAAATAAAATCGTTCAAAAATACAAAAAATTCAATGTAAAATTTACTGGCCTCATTGAAAAAAATTACCAGATTTTTTCAAAAAGTTTCTTTAATTCTGTGCATAAAACAATTTTCAACGTTTTCAATAAGATAACACTGTGAACACTATATCCAAAATATGCCTTTTGCACCTACTTAATTTACCATGTGTCATGAAGTCATGATTTGAATATTCATAATGATCACCCCTTGAAAAATCTGAACAAAAAAGAACACCCAGTTTTTAACTTATGACTCTTTCCAACATTTTTCTACTTGAAAAAAACCAAAACTTTTTACACTTTATCCCTAGCATCTTTGGAGATCAATTTCTTTTTCATATTTCTTTTAAAGTCAGCATCCTTTAATAAGAAAATGTGATTTGCATATTAATTCATTTGACATTTATTAACCTCACAATACCTTGATGTAATCTTGGGTGAGGCACAATTGGAACACTGAGGTCATAAAAATTTTTTTCCAAAATTTGCTTTATGTGCAGGAGAATTCAGAGAAATTTTTTTTAATTTAAAAAAGAAATTGGTTAGGTCAATGTATTTTAATTCAATCTTACTGTTATTTTTATGAGGAAAGTTTTGACTAAAAGAAATATTTAGGAAAAACCACGTGACAAACAATTATAGACCAATAGTAGAAATATAGCTAAATCGTTTAGAGACTCATTGATTACAGGTGTTCATCTACTCAGTCATGAGGAAGTCTTAAATACTGTACAGAATGCCCTTTAAAAAGAGACTAGACAACGCATATCAGTGCAGTTTAAAGAATAAAATGAAACGAAATTTACAATGTTTTCTGAACATCACCGTAAAATAAACTTCCGGCAAGACAGAAACCATTTAAAAATCAAACACCAATCCCTTGATGCATGTGACATAGTTTGCTGGATAAAAAGGCTTGCTAACGAACCAGTTATGAAATTAGGTGTTGGGGAAGATAACATTATCTAGTCAATATTTTTTTGTTTTTGGTGGTCAATTCAAAGTGTGTTATTATTATTTTTTAAATTGATACTGCTATCTAGAAAATTCTTGTTTAGTAACTTTTCTTGTACCTCATAAAAAATACAGATAGGTGCCAGGCTTTCTCTTGCCTGCCAGCGTTTTCTGATATTTACTGATTTTTTGTGGTTATATAACTTACGGAAGTGTAAGCGAGAAAACCCTGAATTGTGACAGCAAACTATACACACAGAAGTTGCAAGGAAGAATGAAGTCATAAAATACAATGTGATTTCAAATTCTAAGTATTTATTGTAACAGATACGCCTTTGAGTGGCAGTTTACAGACTATACAATAATACAGTTTCTTTTGACAAACATGTTAAAACCAGCATTTTTCTTAAATAAAAATATTCACGGCAATAATTTCCAGAAAAATATTTGAACATTTATTTAACCTACATTAAAGAAGAAAACTGTTTGATTATTCATTTCTTTTAATTCTCTCAACTATAATGACAAGACTAGATGAACATCTCCAGTCTGAGTTATTTGGTCCGAGACAGGTCTATAAAATATTTTTAGAACCTTCTAATCTAAGAGTTAATCCTTTCTTATTTGTTTTATGCGCCCTGTTCCTGGTTGCTTTTGTGAACATCTCTTTTCCATTACCTAGTTCTAATTAGTTCTTTTCAGATACAAAGTGAAGTTTCTGGTGTAATGATCACTAAAGCAACTAGTAAACGATATACAGAAGCCCCATGCTTGTTTGCGTTAATTACAGCTGCTGTGTAAATTGCGAAAAATTACAATTAGAAAGTAAACATTAAAAGATGCCAATCTGAAAATTTTAAAACAAAAATCTGAATTTTGAAATTCAATTTTGAAGATTCATTGTAGTGTTATGAAATTTATGATGTGAGATCGAATCTTGGTAGTTCTAGCTAATATGACTTGTGTTTTACATAGAAAAATGTGGTATTCTCATCAACAAAAATAGTTGCTTTTGCTCTCAGTTTCTTTCCTATGGCGAGAATGATTTTAAGAACAAAAAATGAAATAATAGAGTATTTTTGCATCAGAAAGGATTCATATTTGTCATAACTTAAATGTCCTGAACTGCATTGCTAGTTTTTTGCATTTCCGTAAATTATGTGTTTATTCAATTTTATGGTAGTATTTCACTCACGCTATTTCAATTAACAGGCAATTGCTGCCAAAGTATATTCAAGTATCAAAGGTCGTGCGAGTTATTTTCAACTACTCAAAATAAACAGGCATTACCGTTGCTTTGAACTTTAAAATTGCATATTAACAAAACCATGGGACACAGTACAAGAAAATGCAAGCACTCAAAAACTGTAAAATACAATGAAACAATGAAACATCCGATTACACTTAATTGTACATTTCACGTTATATTTTATATATGCCATAGGTCAATTAGTCGTTGTATATGTAACACAGAGGTATTAAAACTCAAGTGACATGTATATTAAAACAATTCCATAATGAACTATGTGACTATTGCAAAAAACGTGTTTTAAAGCTACAGTAAGTTTACCCTTTTATTGAAAAAAATTCTAAAAATATTTTTATCAATATAAATTGTTTTTAATTACGATCTGTGCGATTCATTTAATAAATGGAGATCCTAAAAGCTTGGGGTAACTTGATAATATGTTAGTAACATTGTATCAGCTAGCTTGGAGAATGCGATGAAATCTTTCATGTATGTAAACAATTGCGTGGACAGAAAGGAAACGTTTTCGTGAATTTGCTGAATTTGTTGTCCAAGAAAATTATGCTTCTTTGCTGTGTTTGTTGATACTGCCTCGTTTTCGATGAAGAATGTGATCAAATTTCTTAAATAAGATCTTTGGTTGATCAAACTCGCAGTAGGCTTCCTCTCGAATTTCAACATAAATAATGTTTTTATCATGGAACCAAGTATTACACTTTTCATGACAGGGATAGTTAAGATAGAATGTGCCTTTTATATATTATGCAAAGAAAAACTTAATGCAGCTTAAATTCTATTATAAAATATTATCTATCAAACCTAGAAACCTAGCTCTGAGTCAAAAATCAACAAAACAAAAATTAAACAAAACAATTTCAATGTTTTAAAACAAAATTCATTAATTCAATACAATAATAAACTTAAGAGTAACAATGAGTATGAGAAGGAGAAACAAATGTTTGAGTAACAACCATAATATATAATATCCAGGTTAATGGCGTGATGTATAGTATAATGAGATTAACCATCATGCCAGGTAATACCCCCATATATATATATATATATATATATATATATATATATATATATATATATATATATATATATATCAAATAAATAATTATGTAATCACTTAATTCACTATTTCCTGCTTCCAGTAAAAATATCATTTCAGAAATTTGCAATGTGATCGTTTTCAAAACATTCTGCACAAGCTTAAAAGGCAATGGTCACCTGATACAATGTTTAACCTCATTCCTTATTGTTAAAACTAAGACATTTGATGCAAATTTGCTAATAATCACGATTCTACAGATACTGTATAATTTTTAACAATGATAACAAAAAGACAGAATCAAATAAGTCTCTCTCTCTCTCTCTCTCTCTCTCTCTCTCACTCTCTCTCTCTCTCTCACACACACACAAAAGAAATTGAAAATCTGTATAATGTCATGATATGATTTGGTATAGTAACGAAACAAGAAGGCAAGAAAACAAAGAAATCTTAAAATATATTACAAAACGTGTATGTGCACACACACACACACACACACACCTCCTTAATTTCACAATATCAAGCATGTAATATGTTAAAATTCAAATAATTTAAAAGTAAATAAACATAATTTCTTAAAAGTTTTTTTCTCCCGAAGACACATTGGACTTTCTATAATTGGAATGTTAGACAATAACTTTACAACTTAAATGGTATCAAGTTTTTCATGATTTTGTAGAACTCTTACATACGGACACATTATTGGTATACAAAAATAAAACATCTGTTCATTCATAATGTACAATTTATTTTTTTTTTTGAATGTGAGACCAAATAAAATGCACACTGTAGTGTTTTAAACTATTGTAGCCAAAAGTTTAAAAAAAAAAAAAAAAAAAAGAAAAAAAAAAAATCCAAGAATGAAGGAACTTTATCCTTTGTTTAGTAACACAACATGTAATAAACTTAAGAAACATAATCTATTACTATTTAATAATTAAAAATACATACCAGTAACTGAATAAAATAAAAAGTTCTACAATAAAATTATTAAAAGTTTCTTTACTCAGGCCCCAGAAACATAAATGTTTAAATAATACCCATAGTCAATCTCGGTTGTTGGCAAGTTTTGTGCAATACGTTCCATGGAAAGCTAAAACATTTTTCAGCATTAAAAAAAAATATTGTATCAAAAATGCATAATCACGTATGCATTTTAGTTTAAGTATTTGGACAATTTAATCTATTTATATACATTTGTAGGTATGATACAACCATCTTTTATTTCAGAAATGAAAATTTGAAAATTAATATATACAATTTTCACATGCAAAAGTGTGTTGGCCCATAATAATTTTCATGTTAATTTAGTTCTAAAGTAAAAATGCCTTAAATATAATCTGTCATAAAAATATTGCATTGTCAAAACTTAATACAACAAATCTTGTATGTTGTTACATAAAATTAGGTACAGGTGTTAAAGCACTTTTTAAACCAGTCAATTACATTTTTCATGTTGATGGTGATTCTAATTTCATAAGATAAAAATTTAGTGTGTGAATTAAATTGATTCTAGGGTGAGCAAAAATTGATATTTCATGATTTTGCATTCACTCAATCAGCCTTGAGTATTAAATATCAATTTCAACAAACTTGCATATTCAGAAATATAAATAATAATAACTAACAGAAGAATGAGACAAAAACAACTACAAATAGAAAATTATATATGAAGTAAAAATAAACAAGAATTATCCAAATAGACTAATATCCACATTCTTGAAAATCCAAACAAGCCCTCCCTGACCTTGACCCTTGAAATATGACTTTGAATAATCACCTTCATGGTTAAGATGCAACTTTGGATTACAGATACCCTTCATGTTTCTTCACAATTCTTCTTAAGCAACAATATATAAAAACAACTACACAATCTTAAAACATACATTTGTCATGACCTTAAAAATATGAAAATAAGTTCAAGGTGATGATATCCTTGGACAAAGGAGATCATTTATAAATGTATAAAAAATTTCTTCCAGGCAGCAATGAGTTATGACCATGATGTGAATTTACACAAATGAACAATCTCTTGGTCTTCATAAAGATAATTAGGACAATAAAGAAGCTTATTTCTTAATTTCAGTAAAATCTGTACAAACTAAATATATGTCAGGTGTCAAATTAAAGATATGGTTTGTTATCTTGGGTTTAATCTAAATTCTAATGAAATGAGATGATAACATCTATAATAATATTGTTACCAGTAACAAATATAACTATAAAATATTCAATAGTAAAATCTTTAAATTAACAATTAATAACAGAACAAAAAAGCTCTTCTACAAATCTACTTCATCAAAGAACTAATTTTACTTCTAAGAACTACCACTCACGCTGGCTTATCAAGGAATCTTCTTTGAACACAACACTAGCAAGCTCAGATTGCTTAGAGTATATTATCACAATTTAAACGCTACATGATTTTTAAAGTATGAAAAATTCATTCATATTAGATGCCGTTGTAAGCTTTAAGTTTGTTTTGGCGTTTCTTTATCTTTGAAAAACTATATACAAGTGCTTAAAAGTCAGTATCATCAGTCTCTAGTTCTTTATTAAATAAAAAAAATTAAAAAACTTAATTTTTTACTTTATGTAAAATTATAAACTTCTAAACTTAACATGGGTGAGGTGTTAATTTATAGGTATGGTTTGTTAACATGGCTAATATCAAAATTTTAATTTAATCAGCTCATGAATACAAAGAAACAAATATAATCATAAAGCATTCAAAAATCATTCTAAAATCTATAAGTTAACAATTTACAAGTGATAATAGAATGAAAAAGGTTCCCTACAAATCTAACTCGTCAAAAATCTATGTTGACTCCCTAAAATCACCACTAACATTTGCTTAACAAGAAATTTCCTCTAAACAGCAAGTTCAAAAATTAAAAAAAAGAACCAAAGAATGTGTAGTATTAACTGCAAGTAATAAATTTATTCTCATGATAGATAAGTGTCGACTGAGAAGAAAAGATTGGATCTGATAAAAAGTCACTAAAGAGTAAACAGTGAAGAAATGGTGTCTTTAATGTCTAAGTTAAGTTTTTTTGTACATATATAGAGGTGATATGGTTTGGGACAGTGGAGTAAAACCGGAGTGCCACTGACTTCGGCAGGTCAACTGATAAACTTTCTCACACTAGGATCTGCCCTAGTGAGCAGAAATGGTCAAAATTTCATTCATGAAAATCAAAATATATGATTTTTTTAACCAGTGTTTTAACTATTTTCATGCTTTACAAAATTATTAATTTCTCAGTCAAACCTCTATTTGATCAGTCCTGCCATGTTTAATATAAAAACATTTATTTATGAATAAAATTTCATAAAAATACCTGATAATGAAATAGAATAGAATTTAAGAAAATACCTTACACGTTAAATAGAATTAAAATTAAATATACAATGTACAACAATACATATAAAAGTATAAAATGAATGAAAGACAATGAATATGGAATGCTATTATGTATATATTTATCATCAAGAGTTATCCCTCTTATTTTGTCCTATACAACATGACTTCTTGGGCTGAGCAGTCTTTGACTGTCTTAAATTTATTGTACTGCTTGCTCGTTGATTGTAGGTGTTTTCAATAGGTAACATTTTGGCTGAAAAAAAGATAATTAAAATTTTTTTAAAGAATTAACAAAGCAATTTATTATCTTTTAATTGAAAATGAACAGAATTGCAAATGATTTAAGTCCATTATTTCATATTTTAATTAAATTAGTCCTCTATATAAATATCACAAAAGTTATAAAATAAAACTTCCTTGATACTTTTTGAAAGCTTCTATAATGGGGTTTGTCAGTGTGTAACAGATTTAATATTGAACATTAGTAGGGAGTGGTAGGCAGTAGTTTGGAAAATGTGTGTCTGAAATTCCCAGAGGAACAACATTTTACAGGAAACATCAACTGAGGAGATTGGAAATACAATAAAAATAATTGTTAATTGTTTGATATAAAGGCAAGGAAGTATCAGAAGGTTTACTGGCTCATCCCATTAATCTACTTGATAATATGACCTTGGTTTAAAATAAAATTTTTATTTTAAATGTTTTTAAATTTTGATATCTTTGAAAGCTTCTAAAATTGTGCAGTAAATTATTTAAAATAACCTTCCTCATTTTCTTAGTACATATATTGAAATTCAACAATTTTTAAAGCACTTTGTTGATAATTATTAAATAATCTTTAATAAAGCTTTCATCAAAACTTTTATATAAGCTTACCAATTTTTACAAACAAGTTTGGAACATTTACAGCATTAAGAGCACTTGTTTCTACAAATATAGCACCAATTTGACTGGCATATTCTTCAACATCTACAACAAACATGTAAGAGAAACAAGAATTCCATGGATTAAATGTCTCACATGGTTAGTTTTTATTGAGTAGAAAAAACATTACTTTAACATAAACTTTCACATTTTGACACGCTGCCGTCGCTGCTGCCACCGCATACGATGACAATGGAAAAGTAACACCTAAGTCTTGCCTTATGGCAATGCCAGGCTCAACAAAAACTGAAATATAGAATTTTGTGTCTACAGATAAACTAAATATTACCAGTACATTCAATGGTTCTGCTTGTAAACATTTGAGTGTATTTGCAATTAATTGTAATTATAGAGAATACTGAACTGAATTAAACAAAATCTATTTTCTGTGTAGTGTCTCTTATTGCAAAGGTAAATGCGAAACATGAAAGATTTAAATTGACTAAAAAGAATATAGTCCCACATTCAGTGTGTAATTTTGTTTCTAAGTACTTGTGTTGACAATAAGTATTCCAGACTTTGAAAACCCCTCTCTTGGCATACCTGTTAAAAATTACTCTAGAAGCCTAATTGGTCATAAAGATAAACTAAAGACTCCTGAACATATCAAAACACTTTAATTCAAAAATAAGTATGCATCATATCCAACAAAAAAATGTAAGAAATCTTTATTTAAATTCCTGAAAGATGTTGCACTTGTAAAGACTCTCTTACAAACAGCCCCTGTTCAGAGTAACAGATATAAGTGGTTTATATTTCTCTAGACGTTTTGGTCCATGAAAAGAAGAGAATCAATTTCTTTTAATACAAGATCATTATGACCTTAAATAAAAAGTGAAGGTCACTAAAATTGCAAACTTGGTACTTTTCCTTGTACATTTGGACAATTGGAAGTTTAAGGCCTCTTGCTCAATAAGTTTCCAACAGTTTGTACTAACATTATCCTGTAATGATATCCAGTTGAGTTACAATAACGTTTTTGACATTATATTGGATTACCTTTTGATCTGACTTCCCTCAGGTCTTCCAAATCACATTTATTGCCTGCTATGGCTAACACAATATCTGTTGTAGCATTCTTCTGTAACTCTCTTATCCAGTCTTTCACTGTTCTAAATGTTGACTGAAAATATAAACAAACACTGAAAATATATTCAAGGTTAGGTGGAGTCTGTAAAGTTTTAGAGTTATCTCCCTTATACTGTCAATAAAAAATAAATAACAATTAAAAAGGTTGAAACTTGAAACCCAAAATTTAACTGATTACAATTTTTTTCCTCTCATATTACCTAACCCATTTGTATTTTTTCTGTATTTCTTCCTTTATGTAATGTGAGATTTATTAATATTTAATTAAAAAAAACCTTAAGTTCAATTTAAAGGAAGACACATGTCCAAACAATAGTTTTTTAACATGCACATTTAAAAAGAAAAAAAAAGATTGGTCTGTGAAGATCAGACAGGTTACTTCCCTTGCATGTGACATGAGTCCATTGGTCCATTGTTAGTTTACCCCCCCCCCCCACCAGCATATTTGCCAGTACTCAATTTATTTGAAAGCAAGGTGTACTGAAGCAAGATAAAATAGAATGTCTTTCTAATTAGCATACCATGGAGATTGGTTGAGGCTTGAACTCATAACATTGAATGTTATACCACACAGCCTAGCTCAGACTCAAACTGATACCCCTTTAAATTTGAGTCTGTGACCTTATTCAATGTGTCATGTGTCACCTGGACAATTAGTACAAAAAACTTTTTAAACAATTTTTTCATGAACAGACCATTATTTGTAAACTTTTAGATTGACTATAGATGTTTATGCTTGAGTATTGTCATTTGTATAAAATTCTATAGACAAACAAACTACAAGAATATACATAGTATAAAATTCTGTAGCCAAACAAACTACAGGAATATTCAGAGTATAAAATTCTATAGACAAACAAACTAGAAGAATATACATAGTATAAAATTCTATAGCCAAACAAACTACAGGAATATTTAGAGTATAAAATTCAGTAGCCAAACAAACTACAAAAATATACAGGGTATAAAATTCTGTAGCCAAACAAACTACAAAAATATACATAGTATAAAGTTCTGTAGCCAAACAAACTACAAAAATATACCTAGTATAAAATTCTGTAGCCAAACAAACTACAAAAATATACAGAGTATAAAATTCTATAGACAAACAAACTACAAGAATATACAGAGTATAAAATTCTGTAGCTACACAAACTACAAAAATATACCTAGTATAAAATTCTGTAGCCAAACAAACTACAAAAATATACAGAGTATAAAATTCTATAGACAAACAAACTACAAGAATATACAGAGTATAAAATTCTGTAGCTACACAAACTACAAAAATATACAGAGTATAAAATTCTGTAGCCAAACAAACTACAAAAATATAGAGAGTATAAAATTCTGTAGCCAAACAAACTACAAAAATATTCAGAGTATAAAATTCTGTAGCCAAACAAACAACAGGAATATACAGAGTACAAAATTCTGTAGACAAACAAACTAGAAGAATATACTAGTATAAAATTCTGTAGCAAAGAAACTAAAGGAATATACATAGAATAACATTCTGAAGACAAACTACTTACAAGAATAAACAGAGCATAAAATTCTGTAGACAAACAAACTACAAGAATATACAGAGTATAAAATTCTGTAGACAAACAAACTACAAAAATATACAGAGTATAAAATTCTGTAGCCAAACAAACTACAAAAATATACTTGTATTAAATTCTGTAGCCAAACAAACTACAAGAATATACATGGTAAAAAATTCTGTAGCCAAACAAACTAGAAGAATATACAGAGTATAAAATTCTGTAGCCAAACAAACTAAAAGAATGTACATAGTATAAAATTCTGTAGCCAAACAAACTACAGGAATATACAGAGTATAAAAATCTGAAGACAAACAAACTACAAGAATATACAGAGGATAAAATTCTGTAGCCACACAAACTACAAAAATATACAGAGGATAAAATTCTGTAGCCACACAAACTACAAAAATATACATAGAATAAAATTCTGTAGCCAAAAAAACTACAAAAATATACATAGTATAAAATTCTGTAGCCAAACAAACTACAAGAATATACAGAGTATAAAATTCTGTAGCCCAACAAACTACAGGAATATATAGAGTATAAAATTCTGTAGCCAAACAAACTACAAAAATATACATAGTATAAAATTCTGTAGACAAACAAACTACAAAAATATACAGAGTATAAAATTCTATAGACAAACAAACAAGAAGAATATACAGAGTATAAAATTCTGCAGACAAACAAACTACAGGAATATACAGAGTATGAAATTCTGTGGACAAACAAACTACAAGAATATAAAGAGTAGGGAAATTCTATAGACAAACAAACTACAAACATATACATAGTATAAAATTCTATAGACAAACAAACTAGAAGTATATAGAGAGTATAAAATTCTGTAGACAAACAAACTACAGGAATATACAGAGTATAAAATTCTATAGACAAACAAACTACAAACATATACATAGTATAAAATTCTGTAGCCAAACAAACTACAAAAATATACAGAGTATAAAATTCTGTAGACAACTAAACTACAGGAATATACAGAGTATAAAATTCTATAGACAAACAAACTACAAGAATATAAAGAGTATAAAATTATGTAGACAAACAAACTACAGGAAACAAACAAACTACAGGAATATACAGAGTACCGGTATAAAATTCTGTAGACAAACAAACTACAAGAATATACAGAGTATAAAATTCTATAGACAAACAAACTACAGGAATATACAGAGTATAAAATTCTGTAGACAAACAAACTACAGGAATATACAGAGTATAAAATACTGCTGACAAACAAACTACAAAAATATACAGAGCATAAAATTCTATAGACAAACAAACTAGAAGAATATACAAAGTATAAAATTCTATAGACAAACAAACTACAGGAATATACAGAGTATAAAATTCTATAGACAAACAAACTACAGGAATATACAGAGTATAAAATTCTGTAGACAAACAAACTACAGGAATATACAGAGTATCAAATTCTGTAGACAAACAAACTACAAGAATAAACAGCGTATAAAATTCTATAGACAAACAAACTACAGGAATATTCAGAGTATAAAATTCTATAGACAAACAAACTACAGGAATATACAGAGTATAAAATTCTGTAGACAAACAAACTACAAGAATAAACAGCGTATAAAATTCTATAGACAAACAAACTACAAGAATAAACAGAGTATAAAATTCTGTAGACAAACAAACCACAAGTAAATACATAGTATCAAATTCTGTAGCCAAACAAACTACAAAAATATACATAGTATAAAATTCTGTAGCCAAACAAACTACAAGAATATAAAGAGTATGAAATTCTATAGACAAACAAACTAGAAGAATATACAGAGTATGAAATTCTGTAGACAAACAAACTACAAGAATATAAAGAGTATGAAATTCTATAGACAAACAAACTAGAAGAATATACAGAGTATGAAATTCTGTAGACAAACAAACTACAAGAATATACAGAGTATGAAATTCTGTAGACAAACAAACTACAAGAATATAAAGAGTATGAAATTCTATAGACAAACAAACTAGAAGAATATAGAGAGTATAAAATTCTGTAGACAAACAAACTACAAAAATATACAGAGTATGAAATTCTATAGACAAACAAACTAGAAGAATATACAGAGTATGAAATTCTGTAGACAAACAAACTACAAGAATATACAGAGTATGAAATTCTATAAACAAACAAACTAGATGAATATACAGAGTATGAAATTCTGTAGACAAACAAACTACAAGAATATAAAGAGTATGAAATTCTATAGACAAACAAACTAGAAGAATATACAGAGTATGAAATTCTGTAGACAAACAAACTACAAGAATATACAGAGTATGAAATTCTGTAGACAAACAAACTACAAGAATATAAAGAGTATGAAATTCTATAGACAAACAAACTAGAAGAATATAGAGAGTATAAAATTCTGTAGACAAACAAACTACAAAAATATACAGAGTATGAAATTCTGTAGACAAACAAACTACAAGAATATAAAGAGTATGAAATTCTATAGACAAACAAACTACAAGAATAAACAGAGTATAAAATTCTATAGACAAACAAAGTACAAGAATAAACAGAGTATAAAATTCTGTAGACAAACAAACTACAAGAATAAACAGAGTATAAAATTCTCTAGACAAACAAACTACAAGAATATAGAGAGTATAAAATTCTGTAGATAAACAAACTACAAGAATATAAAGAGTATGAAATTCTATAAACAAACAAACTAGAAGAATATAGAGAGTATAAAATTCTGTAGACAAACAAACTACAAGAATATACAGAGTATAAAATTCTGTAGACAAACAAACTACAGGAATATACAGAGTATAAAATTCTGTAGACAAACAAACTACAGGAATATACAGAGTATAAAATTCTGTAGACAAACAAACTACAAGAATAAACAGAGTATAAAATTCTATAGACAAACAAACTACAGGAATATACAGAGTATAAAATTCTGTAGACAAACAAACTACAAGAATAAACAGCGTATAAAATTCTATAGACAAACAAACTACAAGAATAAACAGAGTATAAAATTCTGTAGACAAACAAACCACAAGTAAATACATAGTATCAAATTCTGTAGCCAAACAAACTACAAAAATATACATAGTATAAAATTCTGTAGCCAAACAAACTAAGAGAATATAAAGAGTATGAAATTCTATAGACAAACAAACTAGAGGAATATACAGAGTATGAAATTCTGTAGACAAACAAACTACAAGAATATAAAGAGTATGAAATTCTATAGACAAACAAACTAGAAGAATATACAGAGTATGAAATTCTGTAGACAAACAAACTACAAGAATATACAGAGTATGAAATTCTGTAGACAAACAAACTACAAGAATATAAAGAGTATGAAATTCTATAGACAAACAAACTAGAAGAATATAGAGAGTATAAAATTCTGTAGACAAACAAACTACAAAAATATACAGAGTATGAAATTCTATAGACAAACAAACTAGAAGAATATACAGAGTATGAAATTCTGTAGACAAACAAACTACAAGAATATACAGAGTATGAAATTCTGTAGACAAACAAAGTACAAGAATAAACAGAGTATAAAATTCTGTAGACAAACAAACTACAAGAATAAACAGAGTATAAAATTCTCTAGACAAACAAACTACAAGAATATACAGAGTATAAAATTCTGTAGATAAACAAACTACAAGAATATAAAGAGTATGAAATTCTATAAACAAACAAACTAGAAGAATATAGAGAGTATAAAATTCTGTAGACAAACAAACTACAAGAATATACAGAGTATAAAATTCTGTAGACAAACAAACTACAGGAATATACAGAGTATAAAATTCTGTAGACAAACAAACTACAGGAATATACAGAGTATAAAATTCTGTAGACAAACAAACTACAAGAATAAACAGAGTATAAAATTCTATAGACAAACAAACTACAGGAATATACAGAGTATAAAATTCTGTAGACAAACAAACTACAAGAATAAACAGCGTATAAAATTCTATAGACAAACAAACTACAAGAATAAACAGAGTATAAAATTCTGTAGACAAACAAACCACAAGTAAATACATAGTATCAAATTCTGTAGCCAAACAAACTACAAAAATATACATAGTATAAAATTCTGTAGCCAAACAAACTAAGAGAATATAAAGAGTATGAAATTCTATAGACAAACAAACTAGAGGAATATACAGAGTATGAAATTCTGTAGACAAACAAACTACAAAAATATAAAGAGTATGAAATTCTATAGACAAACAAACTAGAAGAATATACAGAGTATGAAATTCTGTAGACAAACAAACTACAAGAATATACAGAGTATGAAATTCTGTAGACAAACAAACTACAAGAATATAAAGAGTATGAAATTCTATAGACAAACAAACTAGAAGAATATAGAGAGTATAAAATTCTGTAGACAAACAAACTACAAAAATATACAGAGTATGAAATTCTATAGACAAACAAACTAGAAGAATATACAGAGTATGAAATTCTGTAGACAAACAAACTACAAGAATATACAGAGTATGAAATTCTATAGACAAACAAACTAGAAGAATATACAGAGTATGAAATTCTGTAGACAAACAAACTACAAGAATATAAAGAGTATGAAATTCTATAGACAAACAAACTAGAAGAATATACAGAGTATGAAATTCTGTAGACAAACAAACTACAAGAATATACAGAGTATGAAATTCTGTAGACAAACAAACTACAAGAATATAAAGAGTATGAAATTCTATAGACAAACAAACTAGAAGAATATAGAGAGTATAAAATTCTGTAGACAAACAAACTACAAAAATATACAGAGTATGAAATTCTGTAGACAAACAAACTACAAGAATATAAAGAGTATGAAATTCTATAGACAAACAAACTACAAGAATAAACAGAGTATAAAATTCTATAGACAAACAAAGTACAAGAATAAACAGAGTATAAAATTCTGTAGACAAACAAACTACAAGAATAAACAGAGTATAAAATTCTCTAGACAAACAAACTACAAGAATATACAGAGTATAAAATTCTGTAGATAAACAAACTACAAGAATATAAAGAGTATGAAATTCTATAAACAAACAAACTAGAAGAATATAGAGAGTATAAAATTCTGTAGACAAACAAACTACAAGAATATACAGAGTATAAAATTCTGTAGACAAACAAACTACAGGAATATACAGAGTATAAAATTCTGTAGACAAACAAACCACAGGAATATACAGAGTATAAAATTCTGTAGACAAACAAACTACAAGAATAAACAGAGTATAAAATTCTGTAGACAAACAAACTACAAGAATAAACAGAGTATAAAATTCTATAGACAAACAAAGTACAAGAATAAACAGAGTATAAAATTCTGTAGACAAACAAACTACAAGAATAAACAGAGTATAAAATTCTCTAGACAAACAAACTACAGGAATATACAGAGTATGAAATTCTGTAGACAAACAAACTACAAGAATATAAAGAGTATGAAATTCTATAGACAAACAAACTACAAGAATATACAGAGTATGAAATTTTGTGGACAAACAAACTAAAAGAATATAAAGAGTAGGAAATTCTATAGACAAACAAACTACAAACATATACATAGTATAAAATTCTGTAGACAAACAAACTACAGGAAACAAACAAACTACAGGAATATACAGAGTACCGGTATAAAATTCTGTAGACAAACAAAGTACAGGAATATACAGAGTATAAAATTCTGTAGACAAACAAAGTACAGGAATATACAGAGTATAAAATTCTATAGACAAACAAACTACAGGAATATACAGAGTATAAAATTCTGTAGACAAACAAACTACAAGAATAAACAGCGTATAAAATTCTATAGACAAACAAACTACAAGAATAAACAGAGTATAAAATTCTGTAGACAAACAAACTACAGGAATAAACAGAGTATAAAATTCTGTAAACAAACAAACTACAAGAATAAACAGCGTATAAAATTCTATAGACAAACAAACTACAGGAATATTCAGAGTATAAAATTCTATAGACAAACAAACTACAGGAATATACAGAGTATAAAATTCTGTAGACAAACAAACTACAAGAATAAACAGCGTATAAAATTCTATAGACAAACAAACTACAAGAATAAACAGAGTATAAAATTCTGTAGACAAACAAACTACAGGAATAAACAGAGTATAAAATTCTGTAGACACACAAACTACAAGTAAATACAGAGGATAAAATTCTGTAGAAAAACAAACTAGAAGAATATACAGAGTATAAAATTCTGTAGACAAACAAACCACAAGTAAATACATAGTATCAAATTCTGTAGCCAAACAAACTACAAAAATATACATAGTATAAAATTCTGTAGCCAAACAAACTACAAGAATATATAGAGTATAAAATTCTATAGAAAAACAAACTACAAGAACATACAGAGTATAAAATTCTGTAGACAAACAAACTAAAGAATATACAGAGTATCAAATTCTGTAGCCAAACAAACTACAAAATATACAGAGCATAAAATTCTGTAGCCAAACAAACTACAACATATACAGAGCATAAAATTCTGTAGCCAAAAAAAACTACAAAAATATACAGAGCATAAAATTCTGTAGCCAAACAAACTACAAAAATATATAGAGCATAAAATTCTATAGCCAAAAAAACTACAGGAATATTCAGAGTATAAAATTCTATAGACAATCAAAATACAAAAATATACAGAGTATAAAATTCTGTAGCCAAACAAACTACAAAAATATACAGAGTATAAAATTCTGTAGCCAAACAAACTACAAGAATATACAGAGTATAAAATTCTGTAGCCAAACAAACTACAAGAATAAATACAGTATAAAATTCTGTAGACACACAAACTACAAGAATAAACAGAGTATAAAATTCTGTAGACAAACAAACTACAAGAATATACAGAGTATAAAATTCTGTAGACAAACAAACTACAAGAATAAACAGAGTATAAAATTCTATAGACAATCAAAATACAAGAATATACAGAGTATGAAATTCTGTAGACAAACAAACTACAAAAATATAAAGAGTATGAAATGCTATAGACAAACAAACTACAAAAATACACAGAGTATAAAATTCTGTAGAAAAACAAACTACAAGAATATACAGAGTATAAAATTCTATAGACAAACAAACTACAAGAATATAAAGAGTATGAAATTCTATAGACAAACAAACTAGAAGAATATACAGAGTATGAAATTCTGTAGACAAACAAACTACAAGAATATACAGAGTATGAAATTCTGTAGACAAACAAACTACAAGAATATAAAGAGTATGAAATTCTATAGACAAACAAACTAGAAGAATATAGAGAGTATAAAATTCTGTAGACAAACAAACTACAAAAATATACAGAGTATGAAATTCTGTAGACAAACAAACTACAAGAATATAAAGAGTATGAAATTCTATAGACAAACAAACTACAAGAATAAACAGAGTATAAAATTCTATAGACAAACAAAGTACAAGAATAAACAGAGTATAAAATTCTGTAGACAAACAAACTACAAGAATAAACAGAGTATAAAATTCTCTAGACAAAAAAACTACAAGAATATACAGAGTATAAAATTCTGTAGATAAACAAACTACAAGAATATAAAGAGTATGAAATTCTATAAACAAACAAACTAGAAGAATATAGAGAGTATAAAATTCTGTAGACAAACAAACTACAAGAATATACAGAGTATAAAATTCTGTAGACAAACAAACTACAGGAATATACAGAGTATAAAATTCTATAGACAAACAAACTACAGGAATATACAGAGTATAAAATTCTGTAGACAAACAAACTACAAGAATAAACAGAGTATAAAATTCTGTAGACAAACAAACTACAAGAATAAACAGAGTATAAAATTCTATAGACAAACAAAGTACAAGAATAAACAGAGTATAAAATTCTGTAGACAAACAAACTACAAGAATAAACAAAGTATAAAATTCTCTAGACAAACAAACTACAGGAATATACAGAGTATGAAATTCTGTAGACAAACAAACTACAAGAATATAAAGAGTATGAAATTCTATAGACAAACAAACTACAAGAATATACAGAGTATGAAATTTTGTGGACAAACAAACTAAAAGAATATAAAGAGTAGGAAATTCTATAGACAAACAAACTACAAACATATACATAGTATAAAATTCTGTAGCCAAACAAACTACAAGAATATACAGAGTATAAAATTCTGTAGACAAACAAACTACAGGAAACAAACAAACTACAGGAATATACAGAGTACCGGTATAAAATTCTGTAGACAAACAAACTACAGGAATATACAGATTATAAAATTCTGTAGACAAACAAAGTACAGGAATATACAGAGTATAAAATTCTGTAGACAAACAAACTACAGGAATATACAGAGTATAAAATTCTGTAGACAAACAAACTACAGGAATATACAGAGTATAAAATTCTGTAGACAAACAAACTACAGGAATATACAGAGTATAAAATTCTATAGACAAACAAACTACAGGAATATACAGAGTATAAAATTCTGTAGACAAACAAACTACAGGAATATACAGAGTATAAAATTCTATAGACAAACAAACTACAGGAATATACAGAGTATAAAATTCTGTAGACAAACAAACTACAAGAATAAACAGAGTATAAAATTCTATAGACAAACAAAGTACAAGAATAAACAGAGTATAAAATTCTGTAGACAAACAAACTACAAGAATAAACAGAGTATAAAATTCTCTAGACAAACAAACTACAAGAATATACAGAGTATAAAATTCTGTAGATAAACAAACAACAAGAATAAACAGAGTATAAAATTCTATAGACAAACAAACTACAAGAATAAACAGAGTATAAAATTCTGTAAACAAACAAACTACAAGAATATACAGAGTATAAAATTCTGTAGCCAAACAAACTACAAGAATATAAAGAGTATAAAATTCTGTAGACAAACAAACTACAGGAATATACAGAGTACCGGTATAAAATTCTGTAGACAAACAAAGTACAGGAATATACAGAGTATGAAATTCTATAGACAAACAAACTAGAAGAATATAGAGAGTATAAAATTCTGTAGACAAACAAACTACAAAAATATACAGAGTATGAAATTCTATAGACAAACAAACTAGAAGAATATACAGAGTATGAAATTCTGTAGACAAACAAACTACAAGAATATACAGAGTATGAAATTCTATAGACAAACAAAATAGAAGAATATACAGAGTATGAAATTCTGTAGACAAACAAACTACAAGAATATAAAGAGTATGAAATTCTATAGACAAACAAACTAGAAGAATATACAGAGTATGAAATTCTGTAGACAAACAAACTACAAGAATATAAAGAGTATGAAATTCTATAGACAAACAAACTACAAGAATATACAGAGTATGAAATTTTGTGGACAAACAAACTAAAAGAATATAAAGAGTAGGAAATTCTATAGACAAACAAACTACAAACATATACATAGTAGAAAATTCTGTAGCCAAACAAACTACAAGAATATACAGAGTATAAAATTCTGTAGACAAACAAACTACAGGAAACAAACAAACTACAGGAATATACAGAGTACCGGTATAAAATTCTGTAGACAAACAAACTACAGGAATATACAGATTATAAAATTCTGTAGACAAACAAAGTACAGGAATATACAGAGTATAAAATTCTATAGACAAACAAACTACAGGAATATACAGAGTATAAAATTCTGTAGACAAACAAACTACAGGAATATACAGAGTATAAAATTCTGTAGACAAACAAACTACAGGAATATACAGAGTATAAAATTCTGTAGACAAACAAACTACAGGAATATACAGAGTATAAAATTCTATAGAAAAACAAACTACAGGAATATACAGAGTATAAAATTCTGTAGACAAACAAACTACAGGAATATACAGAGTATAAAATTCTGTAGACAAACAAACTACAGGAATATACAGAGTATAAAATTCTATAGACAAACAAACTACAGGAATATACAGAGTATAAAATTCTGTAGACAAACAAACTACAAGAATAAACAGAGTATAAAATTCTATAGACAAACAAAGTACAAGAATAAACAGAGTATAAAATTCTGTAGACAAACAAACTACAAGAATAAACAGAGTATAAAATTCTCTAGACAAACAAACTACAAGAATATACAGTGTATAAAATTCTGTAGATAAACAAACAACAAGAATAAACAGAGTATAAAATTCTATAGACAAACAAACTACAAGAATAAACAGAGTATAAAATTCTGTAAACAAACAAACTACAAGAATATACAGAGTATAAAATTCTGTAGCCAAACAAACTACAAGAATATAAAGAGTATAAAATTCTGTAGACAAACAAACTACAGGAAACAAACAAACTACAGGAATATACAGAGTACCGGTATAAAATTCTGTAGACAAACAAAGTACAGGAATATACAGAGTATAAAATTCTGTAGACAAACAAACTACAGGAAACAAACAAACAACAAGAATAAACAGAGTATAAAATTCTATAGACAAACAAACTACAAGAATAAACAGAGTATAAAATTCTGTAGACAAACAAACTACAAGAATAAACAGAGTATAAAATTCTATAGACAAACAAAGTACAAGAATAAACAGAGTATAAAATTCTGTAGACAAACAAACTACAAGAATAAACAAAGTATAAAATTCTCTAGACAAACAAACTACAGGAATATACAGAGTATGAAATTCTGTAGACAAACAAACTACAAGAATATAAAGAGTATGAAATTCTATAGACAAACAAACTACAAGAATATACAGAGTATGAAATTTTGTGGACAAACAAACTAAAAGAATATAAAGAGTAGGAAATTCTATAGACAAACAAACTACAAACATATACATAGTATAAAATTCTGTAGCCAAACAAACTACAAGAATATACAGAGTATAAAATTCTGTAGACAAACAAACTACAGGAAACAAACAAACTACAGGAATATACAGAGTACCGGTATAAAATTCTGTAGACAAACAAACTACAGGAATATACAGATTATAAAATTCTGTAGACAAACAAAGTACAGGAATATACAGAGTATAAAATTCTGTAGACAAACAAACTACAGGAATATACAGAGTATAAAATTCTGTAGACAAACAAACTACAGGAATATACAGAGTATAAAATTCTGTAGACAAACAAACTACAGGAATATACAGAGTATAAAATTCTATAGACAAACAAACTACAGGAATATACAGAGTATAAAATTCTGTAGACAAACAAACTACAGGAATATACAGAGTATAAAATTCTATAGACAAACAAACTACAGGAATATACAGAGTATAAAATTCTGTAGACAAACAAACTACAAGAATAAACAGAGTATAAAATTCTATAGACAAACAAAGTACAAGAATAAACAGAGTATAAAATTCTGTAGACAAACAAACTACAAGAATAAACAGAGTATAAAATTCTCTAGACAAACAAACTACAAGAATATACAGAGTATAAAATTCTGTAGATAAACAAACAACAAGAATAAACAGAGTATAAAATTCTATAGACAAACAAACTACAAGAATAAACAGAGTATAAAATTCTGTAAACAAACAAACTACAAGAATATACAGAGTATAAAATTCTGTAGCCAAACAAACTACAAGAATATAAAGAGTATAAAATTCTGTAGACAAACAAACTACAGGAATATACAGAGTACCGGTATAAAATTCTGTAGACAAACAAAGTACAGGAATATACAGAGTATGAAATTCTATAGACAAACAAACTAGAAGAATATAGAGAGTATAAAATTCTGTAGACAAACAAACTACAAAAATATACAGAGTATGAAATTCTATAGACAAACAAACTAGAAGAATATACAGAGTATGAAATTCTGTAGACAAACAAACTACAAGAATATACAGAGTATGAAATTCTATAGACAAACAAAATAGAAGAATATACAGAGTATGAAATTCTGTAGACAAACAAACTACAAGAATATAAAGAGTATGAAATTCTATAGACAAACAAACTAGAAGAATATACAGAGTATGAAATTCTGTAGACAAACAAACTACAAGAATATAAAGAGTATGAAATTCTATAGACAAACAAACTACAAGAATATACAGAGTATGAAATTTTGTGGACAAACAAACTAAAAGAATATAAAGAGTAGGAAATTCTATAGACAAACAAACTACAAACATATACATAGTAGAAAATTCTGTAGCCAAACAAACTACAAGAATATACAGAGTATAAAATTCTGTAGACAAACAAACTACAGGAAACAAACAAACTACAGGAATATACAGAGTACCGGTATAAAATTCTGTAGACAAACAAACTACAGGAATATACAGATTATAAAATTCTGTAGACAAACAAAGTACAGGAATATACAGAGTATAAAATTCTATAGACAAACAAACTACAGGAATATACAGAGTATAAAATTCTGTAGACAAACAAACTACAGGAATATACAGAGTATAAAATTCTGTAGACAAACAAACTACAGGAATATACAGAGTATAAAATTCTGTAGACAAACAAACTACAGGAATATACAGAGTATAAAATTCTATAGAAAAACAAACTACAGGAATATACAGAGTATAAAATTCTGTAGACAAACAAACTACAGGAATATACAGAGTATAAAATTCTGTAGACAAACAAACTACAGGAATATACAGAGTATAAAATTCTATAGACAAACAAACTACAGGAATATACAGAGTATAAAATTCTGTAGACAAACAAACTACAAGAATAAACAGAGTATAAAATTCTATAGACAAACAAAGTACAAGAATAAACAGAGTATAAAATTCTGTAGACAAACAAACTACAAGAATAAACAGAGTATAAAATTCTCTAGACAAACAAACTACAAGAATATACAGTGTATAAAATTCTGTAGATAAACAAACAACAAGAATAAACAGAGTATAAAATTCTATAGACAAACAAACTACAAGAATAAACAGAGTATAAAATTCTGTAAACAAACAAACTACAAGAATATACAGAGTATAAAATTCTGTAGCCAAACAAACTACAAGAATATAAAGAGTATAAAATTCTGTAGACAAACAAACTACAGGAAACAAACAAACTACAGGAATATACAGAGTACCGGTATAAAATTCTGTAGACAAACAAAGTACAGGAATATACAGAGTATGAAATTCTATAGACAAACAAACTAGAAGAATATAGAGAGTATAAAATTCTGTAGACAAACAAACTACAAAAATATACAGAGTATGAAATTCTATAGACAAACAAACTAGAAGAATATACAGAGTATGAAATTCTGTAGACAAACAAACTACAAGAATATACAGAGTATGAAATTCTATAGACAAACAAACTAGAAGAATATACAGAGTATGAAATTCTGTAGACAAACAAACTACAAGAATATAAAGAGTATGAAATTCTATAGACAAACAAACTAGAAGAATATACAGAGTATGAAATTCTGTAGACAAACAAACTACAAGAATATACAGAGTATGAATTTCTGTAGACAAACAAACTACAAGAATATAAAGAGTATGAAATTCTATAGACAAACAAACTAGAAGAATATAGAGAGTATAAAATTCTGTAGACAAACAAACTACAAAAATATACAGAGTATGAAATTCTGTAGACAAACAAACTACAAGAATATAAAGAGTATGAAATTCTATAGACAAACAAACTACAAGAATAAACAGAGTATAAAATTCTATAGACAAACAAAGTACAAGAATAAACAGAGTATAAAATTCTGTAGACAAACAAACTACAAGAATAAACAGAGTATAAAATTCTCTAGACAAACAAACTACAAGAATATACAGAGTATAAAATTCTGTAGATAAACAAACTACAAGAATATAAAGAGTATGAAATTCTATAAACAAACAAACTAGAAGAATATAGAGAGTATAAAATTCTGAAGACAAACAAACTACAAGAATATACAGAGTATAAAATTCTGTAGACAAACAAACTACAGGAATATACAGAGTATAAAATTCTATAGACAAACAAACTACAGGAATATACAGAGTATAAAATTCTGTAGACAAACAAACTACAAGAATAAACAGAGTATAAAATTCTGTAGACAAACAAACTACAAGAATAAACAGAGTATAAAATTCTATAGACAAACAAAGTACAAGAATAAACAGAGTATAAAATTCTGTAGACAAACAAACTACAAGAATAAACAGAGTATAAAATTCTCTAGACAAACAAACTACAGGAATATACAGAGTATGAAATTCTGTAGACAAACAAACTACAAGAATATAAAGAGTATGAAATTCTATAGACAAACAAACTACAAGAATATACAGAGTATGAAATTTTGTGGACAAACAAACTAAAAGAATATAAAGAGTAGGAAATTCTATAGACAAACAAACTACAAACATATACATAGTATAAAATTCTGTAGACAAACAAACTACAGGAAACAAACAAACTACAGGAATATACAGAGTACCGGTATAAAATTCTGTAGACAAACAAAGTACAGGAATATACAGAGTATAAAATTCTGTAGACAAACAAAGTACAGGAATATACAAAGTATAAAATTCTATAGACAAACAAACTACAGGAATATACAGAGTATAAAATTCTGTAGACAAACAAACTACAAGAATAAACAGCGTATAAAATTCTATAGACAAACAAACTACAAGAATAAACAGAGTATAAAATTCTGTAGACAAACAAACTACAGGAATAAACAGAGTATAAAATTCTGTAAACAAACAAACTACAAGAATAAACAGCGTATAAAATTCTATAGACAAACAAACTACAGGAATATTCAGAGTATAAAATTCTATAGACAAACAAACTACAGGAATATACAGAGTATAAAATTCTGTAGACAAACAAACTACAAGAATAAACAGCGTATAAAATTCTATAGACAAACAAACTACAAGAATAAACAGAGTATAAAATTCTGTAGACAAACAAACTACAGGAATAAACAGAGTATAAAATTCTGTAGACACACAAACTACAAGTAAATACAGAGGATAAAATTCTGTAGAAAAACAAACTAGAAGAATATACAGAGTATAAAATTCTGTAGACAAACAAACCACAAGTAAATACATAGCATCAAATTCTGTAGCCAAACAAACTACAAAAATATACATAGTATAAAATTCTGTAGCCAAACAAACTACAAGAATATATAGAGTATAAAATTCTATAGAAAAACAAACTACAATAACATACAGAGTATAAAATTCTGTAGACAAACAAACTAAAGAATATACAGAGTATCAAATTCTGTAGCCAAACAAACTACAAAATATACAGAGCATAAAATTCTGTAGCCAAACAAACTACAACATATACAGAGCATAAAATTCTGTAGCCAAACAAACTACAAAAATATACAGAGCATAAAATTCTGTAGCCAAACAAACTACAAAAATATACAGAGCATAAAATTCTATAGCCAAAAAAACTACAGGAATATTCAGAGTATAAAATTCTATAGACAATCAAAATACAAGAATATACAGAGTATAAAATTCTGTAGCCAAACAAACTACAAAAATATACAGAGTATAAAATTCTGTAGCCAAACAAACTACAAGAATATACAGAGTATAAAATTCTGTAGCCAAACAAACTACAAGAATAAATACAGTATAAAATTCTGTAGACACACAAACTACAAGAATAAACAGAGTATAAAATTCTGTAGACAAACAAACTACAAGAATATACAGAGTATAAAATTCTATAGACAAACAAACTACAAGAATAAACAGAGTATAAAATTCTGTAGACAAACAAACTACAAAAATATACAGAGTATGAAATTCTGTAGACAAACAAACTACAAGAATATAAAGAGTATGAAATTCTATAGACAAACAAACTACAAGAATATACAGAGTATAAAATTCTGTAGACAAACAAACTACAGGAAACAAACAAACTACAGGAATATACAGAGTACCGGTATAAAATTCTGTAGACAAACAAACTACAGGAATATACAGATTATAAAATTCTGTAGACAAACATAGTACAGGAATATACAGAGTATAAAATTCTATAGACAAACAAACTACAGGAATATACAGAGTATAAAATTCTGTAGACAAACAAACTACAGGAATATACAGAGTATAAAATTCTGTAGACAAACAAACTACAGGAATATACAGAGTATAAAATTCTGTAGACAAACAAACTACAGGAATATACAGAGTATAAAATTCTATAGACAAACAAACTACAAGAATATACAGAGTATAAAATTCTGTAGACAAACAAACTACAGGAATATACAGAGTATAAAATTCTGTAGACAAACAAACTACAGGAATATACAGAGTATAAAATTCTATAGACAAACAAACTACAGGAATATACAGAGTATAAAATTCTGTAGACAAACAAACTACAAGAATAAACAGAGTATAAAATTCTATAGACAAACAAAGTACAAGAATAAACAGAGTATAAAATTCTGTAGACAAACAAACTACAGGAAACAAACAAACTACAGGAATATACAGAGTACCGGTATAAAATTCTGTAGACAAACAAAGTACAGGAATATACAGAGTATAAAATGCTGTAGACAAACAAACTACAAAAATATACATAGTATAAAATTTTGTAGCCAAACAAACTACAAGAATATATAGAGTATAAAATTCTATAGAAAAACAAACTACAAGAACATACAGAGTATAAAATTCTGTAGACAAACAAACTAAAGAATATACAGAGTATCAAATTCTGTAGCCAAACAAACTACAAAATATACAGAGCATAAAATTCTGTAGCCAAACAAACTACAACATATACAGAGCATAAAATTCTGTAGCCAAACAAACTACAAAAATATACAGAGCATAAAATTCTGTAGCCAAACAAACTACAAAAATATACAGAGCATAAAATTCTATAGCCAAAAAAACTACAGGAATATTCAGAGTATAAAATTCTATAGACAATCAAAATACAAGAATATACAGAGTATAAAATTCTGTAGCCAAACAAACTACAAAAATATACAGAGTATAAAATTCTGTAGCCAAACAAACTACAAGAATATACAGAGTATAAAATTCTGTAGCCAAACAAACTACAAGAATAAATACAGTATAAAATTCTGTAGACACACAAACTACAAGAATATACAGAGTATAAAATTCTGTAGACAAACAAACTACAAGAATAAACAGCGTATAAAATTCTATAGACAAACAAACTACAAGAATAAACAGAGTATAAAATTCTATAGACAATCAAAATACAAGAATATACAGAGTATGAAATTCTGTAGACAAACAAACTACAAAAATATAAAGAGTAATGAATGCTATAGACAAACAAACTACAAAAATACACAGAGTATAAAATTCTGTAGAAAAACAAACTACAAGAATATACAGAGTATAAAATTCTATAGACAAACAAACTACAAGAATATACAGAGTATGAAATTCTGTAGACAAACAAACTACAAGAATATAAAGAGTATGAAATTCTATAGACAAACAAACTACAAGAATATACAGAGTATGAAATTCTGTAGACAAACAAACTACAAGAATATACAGAGTATGAAATTCTGTAGACAAACAAACTACAAGAATATAAAGAGTATGAAATTCTATAGACAAACAAACTAGAAGAATATAGAGAGTATAAAATTCTGTAGACAAACAAACTACAAAAATATACAGAGTATGAAATTCTGTAGACAAACAAACTACAAGAATATAAAGAGTATGAAATTCTATAGACAAACAAACTACAAGAATAAACAGAGTATAAAATTCTATAGACAAACAAAGTACAAGAATAAACAGAGTATAAAATTCTGTAGACAAACAAACTACAAGAATAAACAGAGTATAAAATTCTCTGGACAAACAAACTACAAGAATATACAGAGTATAAAATTCTGTAGACAAACAAACTACAAGAATATAAAGAGTATAAAATTCTGTAGACAAACAAACTAGAAGAATATAGAGAGTATAAAATTCTGTAGACAAACAAACTACAAGAATATACAGAGTATAAAATTCTGTAGACAAACAAACTACAGGAATATACAGAGTATAAAATTCTCTAGACAAACAAACTACAGGAATATACAGAGTATGAAATTCTGTAGACAAACAAACTACAAGAATATAAAGAGTATGAAATTCTATAGACAAACAAACTACAAGAATATACAGAGTATGAAATTTTGTGGACAAACAAACTAAAAGAATATAAAGAGTAGGAAATTCTATAGACAAACAAACTACAAACATATACATAGTATAAAATTCTGTAGACAAACAAACTACAGGAAACAAACAAACTACAGGAATATACAGAGTACCGGTATAAAATTCTGTAGACAAACAAAGTACAGGAATATACAGAGTATAAAATTCTGTAGACAAACAAAGTACAGGAATATACAGAGTATAAAATTCTATAGACAAACAAACTACAGGAATATACAGAGTATAAAATTCTGTAGACAAACAAACTACAAGAATAAACAGCGTATAAAATTCTATAGACAAACAAACTACAAGAATAAACAGAGTATAAAATTCTGTAGACAAACAAACTACAAAAATATACAGAGTATGAAATTCTGTAGACAAACAAACTACAAGAATATAAAGAGTATGAAATTCTATAGACAAACAAACTACAAGAATATACAGAGTATAAAATTCTGTAGACAAACAAACTACAGGAAACAAACAAACTACAGGAATATACAGAGTACCGGTATAAAATTCTGTAGACAAACAAACTACAGGAATATACCGATTATAAAATTCTGTAGACAAACAAAGTACAGGAATATACAGAGTATAAAATTCTATAGACAAACAAACTACAGGAATATACAGAGTATAAAATTCTGTAGACAAACAAACTACAGGAATATACAGAGTATAAAATTCTGTAGACAAACAAACTACAGGAATATACAGAGTATAAAATTCTGTAGACAAACAAACTACAGGAATATACAGAGTATAAAATTCTATAGACAAACAAACTACAAGAATATACAGAGTATAAAATTCTGTAGACAAACAAACTACAGGAATATACAGAGTATAAAATTCTGTAGACAAACAAACTACAGGAATATACAGAGTATAAAATTCTATAGACAAACAAACTACAGGAATATACAGAGTATAAAATTCTGTAGACAAACAAACTACAAGAATAAACAGAGTATAAAATTCTATAGACAAACAAAGTACAAGAATAAACAGAGTATAAAATTCTGTAGACAAACAAACTACAAGAATAAACAGAGTATAAAATTCTCTAGACAAACAAACTACAAGAATATACAGAGTATAAAATTCTGTAGATAAACAAACAACAAGAATAAACAGAGTATAAAATTTTATAGACAAACAAACTACAAGAATAAACAGAGTATAAAATTCTGTAAACAAACAAACTACAAGAATATACAGAGTATAAAATTCTGTAGCCAAACAAACTACAAGAATATAAAGAGTATAAAATTCTGTAGACAAACAAACTACAGGAAACAAACAAACTACAGGAATATACAGAGTACCAGTATAAAATTCTGTAGACAAACAAAGTACAGGAATATACAGAGTATAAAATGCTGTAGACAAACAAACTACAGGAATATACAGAGTATAAAATTCTGTAGACAAACAAACTACAGGAATAAACAGAGTATAAAATTCTGTAGACACACAAACTACAAGTAAATACAGAGTATAAAATTCTGTAGACAAACAAAGTACAAGAATAAACAGAGTATAAAATTCTGTAGACAAACAAACTACAAGAATATACAGAGTATAAAATTCTATAGACAAACAAAGTACAAGAATAAACAGAGTATAAAATTCTGTAGACAAACAAACTACAAGAATAAACAGAGTATAAAATTCTCTAGACAAACAAACTACAAGAATATACAGAGTATAAAATTCTGTAGATAAACAAACAATAAGAATAAACAGAGTATAAAATTCTATAGACAAACAAAGTACAAGAATAAACAGAGTATAAAATTCTGTAAACAAACAAACTACAGGAATATACAGAGTATAAAATTCTGTAGACACACAAACTACAAGAATAAACAGAGTATAAAATTCTATAGACAAACAAAGTACAAGAATAAACAGAGTATAAAATTCTGTAGACAAACAAACTACAAGAATAAACAGAGTATAAAATTCTCTAGACAAACAAACTACAAGAATATACAGAGTATAAAATTCTGTAGATAAACAAACAATAAGAATAAACAGAGTATAAAATTCTATAGACAAACAAACTACAAGAATAAACAGAGTATAAAATTCTGTAAACAAACAAACTACAAGAATATACAGAGTATAAAATTCTGTAGACACACAAACTACAAGAATATACAGAGTAAATTCTGTAGACAAACAAACTACAAAAATATACAGAGCATAAAATTCTATAGACAAACAAACTAGAAGAATATACAGAGTATAAAATTCTGTAGATAAACAAACAACAAGAATAAACAGAGTATAAAATTCTATAGACAAACAAACTACAAGAATAAACAGAGTATAAAATTATGTAAACAAACAAACTACAAGAATATACAGAGTATAAAATTCTGTAGACAAACAAACTACAAGAATATACAGAGTATAAAATTCTGTAGCCAAACAAACTACAAAAATATACAGAGTATAAAATTCTGTAGACAAACAAACTACAAGAATATACAGAGTATAAAATTCTGTAGACACACAAACTACAAGAATATACAGAGTAAATTCTGTAGACAAACAAACTACAAAAATATACAGAGCATAAAATTCTATAGACAAACAAACTAGAAGAATATACAGAGTATAAAATTCTGTAGATAAACAAACAACAAGAATAAACAGAGTATAAAATTCTATAGACAAACAAACTACAAGAATAAACAGAGTATAAAATTATGTAAACAAACAAACTACAAGAATATACAGAGTATAAAATTCTGTAGACAAACAAACTACAAGAATATACAGAGTATAAAATTCTGTAGCCAAACAAACTACAAAAATATACAGAGTATAAAATTCTGTAGACAAACAAACTACAAGAATATACAGAGTATAAAATTCTATAGACAAACAAACTACAAGAATATACAGAGTATAAAATTCTGTAGACACACAAACTACAAGTAAATACAGAAGATAAAATTCTGTAGAAAAATAAACTACAAAAATATACAGAGCATAAAATTCTGTAGCCAAACAAACCACAAGTAAATACACAGTATCAAATTCTGTAGCCAAACAAACTACAAAAATATACAGAGCATAAAATTCTGTAGCCAAACAAACTACAAAAATATACAGAGCATAAAATTCTATAGCCAAACAAACTACAGGAATATTCAGAGTATAAAATTCTATAGACAATCAAACTTCAAGAATATACAGAGCATAAAATTCTGTAGCCAAACAAACTACAAAAATATACAGAGTATAAAATTCTGTAGCCAAACAAACTACAAGAATATACAGAGTATAAAATTCTGTAGCCAAACAAACTACAAGAATATACAGAGTATAAAATTCTATAGACAAACAAACTACAAGAATAAACAGAGTATAAAATTCTGTAGACAAACAAACTACAGGAATATACAGAGTATAAAATTCTGTAGACAAACAAACTACACGAATATACAGAGTATAAAATTCTGTAGACAAACAAACTACAGGAATATACAGAGTATAAAATTCTATAGACAAACAAACTACAGGAATATACAGAGTATAAAATTCTGTAGACAAACAAACTACAAGAATAAACAGAGTATAAACTTCTATAGACAAACAAAGTACAAGAATAAACAGAGTATAAAATTCTGTAGACAAACAAACTACAAGAATAAACAGAGTATAAAATTCTCTAGACAAACAAACTACAAGAATATACAGAGTATAAAATTCTGTAGATAAACAAACAACAAGAATAAACAGAGTATAAAATTCTATAGACAAACAAACTACAAGAATAAACAGAGTATAAAATTCTGTAAACAAACAAACTACAAGAATATACAGAGTATAAAATTCTGTAGCCAAACAAACTACAAGAATATAAAGAGTATAAAATTCTGTAGACAAACAAACTACAGGAAACAAACAAACTACAGGAATATACAGAGTACTGGTATAAAATTCTGTAGACAAACAAAGTACAGGAATATACAGAGTATAAAATTCTGTAGACAAACAAACTACAAGAATAAACAGAGTATAAAATTCTCTAGACAAACAAACTACAAGAATATACAGAGTATAAAATTCTGTAGATAAACAAACAATAAGAATAAACAGAGTATAAAATTCTATAGACAAACAAACTACAAGAATAAACAGAGTATAAAATTCTGTAAACAAACAAACTACAAGAATATACAGAGTATAAAATTCTGTAGACACACAAACTACAAGAATATACAGAGTAAATTCTGTAGACAAACAAACTACAAAAATATACAGAGCATAAAATTCTATAGACAAACAAACTAGAAGAATATACAGAGTATAAAATTCTGTAGATAAACAAACTAGAAGAATATACAGAGTATAAAATTCTGTAGATAAACAAACAACAAGAATAAACAGAGTATAAAATTCTATAGACAAACAAACTACAAGAATAAACAGAGTATAAAATTATGTAAACAAACAAACTACAAGAATATACAGAGTATAAAATTCTGTAGACAAACAAACTACAAGAATATACAGAGTATAAAATTCTGTAGCCAAACAAACTACAAAAATATACAGAGTATAAAATTCTGTAGACAAACAAACTACAAGAATATACAGAGTATAAAATTCTATAGACAAACAAACTACAAGAATATACAGAGTATAAAATTCTGTAGACACACAAACTACAAGTAAATACAAAAGATAAAATTCTGTAGAAAAACAAACTACAAAAATATACAGAGCATAAAATTCTGTAGCCAAACAAACCACAAGTAAATACACAGTATCAAATTCTGTAGCCAAACAAACTACAAAAATATACAGAGCATAAAATTCTGTAGCCAAACAAACTACAAAAATATACAGAGCATAAAATTCTATAGCCAAACAAACTACAGGAATATTCAGAGTATAAAATTCTATAGACAATCAAACTTCAAGAATATACAGAGCATAAAATTCTGTAGCCAAACAAACTACAAAAATATACAGAGTATAAAATTCTGTAGCCAAACAAACTACAAGAATATACAGAGTATAAAATTCTGTAGCCAAACAAACTACAAGAATATACAGAGTATAAAATTCTATAGACAAACAAACTACAAGAATAAACAGAGTATAAAATTCTGTAGACAAACAAACTACAGGAATATACAGAGTATAAAATTCTGTAGACAAACAAACTACAAGAATATACAGAGTATAAAATTCTGTAGACAAACAAACTACAGGAATATACAGAGTATAAAATTCTATAGACAAACAAACTACAGGAATATACAGAGTATAAAATTCTGTAGACAAACAAACTACAAGAATAAACAGAGTATAAAATTCTATAGACAAACAAAGTACAAGAATAAACAGAGTATAAAATTCTGTAGACAAACAAACTACAGGAATACACAGAGTATAAAATTCTCTAGACAAACAAACTACAAGAATATACAGAGTATAAAATTCTGTAGATAAACAAACAACAAGAATAAACAGAGTATAAAATTCTATAGACAAACAAACTACAAGAATAAACAGAGTATAAAATTCTGTAAACAAACAAACTACAAGAATATACAGAGTATAAAATTCTGTAGCCAAACAAACTACAAGAATATAAAGAGTATAAAATTCTGTAGACAAACAAACTACAGGAAACAAACAAACTACAGGAATATACAGAGTACTGGTATAAAATTCTGTAGACAAACAAAGTACAGGAATATACAGAGTATAAAATTCTGTAGACAAACAAACTACAGGAATATACAGAATATAAAATTCTGTAGACAAACAGACTACAGGAATATACAGAATATAAAATTCTATAGACAAACAAACTACAGGAATATACACAGTATAAAATTATGTAGACAAACAAACTACAGGAATATACAGAGTATAAAATTCTATAGACAAACAAACTACAGGAATATACAGAGTATAAAATTCTGTAGACAAACAAACTACAGGAATATACAGAATATAAAATTCTGTAGACAAACAAACTACAAGAATAAACAGAGTATAAAATTCTATAGACAAACAAAGTACAAGAATAAACAGAGTATAAAATTCTGTAGACAAACAAACTACAAGAATAAACAGAGTATAAAATTCTCTAGACAAACAAACTACAAGAATATACAGAGTATAAAATTCTGTAGATAAACAAACAATAAGAATAAACAGAGTATAAAATTCTATAGACAAACAAACTACAAGAATAAACAGAGAATAAAATTCTGTAAACAAACAAACTACAAGAATATACAGAGTATAAAATTCTGTAGACACACAAACTACAAGAATATACAGAGTAAATTCTGTAGACAAACAAACTACAAAAATATACAGAGCATAAAATTCTATAGACAAACAAACTAGAAGAATATACAGAGTATAAAATTCTGTAGATAAACAAACAACAAGAATAAACAGAGTATAAAATTCTATAGACAAACAAACTACAAGAATAAACAGAGTATAAAATTATGTAAACAAACAAACTACAAGAATATACAGAGTATAAAATTCTGTAGACAAACAAACTACAAGAATATACAGAGTATAAAATTCTGTAGCCAAACAAACTACAAAAATATACAGAGTATAAAATTCTGTAGACAAACAAACTACAAGAATACACAGAGTATAAAATTCTATAGACAAACAAACAACAAGAATAAACAGAGTATAAAATTCTGTAGACACACAAACTACAAGTAAATACAGAAGATAAAATTCTGTAGAAAAACAAACTACAAAAATATACAGAGTTAAATTCTGTAGCCAAACAAACCACAAGTAAATACACAGTATCAAATTCTGTAGCCAAACAAACTACAAAAATATACAGAGCATAAAATTCTGTAGCCAAACAAACTACAAAAATATACAGAGCATAAAATTCTATAGCCAAACAAACTACAGGAATATTCAGAGTATAAAATTCTATAGACAATCAAACTTCAAGAATATACAGAGCATAAAATTCTGTAGCCAAACAAACTACAAAAATATACAGAGTATAAAATTCTGTAGCCAAACAAACTTCAAGAATATACAGAGTATAAAATTCTGTAGCCAAAATAACTACAAGAATATACAGAGTATAAAATTCTATAGACAAACAAACTACAAGAATAAACAGAGTATAAAATTCTGTAGACAAACAAACTACAAGAATAAACAGAGTATAAAATTCTATAGACAAACAAACTACTAGAATATACAGAGTATGAAATTCTGTAGACAAACAAACTACAAGAATATAATGAGTATGAAATTCTATAGACAAACAAACTAGAAGAATATACACAGTATAAAATTCTGTAGCCAAACAAACTACAAAAATATACATAGCATAAAATTCTGCAGACAAACAAACTAGAAGAATATACAGAGTATAAAATTCTATAGACAAACAAACAACAAGAATATAAAGAGTATTAAATTTTATAGACAAACAAACTAGAAGAATATAGAGAGTATAAAATTCTGTAGACAAACAAACTACAAAAATATACAGAGCATAAAATTCTATAGAAAAACAAACTACAAGAATATACAGAGTATAAAATTCTGTAGACAAACAAACTACAAGAATATACAGAGTATAAAATTCTATAGACAAACAAACTACAGGAATATACAGAGCATAAAATTCTGTAGACAAACAAACTACAGGAATATACAGAGTACCGGTATAAAATTCTGTAGACAAACAAACTACAAGAATATACATAGTATAAAATTCTATAGACAAACAAACTACAGGAATATACAGAGTATAAAATTCTATAGACAAACAAACTACAGGAATATACAGAGTACCGGTATAAAATTCTGTAGACAAACAAACTACAAGAATATACATAGTATAAAATTCTATAGACAAACAAACTACAAGAATATACAGAGTATAAAATTCTATAGACCAACAAACTACAGGAATATACAGAGCATAAAATTCTATAGACAAACAAACTACAAGAATATACAGAGTATAAAATTCTGTAGACAAACAAACTACAAGAATATACATAGTATAAAATTCTATAGACAAACAAACTACAAAAATATACAGAGCATAAAATTCTATAGAAAAACAAACTACAGGAATATACAGAGCATAAAATTCTATAGACAAACAAACTACAAGAATATACAGAGTATAAAATTCTATAGACCAACAAACTACAAGAATAAACATGATATAAAATTCTGTAGACAAACAAACTACAAGAATATACAGAGTTTAAAATTCTATAGACAAACAAACTAGAAGAATATACATAGTATAAAATTCTATAGACAAACAAACTACAAGAATATACAGAGTATAATATTCTGTAGATAAACAAACTACAAGAATAAACAGAGTATAAAATTCTATAGACAAACAAACTACTAGAATATACAGAGTATAAAATTCTGTAGACACACAAACTACAAGTAAATACAGAGGATAAAATTTTGTAGAAAAACAAACTAGAAGAATACACAGAGTATAAAATTCTGTAGACAAACAAACCACAAGTAAATACATAGTATCAAATTCTGTAGCCAAACAAACTACAAAAATATACATAGTATCAAATTCTGTAGCCAAACAAACTACAAGAATATACAGAGTATAAAATTCTTCAGAAAAACAAACTACAAGAATATACAGAGTATTAAATTCTGTAGACAAACAAACTACAGAAATATACATAGTATAAAATTATATAGACAAACAAACTACAAGAATATACAGAGTATAAAATTCTGTAGACACACAAACTACAGGAATATACAGAGTATCAAATTCTGTAGACAAACAAACTACAAAATATACAGAGTATCAAATTCTGTAGACAAGCAAACTACAAGAATATGCAGAGTATAAAATTCTGTAGCCAAACAAACTACAAGAATATATAGAGTATAAAATTCTGTAGCCAAACAAACTACAAGTATATACAGAGCATAAAATTCTGTAGCCAAACAAACTACAAGAATATACAGAGCATAAAATTCTGTAGCCAAACAAACTACAAGAATATACAGAGCATAAAATTCTGTAGCCAAACAAATCATTATCACATTTACCTCTCTGGTTACATCATAGACTATTATGGCTGCTGAAGCTCCTCTATAATACATAGGTGCCAATGACCTATACTGTAAATAAAAGAAAGACATTGACCTGAATTATAAATATGACAAAAAAGAAAAATGTAAATAAACATCAATATATAAACAAGTACCAGTATGTTTTGAAGATCGACAAAGTTTTAATCTAACATGTTCTTTAATTTCATAAACTAACTCTGTGCCAAAAGACCAAACATCATTAACATAGGAGGAGAGAACTCAACAATCAGCAGACAGCTTGTGGATATTTATTTGATCAACTAGTTTCTCCAGTAAGACCCTGCGTCATTAGGGGCCAATGTACCAAAAAATGTTTCACAACCAGTCCAAGAAAATTAACATTACCAGTATTTACTGGTATTAATACGTGGAGTGCCAAATTCATTTCATTTATCAACAAGAGGCCCAAAAGGGCCTGTGGAGCTCAACTGACAAAAATGGTTCTTGTGCCTTCATTTATATAAACTCGGTACAAGGACTTGAGCTGACGTTAAATGTTAAAGATAAAAGCTGTAGGCCTTACAGTTTCAGAGAATATTTTGAAATTTGACTTCCCATATAAGTATATGTAGATATATGTGCCCCTTGGTGGGACCAAAAATGGACCGGGGGCCACCATTTGTACAAACCTGGTAAAGGGACTTGAGCTAATGTTAAATGCCAAATATAAAAGCATTATGCCTTACAGTCTCAGAGAAAAAAATTTTTAAATTTGATTTCCAATATATACATATGCAGATATATGGACCCCTGGGGTGGGGCCAAAAATAGACCGAGGGCCACCATTTGTACAAACTTGGTAAAGGGGCTCAAGCTGATATTAACTGCCAAATATGAAAGCTTAAGGCTTCATGGTTTCAGAGAAGAAGATTTTCAAAGTTGATATCTCACTATAAGCCATATATGCATATGCAGATATATGGACCTCCGGGGTGGAGCCGAACATGGACCCAGGGCCACCATTTGTACAAACTTGGTAAAGGGGCTCAAGCTGATATTAACTGCCAAATATGAAAGCTTAAGGCTTCATGGTTTCAGAGAAGAAGATTTTCAAAGTTGATATCTCATTATAAGCCTTATTTTCACTTTTTACGAAGTATGACAGAAAAACGTTAAAAACGCGTAACCTAGTTTTTGACAGAATTTCACGAAATGTACAACCTACATGTTTAAGGGTGTCTAGAAGCTAAATATCACATCAGATTTTGAATATAACCTATGGTTTCAGAGAAGAAACTTATTTTAGGTTTTTTACATTCTAGGTCACTGTGACCTACTTTTGGTTGCCATGGAAACCAATTGTAAAAATTTTCATCTACTCCTTCTAGGGATCATTCCTGCAAAGTTTTGCTAAAATTGGCCCAGTAGTTTCTGAGTTTTTGCTGTTAACGCACGCACACACGCACGCGCACATCATGCCATAAGCTCATCTAGCTTTAGCCAGTTGAGCTAAAAAAGTAATAACAGACACAAAAAGATTTACTGTCCACTGAGTTACTTTAGTAACAGAGAAAATTCAGTGATTAAAGGTTTCAGGGTTGAAAAAAATGCTCTAAATTACCTGGGTAATAGGGGAAATTTGGTGATTTTTATGGGTTGAAAAATGTTTTACAACCCAGTTATGTTTATTTCATTATGCCAAGACTGCCAATTCTCTGTTGTTTAAAGAAACCACATTCAAAGAATACATGTTGTATACCTTTTCTTGTCCAGCAGTGTCCCATATCTGGAAAACATAATGATTTCCATCTACATTTATTCTTTTGGACATGAAGGATGCCCTAAAAATAATAAACAAATAAAACTTTGATATATGATATTATATAAATACGACATGACTGAGAGGGTAACATTAAAAATGTTCACCTTTTTAAGTCTAATGTTAACTGAGGCAAAAGCTGAAAAGGTGAACATTTCTAATGTTACCCTCTCAGTCATGTCATATTTGTTTTATTACACCAAATGTCTTTTCTAAATGTTATCTCTGCACTGAAGTTACTCGTCAAGCATGATCATAACACATAAAATTCATCTTTTCATTAATTTATTTGATAATAATAAGCAAATTATGAATGAAGTAAATTGTTAAATACACTTCAAAACCTACAGTTTGAAACTAGGATTCTTTTATTTGTTCAAAATTGAAGTTATTCAGTACTGTACAGAACAAAACTGAAATCCACCTTCTGATGCTAAATCCTTTGGATTAAGAACATTATTTAAAGCCATGTTCCAAAAATAATTTGAAGTAAGAGAGCCAGGTTTGTTTCTATTTCATTTTTCAATCTTAACATATTACTATTTTCCGCAGGTATAAATTGTCTATTAACAACAACATTTTTTCAAATAAGTTTTTGTTGTCGTCAGTCGACTTTTAAGTTGTCAATGTAAACTTTTCTCCATAGTAACGACGCTTGACTTATATTTACTCTATGATGTTGAAAACCTTTAATTGATACAGAATGATTTGCATTTTGCCTACCAGATTTTTGTTTTATCTGTGCATGGGACATTAAAAATGTTACCCTGGAGCACGTGATTAGCTTCCTTTGAAGGTGATATTAATTTTGTCAACTGGCTGTCATCCAATCAGATAACAGGAAATTTACATGAGGTGTAATAAATATAATTATTTCCTTTTAAAACCATTCACATTATACTTGAATTTTCAATTGAATTTTCATATCTTCCTTATCTTCCTTAAAAATAAATTATTATGTTTATTGAAATGGTAATCCTACATACACATTCAGCAGAACTTTAAACATCTCTTTCTTAGATTAAATATCATGAATAACTTTTAAACTTAGGTTTATTTTGTAAAAATCTGAAATTGGAATATGGAACTCCTGGATAACTTAAAGAAAAAGAGTCCCATCCACCTCCGAGTTATCCAAGATCCGCTGAATTGCTGATTTTACTTATCACTCTATGATACTGGTACATTTTTCAATATTTTAATATGAATCCATCTGGCAATGTGACACTGTAATACTAGATCAATACATATATACATGTATACATATTTACCCAATTGTACTTTCTAATGCTGATTTAAATTTATCCATCACAAATCTCATAACAATGCTTGACTTCCCAACACCTGACTCCTACAAAGTAAAATTAACAAATATAACAGGAAAAACTATCTCAACCCTACAGTTCTTACCAGGTAAGTTATGGGAAATGGTCCTGTAATGTCCAATTATATATACTGTGTCTTCCATATAACCACACACACACACACACACACACATACACACACACACACACACACAGAGGAGGGTTCCATTTGATGGTGACTAAGTGGTCTGATCCATGTGCCTATCATCATTTAGTTCCATCACTTCTAAAGGGCAAATCCTTGTGTGAAAAGGTTAATCAGTTTGTCACTTAAAGATTGGTGGCTCTCTGGGCACTCTGGTTTCGGAAAGAGTTCCTTTTGTAACCCCCCCCCCCCAACTCAAACACTAGTATATACTACACATTTAAGATATAGTATATTTTAAGTAGGGGTACAAAAGGAACTCTCACCATGGTTTCCACTATCCTAAAACTATCTGTTTCGATATAAGTAAAAAAATATTGAACTGGACGTAAAATACCATCATTCCACTCCACTACTTTTCTTTTGGGTTTCAGGAGTCTTGCGACCTTGGATATTATGTAATTATATAATTTCTTATTTATTGCATAGCAAATTCAACAAGAGAGAGTTTTTGTGGCAGTTAATCAATAACATTTTACTAAATATTACACTGTTTTAACCTTTATGTACTACCTGCCAGTTAAATACTTATCAATAATTTGTTATCACAATACTCTGATAAATTCATCATAATTTATCTGATATTTCAACTTACCCCGAGGAGACAAACTTTCACTTCTCTTACTGCCATTTTGTTGATTTGCACAGATACTCAGGTATTGTATTTACATAGTAAACGTTTAGCAACTAACTGTACTTTACAATCAAGCTATTTTCTGTTTACAAATATGCATAGGAAATGCATTTGGAAACCCATTTTTACAGGAAGTTAAACAAACTTGTGTTAACTAATCACGTGACAGTCAGGTGTTCTTTGATGTTTTGTATCAGTTATTTCCCTTGGACCAGTAGCTAGAGCACCTAACTCCAATGTGTCTCAATAACAAAATCTTGATATATTCATAACAATCAAGATCATTCCGATTTGTCTGCACGACAACAGACAAAATGTTTATTTTAAAAATCTCCTCAATGAATGTTTACAAATAAAATAAATAAATAAATAGATTTAAAATAACAATAACATTTAAAGGAGACAACCCTCCAATGCTTGCTGTGTAGATTAATTCTTTATTAATACACTATTGCATAAATTAAACATGACAGGAATCTATGTTTGATATGTATACACCCATATCTGTGTACCAAAGAGTGAATCTTATCTTTTCAGGTAGTAAAGTAGAAAAAAAAGTAAAACAAGAAAGTGCAGCATTCTAAATCATGCCATTTAGTATTCTACTAATCCAGAAAAGACCAATCCCGTTAAATTAAAAAAAAAAATAAAAAAAAAAAAAAAATAAAAAATAAATAAATAAATAAATAAATAAAAAATAAAAAAAATAAAAAAATAAAAACCCGTAATATTATTATTTTATTATTTGCTGGTATATATATATTTTTTTTGAAATCACATTCAGTCTCTGAACCTAAAACCTGTCTAAACAAATTCAATATTTATTTATTTATTTATTTATATCTCATAAAAATGAGAACCTGAATGTTAAATCAAAGACAAGATTTTGATTTTAGTCAAGGTTAAAGAACTTGGTAAAGGATTCTTGTTTGCCACCAACTAATAATAATAATAATAATAAAAATGATGATGATGATGATGATGATGATGATGATGATGATGATGATAATAACAACAACAACAACAACAACAACAACAATAATAATAATAATAATAATAATAATAATAATAATAATAATAATAATAATAATAATAAAATATATTTGGAATCGGGGCTGGCGAGGATGGGGTTTAGTAGGCTGATTCAACCATAAGCCTAAGCATTTCTTTCACTTCGTAATAAGTTTTCTAACGTTGAGGATATGCCCTTTTAAACTCTTACAGAACCGTTTACATTCAGGTAAAACATAATTTGGTAAGTTGGTTTGCTACCTTAGTAACTTTGTGAATCTGCCTTGAAAAAAAACTTCCACACAAAAAATGTTGAATTAAAGAAATAAGTAATTTAACTTAGCCAACTAGAATGCAAGAGATGAACTCCATTCTTTGATTTTGCATTAACATTTTATGTTTAAATACTATGTTAGACTTACAAATCGGCCATGTCATATGCAGAATTTTGAATATTTCTTTTTGTAAAAATTCAAAATTCCGCACATGACAGTTACACAATATGATATCAACTTGTGTGATAAACTATGTAACAGACAAAAACTTTTTTTTTTGGCTGGACTGAGCTAATAGGTTCTTGCCAATTTAGCCAAACAACTACAGATTTTATAATTCATATTCACAATTCAAGATTTTCAGAAGACTTTCAATCACCATATCATGTATCAGTTTATAAGGTAGTAAAATACAGATAACTTGGAATCTGTCAAAAATGGAAACACTCATCATAAATTACAAATATCCAGTTTTGTACATAATTTTGAAAAGAGATATTCCATAATATCACATACAATTAGCAACTTCAGATATTGATCCCAAAATATTGATTTTTTTAGAAGATTGTTTCTCAATCAAATGGTAAAATTAGCTCATTTTTTCCGTTAAAATTTAAAGCAAAATAAAAATGGAAGCCTTTCTTGTCACCAGCGCCAGTGATGTTTTGAAAATGAAAAGCAAACCACTATATCAGAACCCATTCAGATCAATCCCAAACGAAGATTAGAGAACTTGCATCGCAGTAGATAACCGGATAAGGTTGTTGTTGTTGTTGTTGTTGTAATGATACATGCAATTTTTCGGCTATTCACGACGAGAGCAAAGTTATTAATCTCCATGTATTATTCTAAGAATATAAGTTGGTGCATGTGTATTAGCAAACGTGTATTATAGTATGTCGTGTACTACCACGCACGCGGCGACTTTTTGTTAATAGTCAGTATGCAGCAGAGAAGCATAACACTTCCCAGTCAATTATCCTGACACCAGTTAAACCAGTATATACCTCGTCATCCTAATACTGAGCGCCAGGCGAGGCAACAGAATCTGAAACGTTAAAGACGTGTGTACAACCAGATCAGAGTTCTAGCCCACAACCAGTCACTCTCGGATAAGAAATAGGTCCCAATGACAAATGATATTAAACGATGAGGAGACGTATATTTTTTTAAAAATATTAATTAAGTAAATGGCAATTCAGATATCATTACATTTAATTTTAACATTCCAATAGCTTATACAATCCAAACCTGGGATGTGCCTATCCCATATACCATTGCCAAAGAAACGAATATGAATATTCGGATATAAAATAGAACTCTTAATCAAAACGGAAACAAAAATCTCATTTCTTTTTTTATTTAAAAGGAAACCGGTAGTTTTATGGACAAAATTAAACACTGTCTCGTAGTTAATTATTAATACGATGTTTATCAATATTTCGGTGTGCATTGTTAAGTTGTGATATTATAAATGGAATTACAGATCCCAAGATTGACATAATGTGCTTCAATTTTATTTCGTCAGTTTTGGACATAATGCACATCCATTTTATATCGTATTTTGGTTTTTGCGGTTTTTGATAATGTAATTATAATGAGTTTAATTAGATGTTTGCACAATCTTGTTATCAAGCTACAACGACAAGCTAATATTAAATAAATCTTGATGAAATTATTTTAGAAATCAGAGCGTTTGTCTAACGAGACAATTAACGTTTATAACGTAACAGGAAAACAAATGTGCTCAAATTTCATCGTCAAAGATCGTCTACCCAAATGTTTAATTTTTGTAGTGACTTTTAAATTGATGGGCAAATCTGTCGCCAAATTTACATTATCTAAAGATACCGTTTTGTGTGATTGCACAGTCAAACAAAAAATAGGGGCTACGGTGTCCTATGTGGTTTTAAATGCCGCTTATAAATAAGAGTGCCTCTCACCGCCTAGGCTCGAACTCAGCTCGGGGGCATCCATGTACATGTAACAAAAAGTTTACAAGTTCGCTCGCTGAAGGTCGGTGGTTTTCTCCGGACACTCATTTACTGATTTTGAATTTCTATTAAAATAATGCATTCAAAATCAGTACATGACAATGATTTTGAATGCGTTATTTTAATAAAAATTCAAAATCAGCACATGGCCCGAATATTTATTTCGCGAAATATAATGCGAAACCGAAAATAAGAGAATGGACATAGATCAGAACACGTGCGGATTATTTACTAATTAATCACTGCAAACATTGACAAAATCTATATATAGAAATGCTCCAAAAATTACTAAAAGTTTAATTTTATTACAGAAGTCAGATTTTTATCTATTTTACTAATTTCTTTATAATGAGTCACAGAATTAAAATGCCATCAAGACAACGAATTCCTTGTAATGGGTGGATGTTGGGTAAATCTTTAACTAAAATAAATAAATAAATAAATAAATAAATAAATAAATAAATAAATAAATAAATAAATGAATGAATGAATGAATGAATGAATGAATGAATGAATGAATGAATGAATATCCAAATTTTGAGTCCAAATGTTACAACATTGTCATAAACATGATGAACAAAAGGAGAGTAGAGGTTTCTTTTTATCACAGAATAAATCCATGTAATTTCTATAGAATAAAGTACTGTGGCGTGGAGAAGAATTGAATATATATATATATATATATATATATATATATATATATATATATATATATATATATATATATATATATATATATATATATATATATATATATATATATACAATGTACTTCTTGTACAATTAATTTTACCCAATTACGACACAATAAACATACCTGCTCCGAAAAAAATCTATATAAATAAATAAATAAATAAATAAATAAATAAATAAATAAATAAATAGATAAAAAGGTTTGTTTTAAAGTTTACTTCTAGGTCTACAACTTTCTCCCCTTTTGGTTTACAACTTTCACATGGATTTTATTTTGATCTTATTAATGCTACATCATCTATATTTAAAAAGGTGAAAATGTTAAAAAGATAGAAACGATAATCCGTTAACATTAAATTTTAACAAATGTATAATTACAAAAAAAACAGAAAACATAAAGGAATATTTGAATCTATAAATCTGATAATTTTTAACGTTTGAACTTGAGAAAAGTCTGGAATTCTTAATATATATATATATATATATATATATATATATATATATATATATATATATATATATATATATATATATATATATATATATTTGAATCAATTATTTAAGTTACTGATTGATAATTAAACAGGTGTAACGCTGACTTCACTTGATTAAAATGTAACTGTTTAAATTTCAAGCCACCCACGGCAGTCAAATATTCTTTTGTTCTATGTTCAATAATAATATCACTGTTTTCTGACTTGCTGACTTTATTAATCAAAGTCAGTTTAAATCAGTTAGTATTGTTTAAAATCTTGACTGTATATTATATTCTGAGTGACCGCCAACAGTTTCTTAGATAAAATAGTTACAATTAAAAAAACCCTTTTTGTTCATACTACAGGTGCGAAAATTATTTAGAGAGATGATCCTTTACCATGGTGTATGAATTTCTTTGCTAAATAGTGCAAATGTCATTGATTTTTTAAAGAAATACAGAAATGTGAGATTTTACATTTGGATGGAGAGATAACGTGACTAATTCCCGAAGTTTTTACCCGATCTGTGACCATTGAGGTTGGAACAATTTCTTTACTTCAAAGAAAACGATATGTAACATGTTAGCACGCAGACAACAGAAGATCACGTGGTCTAAATGGTCTTTTGCATGTTAAGCATGCAAGCAGCAACGCATGATTAAGATTATCATTACGAACATTTTGGAATTTGATTTGATTATTACCACCTCGAAGAAAATAGATAAAAATGAATTTAGATTGGCAATGACACCATTACGCGATCAATACATCTATATTAAGATAAATTATAACCCACATTGATATGTGAAGGAAATATGCACCTATGCACGAGTGAAATTAAATGCTTTATTTGCAATTTTTAATATTTATTCGCATTTTCTAGTATTTGTTTAGTAGAAATATGGTCGAAAAAAGCCATGTAGCACTTGAATAAATGAAGAAATATCCCCAAGATTGGAGTCGCTTTGTCCAACGTTGCAGTGACACAATGTAAAACATCTGAGCAATGTTGTGTATATTGCACGTACCGTAAAACCCAATTACTTTGACTTATCTTACAAATTTATTGAAGACATTTCTTTATTTATGAAACAATGACGGCTGAAGTCAATAATCAATTAAATCGGTTGAAGACTTGTTGGATTTTTTAGTTGCCAAATTATTCAAAACTCTTGGCGATGAAAGACCAGGCAGTAAACAAAAACCCATTTTGACTTATTTACATTGCTCGAGTCATATACATGTACATGTATCATTTTCGAATTTAATCAAAAATTACATTCAAAAATGATATATGGCAATATATTCAATATATTTTCAATATATTTTTTGCTTTTGCACGGAAAAGCTACAGTCAACATAACTTCAAACTGTTAAAAACATTCAGAAAGTTGGATAAGGAAAAAGGTTCGTTGCAATGTTGTCTAACTTCGGTCTTCATTGTCAGCTAATTCTCAACGAAAAGCAAGGACATTCATCTCTTTGGATGTATATGCGTGTGGTGTGCAAGTGTGTATTATGTTCTTTCATGTACTAACGCAAGTTCACCCAGGGCGACTTTTTGTTAAAAGCTAGCTCATCGAGTCAGTATGCCACAGACAAGCATACCACTCCAGGTCTATTTTCCTGGCCACCAGATGAACCAGCCGACACTTCCAAGTGACTTGCACCTGGCGAGTAAGCAATAACGTAAGTTTTAAAGTCCTATTTATGACCCGCGACCTCCCGCTCTCAAGGCAGACGCTCTACCACTCAGCCACCGAGGCAGTCCAGAAAAGAGAAAAATATCCCTTGTAATTATAATTTCATCGCTTTGGATATTACAAAATTTGAAAGAATAACATCCAAGTAGGTCAAGAAACAAAGATGAAACACGGAATAAATTAAGCGTCCAGATACGTTTAAATCCACGAAAATCGAATTCACGAATTAAAATGTATCCTCGGAACATTAAAACTGCCTTTCGGATTACTCAGTACATTGGATTAATCTGTACCAACACTGGATATTATCTTTCAGTAAACCCTAATAACCGCTTAGGAATGTTAATTCCCACGAACTAAAGACAAGAAGTTATCAATTCTGATGAAGTTCTTATAATACTGGACATGCTACCAATGACCTAACTACCATAAAACATTAAAGCACTTCATGTCCCGAGAACCGTATCATACCAAAACTAAACCCTAAAGATTAAACACGGGCCAGAATATATACAAACATTTGTAATGCTGGATCTCAAGATCAAACATTTGAAAAGTCAAATATCAGTTTTAATTAAAGTGGAAAATGTAATATAAATTTACATTATAAGTACAAACATTAAGTATATGTTAATTTAATTTAATTTGTTGAACAATTTTTAACACAGTCAATTAACAAAGAACATGCAAGTATTATATGCTTCTATTATTGATCAGTTGATTGATACAGTTTTACGATCCAGTCAAGATTCTTTAACTTATATCTCAGGGATGGATTGTCCGGAGAAAACCACCGACCCTCGTCATGCGAACTGACAAACTTTCTCACAACATTAGGATATACCCGAGCGGGACTCGAGCCTATAGGCGGTCATAAGCATTGTGATTCGTAATAGCGCGTTTTACATCTACTTTAATTATCATGTGATTCTTTTGAACTGTATTATTTTGTATAATTTAAAAGTAGCATATAACACAAGAACTAATCAAGCTTAAGTTGGTCAACGATATTAAAAGCTGTCGGTCTTCTTTATTCTGTTTCATTATGAAGTCAACATTCACTAAAACGCATACTAGTAACAGAAAATGGTTTCGTTACACGATGGCATGGAAAAAACATCAGTTAATTCTTGACATGTCAGCAGTTTGCTTCTACACGAATAATTCACAATACCAGTCTATATAGATTAGTAAATGTATAATATTGTTTTTTTCTGTATATAATCATCAAAGATTACTAAAGAGAATTTAAGTCGCCAATTCATCAAAATTGAATTGACCTTAACTCTACAGTGCAGCACGGACAATTGGATGTTTGTAACTAAATCTCTGACTTCCTGACGTATATGGAAACTGCTATAAAACAGTTCTTTTTTGACACTTTCATCGCCTAAACAATTTGGTACGTATTCGTGTTAAATAAAGAGATTAATCGGAGTCTTATTAAGATATACTATATATTTTATGATGTGTTAGCGCCGCATGACAAACACAACACTTCATTTTGACACGGGAAAAAGAACCAGAAAAGTTTTTAAATCGTGAGTTTTATCTTTTTATTAATGGAATATTGGATAGCTGACCCTTGAGTGATAAACAGTGCGTTAATTGCCTATACAAATAAAGAATATAATCCTAAGATGCTCTTGTGAATGTGTTAATGATATAAGCCATCGGGATAATCAGCTATGTACAGTATTTCAACTATAAGTTCAGTACAATTATTGTACTTATAATAAAATATCACAACAATTCTTTAACAGTTTCTATAAAGGATAAATTAGTACAGTTACTTTAAAATATTACTAAAATACTATCATTCAGTTTTTAATCTATTTCATGTTTAGAGAAACATAAATATTTGATAAACAAATAAATAAATGATGATGATGATGATGATGACTTAAAAAATTGCAATTTTTGTTTATAAGTAAATAGCTTTCAAATCCGTTTATCGTGTTACAGTGCCAGAAAGCACTTGATTTTGTTAAACCATTTTATAATTAATATATTTTAATTATTGTGTTTTGAATTTTTTTTTAAATTTTAATAAAGAACATGACAATAGTTTCAGTTTCCGAAGGTTCATTGATATTGTAGAACGAAATCAACTTGGCATTTAAGTGTTCTTGTATAGAACTACAATAACCTCGCAGAGAGTAGTCAAAACATTGTCGTTTCAACATAATATATGTATACAAAAACATGTAAATGAAACCATAGTCTTACTATTCAACTTATATCAACCATGCTAGAAATTCTTTCAAACAAAACACTTATGTAACACTGATTGTTTGATGCACATCTCCAGTAGATTTTTTGTATTTGTCAAGTCCCTTCTGCGTGTATATTATACTTAACTTCAGTAACATGTACTTGTCTTTCTAAAAAGTCGAGTAAAAGTGCCAGGTACTAGTTAAGTCAACTAGGTATCTTGTAAACAATTTAGAGGTACTGGAATTGTAATTTCAATTACCGATATTAAGTGTTTTTAAATGTGTTCTTTGAAGTGTTTTGTCCCTATTGAAAAACACACCAACATATCAAATCTTTCAATACCTGTACTGCAAATATATAATTGGCAGTTTCCATAGTTATTTCTGTCGTATAATTCGTTAGGGACATCGCTTGGTCGTTTTTTGTGAGGTACGACGGAAAAGGCCAAGCGATATTCCGATTGCCATGGAATCTTCATTTTCTTTACATTTTATTTTATTGTCCTTGTTTTAAGCGTGTTATAGAAATAGTGTGTATTAACCAACCGATCTTGTCTTGTTAGTATTGTTACGCTGTACTCAAAAGTCATGACTCCCAAAAACACACAAATCTCTAAATAGCAACCTTATCTTTAAAACTGAGAAACTTGAGTTTATCGTGTTAAAAACTTAATATATATAACGCCCTTATTAACTTGTCATCATTGAGGTAGGCAACATAGATAGACCAATCAGCTGATAAGGATGGAAAACTGAATCAATAAAACTCTTTGACAATCAAGCATTCTTCTTTTACCGTGATGATTGGCAAAAAATAAGCAATCTGTGCTCCATTTCATTCGGCATATATTTACAATTTTTGCTGATAACAACATTTTTCATTTGTACCTGACTTCTATCAACCATTTTGATTGTTTTCTGTTCAAACACTGGTTTGTTCGGATTGCCCTGGAGGAATGCAGATATTACAGTCATTTTGGTAATTTTTGGAATCAACGATCAAGATTAATGTCACTTTTACTGTTGAATTCCTAATCGATGCCAACATTTTTTTCGACACCAAATAATAACCAAGTGTATAAATATTTAAGAAATTCTAAGTGTTTTATCATAATAAGTTTATCAATACACGCTAAATGTTTATTTTCTATGTGCTTAAGATTCATGATAATTTCGTATTTAATTATTAACACTTAAGGTGGCCATTATGTTGTTTTTTTTTTTATTTCTCATCCAATAATGGCGCTTCTTTTTAAATAAAAATATGATAATATTATATTTATTTTAGTTTCAGCATACGATATCTCAATCAGTCTGGGGGCAATGTCCTTGTTTCATTGGCCTAAAAGCATACAGGCTTAAAAAAAGACCGTTAAGGCTCTCACTTTTATGTATCAAGCTGACTTTTGAGTTTACAGTTGTGCAATAGCTACCAACAACAGACTTAATGAAGTATACACACCCATAGACAATTAATTCATTCAGGTTTGCGTTTTTTTGTTGACGTGTCATATACCATTTTTGAATTTAATCATAAAATACATTCAAAATGATATATACTGTCATATACCATTTCTGAATGTATTTTATGATTGAATAAAAAATGGTATATGACAGACGCAATAACACAGACATATTTAAAAAATATTTCAAAGAAGTACACATGTACTTTCAGTATATCTTTCACATGTGCTGATTTGAATGCATTATTTTAACAGAAATTCAAAATCAGCACATAACATATCTAATACCTGTTAGGAGTTTATTATCGGTAATCCTAAAATCGTTTATCTTGGTTTGTTTTCTTATTTAATACATGACACAAATACCTGCTAAAGTTTGATGTGCCATATGTGTACATTTCGGAAAATCATTCCTCATTAGTGACACTAGGGGCCGAAAAGTTTGATAGATAAAAAACATAAGCCATACATTTGAAAAATAACGAATCTAAAGTTCCAAAATTATAAGAATCCAAATCCAGCTAAAGGATGCTTTGCATGAGGGAACAAACATTATTTTGTTGCTGATTGTTATAGCTATTCAGTACCGTTATCAGTTAAAAGTCTTTTTTTATCGTGTCACTTATTTGGTGTATTTACTTGTGCTGACTTTTACTCGGCTGTACCATATATTATTTTAAAATCACAGACTTGGTATAGTTGATATCTTAAAATCATGTTTTAGAAAATAAACATTATTGAATTCTGTGTAAAAGCATTTTCAACTTGTAAAATATAAACATTATTCGGTTCTGTGTAACAGCTAATATTCAACTTGTAACTTACTAATGTGTCAAAAATTTCCCAACAACAATCAAAGATATTTTCCCACGTAATGAATTTATTTAAATGTGAAACCTAAAAATATTTGTGGTTTTAGAGTTGATGTGACATGAAATTAAAGTGATATGACACCCAATGACCGTATCAATAGTTATTGTGGGTGAAAACATTCCTTTTGTATACCTTCGATAATTTTCCGCATCTCAAACCATTTAATTGCTGTAAATATATATATATATATGATAATGCAAGTTTAGCTGATAGAACTAAATTTAAACGTAAAAAACCTAGTTGCTCTTTTGTCACTATTCATTTAAGTGGTCAATGTAATATCCATCGTTGAAAAGCTGAAATGAAACATACAATGTAACATGACGTGGCTTAAGAAAATTAAAATCGTATTTTACAAACGGGTAGATTTGAGAATTTCAGAATCCCTATGTCATGTGCAGAATTTTGAATTCTTACTAAAAGAAATATTCACAATTTTGCCCATGACAATTTAAAAAAAAAAAAAATCAAAATTCTGCATATGAAATCATATCTAAAAACACTATGTATGTTTTGCTCATGGTTACTGCACTCTTATTCAGAATTGACATAATTATACCACTTTTTGAATTTAATCATAAAAATACATTCAAAAAGTGGTATATGACAATACCACTTTTTGAATGTATTTTTATGATTAAATTCAAAAAGTGGTATATGACAGAATGTATTGTTTGAAAACTGCCCAGACATAAACGTTATGTCATGTGCTGATTTTGAATTTCTATTAAAGTGCCATATGCTGATTTTGAATGCATTATTTTCATAGAAATCCAAAATCAAATGACCGTTACAATTAAGGAACGATTTCAACATGGATGTTGTTTTAGAGAACATAGAAATTAAGGCAAATGCATATAGACAACCCAAGTTGAATTAAAACACATTAGTAAAACAGTTACCGGGAAAGCTTTCTTCTTTACAAAGAAAGAATTGACCAACAGTACTGTGTGTTTTGTAACTTGTTTTGAAAGTGGAATCTGCACAAATTTAGCTTTATGAGTTATTTTTTCTCATAGAAACCCGTATATATACAGGCGTCTTTACCATTGCTGGTAATGTTCTACTACAAATATAGTACATGTATTTACAAAATGTTACACGACAATATAACTTGCAGCTATGCTTGAAACTTATCAAATAAATAAATAAATAAATAAATAATAATAAATAAATAAATAAATAAATAAATTCTGGTGTGTATTCATTTTTTTACTTCGTCCGTTCATTGATGATAGGACGTCTATTACAAGTTCTTTGTTATTTACTAAGTAATATTCTTCTTTTTATTTTTTTTCGTTCTTTATTCACTCAATTTGGTATAAAATGTCTACAGTTTTGGCTGATTTAAATGAAACAGTTTGATTAAACTCTTCGAGTCAGTTTCTGTAAATGTGTGAATTTTAAACCAGTTTACATAATAATTCTTCACTCCGAATTAAAATAAAAACCGGACAACTTTATCAATAGGAAATATAAAATTAAGAATTGTTTAAATGATGTTAATTCTTCATTATTACCGGATCAAGTAGAAGTTAATTAGCCATCGTAAAGATAAATAGCCAAGATATAAATTTAATGTTGTCTCTTTATCGGAAGGTCTATAAATCTGTTAAAACCATTAAAACGTTTTGTAATTAAAATCAAAATTTGTTAGATCTTAAAATTAGGGGTCATAAAATTGTAAAATGTTTGTTTGTTTCCTGTAGAAGGTAGTATCAGCGATGTCGTGCTCCTCCCCTGATATCCCTCAGGGTACACGGGGACAAGGATATGACACCTATAGTGTCTTATTCCCGAATCCCTTATCATCTGCCATATCTAAAGATTAGAACAAGTTTTTCTAAACCTAACTGTCTGAACGTCAGATTTACATCTCAATACATTTTCCAGCTGAATGCCTCACATTGAGTAAGAGTTGACGAGTTCTACCAACATTGTGTAACATTTAGGAGTAAAGTAACTGAATTGTAAAAAAAAATTGAACAAAAAAAATTCCTAACAGTTTGTATTAAAGTAATTGATTCTGTCATTCCTGATACTTCGACAATAGATCAATATTTATAAATCAATCACATGGAAGTAAACAGAAATAAAACGTTAATTAAACTTCAATTTTCTGTAAATTCTCCGGGACAAGTTGTTTGCACGAAGCTATTTGGATAAAATCTTCACATTGCCCAAATTTGCGTATTTTTGCGAGATTAAAAAAAAAAAAAAAATGAAAATAGAATAAAAATAAAAATACCAGAAAAAGTGGAAAGATTATCAGCTGTTTGTTATGTCACAAACTTTTTGTATTTTTTCTGAATTAAATAATCAAAAAATTAAAAAAAATGACAACGTATAAATTTTTGAATATTTCAATCAGAAAATTAAAAAAAAAACCAAAGTATTATGACATTTATATCGGAGAAGAAAAAATAATCTTATAACCTTTTTGTAAATTATTATGATATGATAAAACATAATTTTAATTTCAAAATAACATTAATGATGGTGAAAAAACTTTAAAATATTTTTAAACATAGTTATACTGTCATGTGCTACTTTTGAATTTTTATAAAAACAATACAATTCAAAAGTAGCACATGACAAATATGTGCTGCGTTTGAATTATATTATTTTATAAAAATTCAAAAGTAGCACATGACAATTCTTTTAAAATCATTATGAATCTAAACAATTTCACGACAAAATAAATAACTGGTCATTTTAAATCATTTTTACGCACGTTACTGTTTGCTGAAGCTACCGTGATAGGTCATATGCCACTTGGCTATTTTTAACGCAACAACAGCTAATAACAATTTTGACTTGAATTATGTTAAAAATTGTTATTATATATATTTTCATTTATCACTTTTTTATTTTTTGTAAATTATACAATTATCATATATTATTTCAAAATGAAATGTCATGTTTAGAATTTTGAAAATTCCTTTTATCATGTGCAGAATTTTGAATATTTCTTTGTGAAAACATTCAAAATTTGCACATACAGATTATTTTATAAAGCTTAGAAAACCACAGAAATTTAGCACTTGAGACCTTTTTTCTTCTGTCCGGTGTTTTCTTTGCGCATTCTCTAAAAAACGATTATTCTGCTTCTATCTGACATCATTTTCAAAGATATTTATATTTCAACTGGAGATATAAATTATGTATTTGATATTATTTTAATAGTTTCGCGCTTTTTGTTCATATTATCTAATTATATATTTTTAACTGATATATTCATATAGCTTTTTTATATTATTGATCGTTTTTTTTCAAAAAAATTCAACATACAATTTGTTTTCTTAATTATGTTCTTTTTTGCATTATAAGAAAAATTAACTCAATATTTTATCTTGATATTTTTATGAAGAAAATGCATATATATTTTTTTCCTTTTTTTTATTTCAGGTAGACGGAGGAGAATGTCCCGAAGATCTTATTGATAAGTTCTTAATTTTATTTATTTATTTTTCTGTCTTTCTGGCCACCAAAGGCGATCATTATGAATTCTTTACGTATGTCGACTGTTATCTTCATCTTAAAACATCCAATTAAAATAACTCTATCTACACGTGTCCTGACACCCGAACTCCGCCCAAAGGCGGGGTTTATATTCAATTTTTCAAGTAGCCAATAGACGTCGAGTTTACAAAAAAGTTAAAGAAATGAATAAGTTTCGGGGTTAAATTAGAAATGATGGCATGTTTTAGGCACACTTTGTTGATATTGTTCTCACTGATACATACAAAAACAAACTTCTGAATATTTAAATGGTTGTTGATGCTGAAATTAACTTGACATAATTTGTTTTGTGACTTTATATTTTTGAAAAAAAAACTTCATAGGTAATTAGGACAATTATCAAACGTATTAAGATGGATTCACATACGAACGAGGAGAAAACGTCGGATTTACCGAAACCAACAAACATAACAAAACAGCATCTATCTCCGAAAGCGAATGCGTTTTCAATTGATGCCATATTAGGAAAGCAGACAAACAGACAACAAGAACTGATAGAGGAACAATTATCACGTGATCATGAATTACCAGCAACCCCACCACAGGCCGATAGCCCTTCTGGTAAGCACTGTAATTTTTTATTTATTTAAAATTAAAATTGAACAATTTGAATTAAAATTCAAAAAGGGGTAATTGGACGAAAAGCTGTTTTCGGCCATAAATGACATGCAACTTACATACATAAAATAATAAATCATATCAATTTTAATTTTTAACATTTTTTAACTGTGTTTTTAATAATTAGAATTTTAAATGTTTTAAACAAGTTAACAGGTATTTGATGCATAAATAATCACTGTGGCTGAAAAAAAAATGTTAGGGAACGTGCGCAAAAAAAAAATTGGCAAAAAAATTACTTTGCTATCATTTTTAAAGCAGTTGGTTTAGAAAATACGCTAAGAGTTTTTGTTAAAAATGGACATGGTCTTCGCCCCTATTCCTTGGCGGTTTTTCTAAAAATAAATAAATAAATGCAATCTAGAACTCTTTAAATGTGATTGATGGAAAATGGCAGTACAATTGGCTAAAATTGATGAATCTCCCAGAAATTGATTCCCAAATACTAATATTTCAACGGAAAAATATAAGATCAAGGTTTCAATTAACTATCCTGAATAAAAACTTAATCTATCATCGCAAAATTGAAACTCTTAGAACCCGTTTAGGCATATAGAATAGGCTAATCTCTGTACGGGAAAAAAAGCCTCTTCATAATTATTAATATGTTATTTTAAAAATCTATTTTTCAGACTTAATATCAGTTACGGATGATGAAGACAATGGTCGTCGTTCTTGTGACAGTAAATTTTCTGGTAGAACACCTTCCCCTATTCCGATGGTTGAAGAAGAAACTGACTGTAGCGGGCCATTAGCTAATGTAAAATGTCGCCTTGAAACAAGAGAACTTTGGAATAAATTTCACGAACTCGGAACAGAAATGATCATCACAAAATCTGGAAGGTATATATATTTTGTAAATATTTCATTTATAATTAGAATCAAGAAATCTTTCAAAATATTGAAAAATAGTTTTCGAATATTTATTTATTTATTTATTTTTGAATTTATTTATTTATTTATTTTCTTAATTCCAATATGCATGTAGTTTCAAATCATTTCAAAATGATTTATAATATATGTGTGGTTACTTTTAACTCTACTTTATTTAATTCAAAATGCTTATGTTATAAAAAAGATTTATTTTTTCTAAAATCTTTTGCTTCTGAATTCTGAAAAAAAGTTTTATAAATAAATTTCTAATTTATGAAGTGTCTAACTTCAAATAAAATGCAAAAATCTATAATTGAAAATGTTAATTTATTTAATGTAATTAATGAATTTATTTCTTTTACTGTTTTTATTCAGTGTTATTTTTTATTTAGAACTATAAATAAATAAATAAATAAATCAATAAATAAATAAATAAATAAATAAATAAATAAGTAAATAGAAATGCCTTTGTTATGAAATTTTGTATTTTTTAAAAATCAATTTTGAAAATTTCATTCGCTTTGAATTTGTTGAGTCATAAAATTTTCAAAATAAATAAATTTACAGTCGGTAAAAATCTCCTTCATTCTCGAACAAACTATTAAAAAATAATGAAGTCCGAAGTTTATTATCTGTCCAGTGTGAGCTGGTTAGCCATTTGAATTATACCCCGTGGAAACACGAGTTAATGATACAAAACATGATATTAATTCTCAGAATGTGTGAAAATCTTTGATGTTGGATAAGTTAAAAGAGAGAGTAAATTGGAAAAAGTGCTAATTTGATAGTAAGGTACTAATTTTAGCATTGTTACCGTGAGAATCGTGGTCATATGTAATGATTTACAACGCATACCTGAGGTTAACTGTTGCTAATAAAACGTGTAGTTTTAAATAAATTAACTTGGTCGTTTAGACGCCTGATACAAGTTTTTATTTCAAAGTTTTCAATCGCTTGAAGCAGGAATCGAATTCAAGGGGAAAATTACATTTAGATTAACGATAATAAATCAGAGAAAGAAAGGATAACGTGTGTTTATATCAAAACATTACAACTGTATTGTAACCAACTTCAAAATGTATATTTGTAGCCGCGGAATTGTAAGAAAGGGGGACCATAACTTGTCTGTTTTATGAAATATTTTCTGCCTTCCAGCCGAGTTAATCAGTGATCAAATTTTAAGTTACTAGTTGGATAAATTATTAAAATAATAAAGGAAAAATCCGATATATATATTTTAAAAATTTCTATTTGAACTTTCCTTTTGAAGAAAAATTAAATAAATTTTTAGAAGATAAAAGAAGAGTTGAAATTATTGAATAAGATGTAGTTCTTCGTCTTTTTTATTTTGTTTTATTTTATTGTAAATTAATATTCAAATATCGTTGAAGGTATATTAAGGAAAAATCTCCTGGTGGGGCGTGAATTATCGAGATATGAAAAAATAGGCTATATACGGGTCCTTGATTCTATTGTTCCCTATTCTGCTTTATCTACTATATAAAGTTTTATATCGACGGATATATTTTGTGTATTAAACGGTCGTGCTCCATTATCAGAAATTAACATGATCTATTTCAAATATGTTAGATTGGTACAATATAATTAAGATCTGTAGCGTACGTACAAACGTTCGGAAGGAATAATATCGCAAATTATGTGGCATATCGCGTGATATCATCGGAACTTCGTTAAATACTGATGGATCTCGAGATGATCCGAGCAGATAGACTAGATTTAGTGTATTGTACCCATTGTCATTTTTTATATTTATACTTTATGCATGATAAGTAGATACCGAAGTATATGAGATTTGAGTCAAGGAACAGGCTATACAAATTTAGTACGGGAATGATTGGTCTAACAGTTCTGGTTTATCATTATGTGATACTGAAAATGATCTAATAAATAAATAATAAATAAATAAATAAATAAATAAATTCACCATATATAATTCTTTGTCTTTTATGTATGACAACGTTCACATTTTTAGAAAACATTTTATTTTAAAATATCGCACATGACATGTATAGAAGGAATTAAAGCACTAATCCTTCTTTGGCCTTTGTAATATTGTATTGGTGTATTATTAGAAATGTTGCCCAATAGTAAAAAGTCCAAGTTGTTTTGTAAAAATAGTATTTACTCTGATAAATTTCATCAAAAGATATTGCTTTGCAACTTTTACTTAATTTTCATCGCTCGTTGTTACGGCGTAACATATATAACTATAAATAAAATTGATGTTTTAAAAATGAACTCCAAGTAATTATTTCAAAGTCTGTATTTAAATAATTCCAAGGAAGAGGTACGCACTTAAATGAAATACAAATCAATTGAATATTAAAAGTGCAACTCCGTGTAAAAAGCACCTGTTCACTGCCATACTTTGTTACATGTAAGGTAACATTTTGTCCTTTCATTGCAGGGTTAGACATGTCATCAGTGAATAGATAATGTGTATGACAATCTCATTGGCATTAATATGATACTATACTTTTGAACAAAAACATTTACTTGTGCTGCTAACTTCACATTTATTATCCTAACGTAGCGTGTAATAGGCTCCTATATTCTACCCTGAAATTTAAATCAGGGTTAATTTTCTATCCTCGGTTACTGGTTATAACGAGTGACATTATAGCCCATATTTTCTGAATTATATCAAATTAAAAAGAGAAAAGTCACGCGAGATTTCAATTCGATACTTTTCTACCTCCCATCATTTGGTAAAAGAAGATTGTATTTGTCGTTGACTTCTGCCTTTTTAAGGTCGTATTTTATGACTCGAGGCGTGACGAAACAACGTTTACGATATGCGCTTTATATAATTGAGATTCAAATATAATTTAATGTGTTTTTTGAAAGCGAAGAAATAAGACATTTGGCTTTATTTTGTCTCATCTTAGGTTTAATTATATATAATCATGTCTACAGATAGTAATTTTGTCTATGGTGACATTTTATCGTGCATATGTTTTACAAATCAAACCATGGTAAATAATTGGTAAAAAAAAAACAAACCCTCACTCAGCCAAAAATTAATTACATTTGTTAACACAGTATGGAGAAAGTAATTGAAAACCAATCAAAGCAAAATAAAAAACTATTTAGCTGCTTGAATGACAAGCAGCTGATTTACAAATCAATTCACATTGTAAATCCATCTTTGAGCACAAAAACAAATTGTTATTGTGATTTTAGCTTTGACCAAAAGGTCTAAAAATATAAATGTATTAAAATGTATCAAAAGTTGTTTCGAAAAAAAAAAAAATAAATAAATATAAGGAATGAATTGTTGCCGCCATTTCAGATTTATATTGTTTATGAATATTGCTCTTGTTCTTGCATCTTTTTGGGTTTATTTGCGTTTAATCTAGAGTAACATATTGGCTACATCTTTGTATTTTCAGACGAATGTTTCCAACATTGAGGGTGTCGTTCACAGGATTAGAACCAGATGCCCGGTATCTAGTTGTAATGGAAGTTCGCCCAGTAGACAATAAACGATATCGCTACGCCTACCACAGATCGTCTTGGTTAGTTGCCGGAAAAGCCGATCCTGCTCTTCCAACAAGATTATGCGTACACCCAGATGCCCCATTTACAGGTCAACAGTTACAGAAACAAACGATCTCCTTTGAGAAATTAAAACTCACCAACAACATGCTTGACAAAAATGGCCAAGTAAGTTATCATTTTTTTATAAATATAATGGATTTTAATTTCACTAAAATGAAAAATTAATTTGTTTTAATCACGCTCAAGCAGATAAATAGAAAAAAATATCGAAAACCTTTCAAAGTAATTCATTAAAGAAGGTGTATAAAATATAAAATGATTTGTAAGTTAATAACAATTTTTAAAATTTATGAATAAGAATACCTTAAAACTTTTGTAATAAATTTCAATTTTAATTTCAGATTATTCTAAATTCGATGCATAAATACCAGCCATGTGTTCACTTGATAAAACAGAAGGAAGGTTCTCCAAACACGCTAACAAGCCTTGATGGAGAGGAATACAGAACATTCAGATTCCCAGAAACGATTTTTATTGCTGTTACAGCCTATCAGAATCAGCTGGTATGTGTCAATTATAATTAGCATTTGTAGGTTTCGATGTAATTCGAACGCAGCGCAGCTAACTTTTTAGAGGCGCCCGAGCTTCTATTGTCTGTACCATTTTGTGTCTGGTTGTCTTTCCAAGAAAGCAGAGAAAAAATTCAATATCTCTCCCGTTTGAATATTTTCATTAAATATTCAAAGCAAGTTTGTTAAATTGTAAGAAAATCACAAAAGTGAAATTATATTTTGTAAAGAATCCCCATATAAAATCAAAGAAAATATTGTGTTAACATGTAGAAAGTATTGTTTTTCGTTTTATAACTTAAATAAAATTGTTAGTTTGAATAAACATGTTACAAAAAGTTGGCGTCTAGCCGATATACATTGTTGGTTTTCACTAAAGCATCACGCACATTTTGAACGAGGCGTGGGGTAAGTGAGGGGTATGAGAGAAAACAGTCGAGGTACTCAATGTTTAGGCTGGGTTTCACTATGGTAATAATCACCTTATCATGCACGCAATACAAGTAATTTTACGCTATTTACGGGATAAATTATATATCGAGGATACTTTAATATTGATATCATTATTTCCTAATAGATACTTGCATTAATAGCTTCGGAGTTGAGTTTTTAGTGGGTCATCAAGATCCGACATAATGGTGTAGTGATATATTAAAAATCTTGTGTTTCTGCGGAACGATACATATCAAGTTATTGCATGCTTTTGTGTGGTCGATTTTAAAATATTATCTTTTATTTCAATGTTATTACTATACTTATATGTTGTTATTTTCGTACTTACAGATCACGAAGCTTAAAATAGACAGCAATCCGTTTGCTAAAGGGTTCAGAGATTCGAGTAGATTGACGGATATAGAAAGGTATGTCATCATGTATATAACACACTCTAGTGTATTGCATCACATTGTTGGTAGCAGACACGCACGTCTTAAAATAAACTTTTATAAAATAAAAACCATTGGTACAAAGAAAAAAAAAACCGCGTGTCTACATAAATAAATAAAAATCCTAAAATGTTGCAATAAAATCTCTCTCTCTCTCTCTCTCTCTCTCTCTCTCTCTCTCTCTCTCTCTCTCTCTCTCAAATATCATATTCCAAACTGCTGTCAATTTGAATACTTATACCAGTTAGTGTTGACTCTCTTCTGAACCATATACATGTGATATTAAGCATTTAAAAAAAATCTTTAAATACATTCAAAATGCTTTTATTGTCATAAAACATTTTTTTGCTTTTATTTAACGATAAAATGCTTTATGACACATATATTTAGATATTAAGATTGGTTGCACTAAGTTACCATTTTTATTGTTATATGTTTCCTGGTTCTGGATATCTTGGATGAAAAGTTTGCTTATTATTATTTATTTTTAATTTACAGAGAAACGATGGAAAGTTTGATTACAAACCACTCTTATGCCAGATCACCACTTCCAATATGTAGTGAAGAAGAACTGTACAAACAAAGAGAAATGCTTATATCACGTGGTATGTACAATAACACATTGTTCTTATTGTGTCACGAGAACAAAAATTATACTTAAATTATTATTATTATTATTAAGGACATGAATTTGAAAAATTCGTATTCCAGAAATTAGTAATAGCTTATTCAGATATTCAAAAGACATACATTTTTTCTTGTCTTTGATGAAGTTACCAATGATTGTTAAAACTATCTTTTTAAGCTACAACAACATCTTTGTGCAGTTTTGTTTTAATTGCATTTTGAAATTACAAAATACCAGTGTTATTTTGTTATCAAAACAACATAATTAATTTATTATGATATTTTTTGTTATTTGCAGATCCAAACTTTGGAAGAAATCTATGGCAAAACCCTACCGCAGTTACAACAGCAATACCTCTGGTGTCATCAGATAGTCGTCTGTTTTCAAATTACCCGAATGTGACGCCATTTCCACAGAATGTGACTTCAGAACAAGAACTTTTGTTACGCAATCATTTATATAAAACTACTTTACATACGTCACCGACAGCAGGAATGCATCATCCAAACCATTATTACAGATACCATCCATATTTGACATTAAACAAGTTACGCACGTGAAAATTGACATTTTAAAATTCTATCGTTATTTTTTTTAGTTTTTAGTAATATATGAACTTTGACCTTGTGCATTATCTTGCCTACTATTATTTATAGAAAAATTGATGTTTTTAAAAATATTTAATAAGGTGCAAATTTATGGAGTCTGGTGCTCTAATTATTTAATGTTCTGATATTGTAACGCAAAATATCGCGAGTTGCCACGTGAACAAAATGGCAGCTCGAGACTTGCATTATTTGCCGGATGTCTTTCAGACTGAATGTGTTGTTATGTTGAAGTTTACTAGTATATGAACTGCATGTTTGTATTGATATGTATATGTTTCTGTCATATTTGTAATTAGATAAAGGTGCGAATAGACAAAAAGGTGCTAGAATGAAAAATTAAAATAAAATTTTAATTGCAATAAATTTGAATTGAGACAGAATTCTTAACGAGAATAAAGTTGCATTATAAATTAAATGCTATGTTATTTTCTTTTATTAATGTTTTGGAATAATAATTCATTTTTGATAATAATGTACATACATAGTTTATACTTTATACGTCGTAAGTTAAAATATAGTGTTTGGTAGTTTCCCTTTAAAGGTAAATCCGAGAAAATTTTGGCAAATTTTAATATCATTATGTCATAAGTAGGAAATTTAGAAGAAATGCATGCTAAAAGTCATGTAGTTAATTGCAGAGAAAATTGCTTACAAATGCATTTGCAACATCGAAAAAGTAATAAGATTTTTGCAAGCATAACGTCACAACCGAACCAGTCATGTATGTTTTGTATTGATCATACAGTTTAATTACTGTAAAAATCAACTTTACATCAGAACTGTTCGAATTGAACAAAGGGAAATGACATTTAGCAATATACATTTCCGCAACAATGCAACGATTTTTAGGATTTACATGGAAAAACATATACTTGTAAATTGTTTTGACCTAAATCAATAAAATGCGTAGAAGTGTTTTGGTTTTAATGGTAAACGATGCAAAAGAAAAAAAAACCGTTTTTGATTTAATGTATTTTGTCAATTCCTTTTTAAATGAAAAATATATATCTGCCACATGCCTTTTTGAATGTATCATTTTATAAATAAAAATTCAAAAGCGGTACATGACATATCTAACACTGTAAAGATTTTGGAGTATTTTGTATTTGCTTCACATTGAAATGCCATATGCAATATACATGTTCTTGGACATAATGGTTTGCATAAACAAGAACATTGGTCATCAAATGGAATTCCTAAACATGAGTCATATAGTGATAACAAATCTGACAAAATTCATTTTGAATTAAGAATTATACATGCACAAATGGATGGCAATAGATATGCTTCAAAGGCCTTAATAGGGTTTGATTTTATCATCATCTTTTTTACATATAGTAACAAATTGTGTGATAAATTCTTTAAAATAAGGACCTTATAGAGATACTTCAAAGTTTTAATTACTTTAACTCGTTTATCCGTCAAGATATACAATACATTTAATGTTTTAAACTACCTGATAATGACATGCTTATTTTAAGCACCTGCAAAAACGTGGCAGTTTTTGTGTGAAATAATGTAAATTGTTAAAGAACTGATCTGAACTGTTGATAATGTTGACATAATCACACCATGTAATTTTGAATGACATTTCAGCAAATAGTAAGGAAATTGAAAATAAAAGGCGAAATACCGCACTAAGTGCTTTTACGTTTTATCGAGCCCATGGATATTCCAATTATGACAACGAATGCATTGGAATAGATAAAAAACTTAAACAGTTAAAGTATTTTCTTTTTTGAAAAAGCTATTAAGTGGAGATATAATTTTTTTTTTAAATATCGCAAAATTGCAAATTTTTACAATAAAATAATTTGATATTATGATATTAATTCATGATATCTGTGAAACAGCTTTGATGAAAATAACCAAAATAGTTTTCATTGACTTAGAACCTAAACACAAAACAGTGTACTGGATGCAACCTGATGTCCGTATTTTTCAATTTAGCTTCCATAAATTTTATTTTCAACTCTAATTTGGTGACAAAGAGGAACGCTTGATTCCCAAGATGACAGAGAAACAGAGGTGAAGGTACGAAGAAAGAAAATGCTTGTTATAATTGGAAACCATAGCAACCAAATGGTATTTGGCTTAGAATATCTATTTCAAAAGATATTATCAATCTGACGTACGATTTCAAATATAGCAATATGACAAGGAACCAAATTTTTTATAAAGTAAAAGCATTGTCATAACATTGCTCGTTCGCAGAGCATACTTAATCACAACTGTTGCTCAAAACGATAAACTCAGAATATAGACCGAAAACCAACAGTCAAAAACCTGTCCAAAATTATCTGTACCGTTTTCAAACTATCAAGTTTTAAGAAACATGACAGGGGTCAAATTGCTACCCTATATTTTGAAATATTTTTAAAAGGATGACAGAATGATTGAGTGACACCTGCAAAAATTATTTTGAAAGTGATGACATGACCTCAAACCTTTTTTTCGTTACCGGGTATAAATTGAGTGTATTTATTTTTATGTAAGTGTCATACAAAATGTACACGCAATATATATATTTAATGCATTGTTTTTCTCCAATACATCAACTACGGTATTTTCTTGCATTTTAAAATGTTTATAATCTTATGAAAGAAAGCATAAATCAAGCATAATATATACCTAAACTATAAATAGGAAAACGGTATGACAGAAGAAATAAAGTCGTAAATATCAAAATTAGTGAATAAATCGATGACCCCTTTGATAGCGGTGTTACTGCAAACAAAAACAATTTAAATGATTGTATTCTAGCACCTGTAGAAATTTAATGAAGCCGGCACGTGACATAGTGATAAATGTTAATTTGAACTTAGTGTGAGGTTTTCGCGCTTTTGTTAATTTACAAGTTCTTGACTTATAGTGAAACATTAATCACACCCATTATTAGACGTTTAAAATTAGGAACATTTTCTCATTTGTTGCCTACCTCTCACCTAGGTTTTTATTCACTCCCTTATTGCTAATTTTAGTTATAAAAATGCCAATGGCGTGGGCCGAGTGTCATTGTAAACATTAATTAAAATTGACTATTACGCTTAAATTACACATTAAAGTATCATTATTTCGTAGATATTTCGCGAGTTTACGTTGAAGATCTGATTTAAACAATCAATTGATGAAATGACCAATGCTATCATAAACTGGAAAATACCATCAATATAACATTAAATTAACTAGAATTAATTTTTTTCTGGGGTAGGGGAGTTTGTGACAATGTATCATAACTTCATAAACTGAAAGGTTCTGTCTTAAGGTATTGTACCATCTTGGAATATATATATATATGTGTGTGTGTGTGTGTGTGTGTGTGTGTGTGTGTGTGTGTGTGTGATTTTGAATTTTTACAAAAGAAGTTTTTAAAATTCTCATGTGCATCTCAACACTAGATTCAATACAATATTATGTTATGTTCTTTTAAACTTGTATTTTATGGCAATTAAATGCAATTAAATAATAAAAGCATACATTTAGTGATTTATATTTCATTTGGCCCAGTACAACATGTTACAGTAATGCTTTATTGTTTTTAAACATGTCCTTACTTCAGTTTATGTAGATACCTCGCACCCTGTATTACTTTAATTTAGACTTTTGCCTGTTCTGAGATTAATGTATTAAATGGAAACTAAACAAAAGTAAAAAAAAAGTTGTTTAAAAAAAAAAAAAAAAAAAAAAAAAAAAAAATCGAAATTCTTAACGACCCCACTCCCAAAAACTGTACATGACAATTTTAAACTGAAGTATTTAAAAAAGGAGTAAAATTCAAATTTGAATAATAATAATAATAAAAATAAATAAATAAATAAAAATAAATAAAATCATTTTTCTATTTTCACTACACCAAATGCTGCAACTCTTCAAACAGAATACAGCCAATTTTAGATAAAACTGATTGAAAACATAATCTGACAACAGACTAGAACATGTCTTTGATATCAAATACGAAACTGTGGAACAAAGCAGATTTAAAGTGAAAAATGTCATTTTTTATCTTAATTTTTCATCATAAAAACCACAAAATACAATCCAATATTAGTTATATTATTAATCTGGCTGTTTTTATTCGCTAATCATGTTAAAATATCTCCAGTTTTGTCTCGGTTTAATTAGTTTTGTGGTTAAAATTTTTTTCTAGTATTTGTTTGAAGAATTTTCCCTAATTTGATCTTTAACTGTAATATTGTTTTATATTTTTTTATAGGAAGCTGAATAACAAAATAATATCATGACAGAACTAATCTTTTTATCAGAAGACGTGGATTATGTTAACCGCACATCAATTATATTTACTGACAACTTATTTTCCACGAGTTTGAACGCATCCAATAATTGATATAATTTGAAGAAATGAAATTCGATATCGCGTAATAGAGTCACGAGGGAGAACACAAATATCGAAATAAAATCATGTTACAGTTAATATGTAAATGAGAAAATTGCTTGATTCAATTAGAAGACAATTGGTTAAGGCAACGATGACTTCTATCTGCAAATCTGGCATAGTTTGGTAACGTTCACACCTGGCCTCCTAACTTAACGCCGAACTCGATAATCAAATAGTCCATCCAATCTTCCATTACTTTAGTTGTTATCAGTCGTGTTTCATTTCTTTGGGGACGGTCTGTTTATTCTGAGTTTTGATAATCATTCTATTTCATGCACTTTCATTTTTCCCGAACTGCCTAATTTGTAAATATTATCAAAGACGGTCATTACACGTCGTCAGTTTCCGACATGTAAAATGGTTTGTAACTTAATTAGTCAAATATTAAGCATTAAAGTGCGCCATTTATAAGAGGAAACCGACTGATAAACAGTGAATACAACTTTGAATATTAAGAAAATAATGCAAGTTTTTATTGTCAGCAATGTAAATATTATTGATCACTCAGTAATTGATAGTTGATATGAAAGGAATCGCTGAATTATATCTATTTATTGACAAATTTTATGTAAAAAGACTTGACGTACGTCGATTATACGCTGATAAATTCCATCAAAACACATTTATCGTGTAAAAAATATTTTTAAAAAATACCACATTACTTTACTCCTTTCATAAACCCTCTAAAGACCGTATAACTACAAAGTGTGTAATGTAATTTAATTGATGGACGTCATTTATAGATTTTACAAAAGCCTTCGATATCGTTAACACATCTAAATCAACAAAATGTTTTCAATTCACTCTATCAATCATTTATTTTATTTTATTTTTTATATTTCAATAACTTATATTTTATTTTAAATGCCTTATAAATGCAGCCGTAAATACTTAATATCATTTTCTCTCACTCTCACTCAAATCAAAATTTGTTAAAACGCTGTTATAATGTTTCAGTTATGCGTTATATGTTTTCAGCTTTAAAAGATGCAATGTTTGTTACTTGAATAGAATATGCGTTTTAATATATCAGTTCATTGATTTGGTCCATTTAAACGATACAGAATCTGTCAGAATCAAATCTCAGAACGCAGATTCAGTGTGGCATATTTTATGATTTCAATAAATAAATGAATAAATAAATGAATAAATGAATGAATAAATAAATAAATAAATAAATTTCATTGTTTAACGATTTTTACGCAAAAGCGTCCCCAAAATTTTTTTTGACACTTTTGGTGTAATGTTTTGATAAAAAGGTGTCACACTCAGTTTGATTTTGACGCTTGACAAAATCTTAAAAAACAAAAACTCTCGAATTCAACAACCAAAAGATAAAAAAGTAACTGAAAAAAAGTTTATCGGGCGTTATATCTATTTTTAAATTGACAGTCCATATTGCGCTGGAGGGACTATATAACTGGAAATAAGTGGGTAGGGTCACCCGTGTGCAGGTGTCATAAAATGACTGCTTCAAATGGTAAGGGTATAGAACTTTATCCCTTAATACAGTTGTCTTGTACCTCGTTAAGGAACTGCTTCAGGGTTTAAAGCTTCATTTACGCTACACCAACTTAAAATCCTGCAAAAGACATACACATGAAAAATAAATAAAAAATCCAATACTATCTAGTATAATTTAATCGAAATAAACATTTATTGCTTATAAAAATGCATTTGGCAGTAATCAAGACAACAGAGAAAGAAACAACGAAAATAGTCCCTCAATGAAAAAAAAATTGAGACGTAATAAAATTATCAAATCAGCTCTTGAAATTTGAATATATAAATATAGTTATCGCAGTATTGCAGATTAATTCTTAATTTAATTCGTATTTTTGTATTCATCGCAAAGTGCAATTTGACAATTACCATACCGATTGCCTTTTGGAAACAATATTCAAACTTAGAATATAGATGTTTTTACAAAACATAAGATCATAAGATCTGCATGACAGAAATTGATTTACAAATACTGATGCTGCTCATTGTTAGACTCACGAGTTTAGATTGGTAAATAATAAAAAAGTTCAATAATCAACTATGTTGTAAGGTTCTATTTATCCCTTTTTGCAATCGCTATTTAAAAAATAAAGAAGCTATATTTTTGTAATTATTCAAACATTTATTATCTAAAATTACGCCTTTTAGTTGATATAAGGCGTTAAAATAAAGATTAATTTCAAAATACTTTTTAATGAATGGGTTTATTTGTAGTAGGCAGTTTATTTTTGTTCATTCTCAATTCTAAAGCATACAGTAAACTTACAACTGTATAGCAGTTCATTGTTAAAAAATGTGGACTTTGTTTTTTTTTTTTTTAAAAAAACTTTAAAAAGTTAAATATTTTTTGTCATCTATGATTCGAAAAAAAAGTTTTAAAATCTTTCAAAATTTTGCTGACAGGGTTTTTTTCTGGGAAAAGATAACCGTTCATGACTTGAAGACAAATTGTGTAACTGCCAATATTGTGCTGCGGGGCTTGATATAACTGAATTTGATGTGTCAGGGAAAGTCGCTGTAACAAGATGAAGAGATAGAATTTAAACAATTACGGTTTAATGCCCTTGTCATGTACCTCGTTAGTAAGCCGCCAGAGGGCGTTACACGTTGTTAACCAAGTGCTAGAGGGCGCCTTTCACGTCTCTCGCGTGAGTTTTGACAGTTTACAGCAGAAAATAGAGATTTAATTGTTTTTAAAACAGTTAATTAGATAAAGGTATAAGGATGTGAAAGATCACGATTGATTGTGTCAGAGATAAATTTATCATCGATTAAATTTCTTTTAAAATAAACAAATATGTTCTAAAATATAAACATTCTCAATTTTACATGTAATATTCCTAATCTTTGAAATACATGTGTATATTCAATACCTAGAATTGCATGTTATAATTAAAAACAGCATAATTAACTATTTACAAAATTGTTATTTATAATCTATTTTCTTTTTCTGTATCCCCCCTCTCTTTTTAAAAAAATGATTTGCCTTAAATCTGCAATACAGAAACAATGATGCATTTTATTATATAAACACATGTTTTTAAATTTTCAGCAGCGAAATTTAAAACTTGTGAATTTTCAAGTCTATCAAAAGCATGTTAGCATTGATCAGAAGAAAAATATATAATAAATTAATGCGTATTACATGCAATCATTTATATGAATATCCACAACTTCTGACGTACCGTAGCATAATATCATGTGCAGAATTTTGAATTTTTACAAAGAGAAATATTCAAAATTCTGCACATGAATTGTCATGTGCAGAATTTTGAATATTTCTCTTTGTAAAAATTCAAAATTTTGCACATGACAATAAGATAAAAACGAAAAGTCTTATGTTCAATAACAAGTATTATGTGGACCAAAATACTTATTTTACAATAAGGTTTCTCGTTATACTATCACTGACATACAATACCGAACAGTCAGTTTCTTCAGTTCCATATTACTCTAAGCCATTCTTAGAGAAAAACATTAAGGTATTAAGTAAGCAATATTAAATAAATGAACTGGAATTACAATGAATATAATATACAAATACATGAAGAACCCCCCTCCCCATCTCTCTCTCTCTCTCTCTCTCTCTCTCTCTCTCTCTCTCTCTCTCTCTCTCTCTCTCTCTCCATGTAAATCATAACACAGTTTTAAAATTTTGCACCAATAAAAGGCATTTAATTTATATAGGCATAATATTTACAGTGGGACCATATATAATATTGTTGCTTAATCCAATATATTTTATGATAATAATTAACTAAATTCTTTCGATATTTACAAAATTGTTGGATTACAATGTTGCTTTACATATTTTAAACACACTATATGATTTTTCATAATTTAGAAAAATTAAACAAGTATTGCATGTGGTTGTATACGTTGTCCATATAATTTTAAAATTATGATAATTTTACATGAGTAAAAATAATGTTAGATGTGTTTGAAATATTAAAGTCATTTTTCAATCATTGATTTTTTCTAAATCATTAAGAACATACCTGGAAGCTAGTCGATAAGATGCTAATATCTGATAACAGTTTATTGCAGAATATAACAGATCTATGATATTTATTAGTTAGCTTAAAAATCAAATAATTAATTCTATTAATTTTAATTATTAACGAAGTAATTTTCCGTAAAATTTTTGCATTTTTGAAAATTATTAAAATATTTAAGAAGCAGGCTCTGATATTTTTTTTTTTTTTTAATTTTAATTAAGGTTAGGTATACCTTTAATAGGTGAGTAATTGAAGATTCCGATAAATTCAGATTCAAATTAATTGACAAACCGAGCATTGTATTTACGAAGTATTTGACAGATAACGATTTGATATTAGGATAATGAGTCACCGTATTAACACTGATTAATTAGTTACCAAAAATTCCACGTCCGAACAATATCATGTGTAATGTCAGATCTTTTTCTGCAGAAAACAGTACCATTTTGTTTATTCTAATGATGACTAATTTAAATCAAATCCTCCCCAAAGTTAACAAAAAGTTTGACATTTTTGATGATATGTGCATGTATATCACATTTTGAGTTTTTGATTGGCATTATCGTGACTGCGTTACCATTGTTGACTCAAGAGTGTAGATTCTGTGGATGACTCAAACCTTGCAGTTTTTGCTAAGCATAGACATGCATCCTTTTTCCAATTAAAACATGAAATGTACTGAAATTAGTTGCCTAAAATAACTATATGTATGTTATAGTAGCTGCGTTATCCGAATTAAAATTGAAATTGTTTAATTAACATATCTAAACATTTTTTAAAAAAAATGTTCAAAAATTAGCATTCTAATATATATGTATATATTGTTTCTAAAACTTTACTTCATGTACATGTTTTAAAATCCTTAAAAAAGAAGAATTATATGTCAAATGAACAAGCCCAGTAAGTTCACATTCATTCACTGAATTAAGTGTACACTCAAAACAAATCAGGGAATATTTCAGTTTCAATTTTTAAAACATAACAGAATTAATTAGAATCAAATATCTAATGATATATTAAAATTGTTTAGTTTAGTTTTGTTTAACAAAACAAAATATTGTCTAATAAAACTTAAAATCGTTTAAATATAAATAAGAGAAAAATAGGAAAAAATTGATTTGAGTGTACACTTAAATGAGTGAATGATTGTGAAACTCAGGCCAGTTGTCTTTTAAGAAAAAACCACCAAGATATTTAATTTTTCAATTTTTTCCTTATCCTCAATTTTCAATGAAATCAATTTTCAAATCAGTGGAGAATCATCATGTTCATCATGGATAACGAACGACGTAAATAATGTGCAGATATTTATCGAGTGAATCAACAAGCTGATCCGTCTTAGACGTTTAAATTGAAGCCGTGGTGCGGGTATATTGAGTGTGAAAAAATACATCATTGCCTTATCATGATCTGTCATCGCATTTCGCAGGTGTATAATGACCAATGTAAAACCATTTTAACAAATATTTCACTTGAATGTTTAGTCTGATTTTATGACTGTAATTTGGACACTCGTGGTACAATCCATTCATTGACAACCACTAATCAAGCACAGCTATTTGTCAACCGCTTTATTTTGCGTGGACAACATACATAAACTATGTTTCAAAGTGAATTAATTTTGCGAGTACACAAAAAAATCTTCATTGTAAAAAAAAGTAATATTTTTCTGATACCTCATTTAATTATGACTTGTAGACAAATTTTATACATGATACGGAAAATTGAGTTTTTTTGTGTGACTAAAATCAAAGTACAAACCAGAAAATTGTTAATATAACACATCATTAACGGTACTTGTAATGGTACAGGGTATTGTGGGTAAAACTATACGAAATTAGAATCTATAATATGTGTAAATATCTTTATTAACATACCAGAAATTTAAAATTAAAATCCTTGATCATAATGCCAATAGAAAATTTAACACTAAGATCCATTGTTTTTTGGTTTTTGGTATGCTAAATGTAATAATTTACAAATAATTGATCAAATTAATTTTAGTCAAAAATTTAAATTCCAATATATATGTTTTTCGTTCCTGGTACGTTAAAACCATTATTACAATTAATATGTAAAAATTAATTTCATCTTAAATAATTATATTTTTAAAATTAATCAATGTCAGTAGAGTTTAAAACCCAAAATTCCTTGCTTGTGATAAAATTGCATGTGCATATTTGAATCAAGGGTTCCGTGTAGTCGAAATAGATCACTCGGGTCTTGTCTGGTACATGTGTTTGAATACAAAATCCGACCGTCTTCCTGTGTTAGTAGAACAGCGGTTTTTAACAAGCGTAGAACATTTTCGCTTTGCGTTATATTAACTTTCGTTTCCTTTTTTCCCTAATGTCATGTGTTGATTTTGTCATGTGCTGATTTGAGTTTTAATAGAAATTCAAAATCAGCACATGACACTTATACAGAAATACTAAGGAAATAATATTATATGTTTTGGCATTTATACAGAAATACTAAGGAAATAATATTATATGTTTCGGCATTTATACAAAAATACTAAGGAAATAATATTATATGTCTTCAAATTTTTATAAATAAAACCCTACAAATCTGTAGGGTTCGTTGACTCATAATAGGTAAAATTACGTACGTACAATTTTGCTATTTTATGGATAACTGGATGTACAATGAGTGGGGTATTATGCCCACTGTCCAATATAGAAACTATAACCACACCACTGGACATTTTATCCAATTGATAGTCGCGAGTTTAACACCCAGTGACCAAATACGCGATTGTATTTTAAATATATGTAGTCCCTTTTTGTATTATTATTATTATTATTATTATACTTATTATTGTTATTATTATTATTATTTTAAGATATTATTTATTAATTGGTTTGGATAAATGCTATTTAATGCCCCAGTCAAGAATTTTTTTTTACATATATCGAGGCCCTCAATTCTGGAATGCTGGAGGAAACCGGAGTACCCGGAGAAAACCATTAACATTCAGCAAGCGAACTACAAATTACAACCCAGGCGGTGATAGACACTGTCCTTTTTAATACAGGAGAGGGAGACACATGTGTTTATCTGTCTCTTAAACTTTACATATATTTTAGGGTTACAAAAAAGAAAAAAAAAGTACAGTTATAGTACGTGTAACAAATTTGAGGTCAAGGTAACATTTCAATTATGAAATAATCTGACTAATCTATGATTGAGAATATCCTTTGAAATATTGGAATTTTAGCACTATTTGTTTATAAGGGAAACAAATAAAATGAGCTAGTTAGTTATCTTAGCGATTTAAATACACGTATCAACTTTCCTTTTGTATATCTAAATGGATTTTTCTAAATTTTTTCCTATCCAATAATCAAATGGGTCTGTCAACGATATGTAATTAGTTAGTGATATAAGAACTGGGAAGCTAAATATTCATCCAAAAGCATCTTTTTTTAAACTTTTACCATTAACTTCACAACAATAGGTGCAGACAGTCGGCCTTTGTTTTGGACCTCCTTTTCAAATAGGTACCAAAAGATAGCTTAAAGATTATAGAGGTTGATCCTTGCTATCTCTTCCGAAGATCTCGATAAGCCAAAAGTACAATACATAAACCTTTGGTATACCAGAAAGCTTAATCAAGGGTTTGTAACAATGGCCCCATTCATCGACCAATGATTTACGAGTTTACTAAAACGTGTTGGGAGGTAATGACTCGCGTTCGGTTGAAACATATTCGCATATCAAAGTCGTAGATTTAGGTTACCTTTGAAGTAAATCATGGTATCAATATTACGTATTTATTGAATAGTAAGTGTTACTTTTAAGTAGAAATTTGATAATTTTAGTTGTGTGATTAATGAGAATCACGGTGTGAAATGACTTCGGAGCATGATCCCACTGCAGTGATTAATACAGAAGTACTAGGCGTTCTTAGTGTCTAAGAAATCCTATTGTATCTATTACAATTAAGTTAAAATTCAAGCACTTGCGCTTCATGTATCCATTTGTGTGGCACTTTATATTCTCTCGCTTGCTACTGAATGATTTTTCTATTTAAAAAATGGTTTTAGGTCGTTAACACGCAAGAAAGCGTTTAAATTCAAAATTCAAGACCTATAATTTCATGCATGTCAACCGTAAAACATGTAATAAATCCGAGAAACAATTTTTTGCACCATTGATTCTTGAATAAAGACCGAAGCAGAGACTTTTTCATACATAAATGGTAATGTTAACTTTTAAGTAAAACATTAAGTACATTTCAAATTAACCCGTTGTAGGATTAATTAAAGATGATATCAGTACGTTTTTGAGCCGTTTACTATGCATGTTGAAATATCCAATTGTGAAAATCACGATTAATCTGTCCACAGTTTTATATTAATCTCATATCTCATCATAAGTGATCTAAAAAAATTTATGCCCCTGCATCGAGAATTTCATGACAGATTGATATTTGTCTATTTTGGTAAATATGTTTGTCCCTGCTTGATCTTTTGCAACTGTCAATTTTGGCGGGTACTGGAAAGAAGTCACAATATAGAAAAGCGTTGTCGAATTCTGATAGGTTCTGAAAAAGTCTAATGTATGGATAACTAAGGCATTTAAAGAAATGTTGTTTTTAATTATGAATAAAAGAAATAGTGTCAATTTACTAAAAGAAAGTAAATATTGAAATTTCTGAAAACGTTTGTTTGACGTTTTGAACAACTTACAAGAATTTTACAGAAATATAAACAAATAAGAAAAGAATAGGTTCTGCAACCTCAGAATAACTAAACCTGTCACTACTTCGAGCGCTAGGCAAAGAAGCAGTATATCAATTTTATTGTTGGAGAAGCCTTTTTGTGATTCAGGTTGATTCGATAACAACGTCTCAAGTGGAAATTAACGCAATTTTGCGTTGTAAAGTTAGCGATGACACATTTTAATCTGCAAATTTGAAGTGTTAATTTGTAATCAGTTAATAAATCTATAATTTAATTGTTGTAGTTTTAATTAAAGATGATATCAACTAGACCTTGTAACAGGAAAAACAAAACATGTTGACAATACCAACTCATTATACCTGTCCACAAACCAACAAAGACTACGAATCAACACTGTCAACAAGTTGGTAAAAGTACAGAACATAAGCTCAAAATTTCCGTTTCGGAACAGAGACATGTCGAGAGTGATTGTCTTTTCAAGCATGGTGAAGTGATATATATATATATATATATATATATATATATATATATATATATATATATATATATATATATATATATATATATATTAGCCAAATTTTCTACAACCATTCAAAAATAAATCAAATCAATGCAATGCAAAAATCACTTGCCACTCCAAATTGTAGATTTTTCTTTCAAAAAAAAAAAAAAAAGTTTAGATGCAATTGTAGATTCAATTTCAATTACTTGACCAACGGGACTAGAATTTATTACCATTATGGTCATTATTTTGGAAACACACGTCAATACTGTCGACAAACGTGATAGCAATAAATAAATTTGTATTTAATTCTTTAATTAAAGATTAATATTCCGTGATTTTTTATCAGAATTCAGTTAAATAGACCTTCAACATATAAATTGTAGATTCCTCAATTTTGAGATAAATCGTTCTGTTGAGAAGAGTTATCTGTTGCTCTATTTAATTCTCAGGACCTACGTCTTAAAATTTTAATTAATGATGATATCAACAAAAACCCGATGACGTTCCACTAAAAACACTGCTTAATATTGAATCAATTTGATTACTTTACACGTTATCACGTTGTCCATTATAGAATAAAATTTTTAACACATGATGGAATTTGTTAATTTATCTGTTATTAAATCTTTTCAACACGTTATCGACTTTGTAAAACAAAAGAAGTTGATTATAAGTGTGTTTATAATCTATGGCGTTAAATACCTCACGTGTCATACACAACGACCAAATCTTTTATTCATCGAGCCCCCCCCCCCCAATTCCCCTCTCTCTACCTGCTCACCGAAATGAACTTTTCAATATAGTCTACCTTTTGCTATTTCTGTCGTGTGCTACTTTTGAATTTTTATAAAATAATACAATTCAAAAGTAGCACATGATGTTACAAAATGACCACAAAGAGGACTCTCATAATTGTTTCTAGAGACCTAAATTGAATTTATTTGATTTGATCAAAACACTTTTTTAAAATCGATGATTTTTTTTATTATTCATATTTTCAGATATTTCATTTAACACTGGTTTGCTGTTCTCTTTTTGCAGTTTTTTTACGTAATCCTTATGCTTTTTTAAATATGTAATATATTTAAAATTAGCACACGTATTTTAGGTTCACTGTTTTTTAAGGAAACGAAAACCAAACAAGCCTAAATAAGTAAGACATTTGATTTCGATGCATGTATTGACAGTGTTTAAAACAATTATCTAAGCTAGCTGGAAGTATCAGGATTATTCCAATAATTCACAATTTTATGATATTTCATTTTTTAAAAACACTCAGTTTCGATGTTGAATCGTGTGTTAAGTAATAAGTTGTAAAAATCAATATTTTCTATTTTCTTTCACAGAAGGGAGACAAAATAAAAAGTCAAGATAAATATCAACTTATTTCAAATTATGATACAAGCATGATAGATAGCATCAGTAGTTAACTCACAGGGAAACGATAATTTGGAGAAAACAAGCACACGATTGTCCATACATGGCTAAAATGTCAATAAGAAGGTTATTTATTACTTCATACACGCTAAATAACAAAACTGTTAACGTTTATCTTGTTCGGGTTATTGTTTTAACTCTTCAATATTGAAGGTAACTTTCGTTAGAACTGCCGGTGTAACAATTGCACATTGCCTTATCAATTTATGAAGCTCAAAGGAGAAACTTATTCATTAGAAATTATTAATATGAAAGTAACGTGTTGTAAGAAATTTTAAAAACACTGATTTTATCTCTTGATGTTATAAATGCGATATTAAGTAATTCAGGATGGGAACTGACGGGTTACAAATGAGAACTACAACTAAATAGCCAATTTCTCCGTCAGCAACCGAAAAAATAAAATTTTCTGATTTTATGACAAGTAGTCGCTTATTGTTTTTATGTATTCTTCTGGACAATTTTTTGGCGTTTAAAAATTAACTAGAATTGCGATAAAATATTATTTTTGGTTAGAACAAAAGACGTCGGCTTAAAAAGTGAAATCCAATTCTTGTATCCCGTTTAACCCATTATCAACACTTATTAAACAGAAATCAACAAAGTACTTTGGAATTATTTATTTTTGAGCCAAAATGGGAATTGTAAAAACAAACAGGATGTTAAAGACAGGAAACTTCTACTTTTCGTTTTCCTTTAAGTAATGTGTATTGCCAAGAAAAAATTTCCATTAAAAGGTCAAGTCAGTCTTTTTATTCAATCATCAGGTTGATACGGTTGTTAAGTATGCAAAATACTTTTTTTGAAAAATAAAATTAACTGTTTTTAACTCAAGTTATCTCATTTAATTTGAAAAAATCTTCGCTAAAATGTTTGGCTTTACGATCAATAGATGTCCCACAATGTTACGGTAAAATTTGTTCAATACGCTGGATAAAAATATCTATTTAACAAAAAAATTGTTTTCTTGCTACATTTCAAATGTCATTTCAAAAAATGTCCAAAAATTATTTACTACATGTACATTTGTCGACAAAAATGAAAATATCACGATATATCTACGATATGAAACTGTAGAAAAATCTTTAAAAAATTACGGGAAATGCAAATTCAAGCTTATCACAGAACGAGACTCATAGACAATTATTGCCATTTGATTTTTTTGGCTTTGACAAGAAGGGTTGTCGTAGAGATTCTAAATATCATGTAAATTTCATAAAAACGTGCTGAAGAATTACTTGTCTTAGTCGTTAGTTATTAAAGTTATGAATTGTAAATTAGTGTTTAAACTGACAAATAAAGACTGTGCATGCACCATTCAAATAAATAAAATTCATGAATAGATGGATGTGTGTTGCAATTGCAAATATTCACAAAAGAAATTTAACATGTTTCTAATGTTTCAGATGTTGCTGTAACATCAAAAGCATCCGGTCAAGCGATGGTTAGATAGTCCAAAACATGTTAGTTTAACGATAAAACCCGCACTTGTTCAGAAAATATGGCATATTGGTAATTAATGAGTTTATAATATGTTGTCGATTATTGTTATGCCCGACCCTTACTAATAGAGTAAGCCTGGTTAGTTACATTTTCTTAATGAAATGTCCGTTTAATCAGATTTCATGTAATGCCTCGTAATGCCTTGTAAAGAATTTCAAGTTTTCTTTTAAAGGTACCTGGAAACTTAAAGAGTTCTTCCTTATAATTTTTCATCATCATTTTGATCGTATGAATTAGCCTATGTTTCTTGTTACCAAAGCATGTGGTTGGTCATGAAACATTCGCCATTAGCTGACATTTTAATCTTAACTTGTGTATAAAAATATATTTATAAATTCTGAGTATTCGAAAAGGTAGTTCCGGTAAGTTACCAGAAAAAAACTGAAAATGCCTACAAACATCAAACTTTTTTGGAAAATAAAGAGAAGGTATCATTTTCGGCAGTGAATCCTCATCTAATGCGCTAAGTTTTTAGTTTATACCCAATGCAAGGTTTAATAATAACACATGATACATTGTACGGTTATTCATCTTGTCAAAACAAAACTGCTTAACAATTTTGATGAAAATTTTAACAATTTTTTAAAACAAATATTGCTTGTTGCAAAAGGCATCTTTTATTTTTCATACACGTTTCATGAAAATGTCTTATAAGTTATTCGTTATTTATAATAAATTAAATTAAGAAATAGTATTTGCCATATGCCATTTTTAATGTATTCGATGATAAAACTAAAAAAGTGATACATAACTAAAAGCAATAGAGAACCGAACAATAGTCTAACAATCCAAAATTTATCAGTTTACTATATGGTAATTTGGTAATGGAAAAACACCAAAACAATTTATATAATTTTTGTGGTATCTGCTTTTGCAACATCAAAAGTGAATCACTCAAGCAATTTTGAGATATTTCACAACTTGTCATGTTTCTTGATAAAACCCGCATTTAATTACCAATTGTTTAGGAATTATGACATACTGATAATTAATGAGTTTATAATTTGTTTTGATGTGGGACAATGCTGAAAATATGAATGTTATACACTCCATATAGTTAACTACAAGAAAAGTATAAATTTAAACGAAACACAATCACTGCTAACATCGATTATTGAGAGAATAATAAAAGGTGCAGTTGGCGATAGTATCTTTATTAGACTGCACATTCAAAGCTACAACTCAGCAGTTTGCGCTAGATTGATTGGTAACTAATTCATGCATCACTATAAACGTTTCTCTATTTATTGTCAACTGTGGTATAGTTATATGTATACACTGTGTTGTAAAAAAATTGAGGCAATAAAAAGAAGAGCTTAAAAGCACGTTGTTATGAATCTACCTTAGAGTCGCTGGACCAACCAACAGTTAGAGAAAAACTGCAACAATTTTATGATATTTTATATATTTACATTATAATATTAATATTGACATTCCTAATAAATCTGTGTATGATTAATATGAATTACATGATCATTAAAAATGTACCTTAGTTAAGTCTCACAGAGAGTAATTTAATCAAGATATTTTTCATTGATACATTGTACAAAATGAACTTTATACAAGATATTTTCATTGATACATTGTATTAAGTGACCTTTACACATTATTACATAAATCATTTGACTAAAGTAGACAGATTCGGCTCCTTGTTAAGATACATGATAATTTGTGAAGAAACAATTAGGTAAGACATAACCCTGAAAAGAACCAGATTTAAGATAAGTGTTTTACATCGTCCTATCTCTTTGTTTAAGCTCGTGAAAAGGCATAGGGGTAATTCCGGACCTGGCTATAGACCATTTGCCAATAAAATGTTCCGAGTCATCGTGAATCATTTTCCTATTTAGATATTACAATGACGGGGGACAAAACCTCTGAATTTTCGGGTTTTTCGTACAAAAGCACTGTTTTTACCAAGTGTAATTTCTATGTTGTCATTTTATTTAAAAAGTTTACCAGGCAAGCCTAAATACATTTGAGACATTTTATGCAAAATAAAATGGTTTAAAAGATGAAAATCTTATTATTAGCTTTTTGTTTGCCAAGAGAAGTCATGTTTTATATAACGAAAAACCCCGACAACTGTCCGGTCAAGTTGTAAATTAAGAGAAAACCGATTCATATTTCGGTCGGAATTTTAATTGGCAAATCCAGTATTTGAAAACAATGTTTTTAGTTTTAATAGCAGCATTTTGTTAAAACTATTTAATGTTCACATCAACAATTTTTTAAAATTTTATTTACTTTTATGCTTTTTATGTTGAAAGTTGAAAGTTAAACAATTTGCAAATAATTTTACTACGAAAATATATGAAATCTAAAAATATTCCTCTGTAGTCACCCCAGTTTAAGAATATATTCGAGTTGTCAATTTTTTGTTGCTTTCATTAAAATTGTTTTATGAAAAAATAAAGAAAGTATTTCAAAAAATATTCAATTTATTAAATTGGTAGAGTTAATTTTGGTGCAATGATTCTTGGGCTCACTGCATAAACATTAAATGAACGAGTTAAAAATTTTTGAAAATCATATAAACATCATGAATTAAAAAAATTGTTTATCATATGATTTACTAATTTTCAACGGGAAAATGTTCCTATTACGTCAGGACGGAATTTAATACGGTGCAGTACAAACTAAAACAAATATTGGGCATCATGGATGCCAAAACTAAAGTTGAATGAAAGACAATTTTAGATGTTCTTGGTCATAACTGTAAAATAGACATATATAAATAGTTATTACCGTTTTAGTACAATCAAAAATGACGCTTTTTTTAAATTCAAAACGTTTGTCAAAAATTGCACAACTATAATTTTGGTTATAAGAAGTATTCAGTCATTATTTTATAAGATTTCAATTATGAATGAAACTTGAACAGTTTCTGATATAATATGGCGCCAATTATAAAAATCTTATGAAATTAAAATTTAAAAATAATTGCTAATTAATTACACAACTATAATTTTGGTTATAAGATGTGGTAAGTCGTTGTTTTATAAAATGCCAATTATGAATGAAACTGTACAACTTTTTGATAAAATAACCGGTGGAACAGTCAATAATATGGCGCCAATTACTATTACTAAATCCGAAAGGGCCAAAGTTAGAGCGTAACTCATACCACTATCTGACTGTTGAAAACTTGTGTTGAATCTCTCGCCAAACGCCGAAGTTTTAGTTTCCGCTCCTAGCCGCTGTTAACACGAAAAGTGCCAGATATGACCAATCTCATGAGACATTATTATTTGTGAAACAAGGTGCCGGTGACGTTGATTATAGATTGTTGATATGAAACATTATTTTGATATGAAGCATCTGAAACTTTCGAAGTTATAAAAGATGTTAAGGTAACGCTTAAATGTTTGGTTTTTATTTGATTAGTAACTTATTAAAAATTTGAAACAAAAAATAATATGTCCAGAATTGGGACCTTTTAAGAAGCATTGTTTTTTAAACTAAATGAATTGTTTAACTGGTACTTTTGATAATTGGGAATTTATAAATTTGTAAAAAAAAAAAAAGATTTTAGCCATTCTATGATTCTTTCCTCCATTACTAAGGGACGTCTGTCGCTGAGAGGTCTAAAACGCACCCTTATAGTTCACAATGCTTTACACTGTCTAGGTTCAAATCCCAATCGGGCAGATCATTGTGTTAGAAGGTTTGTTAATTTGCTTGCCAAAGTTAGGTGATTTTCTCCGGACACTCTGATTTCTTACACCCACCCTAACCTGACCACCTTGATGTAAATGAAGGAATCTTGACTGGGGCGAAAGTGTAGTACAATACAGTATATATGTAGTACAAAAATGTATATAAGATTTTCTTTTATTCATAAGAAATCTTTTGAAAGTGTTTCTATTTTATTATCTTTTATTTATTGTTTTTCTTATACATGTCACTTGTCTTTCGGGATACTTGACGCTATGGAATGCATTTCTTTATTATGAAGATTTCAGTGTGACTTACTAGACACACATCTTAAATAAAACCACGTACAACAAATATAGTTATCTTTCTGGTTTACGTTCTTATTGGTAGTCCTAGTCCATTAAATGATTTTTTTCTGAATCTTCTTCCTTCTAAAAGCATTTATTACGTCTATGCTTTATTTAATGTATTAATAACGTTTGAAATTCTAGTCGAGATTCCTGCAGTACATACTTTATGCAAAAGAAATGAACTAAATCTAATTTATTTTGAAGGCCCGCTTTCTTTAAAAGTTAAATTTTTTTTTAAAAAACTTATTCTATGAAAAGTTTTGAATATTTTGTTAATGTAATTAAAAGTACAGCATACAACGATGTTGGTATCATATTGAATTAATGTTTGCTATGCCATACTACGCATTCATTTTGAATGGTAATTATCATCAGCTGAATGTATGGTTAAAACTGTCACCGACATTCTAGACATTCTATAAAACAAGAGTAATGTGACGGATAGAAATGCAGAATTTTGTTGATTATTTTCACATTTCTATAAACAAATTAAACCGTAATAGCGTGATAAAAAATCAACGTTTAATTCATTGGTAGATTAAATATCGAGAAGTTCGTGCTTTGTTACATTTTGCTCTATGATCAGCTCACAGAACACAGTAATAATTGTTATAATCCACATGTTATCGGGTCTTTAATCGATCATTATCGATATTTCATCGAATTTTCAAACAATCGATCAGGGAAATCATTGGCTATCACTAACAAACAAACAATGTTAACACCCCAGTATCAGGTATCTAACTCCTACTGCTGAAAATCTGACATTTTTTCATTAAAATTAAATGAGTGTTTAAAATAAAGGTTTTTATGTAAATTTTTAACACCTGGTCTTATCAAGAAATCTTTGCAGGTGTGTAAATAAGATATTTTTACTGATACAATTCGTCGTTTCCATCTTTAGAAATTGTAAAACGTAAGTTAGATTTTTATGTGTATGTTTTGTATACACGTACTTCTAGCAAATTGTTCAATTTGTTCAACAACCAAAAAATTTTTTTGAAAAAACAATAGCCACAACCTTCCCTAACACACCTCAGAAAAGCCGCTTATTTGAATATATTAAAAACCAATTCTATTTTATCTTTATTTAAATGGCATATTTCAAATGATCTTCTTATTGTAAGATATTTGGTGTTTTTGTCTAGTCATTTGTCACCATCAGACAAAGTGAAGACGTGGTCATGACTGACTAGATGAAAACCTTTAATCAAATCGGGGATGATACAGTAAAGTTTTTATCAATATTTGTCGCGCGTTTTGGTATTCTTGTTTAGTTTGGACTTGAAGTGTACTCTCGGAATCCCTTGATCTTTACCAAAGCTACTCACGTGTTTAAATTACATGTATATATTTTACGTTCGTGTAAAATACTCTTGTTATTTTTTTTAAGTAAGTGGGATAGTTAACGACCTACATTACTCGCAAAGGTTTATAAGTTAGAAAAAAACTACTGTAATTAAAAGGCATAAGAAAGTAATTTATAACGTGAAATAGTCAAAAACAACCAAGACAAACACATAAACTAAGCATGCAATATTATTTTTCTTCGCCACCACAAGAAATTATACACAAAGCATCAAAGCATATACATTTGAGGAAAGTATAAAAAAAATCAATAGTAATATAAAATATCTTTACGCATTTACACAACACAAAATACCACTACAATTGAGGTTTAAATCTATCAAGTTCGATGTATCAAGATATTTGTGTAATTCTCTAAAGAGCTCATTTCTTCAATGAGAGGGGAAACTGGAGTGCCCGGAGATAATAAACGACCTTTGCAAGCGTTGTGAAAAACTTCCTACACTAAAATCTGTCTGAGCTGAATTGGCACCTAGGCGGTTAGAAGTTAGTAGTTAAAGTATACATCTTGGAAGTGTTTTGTTTTTTCCCCAATGTTTCAATATCTGTCTAATAACTTTCTTCCCAATTTTTTTTTCATAATTTCTAATTGCCCCCGTTGATCGGCTAATTTTAAGACTTAGAAAAAATAAGCAAAATTTATCTAAAAAATCTGTTTGTCACTGCTTTATCGGATTTTGCTGATTTCGTTCACCAAGTCAATCGTTATCATTGTGTACCAGCCAATATCTTATTCTTGAACAAACATTTTTTATTTTCATCAGCCAAATGAAAATGTATTTTTATATTCTATATCACTTAAACATATCTTTCAGTGACCATTTTTAAGTCAAAATTTAATAGATATCAAAGTAAAAAATAATTTGACAAAAATAAATAAATAAATAAATAAATAATAAATAAATAAATAAACAAATAAATAAATAAATGAATGAATGAATAAATGAATGAATGAATGAATGAATGAATAAATAAATAATAAATAGATAAATTAATTAATAAAATAACAAAAAAAAACAAAAAAAACCATTTTAAAAAAAAATTAAAATGAACATTTCAAAAGATTTTTCAAGAAGTATTTTGTAGTAATTAATGTTCATCACAAAATTTTAAAATACCAATTATAAAAAATCCACGGACAATCTAGCGACAATTTAGCCAGCCATTAAGAATTTTTTAAATACAAAATAAATAGATCAAACAAACAAACAAATAAATAAATAAATAAATAAATAAATAATAAATAAATAAATAAATAAATAAATAAATAAATGAATGAATAAATAAATAATAAATGAATAAATAAATAAATGATATCGATTTTAACAAAAATTTTATTTAAAAATTTGTAAACTTGGATGATACGCCACACATAGCAAGTCTATAAGCCTTTCAGAAGAACATTCATAGCTAGGTTTCATCCCTCAATTTCCATATCATTACAATCCCCCAATAAATGATAATGTATTTAAACACTGAAAAGAATAAACAATACTGTTAATTTATTACAGACATAAAATGCATCATCACCGTTATATAACAAATCAGACAAACTCGTGTGTTACTTATATCAGCCGAGTTATTTCAGTAAAACAATTTCTGATATTCTCAGATAGGCTTAATAAAATGTTTGTTTTATTAAAAATAGTAACATTTCATGTATTTCTACGTGATATTAAACAACGGTCTTCTGTTTTAAGTTTTTAAATTAAGAAATTTTCCTTGTTTTTCATGAATACGAGTCGATGGCTGCTGATACTGTGGATTATTTTAGCACAGAAACGCTTTTTAATAATTAACCTTAAATTCCTTGAAAACAAATACCATTGTATTTCAATTATTTTTGTTACTTTTAAATATTTTGCATTTTTAACCACTTAATGCAAAATGTATCAATGTCCTGAAAATTGTAAACCTTCTGAAATCGTAGATGTTTGTAATAATATCTTGTCTATTTTTCAAATACTTACAATATATATATATATATATATATATATATATATATATATATATATATATATATACTGTGTGTGTGTGTGTGTGTGTGTTCAAAATGAGTACTTAATTTAATCATCATAACATGGCAAGTTTACATGTAAACAAGTTATATAAGAAAACATCATAGAATTTTAATGCCTTACATTTAACATTTTACATATACTGTACTAGAACTTTACAACTTACTGAATATAAGCTTTGTATGCATCTGTCATGTACAGAATTTAGAATTTTTTCAAAAAGAAATATTAAAAATTCTGCACATGAGACATCAATCGGAACTCTATATGAATTAATCGTTTGTTAGACAATTCGTTCTGTATTGTAATACAGAAAGCTGAACAACTCTTGTAAGATATTTCTGAGATTCTTAAACAGTGGCCTTAATATTGATCACGGAGTAAACTAGCAGTGTGATCATGGTGATGGAGGATCGAGGGTTGAGTCGGACAACAACAGAACTGATATCAATTTTTCATCTCTAAGAAACCACATCACCGCAAATATGTCCTTATGCAACATCGCTAATATAAGGAACAAAACGTTTATTATTAGTTGTAATAGATATACTGAAATAAATACCACATAGTTATACAAAGCAAATGGTATACTATAAGATATCTATCTTAATTTAAAAAAAACATTTTTTAAAAATGTTAAAAGGTGTGATATAGAGATTTTTTTAAAATTTGTGTTTTATTTAAAAAAAATAAACTAAAGTAACAAAATAAATAAATAAATAAATAAATAAATAAATAAATAAATAAATAAATAAATAAATAAATAAATAAATAAAAATTAAAAAAAACTTTGACAATAAATTAACCTTGTAGTAAAACTAAACTATTTGGTAAACGCAATTCTGTGTTACTGTCATGTGCTACTTTTCAATAAATTATTTCATAAAAATTCAAAAGTAGCATATGACCTTACTTTCAGGAAGATTATTGTACAATGAATTTTGAAACGTTCGAAGATGACTAGTAAAGATGTATTTATGCGTCTTTATCTTTGTTTCGTTAAATTATGTTTGTCAGTCAGTTAAACTGCAATTTGTTGAATTTTAGGTTTATCAAAAATTTAAAATTTTACATAAGTACAATGGCTTTTGAAATTTTATGATTTTTTCACCACATTTCTGTACACACAAAAAACAAGACAACAGCATGCAGTATGTCGAGTTAGATTTAAAATTCAGGAAAATGTATATTGTGACTATTTAAGAACGACAGACTCCCTTTCCCTTTCGAAGCAGCGTGTCTTTTATATATATATATATATATATATATATATATATATATATATATATATATATATATATATATATATATATATATATCTGTGTGTGTGTGTGTGTGTGTGCAAACAATATCTTTCGTATTTCCCTGTTTAAAATATTTGATCATTTCAATTCATGTTGAATTTTTTATCAGTTTTAAAATTCCTATATATATGTGTAATGCATATCAATGAAATAACGATACAACTGCACAATTTTCACCATACGTTATTTACTGAAACTGAAGTCAAAGGCGTGGTGTAACACACCGATAAAATAATCTTTAAAAATTAAAAATTTATATCGGTAAAAACTAGCTCGAGATTTCAAATGTCACTGAATTAAAATTTCTTATGATGGGAACAAATTGTCTAAAGGGTGGTCTGTTAAAGTATCAAATGAATTTCAGAAAATAGAATTTAAATCGTGTATATATACATACAGAACTTAACTCTTTGAAATGTATATTTCATTGGCCATTAAACTTACTTATCAAACAAATAAACCTGCAAGGTAAACTTGAGCACAAAGGTGGCATCGTGCTAATGCAACAAGGGTGTACTAGTGTATGATAATTTGTTGGATATTCATTCGTGTTGAACATCATTTGCTAATGCTCACTTTAACCAGATAACCCATAATTTTTTTTATAAACCTTTTATGGTTAAGCATGTTTTTTAAAATACTCCTTGAATATTATAATATACTGCTTTTATGAGAGAGAGAGAGAGAGAGAGAGAGAGAGAGAGAGAGAGAGAGAGAGAGAGAGAGAGAGAGAGAGAGAGAGAGAGAGCAAAAGACATTGCAATAAAAGCCAAGGCAATCATATATAAAAATGACCATCAAATTTTTAGCAATATTTGGTCATCAAACAAAACAACGAAAAAAATGGATTATACAGTTTTGGTTGACGTTCTGTTGGTCATAAAACAACACTTAACATTTTATTAATCTTTAATTTTAATGCATCATTTTGTTTGTTTTATTTTTAAACATCCTTATTACAAATGAATCTGTTTTTGGCTGTTTTTAAATTGGTCTGAAACAGGAAGAAAACGGTGTTATATGCAAAACATTTGTCTTCTGTAAATGAACAATCAATAAACAAATTGAAAACGTTTTTATGAATTTAGTCATTAGCTTTACATCTTAATATAATTTCAAATATAATTAAATATAATTTACCAACGACAAACAAAACTGTTACACGAACAATTTCTTCTACAAAGATAATGGTTTTATTTCGTTCTATTATTATTATGTTTCAATTTTTTGAAAGGCATTGGACAAAATGGCAAAAATGGTGTTTATTTATATGGTTGAAGTAAGATTTTAGGCCATTTCAATTTTTACAACCAGTGGTTCAATAAAGAGACGTCTAAAAAGTTTAATAGACAATCCATCGGGAATATATATATTTTATCAATAAAGAATTATACATGTAATTTTTTTATCTTATGATTTTCGCAAGTGAACAGTGGTTATACGTCAAAATCATAATTGGCTGTTATATTTAATTTAATTTCTATAGGCAATACTTTTTGAAAATTAGATTATACAACCGAGACGTGTACAGATTTATACAAACATAGCTAACATCAGCTTTATATCTATGAATTTCTGATTTACTTCACTTTTATAAGAGAATCACATGTTAATCATCATATCTACATATAAATGTCATGTTTCTTTACGTTTACTGTGTTTTACAATTTACGATATTAACCTTAATTTTCTGTAAATGGACAAAGATTCCTTTTCCATCTCACCATACATCAAAATCTACCTCCGATACGTCCTTATACAACTTGATTGTAAAGAGATGTGTTTTTGGCGCCAGACGATGAAAATAGACCGATTACGATCCATTTGCAATTCTGAATTTTGCACATACTAGGAGTAGCGCCTCCCGACAAATAAGTTTAGCGGATTTTTTGAGATTTACGGGAATATGCTATGTTACATCAATGACACTTGGGTTTCAGATCATGAATATCAATAAAGGAACTAGATGTACTGCGGAACATATCTAATAATATCAACGATTTAGAAAATCACCTCTGTAAATCATAAATACGCCGACAAAATTACCCTATTATAAATTAAGAAAATGGAAAACAAATAATAGCTTGATTTAGGAAGTGTCTGTAAGTTTAATACAACTTGTAATGTTTCCAATGCATTATCTTCGATTTTCTTAAATATGTATATGTTCTTTAGTGTAAGTAGCTTCAAGTTTTTGAGGCTGTCCTTTATGAAATGTGCGTTTTAGAGACTGTTGTTTGTAAAACACATAAGGTGGTAACCCAAGCACTGTGTATTTTTGTTCCTATTACTTATATTCCATTTGTCATGTTCTACTTTTGAATTTTTATAAAATACTGCAATTCAAAAGTAGCATATGGCAATTGCATTATTTTATAAATATTCAAATGTAGTACATGACACATTTATAGTGTCTTTTTTCAGGCTGCATTTAATTGGCTACGTGTTTTAGCAAAAATCTACTCTCTTATATTGTAAAATATATTGATTTTCAGCTAATTCAACGAAAAAGAGCATCCGCAAATTTTAATATTATAATCAAAATTTTCTGTTAAAGATGTTCTTAAAGGTTTGCTATTTATATTGGTTAAAATGTTATAATACAATAAATACTAAATACATATAACAAATTAATGGCCAGAACCACATTAATAATTTAGACCAAAAATGTTAAGATAAGCCAAAAACGTAGAACAACTATCGCCACAGTGCAGCCCTATGTTTAGTCACCAAAACCAAATGCATACCAATACTGTAGTTGACTACTTAATAAATCAAAAAATTTTCGCCTAGCACTGGACAATACCACTCATCAGAGTGTAAATAATAAAACTCGCACCTGAACACCTCTACTTAGAAAATTAGTCATTTTCGTGTTTCTCACTATAAACTGACTTTTCAAGTGATAAGTTGAGATGACAAATAAGTAATTGCTGTATCAAACTTCAATTATTGGAATTTTCAACATTTTTTTCTTTTCTGATGGATTTTTCTGTTTATGTTCGTGTTAATTCTCAGATTTTTTTATTGCTAAGTCGAAATATAACTAATTATCTGACATTGATTAATATTTAAAAAACTACAGGTTAACAAATTTTAACGCGAAGCCAAAACATAAAAACAGCTCATTTTACAGAGTTTACAAGGTATAAATGATGATTGTTTTGCTCAGAGCTTAAACATTTGAAATTAAATATGTACGATAGGTTAAAGGTCATACTGGTCCTACTAGCCACCAGGACAGAGGAAGACAATGATAAGTACATCTACTAAATCACACAAAAAGTTCTTCACCTCAGTATAAAGTTACTGCTAATCGAAAGGTACTGAAAATACTGTAGGTCAGGTATATCAATACGATTGGTAAGATTTATGTGTTTCCGCGAAAGACAAGAACCTACAAATGGTTGAAGGAACACGTTTAATTCTAGTAGCTTTTTACTTGCACACTGACTGACAACGCTTGACGGAATCGATAATAATAATAATAATAATAATAATAATAATAATAATAATAATGTTTTATAAGGTATAACTTTTTATGATTTATTTACGTTAGTCATTATGCACCGAAATGATAAAATAGGAAACAAAATAAGTGTTTGGTAAATAGAAAAAAAATTATTCTTGTAAAATTTAAACTAGGGGCCATTTTAATTTTTTTAAGTATATCCGGGATAAATCGTTGCTTGTCAAGAAATAATTCAGTCATAAACATGTGTTAATATGTCTCGGCTCTGAACCAGTGTCCAGTGTCAGGAATAATTTATAAATTAGAGAAATGGTGTCTTCAATACTAGACCTCGAAACTGAAAAAAAAAATTACTAGAGAATTAAAAAAAAAAGCTTTCTAAAACTGACACTTGTCGGCGTTTTTTTAATCCAGTATGCGGAAAGATTAAAAAGATAGAAACAGTTTAACCCTGTGTGTTTTATCGGGTAATTTTATTTGTGGAAAGAGATCGACAGTTAAGATACTAATTTTGAAAAAATAAAGATTTAAAGACATTGCTGTTCACACCTTTCTAGATTTACAGAATAATAGCAAAACAGTATCAAATACTACAACATTAACTATTGTTAAAGAATTGTGAGAAAATCGAGTAGGTACTCCCGTAATAATTAACACACTATATTAAATGAACAATAGTTTACATTTTGACAGTTTTTTGCTTAATTACTCTTTTGAAGGTGCAGAAGTCCATTTGGTACGCTTTTACATGCAAGACATTACATAGTCTTCTTAGGTGGTCTGACGAAAAAATGGATAAACGTTCTTAGACACGGAGATTTTTTATGTAAAGATCAGCATTTTTAATTCATTTAGCAACTATGACACAATTCACCTAATTATTATGATAATAGCAGTCCAGATGTCATTTGATTTGTGTGTTAGTGACTATACAGCCGTGCATTGGCATCTTCTAATGAATGAGGTGCAAAAAACTTTGCATTGAAAAAGCATAAAAATTATTGCGTGAAAGTTTGTATTAAGATATTACAGGTTATACAGGTAAGCACAAGACCACACCAAATTAAATAAAGTGTCACAAAATCTGAATATATTATGAAGAAATGCTTTGGCATACGGACTGCACATTAGCCACAAGGCCTCACGAAGATGTTCATCTGAAACGGCATATACAAACTGAAGTGTGTAGCGTATGTGAAAAGAAAACAAGATAGCTGGAAGCCACTTCATTGGGAAACAACCATTTAAAAACCAAAATGAATAAAATATGCTTATGCTATTATTATACCAATATGTTATCCTAAATGTTTTCGTTTTATTTAAATTTATTAACTTGGCTCCAAAACAATTTTGTCGCGAAGTGGATTCTACATTACAATGCATTTTAAATAAAAACTGATTTTTGTTTTGCTGTGGCATAAATGATGCGTATGGAAAACTGTAGATCTTGAATATAATTTAGATTGTTAAAAACATTTATTGACATACAGGCTCAATGGAATAATAATTTATCAGTAATCGAACAGTGCATTTAAATTTTTTTTAGTTGTTTCAAAATGAATTTATAGACCGATGTTAGCTCAATTAGTACAGTCTATCCCGGTAAACTTTAATAACCCGATATTATTGGAAATGTTTATTTATTAAGACAATAAACTTGGGTTCTACAATTTACTCGACAATAACAGGTGTGAGCGATATACAAAGGGAAGATTATAAGACTATACTTAAACAAAACCAAACCCGTCTTAAACAAAAAAACACCAATATTTATACAGATAGTTTTTCTTATCTGCCATTTTGACAAATATAACATTTTCTGAAAGAAAAAATTACCATCTAATATAAGAATCAAGTACTTTTAGAGTGCCTTATAGTATTGAAGTATAAAGTATTACCCATCTAAAGTTTGTAAAAATGAAAAAAGGTAATAGTTTTTTATTTTTATTTTTATTTTTTTTTATGTCACATTCCTTCAAAATCCTGATTTCAAAATAGAGGCTAGCAAAACTACAAGAACATATTTGAACACAACAATGGTACGCATTAAATAATTGGCCTCTTCATCTCAATTTCTAGCCATTGATATCTATAAATGTACATTTAAACAACAATGAAGAAATATTTAAACAAGCAATCAAAAAAAACAAAAACAAAACCAAACTTTATAATTTTTATCCTTTATTTTTAAAAAATGGTTTCTTTAATTGTTCAAAAATTATTTTTTAACCGTACAAATCTTTGCTTGGACTAACGCGTCAACAATCAGTCATGGCATTGTCTTCAATGAGATCATAACATTCAACGTACTCAAAAGATACTTATTTCAATAAATGTTGTAAATTGAATAAAAAAAGAAATAAACAACAAATCATTGTGAGAAAATACAAAAGTAAAAAATCAAGTTTCGGACTATCTAGCATTGACATGCAATATTATTCTCTGACCACAAGCCGCTTGATAAGACATAGTACTAACGGAAGTAACATTATCTATAGACTATAAATAAAGAACTTTGGCAGCTAGTTGTTATGGCATCTGATAGTAACACGTTGTACATAAAAACTATCGTTTTGACAATTTCTAAGTAGAAAGCACTTAGAAACGTCTAATTTGAAGTATGCCAAAATACGGCTTGTATTATAGTTGTTGGTTTCATTGAAGAATAGTTTAGTCTTCTCATAGCAGACCTTTGTAAGACTATGTCTGTAAGATACATTTGTTTTATTTCTCAGTTGTACAATTTTATTTATTTAAGAATTGAGTTATCTCTGTATGATGGTATGGACGTCTTGCAAATTATAACGTATATAAGCTTTGATAACTTATCTCACAATATTACACAATGCATTGATGTAAACAATAAAGTGATAATAATGTATAAACATAATGATATCATTTGAAATACCATCGTACACGTGACTATCAGAAATATGTTTATTTATTCATTCATGAAACCAAAGCATGTTATTATTAATAATAGTATTAAATTTGAAGCTGAAATCTTGAAATTTACGCTAATAAAAACTGATGGTACGTTTATAACGATAAAACGTGTTAAATATTCTTCTTTCCTTTTCTAAGAAAAAAATTAGGATTAAAACCCGATGTCGTTCACTTGAGGTGTTAGACGTTCTTACAAATAAGCCCTCCCAAATAAATTGATGATGAAAAAGATTACTCAAACCAGTCAATAGTTCATATAAAATTTTTAATTTTACCCTTTTTACATTAAGTTTTGTCTTGTGCTACTTTTGAATTATTTTATTTTATTGAAATAAAAAAAATTGCGACTATGATACATCTACCAAAGCCATGCACAAAGCTGAACGAGGTGAATTTTCCACATAATTTTACTGAAGATACCTTCTCCTTTATCCCTTTTTCCGTAGACGAGTCAGTGTAAATACATAACCCTGGTGATAAATTACAGTGCTTAAATCTGTGTATGTTATTGAGCTCTCAACGAGACTATTTTGACGTTTTGTTGAGAAATGCGCTAATTTGTGAATCAATTTGAAGAGCAACACATTCAGTCTGATACATCACAGATCAAAAAGTTTATATAAATGCAAGTCTACTTGGCTCTTAAAAATGTTTACAACTTTTACTATAGTTTGTAACACGAGTTTATGAGAGGGAGTTCAAAAGCATAAGTTCTACATTAAGATTTGGGAATATTACTGTCGATTGATAGTTGTGTTTCTTGTCTTTAACTTCTGTAGTGGAAAGGTGATACAAAGCATACAACAAAGACTTGGCTTGCATTGAAAAAAAAACAAAGATTATATGGTGTGTGATGCATTACACTCTGTCAGTCTTGTCAAACAAATGAAATGAACAACTCTTAAACCCCACAAACAAATTTGTCGAAAATTAGCAGTAGTAAGACTGGATAGAGTTGCTGCAATGTTGAACAACTATCTCCATTTAATCCAAAATACAAAAGGTATGTTATTTTAAGCTAATCCTTTATTATGATCTAGGTCAAACTTGCGGCATTGTATTTCGCAGATGCTACATCAACATTTTCTATGAGAATAATGTTTCTAGATAAATTTCCCAATTAAAATTGCTTCAATAAAAAAAAAAATTATGGTTTTTTCAATATCAAAATAAAAATACCAAAATGAGTTTAAAAATATCACACGGAAACCCTTTTTACGAACATGTAAAACCTCCCTTAACGGTCACGTGCTTTTAGGGTTGTATATTTGTGGAGAAATTATAATTACTGCAGGTGATTGTTTTCAGATTTACCTTTAAATTTAACATCAATGAATACATCTTTACAAATTTTTTGGCTTGTATTAAAAGTTCTTGTTGAAAATTGTTTGAAAGGTAATGTGACACCATTTGAATATAAAAAACATAAGTCAAACAGTTAAAAATAATGAATCTAAATTTCCAATATTATATAAATCCAAATCCAGCAAAGGAATGCTTTGCAAATGGGAACAAACCTTAGTTTAAAAAAATCAAATTTCAGACGGCTGAAAATTTTGCTAAATCGTACATTTTCTGTTTATATTTTATATTTTTCAAGCGTAGGTTTGAGTATTATGGATGTGTATTTTTGATTTCGATTCTTTGACCAAATTTTTACAATTTTTAAAATAAGAATGAAGTTGATTATCGAAATTGTCTATCATACATGTATAATTGCAATGAAAAATAACCTTGAGAATTGGGTCTCCCATAAGCGTATTAAAGATAATTTCAGTTTGTTATTGGAACAACAAAGCTTCAGTTTGTCCATTGAATTAATTTTACCTACCCTTCAATATTCATATTACCTATCGTGAGTACAGACACAATGCAGTTCAAGTTTCTGTTACAACACATAATTACGTAAGGAGCAAAAGTAAAGGTATAATTTCGATATTAACAATCCTACAGCTTTTGGTTATGCACCATTACAGGTGCTATAGGTCAGGAGAAGACTGCTTTTAAGGTGATGTGGTAACGTTGAACATAAATTTGTCCTAAGCTAGAATTATTGATGACAAGGAATTAACAGATTATTGGTTTTAAAAATTTTATGAAATTTGATTCTTAAAAATAAACAACATACAAAAGGTCACATTTTTGTACTAAAATACCTCTATCCGATACCAGATAATTGTTTGATTGGCTGTCAAGACCCGCCTACTAAATTTAATTGGATTCCAGTTTTAACCAATCATCGATACTGTTACAAAAATACAAGGTAGGTGTAAACATCAATTGTTTGTACTTGATTTAATTAAAATTAACTGATAATCTCTTTCAAAAATCTGACTATGTATGACTAATATTTGTTTAAAGCGAGGTTTTGAAAATAATAAATAACTACAAACAAGTATTTACCATAGAAAAGATAATCGTCCACGATTAAAATTTAAAAAAATGTTATTAACAAATAATTGAACTTATTTTTTGTTATTATTTTTTATTCATTTTCATGTCTGTTGAAATTGATCTATTAACCAAAAATACTTTTTGGCTGAAATAAAATTTAGTCAGATAATTTCAGTTTGTTCGATTGTGGTTTCATTTGTAAGATATTTCTATAGAAGTAAGAAATTAATAATAAAAAAACACAACAGTATAATTGAAATATATAATGATTTTTGTGGTAAAACTTTCAGGTTAACAAAGGATCGGGAAAATTCACCTGTTTTAATGGATTACTTCCCTTGTATTGTTAAATACCTTCTAATACCTTATAACGTTTGGCTACCTTTAACGAAAACGAATCATAAATCGAAATTTTAAATAGGAAATATGACAAAATTTAGTGTTCGTAGCTTTAAAAGCAGGTCCCCAATATATTCATTTTTAAAGACTAAAACTGTAAACTTAACATCTTACCCATACTTGTGAATTTTTATTGTCTGTAAATTAAATATAGAAAGTAACATAATTCATAGAAAGTAACATAATAACCTGCAATAAACGATAGCAATAATAATAAGAAAATAAATAAATATTTATAATAAATAAAAAGCACCAGATCTGTTAAAATCATGCTTAGAACACTGGTTAAAAAACCTGATAAACTGATACATCGATACGTTTGATTTGATTAAATGAGGTTTAAGGTGACAGTGCCCCAGATAGGATATTTTACTTATATCGTGAGGTCACTAGATATAGGTGAGGTGGCAGAAGTTTTGAACTTTGCAGTGCCCTTAGGGCTATGTGCAGAATAGGTTTCTTTAACGTGCCATGGCCTGCCGTGACACGGGACATCAGTTTTTAAGGACTCCTCCGAAGGACCCCTTGACTTTCATTTTTAAATGTCGGGTGTTTGGAGAAAGAACATTCACTACCAATTTTCAAATCATTGTCAGACCCGGCCAATATATTGAAACGGACCCCATGAATTTTCTTTATACATATAAATAAAAGAGTTTTTGGTTCACTGTTTTGTAAAACAAGGTTTTATGTACGTATTTATAATGGAGTGGAGTGGAGTAATGATGTTTTACGCCCCAGTCAAGAATCTTTCACGTATTTCGAGGCGGTCAGTTCTTGGATGGTGGAGGAAACAGGAGTGCCCAGAGAAAACCACCGACCTTCGGCAAGTATTTATAATGGGATAGTACGGATGGTTAATGATCTTCTTATTATTGCTCTATAGTAACACCATTGGACATTTGCTCCAATGCCAATAAAAAGTCGGAATTGAATTTAACAGTGGCCTGAACATGTTTTTCAAAGTTTAAACATTTATTTTTATTGCTTTTGGCAAAATTTAGAACGTTTTATAAATAAATTATAATAAAAAGTTTGTATATAAAAATAAAATACTCAAAATTTTGCATATGACAGTATTGTTTTTTGTGCGTTTTTTCATTGGCTCTGGCCAATAACATATACTTCAGATTCAAAATTCTTCCTTCTATCTTTCCTTTACAGCATTCTTGAGTTTTTATTTCTTCTCGTTATATCGTATACCATAAAAGACAACAAATCATAATGGAAATCATCAATCAAAAACTTTGATTATGACAAATAACTAACAAAGTTAAAACACACGATAAAAATTATTCACATTTAAAGTTTTTATTAAAATTTAAAAATGTGACAAGGACTTAATTTTACTAAATATGTTGTTAAATAGTACTTTAAAAATCAACAATAATCGGTGAAAGTATAAATAGCATTTAGGTTTTACGGAAGAATTGTTACAAAGAGAGACTCTGAAAAATAACGTTATTATATACAGAAAAACGATAAAAATGTCATTCATATCTTATATATCTTGAAGCGTTTCTTTTGAAAGGAAGTGCTATTTTAATTGTCTGTTATGATATCGCTGCTGATAATCACGGATTTCGTGTTGAGAGACTATATTTCACGGTGAACGTTGAATAAGAGTGCTGTGGATAGATCAATTCTATGTCAAATATGATGTTTCTGATTTCTATTAAATGTATGACGGAAATAAGCGTTTAGGTGACGGAGAAGCAGAAATTTTATAGCCCTTAAATCATTCTTGCGGTTAACAATTTGTAACAATTTCGATTCAAAGCGTATGGTTTAAATCGTTACTTAGCAACAAATTATAGAATACAACAACAAAATCATATGATTTATAGTTTAAAAGTTTAAAAAAAAAATTTCATATAATTTTACAAGAAAAACTTAATATATTTTGTTTTCGGTTTCGGAAAAAAACGAAATCAACACGGTCAATAGAAACGTAATCAATAATTTATGATATAATCAATGGCCTTTAGGGTACACAAGTAAATAAATATAATATGAAAATCATAACTTGTATGCATTATAATACTATTGTCATATGTTACTTTTGAAGTATATTTTTCATTAAACTTTAAAAGTAGCACATGTCACCATATGAGTGAGCTATTAATTTATAGTACTGATTAATCAAACTTTCAATTACTTTCTTAGTTGATTGTTTAATTTAAAACATACTACTAGTTTAACTGAAAAATATGCGCCAAATTTAAAAATATTTGTCTGCCTATATTATAAAACAATATTTTATAAAAATGAATTTTGTCCTCAATATAATTTTAAGGCGAAATAATATCCATACTGCCACCAAACTTAGCAGTACTACAAAATACATAATAAATCATAATTTTGAGCCTTCTTTCACATTTACCTGACTTTTAATTGAGACTTTCGGGCAAATTGATATAAAAAAACAGTTATTTTCTTGTTGCATAAATTCAAGCGTTCTTGAGTGTTTCACATTTAAAGGTTTAATAACCTAAATATATCATATACCACTTTTTGAATTTAATCATAAAAATACATTCAAAACGTGACCACTTTTTGAATGTATTTTTATGATTAAATTCAAAGAGTGGTATATGACAAAAAAAGTAAAACAGTAAGATGTCAGAGTCCAAAATCATACCACAAAATTTAAACTTAAAACTATCACATCAAGACATTCATATTTACTTCCTAGAACGTACTAGTTGCTGGTTATTCCTTCTATCTAGCTAGCGTAAAATAACATGCAAAGGTTCTCAATAAATAAGAAGTCAAGACGAACAAACTTTTGCCGAAACATTGTCTAAAATCGCATCGCTAAGGTGATTAATATAATTAAATATCACATGGATACTTTCGGAATCATGAATCATTTAATATGACAGACCTTAAGACTAGTAAACGGCCAAGGAGCCCCGATGGTCAAGTGATGAAAGAGTTGTTCTTTACACCAAAGACATCTTACAGCTGTTGCTTCATAATAAGTGCACACTAGTACAATGCAGATCAGAAATACTTGTATAAAACTCACGAATCACATAAATGTTTATTTAGATGAAGCTTTGAGACTATTAAAATAACATTTTTGTGTCAGGAATAGCTAAAAAAGTGAATTAACGTGAATTAACGTAACACACACAACTCTCTGCGAACCATCCAATCAAGTTGGAAATATTATCAAGTATTTTGTACGTTTGTTCATTAGTGACGTTTTCAGGTTTTAGTCTTTTGGAAACAATAATTTTGAGAAACAAGTAAACATATTTTGCTTGTCATAAACAATATCTGTTCAACCAACATTTATATCTTTCCAAAAGCTGAATTATCCATTTACAAGATACAAAAAGCAGCTAATTTTGAGCAAAAAAGAAAAAAAATTAGATGACATTTGCATTACCAATGAGCCATACTAAATAAAGCTAACGTGGATTTTAATATTCCTGTACAATTTAAAACCAGTATTATTTTGTTTTGATACATCTGGTAGCTCTGTTAAAGTAGCCGCAAAAGCTGCAGTTATGCTGATGCAGCTTTAATCAAAAGCTCACTCGCTCTCTTAAAGTCATTGTAAAGGTTTTAAAGTGAAATAAAGGATAATAATTTATTACATAATTTTGCTATAATACAAAAAAATTCATTAGATCTTTATTTGATTCTTTTAAATTAAATTTTCATTTAAGGCCTTTACAAATCTTTATTTAATAAAAATTATCACATACTTTTAAATAAATTATCTGACGTAATTTTAACTCAACCATGCAATTATCTGTTTCTTGTTAAATCGAGAAATTTTCAGTCAGGAAAACGTTTTGCAAGGTTCAATAATTACAGAGTGACATAAACACTGACATAACCACGATGCAGTTAAAACAGATCAATTTCGTGTTTGTGTGGTCTGCCAGTGCCGAACATGCTACATTTGCAAGACACGTTGCTTTTCCATATAGATAACTGTTTAGGAGTGATAGTGAACTATAAAGAGCTATGCACAGATTTCTCTCGACATGTATCTTGTGTTACTCTTTATAAAAAATAAATTAACTACTGTAATGTCAAATAAAACTAGCAATTAAAGTGTTATATTACTTGTAAGAATATAAACCTTTCTTGACAGAAACCGTCAGAAAATTTGTATTTTGAAATAGAGATACGAAACTACTACCCAGCCATGACAGCTCTGCCCGCAAACACGTTCAGAAACGGAAGTGATGGAAATTCAAGATTTTTATTCTCAAATCTGGAGTTAATATTCCTAAATTGTAGGCGTTTTGACATTAAAATATTGATACACGTGTTTTGTATTGACACATTAAATGTATTAATGGTTATGTTCTTGCTATAAACCTCTGTTTTCATCTATTTTCAAAAAAATCATTGGCAACAATTTAATAACATTCATCACTTAATTACAGATTTCAATTCCCAAAGTCAAATATTATCCGAAATTTGATATTTGATTGTTATTGATATGTTTTGAAAACAAAGCTATATAATTTTGTTTTTAATCTCATTAATATACAATATCCTAGAACGAGCCTGAAAAGAATTTAAAACGCAAGAAATACGAAAAACGTAACGACTTCTAAAAAATGTGTTTTGTCAGCGACCATAAATGCAATCTGCAAAACAATTACTGACCAGTTGGTTTTGAAATTTGCATTTTCAACCAAGTATCACCTGTTTGTTTCATGAAACAAATGCCTAAACAAACAAGAAATTTGCCAAGAAAAACAAAATGATTCATTATTTGCCCCACCTTGAAAGACATTATGTAATACGGGAATACATCATAAAACAGTACCAACTATGCATTTTCGTTTAAATGTTGCTTTAAAAACTCTACAAACATTTAAAGAGTATTATTTTTGCGCTTTAAAAATTGTTTAGCAATATTATCCAGGAACAAATAATTAAGATAAGCAATTAAGAGCTGAAAGACCTAAAACTATGGGAATGGTGGTAGGTCCTAATAAGTACTCCCGTCTTTGTATTGGTTAGGCGTACTTTAACATTTTCCCTTAACTAGTTTCCTTGAGTCTCTTATTATTATTATTATTATTATTATTATTATATATACACAAATAACAGTTAAATTTTGATGTGACAGATGTGCACATTTCGGAAATTCACTCCTCATCAGTGACACTAAGACCGAAAAGTGTGATAGATAAAAAACATAAGCCAAACAGTTGAAAATAATAAATCAAAAGTTCCAAAATTATATAAATCCAAATCCAGCTAAAATGCTTTGCATGAGGGAATAAACATTAGTTTTAAATATGATATCATTTTATCCACACCAATGAACATTGTCTGCAATTCCCGTCCAAATTCGGAAGTTAAAAAAATCAGTGAACATGACTATACCTAGTTGCTGTTACCCAAAACATATTAATAGTTAAAGAATTCGTATTTTGTCTATTATAAATATTCCCTCACTATTATTGGTTGTTATAAACGTTAATATTTCAACTTAAGTTGCCTTCAATATTTTTCAAATAATAAATTATACAAATTCCAATCTTTTAAAAAATAAACACAGAAAAAAAATTGAACAAATATTGATATGCTTAAAATATTATTTTCGTCTAAACGGGAAACTGTAACAGATTGTATGACTTCTATTGTTGAATGAAATAATTTCTATGGTTTTTGATAATTATGTCATACTATACATTTTTGAATTTTCTGAATGGAATATTATGAAAAGATTTATACGACGACAACTACAATTTTTTGAATATTTCATTCACAAAATTTTGCTGAATAGACAATTTCGGTGCGTAGAAAGTTAAGAAATATCTTGTGCGGTCTTGTTCTCATATGCTGTGTACAAAAACTATAGGCAGTGTTCTAAAAATTTTATCGTTTTACATCAAGGCTGATGCTAGCGTTTAATACATTGCAAATGCACGTGAATGCATTTTATCAGTAAATAATTTGTTGTACTCATGTCAATTTGGATCAAATTAAAGGCTTCATAACGGAAAGCTGTAGGCAAAATGTGTTTTACAAAGTTGTTAACGATTGTTATTAATTACCTGTACCATAATGGTATCCAAAACAATTAGGTCAAAGCATAACACAAACGAAGCGAAATATTCAAAGAGCAATCTTTCTTGAAGGGTAACACAAAATGATTTGTGGGCTATTAGGATGTTAACTATCATGTGTCTAAGCATGTCGTTTATAGAGTTTTATGTCTGGTTTGATGGCACAAATATCGTAAATCAACGGATATTTCGAGATTTTTCGTGCTTGTACTTATATCATATTTCTGAATCATACATTAATGCTTGTTGAACAACCATAAAATCTGGCCTTTACTGAAAAAGAGGAACAACAAAAACGATTAACAAATTAATACCCTGCTTACACCTGATGTTAATAATTCACAAAATATCATACTGAATACCAAATTGTGAAACGTTATATCACCACATTTGTTGGCAAGGTGTTAGCGACACCTTAGTTTTTATTTGGAAAGGAAACCAGTTATTAGTTGCGTGGTGTTATTTTTACCCCCACATCTGCATCTGTAAAAAGTTTTATTTCAAAGTGTATCAGGAAATGGTATAAATCATATGAATATTATTATACAACACCTTTTATCAGCAACACGCTGTTTTATACGATATTACATTTCTTTTTACTGTCTATAAAGTGCTGTTGTAGTTTAAAATTTTTAAAAGTGGAAGAAAGTAACTGTTTCAGAATCTCGTGTTATTGTGTCATAATTGTTTGTTAATTTAAAAGAAAAAAAATACTGTTATAAATTTTAATAAAACAGAAGATAAAAACTGAAAAAAACTTTACAAAAGCCACCAAAACCAATACAAATAAATTATAGAAACAACCAAACAAGTGAAGAAAGAACAGGCATATATTGAAAACACTTTTTCAAAATTTTCGACTTTGGAAGGCAATAAAGTTAATATTTGTTATGAATCTCTTTCATTTTTTTAAGCAACCAGTGGTCCAAAACTTAAAAATGTAAAAAATAGAGAATATACTTAAAGAAGAAAAAACTTACTGTAAATATATAACAAAAACCCGCTAAATTTTGATGTGCCAGATGTGCACATTTTAGAAAATCATTCCTGATCAGTGACACTAGAGGCTGAAAAGTTTGACAGATTAATAAGAAACGCCAAACAGTTGAAAATTAATGAATCTAAAGTTCCAAAAATATTTAAATCCCAATCCAGCTAAAGAATGTTTTGCACGAGGGAACAGACTTTGGTTTTAAATAAATTTCAAATATTAAGACGACTGAAAATTTTGCTAAATGGTATATTTTCTGACAGCACAAAATACTGCCTTCTGAGTTTTGGATACCCTCGGGGAGATTTACTCCACCGGCAGCGGTAACCGCTCAGGCGTAGTAAATATATAACAAATACCTGCTTAATGTTGATGTGCAAGTTGTGCACATTTCGGAAAATCATTCCTCATCAGTGACTCAAGGGGCCGAACATTTCGATGGATTAAAAACATACGCCAAACAGTTGAAATTAATGAATTTAAAGTTTCAAAAAATATGTGAATCCCAATCCAGCTAAAGAATGTTTTGCATGAGAGAACAGATCTTAGTTTTAAATAAATTTCAAAAATTAAGACAACTGAAAAGTTTGCTAAATGTTATATTTTCTGACAGCACAAAGTACTGCCTTGAAAAATGAGTTTTTATGCAACTTTAAACAGGTAATTGTTGTGTACCAACAGGAGACAAAAGTTTTTATATGTGTTTCTTAACCATTTTTATTAGTGGATTTACCCCGATATATATATATATATATATATATATATATATATATATATATATATATATATATATATATATATATATATATATATAATTTTTAAATAGCCTTCATTGTATCGAGTTTCATTTTCACCAAAAAGGTACATTTAAATAACCACTTTTTTGTTTGATAGGTACATATGTAATTGTCTTTTTATCAATGTGATGGTAACGAGCCTGTGTGTGTTTCCAGATTAGCCACACAAAAAGACATTTTATCACAAATTCCAACAGAGAGTGGTTTTAAAATATCAACTATGTGAACCATATACAACAACAGGTTTATGCATCGTACATGTATGATAATATTTTAACTTTAAAGATAAAAATCCATTTTTCAAATGATTTGAATACAATTTAAAATCCACATTTTTCCCCCCAATAAATAACCCTATAGGAACATTCATATATGCAAAGGTGTTAACGTATCATGACAATGCCATCTGCAATCCAGATTGCAATATTTTTGCACCTGTGAATATCTATATGATGTTAGTTACGGATATTGGTCAACGTGATAAAAGTCACTGCTCTATGACGTAACTATAAGGCGTTAATATTATACGCATCGTTTATTGACGGTATCGATTCTTAATTATCAGCTGTAGATAATGTACAAGTCATGACGGAATTCACATTTTTTAGAAATAGAAACACATTTGTCCTTGAAAATATGATTACACAAGCAACAATTTATTCTAAGTCTGCAATTGAGAGCAAGTTAATTGGGTCGAAAAGATAATATTTTAATGAAAAAAACATAGTGCCAGTGTATCACAATTACAATTCATGTTATTGTGAACTCGTTAACTTTGACTCCATCTTCAAAACTAGAACTTTTAGTTAAACTTATAGTATTTTTGCTAAAATGCCAATATACATGAACAAAACGGTATGTTGAAATAAAACAAAAAATTTACATGACATTATCGACACTAATAAAACATGTATTAGTTGTTTATTAATTACAAACATTCTTAATACTGTAATATAAACAATTTCATATATGATTTTTCAATTTATATACATGTATGTATGTGTAAATCCAAATTGTGATGAAAACCTGTATAGTCATACAAATTCAACAAAAATACAATAAAAATTATTCTTTTCTTAGTAAAATATATACCATAAAAGTTAGTGTTATGTTTTAGACAAACAAAATGAATATGTTATGTGCTTCAGATCGTATGAAATTAAACGCGGTTGTACCCAAATACGGACAAATTTTGAAAACTATCCTTATTTTGGGAATTATAGTTTTATTTTTATAAAATTCAGTACGGTAGTTTTAAGATTACACAAATAGAAAATTGAAATAAACATTATTTTGTAAGACACACTTTAACTGTTTGTATTTATGAACCAACGGTTCTTTAAAAAGGATATAATGATAATAATGATAATAATAATAGCAGGATGATTAAACTCTAAAGTAGGCTCATAACCACTTCTTTGGACATTTGTTCCAGTGTCCGTCCAAAGTTTCTTTGGTAATTTTATAATCGATGACCCTAATATAATGGGTGTTTTCTTGTTTGCCTGATCTATTATTACTTGTACTATTGGTTGCTTTGAATTTTGCAAAATTCCTTTTTTCCCGTCTTTGACATAAATATTTTCCTCGAGAGCATAGTACACCCATCAAGTATTTTTTCTTATGTATATTTTACTAAACTGTAATAATCTACAACGACTTAACCTGCAAAAAAGGCAGAAATGTTAGAATATTGTATAATCTAAAATAGAAAAATAATGTAATATGGTTTCAAATCATATTTTGAGATTCTATTTTTGGTCTTGCAAACCTTAAAAAACGCAATTTAAAGAGCCCTAATGATGTCCATTGTTTCTTGAATCTTCAAAACCATCAAATTGTATAAAAATTGTAAGCATCTGTTAGGTTACCGTAGCTAAATTGCTTGTGCCTCTTCCCTTGTCTAATCGAGTCTGCAATAAGAAAGCAGAACTTTAGAACAATAAATAAAAACGTCAAACTTGTTTATTTATTCAACATATGTTTATAAAAATGTGAAGTTTTAATTATTTTATGTAGACTTTTCTAGGTCATAGGTAAGTAAAACATTCAATGTTTAAATCAAAATAATTTGGATTGCATCATATTAATTTTTTGTGATACTTGAAACATTACAATCATGTTTTGATATTTTTCACAAGCATGTTAAAGTTTTAGTAACGCAATTTTTTTTTACATCTTATAGGATAAAAAAGAGTAATATGTTTATTTGTTATTAAGGAGACACAGATAATTACCGAGGGAAGCTGAACAACATCAGTCTTAGATAGCTCTAAAAGACTTACCCTAAAGCTTCAAGAAGATTGTTTGTCCTGAACAACCACCTCTCTATGTATCAGCCAACTTAAATACATAATTCTATTTACCACATACCTGTTGGGTTTGTTGGTTCATTCTTTAAATTAGTAACTCCTATTTGCACATGTATAAACACCCAGTTGGGAATTAAGTGAGAAAGGACGTTTCCAACTGTATTTTAGCTACACCTGCGGACGGTGTATTTTTGCTTAACAAAGCTTAATAATCAGTAATCCTTATAAATGTCTGTCTTTTCCTGATTGTCTTGTGTTATATTTATGTTTTTAATGCCTCTTGAAAATTACTGACTTTCTATTTTGAACTGATTTGATATACAGTATAAGAATTCGCTTTTCGACAATTAGCAATTGCAATTCCTTTTTTAAATAAAAATACTATATTTATTTTCTTCATTATTATACAGTTTTACCATTAAATACAATAAATTGACATAAATTTTATCTATCCCCCTAATTTAACTTTCTAAGAGCCAATTGTTTAGTTAAAAATGCGATGAAAACCGTCGATTTCAGTAGAAAAGGATTTAAAAGTTATTTTCCAATGCTAAGAGCGCTAAACATGAAGAGAGTCATGCAAGTTGTGTCTTTAACACCAAATGTTGTTCAAATTTGAAAAATTATTAAATCTAATTAAATGGGCGTTTGTCAATATGACGAAAACTCTGAGAAAACTGAATCAAAGACAATTTTCTTTGAAAGAAACTATTACATATGTTAAATTGCTATCCATTCATTTTCTTGGCTTAATATTACAACAAAATCGTACCATCAAATAAAATCCGAATTGGCAATTTTGTTTGTGTTTGTTTTTTTTTATTAGTGAAATATATATATATATATATATATATATATATATATATATATAGATAGATAGATAGATAGATAGATAGATAGATAGATAGATAGATAGATAGATATGAAAAACATGAACATGGCTCTGTATATTGGTTTCTTTTTATATCTATTTTGCAGTCTTTTCAAACGAGCATTTCCGGAAACATTTTTATTCTACCTTAAACAAGAATCTGTCTGTCTCAACAAATTTGGTTCTACTCGGTTCAGTAGATTGACAGGAAAGACTATCATATCAACTGTAAACAAAATTGGTTCAAGGAAATCTTTATCAAACGTTACGTCTCTTAATTGACTATCAAATCATCATGTTTTTTTTAAAAGAAAATGACAAATGAAAAGTGTTTATAATTTATAAATCTTTCAGTGCCATATTTGATTTATTTATAGTATATTTGAAACAAAATTCAAGGCATGGTTTATGTCTCATCCACAATTATTTTTTGCAAACAATTTTGATTAAAGTGTTTCGGAAGAACGAGCACATGTATGCAAAGTCCTTAGCTGGCTAAAACCAATTCCAACTAATAATTTTTTTGTTTATTATTTGTCTTATACATTTATTTCTCTTTAAAAACTTTTAATATTTTAGACGGAGATTCACTGACAAAAACTTGAGAAAACAGACGATAGGGTTATGGTTATTTATAGACGCAAACAGGAAAATATTTATTTTTTATTTATTTGTTTTTCTTACATCTGTCAATATCTCTTTATTTAGCAGTTGTAAAAACATCTGAACATTAGTCATTCTTACCTACAGTTAAAGTTTGAACTAGTAAAGTATCAAATATTTTTTATTTAATTCGTTTAAATTATTTTGCAGTATCAATGATCTTTTTATCTTACACAAAGAATCAAACAGTTATCAATAAAAAATCTTATATTTGACTTCAGTTGTAAAGGTTATCTGGTCAATTTAGTTCCAGGTCATTTAACCAGGCGATCATTGGTAGAATAAGAAATATGACCCGGATGTTTTGCAAGGGAAATAACTCGAATATTTTAATCTTGGTGTATATCTAAACTTGAGGAGAAGAATGTTTTTGCATGACATTTTAATGTTGAATTGATAAAAATTCTTAAATAGGAACGTTCAAAGTTATACAATAATATGACGGTTTCGCAAATACCTGAAATATTAAACGAAACCCCATTTTTACTTAGGTAATGTTAATTTATGATAGCGGAGTGTGATAATATTGTTTACCTACCTGTAAAACGCTCCTTAAAATATCAAAAGAATAAAGTTAAATATTGTAGATGAATATTGTTTTTCAGAACCTTTGCTTTCAATAGGCATGTGTTTTATAAGAATAAGACCTCAGATTTAGAATTCTAAATATTTCCGTTAAAATAGTTGCATTAGGTTTCAAACTTTAATCTTTGGAATTTATTTTGTGTGAAAAATACTTTTTAATCAGTGTATTACTGGATATGAATTAAAAATGGAAAATAAGTGGAATAAATATACTTCCAAAAGCACAATAAACACACCACTGTTCATCAACTCCAGTTCGCGTCCAAACTCGGGGTCTTTATTATTAGTGTTATTGCTGTTTGGTTTTTATGTGTTTTTGTTAACTAATTTTAACTGGTATACTATGTTTTTGTTGCGTTTCTTACTATTTTTGTTTTAGTTGCAAAGTGTTCAAGCAAATATAAAACGTTCAAAAACATGAAGCACTTTTAAAGATATTTATATTTTTGTAGTTGAAATCATGTAAATGGCGATATGCTTTGCAGCAAACAAATAACGAAATAAAGAAGTAAGAAAACGTTAAAGATGAATAAAAAGTACATGTACCAAAAACAATATTTGTGATACAATTGAAAGATGTTAAACGTACTATAGTTATTTCATTTCTGAATTAGTCCTTAAGTTTAGATCATAAACAAGTCTTTATTTATTTTATATAGAAGGTTTATTGAATTCATTATACTCAAGATGTCAGAACTGTTAAAAACAACAGATTGATACATAAATGCATGCAAATCACTTGACTGGGAAAATGTGTGTTAATTTTACAGTTATATTGGAGTCCTAATGATGACTTGTAGGTGTCAAAATATGTAACGTGTGTTGCTTTATAGTTAGACCACCCATTTTGGAAACATGCATGGTATCAAAAGTCAGAAACATATGTAAGAAACACTTCTTGATATACTGTATATTTGTTACTTTCTGTAAATGCAGGTGTATGACACCGCCCTAATTTACATCATTTACAAGTTGTTTATACATGTGTCAAGAAAAAATACTAAAATTAGAATCGAACTTGAAGTAAAATATTTGTGTATGAAAAAAAAAAGTTAATTTTAAAATAAAATAAAGACACTGTAAGACGGTTTTTATTATAAATCAAAATAGCCTAATATTAAACTTGACAATTGATAAGTCACTTCAGTGAAGCAGTGACTGTTTCGAGCACATTTCAATTGTCCAATAATAATAATAATAATAATAATAATAATAATAATAATAATAATAATAATAAATTAATTGATGAACTAATCATTACTTACTTACTTACTTACTTTAGTAAATTTAAAAAAATAATTAAGTAATGTCAAGTGTGTAATTATGATAATTATACGACTATTACCTTTGGAAGAATAAATATATGTTGAATTTGATTTGCCAGATGTACACATTTCGAAAATTCATTCCTCATCAGTGACACTAAGACCGAAAAGTTTGATAGATAGAAAACATAAGTCAAACAGTTGGAAATTAATGAATCTAAAGTTCCAAAATTATACAAATCCAAATCTAGCTAAGGAATGCTTTGCATGCAGGAACAAACCTTAGTTTTAAATAAATTTCAAAATTTAAAACGGCTGGAAATTTTGCTAAATGGTAAATTTTCTGACAGCACAAAGTACTGCCTACTGAGTTATGGATACCCTCGAGAAGTTTTACTCCACCAGCAGCGGTACCCGCTTAGGGGTAGTAAATATATAACACATTTTGATGTGCCAGATGTGCACATCTCGGAAATTCATTCCTCATTAGTGACGGCTAAGACGGCTGAAAATTTTGCTAAATGGTGCATTTTCTGACAGCACAAAGTACTGTCTACTGAGTTTAACCCAAAAAGAAATACCTTAGAAGATAGCGTTGTTCTCTTAACAGTATCAAGTTTTTTTGTCATGTTAAATCCATTATTTTAATGATTTGAAAGAAAGTAGTAACAAGGACTGATGATACAAAATAAGTACATCTAAGAAGAACTGTTTCACTTGTCTCAGTATTCAGTTTAGTACTTTCAATTTTTCGATACTTCTATTTCTCTCGGCAATTCAACAGCAACGATGTATCAAGCGAAGAATTGGATTATTAGCTTTCTCAACTTTTGGACATATATATATTTTAAAAATTTCATATCATTCATTTTTATGTCATATATATGCAGTATCACATTTACACTCTTCATGCTTGACCGGGATCAAAATAACAGATTTTTTAAACGTTAAACGTACGGCTACTGATCAAATCCATCTTTAGTTTTAAGAAGTTACCACCGATATTACTTGAAAAAAAATTAAAGTGCGTCAAATGCAACAACAATCTGCAATTAGTGCCATAGACTTGACAGATTCCATTTAATTTGCATAAGCATTTTATCAATAACACCTAATTAGTCTGATAAAAAAATAATCCAACTCATCATGTCATCATTTTCATCCTGATTCCGTACATGGGCAAGATTCTTTAAACATTCTACTGGGTGGTCATTAAAATTTATTTGAAAACAGGGATATCAAATAAACAAAAAGAAAGAATTTTATAAAGTAAAGATTTGAGGGCGCCGGATTCACTTAATCCTTTTGTCCAATTGTAACGCCGGAGATAGCACTTGACGCATGGCGATAACAGAAAATTAGTTAATGAATTACATAAAATAAACGCTTAATCCTCTAATCCTTAGATGATAGACTTGGTTTTATAAACTATATGAACCATTCACAGATACATCTTGCGTTTTATTGCAACCTATTTAGCGATGCCGCCGAAAAATTCGAGTCACAAGATGAAATGTCTGAGATATATTTTCTCAACTACTGCACGAGTGTTTGTGAAACTGAGATTTTTTTCTTTTTACAAATAATTATGCATATTCTTATTACCAAAAATACTTGTTCAATGCCAACGTAGATTGTCTTTTGCAACAAGAAGATCGTTAGTAAGGTGTTTGAAGTCGTAAAAACTTAACAACTTGTGCAAGATTTCGGCGAAATTGAGTTTGTCAGCCGTTCAGAAAAACACCAAGCCTGTTACAAGTCAAGTTTTTATTCTCATAAAATGTACATTTGCAAATTATAATATAGAGAACGTATAATACATAATAGTATACATAATAATACATATGCAATACGAACACATCAAAGCGAGTTGACATATTTTTATGATGACCTTGTCAATGCACATCACATAAAACACTTGGTAGTTTTTCAATACAAATACACGTTATGTCAACTTAAATTGTCACATATAGAACAGAGGAAAGAATTTGCAACAAAAATGTGTTTGAAAATGACCAAAGCATACAGGGTGTAGTTTAAATCAATGACTAAGCAGTCTAACAAGCCAGCACAAAAACGACTTATACATGTACATATATTGGAACACGTATTGCTTATAAATCCGACTTAATTTAATAAGAACAATGGGATACATACCCAGTTTTGATTGAACACTTGTTTATATATATAATAGAATTTTGTATTCTATGTAGTTTATTATTTTATTTTGCTATAATAATAATAATAATAATAATAATAATAATAATAATAATAATAATTTCATAAAATCAATAAATAATGAAAAACAACATGAATATATAGATGTAGATAAATTATTACTTAAGTAAAGATAAAATAATGAAATTATGCATTAACGAGTTAATAATGGATTACGGTTGGAATTTAAAAATTTAAATATACTGTCATGTGCTGATTTTGAATGCATTATTCTGATAGAAACTCAAAATCGGCACGTGACAATATTAATATCAACGATGCTTTGACAATCAAGATAAATGTTGTGTTTATAGTTTAACTTATTTTTATTTCTCTAATTTCACAACATTAAATTGACACGCTGTTTAACATGTAGATACCATTTGAATGTGTTCTATACTTAAATCGAAAACACAGTCCAATATCCAGGGGTAAAATTCAATGTTTCAAGTCACAGATAATTCAAAGACAATTTTTTTTAAAAAAAATCATACAATTGTATGTTACACAATGTTCAAATCATAGGAAAAAGAATAAACTTCCTCTCGAACAGCTGTGTATCTGTCTTGTAAGACAGTATGTCAGTGCTCATGTACTCGCAAAAAGTCCCGTTAGTCTTTTCAGCGAAAATGTTAGAGTACTACGTTTGAACAAACAATAGATGCGATCGCTAAGAATATGCCAAGTTTTTTTACTTGGCGATATTTAAAACAATATCTGTATGGTTTCACAACTTTACACATTTCGTATAAAACGTATAAAAGTAGAAAACACGTGTCCCATTAAATTACTGGTTTATTAAAATGGTGTATTTTATCCAAAATTCATGTCAAGATTTTCAGCCATGCGTAGTTAACAACTTAGTACAGAATCTCGTTTAATATCATTGGAAATCTGACACAGAAGAAAAACATAGATGTAATCACAGTGGGTGGTCATTGTAACAATTCCTTCATTTAATAACTATTAGTTATATTAAAAACTATAAATCGGTTTAAATATCCCGGAGTTTGTGCGTTGTTAATGGCGTGGTTTTGGTTTAATTTCAGAAATGATATTCTAAGAGTGATCTGTTTAGTGTTAAAGTCACTATAAGTTGAATTCGGATATAAACAGTTATGATTTTAATACTTCAATCTGCTGACAGATTATGTGAACAGGAGTCATGAAACAAATTAACAGATTAATTATCAAATAACTAACTGGTCTGTGGTCACTGGGTGCAAACTGACCGTTATAATTTCACCATTGCCATATGGCACTCAGAGAAGTAAAATAACTCAAAATATCAATTACTACTTTAAGTATTCAATATTTGATCCTCACCTAAACACTTCAAGCCTAAATGACCACACACGCGCGCATAGTTATATCTCACAAAAAGGAGGAAAGGGACTAAAATGAAATGTACCCTAATATAGGTAAAGTAAATATTAGAATGAGATAATTTAACTATACAACATGTACCTGCCAATGGATAATACACTCAAGAACACAAACATTACAAGTTAAGAATAAAAACAGCACAGTCAGACAATTCAAATACAAGACAACACATTTATGGTAAACACAGCATTCATCAGTAATTTGTGAAAAAGACAAATGTTTAGATTGATGTAGCTTAAAGTTTCTACTTGTCAACGGAACTAACTACATGGAGAGAGAGAGAGAGAGAGAGAGAGAGAGAGAGAGAGAGAGAGAGAGAGAGAGAGAGAGAGAGAGAGAGAGAGAGAGAGGGGTACACAATGGGAGAGCTAAGAATAAAGGTATCACATTAAGTTGAACGATTTATATAAATGTATAAAGACTACATAATGTTCTACTCGAATACTACATAAAAGCATGTGTGAAAAAGAATCTTCGAAGTTCGAGAAAATAAGAAAAGGAAACAGAACACGAGGTAAGAAAACAGTTAATATTGCCCTTAAACTTACAAATGTTTTTTTTTTCAAAAAAGATTATCTTATACTGGCAGATTTACAAAGTTACAGAAACATGAAAACTTTAAAAAGTTGTTAATAAATTGATTTTATATCTGTTAATCAACAATAAATGCATATACAGATATAAATGCAAGTAACTTTTAACCTGCGTCGATTTAAAATCGGCACGCGCATATATATATATATGGATTTGTGATCACTGAAAAACTTCATAACTGATTTTTTCTGTCTTGGTTTTATTGTATTTCAGAACAAACAAATATTAGTAGGCTCTGTTTGTTATCTGTTCAATGCATAATATAGACACTGTTAAAAACAGAATCTGTAAGCACTAAAAAAAGAAGACAAACCTTTTAAGCTAAGAGGAGACATGTTTCTTTGTTAATTCAAAGGCATTTCAGAAACTTATTATAAAAAAGGCAACTTGGTATAATTTCTATAAAATTAAGATTTTATCTGCCTTAAGCATTCTTACCATTTCTGTTTTCTCACATGGTACTAGGTAAACTAAAGTTTTGTTTGATGAGTACCATCTAGTGTGTGGTATTTGATGCCTTCACACAGTAAATGTGGGAATGATTTAACAAATTATTAGTAGGTATTACTGTAAATAAATTAACTTAAAACAGAACACAACACAAACACGGGACATTAATTTTCATTAAACCAGGTACTTGGACGAAATTCTTTATACAAGAAGACTGGTTCAGCATCAATAACCTTTAACCTTATTGGACGTGATGTATTGAAAACAACATCGACACGTTCCGGTCAATCACCAAATAACATGTAGTTTCCGCTTCAAATGTCGCCGATAAAACTCCCCACTCAGTCGCCCATCTTGTAATGTTTCAAGCAACTACTTATCAGCGTAATATCTTAGATGATCCCTCTTAAACAAACACAAGTCTTTAAATAAACACCGCCAACATATGGTTAATGTTTTCTGCTTTAACATGCATAAAATTGGAGGTTCCATGTCAAATCAAGATGGGCGCCACGCGACAAAAATAAAATTTGTATTAATAACGAGCGGGTTTGATCTATTTTATCTGGTAATTAGAATTAAATATCCGATTTATTTCAGATCAATTGATTCATGTAGGTTTCAAGTGCATCCCTGTTTTTTGCTTTTATCATCTTTATCAAAAATATTAAAAAAGATTTGCACAATTTATGTTTTAATAGAATTACTTTTTGATGCTTAATTCAATAAAATACAACTTCCTACTTCATAAAATTATATTAAAAAAATAAATATTCATATTTCAACTCGAATACAGCAGCCTTTAGAACCAGCCGTATATGGAAATGATTGGTTGCGTCAAGAAGCAACTATTCATTAATTTTATCTGATAGTAATTGAATATAGTTTATAAATAATTTTATTTTAATTATATAAAAAATGTTGTTTTATGAATGATGAATCAGCATTTAAATTGTAAATTGAAAATATTAAAAACAATAAAATATCTACATAACCAAATATCTTTATCTAAAAATACAAAATATGATACTCTTGCTGATTTGGTAAAAGCCTCTAAAATGGAAAGCAATTTTCAAATTATTCGTAAAAACAGAAGGCCTTAAAACTGCAAATTTAGTCTTACCTGCCTATGACAACACCTGACAACAACAAAAACCTGTCTAAAGCGGCCATTTTCAAGTACCACCAAATTTTGCTTGATATACTTTACCTCCCCATAATGATTATACTTATCGAATATGGTTTGGGATCATTATATTTTTTGTCCCAAAATCGACTTTTACACGTTTATTACAGCCAGTGCTAAATTTGATATATAGTTTATTTTGGTCCCAATAAGATATAACTTTTCTAAGTTGATGTTTTCAACACCTAACTTCAGCATATCAAACACAGAAGTCAAAACAAGGTAAAATTTAACGGGAAGACGATGTTAATGTATTTATGACATTCTTTTTAACACACAGTAGGTGACATAATACATGATGTGATATCATTAAATGTTGTATTTTATTATTTTTATTATTATTATTTTAGGTTGAAGCTCGTTACGTTGAATATATATATATATATATAGTGTGTGACACTACGGGCCGAAAAGTTTGATAGATAAAAAACATAAGCCTAACAGTCGAAAAATTATGAGTTCAAAGTACCTCATACAATTGGAGATAACAACGCACATTTGAAATATCTTCACCCGTGTCTATCAATTTGACCTTACCCAGTGATTGTCCACAGTAAACAGTGTCGACTGTATCATAAAACAAACAAAAGCATCAAGCACCTTAAGCAAGCACTTTTCTTTACAAAAAGAAAACTTTCATTAAACAATACGAATATTTTCTAAAGTTACTCGCATTTTTGTCTTTTTTTTCTTATTTTGAAGTCACATTTTGACGCCATTTTAATAAATTATTTTTTGTTTTGATCTAAAGGTAACTACAAGTCATATATAGCTGCAAATAGTAGAAAAAAAATTAAGATACATTAAGATACAAGAATATAAAAAAGGTGTTTCTAATGATGTGTTTTGGGGAAAAACTTTATATAAATTTATCTAAGGGGGTATGATGCTTAAACGTGACAGTCAGCAGTTCATCTTGATACAATATTTTACGTTTTATATTAGACTCATTAAAAGAAAAAAGAAAAAATCCATTTAAAATTAAAACGCAAATTTGAGATGTTTAACCGTTGAAAAATGTGACGCCACATTCGAGAGACAAAAGGTTAAAAAATTCTCTTTTATTTTAAAAGACATAGAAACCAAATAAAACTATCTGACATGTCATTAAAATTGATAATAAAGACATAAAACACTCATGATATATTGAGAAAATAAATATTATTCTAATCAGTAAACCCTGTCTTAACGTTTCTCATAAAGTTAGCAATCCCTGGAAGACTTGGTAGTTATTGACGTGATAAAGAAGATTACGATGTTTTTACAAATTGCCCCTGTAAAAGGAACATTCAAATAGAGATAACATCATTTCTACTCTCAAGTGAAAGGAAAACAGACAATGGAAGCCATCACCGTATCTGATATTTCGCTTCATCCTCCATCAACGACAGAAGAGTTGTGAGCCGATACCTTATCGTAGAAGTAATTGCGAATCTATGTGACGACATAGAGCATTTCCAACATGTTCCAATATTGCCTACGTTCCCAAAGGGCACTGAGGTTATTCTCATGAGCTTATTTATAGTGAGAATAAACAATAAATCTTTATTATATCTTAAAATCAGTTAAAAGCGAACGGTTTTTTCTTTATACTCAAGTTATAAATTCAAAAAAGTGCTCGGATTAGCGGAGATTTTTTGTTAATATTTTCCTTAATAATAAACAATTGTATAGCATTATTGAAGGCACTTACAGTTTGACTGATCAGTTCAATTGTCTAAGTTTTTTCTTGAAATAACAATGGTTAAATTTTACTTTTTGAAATACAACGCTAAACAAATTAAAATCTAAATGCAATTTGGTTTTTGCAGGAGATTTTATACGATGAATAGAACACTATTAACAAAATGATTCACTTGAACGCAAAGTTGAAACATTTAAAAAATACCTAGGAACACATATCTTACGTATTTTACAACGATCACAAATATATTCATGTCATGAAAATTCTTGCAAGAACATTCAATTTTATTGGTTTCAATTCTGTACCCCTATATATTCAGACCTAGGTTCAGTTTTACCACTTCATACAAGACCCATTATTTATATGATTTTTCCGAGATCAGTGGTTACTCCAACTTGGCAACATGTTAAGATGTTTTTTAAGTGTTTAGCATTTCTTTTACATTGTATGGCTTAAGAATTGCATTTCTAATTATTTGCCATTTCTACCGTCGTCAATTCCTGTAAAATATGCAATACAAAAACAGACATATTGATGAAGTAGTTCTGTTTGATGACAAAAACGGCATCAAATCTTAAATAAGCCGTTTGGGAAATGAAATAGTTTCTATAAGTAAATCTCGGAATTGGATGAGTTTTGGCGCCAATGTTGATTTCTTGGCTGATGATTGGCATGATAAGGTATACACAGATGATAAAAGACTTAATCTGAATATATTGTTTATAATCAAACCGAGGACATGAGGCAGGTTCATTTATCTAGAATATTAGTATGTTTGTTGGAAATACTGACAGTTTATTTCATTGAATTATGAAGTGTCATTTGCCATTCATAAACATACAAACTGTGTTCCGTTCCTATACAATATATATTGATGCTAGGACTGTTTGTCGAAGGAAGACACAGGAACTGGTATCTTATAAACCATCTGGTTTTCCAAATAATCTAAAGTTAATAGGAAATAGCAAAAATAACCTCAAAGAAATGCTAAGGCATTGCTTATTAATCAATAAAAAGAAAATAGTTTTAGAAGATAACCCTTGCACTTAAAGTCATTCAAATCAAATATGACATAGCAATGTCCCTTTTGATTGTTTTACGCACTCTAATAATTTGATAGAAAAGAAAGAAAGAAAAAAGTGATAATAATAATGAATAAATAAATAAATAAATAAATAAATAAATAAATAAATAAATAAATAAAAATATATATAAAAATCACAGAATCACAGAAGTTTGAATTATCAAGTTTATGAACAAGGCCCCTATCTTTTCAAAATTGAAGTATGTCAAAGATATATTTAAACTGGTTGAATGATTGATTGGTTAAATGTTGTTTATTGTAAAATTGCAATTCTTCAGCTTTTCATAAGGAGACGATTTTTATCAATCTCAAAATTTAATTAAAACAAGTTCATGTGGTGCGTGAGTTTCTGATATTCAGTTATTTACGACACTTTAACAACCTACAGAGTGCTAGTGTTTGCAATGTCGCTGATAAACTTCACTTACCACTTATCACATTACACCGAGCAGTAAAGTTCTACAAAAGAATATTTTTTCTTTGTCATCGGCCTTGCGAACCACAGCAGTGAGGCCATGTTTGTTTAAAGGTTAACGCTTTAACCACTATGCCACTACGGGCCTTAATAAGTTTAAGGGATAATTTTTATCTGTTTGATATTAATTATTTCAACGCATACCAAATTATGGAAAATGGCATGATACTTACTAGACATAAACCACACTATCATGTTCCCATATGTCTTTTTTCATAACTAGTTATTTTATACAAATAAAAGTCATTTTGCTATCTTTTCTACACATTCACAATAGACTGCTAAAATGATGACCATTTATTTGTTACAAAACACTACAATTTATGTTTTTAAAATGATAACATTGAGTAGTAAATATAATTAAAACCAATGTTATCGTGAATTTATAGCGCGATATACACGCGTTTTAGACACCATCGTGTCAAACTATTAGCTCAATTGATGACTCTTTGTGGTACAAATTATGTTAAGGTCACGTGTCATATTGATGAGACGTTTTGAAACGTCAATGGAAATTGACAATAGATTACGGACATGTGTCATCCTTATATATCATATATTTAACTACCCTCCTTAACTTAACATGCCATCCTCCGTAATTCTTTATTTTCAGCATTCATCGAACTAGCATTTGGAGTTTTAAATTGATATTTTATTTTTATTTTTTTTTTAGAATTAATCTAATAAACGCTCTTAAGTTGTATTAGCTAACAGTCTGATGTTTTATATAATTTGCATCATAATTTTTTTTTTATTGTGGTAAGAAATTTAAAAGCACACTTTTTTAAATAATGATGCTATTTTTGATAACAATTATACATGGTCAACAGATGAACATTCTAAATAATGGAAAATAGACACAAGCCATTATAAATAAGACCAAGAAAGAACAAATGATTTATATAAGAAAGCACAAATCTAAATTAGAAAATTAATGATTAAACTTCATATTTTAACGAGTACTGACTAAAAGTCTGTTTAGTTTTTATCATCCTAATTTAGGCGGGGTTGGGGACTCGCTAAACGAGTGATTTAATGCGTCGGGTTACAAATCTCAGCTATTCCCACCCCTTAGGTTAGAATCTACCGGTCCTCCGGGTTAACATAATGTAGTTGTATACATGTAGTTATGTTATGCTGTTACTCATGCATTATTTGTTATATATACATATGTTTATATATTCTCAATTTGTATTTTTTTGCAATATGAGAAATAAAGAAACTTGAAACTTGAATCTCATTCGGATAGATCCCACTGTGATTAAGTTTGTTGTTTGCATACCGTAGAATTTCTCCAGGTTCTTCGGCTTTCTCCGCCATCCGAATTTGACCATCTCCGTATGAGTTGACTTTGGCATAAAACACTACTCAATCATATCCCTTAACATGCACATTTCAAAAATTAAGAAATAAAGTTTTAAACAAACATTTTACCAACAATGTCAAGTTACCTGTACTCATGATATGATATAATATTATATAATGTACGGTATAATATGGTATGCTATTATATGATGTGAAATGATGATAAACACTGTCAGTGCATTGTACCACAATGGAATGGTATGGTCAGCGTGATAATTAGTGAAGTTCCCGAGCAGTAAATATTAATTGTGTCCCAGATGACCCGTTTATCAATTTTCCCTTATTAGGCTGTAAAGTTGTCCTGCTTCAAACAATAATGACACAACTTAATCAAATTACGACCGTATTTACACAAATTATAGCTTTCTTCTATGAGTTTGCTTTGTTAGGTAATTGGCTGAAATGGTTATTGATGTGAATGAATGAATAATGCATTAATATTGATAATCACTTTACCAAAACTATTGTTACATCTCGAAAATAAATATTTGGTTTGCCAGTTTTGACATTTTTTATGTCGAAACATTGGTACAACTAATGGTAATCGAAGGACTAAACTTATATCAAACATTCTTACGTAAAACCATCAATCTTCCACCAATATACATGTATATGTAATGTACTGCAATATCTATATATTTTAACAAAAAAATTATCTATATACTATATAATGTGTTTGTTTCAATCTCAATCATACTCAAAATTGAATATTGAAAAAAGTAAAAGATTTTTTAGTTTACATTTTTTATGTTCAACGCTTTAATTATAAAAGGTATACAAATTAAAAAATAATTCCATACTTTTTTCCCTCCATTTTCATAGCAAATTCAAATACTACAAGCAGTCGTTATAACATCCAAAAAGATTATAAAAAGAAAATTAAAAGACGAAAAATTGTGTTTTTATAAACAAATGACAACAAAATGTGAAAAAATGACATTTGTCATCATAGCTTTGATTAATTTCATTAAAACAATATCGATCATCCGCCATTATCCGCCATTATGTAAATGAGTTATCAGGTTGTTTAGTTTTATCACTGATCAAAATATCTCATTTTACAAAAGCCTTTTTCATCCATAAGAATACATATTTCCTATAATAATCGATGATAAATCCCGCTTTAGCGCATCACCATGCAAAGTATAACGATCACTTTAACCCTCGAAACGAGGCTTTACGATATGATTGATGGTCACTGAGCTAAAGTGTAAAAATTGTTGCATAATTTTCAAGCATTTATAGCACCATGATTTGTAAGATCCCGCAAACGTGTGATAACGTCATGTACAAGATTGAGTTCAAACCGCAGAGATGACCCCTGTTAATTTTCGTTTGTTGAAAAGTTGAATTTCATTTCGTCTGAGCACAAAGCGGGATCTTGTTAATGTAATTTCAAGCTTTTTGTAAAATTGTTTGTCATATCTTAGATGAAGAAATTTGCTGTTGCAATTGTAATGGTTTATTTTATAATTTTTTAAGCTCTTTTGATATGTAATCTGTATTTAAAGCAGATTTTATGCATCTTTTTTCAATCTTTTGTATTTCAACCAATAAAAATGATATTAACATCTTCACTGGATTTAGGAAAAAGGTCAAAGTTAGCTTTTTCGATTGTAAAACGTAAATTATCTTAAAACTTTCCATTTTCTAATTTTCTGCTGAAATGTGGATTGTAATTAGCGGATGAAAAACTTTTCAAACTCTTTTCAAGTAAGTAATGTGACTCTCCCTATCAAAAAAAAGGGGAAAAAAAGAAAGAAAGAAAAAAAAAAGAAAGAAGGAAAGAAAGAAAGAAAAAATACAAGTAATATAAATCACAATGAATGTCAATATTAGTCTTGGTATAGGAAAGTCAAGTAAAAAAAAACATTTTTTTTAAATTTAACAGTGTCATCTTCTCTCAATCTTGACATATATTAAACAAACATATTTAAAAAATGATGTAGAAATACGAAATAACAATCTTTTCTTGCTCTGATATAACTAAAATAGATAAGTTACAATCTGGGTAGTACCAACTGAGTCAACAAACTTGCAGAACCTCAAACAACTAATCACGTGGCAGTCAGTGAGGTTTGAGTTCAGACTGAATAAATAGTGTACTACATATATAAACAACACTAGCAAAACACAACAAATATCACCAAAACGTAGATATGTACATGTTACGATGATAATCACAATATTCTATCATTGATTATAAAGTATTCGGGTTTGTAAGATCACTGGACTTTATAAAATGATGTGCAGTATTTTAACAGACAATGCTAGCATTTTATTTCCTATTTACTAATATTTAAAAAAGAAACATTGTACGAGAAGAGACTGGTTTGGGCTGTCTCAAAGGATGACAATATAGTTACAACAGTTATTTACTCAAATGCCCGTCCAAAAACAAGAATAATTTATTTTTGGTTATTATTATTATTATTATTATTATTGTTGTTGTTGTTGTTGTTGTTATTATTATATTTATTCAATTATTATTATTGTTTTTATTTTTATTTATTTATTTATTTATTTATTTATTTGCTTTTTTTCCATTTTAATTTGGCTGCTTATTTCATGAACTTGTATTTTGTTTTCGGTTGCGTTTGTTGTTAGCAAGTACAATATTTTTTTCTTCTGTTTTCGTTATGCTTACACAAATCACTAGAAAAAAAACACTGGAAAAATAGATTTCTTATTTTTAATTATCAATATAGAATTTCATTTTTAGCCAAAAAAAGTCTTATTCGATTTCGGCTTGCATGTTGATTTTATCCTTTTTTCATCTACATGGCGTTGGTGATGCACATTACGCAACCGTTTTCAGATGGTCAGATCCATGAACGAAATATCAATAAAAAGACTTGCCTGGAATTTTATCAACTATTACAATGTAAATAATAGGGTACGAACGAATAAAGAATTATACTTCATAGCCAGTAAAATGTTTTGAATTATACATTATAACTAGTAAAAGACTTATAAAGAATACAGATGATTTAACTGAATAGCCAAGACATAAAAGCTTTTTATCTTCCTCACAGATTCTGGGTGCCAATGCCAATGCTATCACACATAATTTACATCTTATAACGGCAGTCAGCTATCATTGAAAATCGCCAATTTTTGGACGATGAAGAATACCATTCGATGATAATATCACAAAATTAAAGCTTCCTTGCACTTGTCTGGCGCCAGGCAATCATATCCGAACACAATATGAGATAATGATACAGGAATTATACACAACACTTTAGTATTGTCGGCGAAGAGGTTGGGATAAATATCGAAAAATACACCCATTCAATAATAGTGTCATTTATATCAGGCAATATCTTTATATCATGTTGTTCATCTATCTGAATAATGTACTTCACCTTCTTAGAAACTGTCAAATAAACATTAATATTTGCATTGTAATGCTTTGTTTATAATAATTGTGATAATAGTTTGCTAAAAAGACAAAGCGAATGGGAGGGCAGGGCACCAATTATTGTCGACCAAATGGAAATGGTGGTAAAATCAACACGAGAGGGTATAAGTGTTCTGGGGAAGTTTTTATAACTTATGTCATGTGCAAAATTATGTTTTTTTCTCAAAGAAATATTCACAATTCTGCATATGACATTTTGGCAGAAATGTACATGTGCATTTCAATTTAGAAATATTTTCGGAAATTACATATAACTCTGTAAAGGAAGGGGATAATAAAATGTTAGCAACAAAATAAATGGAGAAAAATCAAATCTACACAGAAAAAGGATAGAAATCAAAATATATACTGTTAAACTCTACTACTTGTTTTAGCTAGAGTATGTCTGAAAATTTAACGTCGTATTTTTTTAAAATTTACTTTAAAACATATGTCATAATGCATTTTTTAAATTTTATCGTTTAATACATTCAAAAATGTATTATAACACATATTTTCAATAAAATTGCAAATGCACTTTACCATTCATAAACATAACATTCGTGATTTTATCTTTTATTTTTATGATATGTTTTTATGTTTTTGTGACTATACTTATGACAATCTCAATTCAAAAGATTTCTTCTTACGATGGCCGATATCAGCCGTCAAGTTTCATTTCTTGGTGGAGAGAAGTGTATTTTGTCATTGTCGAGTTTCTATTGTCATTTTACATATTTCTTCAACTTCATTCTTACCAATTTAGAAAGTTGACAACAAAAAAGTCACTTGTCTTAAGTCGCATATTTCTTTAGAAAGAGGTTATCTTGTAACAAAACTCGTAAAAATTAATTGAATAAATCGCTTCAGAAAGGAATGCGACAATAAAAAGGTGACAATTTTGTTATCAACTTTCTAAAAACGTTGAAAAAATATGAAAAATGACAATAGAAACTCGACAATGACAAAATACACTTCTCTCCAACAAAAAAATGAAACTTGACGGCTGATATCGGCCATCGCATCTTCTAAAAATTGGGAAAAAATCATCACAAATCTGTTTTAAACCACACAAAAAATCATTGCTGTTTTGACAATACAAATAATAATTTGTAATCCAGCATGTGTTGTAATATCATGTTTTTACACAGCTACCTGAATTTGTTCGGCGATACTATCTAGTGTCTGACAAAATAAAGAAAGAATAAATAATAGAGAGTAAATGATAACCAACGATGATTTATGTGTTTTTCTTTTTCTGTCTTGTTCTGTTATTTCTTTGGTTTGTTGTTTCCTGTTTTGGCTACATTTTCTACGCAGCTAATTACATCTTTCAGCTGTAAACTTTTTTCTTTATTTTGGTGTATTCTTTGCCATTTGTGTAGGTCTTTGTTGCGAAAATATTTTTTTTACAATATGAGAAAATGTCTAATTTAGAACGAAGCTTTAGAATTCGAAACTTTTACTTCAATGCTATGTTTTTGCTGTTATTCATAATAAGAAGAATCAGAGTCGTAAAATTACTACAATACTTCTAGGACAGCATAACCCTTTTGTTTATTTCTATTGATAATGTACTAGCGACATTTAAAAAAAAACAAAAAAAAATCAGCCATACTTAAATTGATGGCATATTAATGCATGGGGTGCTTATATTTAAAAAATGTCTTTTAATAACTAAATGTGCGTATTTATGTTTTTTTCGGTTGCAAATTTCAATTCTATCTGTTTCAAAAGAAAATCTAACATGTCAATGTTAAGTTTAAAATACATGATCATTTTGAGATACAAAAAGTATTATTGTTTATACTGCTAAAGCTGTAACTGATATTTGTTTTTGTAAAAATTTTGACTTTTGTAAAACCCTGAAACAAAAAATAAAGAAATAAAGAAATAAATACACGTTTAAAAAGTTTCTACAGTGAAAACAAATATTCGCGAGAAACAGCTTTCTTTATTATCATGTGCTACGTTTGAATTGTCCTGTGCTACTTTTGAATTGTCTTGTGCTACTTTTGAATTGTCATTTGCAACTTTTGAATTTTTATCTGCTACTTTTGAATTGTCATATGCAACTTTTGAATTGTAATGTGCAACTTTTGAATTGTCATTTGCTACTTTTAAATTGTCATATGCTACTTTTGAATTGCCATGTGCTACTTTTGAATAGTGCTACTTTTGAATTGTCATGTGCTACTTTTGAATTGCCATGTGCTACTTTTGAATTGTCATTTGCAACTTTTGAATTGTAATGTGCAACTTTTGAATTGTCATTTGCTACTTTTAAATTGTCATATGCTACTTTTGAATTGCCATGTGCTACTTTTGAATTGTCATGTGCAACTTTTGAATTGTCATGTGCTACTTTTGAATTGTCATGTGCAACTTTTGAATTGTAATGTGCAACTTTTGAATTGTCATTTGCTACTTTTAAATTGTCATATGCTACTTTTGAATCGACATGTGCTACTTTTGAATTGCCATGTGCAACTTTTGAATTGTCATGTGCTACTTTTGAAATGTCATTTGCAACTTTTGAATTGTCATGTGCTACTTTTAAATTTTTATGTGCAACTTTTGAATTGTCATGTGCAACTTTTGAATTTTCATTTGTTACTTTTAATTGTCAAATGCTACTTTTAAATTGTCATGTGCAACTTTTGAATTGTCATGTGCTAATTTTGAATTGTCATGTGCTACTTTTAAATTGTCATGTGCTACTTTTGATTTGCATAATTTTATAAAGGTGATATATATATTATAAGAAGGGATTTCGCGTTTAAAAGAAAGCAGCACAATATTTAAACGATTTCCGTAAACAACAATATCGAAAAAATTATAAAAACAAATCTAAATAGTCGAAAAAATCTGAAAAAAATTATACGTTTAGTTTATGTTATTGATAGTTATCATGACTACATTTTTCCCCAAAACAGTATTGCATTTGTTTTTATTACAAATGATTTGTGTTTGATGGTAATTAAAAATCAATTTCGCTCTAACAGAGACGTAATATTTTTGATGGAGGGGGTAATGTTATGACATAAATTTAAATTCTGCGTCCATAATTATCTTATAATCACATTTTATTCATTTTCACATCTATCGGTTAAAATATCATCGTTTGACAGGGAAAGAGTTAAATAAAGACTGTGAAGGAGATAAATGAAAATCTACGACTTATTTTAACATTTTTTTCTTATTTGTTGGTCCGATTATGACGGGTAAATACAAAATTAAGCGCTATTAGCGCTGACATCAGAGTCATTTTCTTTTATAAATCTATCCTACTTGATAAAAGAAAATCTCCTAGCAAGAATATTTATCATAAAACCTATAATTATTGATAATTTTATAGATTTCATAAAATGTATGATTGCTACATTTGAGGCGACAAGAACACAAGAAAAGCAATGAACGTTAAACAGTGTATAATTACTAAAAAGTGATGTATTACGTCGTAGAACGAACATGACGCGTTATCGGAGCATGTGCTTCAAATGAGACAATCACTGTTCACGAATTACTCGGGAGGTTAACATTCATGCGAGATACCAAGACGACCGATTAATGGGAAATCACTGAATTTAAAGCATTTTCTTGACACTTCATCGGCAAATTAAGCGCATGATTGAAAATTTCTTCTCGTCGTGGAAAATTATTTACCGCCGTCGTTATTATTTTGAAATAAAGAGGAAAGGCTTTAGATACGAAGTAATCTTTACAAACTTCTTGTGCTTGAAACCATAAAATTCCAATTTGTTTTTCTAGCGAATTACCAATTTAGACTCACTTGTAATAATATAATTTTTCAAGATACATTATCGATTTAGCTACATAAATGAAGCCGGATTAATTAGACACGTAAAAGAGATTCGACTTTTTTATACATTTTTAAAATAAAAAAACAACTTTTTTACATGTCTTCGTTGTTAAGATTAGCTGAACAAATTTTTTAACAAGAAACACTAAGACTTTTACAAATTAGTTCAATAATACAAGTATTCAGGGCAATTAATGCATCAGACCAATAAAGATAATGAAATAAAAAAGGTTTTAAACAAGTCCAATGACCCGGACCCGTACTCAAAATAAGAAATTGAAAAATTATTTTCATTATAATTGATACTTGTAAATATTTCAAAAAAAGTTATTTTCATAGACATTGAACATCTTCGTTGAAACTGAAAAGTGAATTGATTTAGTTAATGTTTTTACCGTTAAACATTTGTCCAGTGTTTGTATATATACAATAAAATGTTGATTAGTAACTTGTTCATAAGCCAGAGCCACTAAAAGCGCGCCACAATAACACAAATACACGTATAGTTAAAAAGTAAAGGTACAAGTCGCTTATCAAATACATTTTGATATATCCCACTTTCTTTTATCATGAAAGAAAGATTATTTGTTTACCGTCTGTCATAATTTGGGTTAATTTTTGTTTTAAAAACCGACATTCCACAAAATTACTATTTGTAAATGATGTCTGCTTGGCCATTTTTTTTTTTACAAATTAACTAAACCAAATCTCTTAATGTCAAATTGTCCAAATAAGGTCGTAGATTTTTATTTCAGTCTTCTTAATATTTTTAGATAAGTATCTTTTCAGTTTTAATTTTTGTTGTTATATTTTGTACTTGGTGGTTTTTGCCATTGCTAGATGCATTGTGATTAATAATGCACGAGTTATTCATATGCCTTTATACAGTCAGTTTGTAACATGTGGATTTACTATACAATCTTTTAATTTGAGATTGACTTATTTAACACACTTCTTGCGCTACTTTTTGCCTTTTTATGATGTTTATTATATTTATTTATATCAGTCAGCATATTGTTCTTGTGTAATAAAACATTTTCGAAATATTTGTCTATCTCTAGCTTAGACAAAGGTAATGATAAATCGCACACTAGGATTCACATAAAATATTTCAATCTTTCACGAATTTGTCTGGATATTTTCAGACTATCATCAATTAGTGCTTAACAGAAGATAATACCACTTGGGTTAATCTTTATCCGTGGGGACCTTATACTATATATAGCCTCTTACATTGGATTAAACAAGGATAACACTATTCAACATTAGTATTATATTCTACCATATGTTTATCTGGTAAACACAGAAACACGTAGAAAGTCTGTATGTGATATATAGATGTACCTGTTTGCCCTTCTATCTGGTACAGAGCCATTAACCTTTTCCGTGATTTCGATGACACTGCACACAGATAAAATCAAGTAAAACAATTATCTTCACATTCACAAACCGACACACAACACCCATCTATAGCTGACTTATCGACCTTAGGATGACTTAAACACCCCTTCTATCTCGTTACAAGACTTTCTTTTGTGTTAAGCCTTCATCAGCTTTTTGAGAGCAGTCGATTCGGATGAATAGTCTAAAGGCGACCTGTGAAACCCTAAAATCACCGAACGCTCGATAAAACATTTGTACCATTTCATTATCTAAATAAAACGCACAATTACTTCAATAACTAAAACTTTCTGTAAAAATTAATTTTAATTATGGTGTTTGAATTATGTGTTTCAAATTTAAAATCTTTGCATTCAATCTTATCGACATTATGATCAGAAAGATACACAATGAAAAAAGCAGATATAAGAAGTTACACCGTCTTAACGTTTTTCTGCTAGACCTAAGGTCACGTCGTTACCTATCGTATTACATCCCTGCTCACACATGTTAATATTGTGCACATAAATTGTTGTTTATGGATTTCGAGTTGCATATACCCTGTTATTCAGGTGTATTGCTTAATTAGGCACAATTAAGGTGTTATTGTGTTGGATCTAGTTTTAAATAGGATCTGTTATTCAGTTATACACGCTTTAGCTGTTTTGAAGTATAAAAACGCGCCATCATAAACTGGTATTCAATATTCAGGTTTCATTTTCGTAACTCGCCATGTAAAGCGTTATTGAAACAAGCACTTAATAATTGGCATATCACATAAGATACACCGAAATACAAGTAATTCTGGCACAAAGGGTTTAGTCTTACAAAATAGTCTTAGTATTAACTAATATAAACGGCAACTTAATTAAACCTGGCAGTTTAACACTAAGGGTGTGTACTTTTAGAATTGATAATGTGTTTACAGCAGCAGTTATGTTGGATATTGAAGCTCTGAAACACTGGAGTCGAGCCAGATTGCTGACGGTGGAACTTCAGCTGTAGTTTTTATGTCTCGTATACATTATCTGATAAATTAACAACTACACGCGTTTTATTATACTATAAAAACGTTTAAACATCCTCAAAAGTTCTTCTTTCTGTTTGATTTACATTTGTGTCTTTCTTTCAATTTTACTTTCTAGACTTACGCCATTCACGTACTAATCTGACCCCCCATTCTTTTATTAATCTATCCCACACCCTCAACATCTATTTAAACAATTGTCTTAACTAATTTGTTTTTTTTCCCACAAAATTTGGACCCTTCAAAATGAGAATTTAAAAGAAAAACGCACAACAATACAAACATTTTGTTATCCTTTCAAGACCAGCATTATAAAACACACATGTTACTGGTAAGGTGAAGTGTATGTAAGGGTTATATTGAAGTCGTGTTTTGTATATGTACACGAATGAGATTTTTTAAAAAAGACGATTCAACAATGAAATTTTCAAGAGTAGCAATAATGCATACTATATACCGTTTTATTATTTATATCATATTATCGGTTACTATGGAATTTATCTTTATTTCTATGTAGAAAACAAGTTATAGAAAGTTACAAGTAGATTTTTAAGTTGAACAGAATTGTAAACTAAAAGAAAACCAATTTTTATGTCACGTGGGTTTTCAGAGTATTTCCATAGAATAGACTACGGACAAGACAGAAAGTACTAGTAATATAGTAACACTTATTGTATTAACAAGAGTTACGTCATATTTTTGTGTGACGTCAGATCTATAATCAGTGTCCACAATGTGTGTTCGTGTTGGTTCTTTGTCCTGTGTTTCATTTATTAACATGTAAATGATTTCATTGGCTTTTTTCTACAAGATGTTTTTTTTCAACCATGTATTTTTTTATTATATATTTCAACTAAATGGACTCGTGATAAGAAAAAGTCGATATAAATTTAGAGCTGATTAACTTGGCAATGACAAAAGCAACAAAGGTCATGAGATCAAATCCAAACACGGTATGAACACACACTAAAACCATTATTATAGGTACGTACACTATACATAAATAAATGGTAAAATAAAATGTTCGCTTTATCTACATTTTCTTCAGTTGCATTGATATTGAGGAAAATGTTAGGAACATTGATAAAATATCAACTAGAAAAATTAAAAATACACCAACTTAAAAAAATACATAAATAATTATACTTTTATTTCTATTAATTTTAAAATTTTAATTAATATTGAGAAGTTTCTTTTTACATAACTTGGTAATTATAAATGATGAAAAATCGCCACATTTTTCTGATCATAAGGTTCCTTGATGAATTCAAGCTTACTGTATGTTTTAATATTGCCTTTTTGGAATTATGCATCATTTTTATATTTGATGGTACAAATTTTATGCATCCATCACACAAAAAAATGAAAATAAAAATAAAAATTATGTTTTTTTTTTTTTTTTTAAAATCTTAATTGTTTATAAATTCAAAACAGCGATTTTGCTCTGATATCTGCGATATTTTTATCTTCACTAATTATATAAACATTATTTTTGTCAATGCCCGATCCAAGTAAAGACTTTTTTAAATTCTGGTCCTAATACCCAATATATGCTTGTCTTTCATTTATCTTCCTTCTTTTTCATATTGTCTTATTTCCTTCTTTCTTACACAAACGTTATCGTTTGTGTTCATAGTTGTCTTGTTTATGATCTATTTCAAACATTTATCCCATCCAAAAACCTATTTATTTGTTTAAATTAGCCAGCTGTCAACTTCAGAAAAGACTCGTTTTGAGACGGATGGTGGCCATTAGGACATTGTGTACCTAGGCATTCAAAAATACAGTAGAACTACCACATTGATCCGTTTGTATTCAGGAAGGGTATACTGGGTATATTTATAAGGTGTGTTCTTGTAAGCAAATTGTCAGATTATTCTATATGTAACAGATCTGCCAGGTGTTGTTATACGAGATCAACTTAACAACATCACAAGATATAATAATGCATTGATCGCTAGACTTGCCACTTTGTTATATTGACTACAATAAAAATGTCAAGTCTTTTGTTTAATATAAGAAATGGGATGATCTTTGTTCCAAAATCTCCTTAATTGTAAAATTGTTTTAATACCTACAAAACGTTGAAGTTCAATGTTCAAAATATTAGTACCTACCAAAAAATAATGAAAATTACTGTGTATATATACAAGGATGTCACAAGAAAAATGACAGTCTTTTGAAATTATTGCAATCAAAACTGAGATTTTTTAAACATTAAACTACTTCACTTTTCACAATTGTTGTAATGAACTTTATTTCGTGTGCTACTTTTAATCTTTTATGAAATAAAACATTTAAAAGTAGCATATGACATTTCTAAATATATCAAATTGAAATACTTTTATGTCTATAGCTTGTGAAATATTTTTATTTTTATTTGTTCAATTCTTATTGAGTTTACATTTGCCCTGAACGTTACCAAACTTTGCATAACTTAAAATTACTTGAGTACAATAGTTTCTGCTTCGCCGTCACTTTTTTGTACATGTAATAACTTTTGTTTGTCTTTTTGATGACAGATTTTATACAGACAACCTCTTTCCGTTTATACGAAGTTTGTAGTTTGTCACTTATGGTGTTAGATAATGACAAGGCTTCGCAAAAAAAAAAAAATAGAAAAGGTAAAATAATGTTTAATGAGCCTAATATATAAACATTACTCAGGAAGCAAACGTTATTTGTGGTTTTATTGAAAATTCGATTAAGTATGAATACAACAGTAATCCTTCAACATAACTAAAAACATGAAACAACAAACAAACAATAAGGATTAAATAATAAATAAATAAATAAATAAATAAATAAATAAATAAATAAATAAATAAATAAATAATGAATAAATAAATAAATAATAAATAAATAATAATAAATAAATAAATAAAAATAAATAAAAAACAGAATTTGGCAAGATAATATATAATCGAGACGCATTATAATGCTCTAGACTCTGGCGTGGCACCTGATTTAATGAGAAGATTGTGCCTATAGATAAGACTAGGGTACAATCTGAAGGACATTTTTTGTTGCAGCGAATTGTGTAAGTGTGTCCTCTTTGTAATGTAGCTAGTAGTCAATCTGCAGAAAAAGCTTTCGTTAATGCGCTATCGCACCGAGACAGTACGCCGCAAACAATCGTACCCATTTTCCAGTCATATTATCCTGACGTGAACTAGTCCATACGTCATAGTATCTCATTTTTTTTATAAGAAAGAGAATTCAACGTACGACCTCCCACGTTCGAGGCGGAAGGTTCTACTAGTAAGTCAAAAAGGCGGTTTTAAATTAGATGCTAGTACTTGTAAGCCAAAATAATTAATTAAATTTTAAACAATTAAAAATTTTAATGTGAAAGTACGTTGAATATAATAAAGAACGGTGGAGTATAATAACATTGTTAACATCACAGTCAAGATACTTTTTATATATATTGAGGAGATTAGTTTTTGCTATGTATGATGGAGAAGATCGTGTATCCGAAGAAAACCACAGACCTTCGGCAACCAAACTGACAAACTTTCTCACACAAGGATCTGTCTGAGTAGGGTTCAAACGTATGCTGTAATAAGGGTTGTTATCAGTAGGCGCGTGCTTTACAAGCTGCTGATAATCCATCAGGCCTCTAGTTAAAAATATAAACGGTTTTACTTATGCTCTTAGAAGTAAGCAACTGCAATGGAAAGACATTGGCTTTGAATCGAACTTGCGATCTGCGATCCCTCCCGGGAGTTTAGTTCATTTGGAGTTTTTAATCTATAAAATCTATTAATTAGATTATCGACCAAAGTTAAGATTCTTATCAAATAAACAATATCGAGCAATTATTTACTCAATTAATTAGATGACGTCATTATAATTAGATATTAAAGATATCGCGAAGTTATTTACGAATTGAGAGTCAATCTTGCGAATACGTGAACATTCACATTGTTAACGTGATAAGTACAATGATACGGTTTAACCACCTGTCAGCTCAACACTGTAGAAATTCTTTACAATTACCCCTGTATGTGTTTACAGAAACAACACCCAAACCTAAACTTGATATGTTAATTTTTTACAAATAAACAGGTTTATTTTGTTGGCAAAAATATGGTGAAACAAATTTTCATACACATCTAATACATTCTTAATAATCAGGTATTAAACATTTTAATAAGCAGTACTATAACTTTTTTCATGCAGAAAATTTGAAATTTGAAAAAAAGTCAAAGAACATACATATTTTTAACATAATAGAATTATATGTACTTATAAGCGTTGGTTTGAGAGATTTTCGCTGTATATAAACAGCTAACTGTTGTGAGTGAAAATAGTATTGTCAAATTGTCATGTGCTACTTTTGAATTGTATTATTTTATAAAAATTCAAAAGTAGCACATGACAGTATTGTAAGAGCAATTGGGCTTTATTTGTTACCCTTAAGTGGACATACGAGTATGCATACATCCGTATCATAAATTTACTGTTTTGCTTTTAAGACAAAAAAAATCATAACGTGGTAGGAAGCTTTTTATGATGTTTTGAACTTGAAAAAAAACAAAAAAAAAAAAAAATTTAAAAAAATAACCCACTATTTATCGATAAATCTACATGTATTGTTTTCATAAAACTTCGAGGTCGAAGTTAGACTTCATGTTACATGTACATGCATTAGAAAAAAATCAATGTCGCATTTATTTCTCATACTACATTTACATATGTATGTCGGTCAAAAGTTCACGGTCGCAGTTAGCCTGCATACAACGTTTCATGTTTTTTTTCATCAAAATTCAAGGTCGAACTGAGCCTTTGTACAACGTTTACATCTTTTTGTTCATCACAAGTTCAAGGTCGCAGTTAGTTCCTTGTTACAACGTTTGCATGTTTTTGTTCATCACAAGTTCAAGGTCGCAGTTAGTCCTTGTTAATGTCTGTTTGTATTTAACTGCTGAACGGCGATGGCAAATAATGACAACATATGGCAGACTTCGTAAAGAACTTGATAAAGCCACTTATTTCAAACAGTTGTTGATCTTATGAAAGCAAAAGAAATCTAATTAATTCTAACTGGACCAATAGCAAGCTCGAGTACATGCTTAGTATATTCAATATTTTCAAGTCATGTTCTATGTACAGTTATGTCTGATGGCCGTCAAAAGAAAAGATTTTGGTAACCGGTTGTTTTGGTATTATTTGAGTTCATCCTGTGTCTGATATATTTCGTTCAATTCATTTCATGTATTTGATATTTTTTAATTTGTTGACTTTTCAAATTTCAAGACCGTTTAATTCATTTACCATTCATTTTAAGACAGTAGTTTTTGGCGCTTGAAAAATTACACAGTGGAACAATTTTTCTTATTATACCTCATGTAATTTTCAAGTAATTTGATTGGATAACTAAGTGTTTGAAAATAAAATAATATCACTCTTAGATTTACTAAGAATAAAGAATGGCGCGCGAGCTTCAGGGTAACATTTAATTTAGTTTAGGAGTTATGGTAACGGGTATATTACAAAAAATATCTCATGCGCAAAAGGAATCCTAAATCACACAATCGAACGCATTTCGATCACAAGCAGCTAAACGTTTGATGGATACGATCTTTTATTAATATACATTTTATTCATATGCAAGCGTTTCCTTGATCAAGACTACCTGTCATCAGACGACAGACGACAACCGTCGATTGGTACAGTCATCATTTTTTTAAGTAACAGAGAATCCCAGTTTAAGAGAATATCTGGAGAAAGACATTTGGCATAATAAAATAAATATAACATTCATAAGAGGGTGATATTGCATATTTTCACCCTGAGGAAACCATTGTCAACCGAGGCGAAATATAATGTTCCTTGTTGCAAGAAAAATATATTGCAAAATGTTAAGTAAACAATTGTTAGAAACACAACTAATTTTTTTTTCATTTATAAAGCTTTTCATATATTTTAATTTTTATAAAAAATAAAATTGAAAAAAATCAATTTTTTTTCATATTTATTTGACTATAAGTTAAAAACCGCCAAGAGATTACTATCAAAATAAGTATTCGGATAATTTGCCGTCTTTTTAATATCTCAGCAGGTGACATTTTCAAGAAGAAGAACGACTTATTCTTAGTATATTTTGGTAACATTTAACAATGAAAAACTTAATGCCTATTAAATAAACATAATAAAACAGTTCTTGCAATAATTTCTTAATTAACACTATAAACCTGTTAAAAATCTGCAATTCAATAGCACCTGGCAGCTCAACACACATCTATTATAACTGTTTTTTATAACGTGTGTAACATTGCGAATAACGGGTGCCATTTTGACAATCTAACAATACACAAAACAATTACAAGCACGTCATTTAACGAATCTATTTACTATTCAATTTTTTTCAATCTGAATTGTATATATGTTAACTACATTAGGACGTGAGAAAATTAGTCTTCGTCAGAAAAGTGCATTTGTTAGCCAAAAAGAGTATTCCTGAAAGATGATCCATCTGTACACAGTTCGTCTTTCATTAAATGTAAAAGAAAAAGGCGAAAGGCTATACCTCTGTTTAGTGCCCCATCATCTTAATATTTATATTTCATTATTTTCAGTCTGACTGTCAGCCTTGATTTCGTGTTCTCTTAAAAACTGGTAATCTTTTTGACTAAGATCTTAACAACAGAACCAATGAATCTCAATTTTAGAGGCAACCACATATGTAACATTCCACTCAATATATCTATCCTCATATAAGGACTTAAACCCCGAAATGCTGTAAACCTGATTTGCGGATTTTGATCAAACCAAAAAATGTTAAATTGCATATCGTTAATATTAATATTGAATTTTAAATAAAAATTTCTTAAAGCACTTAGTCACACCATATGCATATGAAATTGTCATAAAACATTTCTTGAATTTTATTGTTAAATACATTTTTATAAAATGCTTTTTGACAATAGGCATTTTAATGTATTCAAATTAATGTATAAAATTTTAAAAATGTTCTTGACAAAATCATATTGACGAAATCCATTTTAATTTGTTGACTTACTTCAAACTCTGTTTCTGTATTGCTTTTGTATATTTCAATCTTTTTGTGTTTAAAATATGGGATTGTTCTTGAAACATGCAGATGTACCTGGAAAATGCATTTTTTTTCCATATAGAGACTTTGTGATCTTGTTATATTTACTTTAAGAGTTCTTACCTTATCTTAAGCTTCTACGTTGTATTGTTTATCAACATTGGCATTCAAAAACTATGAAACGCCATAGCTGCTTCACTTGGTACAAAAAATGTTATGTGGCATATAACATATATAGTACCAATTTTGTACCATATAAGGCAGCTATGGTGTCCTATAGAAAACGTTGATTTGTCATTTAATGGTTCTCTGAAATCTATACAACACACAAGAAAAGTCTCAAGAGATGATATCGCTGCGAGTGTGTTTTTTTTTATTTTGAAAGAATCATTGAAGTTCACGAAACACATAAAGTCCAAATGAAGTTTTTTTTAGTTATCTCTGAAATATACAAAAAAATAAAACGAAAAACCTGTTGAAATTGTGATAACAGAGGAAATTTAAATAATAGGTACTACACTCGTACCTTTCGAAGTTAAACGTGCAATGTTTCCAGGTTGTGATGATTGCTATGACGAACACACTGCAGCTTAAAAACAATATCATTTTAAAACGAAGCATAAAATGGGGATAATAAAATTAAGTTAATAGACTTATTGTTAAAGTCAACTTTAGACAGAAACTTGGTATTATCTTAAAGTGGTTTCATAAATGTTGTCTTGTAAAATCCTCGGTCTGGATCTTACAAAATTTGGGGAGTGAGGCAGGTGAAGAAGTTTACCAGCAGGAATTCGCTCTTATTAAAGATAAATATACGGTTGATTCCTGTTGTAGTTGGACAGGAGTTGCGGCACTGGTTTTTGATATGTGCAGATGGATCGGAGGATGGTGGTCGTTGGGGACGAGGCAATGAATGTGCGTCTTCCAAATGAAAGTACTATATTTACAGCTGAGGCTAAAACAATTTTACTTGCTTTACAAAATATTTCAAAATCGCCTCATACTAATTTTTAATATGTTCTGACTCTTTATCAGCCTTTCGGGCAATAAAAAGCAGAAAATTAGATCACCCCCTAATTCGTGGAATTCTGGAACTGCATACGTCTATTACATATGCTGTTTCAGATTTTTAATAAAATTATTAATTATTATTGGTTGCCTAGCCATGTTGGTTTAAAAGGTAACACTAAAGCCGATTCAGCTGAAGAGGCAGCATTATCCAAACCAATGACTACTTGTTTGATTCCTCATACTGATTTTAAGCCAATTATATAGAATTATATCAATGATCATTGTTTAAAAACAATGGAACAATCACGAACATAACAAGTTACATTATATAATTATGTACAGCCTTGTCTAGGATTCACACCTTTGTCTCAGTATAGTAGACTGAAGGTGTTGTCTTCAGACGCTGAAGAATCGGTCATAGTTATTCATTTTAAAGGGAGAACAACCTCATCAGTGTGCCCTTTGTCAAGGTCAACAATCTATTCAGCACATTTTGCTGGATTGTGTTGACTTTGCCTCTACAAGCTTTACTTCTTATTCAGCATCATCGATGCAAGATCTTTTTAGTAATGTCAATGGACATAAAATTTTTAACTTCCTACGGGAAATCAGTTTGTTTAATAAAATACAATTTTTATGATATATTATCCAGCCTCTTATTAACAACTTATCCTTGATATAACTGGATTTTATCTAAAATCTTATTTAATTTACCTCTATAAAATATCTATAAATTTTAATTTTAACATTTTCTAACAGCGAATAGCTGCAATAATGCTGATGCCGCTATAAACAGAAACTCACTCACTCACTCTTGTAAAATTCTACCTATCCCAATATTTTTATACAACAAACGTTAAAAACAATATATTTAAAATCTAAAATAGAGTTGTTTTGAATACTCATTCCGTATTGTTATTGATACAAATGTTGTGTCAGAATTTTGAATTTTTACAAAAAGAAATATTCAAAAGTCTGCACATAACACATATATGCACTTTCATTTAAATTGTTAAAAAGCTAAATAATAATATTATCATTTGTGTTGAGTGTTGAATGGTATAACAAGTACCACAACTCAGGTAAAAATGATGAGGACTTTACTCATTCTTTAACGTCAAGTTGCAGAAATAAAGCAAGTTTTATCACGGATTTTGCAATATGTCAATATGCATTATAAAAGTATAAAAGGTCATTAATTAACGCTAGCCTTTTGCATAAATAAATAAATAAATAAATTAATAAATTAATTAATTAATTAATTAAAAGAGGTTTAGGAATTCAATTTCCCAATTAAATGTCCACCAACAATCACACCTGGTAATCTCAATCTTATTGATACATTTCAGTTCTGTCATTTGCTATTTTTAATTGTATTTTTCCATGATTTTTAGAAAATACTATTTTTCTTTACTTTCTGCAATCATTCGCTAACTAGTGCATTCCATCTTGCAATCTGACACAAACCACCCGAGCCATGTGTTAGATCAATAACAACGGAAACAATTTTTTTACATATAAAAAATAGTTGATACAGTTTATGTTTTGTCTGGGATCTATTAAAAGTATGTGTTAAGAAATGCGTTTTTCGTTCTGCTAATCTAAAACGACTATGATAGGTCTAGTTGTTGATGTGTGTATTGGAGTGTTTTATATACCCGAAAAATGAACAACTCTAAAAATACCAGAGATTTTATTTTTCTTAATAATATGTCTTATCTATCAAATAATCATTTTATTATTTTGTGAAAAAAAAATAATACAAGAATGATTGAATAAATAAATAAATAAATAAATAAATAAATAAATAAATAAATAAATAAATAAATAAATAAATAAATAAATAATGAATCTTTTTTAAAATTATTATTTTGCATGCTATTTAAAAATCTTTTTTGCAAGGTGCCATGGGTAAACTTTTAATAAAGTCAAGGTGGTTCTTTGATATGTATTTAGCGATGAAAAGCAATTTTTTAGCTGTTGTCACTTTTTTCTTTATCAAAAACATCAATTAATTTGTTCTTCTTAAAAATTTTAGGAATATGAATTAAATAAAAACACTTATCCTTTAATTCTATACCTTTTTTCCCGTTCTTTAAACTTTTTTTTTTGCATATTTTAGTACGAACTAGAATATTAATTTCATGAAGAAAATTCCACATGAAAAACGTATAAAAATTATTTACAGGTTTGCATTGCAACAGTCAGATTTTTAAAATAGCCCTTGTGATAAATTAAAAATAAGTTTCAATTTCGTGATGGAAATTTATACTTTTAAAGTCAACGATGCAGAAATGAATTTCAATGAGAAACAATATTTAATGAATAGCGATTGTTAAACATCGTGTGAAAACTTTTATAAATTCCGGACTTTTTTATAAAGAAATAAATGAAGTGTAACGAATAAAATTAACCATCAGATAACAACTTTATTAGTCAACTTATAATCTAATTATCCCTTGTAGTACCAGAGGCATAAAACTAAACAAAAATATATCCCATAATTTTGTGGGAATGCAATTTAGTAAAGTTTTTGAAAGACTGATTACTGCTCGTGTGTTGATAGCGATCGTATCAAAATGTCCAATTAATTGCTATCCAATACAATAGTTTTGCTTAAGGTCCACCCACAAGAGTTATGTGGTTGGCGCAAAAACTCGGCACGTGCACCAATGAGAACTCTCTTCAAATGAAGTGCAGAAATTATTGAAACATAAGATGGCTATGTAAGATATACATTCAGATGGGTTATACTGTCATCGTCAGAATAAGAGAATGATGGGAAATTTGACAGAAGTCAAAACAAACAAAATCTTATAAAATACAACAAATGTTATATATACTGAAAAAAAAAATTCTAACTAAATAAACAATTTCTGTAACTTTGAAAATTTTTATTCGATATACTTAGAAAAAAAATTATATATATATATCTAAAGGATTTAATTTGTAAGAAAAGACATTTTTTGAAGATTGCTTATTTTTATTTCTGGGAAGAAAATTAAAAATGGAAATAATTCTGATGATAATTCCGGACTGGATCTTATATCTGGTGATAGAACACCAATGTCTCCAGTGAAAGCTCAACTATCTTCTAAAGCTACAGCATTTTCTATTGCCGCCATAATTGGGGGAGAAGAAACAGAAACAAATTTACCAGCAGCAGACGATAGAACAGATGAAGACGATACAATAGCTCCTCTTGGTAAGAAATTTTTTTTTTTACTAAAATATTTATACATTTTAACTTTACACAATTTTTTTTTTTAAATAGCAATTCAAAAAATATATTTACCAATTTTAAGTAATATTTTTGTGAAAAAACTTAAATATATTAAATAATTTTATCTATGCTTTTAATTCAAAATGTTGATATTCAATGTTTAAATTTTGAAGTAAGGCTAAAACATTTTAGTAGAATATTTTTTATTTGTGTATTTTTAGAGAATTAATTTTATATTCTTAATGCATATAAATGCTTTAAAATTTTTGTAGGGTAAATTTTGTAAATTACTAACTTTTTAAGATTAAAAAATATTTATTTATTTATTTATTTATTTATTTATTTATTTATTTATTTATCATTGTTACATTTATTTTGATCTAACAAACATGTTCGTATTTTATATCTGCATAAAAATGTTTAGTAAAATCTTAAACAAAAATTAACCTTATATAGTTACAGAGCCATAATATTCAACACATCTGAATGATTGTTTAATTAAAACGAAAACGACGTGAGTCATCAACTGACTATCAAAATTAGTTTGAACATGCAAACTAAAAATGTGAAAATAAATTCATTTAAAACGATATCTTTAACATTTCCAAAAGACCTTTTTTTAATAGTAAGAAAAAAATCTTATATTTCCAAGCTGTCGTTAATTTTTTATTTTATTTTATTTATTTTTAAAAAATCATAAAAACGGAATTTTTCTCCTAAACACACCCTAGTAATTATCGTATAAAATGCAAAGATATCATCAATAAAATTAGCCAGATGTTTTGCTCAGTACAGGTATAAGGTCTGATAAAATATATACATTTAATTACCATCGTTTACACAGGTCGCTAAATAGATTCAAGATTATCCTTAAATGTTTAAAAAAGATGCCTTCTTAAATTAGTCAAAAAAGATCGGAATGCCTGTTAAATAGATACAAGTGTCAGATTTTTAATTCTCTATTGAACCTCTTAAATGTAATGGGTGAGATGGGAGTTAGATACCCGATATCTATTCTAGACTACCTTTGAGTAAGTTTTAAAACGCGTGCCGGTTATTGTCAAATTTATAAGATTTTAACTAACATTTAGTTAGTCATATTTTTTGAAAATCTTTTCTTAAAATTTCTTATTTATTTTTTACAAGGTGTCGCAACAGATTACTAAATAAAAATATAAACTTTCAATAATTTTTTTTGTTGAAATATTACAAGTTCGAATAATTTCTTTTTCAGCTAAAATCTGAGTCTGTTGATATCAAACTTAAGGAAGAATAACCTTATTATAATGGCCTATTCTATGAAGTCCTTTTTTTCATTATTTTTGAAAAAAAAAATTAACCGGCTGATTTTTGTTTCTTAGAAAAGTTTGTGGAATCGGCCACATCTACACCTGAAAAACACCCAGTCCATTTGGTTTCAGACGTTAAGAGAATAAAATCTGAGAAAATAGAAAGCGTTGACGAAGTAACTACAACAACATCACCAACTTGTAGCAAAGAATTGGCGGGAGTACAGTGTCGTCTGGAAACGAAAGACCTGTGGGATAAATTCTATGAACTCGGAACCGAGATGATCATTACGAAAAGTGGAAGGTGAGTAGTGATGGATTTTAATAGAACATTTTAACTTGTTTTAAAACAGATAAAAATGTCGCTCACCTGCCAAAAGACAGATCTGCGAAATAAATGCATGTGAGATGCACGAGACACATAAATAAAACGACAAAAATGAGTTTTTAACAATTGTTATAATATTTATAATAATATTTGTAATAATATATGTGTTTAAAATTACAAAAATTGAAAAGCTAAAAAAATAAAAAATAAAAAAAATCTTAAAAAAATATTTTACAAACCTTCAAAGAATTAAGAAACATCAGACTTGAGAGAAAAAAATTCAGTTAGTACATGTTATATTAATTTAACAGCTCTAGGTGCGTTTCATAATTTTGTATAATTAAATATTCCTTGCGTATTTTGATGCTATCAAAAGTCTTTTAATAGTTGTTAAAATTGTTTACTAGATGAATACACTGAAAAGAATGTTAATTGAATTAACTTACAGCATTTCAGTCCTTATATTTTTCACTTTTTTTTTTGAAGAAAATTGTTTGCAAGTTTAAATTGTAAGAATCAATCTGGAACGTGATAAGCAGTTTGCATGTCGTTTCTGAATGTTTACGAGACGGAAATTTATTCAAACTTTAATCATAAATATTTTCAACGCTTCACACCAATAAAATCAAAGTTAATTTTTAGTCACAAGTACTGCCTTACGACATTATCCAGATTTTCAATTTGTCATCGATATCGGTTTTTACGTCTTCACGGCTTTTTACTCTGCACAATTGCGTGCAAATGAATAAACACAGTTACTTAAGAATGTAAATTTTGGGTTCATGGGTTTAAACGATCAGGATAAATGATTGTTATACTGACCAAAGTATTGTGAGTACTTACAATATTAACAGTCCGTGTAATATGAAAGATTTATTTCATCCTTGAGGGAGTGATATTGGTCTCACACTTCAATAGGTGTGTAAAATACGAGGTGAAATGAAATAGGGGTATTGTTTCTTGAGAAGGATTAAGAAAACAAAGTAAAGTGAATGTAAATGTATTTTTTTCTAAATATTTCACTTGTATGAAGCAGACTTTGTACTTGATGAAATAATCTATACCAAAAGACATTCAGTTGAAAAAAGTTGATTTTGAAAAAAATTAAAAAGAAGTTGTAAATATGAGAAAAAAAGCGTATACGATTGAAAAAAAGGAAAGAAAATAGTAAATTATAAAATTGTTTATGGAAAGAAAGAAGAAGCTGTCTAAGCTTAAATTTATATCCATGTAATTTGTTTTCTTTCTTTCTAATCTTTTCTTTCTTTTTTCCTTTTTTTTCTTTCTTCTTTTCTTTCTTTTTTTTATTTTTTGCGTCATGATTTGCCATATTGGGAATCGTTTGTCTTATCTCTCAATTAATCACGGGTGATTATTTAGATTTTTATCGGTGTTTGTAAAACAACCGGCATAGCGCTTTGACAGCTAGCTATATTGTTATAGAATTATTCCAGTTGAAGATTTGTGATCAAGTTTGTTGATATCAAAAATCTTTTTAATTATCTTTTTAATATCTGCTTTGATAGGTGCATTATCGCGTTTTCAATGTAAGATACGTAAAATATCAGAATTTTGAATAGATAAATCTCTTCTGATATTATAATGCTTTGATACGCATTCTTTGACCGTGATTAATTCAAGATAATTGTTCACATTGTATTCTTCATATATATATATATATATATATATATATATATATATATATATATATATATATATATATATATATATATATATATATATATATATATATACGTTGCTCTCCCACCATCACTAAAAAAAACATTACTTTCTCATTGTTGTTTTTATTATGTCAACATTCCTGCATTCTTTTTGTTCAATTACAAAAGTCTCTTTCTCCAAAAAAAAAAAATAAATAAATAAATAAATAAATGAATAATAAAAATAATAAATAAAATAATAAATCAATAAATAAATAATAAATAAATAAATAAATAATAAATAAATAAACATAAAAATCTGAATTGAACTGTTATGTGCTTCTATTGGATTTTTATGAAATAATACATGCAAAAGTAGCACATAACAGAATAGTTATTTTTGTTATCAAATATGCTTTCGTTTCATTAAGTTGCAAAAAGCTTGCTTCCCTAAAATAAAAGCACGTGAGTTTTTAATCTTAATTTAATCATTGTTTATATCAATTATTTGTTTTGAGTTTAGAATTAAAATTCATTTCAATGTTAACTAGCTATTTTTCAGTCTTGAAATTTTTAGATACCTGCATTTATAATACAACATGATGGACAATCGCCTTAATACAAAGTTAAAAAACAAAAGCATTTTTTCGACATAAAAAACTAATGCTGCCGTATCAACCATCCTTTTAAGTTTTCTTATATAATTAATTTAAAGAAAATAAAGTAATACTCAGTACAGCATTGACTATAACTGTTGTTTGAAATATTGGCCTTTAGACTTTAATGTGTCGGAAATAGTTTATATTGACATTAAGTCGGTTATTTTGTAATTTATTTTATTGTATCAACGTTGTTGTCTGGACCAATTCTATTTAACTCTACCAAAATAAAATCCTGTTAATTTGTCAAACATAAAAATGAAAATAGCCCAAGTGTTTGTCATAAATGTTAACTTTTACTTGTGTAACCCGTTATTTGAAACCAATTTGACCACAGGCATGATAGTTTGATTACATAGATTTGTCCATTAAGATGAAGAGGTCTTTGGATATAAAGAATTGTTTGGACGTTAACCCGGTATTTTGTCTTGTCAGCAATGTTTTATGTACACTGACAGTTAATTTACGAGAAGATGGACAGTAAAAGTTATAAACACAAGGCCCGAGGAATATCGACTTCACCACCCGGTTACTCTAGCTCTTTTGAAGTTCATCAATAGCCATAAATGGTATAAAAATTTCAAAACAAACACAAATTTTACACCTAAACTGGTGACCAGCGGTCGAGCAGACTTCATCTTCCCAGCGGGTAGAATGTTTAACCTTTTTAAATAGAGAAAGTGTAAATGACAATGGAATATAAACGGATAATTCACTATCTTGTCTGTTTGAAAAGTAAGTCCATCATTCCTTTGAATGTATCTCTTTCATTGTCAATTAAATGTAATGAAAATTGTAATTAGAACATTCAATAGTTTAGACCGATGGTCTGTCGACGTGTTGCCCACAGAACAAACACAGAGATGGCGCGTAAATAACAGGTTAGCGAGTCGAGTGTCTATTTAAATGGTGATAAATGCTTCAGACGGAATGAAAGACCGTAAGACGTTTAATCAGTCAAAGATAAACTAATTTCTTTCACTCTAAATTTTTCAATCACAAATTGATGCCCTCGAGACTGATGAGCGATGTATCTCCAGTGACACATGTTTAGACCTACAATTTTAGCCAACTTTTACAGCACGTTCTTACGTCTAAATTCGGGTTGATGATATCAGCCTTCGTTTACTGCCTCAGTGATAGAGAGAGGTTACCCCTTTATTTATTATATGTGTCTGTGTGTTTTTCTTTAATGTACTTTTACAGGAAGTTAACACCAATAGTTTTAAGTTAAACGTAATGATTAATTTGGCGTAAAATAGAGCTAATGATTAGGAGTAATTTCAGGCAAATATAATCTTGTCTCAAAACTTACATTCTTGACACCTTGATAAAAATTTACAATTTATTGAAGCAAGATAAACAAAATATATTGCCTACGCACCAAACTTGAGGAGTTTCAGTTTGTTTGAATCTTTTCAAACAAGTTTCACTCATAATTGAAATTGTATAAAACTTCATTTTTCAAATATATATAGAAGACTTTCAAAAACTAAATTTCCGCTTTAAAAACCCAATGTATTTCTTATTGTAGAAGCCATTATGGCTTATACACATTTCAAAAATGTTATTTGTGTTGTAACACCATTTTGTATAAATGTTTTATTTTAAGAAATGTATGTGTTATTACATTTTTATTATATTTTTTTGAAAATTTCTTGTATAATATTCTGCATTTATGCATCTGTGTTAATCATTTTTAAGAAAATGCTTATTACTGAAGAATGTTCTTGTAAGGTCTTGCAAAAGGGCATTTTTAAAATTGCTTTCGTGATCGTATTTTATGTGCTTATAACACCTTTCTTAATTTTTTAAATATGAAAAAAATCAGTTCACCAGCGTACGAGGAAATAGTTATTTGTATCAATAGTTAATAATTAACATTTGTATGAAAATATAACGTTAAAAATAAATAAATAAATAAACAGTCAATTAATCTTCTAGCAACATTTAATGCGAACTGTAAATGATTGATTTCATTCAATATCCTCGGGTACCATTTTTACAAGCTGCTAAGAAGTATAATGCATAAAAGACAATGACAAAATTTTCGAAGTTTTAAAATTCGAAACAAAAAGATTATTGTCCAGTTTGAACCATCAGTCATTTTTATTATTTATTTATTTATTTATTTATTTATTTATTTATTTATTTATTTATTTATTTATTTATTTATTTATTTATTTATGCAAAGTGTTTGCCTTTAGAAAGCGTCAACTATGAACTTATATAATTTAATAATTCATATTGGCATATTGCAAAAACCGTTGGCCGTAATGAAATTTGCCGTTATTTCTGCAACTTGACATTTATTGTTGAGATGTTCATCATAGAAAATATTTTTGTACACCAGTTCAACAAAAATGCATCCGTCAATTCTCTCAGTATTAAATCTTCAAATATTTTTAATTTAAGCGATATCAGAAATTTAGTCAAACATTCCCATTAACTGTTATTTAAAATTTTAAAAGCAAATGAGACAATGTTCTACAGTCTAAACATTACACTATCAGCCATCTGACATAGCTAAGGCAGATAATATAATGTACACAAAATATCTAAAAAAAAATAACTTAAAACACTGAAATGAAATTTGATACTTGTATAAACGGAAAATTAAATTTGTAATAATACGTGTTACGAGTTACAAATCTTCATCGCATATTCCGGACAATAATTTTTATTATCCAGTTTCGATCCGTTGTTCATTTTGGTTGTTAGAATTACTGTTTACAAAATTGTGAACTACAAAAAAGGCAATGTGATAACAAAAAATAAAGACACATAATCAAATAGAGGAAAGAGAAAATATCACATTTATTACAGATCTCAGTTTATTGAAATTTATGACGCAAAAGATACTTTCTAATCATCTTATCTAATAAAGAAATGACAAATATATCATACAAATCGTTTGGATGTAGTTAGTAATAATTTGCTATTGTAACTGGCGAGGAGACTGTCGGATTCCCGGATCGATCTACACGTTATGTCTAATGCTGGGTGATTATTGATGGGTTCGCAGAATATAAGATCTGACAGGCAGAAACGATCACTACTGCTCAGTTAAGTGATATTTCGATAATTTGCGAGAGTCTCGCGAGACATTGTTAGTGTAAGGAACATATTTATTTTTCCCAAATCGGCGTTGTCAAACTGGCACTATGAACAACGCGTCTTCCAACTAATTTCGGCAATTAGATAGCTTTTTGAATTTTATTCTCATTTTAAGAATCATTATTTGTTCTGTTTGAAATGAAACGTCTAATTTTTTATTGACAGCAACTTTATCATCATTGAGAAATTTCATGTAATTTTACACAATTTTTTAAATAAAGGATAGGAATATTATTTGATTAAGTCAAGATATTAGGTTGTCATGAAGATGTAATGATACACCATCCATACTATGATTTAAAATTCATACTAGTATATAAATATTTTGCAATAAACAGGAAACTCTACGTCCCTGCAATAAACAAATAAATAAAATAATAATAAATAAATAAATAAAAATAATAATTAAAAAATATAAACGATTTTTTTTCAGTTAAACTTTTGTACCCGCTTGTCATGTGCAGAATTTTGAATATTTCTTTTTTGTATAAATTCAAAATTCTGCACATGGTAGTATCATTGCAATTCTCTATATCATAACAATATAATGAAGAAGTTTTAATTTATATTGGCATGGTTAAATGTTGTTATGCAGTTAAATTGTCGAACGAACTGAGAGAGAGAGAGAGAGAGAGAGAGAGAGAGAGAGAGAGAGAGAGAGAGAGAGAGAGAGAGAGAGAGAGATTCAACTGGTAAACACGTGTATAATTTTATCAATACCATATTGTAAGAGGGATAGGGGACCGATCCCCTTTCACTTAAAAGTATTAATCTTAATTTTCACAAATGATAAATCATTAGCACCACAGTAAACGCAGAGGGGGTCCGAAAGTTATATTTTTTGTAAAAAAGGATCAAGTGGTTTATTTATGATAAATCTGCCAGTTAATAGCTTATTGTGCATCTGGAGGAATTGTTTCATGTAGGTATTTTCAACCGGAGTATGATATACACCAAATCTGTAAATGGTTTTATTTAATTATTATTTTTGATTAATTTGAAATGTTTATTGCAGTTATTCTTTATGTGTATTAGGCACGTGTTGATTTTCTCACAATGTTGAACTGATTTAACTTTACGGATAGGTACTTCTTAATATTTACAAAAGTACAATTTAAGTGTGAAACTATGATTTTTGTTGCCAATTTTTTCTCCTTTTTTGTATTTGTATAAAACTCTTTTTAGAAAAATAAATGAAAATTATAATGCCATATAGAACCATTCTTTTTAAATTCCGTCATAAAGCATCATATGCATTACATCAATACATTCCTCACATAAGCAGTCGCCAGACAACAGACACTTGTTTGTTTATAATTCTTATTTCGGTTATATTGCCGTTGTGCTTTATTTCATTGTTGCTACGTGTTTGTCATTCTAACCTGAATTTCGTTGTTTATTATTATTATTATTATTATTATATTGTAACTTTATAATTTTTTCATCACATAATCATCATCATCATCATCATCATTATTATTATTATCATTATCATTATTATTATTATTATTATTATTATTATTATTATTATTATTATTATTATTATTATATTTTGTCTTTAATTATGTGGATGCATTCACATTGTATGGTAAGCGCTCCATAAAAAATGTGTAACTAACTTCAGTAATACCGGCTATATATAACAGCAACAAAACATGTGGGCATTTAAGTAACACTTATGTACATGTGGTGAACGTCTGTGAGGTGATATTATAGGAGGTCTATATTTCTCCGCAGTACTTAAACTATTATTTTGTAATATAAGAAGTATCGATGTATTTGATATATAAACACATTGTAACAATGCTTAATACAATAGATCTTGTATCAAAACATCGATTCTGAACAATATATCGATGTATTTGATATGTAAACACCTTGTAGCAATGCTTCATACAAAGATCTTTTATCAATACATCGATTCTGAACAATATATCGATTCTTGTGTCTTTCTTAATATCGATTTTTACATATATGACCATGGAAATTTTGCTTATTGGTACTGCAGTTCATTTGCTTCTAAACAAAACGTGTATTACAAGTAATTGTTGTTGTGGCTTCTTTGCAGGAACCAACTGAACCTGTTACATCTGTTTAAAACCGCTGTTTGTGACTTGGTCGTTGTAATTCCAATGCCTTCTCCATTTTCGAACTTAATCATACAAGCATTAATCTATTATCCAAGGTTTAAAAATTCTTAACGGGGTTCTTTACGGCTTAAACGTTGAACATACACGTCTGAAAAAGACGAATTTGCATTGTTTCTAAATAAAGTATGAAGACTTTTAAATATGATATTTTTTATTTTTCAGGCGAATGTTCCCGACATTAAGGGTTTCATTTACCGGTATAGATCCAGATACACGCTACATGGTATTACTAGATATAGTCCCAGTAGACAACAAGAGATATAGATACGCCTATCACCGGTCATCATGGCTAGTGGCAGGAAAAGCTGACCCACCTTTGCCAACAAGATTATATATGCATCCAGACTGCCCATTTACAGGCGAACAGCTACAAAAACAGACAGTTTCATTTGAAAAGACAAAGTTGACAAATAATATGCTAGACAAAAATGCACATGTAAGAATTTGTTAATAAATTTATTATTTTTTTAAACAATCATTTTGTTGAAAATAAATAAGATATATTGTTTTATAAAAATATTTTGAGAAAACAGAAACTTTCAAATTGGTTAAAATACAGAGTACTGGCTTCAAAATTATGAATCTATGTTGTGGACATGAACTCTTAAAAATACAAAATTTAGATTTTGTATTCAGTAAAATGCAAGTTTCATTTCCTAAGAATATTAAATTAACTTCCGAATTTCTAGCGTTTTTTTCTGGTGATGTTCTTGTGTTGAAATTAATGTGTATGTTAACCAAATATACCCTTTGAACATAACACATTTAAAATTTACACACTTTTTAAATCATCAAGTTATAAAAATGTTTAAATCAAAACCCGTTATTTTATGTATTTACAAACGTTTTCATGACTGACTAAAACGGAACCAGCTGGTCATATAATTTAATGAGTTCCTGTATTTCTTTTTAACAGATAATCTTGAATTCAATGCATAAATATCAGCCAAGGATACATATTGTAAAAAGAAAAGATTCTAATGTAAATGCCACATCTATCACAAGTTTAGACGCAGAGGAATTTAAGACTTTCATCTTTCCGGAAACAGTTTTTATTGCTGTCACAGCATACCAGAACCAACTTGTAAGTTATACGTATCAAATTTAAATTGTTAGATCTCATAAAATTACCGAAGATCTAAAATAAAGATAATATATTTATTAAATCATTAAGAAAATTATTATATCTAAATAATTCGTTGTAATGGCGCGAAAAATGTTTGAAGTCTAATAAGATTATATTTATGAACATATAAATAAGACAGATCTTCAAAGAAAAATGTTTCCGATGTGCAATTTGGAACTCAAATTTTCATATTTTACGATAGGTTTCCTTGCTTCCTTATGTATTAAATTTCTTATTGCTATTTTCATTTGGTCACTGGCCGCTGTTAATATTAGAGAAATATTTTTGTTTTGGGTATTATGTACGTTATGCATTCAATTCTATTCTATTTTATGCATGTCAGACTGAGTCTTTAAATTTTGCTTAAAGACAACATTAGCCGGTTCAAAACTTTTCTCTTTTATGAAATCGTTACTTTGGAAACTTAAGAGTATTTCATTTAATTTTTTACTTTTGTACTTGAAAATTCCGAACTTCTAGAGTGAAGAAATGTTTAAAGATTGTTTTGTTAAGCTCATTAACAATTGAACTGTTCTTTAGATAATACAATGTAATAATTGACTGTTTTATACTACAGATAACTAAATTAAAGATAGATAGTAATCCATTTGCTAAAGGATTCAGAGATTCCACAAGATTGACAGAATTCGAAAGGTATTATTATTTCTACATACACATTTTACTGTTTTAGATTGAAAACTGTGAAAAAAGGTTTGTTCTAATTTTGAAAAATAAAAGTATCATTTTGAAGCTAATTTTTTAAAAATTTAAGATGCAAGTCGTTGAACAAATGTATTTACAAAAATACAAAATTTCTGTGCAAATTGAGAACGTAATATTATATATTGTATGCATTATTAAATATTTTCGGATATTGATTTCCGAAATGTGCACATACGGCAAATCAAAATTAATACAGGTATTTTTGTTAAACATTATGTGTAATAAACTCTAGTTAATCTTTTTCATATTATCAAGCTTATGTTTAACGAATTGAAAAAAAAACTATGTTAAACGTGATGCGAATTAATAAATTATATATCTTGCAGTTCTGCACTTGGAGCCGAATGTGCAACATATCCATTTCTATACAGAGAGAGCATGGAAAGTTTAATTCAGCAACACACATACGCCAGGTCTCCACTCCGGTCCTATACAGATGCAGAATTAGAAGAATCGTTAAAACAACATAGAGAATATCTAGCTAAAGGTTTGTGTTATAATGAAAAATATAATAATAATATAATGGTTTAACGAAACCGCTAATATGTTAACCAATCAAATGAAAAAAAAAAAACAATAAAAAGGAATAATGATACTGTTGAAAATATTGAGAAAAGCTGTGACGATGCAAGATAAAATATTGAAGTAAAAGGTTTTAGAAAATACATTGTCCATTACACACTTTTCATAGAATGACAACATTAAGAGAATAGAGTTTTCACATTTATCAAGCTGTTTTAAATCTTACTAAATACACACTTTCTATATTTTAGTAGTCTTTAGTACAATAGACAATTTTTTATAGACTCATTTATGGTTCATTAAATGAATTTATTTCTTACATTTCTTTATTTATCTTGATAACATTTCACAAAAGCTATTTTGATGGATAAATGTCACCTTTAATAAAATTAACGGGTGTATAACATCTAAAATGAGAGAGAGAGAGAGAGAGAGAGAGAGAGAGAGAGAGAGAGAGAGAGAGAGCGCTACATACACATAAGGAAAAATATGACAAGAAAGGAAAGAAATGAATTGTTTCAAGAAAGAGACAAAATATGCCAAAATAAATTATTCGTCACATAGAAACATCAACAAAATTTCGTACACACACACACACACACACACACACACACACACACACACATAAAAAAAATGGAAATTTAAAAATGTCTTATTAGTAAAATTCTAGAAATAATAAAAAAAAACAAGATTTGCGTCAAACTAGCTTGTAAGCATATTAATCTTTTGACATGTATGTTCTGTTCGGCTGTTTGTGGTTTTGAATTTCACTGCTATCCAATTTCATTTTAACATTGATCAAAAGGGAATTAATACGTTAAAGAAAACAAGTAATCTAACGAAATATTTATGTGCAATTTTTATGTAATGATACGACTTAAAACATGTTTAATAATTTACGCGTTATATACCTCAAACAAGACGTAATTCTAAAATTTAAAAATACTAAATCTTATCAGTGCAGGTGGTCTTACGTTTTCTGCAAGTTCATATTGAAATTGTATTATACCAACGGTTACTTGATGAGGTGTGAAGCAGCATATTGATTTAAATACGAAGAGAAGTGTTTTAAATCAAATTATTCTGGAATAAATAAGTTAATAAATGTAAGATTTTAAAACACATAACAATTTCTTACGAAAAATTAAAAACAAAATAATTATAACAAAACAATAATAAATAAATAAATAAAAATTTAGAAAAATCATAATAATAATAAAATTTTGAATTTAAATTACAGCGTTAACATTCACGTTTACATTTAAAATTGTACACAAACTTTAAGATTAAATTTCTAGTGTCTTATATGCATTAAATGTAGATTAAATTCCCTACTGCATTTATAGAAACAAGATTTATCTTGAAGTCAATACAGTCATCACATTACTATTTATTTTACTAAACTATACTTAGTACGTGCTGTGGATTATTTTAAGTCACATTTTCTATCTCGCTACAATCATAACACCTCCAAACATTAGTTTCCTTTGTTTTCGTGTGGTCTACAAGGTTAAAGGCCATTAAATATGGCGGGAATGTAACATGCTGTAATTTATATTGATATACATTTCACCTTGACTACCTAACCGAGGCATTACGCACCTGTTGCTGATTGCAAAATATAGTAAATTCTTTGAAGGCATGCCACTAATTTTTTGATCACGCAAATCTATAGCACAAATCTTGATTGGTTATATGTGAGGTCATAATCTAAATTTAGAATTCTCAGGATTCCATACTAATTGTTATAACTGTGGACAAGAACTTTTTTGTTTTACTCAAGTATGTGTCAGAATTCTATTATCACTTTGATCATCTGCGATTGTTAGAATTTTAATGCACGTGGTAAGATATATAGACTGCTATTTATTATATTGTTTGTTTAGTTGTTTTTTAAATAAACTTTAAGGAATTTTATGAAACTGATCAATGAATCATTGTCACCTTGGTAGGTAATAGCCTCTGCTTTTCAATATGATCAATAACTCGGGAATTGAAATTCAGGTATTAAAAAATATTAAAAATATCAAAATAAAAAAAAAAAGAATAAAAATTTGGGAGTTGGAAAGTATAGTTTTAGCTACCCGCAATCCATTTTGTCCCCTTTACAGCTGGTACTAGACATATAACACGTATACAAATAATCACCAGTAATAAATTATTCATTAAAAGTTTTAAAACAGATACACATTTATCATGTTGATTGTATTTTTTATGCTGTAAGCATGAATACGTCTAAAATACAATTTATACGTATCATATATTATATATTGCATTATTCAAACTTATGCAATATGTTATTTAAATGAAGCCACATTTTTATCAGCATTTAATGATTTCATAGTGATTGAAATTCTGTCTATTTAATTTAATAGCGCCTATTAACAGCACAAGCATTATTTTGATACACTGTCTAAAATATAGAGCAGCATTTCACAAACCCACTTTTGAAGACAGGACTTTACACCATTTAATTTCATTGTTTTCTATATCTACGGCTATTTTTTTTTAGCGGAGAAATATATATTTGTAACCTAGGAGTATGTACTTTCTGTATTTATTTAAAAAGCTTACTGATTAAATTTGATTAATTTGTGTAAAATAATGATTTGTACTTTATATAAGAATTAAATCCGATTTGTCCCATGTCGCCTATTTCACTTTGTTATGTTTGTTATGGGGCATGTAAATTATTGATTGATTTCAAAATGTTGAACAATTACATTTACAAATAAAATAAGGACAGTGTATTTGAATAGCCTATGTTAATATTTTATTTTTCTATTTATTTGTTTGTGAACGAATTTGCTTTGCAATATCTTAATAGTATTTTTGTTTGTTTTCTTTCAGAGGATCCTTCAGCATTAGAAAAGCAAGGACTTTTACATCATCCACATTGGCCTGTATGGCGTCCTGTACCGTCGTCAGTGATGGCTTCTTCATCTTCATATGTCCCAACTGATAGGTCATTATATACACTTTACGGTGGACTATTTGGACTTGGAAATGCTGCCAATCTTGTTTTTCCTTCGGTAGCATTTCATCCTTTTGTTAGTGCCAATAACTTAAGACTGAGGGAATCTCTTCCAAATTCATCATCATATTCACCTTCGGAATCATCATCTTCGTCAGGACTTCATTACCCAGCATCCCTATACAGATACCATCCTTATTTATCTCCAGAGAAAATGGCACAAAAAAGTACAGAATCATCGTCTGTTGTGGATGGATGCCGGCCATGACAGTGAAATTAACAATTTATTGTGAATTATTTATTATTTAAATCTACACGAGAAAGATAACTATGATTCCAAATATGTCTTTCAACAATTATTTATGTGGTGACGGTCTCAGCCAAATGAAAGTTTCTAGTCTCAGGTCAGATGAATAGTGAATCAAGCAGTCAAATGGCCTAGCTCATCTGTAAACGCCATTTCATACAAGTTTCAAGCTACTTTCTATCAGAAAATACTGTGATAAAACACTTACGAATGGCAACATGACTTCCACATTCTTAACCAACCAAAACATCAGAATTTTTTTTAGATTTATTTACTTGTCTCAACGACATGTTGAAAAAATTCTTGTTTATTCCTTTGTAATCTAACAAAATATGAAACTGTTGGAATATTAACACAAAATAGAGATATAGCTTTAGAATACACTAGTACTTTATATAGACTTTTTTTAGTATGTTCTGCTAATGTACTAATAAATAACTTATAATTTGTTGGTAAATATATAGCAGTTTACTAATTTGAAGACAATAACACATGTTATTTCCTGTTTCTATAAACATTAGGTAATTATTTTTAATTTCACCGGGATAAATTTCTGGATTTTTTTTCAATATTAAATTTTGCTCCAATCGGTTGACAGAGCCAAAAAGAACAAAATATTCTATAAATTATATATACATGTATTTTGCATGAATATTTATTTGGTTGTTTTTACTTTGCTCACTATTATTCTGTGAAATACACATTTTACTTGATCATCTTTGTTGGGTTTCTCTATAATAATGAATTATTTGAATGTAAACGTCGAATGTTTTGCAGCAGACAAATGTAATATCACCTTATTTATCCTTTGAGATATACAGCACTCTTATATCACCTCTTTAACCATTTTAATCATTAATTACTAAATTAAAAGAAGTTATCAACGTATTGCCTGTAATATTGGCATAAAATAAAAAAAATTGTTTCTCCTCATTTTAGAGGAATAAGTTTTCGTGGTATTTATATTTCTATTTTGTTCAAAAGTCTTTGCATGGTTTTGTTTGGTCCGTCCAGTTTTCAAAGTAACCGTAAATATTTCCCAACTTACTCTATACACCAAGTTTATATATATATATCTTTGTTACTAAATGTCCAATATTATTCCTCGTGGCCCTTTTAATAACATTCTGCGTTTAATCAATACAATGTTAATGTAATCAACTTGTTATTATCGCTAAATTTATGTGTGATTGGTTTTATATTCTCATGTTTGGGCGATCAAATCACCCTTGTTTTATTTCATCAAATTATAAAGTTAAACCAACGTAAAACTTGCCACTTCTAGAATACTATCAATCTTTCATTAATGTTCACAAGTCAAGGAGATTATCACAAATGTTTAAAAAGTGTTTCCACTCGGTGAGCTGCGAAATGAACCTGTCGTTTAGGAATATTTGATGTATTACAGTACAGTCTGTATCGTTTGAAAAGAAAAGAGTGCTTTAAATTAACGCTTTATTATGTTTGTCCATTTCATATATTATATATAGATATATTCTTGATGTAAATTGAATTGTTTTGTTTTTTAATGTTTTGTTGAAATACCAAACGTTTTGTAAGAAAAAATAATAAAAGAAAAATATTTCATAACTGTGACTTGTGTTTTTTAATGATATAAGGGCGATGTATATATTTAGTAAATGTCTTTAATGCAGTAAAATGAAATGCATACATAAACAGAATGTTCAGTTTACAATGTAAGAAATATATAACAAATACCTGCTAAATTTTGATGTGCCAGATGTGCACATTTCGGAAAATCATTCCTCATCAGTGACACTAGGGGCCGAAAAAGTTGATAGATTAAAAAACATACGCCAAACAGTTGCGAATTAATGAATCTAAAGTTCCAAAAATATGTGAATCAAAATCCAGCTAAGGAATGTTTTGCAGGAGGGAACAGACCTTAGTTTTAAATAAATTTCAAAAATTAAGACGACTGAAAATTTTGCTAAATGGTGTATTTTCTGACAGCACAAAGTACTGCCTACTGAGTTATGGATACCCTCGGGGAGATTTACTCCACCAGCAGCGGTTCCCGCTCAGGGGTAGTAAATATATAACAAATACCTGCTAAATTTTGATGTGCCAGATGTGCACATTTCGGAAAATCATTCCTCAACATGTATACAACTTGATAATACAGCATAAAAGGTACAAATATTACACGTTATTGCAACATAACAGATCCAGAGACATACCTTTAAAACGATATTGAAATAAAATAGAACATAAATAGTAAATAGCAAGAAAACATGTACACGTGCTTAGAAAAAGCAAATAAATTAAAGACTTTGAAACACCAATCAAGTAAAACAAATGTCAAGACAAGCCAACGGAGGCTACTGATATAAGATATTATGACAAAAGGTATTAGTTGGTTTATATAGGTGTTTTAAGATACCCTTATGATTCCACTTATTTTATAATTAATGATTATGAAGCACCGATAAAGTACAGTAAAAGTGTGAAAAAGGAATGAATAATACACGTATAGATATTACTGATTATAGACGTTTTATGTTGGACAATGGACATCCTAAGAAATTGTTGACCAAGGTGAGATCAAATGTTTAAATGATTTCCAGAATAACAACTGTCTTCACTTTATTCAAATTCGATTGTCTGCAAACAATTTGTGGTACTTTTGTTTAATTGTTACCTGTTTATCAACTGAAAATCTTAATAAATATAAAACATGAGTTGTCATTTTTGTATATACATTTACTAAGCTGTTTTGTCTTTCGTGCGGTAAACTACACATATATTGTCAGAATATTTTCAAGACACATTCATTTGCTTACAGTATGTTTAACATCCAAGTGTAAGAAGAGTTTAGTAACTTTAATATTGAATGCACTGTAATTCATTGTAGATTTCGTGTTAAACAGAATGAATAAAAATTTTCAATCAAATCGGAGGTGGAAAGCTGTTCTATAAAACATTTTAACCAGCTTAATTACATATCTATGGTCTTGTAGAAATTATCTTCTAAAGATAAATTTTTCTAGAGATTAAACAATTAACGTAAACGATATACGACAAAACAAATCCTTTCTTTATTAAAAAAAAATTCCTTATTATATCCACAACGGTATTAGTTGTTCAGGCTTTTTATTAAAGTTTTATCGATCTTGTTTTTATCAGCAAAAACTTTTTAAATTAAATGCACTTTTACTTTAGTTAAAATATCATAAGCCTACACGTAGTAATATCCAATGCATCTGATACATAAAACACAACATAAAGAAATACTAGTGAGCAACCAAGAAGAGGAAAAAAAACGCACATTGAAAACAACGATTATAAAACATCCTACTTTTGTCGGCACTCGATTAACATTCTGCAATTGTTTGTTCTTTGCATAGAGGAAATACTTCGACCATTGGTTGAAATAAAGTAGGATGGTTGATAACTTTTCAGTTACACTACACTTTGAACAATAATCACAGAGACCGTTCAACTTCGAGTTTTTTTTATTTAGTTGCATTAACATATGATAATCATGACGTGTGATTAGCTTTTATGGTGTGGTTTCCGTATTTGTCAGGCGTAGGCTCTCTTTTGACTGTGTAGTTTTATATAAATATATATTGACAGTAAAGTTAGTGTAGTGTTTAAATATTCTCATATTGATACATCGACGTGGTAAAATATTTAAAAGAAAACGAACGCATTTAGCTTTGCAGCTTAGTAGCTGTATATATATATATATATATATATATATATATATATATATATATATATATATATATATATATATATATATATATATATATATATTCTCAATGTAAAAATGTAAACGAAAGCCACAATAAATTAACTTTGAGTTCCGCACTTTTTATAAGATGAATCTTTGACGAATTTGCGATATAGATATTGTGTCCATTTACATTTTTATTGCATTATGAAAAACGGGTTGGATTTTGTCAGATACATGCTTTTTAGGTCCTCATTATTTTGATCATTTGAATTTTTTAAACTAAAATATTTAATAATCGCTTGATCTGAATTAGAATTGAAATGAACGAAAGCAATTTGCAACTTAAAAAACAAAATATTTGTACTTAAAACAGCGATCGCAACCAAAAAAGAAGATACAATACAAATAAATGACAAAACCTGATTTACGAGATAAAAAGACAAACGGTTATTATAACTTATATTTATAGAGTTGTCGATATTTTACACGAATACTGTAGTTAATGTCTTATAGTCAACTAAACTGTTTTAGAGGGTTTGACCTTCTAAGAATTAGAACTTGGATTATGCCACGAACTAAAAAAGTAAAAAGTTTTCTTGATTCATCTAGCTTAAAAAAAATCTTGATTTCTTTTAAATTTGTTCTGATTTAATGATTTTTAAAAAATATTACGTCAGTAGTCGTAAGTTTTTAACAATGCAACACAAATGTGCAAATTACACAAGTAGAATAGTAGGTACCTTTAGGAACACAACCATCAAACCAAGAACATTTTAAGCCAAGAGTATTTTCTATATTTTATTCACATAGTTATTGAAAATTTAAAAACCAATGAACATCGATTTTAATAAAGCATTTCTATTATACTTACAGGTTGCTGTTCAGTAAAGCTTTAATAACTTTGTATTTTTATATTTTATTTTATGAACTATAAACTAACAATTATGCTAAACTTACGAAGCTAGTATTAATTAGCTGAACATATAAGCATCAATTTAAAAGTGACTGTCAAGATGATCAGCCCCAAGTAATACGGAAGAAATGAAGTTTCTGAACTGAATATTTTGTTTTAAATTCTGGTATATTTATAAGAGCATTCGTAGTTAAGAAAAAACGAAAATTTTGAAATTTTACTATCCAAAATGTCATCGGATACGTTTATTCGTTTTTTTTTTGCACCTTTACTTATATTTATATAGCATTTAATAATGTTGTTTAAACGTTTGTAATATATCTAAATTAATAAAACAAAAACATACCCAGCCCATGTCAAAATAACAATCCCTCCTCAAATTTTTTTTTTTTTTTAAAAAAAGAAAATTTGGCGAATTCATTTATTCACTTGAACTTCCATCAAGGAAGTGAGGCCGGGTGATCCGAAAAAGCACATTCTGTTTAGCTAGCTTCACCTGTCACATGCAAAATCAAATTTGAAAATAAAAGGAAAACGGAACCATAGGAAGTCAAATATATCCAGTACGGTGACTTCATACTTATCAACAATATTGTGATGACAGCCATAAAACGTTTTAAGGAACTTGATTAGCCTATGCTTGCAATAATTTATTGTAAGCAGCTTGCTTCGTTGCTCTGCCATACCGTATAAACTGTGAAATATACACACCAAATTTATTTAATTTGATGTTTTTGCACCTGACGTGACATAAATCTCTAAAAAATGCCTCGAGTTTTACCTATAACAGAAATAAATCTGTAAAATTCAGAATACTACATTCTGCATGTTTCATATTTTCAGGTTGCAGGTACACTCTCATAAAGCATAAGATTTGTTTCTAAAAAGTTTTATTTCATTTGTTAAAGAAGAACTTTAAAGAAATGAAAAATGACACTGTAAAATTTGCAATACATATTACTGATGAGGAATTATTTTCCGAAATGTGTACATATGGTACATCAAAATTTAACGGGTATTTTTGTTTATATTTACATCAAAAAGAAAATATACTTGTCACACAATTTTTTCACGGATTAGAACTTAATATTTCTTACATTTAATACTTACAATACACGGGCTTTAGATTCAAAGTTTACTATACGAAAATTGTACTAAAAATTCAAGTATGAATGTATCAGTAATTGTAATAAACAAAGACGTCGATTTTATAACTTTTATTAAAAGTTGGTTTTTATAAAATTAAATTTCATTAAAAGTGTCCTTATTTTCCTTGCTTATTTGTAATATGAAAATAGTTTTTAAATATTAGGCCCAATTATGAAGTTACATTTAAGAATTTATATATATCATTTGAAACACAGATTTAACGTTTTCATTTTATTTGCTAAAATAGTGGCTAAATCATTTTGGAACTTTAGAAAACATCTATATTTAAATTATTTAACAAAACGTTTGTGATTGTATAAATTAATTAAACGCTAAATTTGACATCCTCTCAATGTATTTTAAGTAAGAAATGTAAATTAAATGTCTCTATTTTTAAGGTAATAGATTTCAAAGAATACTTTGAAACACAGATGTCAAATTGGTAAAGGAATCAAGCACACAGCAACATTTGTTAAAAATTAAATTCCTCTTGCAAAGAACAATTTTTTGTCTATTATCCTAAACAAATTAAACATAGATGAATAATACGAGGACCTTGTTCCAATCTAAAAACATTCGAAACATCCAAAACAATGTTAGATGTAAATTCTATATAAAGGTTTTAAATTTCGATTATGGCATTTTTTATTGAACACATAAACAAATACGTATTAAGAAAAAAAATCTGAATCACCAATGTGATTGCACCTGTCGAGTTATTCCGTGGTCAACTAACGTAGGTATATTGTATTTTGATATAAAGTCATGATTAAGTTTTTCATATAAGGAATTAGAAATAAAATATACAAAATGAGGATTACTGTTTTTCCTTCAAATGAATTGCAAATTAAACGAACTCGATATCTTTAAAATGGTATTAATTACTGTGTATTAAGAACAATTAAAACGTTTTCATGTGATGTGATTATTTTGCGATATTTAAGTAATAGCCTGTAAAAGGATAATGTTATTTATAAGATCTTTATCAATAGTATGGAATTCTTCAACAATGTCGTGGTATAAGGTTAAACTTCAAGCTGAAATTGAACAAAGATGTCATTACTATTAACCTGTCTGTCTGTATCCTCAATCAGGCATAATAGATATACTCTGCATTAAACAAAATATCTGAAAAAAAGACGAATCTGAACAAGCTTTTGTAGATCAATGGATTTTTTTTCATTTTGTTCGATGTAATTCCGTATGTTCCGGACGTATTACCTAAAAATTAATGCACGTTTAAGATTAAATATAATCGTCTTTCTTTTTATTATATTCTGTTTATTATTAAATTTTTATTTTTATAATTATAAATATTACTTCTATATTTATAATTACTATTTTATTGGTATAATAATGATTATTATTATTGTTTTTTTTAGAAAGTTTTACCATTTTTATCAATATATAACACACTGACTTTAAATATATATTATATTATCTAAATCCCTCAATGATCTGCATTGAATGGTTTAAATTAAAACTGTTTCAAACTGTTAGATAACCACTTCTTGAAAAAAATACAATTTTGTTAATAAATTTATATTAAAGAACACTCTTAAAAGTTTTATAAATAAAAGGCTAAAAAAGAGGTTTTTATTTGTTTAGGTAAAATCGTTTAGGTATATATATATATATATATATATATATATATATATATATATATATATATATATATATATATATATATATATATATATATATAGATAGATAGATAGATAGATAGATAGATAGATAGATAGATAGATAGATAGATATGTAAACCATACACGGATTTTAAGTATTTCTTTATTAGAAAAATTTTGAATTCTTTACAGGTAGGTTTATATATCGTTTTATTACCAATGGTACTAATATATAGGCAAAAGTATTGTCCATTAAAGCTTAACATAAAACCAATCATACGAAACTCAGCTCTATCTGATAGTTCTGCTTTTTCTACAATTTATCAAATTTGCAGAGAATATAAAATGGTGTTAACCTACTAAAAATACTAATGTGTAGAACCGTAATGTCGGTTCATATGTCGTTTACGTATAAGTTTAAAATTTTTTAATAAAATTGGATGTAAAACATTTTACAATAAAAAAATTATTGTGATATCTTTTTTGAATTTTACTTTTTCCGGCTACTATTTTTGTAAATTGTATCTGTAGCTATTTAGCAACTTCCATAAAATGCCTAAGTAAATTTATCTAGTTTCAATTGTCAATTTCTAATTGCAAGAGGGTAAAATATTAATTCTCTTGATATTTCGGATTTACGCCGAAAAAAGCGATCTTCTACTGGATAATATATCAAATAAGATAACCCGACAGTCAAACCAAGAACAGATAATTTCATTAGCAGAAACATAAACTGTGTCTTATTATAGATATAAGTGTAAGTGTCGAGGGATTACAAATTCACAGATACTAAACATATGCGTTGTTATATTCAACAAATTGTAACATAAGATCATTGATTCTATAAAATAATCATGTGGCGTTCCATTGTGAGATTTCATACATAACTTGATTTTGAACTTATAATTGTTTGTTTTGACAGTACTTATTTCCCTAATGGATTTTTAAAACTTTATAAATAATATCAATAATTCTATATCACACATGAGACGCCTCATGTCAGATGTATCACTCGGTGTAAATTAATTACAGTAGCATTTATTTGCATTTTATTGATATTCCTTTCTATATTTTGTCATACAGACAGGGAACAGACACCAAAGATAAAATTCTATATATACCATATCTGTACCTCGCTTATTTTTCAAAATTTATCATATAATATAGACTTCTATTTGTATTTGCAAATGACTTTTCAGGGAAAATATTAGTGTTCCTGTCCAAGTACGTACCTTAAATTTCTCTATCCATGGTTGTTGTCACGTTGTTGATTTGCTTAATTTTGTAATGTAAACTATTTTTCCTAAAATTGAGCGAAATAAGTTTAAGTCTGAACTGTAATACATTCTACTTTTTATTCAGTGTTCATTTAGAAAACAAACTATTACCCAGAGTATTAACAAAATAAATGCATATGTAAATTTGTTTATATCTTGGTTGTGTAGTTTAATCGTCCTAACTATAGCAAAGAAAATCATATAACGCTGCAAATAGTTACACGTATAATGATTTTAATATTTGTCATACAGAGTTAGAATAGATACACAAATAAAATCACACACACACACACACACACACACACACACACACACGAATGTACGTATGTATGAATATAGATACACATTTATAATTATAGAAATATTATTGAAAGAAAATAAACTCGAATATAGTTTAATTATTGTCATCGTCATCTTTCTACTTACCAAAATGTAATATATTTCATAATGATAGGGTGGACATTAATTTGAAGATTGTAAATGCATTTGTGCATTCCATTAACGTTCGAAATTTTTCAGGGTTTAAATCTGTTTTGGGATATTTTTCTTGATGTATATGTTAACGATCAGTACTCTAAAAGGCATAAATTATGTTTTGTTTTCTAGAATTTTATGTCATGAAAACAAAGTTTGTTGGCAACGACCATAAAACAATCATTTTTATTAAACTAAGAGTTTTTTCAACTTATTAGTTATTTCTAAAAATAAACATTATTAATAAGGAAAGAATGGAATACAAATCACACTCGTTGAGTATCACCGTCTTTATATATATATATATATATATATATATATATATATATATATATATATATATATATATATATATATATATATATATATTTATATCACTAGTCACACAAATGATGTTTTGAATTTTTAAAGTCTAATGAACAATGTTACATTTGGTTCAACGATAAAAGCTCGAATAAATACAGAAATAACAATAATTTCCCAGCAAGATGTAGCCTGTGGGATCTAATATTAGAACATGTTTACGTCATAAAAAAAAAAAAAAAAAAAAAAAAAAAAAAAAAAAAAAAAAAAAACCGGGTCATTTAAACACAACTTTCAAAACGCTGAAATACGATAAATTATTCGATTTATGGGATTTTCCGTACATCCGTGGGCATTCTCCAAGCTCATAATAATCATCGTTATACATTGACCAACCGGTTAGAGGATTCCGTTTATTTACAGCTAAAAGAAATAAAATTTCAATAAAAGAATCTAACGGATCGTAGTTAGAGGATATCAAGTTTTTAATAACTATATATTTAGAAAATAAAAAAAAATTCTGAAATTGAAATACTTAATGCAGCTTTAAATATTCATCTTCTTTTGACAATTCCAAGTTCCAAGCAGTGTCTGTTTATAGTCGACAAATTGCTGTCAAGTATTTTAACTATAAAAATAAATTGTTTTCAAAAGTGGTATGATTCAAGCATAATATATCTGTGGTTTAATTAAAAAGCCTTTTGCATTTGTTTAGAGGTTTCGAGTAGTCACACTTTTTGTATTTTAGTCTTTTAGAACGATATCCTTCTTTTCTACTTAAAAAACCATTATATTTTTTTTTATTAATTAAGGATGATCTCTCTGAAACACGAAGATAATGTTCTGTCGTGATACATTAAAATTGACATACAAACCAAATCTGCATTTTGAAAGAGAACTTTAAAACATTTTTATTGACCTGTATATATTACAAAATAATCCTTTGCAATAGTTAGAACAAAGATTGTTGAAAATATCTTTTACGTCAGATTAGTTAAGCCAATATACAATTTTATGTATTTATTTCTTTGGCATTGGCTGTAAGTTTTTTATTCTACAAAAAAAGTTTTCTTTTTTTTTCAGCTTATACAATCTACACGAAATGTAGTCAACTTTAAGGACGAGAAAGCATTATATTCAGTTAGAAAATGTTTACACACATTTACAGTTATTGGTCTAAAATACATGTACAGTGTTATCAAAAAGCAAGACATTTTCAATTTCTAACTTTACAAAATGTTATCAATTGTGTCAATAGCTTATGGGATAAATTTATTTCAAAATGTAGTGGCATTAATATTCCTGCTTTATAGAAAAACGAAAACAATGCTGATGAAAATAACATTGAGAGAAGAGTTTATTCTTTATATTTTTCTTCGTATTGTCACATGTTGTGTACGTAAAACCATTGTTTTCATTTTTATGTTTATTTATATTTGTTAAAGTTTGTTTTTTATTCACAAATATCTGTGATAGTAATAAACATACTATAAGCACCCGGCCTCACTTCCTTGATGGAAGTTTAAGCGTATAACTAAATTGGCCAGTTTTCAAAGTTTTCAAAGTTTTTACTTTGCTTTTGGGGATTGTTATTTGGACATGGACTGGTATGTTTGTGCTTTATCAACTGCATTGACTTATTTTCAAAAGTTTAAAATTTATAGACAACTACTTGTATAATTATTCGGTTTTATGAAATAATTAGAAGTTTAATTAAGACATTTGGAATATTTATGATTAGTTGTATGTATGATTTTCATGTTTTTATCAGGTATGTTTAATTGGTTTGATGTTTAAAATTTATAAATATTAGCAATGTCATTTCCGTGTGAAGCAACAACAACAATAAAAAACTTCATAAATTCAAATAAAAAAAATAAAATGTGTTGTGGACATGTAAATGGATATATTTTCGGTTGAAGCATGCCAACAGCAAACACGAATACGCTAGGGAAAATGGAAGATTTTAACTTATACTAATATCATTTAAAAACACAAACCTACGTTTATTATTACTACAATTCTCGAAAATGTTCCTCAAATTAAGATATTTAGGAAACGTTCGAAACTATTGTATAATATTACGCGTAACCATTTGAAATGTTTTAAATGCAAAAGGAAATGTTATTCAAAAACTTCAATTAACAAAAAAAAATAAATAAATAAATAAATAAATAAATAAATAAATAAATAAATAAATAAAAAATAAAAAAAAAAAATTAAAAAAAAGATATCGTGAGCAAGTTGACAAAATTCAGCAAAAGATTTGTGAAAAAGATAAAGTATATGAATCCGTGGAAACTATTTCTACGATTTCTAACGTAATATTTTGATATAAGCGTTTACATATGCCAATTTATTATATAATATGTATGAAGATATCACATGTATATAAAATACGCATTCCCACCATATTGTTTTACTGTCTTGTACTCTGTTTTAACCCTGCGTTATTGGCTTAATCTGACCCTGTGGTAAAATGATGCTTTCTTTTGAAAAATATATGTTACATATCGTTCCAATGTGTTTGATAAGATTTAATCTTGATCAAATTCTGAATTACTGGATTATTGAAATCTTGTAATATTGTACATTTGTTTACCTGGGCGACTGGTCCAATATAGATATCATTTATTATTTAGCTATATATTATGTAGTTTTTAAAAACATTTGTATCAAAAGATCAATAAATGAAATAAAACCTGACTTTGGGGGTCTATACCCCCAACGACTCAATTTACTTTGAACATTTCAGAAATATTTTAATATCTTTTATAAGAATGCTACCTTGTCATTTTTAATCATATTATCACGAAAACAATATATTTTATTTAATCTAAACCACGGATTAAACATTAATTAAAATATGACATATTGTGACATGAAATTGCAAAATGTTTATATATTAGCAGTAGTATTATGCTTATATGGAAATCTTTTATCACTTTACTTCTTTTGCATTCATATATAAACCAATTCGTTGTTAGAAACTCGATATATTGTGATTTTAGTTTGTTTTTGTAAGCCATTTATCAAGAAATGATCAGTAAAAAGTCTGTTAGCTACATAGATAGTAATACTTTTATATAAATGTCGAGATTTCTCCTTTTCTACTTTCTAAGGTTCTTGTTTGACTTCACCGTAGCCTTGTTCGACAGTTTAACTAGTTTAACTGCAAATTAGAGTTAAAACAAAAGTAAGTGACTTTGGCTCATAATTTGAGCATATTTGATAATTTTAAAGATAAATAAATAATAGAGATAATTGAATTGAATCAGTAAGATATATACATTTACATTGTTAAGTTTACAATTTTGCAGGTGCTAAACAGCATATGTTTGGCTACTACAAAAGCAAATGAGATCAGCTAAGAAAAATAACATATGGACATGGACTGTTATGTTTTTGTTATTTTATGGGGTCTAATAATAAACGATAATTCTTTTTTTTCTTGTGTGTGTGTGTGTGTGTGTGTGTGTGTGTGTGTGTGTTTATGCCACATTGAGGGAACAATAGTCTTGATTAATTTAGCAGGTATTTGTTATATGGCCAAGGACTGGTATGTTTGTTTTATTATATATTAGATACTTGTGTACGTCTATTACAAGTAGCCCCTAAATACGCAAATTAAAAGTAATCAATGAGTGATATAATCAATCGCTTAGCTATACAGACATGCTTACCCTTCCGGAGCACCAGGCCTCGTTTCTTTAAAGGAAGTTTACGTGTTTCACTGAATCGGCCAGTTTCCTAAAGAATTAGTTTCTTTTGGGGATTGTGATTTGGACATGAACTGGTTTTAAAAGAAACAGTTTCCGAAATGTGCACATATTACACCGCAAATTAAACAAAGTTAAATATTTGTGAAGTTTAGTTAACCGAGGCCGATCCAACGGAACGGTCGGTTTTAAATATTCAACAAAAATTTCTTTTTAATTTTGCTGTGCCATTTTTTGCATATTTCGGAAATTCATTCCTCATCAGCGTCACTAGGGGCAAAAAAGTTGATAGACAAACAAGATACTAATTCAAACATTAGAAAATTCATGAATCTAAAGTTCTAAAATTATATGAATCCAAATCCAGCCAAGAAATGCTTTGCATGAGGGAACAAACCAAATAAATAAACAAAATAAATTTAAAAAATTGAGCCGACTGAAAATTTTTACACAAATATTAATCGAGACCGATCCATTCAAAACGGTCGCTTTTAACCTACAAGAAAGTAACTGATTTACTACTCTAAACTATTTCTCCATAAATTAAAGAGTACACACAAATTAAGAAATTAATATTTAGTGGCCTCGACATTTCTTTGTGTATATCTCATTTCATTTTTATATCATTTTGTTGTATCGTATTGATTCATCTTTTCTATACTTTTTAAGTATAGATATTTTAATAAACATAATGTCTTTGTTCTACTTCATATTATATTAAAATTGTCTCTCAAAAAAGTTTGCGGAACCAGAATTCAAGCTTATTTTTCAAAAAGTCTCCCTGGCTTTATTGTAAACATTTATTTGAATGCTAACTATTGAATCTTAAGTAACTTTAGTGAAATTCATGAAAAACGTTTCAGAAGTTAATCGTATATTTTACTGAAGTAAAAGAATGATTTTTAATGAATCAATGAAGTATTTGGTGAGGTAAATTTTATTTCGGTTTTAAAAAAAAATCAAATTCAGTGGTTTTGTTTAAAAACAATTTAGGATTAATACAACAAAGGAGTAAAGCGAAACTTAATCAAAAGAACAAATCTTATCCTGTAAAATTACTTTGTTATTTATTAATATTGACTAAAATATTTTGGACATAAATACCAAAGACAATTTATGAAATAAAATTATCTTAAATAAACATGTTTCCATTTTTTAACTTGTGGTACAAAATGTATATATTGAATTGGTAAGCTTTGGACGAGCCGCTTAAAAGTTTTAATAAAACTGAAGTCTTGTTGGAAAAACATGTAGATTTTAATATATATATTAATGATTGTTGAAAATTTGAATCAATATATATAGCAATACGTGTTTTACTTCAATTAGTGGTTAAAGAAAATCTTCTGACAACATACTTAACAAAGAGTAAGGAAAGTTCAAATTTCCTCACACAACAAACAATTCCTTAAAACTTAGTTACGCTAATAAAACCATAAAATTATTTACGTTAAGGATTTAAGATTATAGAAGATTAAATGATTATCAGTCTTAAAAGAGTGGTTTTAAATGTATATAATCAGATTTCAAGATTTTATCTAGGATAAAAAGCAAGTAAATATTAAATCAAGATATCATCTGAATTCAGATTCAATATCAAGAGATAGGCGGACTTCTTGCATGAAGTTATTTTCAGTAATTGCTCAGGTGCGCATCTGTGAGTTAGACAGATCAGGAGGTCTTGTAAATCTAATACACCAAAATCTGGCAAACCAGTGAATACACAATGAAGTTAAAGACGTCAAAAATTTAAGTAGGGTACTTTTTTGAAAAATAGATATCTTGTTTTCTCGTGAGGTATTTGGTAGAAATATTCCAGGGTCAATTAAAACCAACTTGTTCATGGTATCGATTATACTAAAGATGCTGTGACAATTGGTTTTCGTGCAAACTAACTAATTGGTAACAATAAGTTAGATATTAAATTTATACCCTTACATTTAAGAAGATGTGGGAAATATAGTTTAATCACAATCATGCCGATCATGTGTAACTTACTTTGTTAAATACTGAGATAGCGTTTTGTTCAACACTAAGGATATCAATATTCACCATGCAATAGCGCAAAAGTATAAATTTCCTTTTAAAACGTCATAAATTGATATTCAATCATAATAAAAGTCATTAGTTTTTATCATAAGTTCAAGTCTATTCATAATGTGAAATTATACACTCTAGTATATGAAGGATCTTTTGCGATAATATTGAATTGTTTTCTGTAAATTGCCAAATATTTGCTTAATACAGATCAGTACATTGGTATCGTTTTCAATATTTTAGTCTTGTCAGGTCAGATCAAAGTATAACATTTCTTAAACTTAGTCCATTGTATGATGTATTTTATTTAAAACAACAATCAAAAAAAAAATGTTCGAATAAAAATTGGTTGTAGCGCATTTTAACAAAATCAGTTTTAACCCGTCCTCAGCACATAATTTTAAACCAATTAACAATTTTTCTGTTTATATTTACGGCATTTTGAAAATACATTATAAAAGTTTTCTTGAGTACAAAAAATTGTCATAAAACACTTGATAACGCAAAATGTTATTATTATTATTATTATTATTATTATTATTATTATAATTAAATCGTCCACCTTACTAGTTGGAAGATTTATTGCTTCTCTTCCGTTTCCGGTTCTTCATTATTATTATTTAGGTGAATAAGACTACATATTCATTGATGATTGTTCCTGTCTTGGGGGCTTAGTGGTAGAGGTTCTACATCGATCAAGAGCGAGGACCACCTCGGTGGCTCAGTGGTAGACTGTATAGCTTGAGAGCGGGAGGTCATTGGTTAAAAAATTGGCCAGGCCATACATATGATTTTAAATTTGAGTTATATGCTTGCTCAGCATTAGAAGGATAAAAATCGACTGATTCGCCTGTTGCCAGGATAACGAACTGGGTAAAGTGCTAAATGGAGAGGAGGGATCAAACATTTAGTGGTAGAAGACTTTAGTCATTGTGCTTGTCACAGTTACAATTCAAGATATTATTATTATTATTACAAATTTAAGTTTGAATATATATATATATATATATATATATATATATATATATATATATATATATATATATATATAGTGTATAAACTTTGATTGGTGTATGCTTATGATTGTCATGTATGCATGCTGCATAAATTCGTTCCAGAGATTTAATGACACATGTCCTTCTGATATAATTCTAATATAGTATTATGAAGACGCAAATAAAATCTGTCTATATTAAGATATTTATAAAAGGGGTATTTAAAAATAATATAAACCATAAATACTCATATTGTAAATTCTTGCAAGGTTTTTTGCTAGTTTCGTTTCTGTCATCATATCAAAATAATTTTCTTTCAAATGATTTCAGAGACCTCTTTATTTATTGCGAGGTGTCATTGAATAACAGTACCACCAAGTAGCCTATTACAAACTCTCATAGGAATAACTATTTTTCATTTTGTCATTCAGATAATTTCCAAATATTTGCCTTTTAAATGTTGCTTCCATATTCTTATTATTTTTATTAATACAAATGTATAGTTAAAATATGAAAAAAAATTCATTAAGTTCAAACATCCATTGTCATTAACTGTGTATTAAATTATCTTAATTAAAATTGTTTTCGCATGACAGGTTCATATATCTCTATAATTAGTTTTATAACCTTTTGAAAACATAGTTTAATCCGTGATGACCATAATTAACACTATCTTTTTCAACTTGATATAAATCAGTGCTAGAAATCCAGAACTCTGTAACCTCCCAGATACAAGGTGTCCGTTATGTTGTTATGGACATATGTGAAACGGTTCAAGTAATATTAGGCAAATGGTTATTTCTTGATCATCTATCTATGTTTGGTGAGTTGATCTTTTGCTCTTTATTTCTCAATGTGTGAATTTTATTGTTCAGTTTGACAGCCAGATAACTTCTACCATGTTTCATTAGCCTTTTTATCTAGTTAACAGGTTAAAGGCCAGTAACAACTTATTGATAAGCCAAGTATGGTCAATCTTACCTGATGTGGTTTCCACTTGATCTATTTAACTAAATGAGAACGAAAAACAGAAACAGTTTTTCAAATAACCTATTTTTTGAGAATATTTATGTTGTTTAACCTATTTAGGACAGAATTCCTTGTAAATAACAGTAGAATTAAAAGGAAGGCCAAAACGTACATTTGATGTTAAAGAAATAAAACAAACATACCAGTCCTTGTCCAAATCACAAAAAAGTAAAAACTTTGAAAGCTGGCAAAATTAGTTATGCACTAATTCCCATTCCAGAAATAGTGAACGAGATCAAAAGAAATAGGAATAAAACCCCTAAAATATATAAAACAAGTAAAATTTTGATGTGCCATGTGTACATTTCGGAAAATCATTTCTCATCAGTGACACGTTTGATAGATAAAAAACATAAGCCAAACAGTTGAAAATAATGAATCTAAAGTTCCAAAATTATATGAATCCAAATCCAGCTAAGGAGTGCTTTGCATGAGGGAACAAACCTTGGTTTTAAATGAATTTCAAAAATTAAGACGGTTAAAAATTTGCTGAATAGTTTTTTTTTTTTCAGACAGCATATAACTGTAACCGATTTCAGAAATAGTAAACGTGACATTATTGTAACCGATTTGGGAAAGCGATAAAAATGTAAAAGAAAAAGGATAGATCTCTTTAAACAAATCCATCGTCTTCAGGCTACAAGCATTAGATTTAATTTTAAAAAAGTGATTTAGATATAATAACCTTGTTTAACAACTAGAAATTGATAAATACACCCATTTAAAATGAATATTGGTTGTTTTTACCGAAGGTAAAAATAATGTGCCAATTACACCTGGATGTTTATCATATCCACTTATATAAGAAACTAGTAACTATTGTTTTAAATATTTTTGTTTAACGCTTATTTTAGGACCAAAGAGATGTGTATTCCGACAGTACAAATGGCGCTAAGGCTAAAAACATTTTGGGTCACTTTAAAAGCAACCAGCTTGCTTGTTAGGTTTTCCGTAAATTAATAAGGCTTTCAGTTTATGTTTGGTATATATTTTTTAAATCTATTTCATTGCAATTTTCCTATTTTGTGTTTATTGTTAGCTTAGGCGCATTTCTCCGTGTTTAGTGACAAATTTATGAACCCACTTGTAACTATAGCAACAGTCGAAACAAAATGAAAAAAAAACCCACACACTTCAATTTTTAAATCTTTCTTGCAATTTAAGCAGTAGTAGAATACGAAAAATACACTTTCTTTTCAACATCTCACTTGTAACTATAGCAATAGTTTAAAAAATTTAAAAAATCGCACTTAAAATTATGAAATCTTACTTGTAACTATAGCAAAAATGAAAAAAAAAAGAAAAATACACTTGAATTTCAACATCTCGCTTGTAACTATAGCAATAGTTTAAAAAGATGAAAAATCGCACATAAAATAATGACATTGTACTTGTTATTAAAGCAAAAATGAAAAATACACTTGAATTGTCACATCTTAGTTGTTACTATTGAAATAATCAAAAAATATAAACAATACACTTGAACTTTCAAATCTTACCTTTAAACCTTTAAACATAGCAATAGTAACAACATAATGAAAAAGTTTTGCTTGAATTTTCACATGTAACTGTAGCAATAGGGAAAAATAAACTTGAATTTTGACATCTCACCTGCAAATATAGCAATAGCCAAAAGAAAATTAATATAAAATACACTTGTATTTTTCATTTTACATGTTAATGAAGCAAAAGTCGAAACAGAATGAAAAACCTTGAATTTTCGAATCTTATTTTAGCTATAGAAATAGTTGTAATAAAATTGAAAAATAGGCCTTTAAAGTATTTAAGAAATCTAAAATTTAAATGAATAATTTCTGAGAAAAAAGTTATTTTTTTTATATTAGATTTAACCTTAAATAACAAATGATCTTGATTCAAAAACAAAAAGCTTTATAACTTTTATATACAAAGTGTTATTATGTTTCATTATTTTAAAATAACATGACCGACCTTATGAAATAATACGTATTTATACAACAAACAAGTCTCTGTAGAGATTGAAGTCAGAAGGTTAAACGATACATAGAAAACCTTTAACAGGAGCTAAAGTTTCTCTTTATGGTATAATATATAAAGAAATTAAGCGTCCAAAAATGTCTTATTTGTTATATGATGCTGAGTTGATTTTTACTAATTTGTTATTTAGTCGTTATCACTCTAGTTATCAATGCGATAACTTTGTCGGAATGAAATCAAAGAAATTGTCATACCTACATCAATGTTCAAAATTGGTTATGCCGTCGAGGTTGTTTGTTGTTTTATATAAACTTACTACGAATGTATCTGACACAGTCTACTTACAATTGCATGTTAAAAAGACCAGAACGATTTCACGTCCACCCAAATACATTTCTCTCTTTATCATAAATTCTCAAAAAGATATGTGCATTATTCTAAAAGTGTTTTCGTTCCGATTTGTTTATTGTGTGTGTAACACTACACATATAGCCGTCAAAATCACTTGTGTGGTATTGAGAGACCTGAACAATAATGTGAAACTATTGAGAAATGGCGCCGGACAATTGTCGAATAAAATCTCAACATTCTCGCTTCCACTTGAACTCCGAACTTTTGTATTTACAAACCACTTATTTATTTTTGTATAAATGTAGAAAATTTCCAAGTACTTGTAAAAAGGATGTTAATCTTGACTTTTCATAAATTAGAATTTCTGCTTGTGTTATTTTTTTAACTTTTAAAAATGACATATGGACTTTGAAGATAGTGTCTAAAAACAATGACTGTCACTGAAGAGAAGCAGTTAACCTGCAATTAAACAGAATGAAACAGTAAATATATAATCAGTTATATCTATATAATAAAATTAAATAAAAACATACAAGTCAATTTCCAAATCACAATCCCCTCCAAAAAAGTAAAACCTTTGAAAACTGGCCAATTCAATTCAGTTATACACGTGAAGTTCCATCAAGAAAACATAATAATTTGAATGGTGTTGAATTTTTACCTGTTAAATCTGAAAAAAGTGTTTATAGAAGGAGTGGAGTGGAGTAATGGTGTTTTCGCCCCAGTCAAGATTCTTTCACTTATTTCGAGGCGGTCAGTCCTGGGATGGTGAAGGAAACCGGAGTGCCCGGAGAAAACCACCGACCTTCGGCAAGCGAACTGACAAACTTTCTCACACTTGGATCTGTCCCGAGTGGGATTCGAACCCAGGCGGTGAGAGGCGCTGTGATCCGTAAGCGCGTGCTTTAGACCACTCGGCCACTGAAGCCCCCTCCCCCCCCTGTTTATAGAATTAAACCCATTGCTATGAAGCAAACAAAATTTGAGCTTGTTAGTATGTGGGCAAAATGTTTTGATTTTTTTTTAGAAAAACCAGAAAAAAAAGATTTATATTTCAAAAACACATATTCTTATAAAGATTTTTTTAGGGTTTCCAAATTAACCATAATTTTTTTTTACAAACATTGTTCTTATCATTTCATACATGAAGTTATTAAATTTCGTGGATGGCTGAAAAAATAATCTAATGCGACGTTTAACAACATGGCAATAACATCAACAACATACTTGTGTTTAAAACATTAAAAAGGTAGTGCTTCAGACTAAGGATAACTAATTATCAGGCTACTTGATAAAGTAATTTTAATTTTTTAAATTGCGTTTAATTGAAATTAAAAAAAGGATTGTGTTTTAATCTTATATCATTGTTTATTGACCAATTCTGAATCCAAGTACAAGGCTTGTTTGGCTTTTTTGCAATTAATTTTATATTGGCAATTAAAAACAGTTTGATAATGTATAACGGATTAAACAATATTAATCTGATTTCAAACATTTTAATAAAATCGTCGTATCAATTCTAATACTTCAAACAAACCTACAGGTAATTGTAAGTATAAAGTTTATTTTAAAACATAACTTGTGTGGTAAATTTCGTTTGTTGTTTGCCAAAAACTAAATAATATTGCGTTTTATTACCGACTGTTTTAACTCTGATTATCAAAAGAAAATCTAGATACCCACGTGGTTGTTATATACTTCACCGGGCAGATGTTAATATTTAATATCATAATATGACGAGTCGTTAGAGCTATCTCACTTACAATAAAGATATATTATTTATTACTTTGTCTCCTTGAATTAGTAGCACCACTTCCGAGAGTATATGGCCATATGTTTATATAAATAAGGATAAGTATCAAAATGATACATGAATCATATAGTAAAATATAAATGCATGTCAAAGTCGCAACGTAAAGGTGAGATCATTAGAGCATTCTGGGTTCTCTAATCAGTGTTCAATCATATGACGTTACGTGGCGTCATTAAAAGATCTGAAGACAAACTTGGAAATAGTGCAAGGAACTAAGAATATTATGTTTGTAATAAACAGTAATTATTATCAAAATCTGACTTCATCTTACAAACATGTAGATCCTTAATATAAACATAGCCCTTGATTGGTTATTTAATAATGAGAAGTAGTTTTTTGGTTAAAAAAACTGGAAGAAATCAGTAGAGATCCTTTGTGTGTTGTATAACATTGCCTATTTGTCACACTATGAAGAATAATATTGAAACAAACTTCAGCAGGCGAAGAGATCGCCGATTTTTTTTTTTTTTTTTTTAAATTTTGTTTAATTAATTTTTATTATTATTGATATCTTTGGATTCCTCAATCAATCTAAAACAGATCCTCATCTATCAGGTTAAATGATATGACTGGACGTAAAAAATCCGTAATTTCTCTTTTATCTGATTTTTGGTTTAATAAGTTGTCGTCAAGGCTGCTTAACTGTCAATGTCTTTTTAATTTAAAAAAAAAACATTTTACCGTGAAGTACGTAGTACTTATCAATAATTTATTTTAATGTTTGAAAAAAAAAAAAAAAAAAAAAAAAAAAAAAAAAAAATAGTTATTAAATGGGTTAAATCTGCAGTAGGAAAATACATTATATTTTGCGAGATTACAGGTGTTGAAAGCGACAAAAGGAAAATCAATTAGAAACATATAATGTGACCAAAGTTGGTTGTTTTTCTTTATTTTATGATGATGATGATGATGATGATTATTATTATTATTATTATTATTGTGCACTCGGCACATACGTTGAACATAGTTAAACAGTAATTACATTTGTGCTGTCGTGAATGTATCCGATTAGTGACAAATTCATTTAAAGCGTTTCTGATTTTTTAGAATTTAAATTCTTTGGCTTTTAAAAGTCATATTGACTTCAGTCTTTTGTTTTCTTTGTTTATCAATAGTTCTAACTTGCTTTATTATTTGCAAGGAAAAACTTACAAAATCGGGGATTTAAAGCTGACAACAATTTAATATATATTTGCTTGAGTGAACTAACTTGAACGCTTGAACACAGGGGCCTACTTCGATTTGTCAAAGTCGTGTTTCTAGAGTATAACTCTGGTAATGCAATGAGCATGCGCAAAACTCGGTCTAAATCGAACGGAAAGCGAGTTAGTCGTTCTAAATTCAAGATGGAGATCGAGATAGTAAAATTTATGTTTGATGATGACGATGAACACGATCTTTTTTTTGTTGAAGACATCTGTATTTTTGGCGGTTTACAACAATCTTCTAGGGACTTGGTTCTTAGAATAAAATATTTTGTTGAACATACGGTTCCTACATATTCAGCTGATGAGTTTAGGTAGTGGTTTACTCGCCGCACAGATACGGTCGTTTTTGTTCTTGTTCAAGAACATGGTACATGTAGATCAACTTAAAATGTGAATATAATTGTTATTAGGCCGAGAATGCTCTGCCGTCAAACAAATTTTAATACTTTGATATTTTCCGTTTTGAAAACGACAGAGCAATCTTGGCCTAAATTGTTATCAAAACAATATCAATCAAAATTTCATACAACAATTCCTACTTAACTCCCGCGTCCGCAATGCTGATCTCGGGTTCAACTCGACTAAACTAGCCTAGGTGGTACTATTTATCGGGTTAACACGAGAAACGCCTACCCGTGACTTACCCTACCTGTTCGATTTGAATTCGAGTTAACCCCCTTAACACGATTTACACAAATTAGACAAATCGAAGTCGGCCAAGCAGTTACACTTGTCTAACATTCTTTTAAATCGTTCTTTGTCAAACAAACTAGCTACTTGGGGTTTTAGGAATAAATATTAAATATTGATTTTATTAGGTTTTACATAGGTGTTTCTCTATTACTGAGATCTAATATAAAGTTGTATGTTAATGCCTAAAAACATGGAAAATCTGCAACTGTGTGTAAGTTTTGCAAAACATACCAGTGGCTATTTTGTTAACTAGCAATACGCGTGCCACGACAATAAAATGTTTTAATTTAGCCATTTAACCGAAACAACCTTTTGAAATCGGACACTGTAATTATTGCTTCATAAGTTTCAGATTCTTTCCTAACTGTGTATTCAGTGATTAGTTCCGCAAATACTACGATGCCAGGCCTACTGGTGAGATCTTCAAAGAGGGACAAGAAACCATGTACTTTTTACAAGTTATCACGTGCGTTCATATTGTTAATGAGTTTTTATTAGCGATTGTCTTAACAAGGGTTTAATGACATGCTCTATACCCAGCATTCCTTGTGGTTTCTGTGTGTTATACACCTGTGAGGATACCTTATACTTTATACCTTTTGTCCCAGAATGCCAGAACAACAGCTTGCACGTGCAGAGGAAATGGTCAATGATAACGATCTTTGATTTTTCACGTTTTGTAAACATTCTAAAAAGTTGCCGCGAATACTTATTGTTTTATCTATCATAAACTTTGGAGGCGTAAACAATTTTTTACTGATGCATCCGGATATCTTTTTACGATTTTGAATAAAAAATAAGGCGTATTTTTTCTGTAAAAAGTATAAAAAATAAACTTTACAAACAAAACGCGTATAACAAAATTACTCTTAATCGAATAATACTCATTTTATTAGTACACAATGCTAAAAAAATCACGAAAAGGAGAAAAAGAATTGTATCTTACAGTTAATTTAAGAAATTAGGAACTTCTTTCTCGCATTTCACAAATATGATATTATCAATAGTTTCTGATTATAATCAACCGGGTGTGCACAAATCAAGTAAATGCCAAGACTGAATATGATATTCTGAAATCCTTCCACGCAACGGAAGTGCCCATAAAAATCGTCAAAAATATTCTAAACATGCTTAGTAAAATTCGACAATTGTGCCCTAATTAGTTGTCTTGTAATTCAGAACTTCAAAATAACTCTTGCAGGAACACCCTGATATGTGCAAAAATTTCACCGGAACAACAGTAAGTCCTGTTAGTATTCTGTGTTGAACATTCGAATTCGCCCAAGAGCATTGAAGAATGAAAACAAACAATAGGAGTTTTTATTATTGCTTATTTTACAAGTGAGAAATACAATTGTGACACCTAACAGAGATTATTATATAACTTTATAATACTGATATAAAATTCCTTTTAAACATGTTTTGTATATATGATAAAGTACTATAAAAAAACAATAAAAACAAATTTAAGAAAGTCGCAGCCCTAAACAATTTTCTGTCAGCTATAGTTATGTATACTATATCTCAATCTCTTGTCATTTGTAGATTTTTAAATACATCTTTTGGTAAATATTAAAAATTTTGCATAGGAAACACTTTAAAAAAATCAAATTAAAACAAACCCTGGCACATCAAAAAAAAAAATAATAAATAAATATAAATAAATAAATAAATAAATAATTTAAAATAATATTATAAATGAATAAATAAATAAATAAATAAATAAATAAATAAACTCCTTTATCCTTACAACCACTATGCTGCATGATGAGAAGGTGGCCTTGAAGAATAAGAACTTTGAGTAATTTACATTGCAAGTAAAGAAGAATTAAAAGTTTCTACGCAAAGAGTCTTATATCAATTTACAAGTTTATAAGTAATAATTTTTTTCAATTATCTGAGACAATCGTGGATTGTTAAGATTAGAACTTAACTTATAAAACCCGCCATTTAAAAGCGTTGTATATATCGTCAAATTATAAGATAAAATATACATGATTCAAGCTAAACGTAAAATATTAAAAAGTCTAGCTAAAATTCTCTTTTTTTAAATGAGTTTGTTTTTATCATTTTGCAAGTTAAAAGGAGAGTCCAGGGCACCTGATCTCTTTTTGTTGAGCTCCTTACAGGACTTAAAAACCGTAGTTGCACAAGATCATTTCAATTATGATTGTAAAATAAAACGTAGTCATCTCAAAACTTTAGAACCGTATCTTTGAAAAAAAAAAACAGTGTTTAAAATTCCTTTAAAAAGTTCAATTATTTTATAATTAAAGACGTATCTTTTAAACTCTCATTTTTTTAAAGTTAATTAAAGAATGGATTTTAATTTCATCCTTAGTTTGAACATGTTGTGGTTTTATATTTTTATTTTGTATTAAACGGGGATTAATTTGTTTTTGACAAAATGAAGCACGTTTTTGTCAATTTTCTCTTATCTGACATGTTCATGACACGAGAAAGCTGTAATATCTTTCCTTGTTAAAAATTATAACTCAGACACGGTCCGATCTTCAGCTTGATTGAGTCCGGTGAAAAAAAATGTATTGCCGTTAAAAAATATTGAACTTTTTACAAGAGAGGGTCAGTTTTTACTCGGCGTCATTATTATAATGCTTTCCATAATGTTTTCTAAACGTCACCTTAATCTTCAATTAAACGTACTAACATAATTTATCGCTTTTGAAAACATCTATTAGAAAGCATTTTAACTCAATCATCGGAATATAAAAATGGAAATATCTGTAAGAAGATTCAAGGAACGTGTTTTGTTCATGCAAGCATAAAGTGTTGCTGATTTAAATTATTCGACCATCTGTGCGTCTGTTACAGCGATCAAAACACATCTTGTATTTTTTGTCACAATATTTTGGCGATGAAATGTTACAGAGATAGATTAATAGACAAAAAAGAATGACATGAAATTTTACATGTTGTATTTGTTGAAGGAGTTATTTTAAGGTTTCAAAAAGATATTAACGACGTTTCAAAACTTATTTGTTTTATAAGTAAAATTCATTAGTATTTTATTCGTTAGCTATATGGTGTATAGGATTTGGTTTTGATTAATCAAACATATTTTTAATTTTTTTAAATTACTTTTTATTCTAAATCCTATTTTCTTTCATCCTTTTTTATTAAAGACTAAAACATCTTTAAATATGATGCAAAAGAATGATACTGTTCTTGAAAGTAAATCATGTTTAAAACGCAAGTCCTTACAAATTTAAAGATTAACCACGATTCTTGTCAGTATTTTATCTCTGATTTTTTTTATTGCATTTTAGCTTCAAGAGAGAGAGAGAGAGAGAGGTGTTTGCTAAATTTTAGAAAACCTGACAATGTATTTATTATATAATTGCGTGTTGGATGACTATAAAACTTTTCAAATGAAGATCAGTCAAATTTTACAATATCACGACCCTGTCTCACAACTATTATTCTATATCAACATTGGAGGAGGGCAGTAATTGATCCCCCATCTCAAGAAGGACAACATGCAACAATTCACTGCATCAGCCATGAAGATTCAATACATGGCGACAAGATTCTAAAACTTGTTTTCAAATGTTGGTAATTGTATAATTCTGTATGATATCAAATCACTTATCGCTAAATCTTTGATATCACTTGTTTGAAAATGAAGACTTCACGAGAAATCGTCACGACAGCTGAAATATACACATATACAACCTTCTCGCGAAATCATTTGTGAAAAGTAACAATACGGAAAATATAGACATTTATGTGTAACAATAATATTGATAACTTGAAAAAGCTTTGTTCTCCTAAGTTATCAGTTACATATACATGTCTATACAATAATTCAAATAGTTGTCGATTAACTTCATGTAGAAAAGGTGTCAAATTCGACAGTTTTAGACAGATAGTCGCTAAATGTAAGAAATATGCAGGAATAATTTTATCATTTCTTTAATTATAAGGTTTCTGTTTATTTTGAAAAAAAAAATGAGTTGGAACACGATTAGAATATTAAGATTTTACTTGTTCATGATGACAATGATAAAACTTGTATCATGTTTACCATATTTTTGTCTTTTAAAATAAAATGTTTGTAAAAGACATTTTGCGTGTTAAGCAGACAGATTTTTTTTAAATATAAACGACATTCGGATCAATCCTAATGTGAAAAAGTTAGTCAGTTCGCTTGCCGAATGTCGGCGGTTTTCTCCGAACACAACGGTTTCCTCCACCATCCCAGAACTGACCGCTTCGAAATTAGTGAAAGAATATCTTGACTGGAGCAGAAAACACAACTCCACTCTACAACATTAATTTACCTGATGAAGTAATTTAAAATCACCCTAAACACCATTTAAAAAAAGTATCCAATGGTTATTCTTCGATATTGAACATGCACTTTTATATCATTCAAAAGCAAATGTAAAAAATTTACAAAAATTTTGTTATGTAGAAGATTAAGGAAAAGGTACTATGGTCTAATCCTAATGCTTAATATTATCTAAAAATGAATGTTGAATCGTTGAAATTTACATTGGTATCGTTAAACTGGTGAACTTAGCAAGTGGTTATTATTATTATTATTATTATTATATTTTCTTTGTTCTTTAACAAAACACGAAATAAAATCATTTTTAAGATAAGGGGAAACTACAAATCAATAACAAAAAATCAAATTTAATTCCGATAATTCACTAAAAATACAATAGCAACTTAAGTGTAACATCTAAAGAACAATTAACATAAAATTATTATAAGCAATACTTATTATAAATTTGCATACGATATGTTAAGCAATACTTAGCATAAATATATATATATATATATATATATATATATATATATATATATATATATATATATATATATATATATATATATATATATATATATAATTCACATCTCTACAACATTAAAACTTCATAAAAAGTCTTCATTTTACATTGTGATCATAAGATATTCTATTCTAAGTAGGTTCAGACATTATTTATCCTGGCTATATTTCTTATGAAATCCTATCCGAATAGAAATCATTCAAACCGTGAAAACATTTTGTATATAGTTGTCTTTATCTCTGGGTGGTCATTGGTTTTATTCTATAAGATATAGATTGCCTCGAAAACCTTATAACCTTCACGCCGTAAAACTCGCAACAAGATTCAAAATCGCGTGTGTTTTACACCTCAATACCACGAAACGGTGGCGAGAAGATAAAACGCTACTACGGTTTATACAAAATTTTCTTGTAAATGAAAACGTGTGTGAAAAAACAACAAACTGTAAACTTGACAATGATAACGGCCAAGCTTTGATAGACAAACTGGTTATCATATTTCAGTTAAAGGAACATATTTCCTTTTTCTTGCGTGGTTTGATTTGGAGCATTCTTTATATAATCTTAATGGAGTTCTTCACGAATAATTACAAAATGTTACTATTGTTTTTCAAAGGATGAGAGTTGAAGAAAAAATCAAGTCAATCTTTCTAGATATTAAAAAGTAATTAATATTTTTGATGTGGTCTTTCTCACGAATTAAAAAATATAATAAAGGAATCCTACAATACGGGCGGTAAATTTTCTTATCAAAAGCATTAAACAAAAGTGTTAAAGAGAAAATAGTTTGTGAGAAAAGTAATTAAAATATTATCATATTGTCAATCTGGTATGACATTGCTGAACGCAATAACCAGGGAAATTGAAACAATGCATATTACTGAGGGAATTGTTTCAGTGAGATCTCAATTTTTTTATTGAAAAACCCACATGATAAATAACGTTGAATACAGGGGATTTTATGTTTATTGATAAATGATATTAACAAAATGAATACATTGTCATATATTAATAAAATAATTTGAAGTTATTTTGCGTATCCTTGACAACCAATACCAGAAACAAATAACAAAACAATCCCTCAACCAAAAACATGTAAAACAAATTAAAGGAAGTTGAAAAATTCGAAGCTTCAAGGAATATAAAATAAAAGCATCTCCGAGTTTATCTTTTAAAGAATTCAAAATTTAAAAAAAAAGGTTTTTATATTTTGGTCGTGAAAAGTTTTCAATTTTGTTTTATTTCGTCTTTTTTGTTTCGGTCTTTTATTGTATGCTTTAGATATTACACAATACATCAATTGTCTTTTTTGCAACATATGCATACAAATCCATTCTGGTTTAGCAATAAGAATAAGAACAATTCACATTTATTTCTATTATTATAATGTCCTAAGATTAAACTGGTTACAAAAACAATAAATAAATAAATAAATAAATAAATAAATAAATAAATAAATAAATAAATAAATAAACACAATTTTATGTGATTAAAAAAAAAACAATTAAACGTGGTGCTATATGAAATCGATTTACAAAAAATCAAGTTTCGAAAGTTAACATGTCGATAAAGTAATTTGAAGTTATTTTGAGTATCCTTGAAAACCCATACCAGAAACAAATAACAAAACAATCCCTAAACCAAAAACTGTAACCTGTATTACCAAAGTTTTGTCTAATACTAGACATGCACAAGTCCCTATATTAATTTTTGATTTAATATCTTGCCCCTTTTAAAACAAGATTTTTAAAAATATTAATATTAGTATAGGGACTTGTGCAAGCTTAGAATTCCACTTACATTAGAATCTACAATATTAGAACGCACTTTTAAACTGTAAAAATTCCAAGTCCAAAGTACGACATGAAAAAAATGTCATTAAATATTAGACTGCATTTTGACTTCTGATTAAAAATGAAATTTGTCCCACAGATGTTACTTGTCGCCCCTCCCTGTTATGCACATGTGTACCTAATATAATACAGATCAAAATAAAATCGAGCTATGCTTGAAGACTAACTCTGAGATACAAGTCAACCAGTGTAAGTTCGCTATATCAATGTAACATGTGTAAATAGAAAATTATTTTCACTGAGACGATTTTCCAATTTTGGAATCATTCACGGTTAAATTCCGTGCCATGTGTGAAGGCAATATCAAGATATATGTTCCAGGAAATTCTGAAATTTCCGTTTGTTACGCAACCATCCATATTCCTCCAGTAATCATAAAAAACGGTTGTAAACACCATTTCCGTTAAAATCAGAATAATTAAATTCATGTCGGAATGAAGACTTGTATTTTTGATCAATTACCGAGTTATAATTATATTAATTTTGATATTTATCAACATAAAAAATATTAAGTTTGGCAGAATACATTACAATTATACAAAAAGTTAAAGATTGCGGTTTTTCTGACTAATATTATTACAAAAGTTCAACCACAAAAATATTAGTTTCTAATCACTGATTAATATTTTTCACTTTTTGCACATAAATGCGAGATCCGTTAATTAAACAAAAACCACAATACGAGGCTTATTAGATCAAATATTCAATGAATATTGATAGAGTTTGAAGGATATGACGGGCATATCTCGATGATATTTGATTGAGAACGTTTCTCACAAAACATAGCCAGATAGCAATCTCGTTACGTCGACAAGCAAAGGAACATTAGCACGAGTCTGTCAATTAGAAAAGTGTGCAGCTAAATCTATAAGCCGCAATAAGCATAATAAAAAACAGTATAGTGACAATTTCACCATCTGGCTGTATGCTTGGATGTACGTTTTTATCAATAAAATCAGTAGCTGATTAGGTTCCTTAAACAAATAGGTCTTCATAATATTTGAGAGAACATAAGGCTTAAGAAAAACAAAGATAAAACTGAATAAAGCTGATACAATTTTAGAACTCATTAAGCAGACATCAGGGAGTTCAAATTTAAATAAAATATGTCACTGTTTTCATGAGCAGATCGGTTTCTAATATGCAATTCAAGACGTTTTGTTATATAAAAAACATTAAATAATTATATAAATACAAGAAAATGTATCCATGATATAAACAGCTATAAACTGAATTTACTTCTAAAACTATATTAATAAAATAAAAAATAGATAAATAAATTAATTAATTACTGTAACTAATAATAATAATAATAATAATAATAATAAAACCAAGTGCTAAAACATAGATTTGTGAAAAATGACAAAATCTGGACTATTTAAATCCATGCGCAAAAAAAAAATCATTAAAACAACTTTAAAATTAAAATGTATACTTGAGATTAGTAAAAACAAATTATACGAAATTGTGAATTGGATTTCAATTTAAAAAGAAATTATATTTCTAAATAAAATTTAATCGGCAAAAAGAATACCAACTAAGTGAAACTCAACAAGACAAACTGCTAATCGTTGAAGAAACTTGCATGTATACAATTTTCAATTTTAGTAACAGGTTTCTTTTTGACCCTGATTGATAACATAAAGAATTTTTGACGGTAAAACCTAAGGCTCTAAAGATGTGGATGGTGTTCTAATCATTATCCTTTCCTTTTATCAACTGTCGGACTTACTAAAAAATTTTCTTCAACAGTTATGAGTAAGCAAAGTTCTTCTTGGTCATATTTTTCCTAATTTTATTCTGTTTAATGGACCGTATTTTGGCTGTTTTCGCTATTTTTTTCATCTATCTGTAATTTATTTTTAAAAAACAAACAAATCAAAAAGCCTCGATGGTCTAAAGCGTGCGCTTAAAGATAAAAATGCATCCAAGTTTGAATGACCTAGACAGACCCTTAGGGTAAGAAAGATTATCAGTTAGATTGACAAAAATAAATGTTTTCTCTGGTTCTCCCCGCTATCATAAACAACATCAATACTGGACATTTACTGTAACCAGAAAGGCGAACACAAATTCTGAACATTTACTGTAACCAGAAACGAAAACTCAAATGCTGAACATTTACTGTGACCAGAAACGAAAACACAAATGCTGAACATTTACTGTAACCAGAATTGGGAACTCAAGTGCTGAACTTTCACTGTAACCAGAGACGAGAACACAAATACTAAAGATTTACTGTAACCAGAAACGAGAACACAAATGCTGAACATTTATTGTAACCAGAAACGAGAACTCAAATGCTGATCATTTACTGTGACCAGAAACGAGAACACAAATGCTGAACATTTACTGTAACCAGAAACGAGAACACAAATGCTGAGCATTTACTGTGACCAGAAACGAGAACACAAATGCTGAACATTTACTGTAACCAGAAACGAGAACTCAAATGCTGAACATTTACTGTGACCAGAAACGAGAACACAAATGCTGAACATTTACTGTGACCAGAAACGAGAACACAAATGCTAAATATTTACTGTAACCAGAAAGGAAAACATAAAGTACTGAATATAGAGAAACCAGAAACGAGAATATAAATACTGGACATGTACTGAAGCTTGATAGGAGAATACGTATACTAGATTTGCACACTGGATAATGCGCGTAGCGCATTATTCAAAAGTGTGCAAATCGTTTTTTCTTTTATACACCAATAAAAAAATTATCACAGTTATTCTTTATAATTTAATTAAGACATCCTATACACAATAAATAATTTTTTTAAAAAAGAAAATAAAAACCGAAACATTTAAATCAATTTTATATTCGCAATGAGGCGAATATATATAACCTGATTGTTACATTTTTATAACTAGCCAATCAGCGTTAAGATGACGCGTGATCAGCAGCTGCTCAACATTCAGTCTACGTCAGTCTACGTCTGTGTTACGTTTGATGTACACATGATATATACTGGTTTATGGATTACTTATTAGATCTACTGGTAAAATGAAATGTTTAGTTATGAAAAGACGAATTGGAAATAAACCCAGATGACATGACACTGTTACTAGATGTGGAATTTACCGATTGGATTACCTGTGAAAGTATATCAGTCTGTTGAAATGACTGAGGGAGCGCAGGTGGATGGCTGCGCGGGACCGTGGGAACAACGTACGATGATTTATTTGGATGGCTATGCAGGACCGTGAGAACAAGATGCGATTCAGTGTATGGAACAGAGCTAGCATTTACAACAGACGACAGTGTATGGCTGATATCACGCTTTTGCCGAGTGGAACAGTAACGGTTATAGCTTCTCACAGAGCTCTCGTTTCGACGACCGCTCAAAAACATAATGTGCCTGAGCTCCATACCGGCATCGTTCATTGCTTGTATGGTTGTTGCCCGGAGACAGTAAGCAGTGTAATACTTAGTACAACTGGCATGTTTACAAATTTCAGGCATAAACCGGGAAAACTGATAAGTTTCACAGGCTTTGTATTATACCAAGTGTTATCACTGTGTGAAACAGGAGACAGACAACCATTAAAAAGGGAGTTGGAAGTTGGATCACATTTGCTTAAAAACAATTTGAGTGATGTAACGGGACAAAATTCATCATTTGTTGCGTACATTCTTTCTTAAAATAGTAAACAAATTTGAAATTAAAAAAAAGAAGCAAAAACAACAATACTATCGTGTGTACGAGATTCCATTCACCGTGTACATACAGCGATGAGTATTGCATATGTAAACATTGTGACAACATGAAGTAGTTCCGGTAAAATCCGCCAAATCGTGTCATGTGGGCGTAGCTAACCTAGATATTTTTTTTATTGAGGTATAAAGAAAAAATTGGTCACGTGATCTCCATTGTTTCCAATTGTGTTTTGTTGTATAAACAAATTAAAATTAAATTATACAAAAAATAAAGCAATGCGAATACATATGTATGAAAATGAGGCTATTAGACAAAAGATAACTGTGACCAAATTATACACTTGGGTCATTATCGTTGTCATGCATTTTTATAATGTATTGACCGTCTTTTAGGTTATAAGCACATCAATTTCTCAGTATGACACAAATTTTCGCTCGTCTGGAAGGTCAATGCTTATCGCTTCTAGTCGTCAGATATTTTCATCACACTATATTGACGGAATAAATTGAAGGCATCAAGAACAATGACTCTTTTGCTGGTGACAAGCATCTTTGCGGATATTTGGGAGATTGGAAATTGTTGATATCACAACATCTGGTGATATACATTTAGCGTTATTAATCCTTTAGAGACCTGTCGATGGCACTTGTTACGTTAACGAAAAGATCTTAATTTCGATAAAGCGTCTCTATTCCCTCATTTGACACTATGGTGATTTGGTTATCAAATAATTATCGAATTTACTGTAAAAAGCAATGCTAACTTGGGCGGCAAAGGATATTTCTTGTTCCAAAAGCAATTTGCCTTCTTAGACGTTATCGTCGGACAATCTGATTTGGCGTGAGTCAGGGTTAGAGAGATACAATCTTTCTATTTCAGCAGACAACACATTTGTCTGGAATTCCGTTAGCCCATAAGCGGGATTAAAAAACTCTTCAACCCTGCTTTTTCATTTAGGACATCGATATTGTTACTCTGCAGTCTTTATCTCCTAACACTTTTTATTATAAATCAGAAGTACAAAGAAAAGTTAAACCAGTGTTGTATTCACAATACTGGTTCAATATCAAACACATTAAATGCCATCATGAGAGGGCATCATATGAAAGACCATTAATATATTGAGCACAAAAATATATGCTTTTTTCAGGTTGTTTACAAATCTGCATAAAAAAGTCAAAATATTTACTTATCGGTCATAGGTCTTTATGTTATACCGGGTCTGACCCAAGACTTGAAAGTGGGTAGTGACTGTTATTTCGCCAAGCACTCGGCATTACGGAAATGAAAGTCACGGTTCTTTCGGATGGGAACTTAAAATAAACGATGTCCCCGTGACCTGATAGGCGTGGTACGATAAAGAACCCTGCTACATGTATGATGCCATCAGCGCAACGCACAGGCAAAATTTCTGCACTTTCGTTTTTAGTTGGCGACGTCTCGATATAAGTGAAACATTCTTGATTGGGACGTTAAACACCATTACTCAACTTAACTCAACTCTTTATGTTATAAGATGGTATAATATAAAGGAGATAGAAAACTATATCCGATTTTACCATAGGACATGATTTTGACTCTGTCGGGTTCCTGTCTATAGTCAGCCTATTGTCATATTATAAATTTTTGAATATTTCATTCAGAAAATTCAAAAATTTATAATATGACACTATTTTCCATGTTTACAGCGATCAATTGCTTCTCAACTTTTTCGCAATGAAGTGTAATTCTAAGCTTTCAAATTTTGTCGATTAAACCGTTTGTATTCTGAAATTATATTTACGACAAATTAGAATATACGAGTGAAACAAACCATGTATAAACGAGATTGGAAATACCCAAAGCATAACCAATGGAGGAAATAAGAAAAGTCAGGGAACCAATCTATTGTCGCGGCGACGTGTTTGCGACGGTGAATTATACAACATTGTCATAGAAACTATAATAACATGAATTTAGTTTGGTATTTTTTAATTACTCTGGCATTTTTGTGGCTAAAAACGGCGATCACCATAGTATTCCCACTTCATTAAGTAAATCGTTGCCTCTATGTGAAGTCAAATATTGTAAAACTAGAAAATGGCAGACTCTATTGCGTTAATATCGTAAAATATGTCATTCCGGTGTAAACGCTGTTAATATATTGCATGTTAAATCTCCATGGCGGTAACAATTTTATACAGAAATATTTTATTGTAATCGAGAATGCGCAATGTGATTTTCATTTACCATAAGGCTAAAGAGAGCAAACAATATCAAAGTATATTAAATTTTCTATGATAATTTTCCCCTTTAATAGCTTAAAATATATTTTTAAAATGTCTACTTTTTTGAGAAGAAATATATTGTCAAATTCCCATATGTTTCCAACCATGATAGGTATTCTTCTTAACCCAGCCATAACAACTCGTACGGGGGTGCTTGATGGCCGAGTGGTCTAAAGTGGTGTATAAGATCACATTGCTTCTCACCGCCTAGGTTCGAATTCCCGCCCAGGGAAGATTCTAGTGTTAGAAATTTTGTTAGTTCAATTGCCAAAGTACTGAAGTTTTTTTCGGGCTCTCAGGTTTTCCCCGCCATCTCAGAACTGATCGTCTCAATATTAGTGAAAGTATCTTGACTGGGGTAAAAAAAACAATTACTAAATTCAAATACTCGTATAAAATCATTAAAGACCTGAATAATTGAAATCTCATTACAATTTCAACACTATTCTTTACGACAAATTTCCAGAATATTGTATTATTGTAAAATGTCAGTAACTGGAAAATATAAGGGTGATATATACCTCCATGGTACTGATGCTGTGTGAAATGTGTACGTAAATACGGCTCAACTCCCGATATGGGTTACCGCTAATGAGGTCTGAAATATACAACAGATCTGCCTAAACTGTCAGATATACTTTATTATCATCGGGGCACCATTCAATGAAATGGGTAAAATAATTCAAAATAAAATATATGTTCAAAAGCAATATCATGAAATCATTTGGAAATGTTGTATTCATTAATTTGTAATTTACATGTATATATTTTTTCAATACTAAACGGTACTAGAAGACAAATGTGAATCCAAAAAAGTTTAATAGAAAAATCTCATGTAAAAGTATAGTAGAGAAATCCGACGTGTCTGGGGACAAAGCACCGATTTGCGGTATTCGCAACAGGTTATTAAGGGTACACTTGTTTAGACTTCATGTTCACTAATAAAAAAGATTTCGTTTATAAATAAATGTAGTTCTAGTAAAACCACTACGGTAGCTCACTTAATATAGTGTTCGATTTGTATGTGGAGGTCGGGTTTCGACTTGGGTCTGAAAAAAAAGAGTTGAAAATTGGTAGTGACTGCAAAGCACTAGGCATTTAAAATAAAATCACGGTGTTCGTTGAAGGAGACCTTAAAACCAATGCCAATATTGACTGAATCAGGATTCAATCAATTAACCACTAAGCTGATTTTATGTGCCAATTTCTTTAAATGGATTCGGGGCTAATAACGAATCTCGTATTCCTATCAGACAGGTGCCCCTGCACTGCCTTTACATCGTGTTCTTGTTTTCTGTTCAGATATTCAGTATAAAATACCTATCTGGTGCCTTAACGTACTATGATTACGTAATACAAGATTTAGATGGTGGTCTCAAGAAGTCAGGTGTTAGTCTGTAATTTACACTGAAGTTAGACTAAAATGGCATCTAATTACTAATTATATAAAACAAAATCTAACTAGAGGTTTCGCCACATTTACACTGCACTGCGAAATCCCGTGCCAAAACTAATACCGTTTAGGGTTTTAACGGCAAAAAGTTTTTTTCCACAGAAGATAAGCCATGATTAGCAAGATAAATGAATAAGAACTTTTTGTTTTTTATTCAGTATAAATTATTTGCAGACATTTAAGGGAGTTTCTCCTTTAAATACCAACTGACTTTAAATGACTGATGAAAAAATGTTATCAAAATCAAACAAAATCAAGACGTTTACACGTTTATTTGTTTTTTCTTGGACCGAAATTTCCAACGTAATTTTAAGCAATGAAATGGATTGCATCAAAAGTAAGCTGCATCAAGCTTTAAAAGCATACAAAATTTAACTTTCAGATATTTATCAAGACTATATGTTTTTGAAGGTCGGACCTATTTCACTAATTTAAAGTGTTTTTTTTTCCATTAATAGTAATTTTACTTGAAATGAACTTTCAAAAGTCATGTATAATGATGATCTATTAAAACCTTTTGCAATCTCACCTGATGCCTGTCCAAAAGAAAATTAATTAATTAATTAATTAATAATTTGACAATCAATCTTATGTCAAAATAGAAATAGTTTCTAGTTCAGACAAACTGGCCGATAAATAGAATCCAAACTCAAATTTTATAACAGAAAAAAGTGTTATATTCTTACTCAGAGGGACTATACAGCTTAACCTGCTGTTAAGTCCACCTCTATATAAAGTCCATCTGTTTAAAAAACCAGTCTGAAGTATCCCCAATTAATTTACTATAAAATGAATCCCTTTATAAAGTCCACCTGTCTAGAAAAACCAGTCTAAAGTATCCCTAATGGATTTCACTATATAGTAAACATTTGTATAAAGTCCACCTCTCTAATGTGAATAAAGTTAAACCCTTTCAATCCCGGCTGACTTGTCTATAGAGATTCTTAAAATTTTATTATTTCAAAATGTTTGAGCAATAATAATCAGCGCAGTTTCTTGAAAATTGATAGGATTTTTTTTTTGCCAATCTGAGTACATCATTATGAAGACTAGCAATTTAATATAAATCTTTGATCTTTATATGAAATTTAATATCCAAAATAATTTACAATCTAATGTAGTAAACAATATACAGGTAGTTTTAATAATAAGTAAAATTTTAAACAAAAGTATATAAAGCCATCCTAATCGTGCTAGCAACTGAAACCATCAGGTATGAAGGTAAAATACTCTATTTTATCTATTCTTTTCATATACAATTGTTTAATTTGTGACACACTTCCTACTTACGACAACAAAGACGTATGTACCATTGGTAAACTTTTAATCATAGAATCTTTTCAGATGTTCTGTTAATGAAAATTAAAATACTTTTTATTTTTCAAAATATTCATTGCTATATAATCTATTTTTGAAAAATACAATGAAAATGTTTAATTATACCGGTATATAAATATTTTAATAGGTACTAAACATTTTCACTCTTTTTGGATGAAAGGAAAAAGTTTACTCGTACATAAAGATAACCCTCTATATTAATTCCACCTGTCTATTAAGTCCACTTTTGCTAAGTCCCTTGGGTGGTTTTTATTCATAAGGGGAACAAAAATAACTAGCTGTTGAAAGGGAGATAATATAAATTCTTAATAAATAAAACGAGATATCGTAAAAAAAAAAAAAAAAAAAAAAAAAAAAAAAAAATCGCGGAGGATAAAATTTCGCTATTTTCGTGGGAAAGTGAAAACCACATAATTTTTAATAAACAAGGTCCTCAATAAGATTTATATTTACTCAATTCCACGAAATTTTATCCCGGCATTTTTTAAAATTACAAAGCCACAAAATTTAGACTCAAGGAGTAATAATTATTTGGCAGTATATTCTTAAAATTAAAAAGATCCTGCCTTCTCAACTGTTCTAATTTTTTCTTTGATTTAAAATTTTAAAAAAAAATTAATAATTTTGAAAGCAATATATTATTATACAATTGTAAAATTATTTCGAAGGTTCTAACTCTTTTTTTAGAAAGGAATATTAAAGAAATCAAAATTATAAAAAATTATTTCAACTAAAACCCAAATAACGAACATCGAAAAATTCATGCAGTATATAAGTTTCCTTTTCTAGGATTTTTAATTGATGATAAGATGTTTAAAGCTTTTACTATTTTAGGTCACTGTAACCTTTAATTCGTAAAGGTCAACAAACTCAGCCACAAAGTTGGTAGGAAATTATTATTTTATTCATCAAACATCAATTTATGTGCTCAACATGAAATTTCGGCTTTTTGCAATTGGCATTTTGGTTCATGACAAACATCTGTAAAAAGGGTTTACTATTTTAGGTCATTGTGACCTTGGATATGGATCAAGGCCAGCTGGCTTATAATACTTAGTAGAGTTTGATTACTTTATGCTTTGCATAAATTTTAATATTTTTTTAATTTTTGCTCATAAAAAAGAATGTTTGAAGGCTCTACTGTTGGTCAAGGTCGGTCTATTTCGCCCACTTGGTAGATTCATATAACCTGGTTCTATAAATAAAGCTTAAAGTTTTGTGGCTTTTCGGTTTGTGACAAGAGGATCTAGAGTGTAACTGCCCTTAATTGTTTGTCAAGGGCAACCAACGAACTTAATAGAAATTTAAAACCTGATTTTGTATATGAAGTTCGATTTCCCTAGGCCTCTCAGCTCTGTGATTTGTCATTAAAGTAAAAGAGAAAAAGTATGCTTTTTAAATGTAATATATATATTTTTTTCCGTTTGCTGGTGAGCATTGCGTGCACACACACACACACACACACACACACACACACACACACACACACACACACTATAAATACAGTCATCGCATTAAAAGCAAAAACCTTTTCTGACTGAAAAGCAGAATGGTTTGGTTAATGTGATAACACTTTTTTTTGTATTTAGTTATGCAAGCTTTGACATTTAGCAAAAAACGAATCGTTGGCATCTTGAGTATACCTGCTATGTTTGAATAAAACATTATTTCTTAGCAACAATTATTAGAATGGCTCAATATGGAGATTGTTTAATCTATAAAGGGCTATAAGCAGGTGTAACTAGTCTATACGACTTTCCTTTAGCGTAACAATATTTGAAATTAAGAAGAGACGGTCCTAAGCACTTAGACTCAAAATACATGCGGCAAACAGTGCCCATTGCTATATAAGCGAAACAGTTTTTATAGTGTAAGGGAGATAATTGCAGAGTATCAATAACGAAGTGGAAGCCCCTAAAGAAAATCGAGAGGACCCTCTGTTAGTGATATAATCATCTCAGTTACAATTTTTTTTATAAATAAATCCAAATCCTGTTCGATCTGAATATGATCACGTGTCTTTATGTATTTTTGTATTACTTTTCTTGTTTGCTTGATCCATTCTCTTGATAACACCATCAACTACAAAATGCGTGTTAATTATAGTTATAAGTATATACCTTTACCGTCGTGAAAAAATGTACATGTTAAAAATACTTCAGATTTATTGCAAAAAGCTTCTCCTTAATTAAGGAAGGTAGTTATTATCATTGAAATGGTGGAAACACAAGAATGGGATTATAATTATGTGACCACTTCGACTGTTCAAAGGGGAATAACTTTTATAAATACTAACTAAACAAAATCAAATGAAATAAAAATAATAAAAAATAAACAGCACATTCTATGGAAAAAATGACATAGATATAACCGTTAAACGGAATGTCGCTGATTGTAAGTCATTTCTAAATAATGTCTTTGAAATATTATTATAATTCAATAAGTAAAAGTAATTAAATATTTTCAACTAGACTGCAAAAACAAAAACATCTTGCAGTAAATCTGCAACGTAACGACAAAACAAAGCTTAGTTTTACAAAATTTAGGGACATTAATGACAAAAAGACACTAAAAGTAAATGTAGTTAGTTTATCTCAAATGTTTGATAAAATACGGCGTGTTATAAGGTTTGTAACACGGTTAAGGGACACATTTTATCGCATGAACGTTGTCCAGATAGATAACAATTTATACACATATGTAATGTAACTAACGGAAACATATTGTTTAATATCTAGTATGCATACAAAACATTTTGTTTTAGTTATATTTTTGTTTTCAACATTAATTCTGCCAGTTTACAGCCATGCAAACAACTCGTGTTCTTTGGAAATGTTTGGCAATGATACTGGTGCACATTGGGCATGCGCGACTCAGTTTGCGTTACAATCCAACTGGTTCCCATCTCCGATAGCTGGGTTATTTAGTTATCTTGTAAGTATATATGATGAAGAGAATGTAGGGAAAGCTTATTTTGTAAGATTTCCTTGCAAAACAAGACGGGTTTAAATTTTCCGTCGTTATCATGTTATTATTGTTATTATTATTTTTATTTATTTTTTTTAACAATTCGTGCTATTTTCAGTGAATTGAAATAAAAATATCGTTTCATAGCATAAGCAAATTTGTGGAAAAGCCTTCGATTAGGTAGAGTATGTTTCATTAATCAATCTTTCGATAATTACAGCTGACGTTCTCTTTTAGATATCAATTAAATTACAGCTTGATATTGTTCTTTTTGCGTACAATTGTATATGAATAATTTATTAATTCATAATTCATTAACTTAACCACTTCGCTCAAAATATGGCGGGCCGTGATGTCCTAGTGGTCTTAAGCGTTTGTTATGAACCACTAGTCTTTCATATAACACTGAATGAGTAAAATTACCGGGATTATTTTAAGTTTTGGTCCAAGAGAGATAACTCGTTTGAACTTGACTCAAATGTTAATGATTATTTTTGGCAGGAGAACTGAAAGCATGCATGAGTATCTTCGTTTGTTAATCAAACTCTTAAACCCTTAAAATAAAACGTTATTTAAGGATCTACCTTCAATTAACACAAAGAGTGTTAGATTTGAAGCTTAATATTTTTAAGTACGACAATTTTATAGGGTAATGTTCAAAACTGAAACTTGAAAACTAACTAAAAGTCATAACCGGAATCCAAAGTAGTTCAAGTTTTTGAGGTCTTACTGTAGTCCTAACGCAATTCAGGTGGTTTTTTTTTTTTTTTTTTTTTTTTTTTTTTTTTTTTTTTTTTTTTTTTTTTTGTTTGTTGAAGCAGCACAGTCTCAATACGTTAGTTAATTTGTTTTTGACTATATGGCATACTTAAAACTAATAAATGATCATATCTAGATTTGGTACTTTTGTTTTATATGTCAATCCAAAATATGACAATTTTTTCTTGTACCACATGATTTCGACGTAACTTCCCAATATGTTTGATCCCAAAAATCAATAAAATATTGATTCAATTTGTAATAGATAAAACTGTTATCTTAATAACCGAAAAGATTTCAAACGAAAATTCCAAACTTAATGGGTATAAAATATAACCCTTGAAATCATTTCACTAAGGATTTTTTATCACTTTAAACCGTATTTGGTCTTATACATCTCTATTTTTAGATCTGGAATGGTTTCGATGGCTTCTGGCAAAATGGTGCCGTTTTGGAACCAATGACAAACTTTATGGCATATACTAATAGTACACGGTACATATCTGTTATTCGGAGCTCCTACAGACAATTGTACAGCCTCCTAGAAGCATACGGTCCATATCCTTCATTTGACGATATGGGATGGTATGGCCTAAGTTATGCCAGGATTTACGAGGTTTTAGGAGATCAAGAATTTCTTCAATCATCTCTCGATATTTTTAACTGGTGTTGGCAGACCGGCTGGGATACGACTGGTAGCTGTTACGGTGGCTTTTGGTTCGATAACAATGTAAATGCCAAACAAACCATAACGAATGTAGAAATGTTCCAGCTCGCCGCTAAACTTTTGAGACATACAAAAGATAAAACTATATTGAAAAAGCTTAATCAAATATACGAATTTATAATAAAAACAAAAATTGTTAATGAAACAACGTATTTGTTATCTGATGGGATTTTCCTCGAAAATTGCACGACAACTTACAATTACGGACCTACATATAATAACGGCGTTTTCATTGGTGGATTGGTAGAAGTCTATAAGATAACCAATAACAAAACATATTTAGATTTGGCCCAAAAAATCGCACGTGCTACTATTGCATATAGTACAAATAAAACAACAGGGATATTTACGGAATATTGTGACCCAAACTGCGACGATGACGGAATCATGTTTAAAGGTATTTTTGTTCGAAATTTGAGATATTTAATGGATGCCCTGACAGACCAGGCAACTAGGGACGAATTTCAGACGTTTTTAGAGTTTAACGTGAAAGCTATTACAGAAATTAACATGTGTGAAAAGATACCAATATGTAAATGTAATATCACATTTAAAGATGGTCCGCCTTATTATAACGTTTCCGGACCAGTTTTTTCACCAGATTGGAATGGCCCATTTACATACGGAGCACCAATGCAGCAGACGTCGGCCCTTGATCTATTTGTGTCGAGTATAAAACCAGATACAAAATGCAATGGGAAAATGTGTTCGTATGACCCATATTATCCACCACCACAACCTTTGACCTGTGGTAGCAAACCGTGTCCTGCACCCGAGGTTTGTTGCGAGTATAGCCCGTATACATCGTACACGTGCTGCACTACCGGACAGAAATGCATCAAAGGCGTTTGTACTTAACACGTTCCATCTCGTATAAAACTTTTAAAACACATTTTTAGATAAAAAATTTAACATTGAAATTAATTTCATATTACTGCTAAGGTATTGCTCTTGAACATTCGGTTACAATTCAAGGTTTTATTTTCGTCTTGACATTATTAAAAGTTGTTAGTAATGTTAACAGTTTTGTCAAAATGTTGCATGTTCCTTGACCTTGTCTACATGTGACAATATCTTCATTTAATTATCTTTGACACTGGTATGAAATTATCGTCGCCCGGTTTGCCGAAAGTTTGTTTACAATTAATTAAAATATGATGAATGAATATGTAGCTACATAATATTTACATGCACATGTATGCAATGAGTACATAAATGGCAAAAACTATTCAATTAGATCAAAAAGTCTAATTTTTTAATTTTGAGAACACAAGATGACATTTATACATATATAAGTCAACCATAAAACATATTATCAGTAATCGGTGAAATATATTGATACTGTGGATTCTAAAAAGGTCGAGGTAAGTGACCTTTAATAACAGAAATGCTGTATCACATATCGGAAGTACTGTCAGGAAATTATAAGTGAAGTCGCAGTGTTAAAGATCTTCCTTTATATTGTGTATTCTTATTAACAACTTTATATATTATTTTAATTAAACAATCACAAGGGTTTGATTTTATAAATTATTTATTCATTTATTCAGTTATTTATTTAATTTCGTTCAATTTTAATGAGACACATTTCTGAATTTCATTGAATTCTACTTCCTCATTATGTTAATATTTATCTCACTGAATATAAAGAGTACAAAACAACTGCTTCTTGACAATATAAAAAAAGCATCAAATCATACACTAAAAAAACTTATTGTATCAGCGTCGTCAAGTTTCTTAGTTCGGTTTCTTGAATTTTAAAACTGCTATATGTTTAAAACTAAAGGTGATAATGAAGAAAACATACTTATTCATCATACACATTACTATCTGCTGGTTTCTTCTTGTTTCATTGTGCTCAAGTTGAGTAAATAAGATAATCTGTATACAATGAAGATCATAACTTTAATTTCCGGTGGCACCTTTATATTTTATTCTTCAAATATTTAACTTAATATTATTAGTCAAAAATGCGCTCTTTACAACATAAAAATGTAAAACTGTAACTAAATATATTGTGAATCAGATTTGTTTATTAGATATTGGTTTCCGATAGACAGTTAACTTTATATGGAGGGACAAAAAAGGTAGAATTTGATTTTCAATAGACAGTTAACTTTATATAGAGGGACAAAAAGGGAGAACTTTGTTTCGAATAGCCAGTTAACTTTATATAGAAGGACAAAAAAGGAAAAACTTAGTTTCCAATAGACAGTTAACTTTATATAGAGGGACAAAAAGGGTGAACTTAGTTTCCAATAGACAGTAAACTTTATATAGAGGGACAAAAGGGGAGAACTTAGTTTCCAATAGACAGTTAACTTTATATAGAAGGACAAAAAAGGGAGAACTTAGTTTCCAATAGACAGTTAACTTTATATAGAACGACAAAAAAGGGAGAACTTAGTTTCCAATAGACAGTTAACTTTATATAGAGGGACAAAAAAGGGAGAACTTAGTTTCCAATAGACAGTTAACTTTATATAGAGGGACAAAAAGGGAGAACTAAGTTTCCAATAGCCAGTTAACTTTATATAGAGGGACAAAAAAGGGAAAATTTAATTTCCAATAGCCAGTTAACTTTATATAGAGGGACAAAAAAGGGAGAACTTAGTTTCCAATAGACAGTTAACTTTATACAGAAGGACAAAAAAGGGAGAACTTAATTTCCAATAGACAGTTAACTTTATATAGAGGGACAAAAAGGGAAAATTTAATTTCCAATAGCCAGTTTACTTTATATAGAGGGCAAAAAAGGGAGAACTTAGTTTCCAATAGACAGTTAACTTTATATAGAGGGACAAAAAAGGGAGAACTTAGTTTCCAATAGCCAGTAAACTTTATATAGAGGGACAAAAAGGGTGAACTTAGTTTCGAATAGCCAGTTAACTTTATATAGAGGGACAAAAAAGGGAGAACTTAGTTTCCAATAGCCAGTTAACTTTTTATAGAGGGACAAAAGGGAGAACTTAGTTTCGAATAGCCAGTTAACTTTATATAGAGGGACAAAAAAGGGAGAACTTAGTTTCGAATAGCCAGTTAACTTTATATAGAGGGACAAAAAGGGAGAACTTAGTTTCCAATAGCCAGTAAACTTTATATAGAGGGACAAAAAAGGGAGAACTTAGTTTCGAATAGCCAGTTAACTTTATATAGAGGGACAAAAAAGGGAGAACTTAGTTTCGAATAGCCAGTTAACTTTATATAGGGGGACAAAAAAGGGAGAACTTAGTTTCCAATAGCCAGTAAACTTTATATAGAGGGACAAAAAGGGAGAACTTAGTTTCCAATAGCCAGTTAACTTTTTATAGAGGGACAAAAGGGAGAACTTAGTTTCGAATAGCCAGTTAACTTTATATAGAGGGACAAAAAAGGGAGAACTTAGTTTCGAATAGCCAGTAAACTTTATATAGAGGGACAAAAAGGGAGAACTTAGTTTCGAATAGCCAGTTAACTTTATATAGGGGGACAAAAAAGGGAGAACTTAGTTTCCAATAGCCAGTAAACTTTATATAGAGGGACAAAAAGGGAGAACTTAGTTTCGAATAGCCAGTTAACTTTATATAGAGGGACAAAAAGGGAGAACTTAGTTTCCAATAGACAGTTTACATTATATATAGGGACAAAAAGGGAGAACTTAGTTTCCAATAGACAGTTAACTTTATATAGAGGGACAAAAAGGGAGAACTTAGTTTCCAATAAACAGTTAACGTTATATAGAGGGACAAAAAGGGAGAACTTAGTTTCCAATAGAACGTTAACTTTATATAGAGGGACAAAAAGGGAGAACTTAGTTTCCAATAGACAGTTAACATTACAAATAGGGATAAAAAGGGAGAACTTAGTTTCCAATAGACAGTTAACTTCATATAGAGGGACAAAAAGGGAGAACTTAGTTTCCAATAGACAGTTTACGTTATATAGATGGACAAAAAGGGTGAACTTAGTTTTCAATAGACAGTTAACTTTATACAGAGGGACAAAAAAGGGAGAACTTAGTTTCCAATAGACAGTTAACTTTATTGAGAGGGACAAAAAAGGGAGAACTTAATTTCCAATAGCCAGTTAACTTTATACAGAGGGACAAAAAGGGAGAACTTAGTTTCCAATAGCCAGTTTACTTTATATAGAGGGCAAGAAAGGGAGAACTTAGTTTCCAATAGCCAGTTAACTTTATATAGAGGGACAAAAAGGGTGAACTTAGTTTCCAAAAGACAGTTATCTTTATATAAAAGGACAAAAAGGGAGAACTTAGTTTCCAATAGACAGTTAACTTTATATAGAGGGACAAAAAGGGTGAACTTAGTTTCCAATAGAAAGTTACCTTGATATAGAGGGTCTGTAGCGTAAATTATTTAGGATACTAGTTGCTATAGGCGTATATTTTATACAAAAGTTGACTTTACAACAGGTTTACTGTAGTTACTTGGTTCATGTGCCATATGCTACTTTTAAATTTCAATGTTGCAATTAATGAGCTAGGTTTGGATGCATAATTTAGTAATAATTAAAAAAGAGTTCATTTGACACATTTATTTAGATAAATCTTTCAATAATTTTAAGAGAAAAATTGATTTTTTGTTCTGGAATAATTTAAAAATTGATTACGTGAAAAGGAAGAAATTCAAATAGTTTAGAATTATCTAAAACGGCCAGAAATATGCTGAATTTCTAAAAACAGTGAGCACATCCGAAAAGGATGTAAATTTATTTTTATGAAAATGTAGGTTTCAAAAATCAAATACACAAGATTTGAGCTTCTCTTCTAATTACGACGAGCATGTTATGTCAGGTAATGAATGTCGGAATTATTTCTTTTCTTCTTCTTTTTCTTCTTCTTCTTCTTCTTCTTCTTTATGATGATAATGAATATTATTATAGTAAAATATTGTTCAATTATATTTCTACAATTTAACGTTTGCAAAAATTGTAGTAATTTACATTATAATGGCCTCATCAGCTTTAAGTGAAATGCCATTTTAACCCTTGTAATTCTACGAAAGCAAATGCTACGAACTGTTCATGTAGCTAGATAGATGCTAGTTTTCAAGGTCATAATTATTGTTTGGTATAAGTACATACACAAAGTAGTTTTACTTAAGTTTTTAAGGTTTTAAGGTTCATTAGAACATTGACATATATGTGATTACAGAAATACAAGATTCCAATTATTATTTAAAAACCGTTGTTTAGTTGAGTGACCCCTCTGTCTCTCTCTTATTACACTTCACTTTCAGTTGTTTCATCTTCATCCCAAACTAAAGGTCCTATATATTCTTTGCTTTCTTTTGATTTCAAACAGGGAAATTCAAACACAACTGCCCTAATTTTGCTACCATAAACAGATCCCCTTTTAGTGATATGTTTTCCTCCAGAGTTCTTCGAACTTTTCATGAATCTCCAACATAAGCAACGCCCATCTTTGTCACATTTAAGACAACAGCAAAAGACAAACAAGAGATAATAACACAGTCGCATGCCCAAAGTTTTTTTGTTGGACTTCTGATTATTGCAGCAACTACAGCACGTAATGATTTTGTCATTCTGGCTGAATGTTTTGTTCCGTGTCTCTGCAATGTGGAGTCTACCGGTTGCCGTTTTAGTATTTACAGTGAACAAATTTTTGTTGAGACTTTTGTTCTTTAGGTCATTCCATCTTTTAACAAGGGAAATAATTTCGGTTTTTCGCATTTCCATTTTGTCTTCCAATGATACTGTCAGAGCGATTTCAGCAACTGTTGGTGATAAAACAATGAAAATCAATGATAATATTTCCACAAAATTCGTTCTCCGAGTGGTCGCAAAATTTCCGTTATTCTGGAGAGCGATAACAGCAGTGTAAAGAAACATGCCAGTGATGCATATTTTAACTAGCAATGATACCACTTGTAAAGCGACAGGAAATGTATTCGTACAAACGTAGTCAAACTCTTCAACTGGGATAAATTCAACTTCATCAGGTGTATTTTGTTTTTCTTCATCTCCCTCCTCATCCTCAACTTTATTTTGTTTTAAAATACTGTCTTCAGCTTCAAATATTATAGATAAAAGTTTTTCATAAGCTGTTAAAAACCCCTTGATGTATTTTCCCAAATAAGTCATTGCCGAAACGACAATAAGGACAACTCGAAGCTGACTGGTTGGGAAACTTGGAATAGCAACGAAAAGAAAATATGTGAAAATTTTTATCATAAAAGATAAGGAGCGTATGATAAGATCTCCGAGAAACACAAAACATACGACTAAAAGAACTAGATACCAGAATAAATTACAGAACACATAATGTCTACAATACCGATGTTTTCTACCTGAAGGTAGGGGGGCATCAGTGTTGTCCGAGTCTTTGTCTTTTGAATTCATTTTATCCATACCTTTAGTTCCTCGACAACAAATTTTTATTAACGTTCCAACCAAAAGCCATATTACGGGGATAAAACATGTTATTGCGTTAAAAACAAGATTGAAAATCATGACAACGAAAAGTCCAATTCTGGAAAATATACGTAAAATTGTGTTGATGCATTTGATTGGACAGTAGCGGCAGATCTTGTTATCTAATGCCAGTGATTTGGCAATGATGAATTGCCAAAATGCAGCTGTAAATGCAAGAGCCATGCGTTTATAAAACATTTCAGCTATTCCACCCGCTTTTTTACTTTCTTCCACAGCAAAATCAGAAACAGAAATCCTCCACGAATTACCTTTTATCCAAAATGGGTTGGTTGGATCAACTACGATGACAAAGTCATCCTCTTCACAGCATGTTTTGATGCTAATGACATGAAATACGTACAAGAAAACGGATAATACAACCGCGATTAAGGCGAATAATATAATTTCTTTTGTGCTAAACGGTTCAACATTGATGCAATCAAGGAGCCACAAGTACAATTGTCTAAAAGTGTCCTTTGGGATGAATATATCTGGATATAAGCGGATCTTTTTGCCAAAATACTGGTACATTAAAATTGGTCGTGCTATATAAGCCGTGACCAAAGCGATTAATAATAACAAGATCAGGCGACATTCTGGTATGTAGGTTTTTGGAACAACATTTGAGTCTCTGATTGGACTAACAAAAAAGTATCTCATTTTTAGTCGATGTAATCCAAATGGCGTGTCACCTGTACGCTGGTACTTATTCAACCATTTTGGATTTGTAGTTTTATCACGTTTTACTATAGCAAAAATCAGAGGATAAAATAGAAAACCAACTGAACTTAAAATATAAACAACATTGGTAATAGCGGACATATGTACTGTTTTGACATGACATTTCTTCCCAGTACACGATGCATTGAAACATTCGTACAAATACCCATCCCATATTCTAGTAAATTGATACCAAAGAACTTTAGTCTCCTGGTTTTTAAAATTTCTGTGGCACATTTTTATGTTGTCACTGTAACTATAATTTCTTACTATCTTTTCATAGATCAAGTTTTTTATGTCATTCACGGCGTAAGAATAATACATAAAACAGCTATCAGGATTATTCAAAGTAACTGATTCATAGATATCTTCCGAACCGCCTCGAATAGTTCCGAAAGTCACAATATGGAGATCAACGGGATATGTAAGAAGAAATGACCACGTGTTTGTCACAAGTGACCAAAGAAACACGCCACTTTCTTGTATCTTTGTGAGTGAGACGTTTTTTGAAGAATGATGTTGGTACACGAAGTTTAAATAAAACACACCTGGTCGGTTTGATTTGGTATACTCTATAAACTGTTTATGAAGTATATCGGCCCTTGATTGGTTTATTGAAAATTGACACAAATTCATAGGACCTTTTTGCCTTGAACTTTCTGTATTTTTCGTGTATGTTTCAGTTGATAAGTTTTCTGTAGCCAAAATTGTAGTGTTTTCAGTTAAGTATGACGTTCTTGAAGTAGACGTTTTAATTGGTATAACACTGACGGTCATGATGACTACTGACCACTTACATATGTTATGTAGATAATACATTCTTATTTGCTTTGAATTATCTAAAATAGAACGAAGAAAGCTGCGTCTAAATATGAATTACAAGTCTTTAAACAAAGATACAAAGAAGAACATGCTCCACAAAATGCATAAATACGGAAGAAAAATTTTGAAAAACAAATGTTTGATGAACCAGATTTATTTAAAAATGTGAAACAATTTGCTTACGTTTACTATAGTTATTTGAGATGTTCATCTTGTCTGTGATTATTGTTATTATTATTATTATTATTATTATTAATATCGTAAGAAGTGCATTGCATAGCTAACAACTAGACGCCCCTTGCATTTTAAGTAGTGGTGTTTACATAGAATAATCATTGTTATTAATGTCTTTAAATAAAAAAGACATACGTAAATCCATATAGAATATAATGAATTTATATGTGAAAAGACTATTATTAGAGAGCAACATTCAAAATTTTTCACCATATGAAAACATTAAAATGTAAGTACCCACAAAAATATAACTATTACTTAGATATCACGTAGTACTTATACCACTAGATCATTAATGCTGAGAATTTATAATTACGGCATTTAGATTATACAAAATAATATAGAGTTTATATGCTACTTAACTTGCATTTTTAAATATGTTTTTTTTTTTTGCATCATACCAACCTGATTAATATGGATTTCTCTTTGATGCAGAATGATTTGTTTGTTTTTTCCGAAGAAAAGGATAAATTCTTAACTTTTCTAGCAAAGCATATTTAACTTAAAATATCCAGTTTATCACTCACCTCCTTTATACTTTGTGAAGTGAAAATTAAAGTGTTTTGATTGATAAATCGATCTTCCGGAAGATACTTTAACAAGAGTGTGATTTACGACCAGAAAACTCAATCACTGCTTAATTATATTATATTCATGTTTCGAACATTTATTTATTTATTTACATGTATTTATTTTGTTTGTTTGTTGTTTGAAGTTTAAGTATTACATAATGATTTAATTAACAAAGTGTTGACTTTTATTACAATTTTTGAAAAATGTACAAAAGAGGTTTAAAATCAGCAAAATCGTCTGTACATAATTTATTTTTTATTATATATTTTATCATTTTATTATTATTAGTAGTAGTAGTAGTTGTAGTAGTAGTAAAATTTAGATGGTCTAAGACTTTGTTAAGTACCGGTATCAACTTCTTGTCTTGTTTAAATGTAGCATGCTACAAGTGGACGTTATAGCAATAACCACGTAACCAGCCCTTGAATTGTATCTGTTGTGTTAAAATACGCAAACACCAATATCTGATTGACTTTCATTCTGGAAGACGTATTGTAATTCACGCTATTAATTCAAACTTATTATTCCATAGGTAAGTATATATAATTTTATTAATACTATTATGATAGATTCTGTGGGTAAATTCTCACCTCATACAGTACCATAATAGGCTATTTACAAATGTACTGATTAATTGAAAAGGAAAGAGTTCCAGTAGGGTTCCAATTTGTATAATAACAAGAATAGAATTCCTGGGTCCCCCCGCCGGTCAAGCAGTATACTAGTATACTGTATATGAAATTGCAATATTATCAAATATTCAGGGCTGTTACAGAATGAAATGTGTGGGGAGGTTGGGAGGAACATTTTTTACCCCCACCACCCATTTTTTTTTCTATTTTTCCTGTCGCAAATATATCCAAAATACAACAATCTAAAATCAAACAAATACCTATTAACATATATAAGTTTATCTAAAATGTACGAGACAATATCACTGTACAGTTTTTGTTTAAAAATCATATTCAAGTTTCATACTCTGGTTTACATACTGTATAAAATCACATACCTCATTGCAGAGATAAACATGTAAGAAAATGGTCAGAATAGGGGACAGGAAAAACACAAGATGATGCCTCGTCATCTGTTGTCAATATCTGGTCAAGATTGTTCTCATGAAAATGAGTTGCCTGATTGTAGGTATGAAAGCACTTTCAAAGTCAATTTTTGATATAATGAAGTAATTGTTGTGGTCAAAGTCCAATAACTCCAACAAAAAGTATCGACCAAGTGCTGATTTAGGAACTTGACCAAGGTATTAGTGGTATAAACATTTGGTATAAATTTAATGAAAATCCGTCGAAATTTGTAGGCATGAGAGCGCTTACAAGGTCACAAAGTCCAATAACTCCAACAAAAAGTAACGACCAATGCTGATTTTCGAACTTGACCAAGGTAATAGTGGTATAAACATTTGGTATAAATTTAATGAAAATCCGTCAAAATTTGTAAGCATGAGAGCGCTTACAAGGTCAATTTTTGGATAAAACAGAGTCATTATTGTGGTCAAAGTCCCATAACTCCAACAGAAAGTATCAACCAATGCTGATTTTTGAACTTGACCAAAGTATTAGTGGTATAAACATTTGGTATAAATTTCATGTAAATCCGTCAAAATTCGTAGGCATGAGAGCGCTTACAAGGTCACAAAGTCCCATAACTACAACAAAAAGTATCGACCAATGCTGATTTTCGAACTTGACCAAGGTAATAGTGGTATAAACATTTGGTATAAATTTAATGAAAATCCGTCAAAATTTGTAGGCATGAGAGCGCTTACAAATTCAATTTTTTCAAAAAAAAAAAGAGTCATTATTGAGGTCAAAGTCCCATAACTCCGACAAAAAGTAACGACCAATGCTGATTTTCGAACTTGACCAAGGTAATAGTGGTATAAACATTTGGTATAAATTTAATGAAAATCCGTCAAAATTTATAGGCATGAGAGCGCTTACAAGGTCATTTTTTTGGATAAAACAGAGTCATTATTGTGGTCAAAGTCCCATAACTCCAACAAAAAGTATCGACCAATGCTGCTTTTCGAACTTGACCAAGGTAATAATAATATAAACATTTGGTATAAATTAAATGAAAATCCGTCAAAATTTGTAGGCATGAGAGCGCGTACAAGGTCAATTTTTGGATAAAACAGTCTTTATTGTGGTCAAAGTCCCATAACTCCAACAAAAAGTATCGACCAATGCTGATTTTCGAACTTGACCAAGGTAATAATAATATAAACATTTGGTATAAATTAAATGAAAATCCGTCAAAATTTGTAGGCATGAGAGCGCGTACAAGGTCAATTTTTGGATAAAACAGTCTTTATTGTGGTCAAAGTCCCATAACTCCAACAAAAAGTATCGACCAATGCTGATTTTCGAACTTGACCAAGGTAATAGTGGTATAAACATTTGGTATAAATTTAATGAAAATCCGTCAAAATTTGTAGGCATGAGAGCGCTTACAAGGTCAATTTTTGGATAAAACAGAGTCATTATTCTGGTCAAAGTCCCATAACTCCAACAAAAAGTATCGACCAATGCTGATTTTCGAACTTGACCAAGGTAATAGTAGTATAAACATTTGGTATAAATTTAATGAAAATCCGTCAAAATTTGTAGGCATGAGAGCGCTTACAAGGTCAATTTTTGGATAAAACAGAGTCATTATTCTGGTCAAAGTCCCATAACTCCAACAAAAGTATCGACCAATGCTGATTTTCGAACTTGACCAAGGTAATAGTGGTATAAACATTTGGTATAAATTTAATGAAAATCCGTCAAAATTTGTAGGCATGAGAGCGCTTACAAGGTCAATCTTCGATGAAACAGAGTCATTATTCTGGTCAAAGTCCAATAACTCAACAAAAAGTATCGACCAATGCTGATTTTCGAACTTGACCAAGGTAATAGTGGTATAAACATTTGGTATAAATTTCATGTAAATCCGTCAAAATTTGTAGGCATGAGAGCGCTTACAAGGTCAATTTTTGGATAAAACAGAGTCATTATTGTGGTCAAAGTCCCATAACTCCAACAAAAAGTATCGGCCAATGCTGATTTAGGAACTTGACCAAGGTATTAGTGGTATAAACATTTGGTATAAATTTAATGAAAATCCGTCAAAATTTGTAGGCATGAGAGCGCTTACAAGGTCACAAAGTCCAATAACTGCAACAAAAAGTAACGACCAATGCTGATTTTCGAACTTGACCAAGGTAATAGTGGTATAAACATTTGGTATAAATTTAATGAAAATCCGTCAAAATTTGTAAGCATGAGAGCGCTTACAAGGTCAATTTTTGGATAAAACAGAGTCATTATTGTGGTCAAAGTCCCATAAATCCAACAGAAAGTATCAACCAATGCTGATTTTTGAACTTGACCAAAGTATTAGTGGTATAAACATTTGGTATAAATTTCATGTAAATCCGTCAAAATTCGTAGGCATGAGAGCGCTTACAAGGTCACAAAGTCACATAACTCCAACAAAAAGTATCGACCAATGCTGCTTTTCGAACTTGACCAAGGTAATAGTAATATAAACATTTGGTATAAATTTAATGAAAATCCGTCAAAATTTGTAGGCATGAGAGCGCTTACAAGGTCAATTTTTGGATAAAACAGAGTCTTTATTGTAGTCAAAGTCCCATAACTCCAACAAAAAGTATCGACCAATGCTGCTTTTCGAACTTGACCAAGGTAATAGTGGTATAAACATTTGGTATAAATTTAATGAAAATCCGTCAAAATTTATAGGCATGAGAGCGCTTACAAGGTCATTTTTGGATAAAACAGAGTCATTATTGTGGTCAAAGTCCCATAACTCCAACAAAAAGTATCGACCAATGCTGATTTTCGAACTTGACCAAGGTAATAGTAAGTATAAACATTTAGTATAAATTAATGAAAATCCGTCAAAATTTGTAGGCATGAGAGCGCGTACAAGGTCTATTTTTGGATAAAACAGAGTCTTATTGTGGTCAAAGTCCCATAACTCCAACAAAAAGTATCGACCAATGCTGATTTTCGAACTTGACCAAGGAAATAGTGGTATAAACATTTGGTATAAATTTAATGAAAATCCGTCAAAATTTGTAGGCATGAGAGCGCTTACAATGTCAATTTTTGGATAAAACAGAGTCATTATTCTGGTCAAAGTCCCATAACTCCAACAAAAAGTATCGACCAATGCTGATTTTCGAACTTGACCAAGGTAATAGTAGTATAAACATTTGGTATAAATTTAATGAAAATCCGTCAAAATTTGTAGGCATGAGAGCGCTTACAAGGTCAATTTTTGGATAAAACAGAGTCTTTATTCTGGTCAAAGTCCCATAACTCCAACAAAAAGTATCGACCAATGCTGATTTTCGAACTTGACCAAGGTAATAGTGGTATAAACATTTGGTATAAATTTAATGAAAATCCGTCAAAATTTGTAGGCATGAGAGCGCTTACAAGGTCAATTTTTGGATAAAACAGAGTCATTATTGTGGTCAAAGTCCCATAACTCCAACAAAAAGTATCGACCAATGCTGATTTTCGAACTTGACCAAGGTAATAGTGGTATAAACATTTGATATAAATTTAATGAAAATCCGTCAAAATTTGTAGGCATGAGAGCGCTTACAATGTCAATTTCTGGATAAAACAGAGTCATTATTGTGGTCAAAGTCCCATAACTCCAACAAAAAGTATCGACCAATGCTGATTTTCGAACTTGACCAAGGTAATAGTGGTATAAACATTTGGTATAAATTTAATGAAAATCTGTCAAAATTTGTAGGCATGAGAGCGCTTTACAAGGTCAATTTTTTGATAAAACAAAGTCATTATTGTGGTCAAAGTCCCATAACTCCAACAAAAAGTATCGACCAATGCTGCTTTTCGAACTTGACCAAGCTAATAGTGGTATAATCACTTGGTATAAATTTAATGAAAATCCGTCGAAATTTGTAGGCATGAGAGCGCTTACAATGTCAAATTTGGATAACACAGAGTCATTATTGTGGTCAAAGTCCAATAACTCCAACAAAAAGTAACGACCAATGCTGATTTTCGAACTTGACCAAGGTAATAGTGGTATAAACATTTGGTATAAATTTAATGAAAATCCGTCAAAATTTGTAGGCATGAGAGCGCTTACAAGGTCAATTTTTGGATAAAACAGAGTCATTATTGTGGTCAAAGTCCAATAACTCCAACAAAAAGTATCGGCCAATGCTGATTTAGGAACTTGACCAAGGTATTAGTGGTATAAACATTTGGTATAAATTTAATGAAAATCCGTCAAAATTTGTAGGCATGAGAGCGCTTACAAGGTCACAAAGTCCAATAACTCCAACAAAAAGTAACGACCAATGCTGATTTTCGAACTTGACCAAGGTAATAGTGGTATAAACATTTGGTATAAATTTAATGAAAATCCGTCAAAATTTGTAGGCATGAGAGCGCTTACAAGGTCAATTTTTGGATAAAACAGAGTCATTATTCTGGTCAAAGTCCCATAACTCCAACAAAAAGTATCGACCAATGCTGATTTTCGAACTTGACCAAGGTAATAGTAGTATAAACATTTGGTATAAATTTAATGAAAATCCGTCAAAATTTGTAGGCATGAGAGCGCTTACAAGGTCAATTTTTGGATAAAACAGAGTCATTATTCTGGTCAAAGTCCCATAACTCCAACAAAAGTATCGACCAATGCTGATTTTCGAACTTGACCAAGGTAATAGTGGTATAAACATTTGGTATAAATTTAATGAAAATCCGTCAAAATTTGTAGGCATGAGAGCGCGTACAAGGTCAATTTTTGGATAAAACAGTCTTTATTGTGGTCAAAGTCCCATAACTCCAACAAAAAGTATCGACCAATGCTGATTTTCGAACTTGACCAAGGTAATAGTGGTATAAACATTTGGTATAAATTTAATGAAAATCCGTCAAAATTTGTAGGCATGAGAGCGCTTACAAGGTCAATTTTTGGATAAAACAGAGTCATTATTCTGGTCAAAGTCCCATAACTCCAACAAAAAGTATCGACCAATGCTGATTTTCGAACTTGACCAAGGTAATGGTAGTATAAACATTTGGTATAAATTTAATGAAAATCCGTCAAAATTTGTAGGCATGAGAGCGCTTACAAGGTCAATTTTTGGATAAAACAGAGTCATTATTCTGGTCAAAGTCCCATAACTCCAACAAAAGTATCGACCAATGCTGATTTTCGAACTTGACCAAGGTAATAGTGGTATAAACATTTGGTATAAATTTAATGAAAATCCGTCAAAATTTGTAGGCATGAGAGCGCTTACAAGGTCAATCTTCGATGAAACAGAGTCATTATTCTGGTCAAAGTCCAATAACTCAACAAAAAGTATCGACCAATGCTGATTTTCGAACTTGACCAAGGTAATAGTGGTATAAACATTTGGTATAAATTTCATGTAAATCCGTCAAAATTTGTAGGCATGAGAGCGCTTACAAGGTCAATTTTTGGATAAAACAGAGTCATTATTGTGGTCAAAGTCCCATAACTCCAACAAAAAGTATCGGCCAATGCTGATTTAGGAACTTGACCAAGGTATTAGTGGTATAAACATTTGGTATAAATTTAATGAAAATCCGTCAAAATTTGTAGGCATGAGAGCGCTTACAAGGTCACAAAGTCCAATAACTGCAACAAAAAGTAACGACCAATGCTGATTTTCGAACTTGACCAAGGTAATAGTGGTATAAACATTTGGTATAAATTTAATGAAAATCCGTCAAAATTTGTAAGCATGAGAGCGCTTACAAGGTCAATTTTTGGATAAAACAGAGTCATTATTGTGGTCAAAGTCCCATAAATCCAACAGAAAGTATCAACCAATGCTGATTTTTGAACTTGACCAAAGTATTAGTGGTATAAACATTTGGTATAAATTTCATGTAAATCCGTCAAAATTCGTAGGCATGAGAGCGCTTACAAGGTCACAAAGTCACATAACTCCAACAAAAAGTATCGACCAATGCTGCTTTTCGAACTTGACCAAGGTAATAGTAATATAAACATTTGGTATAAATTTAATGAAAATCCGTCAAAATTTGTAGGCATGAGAGCGCTTACAAGGTCAATTTTTGGATAAAACAGAGTCTTTATTGTAGTCAAAGTCCCATAACTCCAACAAAAAGTATCGACCAATGCTGCTTTTCGAACTTGACCAAGGTAATAGTGGTATAAACATTTGGTATAAATTTAATGAAAATCCGTCAAAATTTATAGGCATGAGAGCGCTTACAAGGTCATTTTTTGGATAAAACAGAGTCATTATTGTGGTCAAAGTCCCATAACTCCAACAAAAAGTATCGACCAATGCTGCTTTTCGAACTTGACCAAGGTAATAGTAATATAAACATTTAGTATAAATTAAATGAAAATCCGTCAAAATTTGTAGGCATGAGAGCGCGTACAAGGTCTATTTTTGGATAAAACAGTCTTTATTGTGGTCAAAGTCCCATAACTCCAACAAAAAGTATCGACCAATGCTGATTTTCGAACTTGACCAAGGAAATAGTGGTATAAACATTTGGTATAAATTTAATGAAAATCCGTCAAAATTTGTAGGCATGAGAGCGCTTACAATGTCAATTTTTGGATAAAACAGAGTCATTATTCTGGTCAAAGTCCCATAACTCCAACAAAAAGTATCGACCAATGCTGATTTTCGAACTTGACCAAGGTAATAGTAGTATAAACATTTGGTATAAATTTAATGAAAATCCGTCAAAATTTGTAGGCATGAGAGCGCTTACAAGGTCAATTTTTGGATAAAACAGAGTCTTTATTGTAGTCAAAGTCCCATAACTCCAACAAAAAGTATCGACCAATGCTGCTTTTCGAACTTGACCAAGGTAATAGTGGTATAAACATTTGGTATAAATTTAATGAAAATCCGTCAAAATTTATAGGCATGAGAGCGCTTACAAGGTCATTTTTTGGATAAAACAGAGTCATTATTGTGGTCAAAGTCCCATAACTCCAACAAAAAGTATCGACCAATGCTGCTTTTCGAACTTGACCAAGGTAATAGTAATATAAACATTTAGTATAAATTAAATGAAAATCCGTCAAAATTTGTAGGCATGAGAGCGCGTACAAGGTCTATTTTTGGATAAAACAGTCTTTATTGTGGTCAAAGTCCCATAACTCCAACAAAAAGTATCGACCAATGCTGATTTTCGAACTTGACCAAGGAAATAGTGGTATAAACATTTGGTATAAATTTAATGAAAATCCGTCAAAATTTGTAGGCATGAGAGCGCTTACAATGTCAATTTTTGGATAAAACAGAGTCATTATTCTGGTCAAAGTCCCATAACTCCAACAAAAAGTATCGACCAATGCTGATTTTCGAACTTGACCAAGGTAATAGTAGTATAAACATTTGGTATAAATTTAATGAAAATCCGTCAAAATTTGTAGGCATGAGAGCGCTTACAAGGTCAATTTTTGGATAAAACAGAGTCTTTATTCTGGTCAAAGTCCCATAACTCCAACAAAAAGTATCGACCAATGCTGATTTTCGAACTTGACCAAGGTAATAGTGGTATAAACATTTGGTATAAATTTAATGAAAATCCGTCAAAATTTGTAGGCATGAGAGCGCTTACAAGGTCAATTTTTGGATAAAACAGAGTCATTATTGTGGTCAAAGTCCCATAACTCCAACAAAAAGTATCGACCAATGCTGATTTTCGAACTTGACCAAGGTAATAGTGGTATAAACATTTGATATAAATTTAATGAAAATCCGTCAAAATTTGTAGGCATGAGAGCGCTTACAATGTCAATTTCTGGATAAAACAGAGTCATTATTGTGGTCAAAGTCCCATAACTCCAACAAAAAGTATCGACCAATGCTGATTTTCGAACTTGACCAAGGTAATAGTGGTATAAACATTTGGTATAAATTTAATGAAAATCTGTCAAAATTTGTAGGCATGAGAGCGCTTTACAAGGTCAATTTTTTGATAAAACAAAGTCATTATTGTGGTCAAAGTCCCATAACTCCAACAAAAAGTATCGACCAATGCTGCTTTTCGAACTTGACCAAGCTAATAGTGGTATAATCACTTGGTATAAATTTAATGAAAATCCGTCGAAATTTGTAGGCATGAGAGCGCTTACAATGTCAAATTTGGATAACACAGAGTCATTATTGTGGTCAAAGTCCAATAACTCCAACAAAAAGTAACGACCAATGCTGATTTTCGAACTTGACCAAGGTAATAGTGGTATAAACATTTGGTATAAATTTAATGAAAATCCGTCAAAATTTGTAGGCATGAGAGCGCTTACAAGGTCAATTTTTGGATAAAACAGAGTCATTATTGTGGTCAAAGTCCAATAACTCCAACAAAAAGTATCGGCCAATGCTGATTTAGGAACTTGACCAAGGTATTAGTGGTATAAACATTTGGTATAAATTTAATGAAAATCCGTCAAAATTTGTAGGCATGAGAGCGCTTACAAGGTCACAAAGTCCAATAACTCCAACAAAAAGTAACGACCAATGCTGATTTTCGAACTTGACCAAGGTAATAGTGGTATAAACATTTGGTATAAATTTAATGAAAATCCGTCAAAATTTGTAGGCATGAGAGCGCTTACAAGGTCAATTTTTGGATAAAACAGAGTCATTATTGTGGTCAAAGTCCCATAACTCCAACAGAAAGTATCAACCAATGCTGATTTTTGAACTTGACCAAAGTATTAGTGGTATAAACATTTGGTATAAATTTCATGTAAATCCGTCAAAATTCGTAGGCATGAGAGCGCTAACAAGGTCACAAAGTCCCATAACTCCAACAAAAAGTATCGACCAATGCTGATTTTCGAACTTGACCAAGGTAATAGTGGTATAAACATTTGGTATAAATTTAATGAAAATCCGTCAAAATTTGTAGGCATGAGAGCGCTTACAATGTCAATTTTTGGATAAAACAGAGTCATTATTGTGGTCAAAGTCCCATAACTCTGACAAAAAGTAACGACCAATGCTGATTTTCGAACTTGACCAAGGTAATAGTGGTATAAACATTTGGTATAAATTTAATGAAAATCCGTCAAAATTTATTGGCATGAGAGCGCTTACAAGGTCATTTTTTGGATAAAACAGAGTCATTATTGTGGTCAAAGTCCCATAACTCCAACAAAAAGTATCGACCAATGCTGCTTTTCGAACTTGACCAAGGTAATAGTAATATAAACATTTGGTATAAATTAAATGAAAATCCGTCAAAATTTGTAGGCATGAGAGCGCGTACAAGGTCAATTTTTGGATAAAACAGTCTTTATTGTGGTCAAAGTCCCATAACTCCAACAAAAAGTATCGACCAATGCTGATTTTCGAACTTGACCAAGGTAATAGTGGTATAAACATTTGGTATAAATTTCATGTAAATCCGTCAAAATTTGTAGGCATGAGAGCGCTTACAAGGTCAATTTTTGGATAAAACAGAGTCATTATTGTGGTCAAAGTCCCATAACTCCAACAAAAAGTATCGGCCAATGCTGATTTAGGAACTTGACCAAGGTATTAGTGGTATAAACATTTGGTATAAATTTAATGAAAATCCGTCAAAATTTGTAGGCATGAGAGCGCTTACAAGGTCACAAAGTCCAATAACTGCAACAAAAAGTAACGACCAATGCTGATTTTCGAACTTGACCAAGGTAATAGTGGTATAAACATTTGGTATAAATTTAATGAAAATCCGTCAAAATTTGTAGGCATGAGAGCGCTTACAAGGTCAATTTTTGGATAAAACAGAGTCATTATTGTGGTCAAAGTCCCATAACTCCAACAGAAAGTATCAACCAATGCTGATTTTTGAACTTGACCAAAGTATTAGTGGTATAAACATTTGGTATAAATTTCATGTAAATCCGTCAAAATTCGTAGGCATGAGAGCGCTTACAAGGTCACAAAGTCACATAACTCCAACAAAAAGTATCGACCAATGCTGCTTTTCGAACTTGACCAAGGTAATAGTGGTATAAACATTTGGTATAAATTTAATGAAAATCCGTCAAAATTTGTAGGCATGAGAGCGCTTACAATGTCAATTTTTGGATAAAACAGAGTCTTTATTGTAGTCAAAGTCCCATAACTCCAACAAAAAGTATCGACCAATGCTGCTTTTCGAACTTGACCAAGGTAATAGTGGTATAAACATTTGGTATAAATTTAATGAAAATCCGTCAAAATTTATAGGCATGAGAGCGCTTACAAGGTCATTTTTTGGATAAAACAGAGTCATTATTGTGGTCAAAGTCCCATAACTCCAACAAAAAGTATCGACCAATGCTGCTTTTCGAACTTGACCAAGGTAATAGTAATATAAACATTTAGTATAAATTAAATGAAAATCCGTCAAAATTTGTAGGCATGAGAGCGCGTACAAGGTCTATTTTTGGATAAAACAGTCTTTATTGTGGTCAAAGTCCCATAACTCCAACAAAAAGTATCGACCAATGCTGATTTTCGAACTTGACCAAGGAAATAGTGGTATAAACATTTGGTATAAATTTAATGAAAATCCGTCAAAATTTGTAGGCATGAGAGCGCTTACAATGTCAATTTTTGGATAAAACAGAGTCATTATTCTGGTCAAAGTCCCATAACTCCAACAAAAAGTATCGACCAATGCTGATTTTCGAACTTGACCAAGGTAATAGTAGTATAAACATTTGGTATAAATTTAATGAAAATCCGTCAAAATTTGTAGGCATGAGAGCGCTTACAAGGTCAATTTTTGGATAAAACAGAGTCATTATTCTGGTCAAAGTCCCATAACTCCAACAAAAAGTATCGACCAATGCTGATTTTCGAACTTGACCAAGGTAATAGTGGTATAAACATTTGGTATAAATTTAATGAAAATCCGTCAAAATTTGTAGGCATGAGAGCGCTTACAAGGTCAATTTTTGGATAAAACAGAGTCATTATTGTGGTCAAAGTCCCATAACTCCAACAAAAAGTATCGACCAATGCTGATTTTCGAACTTGACCAAGGTAATAGTGGTATAAACATTTGATATAAATTTAATGAAAATCCGTCAAAATTTGTAGGCATGAGAGCGCTTACAATGTCAATTTTTGGATAAAACAGAGTCATTATTGTGGTCAAAGTCCCATAACTCCAACAAAAAGTATCGACCAATGCTGATTTTCGAACTTGACCAAGGTAATAGTGGTATAAACATTTGGTATAAATTTAATGAAAATCTGTCAAAATTTGTAGGCATGAGAGCGCTTTACAAGGTCAATTTTTTGATAAAACAAAGTCATTATTGTGGTCAAAGTCCCATAACTCCAACAAAAAGTATCGACCAATGCTGCTTTTCGAACTTGACCAAGCTAATAGTGGTATAATCACTTGGTATAAATTTAATGAAAATCCGTCGAAATTTGTAGGCATGAGAGCGCTTACAATGTCAAATTTGGATAACACAGAGTCATTATTGTGGTCAAAGTCCAATAACTCCAACAAAAAGTAACGACCAATGCTGATTTTCGAACTTGACCAAGGTAATAGTGGTATAAACATTTGGTATAAATTTAATGAAAATCCGTCAAAATTTGTAGGCATGAGAGCGCTTACAAGGTCAATTTTTGGATAAAACAGAGTCATTATTGTGGTCAAAGTCCAATAACTCCAACAAAAAGTATCGGCCAATGCTGATTTAGGAACTTGACCAAGGTATTAGTGGTATAAACATTTGGTATAAATTTAATGAAAATCCGTCGAAATTTGTAGGCATGAGAGCGCTTACAAGGTCACAAAGTCCAATAACTCCAACAAAAAGTAACGACCAATGCTGATTTTCGAACTTGACCAAGGTAATAGTGGTATAAACATTTGGTATAAATTTAATGAAAATCCGTCAAAATTTGTAGGCATGAGAGCGCTTACAAGGTCAATTTTTGGATAAAACAGAGTCATTATTGTGGTCAAAGTCCCATAACTCCAACAGAAAGTATCAACCAATGCTGATTTTTGAACTTGACCAAAGTATTAGTGGTATAAACATTTGGTATAAATTTCATGTAAATCCGTCAAAATTCGTAGGCATGAGAGCGCTAACAAGGTCACAAAGTCCCATAACTCCAACAAAAAGTATCGACCAATGCTGATTTTCGAACTTGACCAAGGTAATAGTGGTATAAACATTTGGTATAAATTTAATGAAAATCTGTCAAAATTTGTAGGCATGAGAGCGCTTACAATGTCAATTTTTGGATAAAACAGAGTCATTATTGTGGTCAAAGTCCCATAACTCCGAAAAAAGTAACGACCAATGCTGATTTTCGAACTTGACCAAGGTAATAGTGGTATAAACATTTGGTATAAATTTAATGAAAATCCGTCAAAATTTATAGGCATGAGAGCGCTTACAAGGTCATTTTTTGGATAAAACAGAGTCATTATTGTGGTCAAAGTCCCATAACTCCAACAAAAAGTATCGACCAATGCTGCTTTTCGAACTTGACCAAGGTAATAGTAATATAAACATTTGGTATAAATTAAATGAAAATCCGTCAAAATTTGTAGGCATGAGAGCGCGTACAAGGTCAATTTTGGATAAAACAGTCTTTATTGTGGTCAAAGTCCCATAACTCCAACAAAAAGTATCGACCAATGCTGATTTTCGAACTTGACCAAGGTAATAGTGGTATATACATTTGGTATAAATTTAATGAAAATCCGTCAAAATTTGTAGGCATGAGAGCGCTTACAAGGTCAATTTTTGGATAAAACAGAGTCATTATTCTGGTCAAAGTCCCATAACTCCAACAAAAAGTATCGACCAATGCTGATTTTCGAACTTGACCAAGGTAATAGTAGTATAAACATTTGGTATAAATTTAATGAAAATCCGTCAAAATTTGTAGGCATGAGAGCGCTTACAAGGTCAATTTTTGGATAAAACAGAGTCATTATTGTGGTCAAAGTCCCATAACTCCAACAAAAGTATCGACCAATGCTGATTTTCGAACTTGACCAAGGTAATAGTGGTATAAACATTTGGTATAAATTTAATGAAAATCCGTCGAAATTTGTAGGCATGAGAACGCTTACAAGGTCAATTTTTCGATGAAACAGAGTCATTATTCTGGTCAATGTCCAATAACTCCAACAAAAAGTATCGACCAATGCTGATTTTCGAACTTGACCAAGTTAATAGTGGTATAAACATTTGGTATAAATTTCATGTAAATCCGTCAAAATTTGTAGGCATGAGAGCGCTTACAAGGTCAATTTTTGGATAAAACAGAGTCATTATTGTGGTCAAAGTCCCATAACTCCAACAAAAAGTATCGGCCAATGCTGATTTAGGAACTTGACCAAGGTATTAGTGGTATAAACATTTGGTATAAATTTAATGAAAATCCGTCAAAATTTGTAGGCATGAGAGCGCTTACAAGGTCACAAAGTCCAATAACTGCAACAAAAAGTAACGACCAATGCTGATTTTCGAACTTGACCAAGGTAATAGTGGTATAAACATTTGGTATAAATTTAATGAAAATCCGTCAAAATTTGTAGGCATGAGAGCGCTTACAATGTCAATTTTTGGATAAAACAGAGTCATTATTGTGGTCAAAGTCCCATAACTCCAACAGAAAGTATCAACCAATGCTGATTTTTGAACTTGACCAAAGTATTAGTGGTATAAACATTTGGTATAAATTTCATGTAAATCCGTCAAAATTCGTAGGCATGAGAGCGCTTACAAGGTCACAAAGTCACATAACTCCAACAAAAAGTATCGACCAATGCTGCTTTTCGAACTTGACCAAGGTAATAGTGGTATAAACATTTGGTATAAATTTAATGAAAATCCGTCAAAATTTGTAGGCATGAGAGCGCTTACAAGGTGAATTTTTGGATAAAACAGAGTCTTTATTGTAGTCAAAGTCCCATAACTCCAACAAAAAGTATCGACCAATGCTGCTTTTCGAACTTGACCAAGGTAATAGTGGTATAAACATTTGGTATAAATTTAATGAAAATCCGTCAAAATTTATAGGCATGAGAGCGCTTACAAGGTCATTTTTTGGATAAAACAGAGTCATTATTGTGGTCAAAGTCCCATAACTCCAACAAAAAGTATCGACCAATGCTGCTTTTCGAACTTGACCAAGGTAATAGTAATATAAACATTTAGTATAAATTAAATGAAAATCCGTCAAAATTTGTAGGCATGAGAGCGCGTACAAGGTCTATTTTTGGATAAAACAGTCTTTATTGTGGTCAAAGTCCCATAACTCCAACAAAAAGTATCGACCAATGCTGATTTTCGAACTTGACCAAGGAAATAGTGGTATGAACATTTGGTATAAATTTAATGAAAATCCGTCAAAATTTGTAGGCATGAGAGCGCTTACAATGTCAATTTTTGGATAAAACAGAGTCATTATTCTGGTCAAAGTCCCATAACTCCAACAAAAAGTATCGACCAATGCTGATTTTCGAACTTGACCAAGGTAATAGTAGTATAAACATTTGGTATAAATTTAATGAAAATCCGTCAAAATTTGTAGGCATGAGAGCGCTTACAAGGTCAATTTTTGGATAAAACAGAGTCATTATTCTGGTCAAAGTCCCATAACTCCAACAAAAAGTATCGACCAATGCTGATTTTCGAACTTGACCAAGGTAATAGTGGTATAAACATTTGGTATAAATTTAATGAAAATCCGTCAAAATTTGTAGGCATGAGAGCGCTTTCAAGGTCAATTTTTGGATAAAACAGAGTCATTATTGTGGTCAAAGTCCCATAACTCCAACAAAAAGTATCGACCAATGCTGATTTTCGAACTGGACCAAGGTAATAGTGGTATAAACATTTGATATAAATTTAATGAAAATCCGTCAAAATTTGTAGGCATGAGAGCGCTTACAATGTCAATTTTTGGATAAAACAGAGTCATTATTGTGGTCAAAGTCCCATAACTCCAACAAAAAGTATCGACCAATGCTGATTTTCGAACTTGACCAAGGTAATAGTGGTATAAACATTTGGTATAAATTTAATGAAAATCTGTCAAAATTTGTAGGCATGAGAGCGCTTTACAAGGTCAATTTTTTGATAAAACAAAGTCATTATTGTGGTCAAAGTCCCATAACTCCAACAAAAAGTATCGACCAATGCTGCTTTTCGAACTTGACCAAGCTAATAGTGGTATAATCACTTGGTATAAATTTAATGAAAATCCGTCGAAATTTGTAGGCATGAGAGCGCTTACAATGTCAAATTTGGATAACACAGAGTCATTATTGTGGTCAAAGTCCAATAACTCCAACAAAAAGTAACGACCAATGCTGATTTTCGAACTTGACCAAGGTAATAGTGGTATAAACATTTGGTATAAATTTAATGAAAATCCGTCAAAATTTGTAGGCATGAGAGCGCTTACAAGGTCAATTTTTGGATAAAACAGAGTCATTATTGTGGTCAAAGTCCAATAACTCCAACAAAAAGTATCGGCCAATGCTGATTTAGGAACTTGACCAAGGTATTAGTGGTATAAACATTTGGTATAAATTTAATGAAAATCCGTCGAAATTTGTAGGCATGAGAGCGCTTACAAGGTCACAAAGTCCAATAACTCCAACAAAAAGTAACGACCAATGCTGATTTTCGAACTTGACCAAGGTAATAGTGGTATAAACATTTGGTATAAATTTAATGAAAATCCGTCAAAATTTGTAGGCATGAGAGCGCTTACAAGGTCAATTTTTGGATAAAACAGAGTCATTATTGTGGTCAAAGTCCCATAACTCCAACAGAAAGTATCAACCAATGCTGATTTTTGAACTTGACCAAAGTATTAGTGGTATAAACATTTGGTATAAATTTCATGTAAATCCGTCAAAATTCGTAGGCATGAGAGCGCTAACAAGGTCACAAAGTCCCATAACTCCAACAAAAAGTATCGACCAATGCTGATTTTCGAACTTGACCAAGGTAATAGTGGTATAAACATTTGGTATAAATTTAATGAAAATCCGTCAAAATTTGTAGGCATGAGAGCGCTTACAATGTCAATTTTTGGATAAAACAGAGTCATTATTGTGGTCAAAGTCCCATAACTCCAACAAAAAGTATCGACCAATGCTGATTTTCGAACTTGACCAAGGTAATAGTGGTATAAACATTTGGTATAAATTTAATGAAAATCTGTCAAAATTTGTAGGCATGAGAGCGCTTACAAAAAAGTGTGACGGACGGAAACACGGACGCACGGACACATGGACGGACGGACGCCCGGCATTTCTATGTTCCCGCTCCGCGTTGCGGCGGGGGACAAAAATATATGTGATTTGTTAATAGGCCTGTAAGTAGAAAGCAGAGGAGACGTTTATCTCAATAATTAAGTGTCGCTCGGTGTCTCATGTTATTTACGTTAGAATGGTTTTAATTTTTAGTGTAGGTTAAAGTGGGATAACTCTCAATTCCCTACTGTTGTATTGGTCTCAAACCTCGAATAGCTTATATTTGATATGTTTTGTAAAATGTGTTTGATATCGTATCGATTTTTTTATATCAGCTTGCAGTGCATTAAAACCATATCAGGCTCCGTGTGAAGAAGAGGAATCAGGATTTAAATTGCCTTTTGCTCTTTACCAGCCTTTTTGTCTAATCTTTTGCGCCATTTTGCAAAAATTATTATCATTATAGGGTAAGTAAGGTTTAAATACTGCGACATAGTAAATAAAATTATGTAAACTTAGCGATTGTAAGACTAAGGATAAACAGTTGGAACTATCACCTTCTACATCGTTATTAATAAGGATTGGTTGTCTATAAATGCACTACGATTTCACAGAAAAAGTTTTATTGGTGATCCATGAATTTTTCATGTATAGAACCAGTTCTTTATTTGACCGGGCAAGGCCTTTTCTTTTATTTTATGAAATGCCGCCACCCCATGTTCTTCAAGTAAGAGCTGTAAGTTCTTCACTAATTTGTTGTTCGTGTCAACCTCGTGAACAGTATGCTAAAATAAAAGGTAGCATGTACAATTCATATGTTTTATATGTTAATCAGAAAGGAGATGGAATTATAATGAAATTCGTAAGACACTATTGAGTATTACAACCAACCTGCAATAATAGTCCCTTGGGTCTTTTTCTTTATGGCTCAAATCATACTAAAATGCTACCTTTACCTGTTATCTCCGACATCATTTTTCTTTTTGGACCTCAAATTTCCATTTGAAAATCGACCAGGATTCTTATAGCCTTGAATAGGTTATGTAATAATAGTATAATTGACAATAAATCTTAAGGCTGAGAATTCTTATGGATTATCGTTTAAAACGATAATCGCGCGCGCGCGCGCGTGTGTGTGTGTGTGTGTGTGTGTGTGTGTGATATTAGACGTTTAACATTTGCTAAAGTCGATTCAAACACATTTGTTGTGGACACCGCTTTCACATATGTGTAATAATTTTATATTGTTATGAAAGTCAATAAGATATTGTGGTTTTTCAATTACCTGTTGCGTATTTGCACAGCAGTTGCAATTTAAGGTCTGGCTATATGGTTGTGGTTTTGACGTCCACTTGAAAAAATAAATTGTTGTTGAACAGCGTTGGACAACTGCTAAGCTACATCACCAATGTATATTATCTTTTTTACACTGAAAGCAAACAGATAATGTCATTTTATGCTGAAAGTCAATTAAAAATATATAAATATTGAATTTTTGACGTGTAGTTCGTTTTTTAGAAAATTATTATTATTATTATTATTCATTTTATAATTATATTATTTGCTTTCATGGTTATATGTTTTGGTTTCACCATCATATATTTTAGTTTCATCATTATATGATATGGTTTTATCATTATATTTTTTAGTCTGATCATTGGTTTTATTGAGTTTCGCCGTTGTGTGTTTTCACTTCATCATTATATGTTTTGATTTTATCATTATATGATTTGGTTTTACCATTTTATTATTTGCTTTCGTCATTATATTACATCATCAAATCGTTAAATGATTAGCAATTGTCATTTTTTGGATATAGTTCATCATTATATTATATGCAATCACCGTTATATGTTTGCAAAACATTATTATCACAGGGGGTAATCTGCTGACCGTAACCGCAGTTACGGTCATCTCAAGATGGCGGAGCCAGATTTATACGAATACGATTTTCCTTGATTTCTCTTTGTTAGCTGCTGTACACTTAATTCAACAGATCGGTTGCCTCGATATTTATATATTAATGGAATTTGAAGCGTACGGTTTTTACAAATTTCGGTCTATTAAGACTTCTAGGCGTTTGAAATTTTCGCCGAGATTTTCGTAAATACGCAAAATGATGTCCGTTACGGTAGTAATTTAGTTTACAAATGATTTTATTAAAATTAAACTAACATATTAATATTGCATTAAAATCATGAGTTTTTTATGTGTCACGGTATTTACTACACTCCTCTACGAGCCCCTTGTCATTTCTGACTTTGTAAGGGATAAATAACACCGTAACGGTAGCATTTTAGTTTGCAAATGGTGTCATTAAAATAAACTAACATATAAATATTGCATTTAAATCATTGAGTTTTTTATGGGTCACGGTATTTACTCCACTCCTCTACGAGCCCCTACAAGCCACCACGAGCCCTTTATATTTGTCGTTTTACAAGGTTAAGGATGTCATTATTTGGTCAGAATGTGTAAAATATAATATTTTTTTCATTACGTGAATTTATTTTTTTCTGAATATTACTTTTAAAGATCAAATAATTAGGAATTACGTAATTGCGCATATACCGCACCAACACATTTCTGTGGTATTTATTAAGAGCCGTTATATCTCACAATATACACGACTTATGAACTAAATATTTGGCAAGAACGTGTAAGAAATATCATATATACACATTATGACCAAATATTAACGCCCTAAACCTTGTAAAAGGTAAGTTATAAGGTATTTGTAGTGGAGAGTAATCCAGTGAAGTAAAAACCGCGACCAGCTTATGGGTTAGATTTGTTTTAAGCTGCATTAAGTTTTCCTAGGAAAAAATTAAAACGGTGACGATCTAATTAATGATGTTCCTAATGAACAATGTTACATTTAGTTCAACGATAAAAGCTCGAATAAATACAGAAATAACAGTAATTTTCCAGCAAGATGTAGCCTGTGGGATCTAATGGTTATGTCATAAAAAACCGGGTCATTTAAACACAACTTACAAAACGGTGAAATACGATACATTAAACACAAAATTTCATTTAATTTGTCATTTCTGACTTGGTAAGGGATAAATAACACCATTGCGAATACATTTGTATATATTTTCATGTGCCTTGTGAAATTCCCATAGCTGCAAGCTTGAGAGCCGTTGTAATTATTACTGACAATGAATGCCAAAAATTTTTGTCACTCCGTGTATGAATACAAATAAAATTCAATACACAATCCGGAACTACATTATCGTAGGTAAACAAACATGACTGTCACGTCACATTTGTTTACATTCAAGACGAGACTGAAAAATACATTTACTAGATATTACAAAGTTAAATCAAAGAAATTAATAAAATAATATTTTGATAACATTTATTGGCACCTGGCTGATATTCACCGTAATATTGACATTGTGAGAGACAGAGTGGTGTTTTTGATGGCCTGTTGAAAGAACAGACAACAACAGATCAGTCAAAACCATCAAACCACAAAATTTTTTTGAATAATCAGATCTTTAAAAAACTTTTCCTACCTTGACAAAGCTGCTATATACCCTATTTTTTTGAGACAATGTGTAATGGTACAACTTGTCAATCAATTTTGTGTCTCGCGGGATGTAAATTTCAAGTGATGTAAATTTCAACTGGAATTAGATTCACACATGTATGCCAAATCCAGTGAAAATTGTCCGTTTCACATGCTGTGTTGGTTGATCGGAAAAATGGAAAAATCATCTACATGCTTTTAATCAATTTACAAGGGATACAATAGGAACTCCTCAAAAGTACAATACATGGTTAAAGTACTACACAACTCCTTGCTAACCTTAAAACGATAATTTTCTAAACTTTGAGAGATATTTGTATCACACCAGGCGTAAAGAATAAGTATACTTCTCACTGCTTTGCTGTCTACATTTGAATGATACCGAGTATGAAGCTCGGCACATTATGATAGAGTGAATCTCAGCCTAACAATGTTGACATTCCAGAAGAAATCTCTCGGTAAATCCCTGTCTACTCACATATCACAGATTCGAAACCCGCATGCTTGGCCATTGAAAATTATCCCTCAGCTACAGTTCCCCCTTCCCGTTTCAGATTCACAAATTTCACTTCCAACATTTAGCCAGCAATCTTTTACTCCAAACTTCTTTGCAAATTAAAATGGGGCCACACAGGTGCACCTGATTTTCGACTGAAATATAGTCCACAAATAACAATACATTTATCGTTGATATTCAATTTTTTATATATATTATTTATATCCAATATTCTAAAAAAATTCATTATGTTAATGAAAACTCGAGAAAATACCGTCAAAATACCTGATAACACTATAATTTTTCAAACCAAAACTCCCCGTTGGTACCCCAAATCAAAAATATTGCGGATTAATAATGTGTCGTTCTCAGTCTTAAATTCAGCTGTTGCGTCTACTGGACTCCCCCGATGTGCATGTGTTATAGATGGGATTTTTTTTCTTAAAATAAATGAAGAATTTTTTTTAAAAATATTTAACGAAAATATAACAATTGAACTGTTTTAAAATGGTATTCATTGTCAGTATGAAGGCAACAACTTTGCAAGCAAACGGAATAACGCGCGTTAGCGCGTTATGACAAGTTTGCTTGCAAAGTTGTTGCCTTCATACTGACAATGAATACCATTTTAAAACAGTTCAATTGTTAAATATTTTCATGTGCCTTGTGAAATTCCCATAGCTGCAAGCTTGAGAGCCGTTGTAATTATTACTGACAATGAATGCCAAAAATTTTTGTCACTCCGTGTATGAATACAAATAAAATTCAATACACAATCCGGAACTACATTATCGTAGGTAAACAAACATGACTGTCACGTCACATTTGTTTACATTCAAGACGAGACTGAAAAATACATTTACTAGATATTACAAAGTTAAATCAAAGAAATTAATAAAATAATATTTTGATAACATTTATTGGCACCTGGCTGATATTCACCGTAATATTGACATTGTGAGAGACAGAGTGGTGTTTTTGATGGCCTGTTGAAAGAACAGACAACAACAGATCAGTCAAAACCATCAAACCACAAAATTTTTTGAATAATCAGATCTTTAAAAAACTTTTCCTACCTTGACAAAGCTGCTATATACCCTATTTTTTTGAGACAATGTGTAATGGTACAACTTGTCAATCAATTTTGTGTCTCGCGGGATGTAAATTTCAAGTGATGTAAATTTCAACTGGAATTAGATTCACACATGTATGCCAAATCCAGTGAAAATTGTCCGTTTCACATGCTGTGTTGGTTGATCGGAAAAATGGAAAAATCATCTACATGCTTTTAATCAATTTACAAGGGATACAATAGGAACTCCTCAAAAGTACAATACATGGTTAAAGTACTACACAACTCCTTGCTAACCTTAAAACGATAATTTTCTAAACTTTGAGAGATATTTGTATCACACCAGGCGTAAAGAATAAGTATACTTCTCACTGCTTTGCTGTCTACATTTGAATGATACCGAGTATGAAGCTCGGCACATTATGATAGAGTGAATCTCAGCCTAACAATGTTGACATTCCAGAAGAAATCTCTCGGTAAATCCCTGTCTACTCACATATCACAGATTCGAAACCCGCATGCTTGGCCATTGAAAATTATCCCTCAGCTACAGTTCCCCCTTCCCGTTTCAGATTCACAAATTTCACTTCCAACATTTAGCCAGCAATCTTTTACTCCAAACTTCTTTGCAAATTAAAATGGGGCCACACAGGTGCACCTGATTTTCGACTGAAATATAGTCCACAAATAACAATACATTTATCGTTGATATTCAATTTTTATATATATTATTTATATCCAATATTCTAAAAAATTCATTATGTTAATGAAAACTCGAGAAAATACCGTCAAAATACCTGATAACACTATAATTTTTCAAACCAAAACTCCCCGTTGGTACCCCAAATCAAAAATATTGCGGATTAATAATGTGTCGTTCTCAGTCTTAAATTCAGCTGTTGCGTCTACTGGACTCCCCCGATGTGCATGTGTTATAGATGGGATTTTTTTTCTTAAAATAAATGAAGAATTTTTTTTAAAAATATTTAACGAAAATATAACAATTGAACTGTTTTAAAATGGTATTCATTGTCAGTATGAAGGCAACAACTTTGCAAGCAAACGGAATAACGCGCGTTAGCGCGTTATGACAAGTTTGCTTGCAAAGTTGTTGCCTTCATACTGACAATGAATACCATTTTAAAACAGTTCAATTGTTAAATGAATAACGGGCCATTAATGCAATTTTTCAGGTGTCACCTTTGATTCATTTGAGACTCTGTACATCAGTGCGCATGCTCCATGCTGATAATAATCATCGTTAGAAAGTGACCAACCCATTAGCTGATTTATTTACAGCTAATAGGAACTTTTGGGTGTCAAGATAATTGATCCAGGTTGATCAATTTAATCTAAATTATACACTGGTAAAAAAAACCAAATCTAGCTACAAATGACAAATGACAAAAATGTACTTGAAAACAACCAAAGCGACCAAATACACCGTCACAACAACAACAACGATTAAAAAACGACACAATATCATAAATATCAGACCACTCAATCTAAAACTCTTGACGCTCATCGGGCATTATGGAAAATTGTGGTGTCAATAATGTGGTTTAGTAATTTATAGAGCTGAAATCATCCCACTATTTTTAAAGGCAGTGATTCTATATAAGACCGGTATTGAATTGAAACTGTGATAAGTTGGTGACGACAAACCTAGGCATGTAAAGACCTTGGCCCGGTTGTTCAAATATTGGTTAGGTTAATCAATTGTCATATATTAATTTAAAAAAATTAAAAAAAAAAAAATCAAAACACCAACACGACACATCACAAAATAAATTGTTTTATAACAATGTGATTTATAAATGTGAATACATTAAAGTCTATATGCAACTGTCAAATCTTTTACGGTAGCACAGAAACAAAGAACGACTAAAAACAACTGAGGCCAGTGAGTTTGAGTATATACTTAGTAAATGGTTAATTAAAAAACATTTATGGTTTTGCCTGATAAAAAAATCGTTTGCAGTGTTTTCTTCAAATAGACTCATATTTAAACGAGGCGCGTCAAACAAGACGCATCAATTGCTTTTTTTTTTTTTTCGTGTTCTGCAAACATATGCCTCTCTAGCAACTTTTTATAAGTGTAGACCTTGTTGCACAAATTACAGCTAAACTGGATAGGAGATGTCATTATTGGTTACATAAATTTTCCGTTACGGACATCCACAGACAAAGTTGCGGGCATCTTTAAAATATTTATTTCATAGTTACGGACATCTCGGCGAAAATTTCAAACGCCTAGAACACTTGATAGAGCGAAAGTTGTGAAAACCGTAATTAAATTCCATTAATATATAAATATCGAGGCAACCGATTTTTGAATTAACAGTATAGCAGTAACTGCAGTTACGGTCATCAGCTTACCCCCTGTGATTATATGATCGCAAAGTCTATTTATGGTGGTTGCAAATACGGCAAACCTCTTCGTGAATCTAAATCAATTTTACGAATACGTTTGTCAGTGAAAACATAATATGGCGAAACTCAATTTTTACACCCCGCAATTTTATAAATTTCTGAATTTTTTTAAACTTTAAAATACAAACCGTAGATTTTATTTGGGAATTTAAAAATTCGAATTAGTTGTTATTTATTACAAGCTTTGGGGCTACCTGTAGAAGGTGAGACAAAATAATACCTTGATAAAATAAAAGGGTCACTAGACCCGAACTCCTCACATTTGGCAATGTTCTATAGGGAAATCTTTAGATAGTACATGTACCTGAAAGATGTCACTTGATTAAAAATAATTGGCAGTTATTTACTCTTTTAGGTACACTTACTTTCAACACATGTGAGCCATTTAGCTCGAAACGTCCATACTTCGTTACGTCATCTGACTTTTAAAATCGGTTAACTAAATTATGTTTGGTTTAAAATCAATCGAGTAATAAAAACACGAGTAAGGCCATTGTGTTAAGTTTAAACTGAATAATGACAGTATGCTGAACTTTAAAATATTGAAACTTAAGTACAAAACTGAAACAAGATACTGTAAAAGAATTCCTGTGCGTACTATATTTTTTGTTCATGGGATTTTAAATTTATTGATGGCTGTTTAAATCAGTTCAGTGAGCTGCGAGGCATAAAAATTACCTCAGGTAAATTTTATTCAATGAAAAAAATACATGTTGATTTTTGATGTGTCAGATATGCACATTTCGGAAATTCATTCCTAATAAGTGACACTAATGGCCGAAAAATTTGATAGATAAAAGCATAAGCCAAACAGTTTAAAATTTATGAATCTAAATTTCCAAACCTAAATGAATCAAAATCCAGCTAAGGAATGCTTTGCATGAGGGAACAAACTCTAATTTGAAATAGATTTAAAAAATTAAGACGGCTGAAAAGTGTGCTAAATAGTACATTTCCTGACAGCACAAAGCACTGCCCACTGAGTTATGGATACCCTCGGGGAGTTTTACTCTACCACCAGCGGTACCCGCTCAGGGGTAGTAAATATATAACACAAAAATTTGTTAAATTTTGATGTGCTAGATGTGCACATTTCGGAAAATCATTCCTCATCCGTGACACTAGGGGCCGAAAAGTTTGATTGATAAAAAACATGGGCCAAACACATTTAAACATTATTGTGTTTTATATTTAATATTATTTGTCATAAATGTCAACATCGTCTCGTCTGACCATATATGACCGTAAAACTAAGATAACCAAAGCACGTCTTTTTTAACAAAAATCAGTTTAGGAGACTCGAAAATTAACGAGTAGATCAATTTCAGGTGTTTTACGACGAAAACCTTGAAACTGTAAACATTCGTACCGGAAGTTGACATCTAATGTTACAATAGGTTGGTTTGCAAACAAGTAGACGGTAACTAGCAGATAATATTACTTTTCCCCTATACTAAGCTAACGTTCGGAATTCCTACTAATTACTAACATTGGTAGAAATAAACTTACTATGGTTACCGATGGGAAATTTTTATCGGCATTATCGGTAACCAATGCTACCCATGCTAAAGAGTATTGGTAGATAAGTAATAACGTATTTCAAAATAGCGTCTGCGGGTAGGTTATTTAAAGACAAGCGGGTTTCTTAAGAAGATAAGAGTTCTAAAGCAACAAGATAAAAAGTGCCATTACGACTCAAAAACGTTCAATAAATAAAAGTTAAAACTTGCTTTGAAAAGATTCAATAAATCCATTTTTTCGATTTTAAGATTTTATTTTAATTTTGCTAATTCTATTTTTGTTTATAAAAATTACCTATATACTAAAAAATTGATAAAAAATGAAAATATTTATATTAATAATTTTTTAATTTTTGGTCCGGTCATGATATATCGAAATTTTTCAATATCAAAACACGTTCTGCATAAGTAGATAAATATGGAGGTATTACATGGTTTTAAGACTTTGAACATTCGAGTTTTAATGACTGTATCAAAAGATAATAGACTGAAAAAACTTAATTAAAGGTAAAAAATGAAATATAATACTAATATTATTACACCGGTATATTTGGTTATTTTTTCCGATTTAATAAAATATTACAAACCAATGAAACATATAGAAAACTAGAAAATTGCGACGATAATAAGTAAATACCAATTTTTGTTTTGTGGTAACATCGACCCACGGGTAACCAAAAGTACCATTGGTACCAATAGGTAATAATAAAAAAACATATGGATACCCATGGATGGAATTCCGAACACAAGCTGTGTAAACCGTTAAAGATCTTCTCGCATGAATGGTTTTTTTCAAATTGGTTGTGCAGGTATGTACAATATACACTGACAAATATGGGTTAATATAAGACAAAAACACTTGTCGTTTGTGTTTTACAGGGAATCCTTATATATACTGAACTGCGGAGATATAAATTTGGTAATTGATACGGTTGATATATACAGTACCAATGTTAATGGTAATAGTAAGGTAAGACTAGTAGATGTAATTTGCTTTAGAAAAAGGTGTAAATTTTAGCAGTAACGAAAGGCATATCACCAAAGAAAAATACAATGGCATGTCTGTGAAATCATCAATGAAATAGTTTATTTGAAGCGTTTTGAACAATGACGTACATTTGTTTATTAAGAGATGGTATACAAAAACGGTTTGTCATTACCTGGTTACAATTTATGAAATGTATTTGTTTTGATATTTTACGGTTGTTCAATGATATCAAATTCCCTAAATTGACTTAGCACTTGTATAAAACATTGCATTAATTTTAATATCGTAGCTGCATACTTTGTCGTAATTCAAAAGTATCATCGGCACCATCATCGTGTTGTATATGAGGTATCGGGTTTTTATAAGCGTCCACCCCATACGTTTAAGGTCAATGGGTAATGCCCATACTAAATGTAAATGGTTTCACTGGGCAAGACCAGTGACATGGGATGTAACATGTACCTTGCGGTATCGGTGTCAAACGGTAGATGCGATGAGCATCTACATGTAATCGAAAAGATGCGCAAAATACTTGCGCACTGTATCATTGGCGGCCATTTTTAAACGGGTATATATGCAGGTTGTGGGTGGAACAACCAAACTTAAGTATGGAGAGCAAGTTGACTAGCAGATCTTTGATGATAGATCCATTTTATAAAAGCCAGCAAGTGGTTCTTTTGGTAAGTTTTTCTTTTACCGTTTTTTTTTCTGTTTTTTTTTTTTTTTTTTTTTGCGGGGGTGGGGGGTGTTCATATGCTAAGTAAAAACAATGATGGAAGAGGAGGCACTATCTTTTTTGTCCTGAATTATACTGGTAGAAGTGGTGCTTTGTAACTCTCTATAGGTATCTACAGGGATGGATAGAGGATTTTGGTTGGAGGGGTACACCATTTGGTTGAATTTTGCATATGGAAATTTCATGTCGCTAAGTGGATCATAGCAAAAAAAGTGAGATACTATTATTTTTATGAAATGGTTAAAATTCTGTATTTGATGGCATATATAATCTCTATTCACCCTACTTTGTTGTGTTAGCTGAATGAACTATTCAACACTTTCCAAATTTTAATGAAACAAAAGTCTGACCATACTAGCTGAGTCGTAAGTGAAGCAATAAAACCATTTTTCTATTTCGAAATTTTCTGTAGCTTGTCAAAAGTGAGTTCCATATGGGATATAAGCATAGGCAGGGGAGATACCTCTTTGGTATTGAAAAACAACCCATGATAACAACTAGATGCATTTTTGCTTGAATTATTCAAGCACTAAATACACCGAATTTTCAAAACATACAAAATACATAGCTTGGTAAAAGATTTGACCTACTTTTCATTTAAGGCCACAATGACCATATATGTTAAAAACTTGACATGACTTCTTATGATTCCAAAGGCCAAATGTCATAAAACTTTATATATATCATCGATTAGATTAATGAAGGTCAGCCTATAAAGTTTGCAACAAGATATTACATTGACCTTCATATAAGCCAAGGTCAAAAAGATTCTATATTGAAAAACCTTAAAATGTTTTTTTTTTTTTTTTTTTCATGAACTGAAAGGCCAAGTATTTGAAGTTTTATATGTAGCATCTATTTGTGAAAGTCTACAGATGTTGAGACCTTCAGTTAAGGTCACAATAACAATATATGTTACAACTTACATTAACTTACAACAATAAAACAACATCTTTATACTTACTAAAAAGCCTAGCATAATGAATCTGTATATTTTATCTGTTAGTGGAGGTCTACAGTTGATAAAAGATGTGAATATGATCTTCATTTAAAGTCACTATAACTTTATATTGTCAATGATAAATCCTTAACTTATTCTCAAAAATAAAACTGGTCAGGTGAGCACCTCAAGGCCCATTTTGGCCTTTTGTTGCTTCATCTCGAACAGATTAATGTTAAGGTTGGTCCTTTTCAATAATCACTATGATCATCATTTTTTAGATTATTTTTAAATGCAAATTAGATAGTAGTATTTATTTTTCATTTTACACTTCAATGAAATGATAAAATGACTGTATTTGGAGTCTTTGGGTAGGCATAAAATTACCAGACACAACATATATAGTACATCATATAATATAATTAAGATGATTATTTGGTTTTAACTTAGGCACTATACTTTGTAGTTTCTTATGTTTCCTAACAACAACATGTCTCTCTTGACAGCACTACTTTGTTTTTATAGATGGATACCAGTACAGTAACTCAACTTTTAGAGGGCTAACATACTCCCAAGAAAATACACAGTTTCCCCAGGAAGACATAATGTATAAATATAAGAAGGTTTTTGGCTAAGCGTAAAGAAAAATAATTTCAGTTTCAACTTTGCAAAGTTTCATTGCATTATATTCAATTTTTCCCCCAGTAATAGGAAAAATGCCTATAAAAAGGATAAAGTTGACTGACAAATACAAAGTTACCGTTTATAATGGTGGTAGAAAGAAAAGTACAGTTCAGGCGTGCTGCTGTTAAAATGGAAAAAACACAAGGCTTGGAGATGGAAACAGTGGAAAATCCTAGTGAACCATGTCATTTTTTAACTGATACACAAGACTCCTTGAATGGTAAATATCTAAATTCAGTCACACCCTCCCCCCCCCCCCCCCCCCCCCCCCACACACACACACACACACACTATATCACTTTTTTTTTTAAAGTTTGAAATAATTACTGTGGTTTTTTTTTTCTCTTTCTTTCTCTCTCTTTTTATAGTATTCATGTTGAGGTTGTTTCAGTAATAAAAGTGATGTATTACAATTTTTCAACAGACCAATCTGTGGCCATGTACTCAAATGGTGGCAAGACAGAATATGAAATCAGAAAAAATAAGATAATTGAAAACTGGAACAGAGTGCGTCAGGTGCTTGTGGATACCCACATCGAAGAACTTTCACCTTCATCAAATGAGTGTTGCATGTGCAAGACTGTGGTTGAGGAAATAATTTATTGTGATGACTGTGGTCCAACTGCATACTATTGTCAAGCTTGTTGTCAGAGAATTCACTGCAGTTGTGGTATTTCACGCTCCACAGATATGGAAGGTAACAATATAGTAACAGCTAGGAAAGTATTGGTGTAATGAAAAATTAGAGCTTTTTTTCCCCCCACTATTGAAGTTTGGAAGTGAGGATTCAACATGGTATGTCATTTTGAAAAGATGTCAAAATCAAATTTTGTATGCTGTTATATGTCCCCAAAAGTGTTAACCTCAAATTCAAGTTCAGAAGAATTTGTACCAAAGTAGTGAAAAGATGGGTTGAAATCATATTTTCTATGCAGTTATATTTGAACATATCCAACTCTTGTTTGAGGCTGAAGAATAACCCCATCAAAAAGTTTTAACCAAAGTTGAAACCCTTTTAAAACTACAGTTTCTTTTAAGTTACTATCAGACTAGCAGTGTGTAGGAGAGGTATTGTGTCACATTTTTCAAGTTTTATTTTATATAAATGCAAAATACATAACTTTAATTGTTCTTCATGAAGAATACATACAAAAAATTAGACTGGAGGTGTTTCAGGCAAGCAGTTTTTCTAATCATTGCTAATCTGAGCCTAATCTTGACTTTTATGTGTTGATGAACCTGGATGAATATCTACATGTCATTTTGATGTGGCTAGTCTACTGATTATTAATTACTTATTGGTTATAATGCATTCTTCTGTTTTATTCATAGGGTAGTTTATATGTTCCTTTGCCAATGCTGGCTACCTTTCAAAGAGTTGACAATCATGACTGTGGAACTTTATATACTTCTAGCATATATGCCATAAATGGAAAAGGTTAGTATTTAAATTGAATTTTGTTGGTAAAAATGTTTAGTTTTTAATTGATTCTGCTTTGAGTTCAAATGGGCTTGTTTGCCTACTGATCTCCAACTATTTATTAAAACGGTATCAGATGTCTGCACAGGGCTTCGATTATTCACTCGTCCACTCGTCCTGACGAGTGAAATGTGTACTTGGACGAGTGATATTGTTACTACCACTTGTCACGGTGCCGAGTTAAATTTATCAGAGATATACATCCAGGGGCTTGTTGGAATTAATAAACAATAGATATTATAGTGTTTGTCGGAAAAATCTTGTAAAAGGAGGTCAATTGTAACGACATCGGCCGTTCTTTTACAAGCCTCAATCAACAAAATCATTTAAACGTTTGCATCACATGCGCAAACCTATTGTTTCGCATTTGGAATTTACTTAGTGTAATGTAAAATCCAACCGATGTTCCGAGTGTTTATATACTTGTCTGTCCGTTAAGTGTGTCAAATAAAAGTAAACAAACTGTTTTGTATAACTTTCTAAAGACAAACAAGGATGAAACAGCTGATAAAGAAGTTTTCGAAGGCACTAATTAGACTACCGCTGATCCTGATGACAAACCAGTTGCAGGTGGAAGCATTTCTAAACCTACGACTTCAAAACAAAAGTTACTGGTTACTTAAAGTGGAAAATCCGAAGTTCGTGCTAACCTAAGAAAAAGTCAGAAAACATTATTTATTGGTACAAACTCTGACTGTACTTAAAAGAAGAAATTCTCGTTTTCATGTAGTGAATGTGCCGAGTTAAATTTCAAAGTGACGAGTGGTTTTCTTCTTTAACTAGGCACTGTGCCAAGTGGCATTAAAAATTCTATCTAAGGCCTGCTGCATATATCACACACACACACACACACACACACACACACACACACACACACATTTCTATGTAAGCAGAACCATAATAATTAAGACTTCATATAAATATGCCTGAATTCATATTAATATCACATATTATTATTGTTATAATTATTATTATTTGTGTTTGTGTGTACAGGAGTTCAACATAAATGCACAATAACATTGTGTAAATGTGAAGAGCCGCTGTTACTTTGATGAGATACCGGCTGTGGCCTGCTACACCACAAAAACCTAGAATTGCTTTTGACTTGAGGTTCATGGAAATTTTATCAGCATTACAGTTGGAATGTCATATGTCTGCCAAGTCATTTTGTGATGCTATGGAATCAATACAGACTGATTTAATTCACAATTCACATGATTTTGTAAGTAAGATTGCTTTGTTCCTGGTTTGTAATGATATTATCTGCATCACCTTTTATGAACAGCTGAAATGGTATTTCTACTGATTATATACATATAACAGTAAATTGGTCATAGCCAACAAATTGTTGCATTTCACAATACATTGATTATGTCTTGAAAAGAATGAAAGTTGATTAGCAGCTCTTTTTAATAGGAGGATGGTCATGTGCAGTGTATTTGTTAAAGGAATGGTTATTTGTAAAAAAAAAAATTGTAGCAGTAAACTGGTCTGAAGTCAATATTTCTCTGCAATGGGTATTTCTATTGAACCTTAATTTAATGCAAAACATCGTATATTGGCTTGACATAAGTTGTGATATATAAAGTGCTTATTTTCACTTATACATTAGAAATAAAATATGATTCATCAGAACAGTAGAATTTGGTCTAGTTAGGCCAAAATTTTGTTGAAGAAAGATACATGTAGATTTTTTAACTTGCTCAATGGATTAAGATTTTATATTTTCAGCCAAAGAACATATACCGTGCTGTTGTTGGAGATTGTCTTACAGAGTTTAATTACCACAGGTCTTCAATCAGAACTAGACATGCAGTTTGTGAAAATACATTTGCACGTGAATGTCCCATTTGTAAACAAGTAAGTTGGAACACATAATTTTGTCCTGCATCCAATACTTTCTAATATTTGCTCCACTTATAAGCAAATGGTGATATGTTCCAAAAAAAAATTAGAGGTTGTTATCTCAAGTGCTCATTGTATAATCATACACATTAAAACCCTTAAAACGAGACAAGGTTCAAATCAGAAAATTTTTCAGCTTTAGAGAGATGTCCTGTTTAGAGGGGTTCAAATTGGTAAAAACTAAGAAGAAAATTAAAATTTCAGTTCTTAAATTTTCATCCAGAATAGAGAGGTATCCAGTTTAAAAGATTTTACTGTATTATTAAAACCAAGGAACTATGTGAAATTTGCAAAATAAATATGGATAAGGGGCAATGTTAAATTAGAAAACATTGTTTAAAGTAATAAGAAAAATGTATTTTTGTAGCTCACCTGACCTAAAGGTCATGTGAACTTAGGGCATGGTGCCGCGTGTGTGCGTGCGTTGTTAACACCTTTTTTTGACTTCTCCAAAACTTCTGGACAGATTTCAATGATACTTGGTCAGAAGCATATATGGGCTGGTGCAATTCAAATTTGTTCATGGCATCGGCATGGCTACCAAAACTAGGTCAAGGTGACCTAGGGGACCAAAAATCTTCTCTAAAACCGATGATGAGAGAAAAAATCTGATGTGATTTTTGGCTTCTCTAGGGTCTTAAGCCTATAATTTGTTCATTTTGTGAAATTTGGTCGAAAAATGTGTTACACGTTTCTAGCGTTTAATTTTTAAAATTTCGTAAAATGGCTTAAAATTGTTATAACTTGACTGTTTGAACAGATATTGACATGGGGTTTTCAATTTGACTTTTTCTTGAAATGACCTTTAAAATAGGGTCAAGGTCACAAATCAAGGTCATGATCTAATTTGTGATTAACGTGGTTTTAGGCAATTTTCTTGCAAATTTTAAGAGATATATGAATTCAAAACATTGTTAAAATGTTCCCCATGACAAAATTTAAAAAGGTACCAAGTTTCATAACTATATGATAATCCATGTAGGAGTTGTTGCCCCTGAAATGTTATTTTTGACTTATGAATACTAAAATTGTGCATTAGCTTGAAAACTATAATCTTTTTGTATATGCATGTATATTAGAATATTGTAGGTATTGATATGACAATCATTTAGATATATGGTTCAAGGTCATATGTTGAAATGTCAAAATCACAGCTGGAAAAGAAGACATAAATTGCTAATTATCTTGAAAACTGTTAACTTTTTGTATAGGCATGTATATAAGAATATTGTAGGTATTGACATGACGATCATTTTGATATTGATCAAGGTCATATGTTGAAAGGTCAAGGTCACAGCTGCAGAAGATGACAAATTGCTAATAATCCTGAAAACTATTAACTTTTCGTATAGGCATGTATATTAAAATATTGTAGGTATTGACATGACGATCATTTTGATATATGGTACAAGGTCATATGTTGGAAGGTCAAGGTCACAGCTGCAAAAGAAGACTTAAATTGCTAATTATCTTGAAAACTATAAACCTTTTGTATAGGCATGTATAATTTATTAGAATATTGTAGGTAATGTGACAACGATCATTTTGATATATGGTTCAAGGTCACATGTTTAAAGGTCAAGGTCATAGCTGTTGGAAGAAGACTGAAATTGTAAATTATCTTGAAAACCATTAACATTTTGTACAAGCTTATTTATTAGAATATTTTAGGTGTTGATATTACAACCATTTTGATATATTTAGGTTCAAGTTCATATGTTCAAAGGTCAAAATCATGGCTGCATAACCATATGGTTAATGATTTGGAAATTATTCATTGTACTATAGTTAAATCATGTGTATGATTTATAAATGAAATGTGACTAGACATTTCTGATTAATCATTGCAGGATTTTCCAAACTTGAGGAATTTTGTAAAGTTTTTGTAATTAAGTTCTTTGTAAGTTTTTGGACATTTCCTCAGGTGAGCATTAAGGCCCATAGGTCTCTTGTTGTATTTAAGTTCTTTGTAAGTTTTTGGATATTTCCTCATGTGAGCGTTAAGGCCCTTGGGCCTCTTGTTTGTATTAAAGCAACTTAATCTAGATTCATGATTCTGTATATTTTTAGAACCCACAAATTATCTCGCTTGATGCAAATTTTGGATTGGTAAGGAAATCATCATCAGGTGAAGGTCATGGACGAACAGGTTCACGTCATAAAAATGTTTTTTTCAAAGAGCACTCATAGTTTCAAGAATTTATTGAAAACCACTCAAAGGATAAAAAAGTCAAAAATGAGGTGAATTACGTAAATTATTTAAGTACATGTATGTGTCATTCAAAAGACAGTATCAATTCTGTGTTTGGTGACAGTGATACATTGCAATGTTTTTTTGTTTTTTATTTGGATGAAAAAAATGAGAACAGGAAGCAGTTGAGTTTATTAAAGGTAAATGTGCCATCAATAGTAATTGATACTGGGTTAAATGTTTTTTTTAATTTAGAAAATGCAACATGATGTGTGCTTAATTTTTAAAAAAAAAATGCATTTACTAGTATTATTAACTATTTCAACAGTTAACATATTTTGTAGGATTGAAACATGTAAAGTGTTAATTAGAATAATTTTAGGTCTCTTCTGGATATTTTCCCCTTTTTTTAACCAAAAATAATGCTTATAAACATCCAAGATATGTAATATTGCCTTTTTTAGGGTTTTATCCATGAAACTGGCATGTTATTTTTTTTTTTTTTTTTTTTTTTTTAGCATTGTTCAAATTTTCAGGCAGGCAGTGTCATACGTTCCAAGATAAAAAAAACGCAAAACTGGATATAACCGGACTCTTCGGATCTGTTTGCAAACATGATGCACCAATCCACTTCATTGATATGATGCATGGTGAAAGGTATATTAGATTTTAAATCAGTTTCAATTAGTTACCTAAATAAGAGTGACTTTACATGGTTTAAGAAATCATGGTAAGCTTAAAGCTGAAATAAACTGATTTAGTTTTTCCTACATAATTGTGAGTCATACATTGGAGGGGGAGGTTTATGCAGAAGTAGGGATAAGATTATATTGTGAAATATCTGTTTATTAAATTTTATTTCATTCTTTTTTATGCAGACACATATTATGGAGTTCATACATTGAACATCTTTTACTTACAGATTTGGATATGCAGTTTACATTTTACTGCAGACAATGAATAAAAAACCTCATATAGATGAAGATAAGAAAGTAATTGTCATGTATGACATTGCTTGCTCATTGCATAAACATTTACAGGTAAGGAAGTTTAAAAAACATAATATACCAAAGTCCCCATTTGAAAGTCTGAAGTGAAAAATTGATTTAAATGTAATGAAAAAAAAAAAACCATTTTCCCTGAGACCTTTATAATTAGCATAATAAGGTTCTAGAGATTGCTAGATTAGCAGTACAGGCTCATGTGAGTCTCCAGTGATGATTACAGCTAACAGTCAGCTAAATGTGGATCAAGGACTGTGACACCATCAGATTAAATTTTTTTTATGATCACCTGTGGTTTTGTAAGGTGATATAAGACCATACATTGGTTCCTTAATTTGAAATGAAAGGGTACACATGTGGCCCATTTTAAATCTTTACTTATTAAAATTTCATGAAATATTTTTGATTTCAAGATATTGATGTTACATATATTACAGATTTCTCCTTAAAGCAATTTGGCAAAATTATTGTCTAATTACAGATAAACAAGAAAGATGAGCTTTTGAAGAGGTTTTCATTTGTGGTACCTGTGTTTCACAGTTTTGCTCACAACATGCATTGCCAGGTAGTTATTATCTTTGTGAATGGTTATCTGCAGATCATAAGGGAATTTATTGAAGATGCTTGATTGGAAAAGTATGAATTATATATATATATATATATATATATTATATTATATTACATATTAAGTTCACTATACACATTTAATAATTTAATATAGTTTAAATGTTGAGAATTAAAAGGCTTCCCTTGATTCATGTTGTGTATAAGATTTTTATTTTCATTCTGTCATGATGAACCTGTTCAGATGTTAAACTATTGTTTTATATAAAAAAATCAAATTTTTTCTTTCAGTTTACCTATGGACAGAGATATGTCTGTGGCACTGGACTAACAGATGGGGAAGGCATAGAAAGGTTTTGGAGCTATCTCCGAAATTTTAAGAAAATCACTAAAGAGATGACAGTAGACAGTAGATGCGACTTGTTAACTGAAGCCATGCTGTACCATGTCTACAAGATGGTCTGGAGCTTAGGTAAGTCTTGATTTTGTATAGGTCTTGGTTTTGAGAGAAAGAACACAGCACTTCAAGAAAATATAATGTAATAGATCTGAATGGTTATTAATTTTTTTTCAATTTGTTGCTATTATCTAAGGTGTGCATGTACTCATTGTAGACTATAAAGTTATAAGTTTAAATCTGATTTAATTCATTTTAGGTGGTAGACTGTACACAAGATTAACCAAGGCTAAAGCAATCATAGCAGAATCATCACATTTGATCAACACAATAACTTTAAGCTTAAATGGTATGTAGGTTTAAGATGCTTGTATAACCTTGAATACAGTTGATGTAAAGTTCTTGGCATACTTCAGGGAAAACAAAAGGTTTTATTTCTATCAGTGTGTCCATCAGATTTGTGGGTTTTGTGTGTGTGTGGGGGGGGGGGATTATTTAAGTATAGACCTGTCAGCTTCACCTTTCAAAAAAAAAATTCAAATGAGATATTTGTTTCTAATAATTTGAGTGGTGGCCAATTTCATGATAATGCTGCAAGTAGCATAAAGAAGTATCTTGATTACTATAAGTGTATTGGTAAATGCAAACAGTAATATTAGCTTTGAGTAGATATGTATGGGTGAGGTCTACAAATAAATCTTAATATATATATATATATATATTTTTTATGGGGAAAAAAGTTCTTTAGTGTTATTCCAGATAGACCAAGTGTCTGTCTTTATCCCATTTTACAATGATACAATATATTGTAAGTTTTCTTTATAATTTTGATTTTGTTTTTTTTATTTATTTATTTATTTTGGTTGAAAGCTGATGCAGATCAAGCTAAAGTATGGCTAGATGAATGGAAGACTCAGTCACAGTTTTCAAAAGTTTCTGGTAATAATTGTGTCTAAAAATATTTTATAATGAAGAATTAACACAAATATAAAAGACAAACTTTTATATCAAGAGGAAAAAGCTTCTTTGCTCACCTAGAGAGCTGCTGTATTTACCTTGGCATCTGTACTGCATCTTGCTGGCAAGCTGTGTTTGCTATTTCAACTTAATGTACTCTTAATCTGGAGATTATAAAAAAAATGATGATGTGGCTTTTGAAGATTAATTTGTGGTTGTAAGTGAATGAGTACAGATTTTTAGAGAATGCTTTGGAAATTTTATTTTAGAGATTTTTTAAAAAAAATTTGAATACATTTAAGATTTGTTTTACTAAGCTCTTACCTTTAAATGATATTTTTGGTTTTGCATGATTATAAAATTTCTTTTGATATATAATTTCAGTTAAAAATTATTTGTACAAAAGAATTTACATCTTTATCCAACTAAAATGAATGATTATATTTCTTTTTGATATGTTGCAGTCACCCAATTCATACACATTCTTCAGTTTTTGTATATATATGAAATCCAAGATATTGTGTCAGTAAAAATCATGTAACTTAAATCTTGTCAGTATAGAGAGTTTTTGTGGCATTGGCATATGTTGTTGATAAATTCAACTAACATTAGAGATTTTCAATGGGGTGTTTTATTTAGATAAAAAAAATTATCCCTGCTCAACTTTATTTATTTTTAAGGTTTGACACTGAGTGTAAATGAAGCCTGGATGGAATATGTTTTCAAGATTGGAAAAAAAAGGTTTTTTGGAGGAACTGTGATCAATAAGTGTACACATGCACTTTAGACCAATAATACTCAGATTTAGATGTTACTGTTAATTTGTGATACAGTTTAAAATATTTTTGTATTCTACGACTTTTTCTAAAGCTGATTCTTTCAAGTGAATAAGACTAGAAATTCATTATTGGTTGTTTCTGTCTTGGGGGCTTAGTGGTATAGAGCCTGCCTTAAGAGCCAGGACCACTTTGGTGGCTCAGTGGTAGACTGTCTTCCTTGAGAGCAGGTGGTCATGGGTTCGAACCCTGGCAGAGTCATATATATGACTCAGAAATCTGAGATATTGCTTCAATCGCCTGGTGTTCAACATAAGAAGGATAGATTATTGACTAGTTCACCTGTTGCCAAGATATTGAACTTGGGGAGGGGTGTATTTGTCTGGCGCATACTGACTGGGTGAGCTAGCACCTTATCAAAAATACTCTTAGTGTCCTACACACATATACAGTAGAACTTCAATAACTCAAAGTGCTCGGGACTTGGCTGGGGACTTCGAGTTATCGGGTGTTCGAGTTATCGAAGTTGAAGGATGATGTCCAAGAATGGTGTCACCTTAATATATGTTTTCCACTACAGAAATCTTGATGTTTTAAACAGTTACCTGTACTCGAATGTGAAAAAAAAGTAAAAAGATAATTTTTAAAGAAAATACAATAAATAATTTTTTAAAGAATTGATATTGACGGTTAAAGCATGCGAAACGTTATTTTATTATAAAATCACGATACATGTATATAAGAACAACGAAATCGGAAATCAGATATATGTACATGTTTATCAAAATGCTTATTTTTTACATTCGTTAGAAAATACGAACAGAAACTTAATGAAATTATAAAGCAGTGCAATAAGTCATTTAAGATTTTAATGCAGTCGTGAGTAAAACGGGGTTATTCGTTTTAATTAAGCTTGGAGAACTTGGCTTCTTTTATTACAGTAGAGGATTAGCGTACCTGTTAGGCTTAATTGTCCGTGACGGATATTAATCTGTTAATTGATAATAATTAATACGGTAGATAACAAGAACTACTCGGTTATTTTCTCTACTATAACTGTAGCCAAATTATCGATATGTGATTTCTCTGATCGTTTTATTAAACAAGCCATTGATCATACACTGTTAGAAAAATTCGAGTTTTTGAAGTTAATTTTAATAGATTTTTAAACTACAGACCAAATTTTTACTTCGAGTTATCGGGGGTATTAGAATTATAGAAGTTTGAGTTATCGAAGTTTTCCTAATATAGTTTATATAGAAAACCTGTCGGGACAAAATAAAGACTTCGAGTTATCCGTGGTATTCGAGATATCGAAGTTTGAGTTATCGAAGTTCTACTGTATTAACTTGTACTTTGTTTAATTTTATGTACATTTTACATTAATAACACACAAACACAAACTGTCATAAGGGTATTTCTTAGCATGTTATAAAAGTTGCATATAGCTGAAATAATGAAATACTCTATTTAAATAATCTATAACATGTAAATTTTTCATTTACAAGGCATTAAGCTGCAATGAAGCTTTGAACAACCAGAGTATTTCCAAACCATTGCAAAGTAATTGCAAAAGAAAAAAATTCTAACGCATCTAATATACAATACTTTTTTACTTACTTCTACCAAGTTTAATACCAATTTAAATAAAAAACTTAAAATCAGAACAAATGAATAAAACTGATAAAATAAAATAGAAACATTAATTCATTTATCCAGTAAAATTTTCTAAGACGGTATTTACAATCACTAGTTCTTTTTCAAATACAATTTTGTTTTATAAACAAGAGGCCCATGGACCTTAAGGCTCACCTGAGGAAATGTCCAAAAACTTACAAAGAACTTAATTACAAAAACTTCACAAGTTTGGAAATCCTGCAATAGTTAATCAGAAATGTCTAGTCACATTTCATTTATAAATAGCTCATATACATTATTTAACTATAGAACAATGAATTATTTCCAAATCATTAACCATATGGTAATGCAGCCATAATTTTGACCTTTGAGCATATGAACTTGAACCTTATATCAAAATGGTTGCAATATCAATACCTACAATATTCTAATATACATGCTTGTATAAAAAGTTAATGGTTTTCAAGATAATTTACAATTTCAGTACACTTATGCAGCTATGACCTTGACCTTACAACATATTACCTTGAACCATGTATCAAAATGATTATCATAACAATACCTACAATATTCTAATGTACATACTTGTACAAAAAGTTTGTAGTTTTCAAGATAATTAACAATTTTAGTACACTTATATGCAGCTATGACCTTGACCTTTGAACATATGACCTTGAATCATATATCAAAATGATTGTTATATCAATACCTACAATATTCTAATATAAATGCCTATACAAAAAGATAATAGTTTTCAAGAAAATTAACAATGTCAGTACACTTCTGCAGCTTTGACCTTGACCTTTGAACATGTGACCTTGAAACATATATCAAAATGATTGTCATATCAATACTTACAATTTTCTTATATACATGACTATACAAAAAGTTAAGAAGTTTCAAGATAATTAACAATTTCAGTCTTCTTTTACAACTATGACTGATATTTGAACATATGACCTTGAATCATATATCAAAATGATTGTCATATCAATACCTACAATATTCTAATATACATGCCTGTACAAAAAGTTTATAGTTTTCAAGCTAAAGCACATTTTAAGTATTAAAAAGCCAAAAATAACATTTCAGGGACAAAAACTCCTACAGGGATTATCATATTGCTACAAAACTTGGTATCTTGTTAAATTTTGTCATGCTGAACAGTTCAACAATGTTTTAAATTCCTAAATCTCTTAAAATTTGCAAGAAAATTGCCTAAAACTGCATAAATCATGAATTAGGTCATGATGTTGATTTGTGACCTTGACCCTATTTTAAAGGTAATTTTAAGAAAAAGCCAAATTGAAAACCCCATGTCAATATCTGTTCAAATAGACAAGTTATAACAATTTGAAGCCATTTTACGAAATTTTTAAAATTAAATGCAAAGATGTAACCCAATTTTCGACCGATTTCACGAAATGAAAAAACTATAGGCTTAAGACCCTAGAGAAGCCAAATATCACATCAGATTTTTTCTCCCATCATCGGTTTTGGAGAGGAAGATTTTTAAATATTTTTGGACCCCTAGGTCACCTTGTCCTAGTTTTGGTAGCCATGGCAATGCCATGAACAAATCTGAATTGCCCGGCCCATATATGCTTCTGACCAAGTATCATTGAAATCTGTCCAGCAATTTCCGAGAAGTCGAAAATAGGTGTTAACGATGCATGCACACACACACAGAGGCACGTATGCACATACACACGCCGTGCCATGCCATAAGCTCACGTGACCTTTCGGTCAGGTGAGCTAAAAACTGCAACAAGATGTTCTTATGGGACATGTCTCCACAGGCATATACTCTAAAATTTACATTTTCCAGTATAGACAACAGCTAATTGTTTTGAAAAAATAAGGTATGTAAAATATGTCTGGCATATTTCAATTAAGAAATATATGCTGTGAAACTTTGTCCTTGTAATTTGTATTTCTATGAAAATACAGTTTGAAATATATTTCAACAAAAGTAATAAGGATGTGGTGACTATAAAATCCTCCAAAAGGTAATTGCACATTAAGAAGTGAATGAAAAATAAACTGTACTCTATAGATGAAAATTAAGATTAAGAGTCTATGGTCTTTGTTCTCTTCTATTCTTATTATATGCTTGCAGTAGTTTTTTATCTAAAATATTTTGAACATCTTTCCAGGTGCTTTCTGAAACTGGGTAGTTTTTCCAATGGATCAGATATTGAACTTTTTTTCCTTTCCTTCTCTTGTCTAATATTTCTTCTACTTGGTAGATATCTATCAACAAATAAATATTATTTGTGTGAAGAGATACTTGTAAAAGATGAATACATACTTTACCCACATTACAGTGGACATTTCTTTAAATAAATCTGATATTCACTTGCACTGTCCACTGAACAAGTTGCCTGAAATTGCACCATGCTTTTAACGCAATGTATGCATGTTTATATTGGCATTAAAATTTACCTATTGACATGAAGGCTGCTGCTGATTGGTTCCCCTTGTGATATTAATCAAGAGTAATTAACCAATGTTTGACCATACTAAGGGAACATCTCAATCTGCCTTGACAAAACACTATCAGCTTTGTCCAACTAATTTTGGCACTGAACAGTGCAAATGAATATTGTGTTTACTTGTAATGTGAGTTTACATATAATTTTACATCGATCAACTAAAAGAAATAATAAATTTAAAAATGCAGACTAAAATTGGCATATTTTTTAGAAGACAAAATATATGAATATATGTATCTTCCAGCAAGAGACATTTTTAATATTTATTTTGGTTTTGTAACTAATTCTCCAATATATTTCACAATTTTACCTTGAAACTGATTTATATTTGTTTGCACATTATGAGTACTATTGAATAGAAATTTCATTCACATGATTCATAAAATGTTGAGGGTACAAAATGATGCATTAACTGTGCATACCACAATAACACTTAATTATACTACCACCACTAGTGAAAAAAAAACAGGCTTCTGACTGAAGGGCACAGAATCCCCATGGTTATTTTCTATTAGCAAGGCAGTTAAACATTGTATTAGACCGTTAAATCCTTATTTGCTTCATTGAAGCAATCAAGAAAGCCCTGGACTGTACAACATGTTATCATTACCTTTAGGACTTCTGTCATCAATGTTTTCCACATCTAATTTCACAGATTCTGTTGAATAAAGATCTTGTATTGGAGAGTTTGTCAACAGCAGTTCTGGAAATATACTGGCAAATATCTCTGTATTTTCTACTTGTTCTTGTGAAAGGTTTTCTGATGAATTGCCTGTGTGTATTGGATTTATGCAGGTGTGAGTGCTTGATGCTGAAGTTATGTGTCGCTGTATGTCATTTGGAATGGTTTGTGCAGCTGTTGTGTTTGGCTGTATATGATTAGTTATATCTGTAAGCTGTTGTTCATAATTTGAGGAAACAGGGACATTTTTTTCCAATGTGTTTGTTGTATTTGATTGTGTTTGAGTTGTGCTTGCAGGAGTGTTATGTGATGTTGATATGTGTGGCTGTGTTTGAGTTGTGCTAGCAGGAGTGTTATTTGATGTTGTTATGTGTGGCTGTGTTTGAGTTGTGCTAGCAGGAGTGTTATTTGATGTTGTTATGTGTGGCTGTGTTTGAGTTGTGCTAGCAGGAGTGTTATGTGATGTTGTTATGTGTGGCTGTGTTTGAGTTGTGCTAGCAGGAGTGTTATGTGATGTTGTTATGTGTGGCTGTGTTTGAGTTGTGTCAGCTAAGGTGGTTTGTGGTTGTGTTTGATTTATGATTTTCTGAATGGGAATAACAGGTGCCTGGACTTGTTGGACTTGAGGTTCACAGCTGTAAAACAAAAACAAATAATATAATTTAACGGCAAAGTTATGTTTACACATGCTCACTAACATGACTTCATCAAGCAAAAGTTCAACCCGAAAGAACACAACTCTACTTGATCTTTTTTGAGAGGTTATATTGGTAGATTGGAGAAAAAAAAATTAAATTAAAAAAAACAAACTTTTAAGCATAAACTTTGTTGTAAAGATGGTGCAAATATGGTACATGGACATCAAAGGCAAGATGTGTCAGAATAAAATAGCTGAAAAATAAGGATTTTTTAATATATATATATATATATAAATTGAGCAGAGATGCATAAAACATTTTTCAATCTGCATCATTTTAGGTGCTATTAATTTAAATGCAGTGATCAAATATTAATAACAGCTGAAAATTTCTTACACTCGCACTGTGATCTTCTTTACTGACAACATTTCTTTTAATTTCTCTTTCCCATAATGCGATGGTAAAGTCACTGGCAATATACTGTCAGGTAATCCATCAATTACAATTTCACCTCATTACTGCAGCATAAGGAAATTTGCTATTCTTTGTGTTTATTGCTGCAGCTACAAAATACATAATTTATCTTCTTTAAGTTATGAATAACATAATTGGCACAGGTATACAGGTATTGCTGTTTGCTTTATGTGCACATATTTCTAATGAAAATTAGTTTAAATAGCAAAGTTCAAGTTCCATAATGCTAAAAATAATGAATTAAGCCCCATGGAGCTCTAACTCTACATGATAAAGCAATATTTCAATTTACTGATCAAAAGAAACTACTTAAAGTCTGGGGAACTATGTCTGATTTTCACAATTCAAAAGCCACAACTCTGTCAAAAAAGAATACAACACCAAGAAATGTAAACTGGAAAAGCATTTTGTAAGCCTTATCTTGTTCCACCATGAAAAAGATTTGGAATAACTAAAATCGCAGTGAAAACACTTTGAATTTATGTTGTTGTTTTCAATTAGATAAAAATTTACTAGTGTGCTTATTTTGTTGGAACAAACTCTACAGTGAATATGTTCCAAAGGAACAATTTTGATGGGAGAAAACAAAGTCAACAAAATTAAACAAAGTCCCTACTGGTTTTCAAAATAACAGGAATAATTAAAGTAAGAAAAATCACAGTGCTCTAATAGGCTTTATTGCATGTCTGATGAGTGATGTAGTAAGACTTAACATTAGACATGTAATTCTTACCATATAAACTGTTAAAATGTGTTTGAGCCAGCTTTCTGAGCTTACTCACATCTTCTTCATTCTTTTTCACATGTGTCTCTATAACATAAAATCAGATGAAATTAATAAAAAAAAATTCATCTAATCCGCAATGACAATAAATATAATTATTGTACATTTTGTTTAAAATCAATTCATCTTCGAAAGTTTTATAGAGCTAGCTTAATGTAGCAACATGCAGCAGATTGACATAAGGGACAGCTTCCAGTTACACCAAGCATTCCCACTAGCCCCAGCAGGGAATTGAAACTGCAGCACCTTAGTAAGCGAGTGTCTAATCTACTGGGCCACCATGGCCACATGGTCAAACTGACTTCAAGCCTTCAGCTTATCTAAGCTTTTCACATAGTTAATGATGTTAAAAGTAAGGATCTCAGGAGACTTTAAACATATATGTCTGATGTTCAATAAGTAATAAAATCAAGTAAGTAAAATTAGAGGCAATATGAAAAAGGTTGCAGTTAATAAAAAATGATAAGTTTTAGGTCAGTAACATATATATGTGTTCAATGTGGCAATCAGAGAATTAAGGTCTAAATACAATTGGTTTGATAAATTAATAACATTATCAAGGAAAGAAGAAAATTATCTGTAAATCAAAATGCAGACATTATTTTAGTCAAATGTAAAAATTCTATTTAAAATACAGATACTTACTGAATACAATTCAAACAGTTGGGGAGCAGACATTTCTTTAGCCTGATTTAAAGCTACAAACTTTATCTCAAATCAACTTAAGACTGCACCTGCTGGTGATAATTCATTGTGTTCCTTACACTGTAAGGGTTATAATTCCTAAATGATATTTAAAGAATACAACATACCTATATTCATTTGATGCGAAAACATGTCCTGAATTGATTGTTGCGTGAAAAAGTCAAAAGCTTTTCCACTTCCTGCGACTAATATTCTATTTTCCTCTGGAGAAAACCCAATTGCTGCCATGTCTACTTCACATTCCTTCAATTTCTCCAGCTTAAAAAAAAAATTCAGTCATAAATTCACATTATGAATTTTGTTCACTTAAATATTATGTACTTATAGAAATATTATGCATTTATCTATGAACTTTTCTGGCAATACTTTCTAATATTTTAAAAACAGAGAGGTAGAGGTTTCAAGTCCAATAAAGGAAAATTAAACAATTACATGACAAACGTCCATAAAACACAGATCAGATCCCTTCATGTCCAACATAATGGAGGTTGTGTTACCTTTATTTATACAAATAAAATATCTATAATACTAATTTTAAAGTTCAAAATCTCACACATGGACTTTAAAACATAAATTAATAAATAATTCATAATTAAGTCATTAATTTATAATTTTATAAAAGATATTCCTTAAATTGTCCATTCAAAACTTACAACATTAACCAAATCTTTCATTAGCACACTTTTGATTTTCTTTCTTTCATCTGGATTTTTCTCAGAAATGTGAATTTTTAACGTTTCCTCTGCCTTTTTTCTGTATTTAGCTTGTCCAACTTCTCCTAAGGCTTTGTATCCCTGGGACCATGTATTAAAATCCTTTATCCCTACTAAAAATTAATTTTATAATTATTATAAACAATTGTATCAGCTGTATGGTAAATTAAGAGACTATAAGACTTTTGTTTGAAAAGGCTAAAACATTTGATTCCAAGCTTAAACTTGAACTAGTGTCTGATATGGCTGCCTGTCCATCTGCTGTGACTAAACTTTTGGTGAGAACTTGCATTTGGTAAAAAGTCAAGGTCACTTACTGGTTTCTTTGCTCTTACCCAAATAGTGCCCTATGAAAGTGGCATAACTTTAACATTCATTTACTTAGTTTTGTTAAAATACAATTTTTAATCTTTTTGCTGTCACTAGAAATTATACTTACTTACGGTAAAAGAAATAGTCCAAATACATAAAGTAAATGTGTATTTTTGTAATTCCACTACTTTTAATTTAAAACATGTTGATTCATCAATAACTGTGAATTAATTAGAAATATATGTAAGAAAGCTAAATGAAGTTGACCTATACACAGTTTACAATACATGATGCAGACATGCCCAACATGTATGGGCCATGTATCTAACTTTTAATGACTATCATTTACAAGTTGCCTTTTTTACATTACTTCACTAGTCTCTGTTTCAATTTATAAACACAACCAAATATCAGACAGTAAACTTTTCACATTTCAGAAGCATAAGTGTCTTTTCATGGTACTGAATCTTTCTCAAGTTTCAGCATCATCAATTTGCTGTAACTGTATTTCTTGAAACTGTAGTATAGCTATTATTTGGTAATAAAAAAAAATCTGATTCTCATTACCATGCAAACATTTTGCTGAAACTTCATTGAACACTAAAATTCCTTAAATAAGATGAACATTCCAAAATCTAAATGCAGCTTTGGGTACAGAGAAAAAATTGTAACATTCTACAAAATGTGAATTAGGATTACAAGTTAGGAAGCAATCAATTGTGTCTTTTAACAATACACACATCCCTAATGATGTCACAGGTATGATAATAGTTCAGTCATGCACAGAATTATAACATGAAAAAGCTGCTGTCCAGATGTGTTTACTTAGTTTCATTACCCTACATAATTTAACTTTTCTGCTGTATAGGTAATTTGCATATGAGGCACTAAAGCTTTTCTGCATTAAAACTAAAGAAAGGACCACATTTCCTCTATGTAGCAGGAAACAGAAAAACATATATATGTTAAAACCGCATAATTTTGTTAAGAATTTTGATTATATTCTAAATTTCTCATTATTTTTTGGCACAATTGCACTTCATGAATTTATTTTTATAATAAAAGCTATTCTACATTTTCAAGAACTACATCAGACATTTTATTCTTGTAATATTTCGTATACATTTTTAAATTAAAATGTAAAGAGGATTGTTATTAAATAATTGCATTAATTTGATATGGATAGAAATGCAATTCTGACACCGACATTTCAAAGTCGAAAGTAACAAGGGAGATAACACCCACAAAAGCAACCTCAACCTGAAGTTTAAAACATACAAGAAATATCTTGATGCTGGGTTTTAAAATAATTGTCAAATTTGAACATAACTTGCTAAGTCAAATAAATCGGAATACACAGGGCATTTTACAAAAAGCAGAAAATGACACTGAAAATAGAAAGCATTCTACCAAAACTAATATTGGCATCTCTGTATGATGTATAAAGTAGCATTTGTAGCAATGAATTGTATTGGGACAGAGATTTTTTTAAAAAAATTTTAAAACCTCCTTTTTCCTGTTGCAGTGGGAAAATAAGTAACATTTTGGGAAAATACAAATATACGTAAAGAGTAAAATACTGTAAACTCAAGCATTTCACAAATCTTCTGAATGATGTAAGGTAATAATTGACATATAATTATCAGTAACTGAAAAAAAAGTCATTGCTAAGTCCGTTTTCTTCATCTTTGTTGGAAAGTTTTTGTAAGATTCTGGATAAAACATTATAACATTTTTTAAACACAAGTAAAAGGGCAAAAAAAAAAAAAAAAAAAAGAATTACTGTGAGATAATCACTAGCATAACCTACATGCACTCTGTTCTTTGCAAAATATGTTGAACCCATTCAGATTTTTTTTGAAGGCAGGCACACTCTTGTATTTTCTCCCACTTTCTTTTCTTATTTTGTTTCCAATCCAGTTCTGAAAATTGAAATGACAGTAGTTCTGATACTTCTGCTATAAATTTGTGTTCATGAAAAACATAATGCTAAAAGTAATTTTTATGGAAATAAATCACATCATTTATAAATATACCAAAATTCTCAAACCAAGTAAAACATGCAGTTTGAAATGGGCCTTCTTCTTAACAAGATAATACATTAGTCACAGAAATGAAAATACACAAGCTATTTGTAGAGTATCTTGATATCACATAATAAATGTACCCTTAACCACTAAATCTTCTAATCTTAAAATGTATTCATGTTTACTCAACAAATTCCAGTGTCAACAAAATACCTTTTTAATTTGTTGTTTTTATGTGCCAAATAGCAATGTCAAAAGTTTAATCATATGTGAAGTTGTATAAAATACACAACTAACATTTCTTTATCAAATTAATGGTAACAAAAAATAAATAAATAAATAAATAAATTTTAAAAAGACAAATCAGCTTAGAGAATCTGAAAGGACATATGTTATAATGTAATAATTATATAATATTATATTTTCTTACTTTTACGTGATTCTCTGATAACCCTGTTTCAGCCGAAACATTTGCCACTTCCCCATCACATTGCTTTCCCTTGGAATTCATTCCTTTAACAAATGCAGCTTCCAACTTCGACAAGACATCTTTAGTATATACAGTTCTACCACTGGCCTGGTAATACATGAATTATAAATAATATTCCAAATAAAAACTCCTAAAAGAAGTTTGCATTAATATCAAATTTGTAAACCGGTTTTAACTGATATAAGTATGTTACTTTAGCACCACTGCAAATGTCAACATGTCAGTGGATTAAACTTAAAACTATATTATGCATGAGTTTGATACAAAATTAGCAATATTTAAGTTGCATATTATAAAAAAGTTAGGTTGGTTTACTATGTGATATGTTGCAAGAGACTAAATGCTGTGTGCAACAAGAGTCACTGAGGCATAAAAGATGCAGCATCAAAAACATGCACTGAGTAATGTCCAAAGAGGCATATACCATAAACGAAAGTTTTCTTTATATCAATTGTACATGATAAGCTGGGAATAGATCATGTAGCATTTGAGGCAAGCACTGATCAGAACACCCCTATAAAAGGCTAAAGGAGGGTTTATTGAACTAAAATTTTTAATGGACCCTTGGATTCTGGAGGTACATGTCATTTATTCACTACTGTGAAGTCATTTTAAAAGTGTAAGGTCATCAGAACAAATTATTTATCTTCATTCCTGTTATATTTATGCTTCCTTTTACCAGTTTCATGGAGCAAAATGTAGGTCAGAGGTAGCACCCAAAGCATGATGCTTTTTGTTTTTCAAAGTGTTTAGCTACATCAGCAATTTTTTCAGATATTTGTGACAAAACAATTTTTTTCAAGAACAATTTTGTGAGTGCATACAAGTATATAATCTGCTTGTAATAGCCTAGCCAATAACTGGTTTTATAAAGCTAGCTCACTGAAGCAGATTGCAAGCATGCCCCACTCCAGACACATTATACTGACTCCATGTCAAGCAGTTAGAGACCACATATAGTAAATGAAGACATCTGACAATGAGTCAAATTGCCTTGTCTGGATAAAAATTAGCCCAACTAATTGTCTTGTGTAATTTGTCTCATTTTTAGACTAAGATTTTCAGTGGACTAGTGCCTCCGACTAGTAATATATTACAATGATTATGCTTGCATGTGTAATGTAATCAAGTTAGTCGGGTTAGTAATTGTTGTTGTGTAGTAGATATAAGAGCATGACTTATCACCAGTCTTAACGGTCTGGATCTTTTAGCCTTGTAGATAATGTGCTGCCTTACTGCCCAGGTGGTCTGGGTTAGATTCTCAGCCGGGGCACTCAGTGAGAATGTGGAATTTTTTTGGTGTTTCCTCCATCCTGATAAGTTTGTCACCAAACAAAATAATTAACAGAGTTGTAAATTTATTTCCATGACCGGAAATTTTAAAAACAACATGGGAGGAATATAGTGAAATCGAGTTAGTCAGGTTATTAGTTGTTGTGTGTAGTAGGAGATATGAGCATGATTTATCAAGTTTGGTTCTTTTAGCCTTGTGGAAAATGTGCTTGCTTGCTTCAAGACAGCCTGGATTCGATTCTCGCCCGGTGCAAGAATATGGAATTTTATTTGGTTTATAATCCCCCAGTTACAATTTGAGGGGCTCCTCTGTGATTTATTTTGGCAACATCCTCTCCTGTTAAACATGCACATTATTTTTCTAATGAAATCCTTAACATCAAACACCAAACTTGCATGAAAAATTTTTAATGACTGTGATATTATACTTTATGCTCTTGTAACATGAATAAGGCCTCGAATTTCTAAAAAAAAATTAAAGATGTACAACAACAACACTCCTTTCCATTAAAAGGCAGAGACGTGTCAAAGGGAAACGAGTGCAACTTGATCCCACCCAACCCCGCCCCCCCCCCCACCCACACGCAAAAGTTGTACATAAACTATACCAATAAATTAATGGTTGTTGGATGATAAACGGTAATTTTATTTTCGACGATTTTTTTTTTTTACTTTCCAAGCTCTCGTGGTCTCAGGACCAAGGTCGAGAAGAACCCCTGATAATCTCGTTTTCCAATTCCGTAATTATCTAATTTTTTCAACTCAGAAGATAAATTAATTTATTTAAAAAAAGATATGTTTGCATTTCATTTTTTGCAAGATCATCATTTTTGATTATGCTTCCTCTGTATGATCATACGATCCAAGCTGGCCTACAACCTGACAACTGTAAAATGAATTCATAATCAGGTTTTATTAAAGAAAAGTCAATTATTTATTTAAAACTGAAAAAATAAATTACCTTTTCAATACTACTGGAATCTGTGTGTGATTGATTCATCATTATAACTTTTCTGGATATTTTCTTATATTCCCGCTACAAAATCTCTATTATCTATGTAATCTTCTTAATGGCGACTGGTCGACACTGGAAGGACTCTTCCCACATATGCGTGCGCAGCAATATATAAAACGAAAAGTCGCGCGCTTACGACAGTTTGACACCGATACCGCAAGGTACATGTTACATCCCATGTCACTGGTCTTGCCCAGTGAAACCATTTACATTTAGTATGGGCATTACCCATTGACCTTAAACGTATCGGGTGAAGCGTCACACTAAGTAAATGCGGTACTGTGGTTTATTTATCATCAACAGTTTGCAAAGAATACACGAAAAGGCGTGTAATACGATATCAGGCCTGCAATATAAATCTTGGAACGATATCATCACGCGTACAGTTTACAATTGTATGTTCCGTAAGCATCAGGCCTAGACATGCTCTAATGGTATTTAAAGTATCACTAGCATTAGCATTCAGCCTGTATCACAGAGTCGTGGTTATATGAGAGATAACAACAACGCTATTGTATTATGTGATACGAAATGCAGTGTGTTTTTCTGTGTAGTTTCCAAGTCCAACTCTATGGGAACAGAAAATTTAACAGATCCAAATATAGGTTTATAAATATTAACCCTCCCAAGCACCTATTGTATGTATCAGGCGAAAGGTACTTTGAATCGCGTATTGTTAGTGTAGTGTCTGAAAGTAAATTTCTGCCTGATGCAATAACGTAAAAATCGCATCTCGCAGTGAAACTAAACCTCTGGACATGAAGTCACATTTTTTACTATTTATATTACTATTATTGACCTACTTTGAAGTAGTTACCGTTTGATTGTAATTTTTATGACAACTTTGTGTCGTGTATGCATGTTAGAATAAGTGGTGATTGTGCTGGAGGAGGAGATACTCAAGTTCTCGATGGCGACGGTGATGATAGTTTTGGTACGTTTAACTGTTATCCTGAATATGACTTGTTGCTTTTTGAATATGCCTCACTGCTTTGTCAGTGCTTCAATGATTTATTACAATTGAAATAACATCTAAACAGGGCATATTCTCATGAAACATTTTATGGCAACTATCACACGATTTTAACTTTCTGGCATTATTATCTTAATTGAGTATGAATGCAAAAATGCCCTTCATATTGAACATTGCCGCGACACTTAGTTTAACCACAGATACCACTACCATATTCTTCAAGCACTAATATAAATTCGATAAATCATCAATCGCTTCATAATATAATTCCATTATATGATACCAAATTTGTTTTAAATAATCAACATTTATGCAACATTCGTACATTAAATAAACAATCATTGACAGATAATTATATGTTTCAGTTGAAGATCAATTTACACGTACATAGTTGGAATCTCACTTTGTGTTGGGTTGATATATGGTAAAAATGGTGAGTAATTATCCAAATAATTCTACAAAACTCAAATATGGTTTAATAAATCAAACACAAACATACCGATCCACATCGAAATCATATACTAATCATTAAAACTGACAAATTAGGTTAACTTGTTAACTTCCACCAGGGAAGTGAGACCGTTTGCTCCTGAAGGGTAAGTTCATTCTGTCTAGCTAGCTTCACCCTCTACGTGTGAAAACAAAATTGAGAATATATCCTGGTTAGGTTGGATATAGGGAAATTATACTTATCATGAATATTGTGAAAATAATAGGACTTTAGATCCCTCTCTTGATCAGACAATTGGAAGATTTGAGCCTAAATGTAATTAAAGATTTCGTCTGTTAGACTTTTTGGAAAATTATAATATGATTGATATTCGGAGACTTTAGAATCCTGACAAGAAAATATTCACATTCTTTTTTTTTTTAAAAAAAAAAAAAAAAAGCCAATCATTCTTTCACGTATTGGCTATTTATTCTTAATTTTTTTTATCCCAGTTTGCAACTAGTGATATTAAATGTGGTATTCAATCTGATCGTAGTATAATTGTTTTGAATCTTAAAGAGAGTTTTGCAAAAGAAAGAGGTCCTGGTTTTTGGAAGTTCAACTCTTCACTCTTAGCAATTTCAGAATTTGTTGATACTTTTAAATAAGATTTATCTGTTGAATGATAAGTAAGACTTGCTAAATAATAAATAGTTAAAGTGGGATACAATTAAGTGTGAATTAAGAGGAAAACAATAAAATTTTCTTAATTAAGAGAAAAAACAAATTCCAATTTTCAAAAAATAAACTGGAAAAAAAAAAAAAAAAAAAAAAAAAAAAAAAAAAAAAAAGGTAGTAGGTAATCTAGATTTAGTACAAAAGCAATTTGTTGAAATTAATAATGAAAAACAAGAGGTATTATTATTAGGTCCCAGGCTAGATGGTATGAAGAAAATGAAAATAGAAGCCACAAAATACTTTTTATCTTTGGAAAAAATAAACTATAAAAATCAGGTGATAAATCAACTTATCTCTAATGATAGCATAATTACATCTACTGAAGCAATTTTAAAGGAGGAAAAACAATTATGCAAATCTTTACACTTCTTTCTTTTAAACAGAATAAACGCATAGAATATAAATTTAACAATTTATTAGATACTAACATAATACCCACCTTAACTGTTACAGAGAAAGAATCTTGTGAAGCCCCCCTAACACTCAACGAATGCACTGAAATATTAAAAACTTTTAAATGTAATAACTATTTTTGGCCAGATATTTCTGATTGAGTACTTGATAGCTTCAATGAAAGCATTAATACAGGTTGCCTTTCAATGGAAAAGAAAAGAGATATTATCACACTGGTTAGCAAAAAGATAAAGATAAAAACTTTCTAAAAACTGGAGACCAATATCCCTTCTAAATCTAGACCACAAATTAGCCTCGAAAGTTCTTGCAAAACGTTTAAAAGCTATATTACAAAGAATAATTGATCCAGATGAGACTGGTTATATTAAAAATAGATTTATTGGAGAAAGTATTCGTATCATTTCTGATTTAATACACTTTACAAATTTAAAAAAAAAATCCCAGGTCTTATTTTACTTATGGATTTCGAAAAAGCATTTGATACTTTGGAATGGTGTTATTTAGTCAAGGTACTCACAAAATTTGGTTTTGGAAACTTTTTTAGGCACTGGATTAAAATATTATAAAAGGACATAAATAGCTGTAAAATTTATAATGGTACTGCATCTGAATTTTTTTAAATTAGCAGAGAGGGAAAGACAAGGCTGTCCACTATCACCATATCTATTTATTTTGGTCATAGAATTGCTTGCAATCAGTGTAAGGAATAACAACTTGATAACTGGAATAAAAATAGGGATAACAGATATCCAAATAAGCCTTTAGCAAATGACACAACTTGCTTCTTAAAAGATGAAAAATCTGGAGTTGAAACATTGAGAACATTAAATAACTTTCGAACAAATGATGGGGTTTAAATATTAATTTAGACAAAACAAAAGCTATTTGGATTGTTCTCGCAAACATTATCAACCAGAAACTCTTCCAGTTAAATGGTCTAATGACATATTTTTCAATTTAGGCATGTGGTTTAGTGACAAAAATGCTAAAAAACTTAAATTCAAAATTAAATGATCTTTAAATGATTTTGAACTTTTGGAAATTGAGAGATTTAACCATAATTGGAAACATTTTGATATTAAAGACCTCGGCATTGTTAAAGCTATTATAATCCCATATCAGTAATTCTAGTACCTGAGGAATTTATAAACGAAGTTCAAAATTTAATAATAGGTTTATATGGAAAAGTGATACACCAAAAATCACACCTGATGTGTCAACACAAAAAATTCCACAGAGTGGTTTGAAAGTTCCAAACATTCGAAGTCAGGAAAGGTCTCTTATGCTAAATTGGATAAAAAGAATTTTATCACAAATTAATTCTAAATGGGAAATGATAATTCAAAATTCAATTCGAGACATCTCTCTTAATGACCTTTTTTAACTAGTTGTGCTCTTGGCAATCATTTATCTCAATTGCCAAACTTCTACAGAGATATCTTTAAATACTGGAATGAATTTACATCAAGTTGAGAACTTGAAATTACAAAAATATTTATGAAGAAAGTCTGTGGTATAATAATTACACTACCATAGAAGGCAATGAAAGAAATGTATGAAAAGGGAAAAATGTTTATATCTGATGTAGAAGATAATTATGGTAAACGTCTATAAATTCTATAGTCTATACAGTGCTATTCCCATTAAATGGAAACATGAACATAGAATTAACAATAAACCCCATTTAGAAAGGAACAAAATATCACTCTCTTTTATAGGTAAAATATCTCTATAAAAAAACTCTTGGTATTTTACAGAAAACAAGGCCCAAACTCCTATATTTGTAACTAAATGAGTCAATATCCTCAATTATGACACTGATATAATCACATTTAGCAAAATATCTCTTTTGCCATATAAATGTTGCTGAGGGACTTATCTTCAGTCTTTCCAATACAAAATTTTGCATCGAGTAATTGTGCAATGTTATCCTATATCAGTTTTTTGGAGTGACTTCAAATCATGACGGAATTCACTTGATATCCTTAAAATTAAGAATTTAGTTATGAAAATATTGTCTTTGGCTTCTAAGAGTGTGGTTGTGAAATACTCAATTACTGTTCACTTTTAGCTAAATATTTCATACATACATCTGCCATTAAAGATACTCAAGTGCAATTTCAAGCTTGTAAACAGCTTCTGAAAAATAAATTTGAAATACTGAGATATATACCGGTATTCTGTTATAAGAAAAAACTTGATAATTTTGATATTCTCTGGTCTGTTGTGCAACATAACCTAGTCACATAACACTGCAAATGTTATTATTTGCATTAATATAATTCATAATGAATTTCACTGATGAGGAATGAATTTCCGAAATGTGCACATCTGACACATCAAAATTTAACTGGTATTTGTATTATATTTACCTTATACAAATATGCCTTATGTTACATTTGAATCCAGTTTCAATAACAAGAAACTAAAAAAGCATGATATTTATTTATTTATTTATTTATTTACTTTTTACGCTTTTACCTGTAATGCGATACAACAGTCAACACACATACACACACACACACACTGCCAACTTACTCTTACGTACATACAATTAACATCCAAACACACTCACACACATTGTCAACTTTACACACATACACATACAACTAACATCCATTCACACACATACACACACACACTGCCAACTTACTCTTACGTACATACAACTAACATCCACACACACTCACACACATTGTCAACTTTACACACATACACATACAACTAACATCCATTCACACACAAACACACACACACACTTATACAACTTGAAAAGAAACAAACACACACACACACAAAACTTTTCATTCTGTAAAAACAATATTGTGTATATAAGTGAAAAGGTCGCAAGGTTATGTAAAAAACATCTTGTGCCTCTAATTATCGACTGGTTGTGTTGGTAATATCAGTTGTGTTGACAACCGAAGTCGTGACTATTGACAAAGCTCAGGACGATAGGAGAGCCGGTATCAAACTCAAGTCCTTTATTAGTTATACTATAGCGGTACTAGCGAAGACATTATTAATATAGATATCCAATATAAGGCTTTCAATTCAACGCAAACATTTGGTAGTTATTCTGAATTTTTGATTGCTTAATTTCCCCATCACTTATTTTGCTATAAAAGGCATCAGAGCTGTTCTTGTTGTCTTTATGCAAATAAACCTATCGTTTATTGGTTAACTTCAGCAAAGATTGAGCTACTTGTAATCATTCTTTGAAGGATGTAAATACAATGTACATAGTTCACTGCAGTTTAAATAATAGTTTTATTATTTTCATATTACTGCATAATCATATTCTCGAAGAAAGGTTGGGTAATGTTGGTTTTACTGTGTATCTTCTCTTTATCTTATTTTGGTCCAGTTTTGAAAATTGTTTTCTTTATATTTATCTTAATTATGACTCGAACGGTTTTCGTTTGTGGCATAGTTATGGTATTAACAAATGAAAATTATCAATGAACAAATCTGGTTTCGTTATGACTTTAATGAAGCATGTGTCAATATAGACTTCTTCATTTAAATTGATCGAAGGGCCCTTCATGACTTATTTAAAAGATTCAATTCAAAATGATAGAGGTAAGTCTCCATTTCTTCGGTTATTTGATCAAAGTGGTAACACTGATGTCGATAAGGATTTAAAATAACATTAAAGTAACGTGTCAATTTCAGAATAGAAACGGCGTTGTCTTTTTAAATGATTTTGCCAAATGATATATATTTTTTGTACCACTAATATATATATATATATATATATATATATATAAAGGGGATGAAAGAAAACATCAAAATTAATGCAAGCCAAAATTGCAAATTTTAAGAGTGTATTGATGACGCTTGTTCATGCACCATATTTGTTCAAATTTCAGAAAATGAAGCGAAAAATATTGAATTTTCTATTGGTGTTGACGGGTTTTTGCGTGTTATATGTTATTATATCTTATCGTATTGATAAAACTAACGTATATCCTGTTCGACGAATGACACATTCAACCACAATTGCCTATAATGTCGATCTGGAAAACATTACAAGGAAAGACCTGGTGGACAAGCTTCCGTTACAGAAAAGGACACCTGTAATTTTATTTTACAATCGTCCAGACTGGATAAGTTTTGATAATGTCGCAAATCTAGACGCATGCCCATACAAGTGCGATTTTACCGATGACAAAAACAAATTGGATGATAGTGAAGCTGTGTTTTTCGTTTCTTCCGAACATCCTAGAGTTCCAAAACAGGGTAAAAAGAAAGAACAAATATGGATATTTTTTAATCTGGAATCTCCAATAACATATCCAAACGGATTTAAACAGTGGGAAAACTTAATTAATTGGACAATGACATACCGCTTAGATTCTGACATTTGGACTTCTGATCATGAAATTGTATTAAATGAAAATAGTGGATACAATCCAAACAACAAATCAAAACCAGTTAGTTGGTTAGTTAGTCATTGTAATGTCCAAAGCAGGAGAGATGAATTTACAAAAATACTTAAAAAACACATCAAAGTTGATAATTTTGGAAACTGTGGCACAATGAAGGTTAATTGTAAAGGATATGCCAATAACGATTGTTGGCGTGGTTTTTTAAAAAGATATTTTTTCTATTTGTCATTGGAAAATTCATTTTGTCGCGATTACATAACTGAAAAAGCATTTAATCCTCTCAACAATAGCATCGTGCCTGTTGTAAGAGGTGGAGCATTTTATAATAAGTATTTACCCTTGCAATCATACATTAACACAGCCAATTTTGAAACTATCAAAAGTCTATCAGATTATTTAACAAATCTTATTGAAAACGAAGCTTTATTCAGGAACTATTTTACATGGAGAAAACATTACAATGCCATATTGTACAGTCGCATAGCTAGGAGTTTTTGTGAATTGTGCCGGCGTTTACACTTCAAAGATAAGTACAAACGATACTATGAGAGCTTATATGACTGGTGGGTTACTGGTGCTCATTGTAATAATACTATAGAAGATTTGCATTGATAGTAAAAAAAATTATATTTGAACAATTTACTTCTTCTTTGTTTCAATCATCTACTAACTATCGTTCGTACAAAACTGTAGTTGCTTTCTCTACTATTATATATTTGTTTTCAGTTGTTTGAAAATACAGTGCGTAGGATAAAAAAAATTGACAGTTTTTAAAAATGGTTTCATAAATCAAACACAAACACACCTGTTCACGTCAAAATCACAATCCTTAACTATTGACACTGAAAATTAAGTTAAACATGTGAACTCCTACCTTGGAAGTGAGGTCGGGTGCTCTACTGTCCAGCCAGCGATACCTAAAACGTGTGAAATCTATCAATAAAGGGTCGTTAAACTATGCGACATCAAATATATCCTGGATACAGCTAGATCATACTTATTTACAATATTGTGAAAACGTGTTAAAGCACGTTATGTAAAGACAAGGGATGGCAAGGAACAGAAGGCATTTCTGAACATCGACTTGTGGTATTTTGCACCCTAAGCCGTGGCTATTGGAGGGGAAGGGAGTGCCACTATCAAAATCAAGTCAGTTATTAGTTATACTTTAGAAGAAGTATACAAGTGTACAGAGAAGGCAAAGCTTAATATTAATATCCCATTATATGCTTTAAATCTTAACTCAGATTTTTGTTTTTATTTTTGAATATTATATTGTGTATATCTTCCATTTAAATCATAATCATTTATTTTGTTTTTGAAAACCTTTAAAAGTTTTTTTTTGTTTTTATGCACATTAATTCATGGTTTATTAGTTCGCTTCATCAAAGATAATGCTACTTCTAATTACTTTTTATAGAAGTAAGTCAGTTTTTCATTACTACTTCTATTATTATACATTTTATTATTATTATCAATATTATTATTATTATTCATTTATTAATTAATTGTTTTGTAAATTACTTTTATTTTACTTTTATGATGATTGAATTGCCATTTTCATATACATCTATTTAAGAATTTATTCCTATAAAACTGTGGAATTGGCTTATAAAAGTTTAAGAAATCTGTTTAGTTTATATCATCTTTAATATTAACTATTCATTGCAAAATGATGCCGTTCAATAGAACGCCTTCTATATTGTCATTAAAGATCTTTAAAGTTGTTATTGAGTCATTACATCTCTAGAGATCTTTAATCGACCTATAAGAACTCTTTAATTACAGGTTTCAGGATCTTTTAACGACTCCTTTAGAATCCTTAACAGAACTGAAATTTTAGGAAGTCCTTTAGAACCTTTAAGGTGTTTCATTATGCAGCAGTATATGGAACAAGAAAGTTAAAATGATTTGATAACCTCTATTTCTCATTTAGTTAAAATTGGTTTAACTTAGTTAAAGTTAATTAAACTCGGTTAATTTACATTAATGGAAATCTTATTAAGTTTATCTGGGGAGATATGAACTAATACAACTTAACTTGAGAAAAATTCAATTTAACTAAGAATAATGGAAAAAACCTGCATTAATGCGACATTCATGAAATATTTACTCTTATGATCTCAGCGTATATTCTTAAAATTAAAATCAAAAATATATTTAATATTTTATTAAAAACCAACATTGAAAACGAACATTGAAAATTTTGTAGATCTGTATATACTGATGCTGTATATAGATAGTAGCTTCTATGCTTTTCATTGATGATAAGACGTTTAAAATTCTACTTCTTCATGTCACTGTAACATTCAAAGGTAGTAATTGTCAATAAGCTTCCCATTTTGAGAGAGTTTCATGATTTAATGTTACATGTTAAGATTAAAGTAAGATGGCTGCCAAGGTAGAGTGAGCAGTTTTTCAGCTCTACAGTTTTTGACTTATTTTGATGTTTTTTGACAGAGTTATGATGTAAAATTTATATCATCAGATTTACTTTGAAATGAGGATTAAAATACTACAATTATAGTGCATTTGAAATTGAAACTGAAACATAGTGGATTTGTAAAACTTTACATTTACTTTAAATTTAACAATAGTGAGTAGTGATCATCATATTTCTACATTACTATGTCTGGAGAAAACAACCCTGGAGTTAAAACATTAATAGCACCTATTAAAGGAGATGAAAAGGTATAAGGTGAAAAACCTTCCAAGCTGAACAAAAGATCACATTCAGAAGTGTCAGAAAAAAGTATTGAAGGCATAGATATTATGAACATTCACCAGGACTTAAAAGATATTCAAGATAGCCTTAAGGGAACATTGACAAAAAGTGATCTGGAAATTGCAGTGAACTGTTTATTTAAACAAATAGACTTAAAAAATGTTGTATCACAGATTGTTAAACAATTACTGATTGACTTTGAAGAAAAAATTGTCAAAGGATTTGAAAGTAAAGTAAGGGAAAGAACTGGTAAACTTCAAGATCAGATTGACTGCTTGCTTATTGAAAATGAAAATTTGAAGGATAGTGTCCATGACAAGGAAAAAACTATTTCAAAACTTCAAGAAGAAATTAAAGATAACAAGTTGCGATCATCATCAGCCTTGCAACTTGCAAATTATAATGAACAATATAGCAGAAAACATAACATTAGAGTTGTCAACCTACAAGAGAAACCGGGTGAAAACCTAAGAAAAGACTTTGTTAAAATAGTAAATCATGACCTAAAAGTGCATTTGGAGGATAGTGATGTAATCGCATTCCATCGTATTCCTGGCAAACTTGGACATGTACGACCTATTATTGTCAAGATGAAAAACACTGAACAAAAAATTAACATTATGAGGCAGCAGAAGGCTTTGAAAAATGATGTTAAATTTCACGATGATATCACACAGAGGAACCTAGGTTTGATGACTAGACTGAAAAACTGTGACCATGAATTCCATAATGTGTGGTTTTACAATTGTAATGTGTATGCCAAACTGTCTGAAAAAGGACGTCGGATTAAATTTGACATTTTCGATGACATTAATGAAAAAGTGAAGAATAGGAACAATAACACAGAAAATAAAGATTCAAGAACTTAAAGGGTAAATAAAAGTTTCAGCTTAATTTTTGTCAAAAAATGTTTTATTATTATACAAACTCAATACATGTATATAAGTACATACTTTTTTTCATTTATTATATTGTTAAAGGGTACCTGTAACGATTTTCAGTTTTGACATATTTTATTCGTCGTACTTAAATATGACTGTAGCGAAAATTCTATAAAATTTCATTCCATATTAAGGTAGATATCAGCGATTTTCTAATACATCTCTAGAAATCCAAATCAAAAAGGTCGATATCGAGGCTCCCGTGTTGTGACGTCATAGCAGTAACATACCTCCACAGAATATTATTTACCAACTACTAAAATAAGTCAAATACGAACTCGTAGTTTAACTTTCTATGATTATTTTACGGGAAAACTAATTAATGAAGTGGAATTAACATTCGTTTGACATGTGCCGATAATTAAGATTAGTATTAATCCTTTTGTTTATTAGACACATTCCTTAGATTTAGACCCACACCTGTAATTAACAGGATGTCACTTATAATTTGCAAAATTGATTTGCAGGTTGATAAAGTTATCTTACGACCGGTAATATACAATAATATATTTACAGTTCGAGTAAAGTAAAATAATTTTATTTGGTAAACGTTATTTGTCATATACAGTATAAAGATTTCACTCCGGAAAAAATGGATACTTCATTTGTAAATTTTAAAAAGTAAGAAAAAGAATTCTTTCTTAGTTTTCATGTCAATAATAATAATAATAATAATATATATTATTATTATTATTATAAAATACAACTTTCAGGCAAAATCAAAAATTAAAAATTGACCACCAGAATAGTCTATTTAAAACATGTTTATTGATCTACTTACAGCATTTGATTTTATTAGATTTTAGTTTTCACTTTTCCTTGGGCATACATTTAGCAGTGATATTCTTAAATTCTTTATTCTATATTAAATTCATAAAATTATTATTATTATTATTATTATTATTATTATTATCATCATCTCAATTTTTCAGTTAATGTGGTCTCATTCTAAAATCTGTCACGGTCATTTCATTTTAAACAATTATAATATATTCCGCGTAAAATGATTTGAGATGGAATACCTTGTTGTTTTTTTTCTTTTTTTTTTTTTTTATCCCAGCATTAATTAACCATCGAACAGTTGAAAAGAACTATGTTACAAACTTTAATTCTGTGAACATTTTCCAATTATCGATGAAATGTGATGCCGCCAGACTACTTAAAAGTTTTCTACATCACGGTGATTTAATTTCAACTGTCAATAAACATTGCACAAAAGAACATAGGCGATTGGATTTTTATGTATGATTTTTACCCGGTGCCACTGTCGTATGCTGATTTCGAATTTTTATTAGAATAATGCATTCAAAATTCAAAATCAGTTTGAATGCATTATTTTAATAGAAATTCAAAATCAGCACATGACACCATAGTAAGTTCCATAAAGTTCATACGGTAGTATGTCCAGTCCGACTTGATATTTAATTCATTTTAAAATGTCGACGATAAAATTAATTTTTTGTGTATTTGACTAGTTAAAACTAATCATGCATTTTTTGTTATAGCTATGCAACTTATCGTAATTCTCAAGTCTGTCCAGTCCGACTTCATAAAATAATTTTTATAATCATTTTTCGTGTTATTGACAAGTTAACACTCGTCAAGTATTTTTCAAGTTATGCAACCAAATGCAGGTCGGGACTCGACTCAATATGTTCATCAGATTCGTCCGTTTCTGGTTCGAATAAATAATGGTTATATTCCAAATTCATCACTGATAAGATTGTCTACTGCTTCCCGAAATAATGACGAACTATTTGACATAATAGGTACATGTCAGAGTCTTTACTTTCTTCTACAAACATCAATATATCACCATTGTTACTACTGTCTATTATGTTAGACACTACTTCTAATACTGCAATGACGTCACACGTTTATAACTCAAAACGAGGCGTTTCACTTTTCAATAAAGAGAAAGTTATAAAATGTGGATTTCAAATCGCTATAACTTTTTTATTTTGTCACCAATTTTGATGCGGTTTTCAATATTGTTATATTTAAATAATATATAAATCAATTGTGATAAAAAAAATTTTGGTTACAGGTACCCTTTAATTACTTTATCCATAAAAACCACACCGCCTATTCTTCTTCTATTGCCTTCATTGAATTTAAATGCAGTTGATCTAATTCTGTAAATCTCAACTGTTTATGACACTGATCAAACCAATATGTTTTACCATATATGTAATTGATATTGTTTGATGCAAATGTTTATAGTGCTGAATTGATACTACTAAAATTTATTATAAGTGTTTCTAACATGATAGTATTTATTTGCAAATGGGATTTATCTATCTCATTTATTTCTCAGTTTTATCTTCTCCGTTGGCTGTAAATCTCGAAAAATACTTAACCTTGTTCAGTGGTAAAGGGAAAAAACTTAACATCCAATGAAAGATGTAAGGGGAAATAACTCAATACACAGTCAAACTGCTTATTTCAAAAACATGTGTACTACTTTCCAAATCTGTCATCTTAGAATGCGTGTATGTGTGCGTGAATGTAGAATATTTATGAATACATGTAATTTTGTAATTGTCATTATTTTGCCAAAACTGTATTTAAATGTTAATACATGTAACATTTTTCATTATGAATAGTATTACTGTACTGTCAATGAATGTGAGGGGCTTATTTTCTAACACAAAAAAGAGAACTGATGTTTTTGATTGGGCAAGAAATAAAAACCCATCAATTGTTTGCTTCCAAGAAACTCACAGTATAAAAGAAGTAGAATCAGAATGGTCTGATGAATGGGATGGCAAATGTTTTTTTAGTCATGGAACAAGTAAAAGTGCTGGTGTTTGTATTATGTTTGCAAAAAATGTAGACTTTCAAGTACACAACTCTTACATTAATGATGAAGGTCGTTTTATTGTATTAGATTTAACAGTGTGTAATCAAAGAATTACCTTTGTTTGTGTATATGGTTATAACAGAGATAACCATGGTTTATTTAGTAGTATTTTGCAGATTATTTTTCTTTTGAAAATACAAGTATTATAATGTGTGGAGACTGGAATGTAGTCCAAGATGTATACTTAGATAATTACAATATTATACATAATAGAAATCCATAATGAAGAGAAAAATATATGAAATTATTGAGTCTTTTGAATTAGTTTATCCATGGCGTGTTTGTCACCCTGAGGAAAGAAAATATACCTGGCGTTAATCCTCACCAATAAAACAGAGCCGTCTTGATTATTTTTTAGTTTCAGAAGATATATTTTCACTGACAAAGTATTCCACTATATTACCAGGTTATAGAACTGACCATTCTGCCATTCTTTTAACATTCTCTGCAAATTTGGAAAAGAGGGGGAGGGGATATTGGAAATTCAACTCCCAGTTACTTAGGGAGCATGAATATACTAAAAAAGTGAAATCCTGTATTCATGACACAATTATTGAATATTATGAATCTGGGGATATAGAAGATCTCCTGAATGTTTGTCTGTCTTGTAATGATCAGTTATTTTTTGAAATTTTAAAAATGAAAATACGATCATTAACAATTGATCACAGCATCTCAAAATCAAAGCATGAAAAATATGCTGTGAAAAAAACTGGAGAAAGATATTCAGGACTTGGAAAACATCATGAATACAAGACCAGATGATTCAGTTTTGAAAAAGTTACATGATAAAAAATTAGAGCTTGAAAAGACTAGATCAAAAAAAATAGAAGGTCTTTTATTAAGATCAAAAGTTAATTGGCATGAGAATGGCGAAAAGTGCACAGAGTATTTTTTGTAAATTGGAAAAGAAGAACTTTGTTAAAAAGACAATATGTGAACTCATTGATACTAAAGGAAAATACTTGTCAAAACAGTCAGATATTCTACTTGAGGAAAAAACTTTTGTTGAAAATCTATAATCAACTAGAAATCTGAACTGTGATGACATCTTTTTCTTTAACCATAATGTTGAACTCACGGAAGAACAAAAAGACTTCTGTGAGGGTAACCTAACTATAGAGGAATGTGCTTAGGCTCTTCAGCTAATGCAAAATGGAAAAAGTCCAGGATCTAATGGTTTTACTGTAGATTTCAATAAATTCTTTTGGAGACATTGGACCTTTTTTGTTTAGATCTTTGAAATTTGGTTATGGGAAATGGGAAATTTTCCCAATTTCAATACCAAAGTGTAATTACTTGTATAATTTCCAATATAAATTTTTACATAAAATTGTAGCAACAAATAGTTTTTTTGTATAAAATCAAACTTAAGGATACAAAGTTATGTACCTTTTGTAAAACTGATGAGGAAACATTGAACACTTATTTTATGACTGTAGAGTGACTCGTTAGTTTTGGGAATGTTTTAATAGAAGAATAAAGTTATTTTTTGTTAACAGTGCTTTAGATAGAGTAATAATATTCCTAGGGTATACACATCAGTCAATGTTAATGAACTTACTGTTTTTCATTGCAAAAAAATATATTTATAAATGTAAACTAAATGAGACATTGCCAACTGTTTTTGGAGCGCAATGTAAGATAGAACAATATAAATATTTTGAATATCAAATAGCCATTAAAAATGGCTCACTGACCAAATTTGAGAGATTTTGGGCCCCTCTCAAGGTCATTTTTCAGTAAGTAATATTTTACTCAAAACTTCTAGAAATTTTAATTTTCATAATATGATAACTGGCAAACTATGGCTTGTATGACCAAATTAGGTAATTTTTTATTTTAATTTTTGTTTTTTAATTTTTTTTTTCATTTTTTAAAAACTAAATATTTATTCTTACTATATATATATATATATATATTTTCGTTTGAAAACATGTGATGAGTGATTGTGTGCATGTGTGAGACTTAAGCTATTTATAAGAAAAGATTTATATTTTGTCAAACTATATTTATATTAACATAATTATAGTCAGACTAAATTGTAAGTTTTTTTATTTATTTATTATCTTTCCCTGAATACCCTAGTCAGGTGGTAAAGCCTGACTTTTGATAAATAAATAAATTAAAAAAAAAAAAAAAAAAAAAAAAAAAAAAAGATTCAAGGTTCTAGATTTTCCAATTCATTTCAAGAAAATGTTTTAACAATTTAATTTTTAAGGTGACTGTGGCAGATGTTTCGGTGACTGTCAACAAGCTTCAATAAACTTAGTAGAGGATAACGATTTTATTCATTTAACATGTGCTTAACAAAAAAATTCGGCTACTTGGCATTTTTGTTCATGACAACGCAGCTGTAGAAAACTTTTGTAACTTCAGGTCAGTGTGACCTAAAATATGGATCAAGGTCAGTCGGCTTAAAAAAAATTGTTATATAACTAAATCCTACAGGTGACTGTGACATAGATGGTCAACATGCTCCACAAAGCTAGTAGACAATTACGATTTCATACATCAAACATCAATTTATGTGCTATATATGAAATTTTAGGCTACTTGGCATTAATGTTCATGACAAAGCAGCTGTAAAAAGATTGTACTATTTAAGTCAACGTGATCTTCCAGATAAGCCGGCTTAAAAGGAACTTGGTAACCTTCATGACTACATGCTTCTCATAAATTTTTTATCTTCTTGTTATTTTGCTCTTAAAAAGGATGTTTGAAGGTTTTACTATGGGTAAAGTTCGTCCGATTTCGTACACTTGGTAGATTTATTTACCCTGGTGCTATAAATTTTTGGCTTTTCGATTTGTGACAAGAAGATTTTTAAAAGCTTTACTACCCTGGCTTTGATTGCTTGCCAAGGGTTATTAGCTTTTTAAAACTTAATAAAATTTTAAATCCTTATTTTATATAGGAAGTTCTATTTCCCTAGGCCTTTCTGTTCTGTAATTTTTTATTAAAGTAAAAGAGAAATGGTATGATTTTTATATAATAATTATATGTTTACTCCAGTTTCTTGTTAAGTATTGCGCATGTACATATATATTGTTAAATGTCAAATGTTCATTGCATTAAAGACAAGAACCTTTTTATCAAAAGAAAAATAGTTTGGATAATGTGATAAAATTTCATTCTTGTTTTTAAGTCATATAAACTTTGATATTCGGCAAAACGAATCGGTGGTATCTTGAGTATATCTGTTATATTTAAATGAAATGAAAAAATAATAATGAGCAACCATTATTCGAATAACTCAATATGGAGATTGTATCATGTGTTTAAGCATGATTTGACTAGTCTTTGCGACTTTACTTCAGCAAAACAATATTTGAAATAAAGTAGAGCTGATTCTAAGCACTAAGACTTAAAATACATGCGACTAACACGTTGTACATTGCTATGTAAGCGTATTACGTAGAAACAGGTTATATGGTGTAAGGGAGATAACTGCGGAATATCACAGATTGTAAGTAATTTTAAATAATATCTTTGAAATATTATTATAATTTAAAGGAAAATTGATTAAATACTTTCAAATTTATTGCAAAATAAAAAAGATTCAACAAAAACAGCTTGCAGTAAATTTGTTGAATAACAAAAACTATGTGTTTAGTTTAATGATATATTTAGGAACAATAATGAAATACTAAACTGAAAGTAAATATATTTATTTTATCTCAAATGTTTGATGAAATACGGCGCGTTGTAAGGTTTGTAAGGGACCTGTCATACTATAACGTTTTGGACGTTTGGTTGCTTTTTGAAACGTCGGGGACATTGACGTTCTTTAAATTGAGTTTCTAGATTAACGCTGCTATAACGTTCTTGTAACACTTGGTTAACGCTCATCCAACGTTCGCTCAGTGTCAGACGATGTTTGTGGTCGAAAATAGTAGCGACACCTAGCACTACATTCCGTTCTCATTGCTTTGATAGCACTCTAATAGCATTTGGGAAGAATATGCATAGCTTCTCGGTAGCGCTTTATTGTTTACTACAGGGTGTAGCCGACGTGCTCGACGTTTCCACAGCGTCTGTCTATCATTCCTGTAACTTTCGGGTATCGTGTAGATCGTTTTTGTAACGTTCCTGTAACGTTTCGCCAACTTGCGGCTGGACACGCAGTATATGGAAGTATAGTGAAGGGACTTTAAAGCTGCATTAAGTTTTCCTAGTGAAAAAATAAAACGGTGCTGATCTAATTAATGATGTTCCTAATGAACAATGTAATATTTGGTTCAACGATAAAAGTTCGAATAAATACAGACATAACAATAACTTACCACGAGATGCAGCCTGTGGGATCTAATTTTAGAACGTGGTTACATTATAAAAAACCGGGTCATTTAAACACAACTTACAAAACGGTGAAAAACAATAAATTAAACACAGAATTTTCTTAAATTTGTCATTTGTGACTTTGTAAGGGATACGTAACATCATTGTGAATACGTTTTGATATAAATGACGGACAATTAATACAATTTGTCAGATTTCGCCTTCATTCATTTGAATTTCCGTACATCTATGCTCATGCTCCAAGAAAATAATTATCATCTTTAAACATTAACCAACCCGTTAGAGGATTCCGTTTATTTACAGCTAATAGGAATGAAATTTTAGAAAATGAATCTCACGGATCGTGATTAGAAGTTATCTGTTTTAGAAAAATATATATTTTAAAAAAAATAATAATAATAATAAATAATAATAAAAAAATCAAAAACAAAAATCAGAAAATTGAAAAACTTAATGCAGCTTTAAGCAAAAGTGCATTACTTCCATTTCAACTACCGCCCAGTCAACATCGCAATATAAACCTCCCAAAAGCAAGAAGGGCAGCAACAGAGGTTAGGACAGCAGTGGAGGCCAACGAGCAGCATCCTCTCCCGGCCAGGAGGTGGTTACAATCATCGCAGAGGTCTACACTCCACGTGTCCCCTCCAGTCAGCACCAGCTTCATAACAGGGCCGAGAGCCAGTCTAAAGCAAGTGTCCTTATTGCTGATCCTAGGTCCAACTCATCAAACATCTCTTGTGGCATGCAGAGGAAGTTGTGGAAGGAGGCTTGGTCTTCAGCTATGAGTTCAGCAATCAGCTTGTCATAGACACCATACTGGGGTGGCCTTCCTATCCAGGGTCTCACCCAGCTCTTTCTCCCTCTCATCTTCTTTATCTTCGACTTTGCCTGGGAAATCTTGACCATGTGCGATGCCAACTGTAGGAGGTTGTTATGGTGCATGAGAGCAGCAACAGCATGCTGGTGTTTTTCTTGGTCTGTCATTCTTCTGGGTCTTCTCTCTGTGAAAGTACAAACAGGACTGGCGGTGGCCTCTGCAAGCCCCTTATATAGAACAAGTGCCTGCCAAACCCTCCTGAACGCTACCAATAGGTTAGATGAGAATTACAAGGACGTTACATGGGCTTTACAAAGGTGCTGCTAAAAACCAAAACGCTGACATTATGAAAACGTTGAAAGAGTGTTAAATGAGCGTAAGGAACGTTCAACGAACGCTGACAAACACTGCGAAACGTTGGCGATATGCTGAGCAGACGTTCGACGGATGTTACACAGGCGTTACACGAGCGTTACTTAAGCGCTTGCCACGCAAAGGACACTCAACACTGATGGGCGGCGTCCGACTATCGTCCAGAAAACGTCCTGACGTTCAAGTAACGCCTAACAACTTTCATGTATCGTTGTTTTAACGCATTCTTATCGTTTTCATAGGACGTCGTAAATTATTGTGCATACCAAAAAATATTTTTCAACGACGTTTGCCAACACTTGTTTAACTTTCTTGTAACTTGCTTCTAACGTGCGCAACGTTTCTCTGAGCTTCGAAACACGTTACTTGAACGCTGGTGAGAACGTCGTAGTGTGACAGGCCCTTTAAGGGTGCAGTGACATATTTTATCACATGAATGTTGTCCAGTTAGATTACAATATATATATATATATATATATATATATATATATATATATATATATATATATATATATATATATATATATATGGAATAAAACGAACGGAAAGAAACTGTTTAATATTTAGTATGGATACAAAACATTTTCTTTTAGTGATATTTTGTTTTCAACATCATTTCGACCAGTTTACAGCCATGCAGACGACACCTGTTCTTTGGAAATGTTTGGCAATGATAATGGTGCAGATTGGGCATGCGCAACGTAGTTTGGGTTACAATCCAACTGGTTTCCATCTTCGATAGCTGGCTTGTTTAGTTATCTTGTAAGTTCAAATATATATATATATATATAAAGAAGAGAATTTTGTGAAAAATTACAAGGTTTCAGTGACTAATCATGTCGAGTTTACCCTTTTTTTGTGACTACGATTTGCACATTTAATGTTAAATACAGTTAGGTACATTAACGGCATATTGCTAGTTTTTGATAAGGTACAGAATATGTGTCAGCATTTAACCATGTTATTACAGATAACCTTTGTAAATGTTTAAAAAAAAACTTGTCATTGTTATCTTTACTTGTATGAATTATGAAATTATTTCTTTTTTTACCACTATGCTCCAATTATATCGGGCCGTAATGGTTTTGTGGTCTTAAGCGCCTGTTGCAAACCACAACACATTTTACCGCCAAAGTTTCGAATTCCACTCTTGACGGTTCACCAATGTTCTGTGTTTTTTTTCGACAACATTCATTACCATCTCAGCATTATCGCTGCTTCGCTTCTTCGACCTGAACGCGAAGAAGCGAAATTGCGAAGTTACGATGGCGAAGGAGCGAAGATACGATGACGAAGGAGCGAAGTTTGGAAGATACGATGGCGAAGGAGCGATAGTACCATCACTCCTTCGCCTTTAAAACTTCGCTTCTTTGCCATCGTATCTTCGCTCCTTTGCCATCGTATCTTCGCAACCTCGCTTCTTTGCCATCGTATCTTCGCAACTTCGCTTCTTCGCAACTTCGTATTCGGAAGTTTCAAGGTGCGCATGCCAAATGTACCATGATTGTTAACAAATATGGCGGAGGAAGGTAACTATGATTTGCTAAATGAAATCGCCAATGCACGGTAATGGCATACTAAATCGATACAAAAGTACCCATCCACAACCAAAGTTGCAATAGTTCGTAAATAAACCAATACTGTATGTGGCTTAAATTTAACACGAAGTTCCAGTAAACGGGAGTGAAACCAGGTGCACCTTTCGGACCCAAAATTATGCATCTCGTACACGGAAATGAATCGCAAATGAGTATAAGAACTTTGGTAAAATAAAGGTATTATGAAATGTACTATGGAAGAAAATCCGTGTAGTTGTACAGCGTGAATAGATCTATATTATGAAAATGTGCATACATATGCAATCTGCTTGTACTTGATGTGTATATTTAACATACATGTGCAGTATGCATGCAGTATACAGGGCATCAAAAGTGTGTGCCAATGTCAAGTAAAAACTTCATATACAGATTACCTTACAGATTGGGAAATTTATGATCAACGTCCTTTATATAAATAAAGGTTATTTTTTTCAATCCACTATATAAAATAATCTTTGTGGTAGATGGTGCTGTCATAGACAAAATATCCAAGTAACATTATGTGCAACATTCTAGTGGTTAATATGTTAAATATGTTTGTTAATAAATAGGACATACTTTTCTAGAAAGTTGTAGAATTGAATTATTTCAAAAAGTCATTTAAGTTGAATGTATTTGTTACATTATTGGAATATAGATATTTCAAATTTTTAGAAAGATGGTTCATTGTACAGTGCATTTTGTTATTGTAAGGTCCAGTTGTACAAAGCATAATTTTAGTAAATTGTTAATTAAAAACACTGCATTGTATTATTTGCTAATTATGGTTCAATCTATAATTAACCTGCAACTGGACCCAGGTAATTCGAATTATTGCAATAATTTAAGTTACATAGTACATTTTTGTTATACTTTGTAGGTACCAGTAACCCTGATGTCACAGATATTTTATTTAAAATTGGCCTGGGCCAGTATGCATCTAATTTTTTTAGAAAACATGGTAAGAAAATGAAGGATCATTATCAATAAGGATATTTAGGAAATTTTCTTTGATTGGAATAAGGACTTGGAAAGACAGCAACATAAATTGTTTAATTGATAATGTATAATAAAAAATTAATATGATTAATGTATAATATGATCTAGCTTGCATATTCTGTAAATGTATTAGGTAAAGCAAAATTCACTTTTGCAACTACCTCTGTATAAGGATTTAGGTCATTGGATGGTCTTTATATACATATTTTACCTAATATTACAATACATGTGTTGTTTAACTGAAGTTGTCATTTTTTAATAAAAACATCAGTGAAATTGTGTGCTTGGGATATGTGGAAGCTTTTTAAATAAAGAGACTACTGCAATACATTGTCCCAACCAACTATTTGTAACCATCATTCTGCTTATATTTAGCCAGCAAAAATTGAATAATTTTTTTGGTTAAAAAATATAATTATGAATTTGATTTTGATTCCTTAGGTATGATATTATTAAAGATAGATTATTAGTAAATCTTTTTAAACAGTGTTTGTGTGTGTGTGTTTGTGTGTAAGAGAGATAAAAAGCATTATGACAACCTAAAAACACAGCATATTGATTTAATGAAATTTTGTGCCCTTATTAATTGAGAATGTAATCTTTAAATAGATTGGAGTAGATGAGGTAGAACAAATGTTAGAAAAGGATTTTACCAAAATTGGAATTACCTCAATGGGTTACCGCTTGCGTATTAAGCAAGCATGTAGAAATAGCATAAAAGGTATAACATTTTTTACATAATACTTGTATTTAAAAAAGTGCATGGTTGTCAGAATTCAATCTAATAGGCCATTGGCTCAAAAGTAAAATATAAAAATCATTAAAATGCTACAAAATGGGGGATGCATGTATTACTTTTCTGTTTTTTTTTTTTTTTATTATGCAGACAAGACAGAGATATATATATATATAGTGAAAACTCTCTTAGCCAGACAAACTTCTGACTACATATTTTCTCTGGTTCATGGAGGTTTTGATATTTTGACTATGGATTATCTCCCCTGAATATTTTAAGTTAAAAAAATATGTACATGGTAGTGTGTTGTAAACATATCCCATCAGAAAACTGTCTGTTTAATTTGGAAAGGTAATGGATTTTGTTTTTAAAATCCCTCTTCAGGTAAGATATTTGATGAGAGGAAGAGTACAGTATTTAATCCTCAGGGATTTTTTTCTGTATTTGCTAGGATGGAGAATATTAGTTATATATAAATATGTATCTTCCTGACCATGTTTTAGTTCACCGGAGGGGTCTATAGTTTTCGTCTCTGTCCTGCTGTCTGTTTACAGACCATGTTTTCTACATTATTTTCATAGTGCTTTAAGATATTGCATTCATATATGGTGCATCAATGGTATTACAGTACCAGTTTAACTTTGAGTAATTTCTGCAATTTTTTATGCAGTTACAGCTCTTTGAACTGAGAAATTTTGATAATTTAACAGTTTTTCCCACCTTTTTGGTAGTACATAACCTTTACGCTTACTCAATTCTCTCATGTAATATTTTCTAAAATGTTCTTTTGAAATTTATATGGCACCCATTGCAATCAAACCTCTTTTTTTCAGTAAGGACTGAAACTTTATCACATACAGTAAAAACTTTTATCAACTTACAAAAAACACAAGGAAAAGTCTCAAAAAATACAAACTTAAAACTAACAAGAAAGATATATTTGGGTTGGAAGCATGAAATAAGGCCATCCATATATAAACTAATACCAGCGAGTAAAGGAGGAGGGCAGCAAATTCTAGATGTGCCTAAAGATTTAAATTATAGTAACTTGCTGCAAAAAGTTATAGACTTTTTTTCCCCAATGGAATATCCACTGCACAGAACCTTAAAGCCAGTGATATCAAAAGTTACCTTGCTTCATTTTCCGGTTTACCCCTTTCTGAAATGGAGGAAGATGAGGGTTTCACAGTGGACAAATATTTTAGTAAAGTGAAGTCATATCCTGTCAGAATTGATTTACATACACAACCACATGAATAAACATTTTGTACCACAACTTCAAGTTCGAGTTCATTATGCGCTCAAAGTCAACCATAGGTGGTACAGGAGGTAACATATAACATTATATAGAATATGCACATTTTGCATAATCCACAGAAAGTAAAAATAGATTATGAAAAAAACATAATTCTTCTTCTTCTAATAATAATAATAATAATAATTTTGTTTTTGTTACTATTTCCAATCCCATCACAAAAGGTTACTTTATACAGTACTGTAGTTTAAACTGACTGTCTGCTTTTTTGTCTTCAGAAAAGTTATGATCCGAGCTGTATCTGATATCAACATATTAAAATCTTTGGTGTCACTATTGTCTCTTAAATTGCAAGTTGATGCAAACATGTGTGTGTGTGTGTGTGTGTGTGTGTGTGTGTGTGTGTGTGTGTGAGCTAGTACAAAATTGATGAAATAAGACCAGTAGCTTTTGAAATAACTGACTCTAGTTTTACAATCATTAAGCAGTTGTTATACTACATGGCTTTTGAAAATAATTAAAGATTGTGAATAATTTTTAGGTTGAAATTGAACATTTTGCCACATCGGAGATCACTAATGCACATGTTTGAATGTTTAAATTTCAGTGCCTATAAATAAAAGGACAATGCGTTATGCAAAATAATTTTTTATTTCTTAGAATACAACTGAATTGGGTGAAATACTCAAAAATCTGAGACTACTGCCATAGATGAAGAAATAGATTCGGGAACCCCTACCATTGTTTTCAATCGAAGGTTACATTTGGTAAGTCAGTACAAAGTGATTTCTTCATATCAATATCTTGAGTCTGAGTAAAACAGCTAATAGCTAAGGGAGTGTAGAAGGTGAGAGCCAAAGGCTCAAACCTCCTAGGGGTCCAGGGGCATGAAAAAAATTATGCAAAATCTTGCATTCTGATGCAATCTGAGACTGAGCTGTATTAAAGATTAAAAAAAATTGTTCATTCAAAGTGCCTGACCATTTTTAAGCATATCGGGATTGGTGGTCTATAAGAAAATGCACAAAAATGTATTATCAGTGACATGGGGGGGGGGGGGGGTATGCACCCTACGCTCCCCCTGGTAAAATCTGCCACTGGATAGTACATTTTTAAGTTTTTATATTTGCAATTTCTCTTTTGCTCAATTTGTGTTCCCACTACCCTGACTAGACTCCATCCTGAACAGCTAGGTTCAGGACCAAGCTAACCCAACTAGTTATTTTGCACTCCCTCTAACAATTTCAATTATTTGCTTAATTATAACAATCTTGAACGACAGCATAGCCCTTGCCACCATTTTCACCTCATTTATTGCCAAAATAGCAAAAACTATTGTTTAGAATGCCAAAAATTTGCTTGTTCAGGTATAATTTTTCCAAGATCTTACTTTATCTAATTTCCATTTCATATTGATTATTTAATCAGAAAATATAAAATGTTTTTAATTTAGGTATGAATTATATATTCAAATGCTAAATCTACAGTTGTAATTTTCAAATTTTGTTCTAAATCAAAAGTGATAAGAATATGAGATGTGTACTCTGATATTTTAGAGAAGGTGTTTAAGTTTAAGGTCATCAGGATCAGAGAGTACTCCAACACAGAGCCAAGGTTACCAAGCTATCTCTACTCAACAGCAGTCATCCTCAACACAGAGTATTAATTTAATAGAGAGTACTCCACCACAGAGCCAATGCCACCAAGCTATCTCTACTCAACAGCAGTCATCCTCAACACAGAGTATAAATTTAATATAGGGTACTCCACTACAGAGCCAAGGTTACAAAGCTATCTCTACTCAACAGCAGTCATCCTCAACACAGAGTATAAATTTAATATAGGGTACTCCTCTACAGAGCCAAGGTAACCAAGCTATCTCTACTCAACAGCAGTCATCCTCACCACAGAGTATAAATTTAATAGAGACTACTCCACTACAGAGCCAAGGTTACAAAGCTATCTCTACTAAACAGCAGTCATCCTCACCACAGAGTATAAATTTAATATAGACTACTCCATTACAGAGCCAAGGTTACCAAGCTATCTCTACTCAACAGCAGTCATCCTGATCACAGAGTATAAATTTAATAGAGACTACTCCACTACACAGCCAAGGTTACAAAGCTATCTCTACTCAACAGCAGTCATCTTCAACACAGAGTATAAATTTAATAGAGACTACTCCTCTACAGAGCCAAGGTAACCAAGCTATCTCTACTCAACAGCAGTCATCCTCACCACAGAGTATAAATTTAATAGAGACTACTCCACTACAGAGCCAAGGTTACAAAGCTATCTCTACTCAACAGCAGTCATCCTCACCACAGAGTATAAATTTAATAGAGACTACTCCACTACAGAGCCAAGGTTACAAAGCTATCTCTACTCAACAGCAGTCATCCTCAACACAGAGTATAAATTTAATAGAGACTACTCCACTACAGAGCCAAGGTTACAAAGCTATCTCTACTCCACAGCAGTCATCCTCAACACAGAGTATAAATTTAATAGAGACTACTCCACTACAGAGCCAAGGTTACAAAGCTATCTCTACTCAACAGCAGTCATCCTCAACACAGAGTATAAATTTAACAGACCAAGTAGATAGTGAAGATGAGGACACTCAAAGAGCTATAACAGAAAGCTTAGCCAGCTTAGAGTCAGATATGTAAGTTTTTTAAGTATCAATAAAACAAAAACTGTTTTAAAATAAAAGCTTTGCCCAGTTAATACAGATTACCAACTTATCACAGAACTTTTACTCATGCTTTTACTAATAATCCACCTTTAAACCCATTTGCTTTTCCATTTTCAAATTTTAATTCACAGAAATATGTATTATGCAGTGGTGTGAAGTTGTGCATGCATACACATTTAACAATTACTGACTGTCCTACACAAAAGGGTATAGAAATAAAGACACAAAAATGTACTCCATCATGTTAATTCTTCTCATTCCTGACATCTTATTACCACTTCAGGACCTTAGTTGCTGTAGTGTTATTTCTGTATCTGGCAAGTGTCAGGTTTCGTGCTTTTTATAGTGTGTTCAAAGATTTGATAATTGTTAGTGATTTCTGTTTTGCTAAGCAATCAGAAAAACAAACATTTTGACAAACATGAAATAATCTTGACAGATACATTTAACCCCATGAATTAGTATATCAATTACTTAACCTAATAAGATATCTTAATCATATGAACATTATCTTTCATACATGTGCATATGTTAAGTTCTTATATATTGCATGATAATTTAATTTTTGATGTAATTTTGATTTTGTATATACCAGACAAAGTGTCCGGATGCTCCCAGATGTAAAAACAGCTAAACCTACACAAAGTCTAGAGTTTACTACATATGTATTTTTACATGAACTTGCATCCATCTACAATTTTTCTTGCCTGGTGACAGATCACCAAAAGCAAGACTTAGGTTTTAGATGTGTGGCGTACCAAATTTATGTGTATAGGTCAAAGGTCAAGGTCAGAAGTCAAATCTTAGTTGGATATAACCAACTTGGCTATGTTGGGGAAGGGGGTATTTGTCTTTCAAAAGACAGTTCTAGTTGCTTATTTTATTTACATTTGTTGTGTTCCAGAGATATAGTGCCTATGGAACGTGTATTAAAAACATGGGTTGGGTGTACACTTACCCCATGTACCAGTTTTGAACAAGAAGTTATAATACACAGAAGGCAGATTTTAGAATCAACACAGAGAGCTGTTTCAAGGAACGGATTTTGTTTTGAAAAACCATTCAAAATCCATTTTTCTGGAGAATTAGGGGAAGACTATGGGGACTCAAAAGAGAGTTTTTATGGTATTATATTTATCCATTTAATAATGTTTTCAAATTATTTAATATAATACTCCTCATAAAATTATTGAAATTGTTTTGGATTTTTCATCTTTAAGTAATATTTTACCTCTGTAGTGGACAAATGTTGTAGCTCAGTTGGTAGAGTGCTTGCTCAGTATGTAAATTGTTGTGGGTTCTCCCCCTAGCAGGTTCTTATGAAGACTTGAAAAAGGGTAGTTATTGATCTTTTGCTAAGAAATTTTAGAAATGAAAGTCAGCAGGGTCCTTCTGAAGGGACTTTAATCAAAATAGAAACCCCATGTTTCAACAGGCATAGAATGATGAAGAACCCTTATGCACATTGCCCTGAAAGCACTTCACCTGTAGCTTGTGATGACCTGATGAAAAATAAATAGTTTTCACTGGGACATAAAACCCCATTCAACCAATCAAATTGAGCAACCTACCTTGCATTATATGTACAGTGGTGGCATGGAGTGTGCTGCCTGATTCACCCAGTCTCCCTATATTTAGTGATTCTTACTTTCCACTTTTCTTGGGACAGAAAATTTCTCTCAGTATTGATGATGTTTCTGACTTTGAAGTTCAGAAAAAAATTGAACTGGTAATTTTTAATTATATACAAACATTTGAAGTATTTATGAAAATGTTGATTAATGGAAAGATAAAATACATGTAGATAAGAAAATCATCCTTTTGTGCTAACAAGGAATATCAAGCATAATTGAACTCAAATGAGCCTTTTTATATGAAATAAAAAATTTGGTTTAATCATATATATATCTATCCTGCACATGAAAGAGCATTAATTCAGGTTTTCATCCTGGTCATCCACAATCCACATAGATATTCTATCTAAATGTGGAATGCAGTGCATGGTATAGATTTTGATTTTTCTTATATACAGATTAAAGATGCACCTGAAAATGAAATAATAGATTCAACTGATTGGTTATTAGATTCTGGTATTGGAGCAGTGGTAAAGCGATTAACAGATGGAAAACGCAATGAAATAATGTCACAACTAGTGAAACATTTTGCGTATTTTAGGTATTTACTATAAACATTGCTTAATGGTGTGTGTTTATTTTCTAAAAATTTTTTTAAAAAAAAGATTTTAAGTCATTTGTGTATAATACATTTGATGATATCATTATAAATAACTTAAGCTAGGAGAGGAAAAAAAGTTTTCACCTGGCCGATTAAACAATCTTTTGTTAACTTTAGATTTTCCTTAACTGAACTAATACTATTTAGAAATCTTTATAATTTTGGTATTTATTCAAATATTCAGGTATGTAGGTTGTAATTTTGTAAAACACACCAAGCTTTAAACACTTGTATTTGTTTTATAGAAACAAAAACTCTTTTTGAATCCAAAAAAACCTGCCAAAATTGTCCAGTTTTAAGTTAAAGAAGTGGTTGTGAAATGGGGGTCAGATAACCATTTATTATGGTAACCACACCATTGTATGCATATTTTTCTTGCATGCCAGAAACTGCCACATTTATTCAGCATTTATTTTACAGCATTATTTATAAATTTGAAATCATTGGTTACTATATTTGTTTGTCATTTTGTCTTGTTTATTTTTTTTATATGCCCATATTACATGATGTATTATGGTCTGTTGTTGTCTGTCCATCCATCCATCTGTCCATACATTAACATTTTTCTTGTCTGGTCTATATCTTTTGACTCGATTAGGATATCAAGATGAAACTTATACTGGACATGTATTATGGGAAGCTAGGTGTTTTATGTATAAAATTTAGGTCAACAGAGGTTGAGTTCAAAGGACAACCTTTCTATATGTTAACATTTCCTTACTGAGCAAATGTTTTACAACTTTATAGGTGTGTTACATATGGTTTGAGGATCAATTGCAGTTTTCTACATGTACATAAACTCTGTGTGTGTGTGTGTGTGTGTGTGTGTGTGTGTGTGTGTGTGTGTGTTTCATTTTTAACATATATATTCTTTTTTTAGAGCATGTGTTTATTTTTAGTCTATTTTGCTGAAATTGTATTTTTTCCAGAACTCCTGCTGAAATATCTCAGTTTTTAAAAGGTTGACCTGTGTGTGCAGTTTTTGTGATGTTATAAGATTGACCTTGATGAATTGATTGCACTTTTCACTCCGTCAAAGGAAAAACTAACAGCAAAGATACTGAAAAGTATTTATAACGTAAATTTGTCACCGACTGGACATAACCTAAGACCTCTTGAACAAGACTCACTTTACAGCTTTGATTGTTTGTTGCAAGACTTGGAGGGTATGTATATTCTACAATTTTAGCTCATATTTATCATAAAATAGGACTAAAGTAATGTTTCCTGGCATTAGCACCTGATCAACCAATTTTTAAAGTTTTATTTTAAAGTTTTTCCCTGGGTTAACACACTTACTGTAAATGCAGGATATTTGCTGTTTTTCTGAAAGCTCATCTTAAAATAAAAGACTTAAATAACATTATAGTTTGATTACATAAGATTTTGTATACAAAATATATTCTTTAAACTAATTTGTAAATTTCTATTTTAACCAATATCAATGACTATCTGATTAGTGTATATACTCTCCACAAATATGTTGTTGGGTTATTCATTATTATGATTTCATATTCCTCACTATGAGTTGCCATATATGTCCAGCTATCAGAATCATCTGTCACAGCATTGTTTCATTGTAATATTACTTTTGTTTTATTATACCATTTAAATCATATTCAGTCCAGATTATTTGTTGGATTTGTTAATCTTCTGACCAGTTTGACTTGACAGGCATGCATGGCAGAATATAATTTCAGTCCTTAGCTGTGATGGTGAAATTTAATGTTATGACCCTTAGATTTTCCAGCAGAAAAGTTTTGGTTGGGGGGTAATTTTCTTAAAACTGATTGTCAGTTGATACAATTTCTTGAAAAGTATCAAACATGATAAAAGGAATATGCAATTTACAAAAATGTATAGGTTTGCTATAGATGTATACCTGATGAGGGTCCTTTTGGCCTCCAAAAAAGAAATAAAATGTAACAAAGTGCAACATGGACAGAAATGTAAATAAGTGTCCATCTTTTAAAAATAAACTAACAAAATTAGATCCTTGCCATTTTTAGCTCACCTGAGCCAAAGTTTCAGATGAGCTATTACAATCTGTACACAGTGTGTCATGTGCCGTGTGTCTTACATTGTGTATCATGTGTAAACTTCACATTTTAATCTTCTCCTCCAAAACCACTAGGCCAAATTTGATGATCATTTGGCAGTAGTGACCACCTAGGTGAAGGCCTTTCAAATTTGGATGAATAAAAGAGTTATGTCCCCTTGGGGCCCCCAAAAAAGTGAACTGTGAAAATCTTTAAACATCTTCTTCTCTGAACCTACAGGAGATATAGCTTAAATATTTCATGTGTAAATTTATGCTGTTTTGGGTAGTTTTAACACATACTTTGACTCTACAAATATTGAGCACAAACAATCTGTATAAATGTACTTTCACAATTTACCTATCTTGTTGTAATCAATGATTATGCAAAGTATGAAGTTTGTTCTCATTTGTGCTCATCCTAACCGAATGGAAAAACCTTAAAATTTGACCAAAACAGTCACAAATTGAGAGAATATGCTCAAACGTCATATTTGTCACATCACAATGATATCATTCATCATCAATAGAAAAAAAACATAAAAAAGAGAAATATACTTGACTAAAATTTTAAATCCAAAGTAATACAATCATGCATTTTATTCAAATTTTCAATTTAGTATGTTTTTAGGGTCAAATTAGACCCTTATCTTGTCTATTATCCCATTGCTTGTTGACTCATTTTTACAGATTTAATATTATTAACATTTTTTTACAGATGGTGTAGCTGAAATCAGTTTACATGTTCTGGACTGGAAGCAGTGCTATCCCACCATTGGGATTTCACAAACAACTGGAAATCAACTTTGTAGAAAATAATGAAAAGAAAAACAAACTTCCTGTGGCACATACCTGTGACATGTCACTGGAACTTCCACGTGGTGTGGAAGATCCAAGTGAAATGATGAGGATTATGGATTTAGCGGTTCATTGGGGTGGGGAATTTCATTTGGCATGATAAATATTTAATTCAAATTGATAATAACTATGTCCTCCAATACTGGAATGAGTAAATATCTAGAACATTTTTGGTATTATCCTTGGGTGAGCATAAGACCCAAGTGCCTCTTATTTGTAGAATGTTTGATTATTATTTGAAATCCTTGACAATTGCAGAGTTATAATGTACCTATTAATATTCTGTTTGTCACTTTTTGTGAAAGGTTTTTGAAGCTTTTTGATGCATGTTAAATGAATGGCCTGTTTTATTTCTCTTTATCTTGGCATATGTTTATGCTAAGGGTCATCACATATGTGACAAGTTTTTGTGTGATTTTGGTGAATATTTGAAAATGAGTTGGTTTTTTGTTTTCCAAAAACAATAAATGGCTTGAACTTAATCAAACTTTGTAATTCTGAAACACATTTTCTTTAATTCTTTTCCTGTAATGTAGGAAGAGCATAGTGTCTTTTATTTTATATTTTAAGTCATTTGACCAAAAGGTCATGTGACCTTATGGCATACTGCAATGTGTGTGCATAGTTAACACCTGTTTTTGACTTCTCCTCTTAAACTGCCAGACAGATTTCATTTCAATGAAACTTGGTCAGAAGTAAATATTGGTCAGTTAAATTCAGATTTGTGCATGGCCTTGCCATGGCTTACATAACTAGGTCATGGTGACCTATTGTTGCAAAAATCTTTAACAAATATTCATGGAAACCCAAAATTGGAGAAAAAATCTGATGTCATATTTCTCTACGGTCTCAAGCCTATATTTTGTCCATTTCTTAAATTTTGGAAGAAATAAAAGGTAACATTTTTGTGTTCAGTTTTTAAAAAATTGTAAAATGGCTTCAAATTGTTGTAAAAATGGCCCAGTCTTTTTACAATTGTACTTTAATTTCACAATTTTAGCCTCAAATCATTACTTTTATGAAAGATTTTGATATTTAAGTTTCAGTATTTATGTTTTCTTGGAATGTTTCAGCTAGTCATTATTTATCAGGTGAGCATGTCAGGCCCAATGGACCTCTTTTTATTTTAATTTTGAAAGTTTTGTTGGCATAACCTCAAGCTCAGGTAGAGGATACCACTTATTTTTAAATAGAATAATGTCCATTTTGAAATGTTCTGGCACTAATTCTAGATGTTGAATGATTATGGAAATTTGCTTCTATTTTTTTTTTTTTTTTTTTTTTTTAGCTCTACTGATATTTAAACTGTTAATATTTCTGTTTTGTTCTTGGCTTTTACCTTTTTTATACTTTGATCTGTGTGTTTACTTTTGAGTTATCTTTAATTACTTTACTGAGTCATTCATTAAGTTTTCGGATAATAGTCCACTTTGGTCATTCTTCTAAATATTAAAGTCAGGAAGTAATATCATTTTAATTAGTTTGTAGGTATATATATATATTAGTTTGATGTTGTCATGTAAAGCATTTTTAATAAGTTGTTTAATCTAAAACCAAAATCTTTTTTTTTTTAAATTTCTGTTTTTGTTTTTTTAGGTTCTAATTTTAGGAAGTGGCTTTAGACCTAGAATTTTATACTGATCTTGATATCATTTCATGTCCTTGTGTTGAATTCATAGAGGTGTACATCTAGAACAGAATCTATCTTGCATAGTATATAGTTGTCATTCATGTTGATGCATAAAAATACATTTTACTTGTTGAAAAGTATCTAAAATTTTCTCAAGTGTTATTTGTTATTGTAAAATAGATAAGACTATAGATAAGATAATAGATAAGAGAACATATCTCAACAGCTGCTATTCATTATATATATGATGTGTCTATCTTTTTTAACTTGTTTTGTTTTCAAACTTTTTACTTTCATGTTTTTTATTAATACTGATAATTGTGTAAATAATTAAAATACTGTATTCAACAAAATTTGGATAAAAAACTTTTATTAATATTAGTTTTGTTAAAACAGTTGATAATGTCCATGATAAATGAAAAAAAAATAAAAGTGTTATTTCTTTTGTCTAAACTATATCTTCCCAAGGATCTTAAGAAATTCAATGGTTGAATTGCATTTATATCTTATTAGTTGTATTCCATGTTTATTTTTTGCTGGAATAGTTTGAATCTTGATATCACATCAAAATACTAGTATTGACCGTAAGACATTAGAATTGTTTATCAGTTGTTTTTCTCTTCTCCTGTCTTCATAAATGTATTACAATTCTGCTTTTGTTAGTTTCTAGTTACATTTTTGTGTACTATTTGACAATGTGCCAAGCAAGCTCCTCACTGCAGACTTGCCCATGACTGACTAGATGAACAATCCAAATACACCTATATATAGTCAGGTTAAGTTATAATTGGTAGTTCCCCGGCAAAGTCCATTTTCTTAGGATCATTGGCTAAGTCTTTGTACACATAAGCCAATCATTAGATTTTAAAATTCAACAACCATTTGAATAGCATCTTTTGCATCTTCGGCATTTATGTGCTGATTTCTACCACCTTCATGTAGCATCATATCAAAATGCTCCTTAGGTCCTTCTGCACAACCATTTGTGTTCGATATTCACAGAAAGCTCTAAATGCTTCAATATCATTAGGATTAATTGGAAATTCATAATCAATTGTACCTACAGAAGAAAAAAATGCATATATTATGCACAATTAAATGTTGCTGAATTATTTTTGGGGGAACGGGGGTATTTATAAGATTTTATGTTGCTCACTTTTTGCAGGATTTAGGTTCATGAGGAATAACTTTATCATTAACCTATTTTAATAAAAATCAGTATACTTTGATATGACAACTAAAACGAACCGAGTTAGATCTTAGTTTTCTACCTAGCGTTCTGTATTTATGATGCTTTTTGGAATTGGGATACAGGTCGCTTTACTTTTTGGATTATTTAGGTTATATAGCGCTCCAAGAATCGCCACAGAGAGAAGCTACCTGTTTCTACATATATTTGGGGCCAGGGTTTAATTGTAGTGTTTGGAGATACTACTATTATATGTCATAAATATACCGGTAAATCAAAAGCAGTAATTATTTATTCCTTAAGTTTAGTGACAGGAATCTTGGATTGTAAAGAATAATTGTTTCCAATAGCAGTGTTTAAGATTTGATCACAAGATACTAAATGACAATCGACCGTAAAATTCTGGATGTGAAAACATTATCTCTGGTTTTCCCGATGGACAGATATCTTGAGCCCTTGCTTGAAATCTGATCTGATGGCGATTCCATTCAATTCTAATTTGGTCAAGTTCTTGTTGCACAACCTTCATGAAACAATATCTTGCACATTCTCTGTTGATAAAACAATCACACTTTTATAATTATTTAATTATTATATCATTTGTAATTCATCAGATATATACAGTACTTGGATGTCTCATTTTATATAGAATCAAAATAAACATGCCAATCTATGTCTAAATCACAATCCCAAAGCAAAGTAAAAACTTTGATAATGCAATTAAGGTTAACCGCACAAACTTGCCAGTTTTATTTTTAATATTTCGGCAAAAACTGCAATGGTATTTGGCATCTTTAACTGTAAAGAATGGTTGGTAGCTTGTATATGACATAACCAACTACATTGTAGATGGACATCTCAAACTGACGAAGATCAAGGTTTTGATTGTTTCTGTAAAGTTTGTATTTAAAAAAAAATTTAAAAAACCCTCTGCTTTCAAACGCATGCGTACGTTATGTTACCTCAGAACTACATGATAGAAAAAACGTTACCCATACACCGGATAGAATTGTTTTATGCAAATTACGAGCTAAACATTTATTAAATCTGAAGTGAAGAATTTTTTTAACAAACCCATTTCACTTAATGAGTCCCGAGTCTCGAGAAGTGCAAAGGATATTTTTATCCGAAATTTATTCAGTAATTCGGCATTTACAGAGTAAAAAATAACATTTTCATCAAATTGTTACGCCATCTTAACTCAATAGTCAGGGTATTTATAAAAAAAATCTACCAAATCTACTATGCTCGTGCTTTAAATCCACGTTAAGAATTTCAGTCATTTATTCAGGAATGTGTAACAAAAACTCAATAATGCAGTTGCACATACTAATTGATGTACATGTATATAAAAACTCAGAATGATGTATATGTACTTATTACTTTGACTGCAGTGATGATTTGTTCCATCGTCCAGTTGCCACGTCTTCTTATATTCATTCTTTTTAAGTGTCGTTTCAATGTACGGTTACTACAAAAGACATGCATTTATGTTCATTTTAAGTGTCAAAAGATTAAGACCAAAATAATCTTCCTAGTTCAAAATTACATTTACTACATGCATTATATAGCCTATAAATTAGAACGTGCATTGTACACGTAAATTTAATATTACTGCAGAAAAATGCTTATTAAACTCGAGCAATAACAACAAACAAATGACGAAAAACCAATCTTGGTACTAGGCGAATAAAACGTATCTCAAAAGTTACCATTCATTAGTTTTATGAAATCTCATTGAAAACCCCATTTTTTCCACAATCAGGATACTCTCTCTCTCTCTCTCTCTCTCTCTCTCTCTCTCTCTCTCTCTCTCTGTGTGTGTGTTAGATTTACCTTATAGCTATTCCATCATTCAGATTTAACATCATCACAATCTCCGAGTTATTATAACCATCATAAAAATATTCTCTGACTTTCTTATCAAGCAATGATTCGGCCATTTTGTGACATGTGTAAGGTCACTTCCGAACACGACGAAGTTGCCAAGGAGCGAAGTAGCAAAGATACGATGGCGAAGGAGCGATGGTAGTATCGCTCCTTCGCCATCGTATCTTCGCTACTTCGCCATCGTATCTTCGCAACTTCGCTCCTTCGCTATCGTATCTTTGTTACTTCGCCATCGTATCTTCGCAACTTCGCTTCTTCGCGTTCAGGTGGAAGAAGCGAAGGAGAGTCAATGCCAATATGGCCCTAACAGAACGCCATACAGAATACAAGTAAGTGAAAAATATTAGCTTGTAAAACATAATTAGTCCAATCCATTCCAGCTAAAAAAAAAAGCATAAAGGAAGGTGTTGCAATTTTAATTAAATTGTTTGAATCAGGTTCCTAGTGTTTCATCCATGACTGAAAAAGTAAAATTACCGACATTATATTTTATGTTTTGTTTTAGGAGAATTAACTTGTGATTTAATTGTTTATGCATCTTCCAGCATAAGAAAAATACACGAGCCATTAAAGTATCGACGTTTTCTGATCAAACTTTTCTTTCGACTCTTAAAGTAAAAAGATATTTTAAGGCTCACTTTAAATCAGTGCAAACACAACGCGAACAGATACAAATATGTAAATGTAATATCACATCTAAAGATGGTCCGCCTTATTACAACGTTTCCGGACCATTCTTTTCAGCAAATTGGAATGTTATGTTACAAGTTGTGTCAGAATGTTGCATGTTTCGTTTTGAAAATATTTTGTTATAAGATGTTCCTTTATGGTGTCTACATGTGACAATAACTTGAAAATGAAGAAATTCAAATAATTTGAAATTGATCTAAAACGGCCAAATCTATGCTGAACTTCTTAAAACGATGGCACATCTGAAACGGGTGTAATGTTTTTGAAATGCAAGGTAACGAATGTCGATCAAAATTATTTTTTTTCTTTTTCGTAATGATGATGATGATGATGATGATTATTATTATGATCAACATTAGGACAGTGTTTTAATTATTTTTTCTACAATTTACCGTAATTTGCGAAAATGGTAGTAGTAACCAGTATAATGACTTTAGCGAAATGCCATCAAGCATTAACGCATTGACATATATTATTATAGAAATACAAGGTTTGAATTATAAACAAAAGCCGTTGTTAAATTGAGTATTATTTTATTATTATTATCATTATTATTATTATTATTATTATAGTGTAATTGACATTCTTTTACTGTGCACATCGCTGCCGACTATTTTGCGACCCTCCTTTCACTTTTAAAATCTTTTCTTCTGTCGTTGATTCCACTGTTTCAAGGGACTCATCTCCAATGGAACTAAAACATAATTGTGAGGTTTGAAAATTACACGTTTAGTAATTTGTAAATATACCGATAGTTATAATACAAACTCGGTAGGCGACGCTAATCAAAACAAAAGTTAGCAGAATAGCGACTACTCACTCTTAAAAAAAGTGTAAAAGTTGTTTATTTTTGAAAAATGACTCCCTAACTTTCATAATATTTCGCGCAATTAAAATGTACCAAAAATATGATATCGATTTGTGCAATTAAAATGTATCAAAATCATGATATTGAATTCTTAGTGCGTTATGATACAGAAACCAGAAAACGGACAAATCTTCTAAAATTAGTAGTCAGCTTGAGTTCCCGCCACTCGCGAGATTAATATATATATATATATATATATATATATATATATATATATATATATATATATATATATATATATAAATTCAATAATTTAAAACTGTTAGGCTTATGTTTTTCATCTATCAAACTTTTCGGTCTTAGTGTCACTGATGAGGAATGAATGTCCGAAATGTGCACATCTGGCACATCGAAATTTAACTTGTATTTGTGTTATATATATATATATATATATATATATATATATATATATATATATATATATATATATATATATATATATATATAGCTGAGTCATAAAATTTTTTTAAGAATCATTGTCATTCAACTTCAAGTACACTTAATATACACTTGTAAAATACCTGTATTTGCACAGGTATTGTTTACATGTTTTAAAAATTTGATGTCGACTTAAACACAGACAGGTTAGTAAGGGCGATAATAGGTCACTTTAAGATCGAGTAAAGACAGGAATTTTTATTGATTTATATCGCACCGTGTTATCGTAATGCACTGCAAAAAAATATATATATATATCTGGAGCAATATCCCAGGAAATGTTTAATAAAAGCATGTATAAACAGATCATAAGGTATAGTTTATTTATTTATATTTTTATTTTTTTAATTATTGTCCGATTTGCTTTTTATTTCTTTTAAATTGCTATAAATATACATCTTTTTTAATAAAATTTTGTAAACATTTATAAATATTTTTATATCATATATTTTTAACAAACATTAAAAATTTTCGGTTTTTAAAGTGTTAAATATAAATGAGTTTTTTTATTTTGCCAACTATTAAAGGTTAATATAAACGGTGTTTTATATATGATCAATATCCCTTTTTCTTGACTTAAATGTTAACCGTTTTGGTATTGAAAACATTTCTTCTGCATATACTGCATGATTCTCTTCTCACCTAATAAACTTGATAAAATCATTTTGCTACACCACACAATTTTATAATTTCTGAATTTGGTTTTATGCAAAGTTCAAAATACAAACCTAAGATTTTATTTTGGAACTAAAAAATTCCAATTAGATAACATATATTTGAGTTATAAGGAGCGTTAAGGTTGTAATTACATTACCTATAGAACGTGTTACAAACCAAAAATACCTTAATAATATGAAAGATTTACTAGATCCCAACTCCTCACATTTTGCAAAGTTATGCGGGTCAAGTTTTTAGATGGTATTGAACAGCTGTCACATGATTAAAAGTAATTGTCAGTTGAACAGCTGTCACATGATTAAAAGTAATTGTTGGTAATTTACTGTTCGGAGTATACTTTCAACACATGTGAGCCATTACACACCTCCATTATTTGTTACGTCATCTGAGTTTTAAAATCGGTAAACTAAATTTAGTTGAAAATGAATTATAAAATCACGTGTAAGGTCACTGTATTAATTTTTAGCTAAATAATGACAATAAATCAATCAATCAATATTTTTTATTAACGTCTCAACTCTTAAAACACAAATGAATACACATCATACTTAAAACATAAGAATTAAATATGACAGTATGCTGAATTTTCGTATATAAATTTTAACGAAACGAGATATTGTAAACGTATTCTGAACCTTATGTACAATATTTGGCGCTCTTGGGGTGTTAAATATTTGTTTTGTATAAATATTGACGGCTGTTCAAATCAGTCCAGTGAGCTGCAGGGCATATTAATTACCTCGGGTAAATTTTATTGAATGAAACAAAATAATAAAATGTAAATAAATAAGTTATTTTTTACAGTCGTAAACCATTTGTCATAAAGTTCAGCATAGTTTCGTTTGTCCATATTGAAGTAAAATTGAAATTTACACTTTAGGAGTTGCGGAAATTAAATAAGTAGATCATTTTCAGTTGTTTTTCTTTGTCTACGAAAAGCATTCATATCAATTTGTTCCGTATTAATCTAAGCGTCAAGCTTACGTTTTACGATGAAAGTGAATTTACACAGATTTTGCTGGGAAAACCACCACTCACAGATATTGGCACAGTTAAATTAAGCCAATTCAGACTATACTGTTTCTTCTTCATAACATGCGTATCAGCAGTGTTTATGTATCATGTTCGGGCACAACAATCGTAGCTCTAAGCTCTATATATATAGTTTGGATGGTGGATTTTGCAGACAACTGGTTGGTAGGGGTAGTTTCCCAATCACTTGATCGTCTATTCTTTTCTTTTGAACCAAAGCGTGTTTACATACGTGCATTGCATGGTGCAGTTTAATGACAGGTATTGCATAAGGCTTGTTGGCGAGGGTAGCTTGCCGAATCACTAGTCTGCTCTCCTTGTCATTCAGCAGGAAGCGTGTTGCCAAAAACACTAGTCCTGAATATCATGACTCTTAACGACTTTGCCATATGGATATGTGCCGTTACTGAAAATCATGACTATTAACGGCTTTGCCATATGGATATGTGCCGTCTGTAACGGCACATATCCATATGGCAAAGTCGTTAGGAGTCATGATTTTCAGGACTACCAAAACACGTATCATACAGAATACGTTATCTTCATGTAAATAGTGTGTGTATTTTTATAATACTAGTAATAAAAATTATGTTATCTTTTGTTCTAAGTTTATGTGTTTTAATTTTGTGCTATTTATTATGATCTCCTTTATGGAGGAAATAGCCTATGAAAAATATTCAAAGTGTAAACATTTAACCGGACGTTGGCTTTTTAATGTAAAAAAGGTCTGTTGGTTATTGGTAGTTAACCTTGTCCTATCTTCTTATACTGAGGTTACGTTCGGAATTCCTACTAATTGGTAACATTGGTAGAAATACAGTACCTATGGTTACCGATGGGAGATTTTTCTCGGCATTATTGGTAACCAATGCTACCCATGCGAAAGAGTATGGGTAAATTAGTAATAACGTATTTCAAAATAGCGTCTGCGGGTAGGTTATTTAAAGACAGGCGGGTTCTTAAGAAGATAAGAGTTCTAAAGCAACAAGATAAAAAGTGCCATTACGACTCAAAAACGTTCAATAAATAAAAGTTAAAACTTGCTTTGAAAAGATTCAATAAATCCATTTTTTTCGATTTTAAGATTTTATTTTAATTTTGCTAATTCTATTTTTGTTTATAAAAATTACCTATATACTAAAAAATTGATAAAAAATGAAAATATTTATATTAATAATTTTTTAATTTTTGGTCCGGTTATGATATATCGAAATTTTTCAATATCAAAACACGTTCTGCATGAGTAGATAAATATGGAGGTATTACATGGTTTTAAGACTTTGAACATTCGAGTTTTAATGACTGTATCAAAAGATAATAGACTGAAAAAACTTAATTAAAGGTAAAAAATGAAATATAATACTAATATTATTACACCGGTATATTTGGTTATTTTTTCCGATTTAATAAAATATTACAAACCAATGAAACATATAGAAAACTAGAAAATTGCGACTATAATAAGTAAATACCAATTTTTGTTCTGTGGTAACATCGACCCACGGGTAACCAAAAGTACCATTGGTACCAATAGGTAATAATAAAAAACATATGGATACCCATGGATGGAATTCCGAACACAAGCTGTGTAAACCGTTAAAGATCTTCTCGCATGAATGGTTTTTTTCAAATTGGTTGTGCAGGTATGTACAATATACACTGACAAATATGGGTTAATATAAGACAAAAACACTTGTCGTTTGTGTTTTACAGGGAATCCTTATATATACTGAACTGCGAAGATATAAATTTGGTAATTGATACAGTTTATGTATGTTTGTAAGAAATGGTATATATAGTAACAATGTTAAAGGTAATAGTAAGGTAAGACTAGTAGATGTAATTTGCTTTAGAAAAAGGTGTAAATTTTAGCAGTAACGAAAGGCATATCACTAAAGAAAAATACAATGGTATGTGTATAAAATCATCCATGAAATAGTTTATTTGAAGCGTTTTGAACAATGACGAACGTTTGTGTATTTAAGAGATGTTATACAAAAAAAGGAATGTCATTACCTGGTTACAAATATATAACACAAATACCAGTTAAATTTTGATGTGCACATTTTGGAAATTCATTCCTCATCAGTGTCACTAAGACCGAAAAGTTTTATAGATAAAAAATATTAGCCAAACAGTTGAAAATTAATGAATCTAAAGTTCCAAAATTACGTAAATCCAAATTCAGCTAAGGAATGTTTTGCATGAGGAAACAAGCCTTAGTTTTAAATAAATGTCAAGATTTAAAACGGCGGAAAATTAAGCTAAATGGTACATTTTCTGACAGCACAAAGTACTGCCTACTGAGTTGTGGATACCCTCGGGGAGTTTTTCTCCACCAGCAGCGGTACCCGCTTAGGGGTAGTGAATATATAACACAAATACCAGTTAAATTTGGATATGCCAGATGTGCACATTTCGGAAATCCATTCCTCATCAGTGACACTAGGGGCCGAAAAGTTTGATAGATAAAAAACATGAGCCAAACATTTGAAAAATAATGATTCTTAAGTTCCAAAATTATATGAATCCAAATCCAGCTAAGGAATGCTTTGCATGAGGGAACAAACCTTAGTTTTAAATAAATGTCAAAATTAAAAATGTCTGAAAATTACAATTAATGAAATGTATTTGTTTGATATTTTATGGTAGCTTTAATGACATTAAATTCCCCAAATTTAGCACTTGTATAAAACATTGCAGTAATTTTAATATCGCAGATGCATACTTTGTCGTATTTCAAAAGTATCATCGCCACCATCATCGTGTTTGGTATGAGGTATAGGGTTTATTATAAGCGTCACACTAAGTAAATGCGGTACTGTGGTTTTATTTATCATCAACAGTTGTCAAAGAATACATGAAAAGGCTTCTAATACGACATCAGGCCTGCAATACCAGTCTTGGGACGATATCATCACGCCTACAGTTTACAGTTGCATGTTCCGTAAGCATCAGGCCTAGACATGCTCTAACGGTATTTAAAGTATCACTAGCATTAGCATTCAGCCTGCATCACAGAGTCGTGGTTATATAAGAGATAACAACAACGCTATTGTATTATGTGATACGAAATGCAGTGTATTTTTCTGTGTATTTCCAAGTCCAACTCTATGGAAACAGAAAATTTAACAGATCTAAATAAAGGTTTATAAATATTAACCCTCCCAAGCACGTATTGTATGTATCAGGCGAAATGTACTTTAAATCGCGATAACGCGTATTGTTAGTGTAGTGGTGATTGTGATTATAAGTGGTGATTGTGCCGGAGGAGGAAATACTCAAGTTCTCGATGGCGACGGTGGTGATAGTTTTGGTACGTTTAACTGTTATGCTGAATATTACTTGTTGCTTTTTGAATATGCCTCACTGCTTTGTCAGTGCTTCAATGATTTATTACAACTGAAATGCACATTCCGAATACATCTAAATAGGGCATATTCTCATGAAACATTTTATGGCAAAGATCACACGATTTTAACTTCCTGGCATTATTATCTTAAATGAGTATGAATGCAAAAATACCTTAGATATTGAACATTGCCGCGACACTTAGTTTAACCACAGTTACCACTTACCATATGCTTGAAGCACATATAAATTCGATAAATCATCGATCGATTCAAAATATAATATCATTATATGATACCAAATATGTTTTAAATAATCAACATTTATGCAACATTCGTACATTTAATTAACAATCATTGACAGATAATTATATGTTTCAGTTGTAGATCAATTTACACGTACATAGTTGGAATCTCACTTTCTGATGGGTCGGTGGATTTTAAAAATGGTGAGTAATAATTCAAATAATTCTACAAAACTCAAATATGGATTTATAAATCAAACACAAACATACCGATCCACATCGAAATCATATACTTAAATCATTAAAACTGACAAATTAGGTTAAACTTGTTAACTTCCATCAGGGAGATGAGAACGTGTGCTCCTGAAGGGTAAGTTCATTCTGTCTAGCTAGCTACACCCTCTACGTGTAAAATCAAAATTGAGAATGAAAGGATCATGAAACTGTGGGAGATCAAATATATCCTGGTTAGGTTAACATCCACACACACTCACACACATTGTCAACTTTACACACATACACATACAACAAACATCCATTCACACACAAACACACACACACACACACATACAACTTAAAAAAACACACATACACACTGTCAACTTTACACACATACACATACAACAAACATCCATTCACACACAAACACACACACACACATACAACTTAAAAACACACACACACACATACACACACACCTTTCATTCTGTAAAAAATATAGTGAATATAATTAAAAAGGTCGCAAGGTTATGTAAAAAACATCTGGCGCCTCTAATTATCGACTGGTAGTGTTGGTAAGATCAGTTGTGTTGACAACCGAAGTCGTGACTATTGACAAAGCTTAAGAAGATAGGAGAGCCGGTATCAAACTCAAGACGTTTATTAGTTATACTATAGCGGTACTAGCGAAGACATTATTAATATAGTTATCCAATATAATGCTTTAAATTCAACGCAAACATTTGGTAGTTATTCTGAATTTTTGATTGCTTAATTTCCCCATCACCTATTTTGCTATAAAAGGCATCAGAGCTGTTCTTGTCGTCTTTATGCAAATAAACATATAGTTTATTGGTTAACTTCAGCAAAGATTGAGCTACTTGTAATCATTTTTGGAGGATGTAAATGCAATGAACATAGTTCACAGCAAGTTTTTTTATAATAGTTTTATTATTTTCATATTACTGCATAATCATATTCTCGAAGAAAGATTGGGTAATGTTGGTTTTACTGTGTATCTTCTATTTATTTTATTTTGACCCAATTTTGACAATTAGTTTTTTTTTATTATTGATCTTAATTGTGACTCGACCGCTTTTCGTTTGTGGCATAGTTATGGTATTAACAAATGACAATTATCAATGGACGAATATTTGGTTTCGTTATCACTTTATAGAAGCAAGTGTCAATATAGACTTCTTCATTTAAATTGATCGAAGGGCCCTACATGATTTATTCAAAAGATTCAATTCAAAATGATAGAGGTAAGTCTCCATTTCTACGGTTATTTGATCAAAGTGATAACACTGATTTCGATAAGATTAGGATTTGAAATAACATTAAAGTAACGTATCAATTTCAGAATAGAAACCGCATCGTTTTTTCAACGATTTTGCCAAATGTTATATATTTTTTGTGATACTTAAATATATATATAAAGAGGATTTAAGAAAATATCAGAATTAATGCAAGCCAAAAAAGCAAATTGTATTGATAACGCTTGTTCATGCATCATATATGTACAAATTTCAGGAATTGAAGAAAAAAACATTGGATTCTCTTTTGGTGTTTACGGGTGTTTGTGTGTTATGTGTTATTATATTTTATCGTATTGATAAAACTATGGTAATTCCTGTTCGATGGATGACATATTCAAATACAAATACCTACAATGTCGATCTGGACAACGTTATAAGGAAAGACCTGGTGGACAAGCTTCCGTTACTGAAAAGGAAACCTGTAATTTTATTTTACAATCTTCCAGTATGGATAAGTATTAATAATGATGCCAATCTAAACACATGCCCATACAAGTGTGATTTTACAGACGACAAAAACAGATGGAATGAAAGTGAAGCTGTGATTTTCGAAGCTTCCGCACATCCTAGAGTTCCAAAACAGGGTAAAAAGAAAAAACAAATATGGATATTTTTTACCCTAGAATCTCCAAAAACATATCCAAACGGATTTAAACAGTGGAAAAACTTAATGAATTGGACAATGACATACCGCTTAGATTCTGACATTTGGACTTTTAATCACGAAATTGTATTAAAAGAAAATAGCAGATACAATCCAAGCAACAAATCAAAACCAGTTAGTTGGTTAGTTAGTCATTGTAATGTCCAAAGCAGGAGAGATGAATTTACAAAAATACTTAAAAAACACATCAAAGTTGATACTTTCGGAAAATGTGGAACAATGAAGGTTAATTGTAAAGGAATTGCCAATAACGATTGTTGGCGTGTTTTTTTTAAAAGATATTTTTTCTATTTATCATTTGAAAATTCATTTTGTCGCGATTATATAACTGAAAAAGCATTTAATCCTCTCAACAATAGCATCGTGCCTGTTGTAAGAGGTGGAGCATTTTATAATAAGTATTTACCCTTGCAATCATATATAAACACAGCCAATTTTGAAACTATCAAAAGTCTATCAGATTATTTGAAAAATCTTATTGAAAACGAAGCTTTATACCAAAGCTTTTTTAAATGGAGAAAACAATATACTGTAAGAGTGTACAATCGTATTTTCAAAAGTTTTTGTGAATTGTGTCGCCGTTTACACTTCAAAGATAAGTACAGAAGATACTATGAGAGCTTATATGACTGGTGGGTTACTGGTGCTCATTGTAATAATACTATAGACGATTTGCATAAATAATCAACAGGAAATTTTATTTTGAACTTTTTACTTGGTCTTTTCATCAATAATCTACTTACTATCGTTTAGTGGAAGAGTATTCATCTCAAGAGTCGAAGGTCGTTAAGTCGGAGACAGCCTCGTCATGCATAAGACTGTAAAATTTAAAGTTATAATTCTTCACTGGACCTCAGCATTCGATTTGTTTCTATCTATATCCATAGAAAGGCATCGGAATTTCCAAAGGGGGACACACTGTCTTTGAAATCTCATGATACAATATTTTAGTTGCTATTTCTTATATATAGTAGAACTTCAATGGCTCGAAGTCCAAGGATCTACGACTAAATATTATGTCATCGGGGGGTTCGAGCGATCGAACATCGAGATATGATCGGAGGTTCAGGTGCCCATGTTTATCGACGGTCAAATAATCTTTTAATTTGTTTTACATGCAAATAAACTAAAAGATCAAATAATGAAATGTCCGATTTATAATTACATTATTTATCACGAAATATTAAAAAAAAATTTTAAAGAGAATTAAATGTCCCAATTAAAAATACAAAATTCATTTCAACTTTAATTTTGACAAGCAATCTGCCGTATGATGTTATATGGCTACGGGGTTAGAGTATAGCACTTTATTTTTATTTCAACAGGTAATGATACAAAATAAACTTACTGTATTCTAAGTGCATAAGTCATACTTTACAAAGTTAAATATAAAGAAAAACAATTTTTATTACCGGTCGTATTAATCACAGGAAATAACGATAAAACACATTGCTAAACATACTCCAAGACATGAAAAATTACAGAATCCTGATGTAAAATCATCAGGCACGAGCGACTGAGGTGTCTGAAAAATACCGATCAAACCCTATCGCGTGTCGTAATCGGATGGAAAGATTAAAGAACTGAGGATATCGACACTCTCTTATTAGGTTAATTAATAGTTAATTAGTTAATTGAATATAGGTAACTGTCTAGACTAATTGTTTCGTCCCACTCTTTTACTTTTGATGAAATCTGTAATTTGGCTTCAGTTTGTGTTTTGTTTACAATGACGCGGGCCACATTTCGTTTTGACAAAAATTGTATTCGAGCGACAGAAGTTGAATTTTCATTAATTTTATACTTTTGAAAAATATTTATTGTTCGAGTTAACGAAGTTCGAGCCATCGAGATTTATTGACATAGGATATTATAGGAAATTTGTCGGGACCAACAGATGACTTCTAGCTATTCGTGGTATTCGAGGTAATGACATTCAATCAATCGAAGTTTTAATGTATATATATTTGGTTTAAAGTCGTTGGAAAATGCGGTTTTCAACAGTACCTGAATATTGTTTCATAAATCGAACACAAACATACCTGTCCAAGTCAAATCATCTTTAATTATAACAATTGTAAAATAAAGTTTGTGAACATGATAACTTCCACCTTTAAAGTGGGGTCGGGTGTTCCTTAATGTTAAGTCTCTAGTGTCTAGCTAGCTACATTAAAAACGTGTGAAATTTATCAAATTTGTGAATAAAGGAATCTTGGAACTATGGGACGTCAAATATACTTTGATTATATTTGATACAGCTAGATAAAACTTATTAACAATATTGTGAAAACGTATAAAAGCTCGTTATGTAAAGACTAGGAAGAGAACCTGAGGCATCTGAATATCTATTACTGGTGTTTTTCACCCTAAACAGTGACTATTGTCCAGCTTAAACCTTGAAGGGTAGGGAGTGTGAGTACAAAATCAAGTAGTTATTGGTTATACGTTTGCGGTACAAAGAACACAACGGTTAATATAAATTTCCCATTATATGCTTTAAATTTTAACCAAAAGTTTTTTTATTATGAATTTTTGGTTGTGTATATTTCCTTTGAAATTAAAATAATTTATTTTAAAGAAAAATTAAGGGAAATATCCTTACAAACATGGGCAATAACGACAAAGGAATTTGAAATGTATGTAACTAAGTATTCTTAGTAACATTGAAGCTGAATTGTCTAATATTTGTTAAGTATAACATCCTCAATCTGGAAAAAATTCAATGCGTTTTACTTTTTTAAAATCCCTTTGTTTTTATTTATTGGCATGTGATTGAGATTTTTCTCAGACTGATGGTATTTTGTAACATTTTATTTTGATTGATTTTTACAAGATATAGGAATGAATTTGTAAATAAAACGTTTTTGGTAAATGCCAACACAAGATAACTAAGAATAAACATTTTTTGTACAGAAGTGTCTGTCCCAAATAGCATCATAAATTATACAGTTAGAGGCGTTTTAGTCCGAAAGCGCTAGCTATAGACCATTTGGCAACCATTTTTCTCAATAAACAAAATATGTAAAAAAAAAAAAATCCGTGAAAAGAACAAACACAAATTAGGATCACAAATAACAATCTTCGTTATTTTAGACGAGCCATGCATTTGATGACAAATTAATGTATAGTTTTCTTGCTATATGACTATAAGATAATATTTATTCACTGTAATTTTACAAAGGCGGTTCATAAATATAAACATATTCATAAATATTAACGAATGCATATTCTATCTGAAATGTGTGTTAAATAAAAAAAATAAAGTGTCTTCTATTTATTTATTTATTGATCTATTTATTTATTTACTTACTTATTTAGTAATGTTAGGTACGAAAATATAGATTACTAAACGTTACCTTTGATATGAAAAATCATGAAATCACAAGAATCAAAAATAATGCTTAACTACATTATTAGGAGCAAGTTTGGGTTAAATATTAAAATATTAAAAAATTAAAAAATACGGAGACGCAAATATATTTATTACAACGTTCCTTTGTGATCTTCGTACAAACGCATAACCCATGTTCTAGGATAAGTTGTTTTAAGCAATCTTAAAACATGAATTAAAAACATAGTAAAACCATTACAACACCATAGGCTTATAATCAAGCTTCGAAGTCTTAAAGGTCAGTCTTTGTGAATTGATGGAAGGTTCGATTCCGTTTTCTAGTGTGTTATTAGTTCTGTAACAAAAATTTTAAAAAATCATTGTTTTTATAATTAATAATAATAATTATTTTGATGATTTGTTTGACTTTCATGAAATGCAGAACCAATAAAGTTTTAACGTCTCGTTTGATTTTTTACTTCTTTGCATTTCTGCCAAGTGTGATATTCTTGTCGCATTTTGGACGATTCTGGATTGTTTTTGTTTTTTTTACAATTCTATAGTACCCGAAAGGAAATCTGTGTTACAGCTGAATTAACTGTTTCTTTGTAAACAAATGACGCTTTTTTTCTAAGCTACGCCTGTCATAAAAATGTAATACTTTGCTTCCATTGTAAAATCTTTACTTACGTTGAAATTCGCGTGTAAACCCACTGCTAGTTTGATCTACAAAAAATAATTTATTTTAGAATATAACGTAACTCTATCGAAAACGAGGCAATGTTCGCAAAGCAAAGAAGCATGATTTCTTACAACAGAATAACCAATAACCAATTTATATTACTAAAATATTTTTAGAAAAAAAATTCAATAAAGGGTAAACTTAATATAGCTTAATCTAAAATAAACCTTTCAAAATGATGTGAGCCAAAATGTCAAAATTTAAGGCCGAAGTGATGACACTTGTAGAAACAAGGACAAATATCAAAGTTATGTTGAAATGGAGAAAACATTGTAATACAAGACTGTACAATTGAAGAAGGTTATTACGAATTTTGTCGTCGTATAACTACAAATGATTATATATGAGTTTACATGGCTGTTGGGTAACTGGTGCTCATTGTAATAATAGTTTGTAAAGATTTACACAAAGAATCAACTTAAAATGGTATTTTGGAACAATTAATTTGTTCTTTCCATCAAATCTATTATCAGTTTACTATAGTTCAGTTGTATAGTACCTGCTTCGAGAGCGAGAAGTTAGGGGTTCATGAATGTAAATTTTTTTCGCCTTGTGTTCGGTATAAAGTGAGAGTATCAACTTGTGAAACCGGGATAGTGTGTCTAGAGGACTGGCATGTTTATCTGTGACCTAGCATGCTAGTTCAAAGCAGACAATATTTTACACTTTTAATCTAACAAATTTATGAACTTGTTTTATAATTAATCCTCGATATTGATATACTTGCTCTCGTCTTGAATAGCTGCAAAAATTGCTGATGCGGCGATAAACAAAATAACAGACAACCAATCTTTAATATTATAATTAACAATTTTAAATTACACCATAAATACTCAAAAAAAAAAGCACACAATATAAAAATATTAAACTATCTGTAAAAACAAAATAAATTCAAACAGTAACGTGGTAAATAAAACTGAAGAAAGACCATTTGTTACTCGCAGGGGTTTGTGTCTATGGAATTTTCGACTACAATTTTTTTTCAAGCTGAAAGGCAATTGACATCTAACTTTTGAATTTCATTAAAAATTAACACAGTATAAAGCTCCTTAATTTTTGAAATTTATTTTAAACTAAGATATGTTCCCTCGTGCAAAGCATTTCTAAGCTGGATTTGGATTCATATAACTTTCGAACTTTAGATTCATTTATTTTCAACTGTTTGGCTTATGTTTTTATCAATCAAACTTTTTGGGTCCTAGTGTCACTAATGAGGAATGATTTTCTGAAATGTGCACTGTAACAGGGTTGAATTATAGGTTCTTACGAATAACAACACAGTCGAGTTCGGCTTTGAGCAATATTTATTTTTCACATTATAAATGGATCATCAATAAAGAAATAAACAAAACAAAAATATGGATAAATGGACAAATGGAAACCCCCACATGTAGAGCAAGGATCCAGTGGCACATATAATATACAACCTGTAAATAATTTTCCACATCCACACCCTAACCAAGCAAACAAGTTCTGCACATACAATTTTATACTGAATTGCTTGACTGACCACTTGTCAAACCAACCAATGAAAGAAGTTGTAAAGAAGTTGTAAAAAATATAGAACCCCTTGTGGTCATTATAGAGAAATTAATAAGTGATAGAATTTTACAGGAGAAGAAAGACAACTCTTACTTGGACATAGTAAGAGTACAGCACAACTTAGTACATATAATATTAAGTTAACCTATAAAAAGAAACAATGACTCTGCAAAAGAAATAGAATTATTACCAATGATTTAAACCTGAAACAAAATAAATATTATTAACTTAATTGCTTAAATTATCTTACTAACTTAACAAAATAATTAAAATAAAATATTATGTAACACAATAACTAAAGCGTGGTATTTTAAATGGAAACTTTTATTCGGGTTGTAAAACAAACACGTATACAAATTGTTCACAAATGATATTCTATGAAGCTCACTCTCTCCGGCTAATGGGTAATCCCTATTAGTTACTTCCAGTGGGTAGTCCCGTTCTGCACAGTCCAGAGTGTAATCTTTATCGGACTCTCTCATTCAAAACTCTCTCATTTATATATAATAAAACAAACATACCAGTCCTTGTCCATATCACAATCCCAAAAACAAAGTAAAGACTTTGCAAACTGGCAAAATATGTGATTCACGTTAACTTCCATCAAGGAAGTGAGGCCGGGTGCTCCGGAAGGGTAGGCACCTCCTGTTTAGCTAGCTACCCCCGTCACGTGCAAGTCAATTTTGAGAATGAAAGGAACAAAGAACTATGGTAGGTCAAATATATCCAGTATAAGTTGGGATACAGTGACTACGAACTTATCAACAATATTGTGATGACGGCCATAAAACTTTTTAAGGGCCCTCATTAGCCTAGGCTTGCAATATCCTTGTGTCAACAATTTAATTGTAAGTAATTTGCTTCGTTGCAGAAAGTTCCCATAGTGGGAACAAGCTCTACCGTACAGTATTAACTGTGAAACATATACACCATACGCAGGAGAAGCAGGGATATTACTGCAAAGAAACGGAAAGTTGACAATAGAAAAATTGAAGTCATCACGTTTGTCGTATAGCTTCAGATGTAACCTTTCATTGGTGTCATAATTGAGGTATAAGTCCAAATATGTAGCAGAAATGGAGAATCTGTCGTGTAATTTATTTCAAGCTCACTTGGATAGATGACATTCACATATTCTCCAAATTTGATTATTTAGAGAAAGAACGTCATCTATATATCTGTATGTGTAGTTGAATGATTTAGCGACAGTCTTTTTTCCAGATTTGACAACGTTCTGTAAAAATTCTGATTCATATGAATAAAGAAACAAATCAGCACGTAAAGGTGCACAGTTTGTGCCCATTGGTATACCGATTGTTTGTTGAAAGATAATATTGCTAAACACAACAAATATGTTGTCTATCAAAAACTCTAACATTTTGTTGATGGTATCTTCAGTATATTTTTGTTTGCAGTCTGTATTGTGTTTTACAAAATAACCAGAATCCCTGTTGAGCACTAGATATTTATATCTTAGTTTACCTTTTTTGTAAAAAAATGAAAAGTGAATGATTTGTTTTAGACGTTCTTTTAATTAAGCATGAGGGATAGTGGTGTAAAGGGTAGAAAAATCAAAAATTTTTATTCTTTTTACCGAAGATAGAGTATTAGAGACAAAATGGTCAAGTAGTTCTTTAGAATTTTTGGGAATCCACATTTGGTTGATGCCAGATGTAGAATAGACTCTATCTGAATAAGTCTGGAGGCCATCTTTGACGACTGTCAAAATTTGTGTTAGAATTACTGATAATGATTTAGTAGTACATTTAGAGGAACCTGCTATATATCTTTCCTTGTATGGATTTTTGTGAAGTTTTGGAATCCAATACAAGTAAGGCAGGTCAAGTTCTTCCTGTTTTAAATTGATACCAAAAGACTCAAGGACTCCCCTATGATTGGAAAGAACTTCATCTTTTGTAAAATTAGTTTTGGTATAAGTAGGATTCTCTGATATACTATCTAAACCAAGCTCCTTAATAAGACATTAAAGATAGAAATTCTTACAACGAAAATAATGTTATTAGAAGCTTTATCAGCAGGGACAACAACATACCTGTTATGTATGTCAGTAAGGACCGCAGAAACCTCAGGGTCCCTGAGCACTAAAGAAGGTTTAGTACCCATAGACCCATTAAGTTTTGCAATCCTTGACTTGACAAAATTTCTAATTGTCCTTATCCAGTCGGATAAAGTATCAAGCTCTACGTCTTCTAATTTAGCCCAACCTCTAGCATACTCTTCAACACAATCCATAATAATTTTGAAATTCTGTCCCCAAGTAAAAGGTTGAGCCTCCCTGTATTAGGGCCTTCTTAAGAAGACATCTTAAATTAATATTCTCAATAATATTGAGATCACCTGTTACTACATGCCCAGCTGGTTTATAAATATATGGGGACGCTGAGCAAGAGCAGGTAGGTGGAGTAAAGTTATGAAAGTTTAGGCACTGCAAAGTATGTTTATAGTTGAAAATTTTGGATGCAATGGGTTTATTGTAGGAGTAGGAAATTAGAGGTGGCGAGTTATATTTGAAATAAGTAGGGACTTTAGATTGTACTATTTTGTTAAGTAGTATATTAGAAATATTAATAGCATCTATGCCTTTGTTTGCATAATGTAATTTAAGAAATTGGCGACGGTTGTCGTCCTGAATATTGTCTTCCTGAGCGGGTTTAAATAACCTTTCAAATGCAATATCCATGATGATAGCGTTAAGTTTAAACTCTGGTGTATTAAAATCTGTAGTAGTTTTGTATATGCATTCTTCTTGTAACTGATTTAGACGGGAAAGTGATAAAGAGTACAGTTTGGTACGAATATGGTGTAATCCGAGAGGTTTCTGAATGAATGATAAAAGATTAGAAAAACTAACATCATGAATATTGGGTTTATTGTAACCTATATCTAATAAACGTGTGTTTACTAAGTTTCTTTCATCCTTAAATTTGATGTGCAGGCCAAATTAGGTCTTAGCTGACCAGTGTAAATGCATGTTAATTTTGAGAGTATCATTTCTAATTACCAGTACATGATGTGTTGCATAACTTGCATATATGCAATCTCGGGATTAATTATCTACATAGCATGTACAGATAAGTAGAATCTGATATTGTTCTTATCTAGATAAGTATAATCTCCAAACATTTCTGAATCATGTTTTCCCAAATATTGATACAATCACCTAATAACATGAACATTTACTTCCCCCTTACGAAAGATGATGTCCTTATCATTTGAGGTTTCCCCTTAAAACAATGTCCATAATGACATCAGATATCCTTCTCTCCAGATGTACCGGAACTCCAGACTGAAGTAAACTTTTCAGGTACTCTGCACGATGATTCAATCTGGCACATTCTCTGCTACCCGAGACATCACATAATGTCTAGATTTCATCCAACTTGGTTTTGTTGTTTTCCGTGATGAATGTCTAGTATTCTCCGGAGTTCTTGAAGATGTAGCTTCTGCAGCTGAAAAGTTATTTAAAACCTTGTTCGCTTTCGATTTTGCCTAACTTACGACAGTATGGTCTCTTGCTGATGTGCGTCTATATACATTCTATATAAATAAATGACTTGCAGATCTGTTAAACAAATCAAGCATTTATCAGTGCATTTATTATTTATCAGACTCAAATATACTGGTCAAGGTACAAATTACAATTCCAAAAGCAATGTAAAAATTTCGCAACTAAATAAATCAGTTTAACACGTTCTCTACTTGATCAATGTGTTCCCATATTTTAATTGCTTGGTAAAATAATGCCTATTATTCAGATGTTTTAAGTTGTATATTTAGAACCGACAGGTTTTAACATCGCTGGAATGAAAGAGGCCCTTAAAAGTCATTTAACTACATCCTTGGATTCTGTTTTATATTAAGTGGCCGTATATACTCGGAGGTTAAATGTTCACAGGTCTCGATACAGTCTTTTCTTTTTTTTTCTCAGTTTACTATTTACTTTGCAATTTTATTTGCTTTTAAGTATCATACAATTTTTTTGTGAATTTTCTGAAATTTGACATGTTATTTTTTGTTCGAAAATTTTAAAAGAAAACTAACAAAAAAAACTTTATGTTGCCACCTCAAATATTAAGTCATTATAGACCTAGATAGCACGTTAATTTAATTTGTCAAGATGTATTGTTAGAAGAAGAAGCATTTTACTTTCGGCTTTAACTTTAAAGACGTTCTCGATTATCTAGATCATCTTCATTAAATGTATTATATTTCAGTAATCTCATATTTTAGTTTTTAAATTTTCTAAATTAAATATTCAAAAATATCTCATTTTACTCATTTATCGTTTCAAAAAATTTCATAGTAATCTAAATATTTGGAAAATTTATAGCATGACAGTAGCTTTCATAATTTTTTACCCCTTATGTTCGTCCGAGACGTGCATATCCCTTAAATCAATATTAAGAAATTGGTATCTTGAAATAATTCAAGAGTTGTCGAACACACAATTCTAAAAACATGTTTTATTACAAACTCAACACCGCAAAATGAATCAGAAAAAAGGTCATATATGAACATGACGAAAACTGGCTATCCGCTTGTTTTCACGCGCGTATACATTTAGTCTCAACTGTTAGTTAACGATATCAGTGAATGACACATACTTTTAGAGTTGTAATTGATATTGACAGTTGTCATGATTAGGTAACAAAGATAAATCTAAAAGAATGTTAGCCATTCTTTTCTGTTTCTCTACAGAGGCTGACTACAATGATTGATATAGTTAATAGATAAAAATAGTTAACGTGAACAGTTATTTGCATCACCTCAGTTGGTGGGATTGCATTATGGACCATCGTTGTCACAATTGTTTTTCGGGTAGAATGATTGACCTTCCTACCTGCGATACAACATTTCTCACACATTACTTTCATGTTTGATCAAAAAAAATTTAAACATGTTTTGGTTTTCAAATGAAAGTGCTTTTATATTTAAGTCTAGTTTGTGTTGACTGCAAAATTGAAAGGTGACTTAGGTGTTTCCAGTGCCTCTGGTCTCTGATTTCTTCATTCCTTGAGGGATTTAAATGGACATCTAGGATCATCTAGAATTATAAAAATAAATATTAATGATGTAAAAAACTCTCTCTCTCTCTCTCTCTCTCTCTCTCTCTCTCTCTCTCTCTCTCTCTGTATATATATATATATATATATATATATATATATATATATATATATATATATATATATATATATATATGATAATTAGATTCAGATCATCAATGGCATGTTTACTCACATAGATATAACCTGATTATAAAAATTCTGATTTAGGATGGGGCTCCACATAATCCATAATCTTAATAATTGGAAGTTGGTGACAGGTTAAGTAAGTTTAAGTACTTCCACACCTATTTTACTACCAGACATTACTTGCACTAAATATTCAATTGAATCTTTTTATGTCTTACCATAAAGTAACAATTAAGCATGTCTGCATGTTCCTCAAAATTGAAATACTAACCATGTATTGAAAAATATATTTCGGTTGAATTGGTGACCTATTCCTTGTCCTGTCCTGATTTTTGTTGATCTTTCATTGTATTCAAGATATTCATGCCAATCTGACGTAGTTTTCAGACATATATCACCCCATTCTTATCGACATGTTCCTGGCAACTTCTAAGACCAAAATGGGTAGTGTTTGTCCACCATATAGTATTTATGAGTGAAGTAGGAGGTCCTGTGGAAACAAAAGATTAACATATATATCACTTAGATCAATAAAATAACAAAGACGATTGAATCTTGAAATTATTATTTTTATTATTATATCTAGTTTATTGCCAATCATGCTCCTTTATGTAAATTAACATCAGAGATGTTTAACATAATTAATGGACTTTTGATTCACTGTATAAAATGGAAATTGGAAACGTAAGGGGGACTGCTGCACCAGGAGAAAACCAACAGTCAACTGCCAGAAAAATAAACTTTATCACTCTGTCACAACTTGCCTATATTTGTAACTACAGACCGAGTTTAAATGATGAACATACCTAGACTAGGCGCCCCTTTTTATGAATTACTTCTTTATTGAGTGTATTCGCGGTATTTGTGGGCTTTCTTTTGCATTGCGTCTTCCAACTTTCCATTTTTGCACTTAAAACATCAAGGGCATGTTTAAATTTTTTATCCGTCAACACCATAATATTTTTTCTGTAGGTATCTGTGAAAATTTGATGGTTTTGATGAAGTTGATGGTTCATAATCAGATTGGTCTCATTTTCTCTCGTTCAAAAAATGGCCATCTTATTTGCTAACTGCTTGCAGTCAACTGATTCCGGGAACCTCCACTCGTTAACGGATTTACGGAAGTTGACAGATATTTTTGTGTTTTTGTTTCTCATACTTTCTTCAAAAGTTTCGGTGTCCTTATAAATACATGTATTAAATCTTCTTGTTTATCGTTTCTCTATCAGTCTATTATCCAATATATCCAAAACCGCTTCTCCGGTCGCCATTATTGTTTACGCAGATGACCGGTGTACATTAAAGAGCAAAACAACAAAAGGACACGGCGCTATCCGGAAAGTTATATATCGGTCTATGTGTACGTAAACATTATCAAATTTATTTTAAATGCAGACAAAAGGCCAATTCTGGCCAAAGCTGACAACAATATAATCAAACATCATCAATACAAAGAATTTATAAAATAAACAGATTAAAGAATTATGTTATTATATCACAGACATAGCATCAACAATAAAGACTGTGTAGAGGTCTCCTTCCTCAGTACTAATAATTGCTGTGTCATGCATGTCCCTTGATTTATGAAAGACATGAAAATCCTAATTTGTTTAGATGTTGATGGGCTTAACAGTTTTATATTATTTTGTTTCTTATCAAATGTACCGAAGTTGACATAAATTTGTTAAAAATACTGGTTTATCTTGTTCCCCATAAACAGTCAATATTTAGCTAAAGCGACACAAAAAATCCACCATTATCGAATTTTATGTGGGGTTTGATGTCACTTTTCTAGGAGTTGTGATATTACTCGGGCTGATATCAACTTGTTCAAATTCGAGACTTATCACTTATATAAAAATAGTGATATTATTAGCAAACATATGATAATAATGTTTATGATATTATGACGTTTTGCTTAATAAATCATTTTAACTTACAAAACAAATAAATAATGATTTTACAACTATCTAATGTATTTATACTGTAGATGACACTTATTTGCCATTTAAACGACATGCTAAATAGTTAAAGAATTTTTTTTATGCATTTAGTTTAATCTTATATCAACCCGTTTCCATTATGCATCTTTTTAATCTGGTTATTTTCAAAGAACCAAATAATTCTTTTCTTTTATGTTTTAGAATTTTCAAAAGAAATGTTATTCCAGAAACCGTTAATAACAAGAAATGTTGATTTTTTTAAAATTCGGATCTTAATTTTCTTATCATACTATAGCCACATACGGTTTTGAGCATCAATAATTTTATATGTTTAATTCTTTTTAAATATTTATCCAAAATGTACATGAAATTGTTATGTGACATGTCTTTTGGGTAGCAGTGAATTTTCCTTACTGATCATGAATAAAGCAACTTTTGTTTATTAAAGATTTTGGCACTTGAAATTTGAATTAAAAAGTCTGTATTTAGAACCTTTAGATATTTTGTCATATATTTGAACACATAGATATTCATTTAAAAAAAAACAAAAACAAAAAAAAAAAAAAAAAAAAACGTAAGTCATTTCTTTAAGGGTCTCTAAATATTTCAAGTACCATTTAAGCGATGAAACAAAATTCTAGCTTAACAGTTTTTTGTTAATAACAATTAAAATGCATAAAATCTACCGACTACCGATTTCGTTTTCTTATGTGTTATGTTATTGTTAAATATAAGCATACTGTATAAGTGCAGTGTATCTTTTTTCCTTAAAAAAGAGATATAAAACAAGAAAAACAAGTCAAAAATCATAAAAACTGAAAAATTACAGAAGTAGTACAAATTCCTTTATATTTTAACCAGCACGCGATCCTATTTTTACATTTTAATTAGAATGAAGACAATCTTTTGTCATTATTTTTTTAATGTCACTTACAATACTTGCGCTTCATTGTCGGGAATTTAAGTTTAACTAACTACAAGGGCTTTATTTTACATGTAGATAAACATTTAAATTTTGATTTTTAATTAATTAACATATTAAACGAAATCTGATTATTTATCATTCATTTAACAATTTAATTGTTTTAAAATGGTGTTCATTGTCAATATGAAGGCAACAACTTTGCAAGCAAACGGAAAAACGCGCGTTCGCGCATTATGAACAGTTTGTTTGCAAAGCTGTTGCCTTCATACTGACAATTAACACCATTTTAAAACTGTTAAATTGTTATATTTTCGTTTAATTTTTTTTTTAAATTATTTATTTATTGTAAGAAAAAAATTCCCATCTATAACACATGCACATGGGGGTGTCCAGTAGACGCAACAGCTGAATTTAAGACCGAGAACGACACATTATTAATCCGCAATGTTTTTAATGTGGGGTAACAACGGTGAGTTTTGGTTTGAAAAATTATAGTGTTATCAGGTATTTTGATGGTATTTTCTCGATTTTTCATTAACATAATGAAATTTTTAGAATAATGGATATAAATAATATATCTAAAAATTGAATATCAATGATAAATGAGTTGTTATTTGTAGACTATATTTCAGTTGAAAATCGGGTGCACCTGGGTGGCCTCATTTAAATTTGCAAAGAATTTGGAGTAAAAGATGGTTGGCTAAATGTTGAAAGTGAAATTTGTGATTCTGAAACGGGAAGGGGGGAACTGTAGCTGAGGGATAATTTTCAATGGCCAAGCATGTGGGTTTTGAATAGGTGATATGTGAGTAGACAGGGATTTACCGAGAGATTTTTTCTGGAATGTCGACATTGTTAGGTTGAGATTCACTCTATCATAATGTGCCGAGCTTCATACTCGGTATCATTCAAATGTAGACAGCAAAGCAGTGAGAAGTATACTTATTCTTTACGCCTGGTGTGGTGCAAATATCTCTCAAAGTTTAGAAAATTATCGTTTTAAGGTTAGCAAGGAGTTGTGTAGTACTTAAGTTTAAACCATATATTGTAATTTTGAGGAGTTCCTATTGTATCCCTTGTAAATTGATTAAAAGCATATAGATGTTTTTTCAGTTTTTCCGATCAACAAACACAGCATGTGAAACGGACAATTTTCACTGGATGTGGCATACATGCGTGAATCTAATTCCAATTGAAATTTACATCACTTGAAATTTACATCCTGCGAGACACAAAATTGATTGACAAGTTGTACCATTTCACATTGTCTCAAAATAATAGGGTATATGTATATATAGCAGCTTTGTCATATAGGAAGAATTTTTTAAAGATCCGATTGTTCAAAAATTTTTTGTGGTTTGATGGTTTTGGCTGATCTGTTGTTGTCTGTTCTTTCAACAAGCCATCAAAAACACCACTCTGTCTCTCACAATGTCAATTTTACGATGAATAACAGCCAGGTGCCTATATATGTTATCAAAATATTATTTTATTAATTTCTTTGATTTTACTTTTTAATATCTCGTAAATGTGTTTTTCAGTCTCGTCTCGAATGTAAACAAATGTGACGTGACAGTCATGTTAGTTTACCTACGATAATGTAGTTCCGGATTGTGTATTGCATTTTATATGTATTCATACACGGAGTGACAAAATTTTTTGGCATTTATTGTCAGTAATACTTACAAAGGCTCTGAAGCTTGCAGCTATGGGAATTTTACAAAGCAAATGAAAATTATATATATATATATATATATATATATATATATATATATATATATATATATATATATATATATATATATATATATCATACTGACAAAGTACATGTTTATGCATGCATGTGTTCAAAATTTATCTAACAGGTATCTGGCATAAGTTGTTAAGTTGTTTTCTGTATTTGGCCCAAAAACTTTGTGAGTAAATATTTTTATTTATTTAAAAAAGTGAAAAGGTGAATGTTTTAATGGTGTTCAGTGAAAGAGATACCATCCAAATTGCAGAAAATACACATTTTTAAATTCTTATTCAATAACATCATAAATGCGTCCTACCTTTTTATCACCAAAACAAAGCATTTATAGATATCTTTAGAGGATTTGCTGTGTAACAAACATTCTCACGATTATAAGAAAAACTTTTGAAATTTTTCATACTTATTTAAATGTTCGGTTCCGGTTCATTATTTTGTTTACGGATTGTTGCGACCTTTTATTTGTAATGCATACCAAGTAAGGAAGAAGGTAAAGGTGCATACAGTCAACCCTGTTCATAGTGATATTTGCGTTAAAGGGCAGGAATATATGATATTATGCGATTTTTCAAGGTTTTTTATGTTAATAAGCTGAACAGTAACAAAGAGTTCTTACGAGTAAAATTATTGTTAGAAGACCTATTTTACGCATCAACACAAAATTAAATTAACATTTAGCTCCCTGTTTAGATAAGAGATTATTAACTGTCCTGAGAGTTGAGAGAATTGATGTTTATACTTGTGGTCAGAGAACCGATTACATTTACTATATTGAAACTTTTTAATTACTCTTTAATGTCTTTAATGTTCGATACAGTTGCGGTGGGTGTGTATGAGAAAGTATGATCTTTTATATTGAATTAACATTGTATTTTCAGTTAAGGTTTAAGTTGGATTCAAACCAATAAACATGCAGTAATACAGAAATTAGATATCTAGTTTTTAGGCTTAGAGCCTTGCATGTTACAAGACAAACCAACAGAGTAAAATGTATCCCTCTTGCAGTTCTCTCAGTACTTTGATAAATATTATAATTATACATAGCCGCGACCTAGCCGTAAAACATGAAGGTTGATGTTTAGACGTAGAAACATGTAAGTCTACCACTACATTTTCCTTATTATTCTTATTATTATTATCATATATATATATATATATATATATATATATATATATATATATATATATATATATATATATATATATATATATATATGAATCGGCATAATCGCCGTCGACCTAAAAATTTATTGATGCGTAAATTCAAAATATAGAAGCACGCAACCTCATAAGAGATGTGAGTATACTAGTTGTAAATGAAAACATTCATTTAAAGGGTGATCTCTTGACTTTCTTTTTAAAACAAGTCAAAATAAAAACCAATGTTCTATTATATGTTATTGATACTGAAGTCAATATGTGCATTATGAATTCATTCTATTAGTAATAGGCCTCCTTTTCTTTGCCATTAGGTCAAGGTAGAACGTATTAGACTGCTATATTTGTTACCGAATGCGCATTGGGTAATGTTTTCTACAGTCGGTTATGCAAAATGAACTGGTCAAAAATATTATGTGTTAATTTTTAATGTAGGAAGATTATGCTGTTGGTGTGCATTAAATCCTTCGTTTTGATAATAAACTAATGAAGCTGTTTGTGTGCATTAAATCCTTCGTTTTGATTATGAACTAATGAACAATACACAAGACAAAAATGAGCATAACAAAAAATACCATAGAGATTTGTCAGTAGTATTTAATAACATAAAATTTACATTAATTCCCCCCTTTTTTCTGTACATTAAAATAAATCTGGCGGCATGCAATTGTTATGATGTTCATTGCTAATTTAACTTATAATTCTTATTACATGTATATAATAATATAATTCGTTTTAGGAGTTTATGTGTCACCGCCTTGGAAATAACTTTAATTAAACAAATGACAAAATAAAATTCTAAAACCTTCTGTCAGATATCAGTGTATTAATCACAAATAAATATAAATAGCTTTCATCGCTGTTGTTTATGTTGTTATTAACAATAAACTTTAATACTCAATAATAATCGAATTCCTTACCTAAACATGTCGTGAAGTATGACGTAATTTCTAAATATGAGGACAATATTTTCATGTCAAAAACAAAATTTCTTATACAAATATTATTAAAATTCAACATAAAAAGCCAGCTGAGCTTAAGGCATGGCGAAGCGTGCGTGCGTGCGTGCGTGCGTGCGTAAACTTGGTCTTCTCCTCTGAAACCACTTTACCAATTGGAACCAAATTTGGTGTGAAAGGTCCCTAAACTAAAGGCCTGACTAAAGTTAGTACCACACAACCCCGTGCGATATCCAAGATGGCCGCAGTTATTATAAATATAAAAAACACAAAAATGGCCATTATGGATTCATTTTTTCACCAATTAAGCTCAAATTTGAAATTAGAAAGTATATTGTGGGGGATTCAACATATGTAACGGGTTTTTGTGAGAAATTTTTCGTTGACCCAATTTTCAAGAATTATACAAATTACGTGTAATATTTAGCGAAATCTTTGAAAATCTTCACCTCTGAAACCACTTTGCCAATTGGAACGAAATTTGGTGTTTTGATCCCTACATCGGCCTGACTAAAGTTTGTACCATACAACCCCGCCTGATATCCAAGATGGCCGCCGTTACTATAAATAGATAAACACTAAAATGGCCATTCTGGATCCATTTTTCCACCGATTTAGCTCAAATTCGAAATGTAGAAAGTATATTGTGGGGGTTTCAACATATGTAACGGGATTTTCCGAGTCTTTTTTATTGACCCAATTTTTACGAATTAGGCAAATAAGGTGCAATATTTTGTGAAAAAAATTTTGAAAATCTTCTCTGAAACCACTGAGCCAATTGGAATGAAATTCTGTGTAGAAGGTTTCTACGTCGGCTTGACTAAAGGTTGATCCAGGCAACCCCGCCTGACATCCAAGGTGGCTGTCGTAACTAAAATAGATAAAAACAAAAATGGCTATTGTGGATCCTTTTTTCCGCCTTTTGAGCTCAAATTTTAAATATAGAAAGTATACTGTGTGGGATTCAAAATATGTAACGGGTTTTTTTCTGAGAAAATTTTTATTGACCCAATTTTTAAGAAATATGCAAATTAGATGTAATATTTAGGATAAAATCTTTTCTAAAACCACTGGGCGAATTCGAACCAAATTTCGTGTAGAAAGTTCCTACATCGGCCTGAAAAAAGTTTGTACCAGCCCAAGATGCCCGTTGTTACTAGATTTAAAACAATATAGCCATTGTGGATCCATATAAGTCTCCGTATAAGTGAAATATTCTTGAGATGAACGTGAAACAACATTACAAACAAAAAACAAACATTGTCTTACATATGCACCCAGTTGAGCATCACAGGCCCTATTGGGCCTCTTGTTTGATTAAAAAAATATTTCTTTTCCTTCTCTGATATCTAAAACCACGGTTTATTTCAATTTTTAATCCCCGCAATATAGCGTTCAATTAGTTTATTAAATGCATTTAATTTTTACAAATAATTTTTACAGAAATTGCTAAGCGGTTGTGACGGTTTTTATTTCTGCTTTAATATATATACCTGTGTCATTAACTGCTGTATCCCTTGTAAATTGATTAAAAGCATATAGATATTTTTTCAGTTTTTCCGATCAACAAACACAGCATGTGAAACGGACAATTTTCACTGGATGTGACATACATGCGTGAATCTAATTCCAATTGAAATTTACATCACTTGAAATTTACATCCTGCGAGACACAAAATTGATTGACAAGTTGTACCATTACACATTGTCTCAAAATAATAGGGTATATATATAGCAGCTTTGTCATAAAGGAAGAATTTTTTAAAGATCCGATTGTTCAAAAATTTTTTGTGGTTTGATGGTTTTGACTGATCTGTTGTTGTCTGTTCTTTCAACAAGCCATCAAAAACACCACTCTGTCTCTCACAATGTCAATTTTACGATGAATAACAGCCAGGTGCCTATATATGTTATCAAAATATTATTTTATTAATTTCTTTGATTTTACTTTTTAATATCTCGTAAATGTGTTTTTCAGTCTCGTCTCGAATGTAAACAAATGTGACGTGACAGTCATGTTAGTTTACCTACGATAATGTAGTTCCGGATTGTGTACTGCATTTTATATGTATTCATACACGGAGTGACAAAATTTTTTGGCATTCATTGTCAGTAATAATTACAAAGGCTCTCAAGCTTGCAGCTATGGGAATTTTACAAAGCAAATGAAAATTATATATATATATATATATATATATATATATATATATATATATATATATATATATATATATATATATATATATATATATATCATACTGACAAAGTACATGTTTATGCATGCATGTGTTCAAAATTTATCTAACAGGTATTTGGCATAAGTTGTTAAGTTGTTTTCTGTATTTGGCCAAAAACTTTGTGAGTAAATATTTTTATTTATTTAAAAAAGTGAAAAAGTGAATGTTTTAATGGTGTTCAGTGAAAGAGATACCATCCAAATTGCAGAAAATACACATTTTTAAATTCTTATTCAATAACATCATAAATGCGTCCTACCTTTTTATCACCAAAACAAAGCATTTATAGACATCTTTAGAGGGTTTGCTGTGTAACAAACATATTCTCACGATTATAAGAAAAACTTTTGAAATTTTTCATACTTATTTAAATGTTCGGTTCCGGTTCATTATTTTGTTTACAGATTGTTGCGACCTTTTATTTGTAATGCATACCAAGTTAGAAAGAAGGTAAAGGTGCATACAGTCAACCCTGTTCATAGTGATATTTGCGTTAAAGGGCAGGTATATATGATATTATGCGATTTTTCAAGGTTTTTTATGTTAATACGCTGAACAGTAACAAAGAGTTCTTACGAGTAAAATTATTGTTAGAAGACCTATTTTACGCATCAACACAAAATTAAATTAACATTTAGCTCCCTGTTAAGAAAAGAGATTATTAACGGTCCTGAGAGTTGAGAGAATTGATATTTATACTTGTGGTCAGAGAACCGATTACATTTACTATATTGAATCTTTTTAATTACTCTTTAATGTCTTTAATGTTCGATACAGTTGCGGTGGGTGTGTATGAGAAAGCATGATCTTTTATATTGAATTAACATTGTATTTTCAGTTAAGGTTTACGTTGGATTCAAACCAATAAACATGCAGTAATACAGAAATTAGATATCTAGTTTTTAGGCTTAGAGCCTTGCATATTACAAGACAAACCAACAGAGTAAAATGTATCGATCTTGCAGTTCTCTCAGTACTTTGATAAATATTATAATTATACATAGCCGCGACCTAGCCGTAAAACATGAAGGTTGATGTTTAGACGTAGAAACATGTAAGTCTACCACTACATTTTCCTTATTATTATTATTATTATTATTATTATTATCATATATATATATATATATATATATATATATATATATATATATATATATATATATATATATATATATATATATATATATATATGAATCGGCATAATCGCCGTCGACCTAAAAATTTATTGATGCGTAAATTCAAAATATAGAAGCACGCAACCTCATAGGAGATCTGAGTATGCTAGTTGTAAATGAAAACATTCATTTAAAGGGTGATCTCTTGACTTTCGTTTTAAAACATGTCAAAATAAAAACCAATGTTCTATTATATGTTATTGATACTGAAGTCAATATGTGCATTATGAATTCTTTCTATTAGTAATAGGCCTCCTTTTCTTTGCCATTGGGTCAAGGTAAAACGTATTAGACTGCTATATTTGTTACCGAATGCGCATTGGGTAATGTTTTCTACAGTCATTTATGCAAAATGAACTGGTCAAAAATATTATGTGTTAATTTTAATGTAGGAAGATTATGCTGTTGGTGTGCATTAAATCCTTCGTTTTGATAATAAACTAATGAAACTGTTGGTGTGCATTAAATCCTTCGTTTTGATTATGAACTAATGAACAATACACAAGACAAAAATGAGCATAACAAAAAATACCATAGAGATTTGTCAGTAGTATTTAATAACATAAAATTTACATTAATTCCCCCCTTTTTTCTGTACATTAAAATAAATCTGGCGGCATGCAATTGTTATGATGTTCATTGCTAATTTAACCTATAATTCTTATTACATGTATATAATAATATAATTCGTTTTAGGAGTTTATGTGTCACCGCCTTGGAAATAACTTTAATTAAACAAATGACAAAATAAAATTCTAAAACCCTCTGTCAGATATCAGTGTATTAATCACAAATAAATATAAATAGCTGTCATCGCTGTTGTTTATGTTGTTATTAACAATAAACTTTAATACTCAATAATAATCGAATTCCTTACCTAAACATGTCGTGAAGTATGACGTAATTTCTAAATATGAGGACAATATTTTCACGTCAAAAACAAAATTTCTTATACAGATATTATTAACATTCAGCTGATCTTAAGGCATGGCGAAGCGTGCGTGCGTGCGTGCGTGTGTGCGTAAACTTGGTCTTCTCCTCTGACACCACTTTACCAATTGGAACCAAATTTGGTGTGAAAGGTCCCTACGTTGGCCTGACTAAAGTTAGTACCACACAACCCCGTGCGATATCCAAGATGGCCGCAGTTATTATAAATATAAAAAACACAAAAATGGCCATTATGGATTCATTTTTTCACCAATTAACCTCAAATTTGAAATTAGAAAGTATATTGTGGGGGATTCAACATATGTAACGGGTTTTTGTGAGAAATTTTTCGTTGACCCAATTTTCAAGAATTAAACGTGTAATATTTAGCGAAATCTTTGAAAATCTTCACCTCTGAAACCACTTTGCCAATTGGAATGAAATTTGGTGTTGTTGATCCCTACATCGGCCTGACTAAAGTTTGTACCATACAACCCCGCCTGATATCCAAGATGGCCGCCGTTACTATAAATAGATAAACACTAAAATGGCCATTGTGGATCCATTTTTCCACCGATTTAGCTCAAATTCGAAATGTAGAAAGTATATTGTGGGGGTTTCAACATATGTAACGGGATTTTTCGAGTCTTTTTTTATTGACCCAATTTTTACGAATTAGGCAAATTAGGTGCAATATTTTGTGAAAAAAATTTTGAAAATCTTCTCTGAAACCACTGAGCCAATTGGAATGAAATTCTGTGTAGAAGGTTTCTATGTCGGCTTGAGTAAAGGTTGATCCAGGCAACCCCGCCTGACATCCAAGGTGGCTGTCGTAACTTAAATAGATAAAAACAAAAATGGCTATTGTGGATCCTTTTTTCCACCTTTTGAGCTCAAATTTTAAATATAGAAAGTATATTGTGTGGGATTCAAAATATGTAACGGGTTTTTTTCTGAGAAAATTTTTATTGACCCAATTTTTAAGAAATATGCAAATTAGATGTAATATTTAGGATAAAATCTTTTCTAAAACCACTGGGCGAATTCGAACCAAATTTCGTGTAGAAAGTTCCTACATCGGCCTGAAAAAAGTTTGTACCAGCCCAAGATGCCCGTTGTTACTAGATTTAAAACAATATAGCCATTGTGGATCCATATAAGTCTCCGTATAAGTGAAATATTCTTGAGATGAACGTGAAACAACATTACAAACAAAAAACAAACATTGTCTTACATATGCACCCAGTTGAGCATCACAGGCCCTATTGGGCCTCTTGTTTGATTAAAAAAATATTTCTTTTCCTTCTCTGATATCTAAAACCACGGTTTATTTCAATTTTTAATCCCCGCAATATAGCGTTCAATTAGTTTATTAAATGCATTTAATTTTTACAAATAATTTTTACAGAAATTGCTAAGCGGTTGTGACGTTTTTTATTTCTGCTTTAATATATATACCTGTGTCATTAACTGCTGAATTAATTAATTAATCAACCGCATCTCCAAGGTGAATTCGTAAGGTGAATTCATGTTAATAAGTACATTTACCTTTTGTAAAATGCGTATTGTTTGTCTGCCACATGTTGTTGTTTGAAAAGATTCCAATCATCATTTATATTTATACCCTAAAATATTTTTGTAATAAAAATGATATAAATAGATATAGTTTTAAGTTATATTATAGACTGATAAAGTTTGTCAGCTATATTTCTAACAATCGTTCGTTTGCTCTAGGCATATTAATTTTTTAATTATAAAAATGCACATTTTTAAGAAGCGTTTTATTTTACGACATTATGTGGCTTAAATATTATAGAAAAGTTATATCTAATATATTGTTATGAGCAGTTACACAATGACGTTTAGGTCCTCGTGTCATTGAGGTTTATTTAACGTTATTAACACAAATTAATTGTTGTAGATAGTCTTGTCTCGTTCAAATGTTTGAAATAGCATTAAATTTGTTGCATAGTGTATTATTTTTACTTAACAGATACTAAGCTAAAAAAACAAAATGGGGAATGTTCAGGAAATAAAAGAAAAAGTAAAGATTTTTTTTGCTTCTCCTGTTTACTCTACACTAGTTTTAGTGCCTTTGTTAGTAGTGGTCATTCTTGTCAGTTCTGCTGTTTTCTTGGCTGTAGAAGGAACTGAATATAAATGGACATACTATGACGCTGCATACTATGTCATAACATCAATCACCACAATAGGTATGTATAAAGATGAGTTGGTCGAAATGATGTTTGATGTCCAAGTCAAGTTATATATGTATAAACTATAAGTAAGAACGAATCATTAATTTGTATTCTCTAGCGTATACATCTTGCAATTTTCAGTTAATGATTTTTTGTTCTTACTTAGTAACGATCGATATTATAACAATTGTTAATTGTCTTGTTTAATGGTAAAATTGTAAGACCACATTGGAATTGTAATTTTACATTTTACATACATCAGCAAGAAATATGTAAAGGTTGTCAGGAATTATTAGTGGGTCAGACTGGATATGCCTTATATGAATGTGAGCGAGTCCCTAAACAGTTAAAACGAGACCCGGCAAAAGGCAAATAATATTAAATGGACATTTAAAAACATGCGGAAACAATTCCATTGAATTTTTCCGTTTTTAAATGCTTTTGATAAAAGTGATTCCTTTGTAATATCAAAGGAGGAACATTTATAAATATTCCAAAGTCTATAATGATTTAACATGGACGTAATAATAGCGTTACTATCTGGAAAAAATAAGAAATCATTCGTCTGAGGATTGCAAAAGTAACGCACTAGAACGGTAGTGAATACGTATAAATAATTGGTTCCTACAGCTGTTATTTTTTTGTATTATGTGTATACTTTTTACTTGTATCAGGAAGACACCTGTTTAACGTTAGAATAAATCAACATGTTTAAGGATTACTGAGAAAAAGGACTACCCGGTAATTTGCAGATGAACAAATTTTTTTCCTTTTTTAAAAGTATTTATGAAACCTCTCACTTACACTTGAACAAATTTCAAAAGAAGTTGATTCCGGATCACTTTTGATAAAATATACTCTACGCTTTCTTAAAAACTAGCGTACATGATATAAATTAATAAAACCTAGCTGATCAGAAAGAGCCAGAAAAGCAATGTAAATTGTAAATTTCTATCACCTACTAGCAAAAACACACTACTGGAAACCGTTTTTAACATCGGTGATCGTTATATATATATATATATATATATATATATATATATATATATATATATATATATATATATATATATATATATATATATATATATATATATAATATATAGTGTGCCTATCGTAAAATAAATATGATAAGATACAACTTTGTATTATATCATTTTAAAAAAGAGCATTCATTGTTTTATTTTCAGGTTATGGAAACTACACCCCGTCGACTACTGGTGGCAAAATCCTTACAATATTTTATATTGTTCTATTTGTTCCATTGACAATGCTAACATTAGCTAAAACCTGCCAGTTTATTACTCTCGGAGCTAAGTATTTGTGGATGAAATTATTCGGATGTCTTGGTAAAAGGAATGCCAATTGCAAAGTCGAAAATGTTTCGCTTCCACTTATTATCCCAGTTTTAGTATTGCTTGTTTACATCTTAATTGGATCGGCAATATTTTTGGTCTTAGAAAAGGAACAAGTATGGTTATCTTATTTCGATATGCTTTATTTTGTATTTGTTTCACTTAGTACTATCGGATTTGGAGATATTTTCCCACTGAACAAGGACGGCTTTCCCTTCTTTGTCATCTATATATTTGGTGGATTAATTCTAGTTGCAGTCTGCATAAATGTTGGATTTTTTGACAGCGTGAATACTGAGAGTGAACGAAAAGATGAGGATGACAAAACCACACAAAATGAAGAAGCGCAAGCAATAGATACCACGTAACAACAGAAACAATACGCGCTTTAATTACAACAAATGTATTTCTCTCACACTTAATAGTATGCGACAAGATCAGATTTTGAGACTTGTTTATATTTTATAACCTTTATACATTATATCATACCCTATTGTAACATAGTTCTTTGTTAAAATAATGCTATTGGTTATAACTGCAATTAATGATACAAAGGTGTTTTGAAGAGCTTCAGGTTTATATTAGCTGGACAGACCATGGGCTACAAAGTTGTATAAAGCCTGTTCTAGAAGTTCTGTTATTAGTTAAAAACTTAAAAAGTGGGTTGCTTGCCAAACTTAATCAAGATTTACGCCTTCAAGTGTTTGCGACTATTAACATATTTTAACAAATTTAATTTAATTGGATAAATGAATCATTTTGGCAAAAGCAACCCTTTAAACTGTTCAAATAATCCTTACAATCTATGTGTTCAAGCTTTTAATCAATAGTGAGTTATATTATATGCTATTGTCTTTTTTATTGTGATGTGTTGCCAATTAAAGAATTAATATCGTAATTTCGCATTTGTTTTATTTAAAAGAGACGTGATTCGAACTTTAACCATATGGGTGGTTTTTTAATTTTGTATGAAGCTTTTATTAATTAGTAGAGAGAAACCCGCGATAAAAAATGTGTTTGGAAATATAACTAATATTAAAACCCATTGTGTAACTAAAAAAGCGCCATAACAAGACAAGAAAAAAAACACTTATTGGTACCACTAATTATAAAATATCCGAACCGATGTCCCCAAAGAGAAGTAAAAGTTTATCTCACACGAACACTTACACAAAAAATCTTCTGATTTGAGTGGAAATATGACGTCCAGGGCTCAATCAGTTTTTTTTTTCACATGTATCAAAACGATCAGTTCATGAAACTAGAGTGCATGGAAACATTTTTAGACTTTCTGCAAAACAAATTATATTTAAAAATCTGCACCAATAAGGATTTGAAATTATACTGTTAAAGGCGTTTTTTCTGAAAGCGCTAGCTTTAGACCAATGAGAAACAATTGCCCAATAATAATTATAACACCTAAAAAATTCATAAAAAGACAAACACAAATTAGGAAAACTGATCACAAACATCGTTACTTTCGCCGTACACTGCATTTAAAAACAAAAATGTTCATGCAGTATATTGCTATCAAAAAACCTTTGACCTTCAAACATTCTCCCTTATTTTACCAACAGTGTCTCAAAAAATGATCACGTTAATATTTTATAATCCTCTGTTTTTAACACATATCTGAAATATGCAAAATATTAAACAAATGTTAAAAAATGTAGAGTAAAGCGTTATACCTTTGGCGTTTAATGTCATTGAATTAAGTTCATCATAAATAATACCAAGCTACATTGTTTTAAAACAAGTTTGGGTTAAATATTGAGAAATTAAGATAAAAATTAAGAATATAGATAGAATATTTAAAATAGTCGGTAATAAAAGGCGAGTATCATCATTGAGGTACGCTGTTTAAGACAGGACACTGGGGCGTATATTCATTTCTTTCGATGAGACGGCTACTTACTTAGTCTTCAACAAATAGAACTTCATATAGATATTTAACTTCTCAAATTCTAATACGAACAGAACATACATTAAATTGAAGTTAAATCTCATTATCTCTTTTCTCACCTTTTTAAACATATTTGTTTTCTGATTAAAATTGAGTACATGAATCACATTCCCAAAAACAATGCAAAATCTTTTAAAGCTGGCAAAATTTATTATACACGCGAACTTCCATCACGGAAGTGAGGCCGGGTGCTCCAGAGGGGTCGGCACCTTCTGTAACATTGCATATATTCATTATAATTTCCTTTTTACTGGCCTCCCCCAAGCTAAATACGTATGTAATGTGTAAGATTAAATCAATTAAAATGGTCTGGAATAGATACTTCCTTACAACTTTCTATAATTAAAAATTCTTTACAAAATAGTTATAATTCTTAAATATATGTTTAAAATATAAAAAAAACACTGCCTGGTAAAATGCTTTGTTTTTCTATGTTATGTGCTTTAGTGACCACTGATTGTTACATGCATGGAATGGTAAGTTTTACGCAAAAAGCCTACATCATCAGCCATTACTGGATAACGTTTTTTCCTCATATGTAGTTCACGTCCTTAGTCTTAGGTCATATATTCTTTCCTCTGAATATGTGTTTGACTAATGTTGATGTCTCCAACCTTTTCTTTATTATTTTTCTGAGCTATTGTATAGTTATTTGTTACTTTTTGACATTTCACAAAATATAAATGTTGAAATATTCCTTTCAAAAAAATAAAACAAATTATGAAATATATTTTTACAACAATGCACTCAGTGCTGACTGTCACGTAGTAAAAACAAGTTGCTTTCTTTCCAAAAAGCAATATCTCGACCAGCTTGCTCTCTAAGAGTGGTTGCAATGAAGAAGTGCAGTGAAGAATAGGTCATGAAAATGGGAAAACTCAATTTTGGCTAAAACTAACGGTTTAAGAGATAATTGCGAAAGGCTAATGTTTTACCTCTATGGTATATTTTCTGTAACAAAAGTCATGTTTTTGGTTGGAACAGAAATTCACACATCAGTTCTGTGTAGAATACCTGAAGGAAAATTCATGTAAACTTTGGTTACAATCCATCTTCTAGTTTCAGAGAAGATGTTTGTGAAAGTTAACGGACAACAGATCACAGATGCATACTTATGGCATAAGCTCACATGGCCTTCCGCCAGTTGAGCTAAAAATTCATGAGAAAGGCTTTCAACAACTAGCTAATATTACATTTAATGATAATATTTATTTTATACATGTTATATGAACTCTAAAGCTAAAATGGTTAATACACTGTCAAAATCTTACAAAGGTTCTCCACAATTGACCAGTATTACATTTAACTGATAACATTCATTTCAATGAACTCTACAACTGAAATATTTGTGTAATATAAAGAGAAATATCAACAATCGGCCAAATATGTCCTTATAATATTCAAAAAACTTGTAACATATAATTAAGCTTAGCCAATTCACCAAATAGCTGTCTACCTCTTATAAAATTATAAAACATAATATGAACCCTTTTCATACCTCAAACTTTCTGTGCAGTCGGTGATTTGGTGTTAAATGTCTACAGTGTGAAATATCGGTCGTACATGAAACATATATAAACATGTATACAGAAATGGGCTACACCGATTATGAAATTTTAGAATTGAGACTATCTACAGAATATATAATTGCAATATTAGATCTAATCCAGTTTCTGATTTAAGAGGAGATTTGCAATATAATGAATAAATCTGTTTAGTGCAGACAGTATTTTTGTATACTACTCTAGGCCTTATATGTAGCAGAGGATATTTTTGTAACTGCAAACAGCAAGGTAAATGTTTTATTTTCAATCGAAGTGTGGACAATATTTTTGTATCACGCGCAATCTACTCTCTGCCGAGTAGATGTAGCAGACGAAATTTTGTAGCTGCAAGTAGGTAGTGTCATGCCTATTGCATTATTTTCTCCAAAGCATCCGGTTATCAAGTTTCCAAACTTTCCAATATACTTCTGCCTCGACCTGATGGTCGAGGCAAAAAAACCATTCGGTATCTCTGCAGTCAGTGAAGAAAGTATTCATTACAATGTATCTGCTATACAAATCTGTTAAATATAAATGTTTATGTTCAGATTCGGAATACGATTTCTAGCGTAGTAATGTTAAGCATGTGTACTTATGGGGTTTACTTGTAAATATATTATTACTTGTTATATTCTTTTTGTAGTTATATGCAATGATATAATCCCTGTACATAGTAACTGTTGATATTGACACACTTTGGTAATTCACAAAATTTAAATTCCTCATCTGTACCTTATGCAGTCAGCGTATTGATTGAGTGTTATGAATATGTTTTATATGAAGACAGAGTATGCAGAATAACTTACGACGGCCGAAATCGGACATGACAGTCTACACTAAATTTTTAGTGTAGACTGTCAAACCACAAATGTAGACATGTACATATAAGATGTACACATGTACATATGAATGAACATTTGTACACTAACTTGACACGCTACACTAAATGTGTACATGTGTATAGTTTCAATGTGCACATTAAAGCTGCATTAAGTTTTCCAAGAAATAATTTAAAACGGTGCTAATCTAATTAATGATGTTCCTAATGAACAATGTTACATTTGGTTCAACGATAAAAACTCGAATAAATACAGAAATTACAGTAATTACCCAGTGAGCTGCAGCATTTTGGATCTAATATTAGAACATGGTTACGTCATCAAAACCCGGGTCGTTTAAACACAACTTTCAAAACGGTGAAATACGATAAATTAAACACAGAACTTTGTTGAATTTGCCTTTTGTGACTTAGTAAGGGATACATAACACCATTTCATAGTATTTGTATCTGCTTGTATTTAATTTTTCTCTGCAAGTTGTATAACTGCGTCATTAACAAATGAAGGAATAAACTGCTAAAATATATTTGTTGATTAAAAGAAAAAAAAACTTTTGTATATAAATGCACCAGTGAGTGCCTGTAAAATTTCGTAAGATAATGCCTAACAACAATAACAACAACAACAACAACAACAATAATAATAAACTTTTATAATTAATTCTTATTACTCGTTGTTATAGCAGTTGTTTGTTTGGTTGGCTTTAAATTTGACATATTTTCTGGTAAAAAAATAAATTATTATGAATAAATAATTACAAATGTGTTAACCCTTTCAAAGTTTCCATCTAAATTGGAAACTTTCTCAAAAATTTAATCAAAGAAACTAGAAAAATTAATACATTATAAATACCTGGCTTTATCATGAAGATAAGAAAGTTAACATTAGTTTTTACTGTAGAGTGCCAACATATATATGTACACGTGTACATTTAAACTGTACACATGTACACATTTATTGTAACGTGTCAAATCAGATGTACATGTGTACATTTGTGGATTGACAATTTAGTGAATATTGACATGGCTGATTTTGGCCATCGCAATAACTCGACCATTTTCTTACCGTAATAATATATGTATTTACATTTACGAGGGAACAAAAAATGCGATTTGGTTTAAAAATGATACGGCTTATATTTCCTGATGTAGGACCTTACAAATGTACGTTGTAACTACTGAAATAAACGTAAGCCAGTGTAAAAATCAATGGTTACATCAGGTCGTTACCATCGTTACCACAACGATCATAATAATGTACAAAACACATTACAAATCTCTCTCTCTCTCTCTCTCTCTCTCTCTCTCTCTCTCTCTCTCTCTCTCTCTCTCTCTCTCTCTCTCTCTCTCTCTTAAATGCATAGGACAAAATGTTCGTGCAACCGATTTTGACTTGAATCGTAAAACCGATTTTAACTTGGATCGTAAACTGTTGCCGAAATAATTGCATATGAAAAAGTATTTGTATGAAATCGCACGATCTAAAGCACGAGTTGTGCGATAGAAATTCATTAAATTTTGTGATATATCTTGCGTCTATATATAACTGTTGTACAATGAATGCGACTGTTGTAAGATAATGCGACATGATCATGCGAGTAATCAGGTGATTGAACGTGCGCCAATGAGAAAGGACGTGCCGCCACATGCGATCATGTAGTTCACAAAGTCCCCCTGGCATTCTCTATCTCCGTCATCAGTATGTGATACTGGCCAAATAACATGCGCCTCTCAATCCATGGCTTGACCCACCAAAGTTTCTTTGTTTTTTTATATCTTTGTCAACGACAAATAAGTAACAACAGCACGCTCATATGTCTTTGCTGACGTTCTTGGGGGTTATCCTTGGAGATTAAACAAAACCAGCAAAGGGCGAGAGGTATTGGCGCAGCAGCATCCATGGTCAGTTGTGGTCTGAAACAAAGATGATTACATAGAGTACTGTCAAATTATAATTTTTTAATATTTAATTCAGAAAATTAAAAAAATTATAATATGACAGTACACGTGTATATACTAGGGTAAAGCATGGCAAATTGAAAATAAATCGTGCAATGACAGTAAACGTTGCAAGATTACATGAGACACGTCTAGCAACAGCCGTATGGTCGCAAAACACACGCATAGACATTTGCGATTCATCTTACGGTCTTTAAAAATCATGCATCACTTTTGCGAGCACTCAAAACGTTGCAAGGCGTTCATACTAATGTTTGTGCGTTGTATTGTGATAATCTGGATCGCATTTGGTAGCGTCAGAATAGTGTGCTTGTCCACTATTTTGAAGAGACTTGATGCGACCACTTAAATGCAAGCAACGAATGCGAGACTTTGTGCAGCGTATGCCAGAGTTCGTGCGAAGCTGATACATTCCGATCGCAAAATGCACAGTGTTTGTGCGCCAATTGTGAATGGGGGTTTTGTGACTGTCTGTGAGAACACAAAAATGCTAATGAATAAAAAGAAGTTACTAGATAAAAAATTGTCTCTAAAATTAAAGTAGAGAACTTGGGATTATCGCGTGAATCGTTTTTTTTTTTTTTTTTTTTTTTTTTTTTTTTTTTTTTTTTCTTTTTTTTTTTTTTCCACATTTACACAAGAAACGCTTCACGGTACGACGTGATGAGAATTGTAATAAATTCTTCATTTTGGAATTCAAACTTAAGACAGTTTCCTAGTCTATTTATAATGTATTTGTAACTATAGTTCTCAAATTAATTTTTAAATTATCATATACCTTATTGGGCAATTTTTTACTATTCTAAGTTAAAGCTTTTTAGAAGTTTGATTTTTTATTTTTGTGTACAATGATGAAATAGATAACTGCTTTTAGAATGTTACAATAAACAGATTTTAATGAATTTTTACAGAAATTATAAACATACAGTCGACCTAATTATCAATACCAGACAAATATGATAAATAGAGTTATTAAATAACGTTGTATTATGGATAAATGTTCTCAATGTTTAATCATGCTGAAAATAATTCATATTCATAAATTATATATAAAAACAAGGGATAAATAACATACTCTCTGTTTATTGCTGTACTTACATTAGACAGATTTGGGTATGTTTTGTTGAATTTTTAAAAAAAACTTTTTGTATCTGTTGCCTAATCTTATTGACTTGTAAATTGATTCACTTTTTAAATATCTACTTGCTTAAAAAGAGAATGTATCTGTGGTCATGTGGTCTTCATGTCGGATAACTTTGCCTCTCATAGGCTTGATTGGATTTTACTCGGTAAAATATTTTGTGAGAAGGATTCCTTGCCGATATTTAATTGTGATACTTTTTTCACCATTTATAAAATAAACGCCTTATCTAAGTTAAAAGATTCTTGACTCGATCGTAAAACATCAGTGACCATCTGCAACTTCTTTTATATATATACATGTATATATATATAGGTGCCATGTGCAAAATTTTGAATTTTTTACTAAAGAAATATTCGAAATTTTGCAAAATTTTGAATATTTCTTTTGCACATGACATAGTCAATGTAAGTGTAAGAAAACACGCACAATACATTTGTTGGGTTCATTTTGGTAGGAAACAAGTTTACAACCAAAACACAAAATAACAAACGAACGATAGAGAATGAATGATTAACTAATTAAAATCATTATTTGAATAACGAGCAGAGGATTAATGACAAAACTATTTATTTGTCTTTATATATGTTTTTAAAATTTCAATCAATTATGTTTTCATTAGCATTGTCTGCGCTGGACTTTTAAATGTTTCACATTAACTTTGATATAAGGCTATTAACTCGATGTGTATTTTGCAAAAAAGTGTTTCTCGTCGCTAAACATTATAAATTTTTTAACAATATCAAAGATAAATAAGAGCATCAGTGAATTTAGTGAATAATACATCATCTACAATTTCTATTTTAACAGATTTTCTAAAAAGAATCAAAATGGGGAATGTTCAGGAAATTAAAGAAAGAGTAAAGAAGTTTTTTGCTTCTCCTGTCTACTCTACAATAGTTTTAGTACCTCTTTTAGTAGTGGTCATTCTTGTCAGTTCAGCTGTTATCATGACCGTAGAAACAACTGGATATAAATGGAAATACTACGACGCCGTTTACTATGTCATAACAATAGTCACAACAATAGGTATGTATAAAGATGAGTTGGTAGGAATAAAGTTTGATGTCCAAGTGAAGCTATATAATTTATATTACAGTGTGTGTGTGTGTGTGTGTGTGTGTGTGTGTGTGTGTGTGTGTGTGAACTATTATTTTGTATATATAGACCGTTTGATTAATGGGCTTCTATGCCATTCTCAATCAGTCCTTTATTACTAATATTTCGCAGACATCAATGAAATGTCAAGCAAAAAACAATGTTTTGAAGTATAGTTAAAGAAATACAATTATCACTGGACAAAATGTAAAATGGGCAAAATGTAAAAAGAGCGGACCAAAACCCATCTGGTGATCTTTCTTCTTACTCACATGTAAATAAATGCCAATCTCCTTTGATTTGACCGAACAATGTGCTTTTTGTAACTGAGATAGGTAATGTTGGTTTACTTTGTGGTACCTTTATCCAACATTTGTTATATCTAGTTATATTAGTCCAACCTGCGCAACCTAGGAAAACATGATGTAAATAATTTGAAAGAAATTTAAAAAAAAAAAAAAAAAAACTAAGCCGAACAGATGGTAAACAACAAATATCGTTTACCTATCCTAAAAAAAGTCAAAATAATCATAAAGCTACTAATTTGTTTTATTATCATTAATCGTTGTATACCTCCTTTAATTTCTTGTGATTTTTGCTTTGTGATCTTGCTATTTTGATCCTGAAATAAAGCTACAAATTTGAATAGTCCATTTTAACGAACATATGCATTCATAATTTTTTTCAGGTTATGGAAACTATGTTCCGAGGACAAATGCTGGTAAAATCCTCACAATATTTTATATTATTCTATTCGTTCCGTTGACAATGCTAATGTTAGCTAAATCCTGTCAGTTGTTGACCCTCGGGGTTAAATATTTGTGGATGAAATTTTGCGGCTGTCTTGGAAAAAGGAAATCCATTGGAAAAGCTGAAAATGTTTCGCTTCCGCTTATTATTCCAGTTTTAGTTTTGCTCGTTTACATTTTGATTGGAGCAGCAATATTTTTGGTTTTGATAACAGAGCTAGAAGAGTTGTCGTATTTGGATACGCTCTATTTTGTATTTGTTTCACTAGGCACCATCGGGTTTGGAGATATACGGCCAGTAAACAAGGACGGCTTTCCCTTCTTCGTCTTTTATATGTTTGGTGGATTAATACTTGTTGCAATGTGCATCAATGTTGCGGTTTTCGACAATGTAAAAACAGTAAGTAGACAGAACAACGAGAATGACAAAACGACACAAAATGAAGAGGCGCAAGAAATAGATACCATGTAATTATAAAAAAAAAACATTCGCTTTTATGGCAACAATTGTAAACTTCTCGCACCTTTTAGTCTGGTTCTACAATAGATTTTAAGAACTAATATAACTAGTATTATAAAACTTTATTTACACTGCATCATGCCTTATTGCTCTTTAGAACAGCTAAGCTGTATTTCATATATATATATATATATATATATATATATATATATATATATATATATATATATATATATATATATATATATATATATATATTGAACCACGTATTTTCCTTGTTAGTTTTGTTAGATGATGCCCCCAGTTTTAGTTAATTTACTATTTTTGCTTTTATAAAATATACTTTTGAACTCAAGCACTATGCAAATATAGACAGCAATGTGCACGTTTTATTCGATACGTGAGTTTACCATGGACTGATTTATCTGTAACAGAGCTCAGCCCCGGCCAATGTCTATTTTGTTTTGATAGGGTACATTTTTAGTGATTAAAAACTTTTGGCCGAATTGTTGCTGAAAGTCTTTTAATGTGTTCAACTTATGCTTTTCTTTTATTATAGAATGGAAATATGTCTAAATAATGAGAGAAATCTGTATACGAGATTAATTTGTACAATACAATATTCATAAACCGGCCCAGATGTAAATCCTAGACATTCTTTTAAAAATAATAATTTTAACTAAGAAAACAATAGCGAATCCTTAACATGCTTTTCAATTCTAACATTATGAAATGACCTTCTTTGATATGCCTTTTTTACCCTGTCTATAACTTTCACATCTATTGATGAATTTTGATCAAACTTGGCATAAATATATTCCAGCATAAGAATATGTATCTACACAAGATTTATGTAAGTCAAACGTAAAGTCACGAAAATTTTTTTAATTAATTGATTAATTTATTAATAATTTTTATCTATTTGTCCACAGTCAACAACAGGTAAGGGTTAAATGAATGGAGCGCCCTATCATAAAACATCCAGTGTGTTTATGATATAAGAAGTTTTAGAATAATGCCAACAACATCTGCAATTATCGACATTCTTTAAGTTGTTAAAATTATGTCATAACATGACTAACAAAATCAACGTTTTGCTACCAGGTATGTTAAATAACAATAACAATAATAATAACCCATATGGCACCTATGCAGCCGATAAATATTGATCGTTCGTTAAAATATAAAAAAGATTGAATGCTTGCAGGTATGTTGTTTGGGTTTTATCTAATTATATGTACATGCATCCTACTTCAGATGGATTGAAAACCATCTATTCCCGCTACTTCTATTTTCTATAAACCGTTCAAAATGTCAAATACTTTTTTTATTGAACGTGCATCGTTGTACGATATAATGATTGAATGTGACATTTGTTACGTACAAAAATGTTAATTGTTAAGCTCATTATGGTGAATGCAATGATTGTGATATCAGTAATTTACATCATGCAAATTGAGGTTATTATGTGGATTATTTATGAGGCTTTTTCTATAATATATAGACTCAATTTTTCTAACTGCTGACGCTCTCTTTCCAGCTACAGACACAGAACATTGCAACGAGGTTGTCAACTACTATGAAATCCAACAATGAAACTTGCTTTTGTCTTGTTTATGGTCTAATAAAGAGCTCGCTAACATTGTGATCCGTAAGTGGGCGCTTTAGACATGACGATCGAGGTCTCTATTGTTAAGTGCAGGACTAATTTCTACTTTGGAATAGCGCTGGTAATGCCAGTAAGATCAAGCTCGGCTATAAAGATGTGTCCGTGACTTGTAGTGAATTATGCGTGTGAATGCTAAATACATTAAATGCGTTAGGTCCATTATTCCGACAACGGGGTAATATTGCTCGATTATTTAGAAAACGGGTTAATATTCCACAGAAGTGTGAAATGAATTTGCTTGATGTAACAAAATATGGCTCGAGCGGATCAAACCTTTTGGGTTGGAAGTCCAATGCGGATTGAACCACATGTTTTTTTCTGTTTTCGGAAGAAAATATCTTTTAATGCAATTCTAATACTGAAAATTTGAAATCAAGTTTTGTGCAAATATAAAAAGCAACGTCCACGTCTTTCTCGTTACGTGAATTTTCTATAAACAGGCATATCTATATATAAAAAACAGCTTAGTTTCGGGCCAATTTCTATTACGTTTTCATTATAAGGCACAAAATTGTTTCTTTTTTCTTCTCATAATTTTAAAACTTTTGTCGGATTTGTTTTTAAAAAAGTTTAACACAGTAAAAAGTTTTAAGGTACATCTTGGCATAGTTATATAAAAAGTCTTTTAATCCGTTTATTCAGCTTATACATTTCTGATATTATTGAACGGAAATATGCCAAAATGGTTAGAAAAATCTACACACGAGACTAATTTGAACAATATTTTTTTACAAATATTCATAAATATAAATCCATAGTTTTCTTTGAAAAACAAAACATTTTAACAAAGGAAGCAACAACACGCGAATAGATCCGAGTTGTACAAAGGGAGATAACTCTGTAAGTGGTGTTCACAGTGCACTGCTAGATCTATTGGTTTGACACTTATGAATAAATGCTGTGAACACCATTGAACAGTACATTGATTTAAGCGAAGAATTGGTGTCCAATTTCAAGCTAGATTTGACTTTGGTTATATAAATTATTTGTTGGCTGTGTAATCTTTTTGGTTTAGAAATAGAAATGAACGAAGAAGATTATTGTTTTTCTATATGCTGAAGTCTGTGTTATTTTCACTTAAAGTGATTGTTCTATATGTAATGTGTAATGTACAATATCTCAAAAGCATTCGATTCAAATAGGAAATAAACATTACATCTCTCTTTAAAAAAATCTCCGCGGTTTAAATACATAAATCGATTCCTGGAATGCGTGACGATACACTGATTTAGGAAGACCTGTGAGGCACTGACTGAAGGTTGACCTAAGGGCTTGTCAAGACTTTTAACGACGATCAGATAAGAGCATTTATGTTTTGGAAATAGGAAAAAGTCGCTAGATCTAGAGAGTATGGTGGGTGTGGCAATACCCAGTAATCTTCTCCGACTTCAAAAATTGCTTCATAGTTTCAGATGTTTGTAATGGAGCATTATCATGAAGTAGACAAACATGCCTATATCCTGACACAGGGCGTCGTTTAAGATTATATTTCTTGAGCCTTTTTAGTGTAACATCTCGGTTATACCGACCTGTAACACTTTTGCTTTACGGCATTGGAATTTGTACGTCTATGCCATCGCATGAAAAGAATATGCAATAAAGAAAGTTCTTTGTGCTTATGCCTCTTTAGCAACTACAGGCCGTCTACCGTGTTTAGTTAACCATATTTTGTTCCAAATTTTTCTTACTTGTTCGAAATAGTGAACCCATGTTTCGTCACCTGTAACAATGTTTGCAAATTGTCTTTGATTGAATTTGGGAAACATTTTGAGCAATCGCTTTAGCGGCTTGTACTCGTACCTGTTTTTGGTCATCGTTTAATATTTGCGGGATCTATCTGACAGAAATCTTTAGTACTTTCAAAATACGCTTCAAAATGAAATGCACCCGCAAAAACACTATGCCAACAGCTTTTGTAGTATCACGAATCGTATATCTGCCATTACTTTTAAGTTATTTCCCCGACTTTTGAAACATTTGTTTTGCCTGTTACAGTCACAGATCGGCCAGATTTTGCTACATCTTTGACGGACTCGATGCCAGTAAGAAAGTTCTTTCCACACCTTAAGAACTCTCTCATAAAATACTTTACCAGACTCATAAACTTACCACAATTCAGTAAAAATCTGTATTACCGAATGACCAAGTTTGTGAACTGTTATATAAGTTTTAATTTTCTCAATATTCTCAACAAGTTTCCAAACCATTTTTAAGCGGTTAGCGTATACGCTAACCGCTTATTGGCATCGTGTCTTGCAGGAAGTGATAGGTCAAAGCGACTCCTAGCGGTAACCTTAGACCTTTGACCGAAGATTCCTACATGCTGTTTGGGGAGATATCTACTATGCCACGCCTACTCCCGTCATGCCTTATGCCTTCAACTGGCAATATGGCGTTTAGTTTCATTCATAAAAGTAAAACGCATATGAATGAAGTGTTAACGTAATTTTATGTTTACTTAGTGTCTCAACGATGACCTAACAGACCCCAGTGACAGTGTGCATGCTTCCCGTGTAATATGGATTATAACACAGCAGCATCCACTGTTTTCATTGAGAACTCCGACATAAATAAGTTGTTGTAATCTAACTTGAGGTTTAAAATTTCAAAAGTTATATAATCAGACATAGTCCGAGAGATCTGACGTCGATTTTATTTTGGCCGACATTATTCACACGTACGGTAGAATAACGCATGTTGTTGGCTGGCATTATTCACACGTACGCATGCGCAGTACGATAACTTATATCAGCCGTATTCGGACAAGGTGTATGTTCAATGAAGTATATCGGACTGTTTAATACGCTTTTAATATGGAGAACACTTAGCCATGAATTGTTATTATATGCAATATTATATAAATTATATAATGATTATTGATATATTTATCTATTTATTTAAATATTTATCATATTGCTAATGAATATTTTTGTAATATTTGTATAATATTGCGTTTAATAACTTGTTTAATATTATAGAGAACACTTAGCCATGAAGAGTTATTATATGCAATATTACATAAATATTTATAAATTATATAATTACCGATATATTTATTTATTTAAAACATCATATTGCTAATGAATATTTTTGTAATATTTGTATAATATTTCTTATAATATCTTGTCATGTTTCCAGATCCCAGGACGAGGACGTGGTTCTCACGGGATCCATTTATTTGATTAGTTATCCATCCCGATGATTTTGATTTAATAAAAATTTTACTGTTTATTTTGATTTTTTTATTGTGTTTTTTAAAATGGATAACCAATATATGAAAAAAAAATTATGGACAATCATTATATCTGAATGTGCACATAGAATGTGGATCTCACGAATAAAGCCGCAACTGATCACCTCAGATAATTAATTGTGCCGGCCTTACAAATTTATTTATGAAATAATTATTTTAAAATCACTTAACTACTATTTACAGAGTACTTTTAATAACTAATTCACAATCGATCGTTGAAACTACAATCTAATGTCCTAAACTATTGGGACCTTCAAATAAAATTTGAACCATAGGACCAGAAACGGATGTAAATAAGTTTATTTTGCGAATGCAAAGTTGTCTTGAAACCCTGAATTTTGAATTGAGATTTTCGCATAGTGTCGCCGTCAAAACCTCATCTGTTAGCATTCTGCGTCAATTTCATTTTTGTGTTCATTTTCATGTTCAAAGGTAATTAATTACGTTGACACGAACGCTCAATTAATTACTCAGCATCCTGTGTTCAAGGCGTTAATTACATTATTTCATTAGCGGACTCCTGTGATCACGTCCTTATCACAATAGTAATCAAAGCGAACGATTGCGTTAACTAGTTGAATACGATTCATGAACACTATTCATAAATTAATAACTTAATTTTTTATCCGTACACACGTCTTGATTTGATTATGTCTTTAAATTTTAATTTTACTTAATAATAAATTATTTTTCTTAATTAATAATTTGTATTATTTTATTCTTATACATAATTTTTTTTATTATACATGATGATTTTATTATTATACATAATAATTTTTAAATTCTATACATATTGTCGTTATCAAACTTTTTATTTAATAATAACTTTTTATTTAATAATTATTTTATCTTAGTATATAAGACATAATTATATTATTATTATACATGATTTTTTTATTATATTTTTTTTTTTATTATACATGATTAATTTATTATTATAAATAATAATTTTTTAATTCTATACATATTGTCGTTATCAAACTTTTTATTTAATAATAATTTTATCTTAAATGGTTTTATTAGTTTGATAATTTATTTCATGTATTCTTATATTACTCATCGTATCGTATTAAATCATTGGACCATAGGTCCGATATACTGCATTGATCATACACCTTGTCCGTATACGGCTGATATAAGTTATCGTACTGCGCATGCGTACGTGTAATTAGTGCCAGCCAACAACATGCGTTATTCTACCGTACGTGTGAATAATCACTCCGTTTTATTTTACTTTTCGACTTTTGAAAAAATCGATTTTACAAAAGTCGAAAAGTAAAATAAAATCGACGTCAGATCTCTCGGACTAAATCAGACAGGGAAGATACAAAATAGTTAAACGAAGAAAGAAGAATTTTGTGTTTCAATCGCAGAAATGACACATCACTGGATTCTAAAACACGACCCGATGGCAGATCATTTCATCACTGGTAGTATGTTATAAATTAATTGATATACTGTACTGGATTGTTTTCTGTTTTCCTGCATTTAGCACTGCCAAAATTAAGTGAAACCGCCTATAATGACTGTACCGATTTTGAAAACTTCTGTGGAAATTACTAAGTATCTCTAGTTCTAAAATGCACGTTTTTATTCGCCCCATACGACTGGAGTTAGCAACTCTACCATTTATCTGAAAACTGTTGGCAGTTTCACTGTTCTACCTGTTTCCTATAATTGAGAGAAAGGGAGAGAGAGAGAGAGAGAGAGAGAGTATAGTAATGGTGTTTTACGCTCAGTCAAATTCTTTAACTTATTTCGAAATGTTCAGTCATTTCTGGGATGGTGGAGGAAACCGGAGTGCACAAAGAAAACCACCGACCTTTGTCAAGTGTACTGACAAACTTTCCACACTAGGATCTGTCTGAGGCACTGTGATCCGTAAGTGTGTGCTTTAGAACACTTGGCCACTGGGACCCCTTACCTGTAATGGATATTTGTTCTTTGTGTAAACTCTAATGTCAGTTTACCAGGAAAAGAATTTATTATAATTATTATTTTTATTATTGTTATTATTATTGGTATTATTATTATCATTCAGGTAAACCATCTTAACTGTATGACTGATCAAATCCAGACTGGGCTCATACTAGTAAAGTAAACAACTTAACAGCGAGAAAGTCACAGAAGAAATGAAAAAGTCTAATAAAGACTTTGACAGGTATTAATAATTTGTAACAACTACTGGGATGTAGAGTGCTCATCCCATCATTCTTATGTGGAATAAAGTTTGTATACATACCATGGCTTATGGTAGAACAGCAATGAAACAGAACATTATTAGTTCTGGCCTTAATCTAGGACAGTCACAGGTCATAATTTGAATTGCCTTTCTATGCATAGTAAACAGGTTTTATGAAATAAAAAGGTCATGACATACACTAATGCTTTACATGGAAAAAATGTGGAGTTAATAGACTTAGTCAATTTCACATCATTGCAAATTGCAAAATTTCTCAGTAAAGCTGGATAATCACAAATTATATTATAGAAATCTTAAGTATACAATTTACATTGGACTGTGAGGTTGTAAATACATTTTATCAAGAAAATTAAAAACTTTTTCAGAAGTTTTATTTTTACAGACAGATGAACTGTGTGTAAAACATGTCTGAATATACTTTAGCTTGAGAAATCTCAATTTAAGTAAAATATATTGCCACTTGCACAACTTTATAGCAGTAACACTAAGATTGACCACCTGGCAATTTGTTTTTGCTTCATCCAGTTATACCCAAAGGTCTTGAGATCCTTTTTCAAGTAAATGTGTATTTCAATATTTTAAATTTGTTTCTTTTTTCATTGAGTTATACTCAAAGGTCTCGAGATCCTTTTCAAGTAAATGTGTATTTCAATATTTTAAATTTGTTTCTTTTTTTCATTGAGTTATACTCAAAGGTCTCGAGATCCTTTTTCAAATGTGATATTCAGTATATTCTCAGGAATGTTAAGTATGATTTATTTTTTAACTCATTTTTATACGCCCGTCATATGACGGGACGTATTATGTTACGGTGCTGTCCGTCCGGGCGGGCGGGCGGGTGGGCGGGCGTGCGGGCGTCTGTTAACAATTTGTATTCCGTTCAATAGAGACCACAAACATTTATGGATTCAAATGAAATTTGGTATACAGCTTTACCATGGTAATACCTTGTGCAAGTTCGAATTACAACTTTTTCGGATTATTTTTGGAGGAGTTATGCCCCTTTTTTAACTTAGAAATTTTTGTATGTATGACCATGTGGTTTCCGATCATCAGAGCCTACAACTATTTATGGATTCAAATGAAATTTGGTATACACATTAACGATGTTATTATCTGGTGCAAGTTCGAATTACAACTTTTTCAGATTATTTTTGGAGGAGTTATGCCCCTTTTTTAACTTAAAACACCTTTTTATCATACTGCACAGATCACGACAACAGTTCAAATTATAATTAAGCTTTATAGATATAAATTATTTCAGGTTGGTTAAAAAAAGGTTCTCAAAACATTTCAGACAAAAAATGTATTTGTTTCCTAAAATCTTCCTGCATGCAATGCTTAACACATGAAAACACTGCCATGACCTAACATTATATTTTAAACTTCTTCCTTCCTGGAAATGAATATGAATTATATAGCAGTCTACCACTATCCATTTAGCAATATATTTTTACATACATATATCCTAGTTGTACTTATACTTCTCAGTAAAGAATGGAACAATCTAGAGGATTAGTGACGAATTCATTCGGAACATCCTCTGGATGTGAAATGATAAAGGCGACAACTTTCTCCTTTTTAACAGCATATATTTGCATCTTGGGGACCTTGAAAACTCCTCGATAGATTTTGCTAAAAATTTCTGAGGTTATGGAGTCTAATGCGATCTAGCTATCTAACTTGGTGAAATTTTTGGGAAAAATCGGTATCATACTTAATTTTGGAGTCAAACATGCAAAAAATGAATTTTTCCAAAAAACAATTACGTTTAACGCACTCCTGTTCAATAACAGTTCATTGTACGAAAAAGTCGTCCATTGACCGAAAAATGTTTAAGATCTGACGGAAAAGACGGTATTTTTATATTTTTTCTATCTTTTACATAAAATCCACAATAACTGTTTAAAGTCGGCGCTATCATCCAAAAACAATTTAACGTACCGTTTTAAATTCGTACCCATATTAAAGTAACCAATTCTTTACCAAATTATTGGTAGGTTTGGCACTTATCCGTTAGGTCTGTGTCAAACTTTTGAGTGGCAAGTTCTGTGGATGAGCTCTACTGATAGAAATCCTCTAGATTGTTCCATTCTTTCCCGCGAAACCCCTAAAGGTGTCGCCACACTAGTAAATAGTACTACTCGATCAATATAACACGGCGTATAATGCTACGCTCGGCGGTGCTCTTGTTAAAAAAAGTTGTTATTATTTAAAAAAGTTTTTTTTTCTATTTTCAGAAATAACAGACATCATGCGTCTAAGGCCGTTCAGGATTTATCTGAAAAAATCACAGTAGATCTGAACATGATACCATAAACTAGAATGCATCCTTATTTGTAAAAATGGACACCTTTGAACCAGACAAGATACAACACTTGAAAACACAATAACCATCTATTGACAAGAGTCAAATTGACAATGAAATGGATTGATAACTGAGAATGCCCATAATTATCAAAGCAAGGTTTTTTGAAAGTAAATTCTGCTAAAAGACAAATTGTGCTTTTTCTTAATACACAAGTGATATCTTTTCAGACATAATGTGGTCTGTTAAACTTTACTTTTAAATATTCTTTTATATCCAATGACCATATGCCCTTAATAAATATACATGTATTTCCTTTTGTAACAATATAAAGATTAAGATGATAAACCCAAAACATGAACATGAATTGGAACTTGTTTCTATTAGCAACATTTTTAGATCACCTGAGCACATACCAGTAGTGCTCAAGTGAGCTATTGTGATGGGTCAATGTCTGTCGTGTTATCCTTTGTGTGTCGTGCGTCAACTTTTGCTTGTTAACACTCCAGAGGCCACAAATTTAGTCCAATCTTTATCAAACTTGCTCAGAATGATCTTCTTGACTAGCGCTAGCTCAGTTTCATATATTGGCCATACTGGTTCAATAAAAAGGTTACTAGGTCAATTTATAGAAAACCTTGTTAACACTTCTGAGGCCCAAATTTCAGCCTAATCTTCATCAACCTTGCTCAGGATGATGCTCTTGACAAAAGCTAGCTTAAGTTTGTTTAAGGATCATGTTGGGTCAATAAGTAGGTCACTTAGATAAATTATAGAAAAACCTTTTTAACACTCCTGGGCCCATAATTTTATCCCAATCTTATCAGCTTTCTTAGAATGATCCTCTTGACAAAAGCTAGCTTAAGGATGTTTAAGGGTCATGTTGGGTCAATAAGTAGGTCACTAGGTCAAATTAAAAGGTCCAATTTGCTAAAATCAAGCTGAGTGTACATCATTTCAGGTGAGTGTCCAAGGCCTTCATGGTCCTTTTGTTTTTTATGTTGCTGTAAATAAAATTTTCTCCAGAAATTTCTTTTCATATTATTAAAGTACCCTAACATTGGGGCCTTGGTGGACAAGTGGTCTAAGTCACATGCCTACATCATTATGTTTGCTCAGTTGGTAGAGTGCTCGCTTTGTATTAGGGAGGTTCGGGGTTCAAAGTCAGACTGGGTCTGACCAATACTTGAAAACTGGTAGTGACCTTTTTTTGCCAAGCACTCTGCATTTAGTAATGAAAGTCATGAGGTTCTTCAGAGTAGACCTTAAAAACTGAAGTCCAGTGTCATGACAGGCATGGCACCCTACAGAACCCTCCCTGCACATTGCCCTAACCACACTGCAAAGGTAAACATTTCTGTCACTTTATCTACAGTTGGTGAGGTCTTGATATAAGTGAAATATTCTTGATTGGGACTTTAAACCTCATTAGATGAAATTGAATCACATGCTCACAGATCAAAGTACATCTTACTGAGTAGGTTTGAATCCCACAGTGACAGAACCTAGGATGAAAAAGTTTTACAATTGCTTGTTGAAAGCCTTTGCCTATCTCCAGGCACTCCAGTTTACTCCATCAGCTTAGGACAGACTACCTTGCTAATTATGTGAAAGAATCAGTATCTTGACGGGGTTTAAAACACCATTTGTCTCTCCACTCTACTCCAGTATACCCTGAATAGAACCAGAGTAGGCATATAATATCAGAAAACTAATGAATATTGGCTACTTATACAACAGACTGCATCATTATCACCTTTTCACAAACTAGGATGAATAATTATAGAGACAAACATGCAGCATTAGTTTTTCAAATTACTGATATCAACTTGTTTAGATTAACTTTCAGAATACATTGTGTTTTATTTTAGTTTGATAACATCAATGAAAGTCATAATTTTTATTACAAATGCAGGAACAACTAATTGTAACAATTTTACTATGGTGTTACATTGTATGAACTCATCTACAGATTTATTTCATAAAAACATTTTCCAAATTGTTCCTTTCTTGTGTGGCATGTTATGTAATTTGGCTCTATTCAGCAAGTTTTATGCCTTCACTGAAGAAATTGAGTTCATACAAATAATCTAATGCATTAAATGAAAGGTTTGTTGGTTTTATTGCTGTTTAATCTTACATTAGCAATTTTCCAGCCAGTCATGTCAAGAGGAAGTTAATTAATTTCTTAGGATAAATTAAAGAACAAGTTTGTGTATGTGAGATGTGCAAGCATGTTTTATTGTTTGCCATACTCAGTAATTTTCACATGCTAGCTTAAAGAGTCGGTCTGCTTTATACAAGCACCCAACTCTTATTCACATGATGTCAGTGTGTCAACCATCGGTGCTCTCTCCTTAAGTTTAATTCTTATGATTGACCTTTTGTTTGTTTGTTGATTTTTTTTTTTGGAAAATTGCAATGCAGGCATTATTTTTGATGTATTGAGACATTTTTGTCTGATGGAAGCAAGATCCAAATGTCAAGGTCATGGCATTTTGATTACCTGAGCTTTAAAATGCTATATCATGACTAAGTTTAAAGATTTTGACATGGAAGATAACTTTTTGATGTTTTTGCAGTGCTCTCTGTAATTAAACCAGATCAAAGATCATGAGTGATAAGGTCTTCCTGTATTTAGGTGCTTAGTTTAGATATAAGACATTACTTCATAATTACTGAATAAGATTTTTTGTTGAGAGATATTTTGTTACTTTCAATAAATATTCATTTTGTTTATTGCAGCTTACAAAATGTCTTAAAGTGGATTTAATTTTGCATCAAAACACTTTCACTGGTCATTTTCTTTCAGAGGCATCTATTTGATCCCTTATTTTGAAATAAAACTGAAGAATGGGGTAATGGTGATTTACATACTACCACAATCACAGTTAACAGTCTAGTCACATGGGTTCTGATCTAAAACTGATTACAACATCATACATTTTGTTACAAATTAACGTACATATTTACAAAAAGCTAAGGGTCAACCAAAACCCCATCAAAAGGCTGTGCATTTTTTTTTGAGAAATTGAATACCGCCAGGCTAACCGCTTTCCAGTACTTTCAGTACTTTGATTACAACAGTGGCTCTATTGAAATGACCATATTTTTAAAACTATGTAAAACTGAAGACACATGTTTATACTGCTGGAGAGGTATTGAATAGAGCTACTAGCTGAGCTACCGTAGTGGTTTTCCCAATATTAAGCTATTTATGCATTATGCATTATTTATTTTATTTAGTTTCCCCTAAAATTTATGCAAAATTTTGTTTGAACAATACAGGAGTTACCTCCCTTTATTAAGTAATGCATTTTAACGGATAAATCATGTTCCTCTTTGCTGAAATACCACTAGGTAGCTCAGTTTGTAAAGTGTTCACTTCGTATACAGGGCTAGCTCTGGAACCTATTTTGGTTTCGCCAACCTATCTTCTGCAAAAATGTACACATCGCCAGTCTGAAATCCTTTTCGCCATTATGAAAAAGTTAATCTTACTTGCCGTTGTACATACAGTTTAATTGGTTGGCACAGTCAGTAGAACATGTTTGTGTGGGATATACTGCCAGAAGTGTTCAATCTAGCACTGAAGGAAGTGGGACCTGATTTCTAGAAAGGGGGCCAATCAGACTAATAGGTAGCATTTCCACCAGAGTGCAAAATTTCTCCCACTTCACCTACAGATGGTGACGTCTTGATATAAGTTAAAGTAAGACATACATAAAATGTTAGAAAGTCACGACGTTTTACCACTATAATGTAGAAATTTAAAGATATTTCTAGGATTTTGCCACATCGACTATAGCTGGTGAAGTTTCGATATAAGTGATATATTCTTGACTGGGAAGTAAAAAACCATAAAATTATCAATCAATCAATCTAGATATGAAAATAAACAACATTAATTTAATCCACGTTTAATCACGTCCATGCAACTATTTTTTTCTCCAAAATAATCGGAGGCATCGGTAGCTGCGTGGTCTAAAGCGGGCACTTACGAATAGCAGCGCCTTTCATTGTCTAGGTTCGAATTATACTAGGGCAGATTTTAGTCTGAAAAAGTTTGTCAGATCGCCTGCCGAAAGCGTTGGTTTTCTTGAGTGAGGCCTAAACACCATTTATACATCCAATCCAATCCATAATAATCATAGCACTTTCTTTTAGATATGTCACATTGCAAGTGCAAAAACGTTTTTATTTCCATTATTCCAGTTAAGCGTGTACGTATACCTATGACAACCTATTACATTATATCAACACAAACATTTCAATAATCTAGTTGTACATTTATGTAATGATTTCGGATACCGTTTACAATACTAGTACTCTTGAATGGAGTTCTTAATACAAAAACATATTGTAATTCTACAGATAATAATTTACATTATTAATTATTATCTAGACATGATACAAAAAATTTTGACTTATATCTTACCGTTTATTATTATTTCTTTAAATACAAGAAATGCAGCTCATTTTTATATACATTTAAAGGTAGGTGAGCTTAAGTTGCTATGTTGAACCACCGTAATATCTTGGATCAATAGAAACAGCAAAAGAATCAGGCCATTAATGGTCCTTTATTAACTGCTTAGTAGATACAGTTTGATAGACTTAGTGGCCTGTTATGTTTTATCTACGAAATTACGGGCAAGTTTACTGGAACTCTTAAGATCTCTAAAAGTTGCAATAGTACAATGCAGACCAGGAACACTTGAACAATCGTGCTTCAAAGGAGCTTGTGTTAAAAATAATCTCTTTACGAATAGCTGATAAATTGTTGATGTAACGTAAAACAACATTCAACCAACCAACAATTTGATGAGTAACGGTTATAATCCATTATGATATAATTAAACATAGAAAATAGGTGAAAATACTTTTAATTGATTCAGGTATGAACTGTTACCAAAGAAACGATAACTGAAAACAACCCAAATGTCAAACGTTTAGTTGACATCAAATTATCCTGGTGATGTTTGAATGGGATGTTTTCTTGGGTAAACTTTTCAAAACATTATTACTAGAACTTCTGATATTTTTTTTCTATTTAGTACCACAATTCACATTTAGAATTCCGGAAAATTGCTTGTCCAGATGCCTTGCGAGATTGAGAATATTGGTTACCTATTCTGTAAAACAGTGACGCAAACAATACAATGCAAAACAATCCAGAACCATAAAGAAAATATACAAGTTAACATCTATTTCTTAAATTTTGATAGAATTATTAAAATTAAAACTATAATGACATTTATCGATATATAACCTTCTTCATTTTTTTTAAAATTTATTATTATTATTATTATTATTATTATTTTACCCCTATGTGTATTGCCACCTGATTTTTTCTATCTAAGAACTTTTTAGCCATGCTTCAACACGAAAGTCAAGAATTCGAGGAATTTCGGACATAAAATAGCTGCGTAAACTAGATGTATTTAAAACAATTATTTATTATACATTATAACATAAAACGAATTTATAATACAGGAATATGTAAATACAATAAATGTAGGTCTATATATATGTAAATTTAACAAAATGAAGCTATTTGTGCGCCAATTTCAATAACATCATTTCCTCCATGGGTACACCAAAAAATTGCATAAAAATGTATAATTATATCAAAATTTGCTTTCATTATCAGCTTAAGCATCTTTAATATAATTTGTTTTTTTCATTTTATTTTTAAAATTCAAAATTATTGAAATATAAAATTTTTAAAAATTACCTATAAATAGTTAAATATTGCACATGTAATTAATCGTCAAATATATTTGTCCATAATCAACCAATTTATCGTGATTTGTTTCCACCACTGTTAGGTTTTGGAACTTTTTTCACATCTATCACTTTTTCCGTGTGTATCTGAGCTGAGAATCGTCGATGTAAATTTGTTAACCTGCCTTCTCTCGATCTTTCTTGATAACATGCTTTGTGGCGATAATATGATCGCATTGCTTTGTGTTGGGATTTTTCAAAATCTTCTTGTATTGAGTCAACATAATCGTCCTCAGAATTACACTCGCTTCTTTCATCAGCACTGTCTTCAGAAATATCACAGTCCGAACCTCGATTGTCCATTTTAACATTTTCAAATTTTTCTTTCAATTTTGTTTTCTCTGTTTCCAGTAAATTTGGAATCACGTTTTTACCTTGGTGCCGTTTAAGTTTTGACAAATTTATTTTGTTCAAGTCTTTTACTATTCTCTTTTTCTCTTTTTCCAACTGAGACTGCTGATTGTTGTTTTCTTCTCTCTATTTGCGACATTAGTATTTTTCATCCTTATTTCAGGCCCCTTGGTTACATCGTTCAGCATAACCATCTGCAACTGATGGACCCTGGGGTGGGTTTTCTAAGACAAGGATACACGATGCCTTCATACCGAACGCTCTTCGTCTATTTTGAACTATATTTAGCTTATCAATGAAACCTTTACTGCTTCTGTAATTCTGTAACAGTAAAATAAAATGTTTAAACAGTGCCTTTTTATACTCCGTCTTCGGTGACCTTTCACTGAGGTGCAAATACCGCATTATGATTTAAAACATCGATCTACGTATTTGAAAATTGATAAATATAGCCACCCGCAAAGAAAAAAGAAATTTTAAAGTTTCTACAGAGCGTTGATCCTGTGTATATATTACCCTGTACTTAAAGAAATCGAAGCAACTGTACGTGTCACATGAATGAAGAATTTTAAATAATTAATGCATTGTTACATTTAAATAATGTTTTAATTTTAAATATTTTTAATTTAAAGTACACACTTTCACCTTCATTTCCAGTGGCATAATATTATTCAATGATGTGTTTTGAAATTTAAAAATCTATACAACATTTATCATATTTTTTCTAATTTTGACATGATTTTTTTAAAATCTGCTTTTCCTAATTCTATTCTGTTTTATTCTCTATTGGGTCTATTACCGGACTGATACTGCGGTTTGGAGTCGAAGTCGAAGTTATAATTGTTAATTCCAAAACATTGTGTCCAAAGTATTCAAATCTTAAGTAGCGCCATATATTGTACCAAGTACAATAATAATGCAAACATATTACCTTTGTCAGATATAAAGTTCAAACATAGTGCCCGCGTCAGATATGTACCGGGGCATTGAAAATACAATGTACAAACAAAGTACCCGTATCATATTTTGTACCGAGGGCAATAAAGTACTACTATGTATTTACCGACAAAATAACAAATTAAAAATCACTTGGACAACAAGTCGAAAGTGTCCTATAAGTATTTTTTTTTGAAAAATACAAACTTCTGTGTCGAAGGATACGGAATATATATTTGCATTTTTAATGATTTTAAATGGATATCCAGATCTTTGTGCTATAATACAGCAACTTTTTGGCTAATTGATCATAATACCAAAAACATTGATTCAACAAATGCAAATGTGGCAGTGTGTGGATTACTTTTACACGAGCTACATATAATTATTGGAATTTAAGTCTACAAAAAGCATACACCATGATGTTTAAACCTGAATTTAAAAATTAAAAAAAAAAAAACAGTTTCAATTGTCATGTATATGAAATTAAAGTTTACAAAAGTGTATTTAAACAAAGAATTAAAGGCATTTCAATGAATTGAAATGAAAACTGAGCCATTTTGGAAAAAAAACTATAATTTATAAAACAAGTAGATTATTCTATAGACAAATGATTGTTGAGTTCTAAAATAAAAGAAATTTAATACAATTCCTTCTAGTGTTTCTGCACTTTAAAAAGATTAAAATCTAACTGTTTATTATTGTACCTGGTTGCAATGGGTTTATTGTGTAAAAGTTAATTCAAACGATAACGATCTTGCAGACAATATTAATTATAACTTTACTAAAGAGACATGTAGCACTTGGGTATTGTACATAAATCATTAAACTATTATTCTAGATCAGTCCCATGTCCGTAACAAACCTCTGTGACTATCACTGCAAATAAATCATATTTATTTCTTATTTATCAATAAACAAAGTATAATACATACATTTATAAAGTTCATATTTGAAATGCGGCATTAGGTAATTTCGTATTTTTTATTTAATATGAGTTGGCTGTATTTAAAAGCAGCGACTTTCGTAACATGATGTATCTTACTACATTAGGTCTAATTCAAGCTATGGTTAGGTGTTAGTGACGGTTTTTGCTGGGTGATATGGTTTTCTCTATCATTCCAATATTGATCGCCGCAAAAATGTAAATACTGTTATAGTTAAATAACCTTGCCAACAATCAATCTTACAAAATATAAGTATAATAATCGCGTGTCAAGACTGAAAAGATAATTTTCGCCACGATACATGGAACGTGCATAATTTTTCCAGGGGCCTCGGTGGCCGAGTGGTCTAAAGCGCGCCCTTACGGATCACAGTGCCTCTCACCCCCTGGGTTCGAATCCCACTCGTGATAGATCCTAGTGTGAAAGTTTGTCAGTTCGCTTGCCGAAGGTCGGTGGTTTTCTCCGGGCACTCCGATTTCCTCCACCATCCCAGAAGTGACCGCCTCGAAATAAGTGAAAGAATCTTGACTGGGGCGTAAAACACCATTACTCCACTCCTACTCCACTCATAATTTTTTCCGCTAATATATATATACTTTCGTATTTATGAGAGCGTTTTAAAGAGCAGCGTGACCAGGATTCGAACCAACGATACAAAGGTGTCCCAAATATCATATACGATCCATTCTTAGTGCAACTAGGCTAAGACTTCTACCCGAACTGTTTTAAGTTACAAGTATATACAAAAGTAATGAAACATGATTCAGAAAAAGGAGCTTAAATAGTAAAATAGTCCTTAGTATGAAAAAGAATTGTTTTCATATACCTCTAGATTGTTGAATATGAAATTGGAACACCCATACTGAAATTGTCCAAAAACATACCTCAAATGCACTTACCAGCAGAATGTCTTCAAGATAAAATCCTTTCATTTTATTTTACAATCTTAATGTAACAATGTGTTGACATTTAACCTAAATAGATTTTTTTGACCATGTTCTAAAAAATCTGAAAACCACTTATCATGCTGTTGAAGGCAACATTTTCATCCAGGCACCCCCAACTTTTTGTCTGCGCCTCTTCGATCGAAAAATTCGTTATTTATTTATTTATTTATTTATTCATTCATTCATTTATTTATTTATTTATTTATTTATTTATTATTTATCATAGGGAAACAAGATGAAGCTGAAAGGGAAAAATATTTTGCAATTATTACAAATAAAAATCAAACACATGGATCTGGCTTTTTGGAATTTATATGCTCTGAGGAATCTGTTTATACGGATACATGTATGATTGTTGATTCTGTTCTTTATCTTTTCTGTTGTTAAGAAACAACTTATTATTAAATAACTGGATGTGAGCTTTCACTGGATCAGGGGTACCCCATACCACATTTTTTAAAATACTTTTGTCATTATATCCAGTGACCGTCCGGAGTCATAAATATGCGACACTTGTTTGGTTTTCAGTTTTCACGTGTTTGATGTTTGGTGTATTTAGTTACATAAGCCATTGCCAAAAATAGATGTTTTTGAACAGATATTTATATTTCTATTTTAAGCATAACTTAAGTTCTGAACAACAAGTTATTTACAATCCAGTTTTCAGTATAGGACTTAAGGGTGATACAAAACGTATCAATTTTTACATATGTTTGTAAGTACATATTTGTGACCTTTGACTTTGTACCAAGCTAACTTGATATTAATTCGGTTTTATCTTTCTCTCACGTGGTTATTCACCGGCAAACTTTCTACTCCCTTCAAAGATTTATAAAATGTATTTTAAATCTTAATATACCCCCTCTATTTATTTAGATCTTCAAGCAAAGAAATTTATTTTGATTAATAAACATTTAAATGACCCTTTTTCCGCAATAAATCATAATGTATTTAGTAGTTACATATTCTTAAACAATGCAGAGGGGTAAATTAATATCTGTTTTTCGTGTATAAATCAAGTAAACCGCTTTTGCCTCTCAACGGTTGAATGGCAACAACGCAAAAATAACGTGGTAAACATATCGATTAAAATAATTTGGCTGAATGAATATTAATAACACTTATGAAATATCTTTCATATGGAAAATAAAAAAATGAGTTTGTTTTTCCGTTAAATATTATGATAATTACTTATAATTGCTAAATGCTGTAAGATATTTCATACCAAGGTATGATATTTACCTATAAGCCACCCAAAATTATCACATTAAACGTATTGAAATTGGGTACAGGTTACGAATGTGCCGTGCTATAATTCTATTTCTATAATTATACTTTCATTATTTTAAAGAACTGTTTGTAAAACTGTTTTCAGTCATAAAAAATACATGTATTCCACAAATTAGTTTTTCGATTGCAAATATTTAATTAATAACTCAAGGTAGCAACTGTTTTTCCTTATTTTATTTATTTATTTATTTATTATTATTGAAATTTTACTGCATTTTGACTATTCTTAGTGTTCTTGAGAATAAAAGTGAAATACATAGATGAATCATGTTTTGATACTTTTAATCGCAAAATTTGTGTCGCATTAGTAATATTTCTGTGATATTCGGGACGACAGCAGGTTAACCAATTTCTAAGGATTAATCTAAGGACAGGTTTGTATATGCGCGAGGTGTACGGATGTGTATTATGGTCTGCCTTTCACTAGCACACACTCGGGGCGACTTTTAAAGCTCACCGAGTTGGTATGCCGCGGACAAGCATACCACTTCCCCAATCACATCCTGGTGCATGTTGAATCAGTCGATACTCTCTCTCTCTGTTCTCTTAATGCCAAGCGCAAGGCAAGGAAAAATTATAAACGTAGTCATATTTATGACCCAACAAGACTCGAACTCTCGACCTTCCTCTCTACAGAAGGACACTATCACTGAGCCAAAGAGGCGATCTTTGTAAAATGGAATTAAATCTGCTAATAAAGAGTGGCAGGATTTTTTCTTCTTAAATACTTGTACAGTTTCGACACATGAACACCATAAAATGAAAATACCGATTGCATCATGGGTAATTAAATGACTATCATCAAATTAACTAACTTAAATTTTATATTGGTCTTGCATAGCGTTAAGTCAAATCAAAGCCTTATATATAGGTAGACCACAGGTTAAAAGAGAGAGAGAGAGAGAGAGAGAGAGAGAGAGAGAGAGAGAGATGATAATACAAAAAATAAGTCTACATTATTGGGTACTATTAAAAATCATTATGCCAGGTTTCAAAGATTCTGAAGTTATTGTCACTTGCGTATTGCGCAGCATCATTTTGTCTGTTTGTCCAAACAGAGAATGGATGGATTCAAGCCCCGACACTGTTACACTTAATCAGATTTATGTGCATGTATATATGTCAATTGATATAATTCCCAGACAGTGATATACTGATACAAAGTACTTTACACTTACTTAAACGCTTTAAACTATTTACTGATGACACTAAGTAAATAAGAGAAAGTTTCTATATGTATGCATATTACTTTGAATTATTTTCTCAATATTTGCACTTGATAATACCAAAAAGACAGCGATTGTAGAACTTACCCCCTAGAAAGAATTTGACACTTGAAAAGTAAAAAATATGAACGAGACTCACTGTTCAAATAATTGGGGTTTTTTGTGAATGTAACATTGTTTCTAAAAAATTCAGAAAAACTGATGAAATTTCTTTTTGTTGTCAATTATAATTCATTGATTAAATTAATCGAATAAATGATTCATTACTAGTATAATCAACAGGAAACACGAGCACATTTCATGTCTAAATGAAATATGTTCCTTCAATAAATAAATAAATAAAAGCCAATTATTGGAAAAATAATGAAAAAATATCGAACCTGATGTTCAATATTCAATGCCAAAATGCTCTTTGCAAATCATACTGCAAAATACTATGTTTTAAAAAGATTTTTCTCTTGCAACCCATCAACAGAAAATAAAATAATAATAATAATAAACAATACGCGTCTTCCGTGAAAACTTATCACAATTTTGCTGATAAGTATGGCCACCATTGCCTGATCCCAAGCCTAGAATGTAAAAAAGAGGAGGGTTGTGCACAGGGTTAGCAGTCCTGGCACGTAAAAACCTGTCCGCTACAGAAACCATGGTGTCGTTCACGTTATTAAAAATTGCAATGGATCTATGTATACACATAGTTCCACGTTTCTTTTATCCTGAATATTTATTTGACAGGTGGTAGGTATAGCTATCTTGACAGGGGGTGCTTACCCTTCTGGAACACCGGAACTCACTTCCTTGGTGAAAGTTCACGCGTTTAACTTACTTTTTCATGATTTTGTATTGTGATTTGAACATGGACTTGTATTTTATATTTTTGTTTCTTTTGCATAAAACTGCATAAAAGTAAAAACAAAGCCAACCAACATGAGTTATTAAAATACGTTTATTTTTACCCGACTTTCTCTTTCCTAGAACTAGATATATTGAGATAACACCGACTTTGTACAAACATTGGAAGTAACCGAATATTGACGTAGTTCTAGTTCCGTATTTATGTCGGACGTTAACAATTTACTCTTACCTTACAACAAATATAGTCAGTTTACATTACAACTATGTTAGTTTTAAATCATATTACATGTAAGTTTTGTTTTATTTTGTTACTTCATTTGTTCACCGACTTTTTTTAGTATACGGTTGGTACTTTTGTGTTATTTGATAGCATTTGTTTATAAGTTCACTTTGGTTCAACCTTCATCCGGAACGCACACAAAAATATTGAGTTCATTATTTATTTAATAAGTAATTTTAAATATAACAATTCAAATTAAACACTTTCAAATAGTATTGTGAAATCAGATACAAGTAATAACCTTGAATTTTCAAGTTTAAAAAACAAACAAAAATCAACCAAACAAACAATAAAAATACATCATTGTCGATATAACATCATTGTCGATATACGGATATCACAAACATCATTGTCGATATACGGATATCACATACATCATTGTCGTTATACGGATATCATGCAATAGTTCAATGCATAAAGATATTTGCTACATTTGCAATATAAATGGAATATTGATTTTATTCGAAAGTTTTCAGTTTTATCTAGACTAAACCAGTTATAATACTTGTTAAAATTATACTAAAATCATACCCCCGACCGGGTCTGACCCAAGACTTGACGGTGGGTAGTGTCATATCTTTTGCCAAGCACTCGGCATTACGAAATGAAAGTCACGGTTCTTTCGGATGGGAACTTAAAATAAACGAGCCCCGTGTCCCGGCAGGCGTGGCACGATAAAGAAAACTGCTGTATAATGCCACCAGCGCAACGCATAGGCAAAATTTCTGCACTTTCGTCTATAGCTGGTGACGTCTCGATATAAGTGAAATATTCTTGACTGGGACGTTAAACACCATTACTCAATTCAATTCAACTAAAATCATACCACGTGCACGTGACATTAACTCCAACTCCCCTTAAAACTACCTTCTTAATATATCACTGAATTGATACAGCTGAATTTTTTTCTAGGCTCAAAACGAGTTAAAAAGATGAAAGAGTAAGATAAAAAGCTTCATTTGATATGGAGAACTGAAAAATCATGTTCATTTTAATTTCTAATGGCATAATAGTTAAAACCATTAATAATCTGTAAATTCTCGGTGATGACGTCATATATTTCACATCGTCTGATTGTTCCACTTCCTTTATTGATCACAAAAGACTTACATCCATCTATGCGCATGCACAATCTTGAACACACGCTAAGATTTGTTGTGTTCACAGAACCAATCCCGGAAACTTCTTCCGAAGGCGCTTTGTCACGTGATAGCAATTTAAAATAGCCTGTGTTACGATTACTGCTTTGCCATTCATAGCGCTTCTTAACAGACTTCCACACATTTTCATTTGTAAGTTCTCGAATTGTTATTACGTCTGCTAAAAACGGTGCTAAAGTTGTCGGTATTTCATCCGACAGACAAAATAGATCTCCCTCCGGAATCAAGTAGACTGAAATTAAAATATATTTACATAAAACCTTGTTATAAAGCATTTTGTAGTTTGTAGTTTACCATATAAATCATTAAACATAATTTTTGGAGTTTATCCTCTCCGTGTTTTCTTTCAAAAAGGAACATTATAACATTAACTACTGAATGTTGGTATGATTAATTGATTTAATGTGGCTTTACGTCCTAGTCAAGAATATTTCACTATTTCGAGACTTCACCAGCTGTAGGTGAAGTGGCAGGAATTTTTACCTTTGCAGTGCGCTAAGGGCAATGTGAAAGAAGGGTTCTTTAAAATAGCGTTCCACACCTGCCGTGACACAGGTCATCCTTTTTAAGGTCTCCTACGAAGTACCCCATGACTTTCGTTTTTAAATGCCGATTGCTTGGTGAAAAAACAGTCACTACCTATTTTCAAGTCTCGGTCAAACCCGCCCGGGGTTCGAACTCTGACTTTTTACATACGAAGCGAGCACTCTACCAACTGAGCTACCGTAGTGGTAATGTTGGTATGATCTGACTCCATATAATAGCACAGTTTTTGTTCTAAAGCATTATTTCAATGTCTTGTCATCGCATTAGCATACGAATTCGAATACCAATTTTATACGACATGTAAGTGTCAACGAAGATAACGTACTCCACAAAATATAATTAATTAAGACAGTTATGTACAGACGCGGGCAAACTGATATTGAAATGTGCTTCAACTATCCAACTGTTATAAATCGGTCCCATTGACCTTAAGAAGTGAAAACTGCTTTTGCGTTTTGCAAATGTTTACAATCTTAAATTTGCATGATTCAAAAACCAAATAAATGCTTAAAAAGCGTATTCCTTTAAATGTTAATTAACGAAAATTAGAAGAAGAAGAAGAAGAAGAAGAAGAAGAAGAAGAAGAAAGACATACCAGACGGAAGTAAGCTCCATTTCTCTGGTTGACAAAATTCTAACCCTTCGCCAATATCTGACCCCTGTAATGCATACTGAAATATCTGTAAACAGGACATTCTCCCGGTAAACTGTTCTTCTGCACCCGGATAGTTTTGCTCTGGATCTTCTTCTTCTATATAGGCTTTTCCGATCATGAGCAGACCATCTTCTTCTAATGGGATATTATCCGGAAATTCGTCATCTTCTCCATAATAGATGTTTTCTCCGTTGCAGTATACGTGTATTTGTCCAGTTTGGAATTCCCGAACAATGACGAGATGGTTCCATTGATTGGCTTTTAATGGGTTTTCTATGAGAATAAGTCCGGCCGGAATATCAAACTGATCCCGGAATGTGATTATAAAATCTGTATCCATGATCCTTATCCGGATTTTTTCTTTCATTTTGTTGTCATCTCCTCTAACATAGTGCAAAAGTGTACTAGTCTCCCCGCTTGTATCTTCTGGATAAACAAGAACGGATATTGTTATATCTTCAAACTGCTTATCCTGCGATAGCTGTGCTTCAACATGACTGACAGAGTTACCACCTATTCTCATCGACTTGTAAGGAAGCGACGGGTGACCTTCTGGAAATGCAAAGCACTTTTTTCCAGCTTTTGTCGCCATATCTTTTCCCCGGAACACTTCGGCCAGTACGGAAGTGTCACCAAGTGGCCATTCATATAAAGGTGGATCTATAGCACCGTCCACTAGTTTAATGCAAACTGCAATGTAAAAATCAAAGGATTGCTAAAGGTTAAAAAACGGCATATAACTGGGCATAAAATGATATCATATCTTTAATGCTTATTTATTCATTCGTTTCTTATAGCTCTATACATTACAAAATTTACTCTGCATATGGATATATTGGTTACAAGACGGAAGGACCGCACCTAATATTGAAATCGGGAGTAACACTTTATCCTTTTCAGTAGATGGAATGTGCAACAAAAATGATGCCTCAAATATGCAGAAATCTGATAAGCCTGAACAAAGCCATGTCCAGAGGCTTGATTTGTGTATTATAAGGGGGAAACCATTCCATTTTTACCATTTACAATAAATAAAATTGTTGTTTGGTTTCAAGCTACACAAACAAAAGTATGTGGCTCTGCTGTGTTGTCATCTGATAAAAACTTAGAATTCACGACTGTTCAATTTAAAAAAGGAACGTATGACAGTGTTCTAAGAAGAGTAAAATTCACGCTGGTATTCTGAATTAGCTAAAGCAATGACAATTGTATAGTGTGGATATTTACCGCATTTTAGGTCAATCTTGGTATCTATAAACAGCTACCATATACATTTTTGTCTTCAAAAGATGTCCCCATCCATAATTAAGAATTAAATTATCAAGAAGGTAATTAACTTTAAAATTTTCATTTAAAAAATTACACTTTGATTGTAAAAGCAATTTTGACAAAAAATTCAATAACATGACACATTCAACGTTATTTATAATTCAATAAATGATGACAATTCTAATACAATTTTAGAAATTTAAAAATTCAAATAAAATCATAATTACCCAATATTACAAATATAAATACTTGACTTGGCATTATGTCCATTCTTCTAGTTCTGATATAAAAGAACAATGCTCGCCTTTGTGATTCATACCGCGATATAAGTCAAGTTTTTTGTGTGTATAATCGGATAAATACCAAAGAGAATTTGTCTTGGAATGTGATAATCGGATTGTCATCATTTTCTCATTTCCAGATACTTGAAAAATCTTAGCTAATTGATTAGAAGGCCTTTGTCAAAAGAAGTCAACTAAATTGGAGTAAAATCAATCATTTTGTTATGAAAAATAAGTTGTTATACCAACAAAAAGTCAAACTCCCAAAAAGGATCATCGGATTCAATTGTAAATTCCTTATTTTTTTCTGTGTACAGTATTGATTTCAACTTGTACGCCAGAACGACCAGCTCTGTTAAGTTTTCCTACATGATCTTTAAAATCAATACTAACTTTTTTGTATCTTCAAAAAACTACACGAAAACATAACTTTGGCGATGACAAAAGCCGATACCAGACCCAACAAATAGTGAAGCGACAAAAAACGAAACAAGCGAACAAAGAAAACAAAATTAAGAGGTTTTACAACTCCCCCAAACTTGAACGGACAATGGTTCTAATAAAGTAAATTATAGAACAGGAACACTTTCAAATACATTTGTAAAGTGTCTGATGTTGATTGTTTTGTTATTGAAAATAGTATTAAAATCAAACTGTCATATGGGACTACCAACCTAGTCTTCCAGAAAATACCATCATAGAAATAGCGCAAATAAGACGAAACCATGGCAACTTGACATTGATCTACATGAGATTCATCTACATATAATACAAACAATAATGGTTTATTGTAAAGAGATTACACAAATTGGATCAAAATCTGGCGAGTAGGGAAGACCTATAGCATACAATGACGATCAAACATAATATCGTAGTGGCAGACCAAGTCTATTGTTACAAAGTTGGAATTGATAAGTTATATATGATAATAGAATATCATTAACGGCTCGATAAAAGTATTGGACAATACCTAGGTTCACAAAAAAATCCGCAAAATAATAATAAGATGAAGAAGAAGAAAGGAGTAAAGTAGAAGAAAACGAAGAAAGAAAGATGGTTCTGAAGTACACGTATTTAATAAACCATAATAAACTAGTGGGCGTTAAATGTCTAGCTTTCCTGTATGGATTACCATGTAACAGCTGTTTTACAGTTTCGCCAATATCCCATAAAATATCTAATAAACTTAATTTCATTGAAGAAGCAGTCCAGCGTACATTTAATAAAGATTTATTTCATTTTATTTTTATTTTTATTAATTAATTTTATTTATTAATTTTTTTGAAAGCTTGTTTATAAAATTTAAAGCAACATTTTTTAACAAAATGTCGCCATTTGTCCTTCAAATATACAATAAACTTGTTCATAGATGATTATAACATTAATAATGATTACTTTGCCGAATGGAAATGTCAATTACCCCCACCTTATAAAGGTTGTCCCATAAACATCAGAAACAGACGCTGTGGTACAGTCTTTTCTTGTATTTATGAGAAACGTGATACATCTGAATCAATTTTGTGATAAGATATATAATTGATCAACTAGATGTTTGATTAATAAGCTTTAAAACTTAGAATATGTAACAAAACAATAAAGAAGTTTCTTATCGTAAAACTTTTATAATCTAATTGCAATGAATACAGCGACTCTATTTTGATATAAAGGTTATAACATACAGAGTTAGAATGCGTGAATTATACAAATCGTGACATGCGGTTTGACAAAGGGTCCTGATTGGTTAAGGTACTGCATGCTGGTAAGCAAATGGTCCCTATTGGTAAGGGTACTGCATGCTGGTAAGCAAATGGTCCCGATTGGTAAATGTACTGCATGCTGTTAAGCAAATGATGCTAATTGGTAAAGGTACTGCATGCTGTTAAGCAAATGGTGCTGATTGGTAAAGATACTGCATGCTGGTAAACAAATGGTCTTCATTGTTAAGGGTACTGGACAGAATGTTGTTTGACAGAGTCCTGCTTGGGAAAGGCATTGCATGTTGTTAAGCAAATTGTGCTGATTAGTAAGGGTAGTGAACAGAATGCTTTTTTGACAAAGGGTCCTGATTGGTAAAGGTACTGAACAGAATGCTGTTTGACAAAGGGTCCTAATTGGTAAAGGTACTGAAGGCTGGTAAGCAAATGGTCCTGATTGGTAAAGGTACTGCACGCTGATATGCAAATGGTCATTATTGGTAAGGGCACTGCATGCTGGTAAGCAAATGGTCCTGATTGATAAATGTACTGCATGCTGTTAAGCAAATGGTGCTAATTGGTAAAGGTACTGCATGCTGTTTAGCAAATGGTGCTGATTGGTAAAGATGCTGCATGCTGGTAAACAAATGGTCTTCATTGGTAAGGGTACTGGACAGAATGTTGTTTGACAAAGAGTCCTGATTGGGAAAGGCACTGCATGTTGTTAAGCAAATTGTGCTGATGATAAGGGTAGTGAACAGAATGCTTTTTTGACAAAGGGTCCTGATTGGTACAGGTACTGAACAGAATGCTGTTTGACAAAGGGTCCTGATTGGTAAGGGTACTGCATGGTGTTTGGCAAAGGGCCCTGATCGGTAAGGGTACTGCATACTGTTTGGCAAAGGATTGGCAATGGCACTGCATATTCTTTGGCAAAGGGTCCCGATTAGTAAAGGTAATACACGCTGTTAAGCAAAGGGTACTGTTTGGTAAGGGTACTGAACAGAAGCTGTTTGACAAAGGGTCCTGATTGGTAAGGATACTGAGCAGAATGCTGTTTCACAAAGGACCCAGATCGGTAAGGGTACTGCATACTGTTTGGCAAAGAAATGTTATTGGCAAAGGTACTACATGCTGTTTGACAAAGGGACCTGATTGGTATGAGTATTGCATGCCATTTGATAAAGGGTCCCGATTGGTAAGGGTACTGCATTATGTTTGGCAAAACGTCCCGCTTATTAAGGGTACTACATGTTGTTTTGGCAAAAGGTCCTGATCGGTAAGGGTACTGCATGCTGTTTGACAAAGAGTCCTGATTGGTAAGGGTATTACAAAAAATGTATATGGCAAAGGGCCCTAGTTGGTAAGGGAATAATTCAAAGAGGGCACCATTTTACATAAGTCCTACTTGTTAGGTATATGTTTAATAAGTGTCCTGTTTTGTAAGGATCTTGTTTTCTCAAGGGTCCTGTTTGGTGATACAAATAGTTATGAAAAGAATACACAACAATTAACACTTCTATTCACTATTTTATTAATATCTCGAGTCTTGATCAAAACAATTTAAATTTCACCATAAATTAAAATGCACTCTAATATTTTCTGCTGTCACTATGGTAACATTGTTTAAAACCAATATACTGGAGTTAGTGCTATGTTTCAGTAACTAATGTACTGATGAAGTAAAACCTGTATGTAAAGAATATCTTTTCAGGTCCAAGTTTCATAATCATTCCTTAAATAAGATTTTCCTTAACTTAAATATGAAAATTTCGGTAATCTCTCTGAAAGCTACAAAAAAAACCTTATGCAGATGTTATAAGCTTGAAATCATCTCCATTTATCCATGTAGACACCTAATATCTTAATAATAACAAAATTATTAAGATTTCAAATTCGCTAAATTTATGTTAAAGGAAATCAGTTAAGGAATGATTGTGAAATTTGGGCCAGGAACTTTCTCAATATTTGCTACCGTTAGCTTTTAAACAATTTTGATTGTATGGAATAAGGTCACCATAATTGTAGATGTTTGTTATAGACAAGTATGATTCTATAGGATCAACAATTAACACTGCTATTATTTTAACACTGCTATATATGTATATATATATAGTATATATATATATATATATATATATATATAGACAAGTTATATATATATAAAATTGAAAAAATTAATGTAACTAAATTTGAGTTCTCCTGGTCCCATTTGTAATTACTGCAATTAGAAGTAATCAGTTTCAGATACGCTTATTAAACATGGCATGCAACTGTATGGGTGGGATGTAAAACTTTGTGCATATATAAGAACAGGTAACAAAAATCTACACCAATTTAAAACCTTTCCCAATAATAAAATAAATACTGCCTATTCAACAGCAATTTTACCTAGTTTCATAATCATTTTATTAAGATTTAACTCTACTTTAAAATTCTTAAAAAAAAAAATCACACAGCCTTTTATAAGAAATTATTTGTGAAAAATAAAAAAGCCACTTAATCAAAGACATCTTTAAAATGACACATCCAAATTATTTTTTGATTACTAAAATTAAATTTTTTCAAAACATCAGGGTGAATAAATTGGTGTTTAACGATGCATCAACATTATTACATACTTACTAAATATAATTACTAAAAAATGAAAGTGAAACTAGGGCCAAGTAATGGCAACATAAACTTAGTGTTTTTGACTTTATTATGGCACTTGGTGTGATTTATTACAAATAATATATGTAACATTAAAGCAGTATAAATTAGCATATTGATTACATAATAAAACAACTTTTACGAAAAAAAAATCAGTTGACAGCTAAATTTACACAGCAGATATACATTTGTACAGTAAATCCCTCTTATTGTGTGTGTTGAAAACTTAAAAATCTCTTTCTAATATGATTTTCTTTATATAAGTCTCTTTCATTATTATTGTATAATTCTTTTAACCGTAAATCATGCTAAATAAAAAGCAGCAATATATCAAAGTTTTACTACAATAATTCTTATTAGAATTTTACGGCATCTTTAAAACTGCTGAAAAAAAATGTTGATGATAGATTCTGAACATATTTTCATGAAATAATTAATAGTTAAGTTTATAGCCAATATACAAATTACCAATTTTATATAACTCGGACCAAGTCTCCCATAGTCCTACATATTGGAAAACTCTCCCACTTTCCAATAGATGGACTTTTTTGTGGCTTGCAATTGCTAGTCCACCACCTCTGAGAGCCACGATGACCATCAAACTGTAACAAGAGGGGAAAAACAGGTTCTAACTAAGATTAATCCTTGGACTTCTCACATTATAGAGACAGTCCTCTACCATTTCAAACATCGCAACAAACATAAGGACTGTTTCAATTGCTAAGCTGCCCGCCTCCCCCACCAATAAAAAATTTAGGTCCAAAAAAGAAAAAAGAAATAAATAGCCTTCATTCTTCCCTTATTATTATGAAATATATAATCCTATAATTCATCTCAAATTCTCTAAACAAGGATTGAAGTGAGAGGAAAAATAATGCAGCAAATCCAATATGCCCTCTAAACACAATTTATCATTAAAATCACAATATTTATTAAAATTAGATACCAAAGGTATATGACATAATATATTCTGTGAGCTAAAACTAAATGTATCAACTACAATATACACTAAAACAATATACAAAATATACAAACAGTACTAGTATACTAAAAATCACATATCGCAATCAAAACAATAACATTATACATGCATGTCGTATACAATCCAATAATATTATATCTTGTATACAATGACATTATATCTTGTATACAATACAATCACATTATATCTTGTATACAATACAATAACATCACATGTATGTCATATACAATACAATCACATTATATCTTGTATACAATACAATAACATTATATCTTGTATGCAATACAATAACATTATAGGTACAGTTATACTGTATATACACATTTATTGTGTGTTTTCACCATAATACTGCACTAAATCCCAATCAAATTATCAAACATAATGACCATGCAGGACTTGGCTGGCAAATATGATGTAAATAATACACCATGCCATTTCTACTCATAGCATTGTTTGTCGCAAGACAATATAGTTCATTGAAACAACATGGCTGTCACATCTAGTGATATCATGAAGTTTGTCAGGTTGTACAGCATGAAATTAAAAAGATTGAAATATGATTCAGGATCAATATAATTGTCAATATATATTACCATGTACATGTACACTGTAAATATAAGCACTGAATTGTTAACATCTGGGAATAATAGACCTATAACTGCAACAGCAAAAAAATCAGACAAACCTGTGCTCCAAGTGGCAGCCACATTACTTATAACTCAAAACATTAAGTAGTTATTTCAAAATTTTTGTTGCCAGGTTGAAATTTGCTGATATTATTGAGGGAAAGACTAGCTGTTAGAATCAGTCATGGACAAATTTCTAGGCTTCTTAGAGCACTGCAAACTTATCACTACAGAAGGCTATAATTACCATGATAGTTTAAATTTTTTAAAGTCCTTTGTTTCAATAATACTGCTTGATCGAAGACATTTGCCAATTTCTGAAGATGCTGTTGACAATGTTCATTAAATACACAAAATTCATAAAAATGAATATCTTACAAGCTATAATTAATATCCCTATAATGAAATCACTGAAAAGTTCACACACACACACACACACACACACACACACTGTATATTTTTATAGACATATCAATTAACTAGTGTTATATACATGTAATGTTTCACTTCGCTTGTACAACTTCAGGTGGAGTTTGAAAGAAAAAGATATTTATTTGTAATGCAAATGTTTGAAAAAAAAAAATCAGTTTTAATTTGACATGAAAATGTCTGTAGTGTCAAACTACCTTCAAAATGGCACTATTTAACATTTTAATTATGTTTTTGGTGACAATTCTTTTATTTTAATTACTTTGCAAAAAGTCTTCTAAGACTAACTGAAGAAAAAATACAACAACATTTATATGCAAAACATTTTATATAAATTTGTTTAACACCTATATAAAAATATGATACTCTATAGTCAGAAAACAGTAAGTACCGATTTGTTCATACAAAAATGTTTGCTTTTTTTAGTGTCAAAATGACTTACACCTACAGAATTAACACCTTCATAAATATACGATACATTATGGTCAGAAAACAATATATTCCTATTTGTTAATACAAAAATGTTTGCTTGTTTAAGTGTCAAGATGACTTTCAAAAATACACATGTACATTGAGAAATTGTAATTCAATGTCCCTGTCAAGTCTTATATCAACATACACAAACGAACTTGTTTCTGATCTAACCTCATAGATAGATTATCTATCCTAACAAGTCGGACTTTATCAGAATCACCAGCATTAAATACTCTATAAATGTGAAAGTACTCCTTCTGTTCCTTTGCAAACTGAATCTGTGGGTAGGAGATTTCAAAAACTTCTTTAGTATCTGATAAAGTACTTTTGACTTCAATATAGGTCACTGTGATTCCTTCTTCCGTTCCCATGTGAACCTCAAAATCATATGGATATCCCATCTCCTGTTCTTCATTTTTCCACACAATATCAATAATGTGATCCCAATTCTCTTTTTCTTGTAGTAAAAAGTTATAAACTACAGATTCTCCCCAGCGTCCAATTTCTTTGGTTTCTGATGCTGTATCCAACTCTATACAATTTGGTGGAACTTTTAAACTATGACCAAAACCTAGTTCTTCATATGTGTATTCACTTGAAACCTCGTTCCATTTTGGGTTATCTAAATAAAATATTAAATACATGTATAATTCAAACATATAATTACTATGATATTTAAAACTTAAGCATTTTTTGAAACATTTTTTTTTTTAAATTTCACCATCAGTCAAGATGTGTAATGCCATCCTAAGTAATGATATTACATGTATGTTTAATGCCAACAAATGTCAGAATCATTGCTAACCTAAATAAGAATATTGTGTTAAATGCCAACTGAAGTCAGGATATTATGTTTAATGCCAACTAATGTCAGAATAGTTGCCAACCTAAGTTAGGATATTGTGTTTAATGCCAACCAATGTCAGAATCGTTGCCAACCTAAATTAGGATATTGTCTTTAATGCCAGCTGAAGTCAGGATATTATGTTTAATTCCAACCAATGTCAGAATCGTTGCCAACCTAAATTAGGATATTGTCTTTAATGCCAACTGAAGTCAGGATATTATGTTTAATGCCAACCAATGTCAGAATTGTTGCCAACCTAAATTAGGATATTGTCTTTAATGCCAACTGAAGTCAGAATATTAGGTTTAATGCCAACCAATGTCAGAATTGTTGCCAACCTAAATTAGGATATTGTCTTTAATGCCAGCTGGTCAGGATATTAAGTTTAATTCCAACCAATGTCAGAATCATTGCCAACCTAAATTAGGATATTGTGTTTAATGCCAAATGAAGTCAGGATATTATGTTAGGCTCAAAGCCAGCATGTTATGGTTTTTTTAAAACTAGTCAGGACTTTATGTTTATTGCCAAAAAAATCTGAATAAATGTTTATAGTCAAATAAAATCAGGACATTATGATAGGACCAAACAAAGTCATGATATAATGTTTAATGCGAAACAGAATCAGGATACATGTATGATGTTTATTGTCAAACCAAGTTGGTATATTATGCTTATTGCAAATCAAAGACAGGAGTACCTGATTAGTTGCAATTATGTGTGTGTGTGTGTGTGTGTGTGTGTGTGTGTGTGTGTGTGTGTGTGTGTATTATTACCAAGTTGCAAAGCTGATTTCTTTGGTGTCTGGTGTGGTGGAGAATTGCTATTTTCACTATCTTCTCTTCTTCTCTTTGAATATCCACCTGACCTCACCATATCTTCACCATCTCTTTCATGACCTTGTTCACCTCTTACCATACCTTCTGCAGACCCCTCCTTTGGACCTCCGTATGCAACTCCTGACTGTTTAAAGTTCTGGCCAGAACCTGTTGCACCATCAGACTTTCTAGGTTCATGTTCAGCAGATTCACCAGTGATCTGCCCTTGGTCAATGTTATCCTGTGAAGTCTGATTTCCTGACTCACCCTGAGTACTTTCATCTGGTACCCTACTTCTTTTGGGCTCTGGTTTTTCACTTCCTTCCCCTTCAGATGACTTCCTTTTGCTGCTATCTATCCCTGTAATGGAGAATCATGCTTAGTTAAAAATGTACATTTTTCATAATAAAAGGAACAAAATATAACATCAACTCTATATGAAATGTAATTTATACTGACATACCAAAACAAAAGAAGTAAATAAAAATAAGCAAGGCTTTCAAGAAACAAGAGGCCCATGGGCCTTAACGCTCACCTGAAGATATTGTCCAATACTGTTGGCAAAGTGCAATAGACAATATATTAAGTACAGAAACTTTAAAAGCTTAATCAAGTTAAGAACTCCCACAAAACTTAATCAAAAATATATCCACTCACATTTCATTTATAAGAAGCTTATATAATATGCATAAAGTAACTGTAGTGCAATGAATAATTTCCAAATGATAAATCAATTTCAGTATACTTATGCACCGATGTCCTTGACCTTTGAACAAATGACCTTGAACTATATATGATTGTCATGTCAATACCTACAATATTCTAATATACATGCCTATACAAAAAGTTAATAGTTTTCAAGATAATCAGCAATTTTAGTCTTCTTTTGCAGCTTTGACCTTGACCTTTCACCATATGACCTTGAACCATATAAAAAAATGATCGTCATGTCAATACCTACAATATTCTAATATACATGCCTATACAAAAAGTTAATAGTTTTCAAGATAATTAGCAATTTAAGTCTTCATTTGCAGCTGTGATTTTGACCTTTAAACATATGACCTTGAACCATATATCAAAATGATCTCATGTCTACAATATTCTAATATACATGCCTATACAAAAAGTTGATAGTTTTCAAGATAATTAGCAATTTAAGTCTCCTTTTGCAGCTGTGATCTTGACCTTTAAACATATGACCTTGAACCATATATCAAAATGATCGACATGTCAATTCCTACAATATTCTAATATACATGCCTATACAAAGCATTAATAGTTTTCAAGATAATTAGCAATTTAAGTCTTCTGTTGCAGCTGTGACCTTGACCTTTAAACATATGACCTTGAACCATATATCAAAATGATCATCATGTCAATACCTACAATATTCTAATATACATGCCTATACAAAAAGTTGATAGTTTTCAAGATAATAAGCAATTTAAGTCTTCTTTTGCAACTGTGACCTTCACCTTTAAACATATGACCTTGAACCATATATCAAAATGATCGTCATGTCAATACCTACAATATTCTAATATACATGCCTATACAAAAAGTTAATAGTTTTTAAGATATAGAGACAAATATATCATTTTTATCAATTTCCCCACTCAGTGCCTCACAATTTCCCCATTATGAGCCCCATGGCTACCATTTGTGCAAATCTGAAAAAAAAAATGACCTAAGGATGTTATAAATGAAATAACTAAGGTATATCTCTTGTAGATTCAGAGGAGAAGATTTTTAAAGTTTTCACTATTTCCCCCCTTATGGGGCCCCAAGGGGAGATAACTCCTTCATTTGTGCAAATCTGAAAGGGCTTCACCCAAGCATGATGGTTACCAAGTTTCATTAAATTTGGCCCAGTGGTTTTGGAGGAGAAGATTAAAATATAAAAAGTTTACGCACGACGGACGACGCACGACGGACGAAGATGGATAGCAATAGCTCATCTGAGCTTTCAGCTCAGGTGAGCTAAAAAAGCAATATCCCTGAATTAAGAGTAATTATATCTGCTGAAATTCTTACATATATGCATAATTTTAATTGGATGGAGTCAGTGAATTTATAGAGAAGCTTTTAGTCATGATTATTTCACTTTTCAATGCTATTTTCAAAACCCAATTACAGTCAATAATGTTGCAGAAATTTAAGCCATTATCTTAAAACTTTTTATAAATATACAGAAATATGTGTATAATCAGGGATGTCTAACCCAAGTTAGGATGGACCACCCATACCTTCATTTCTATTAATAAGGAAATATAGCGATGTTTGGTTTTTTTTTTTGCTGGAAAAATCTACAGTAATATATCTTATTGTGTTAAATAGATTCAAAAATTATTTCTGTAAACTTATCACTTGTATCACTGGTATTTTTGAGGAAACAAATATATGTCTACAGTGCTTCAGATTGTCGGTGTGCCTGCATTAATCCCGCATAATTTTTAAAGTCCTGATGAAGACAGTATAGCTGTCTAAACATGTAGACGAATAAAAGTCATACCACCACTGTTCATCTAGTGTTGAGAACCATTTCTTTATTAATTAATAATTTTTAAAAATGTCACATGGAAATTGTACTCAGTACACCCATAATATGAACGATATGAGATCTAAAACGCACATTCTTCCGATCATCCTTAAAACAATCAGACGGCGGAAACGGGAAGTATCTGTAAAAATTATTGTAACTTGGAATACCTCTGATTTTAAGGTAGATGTAAAACGAAAATGAAAATGTCAAAAAGGAAGCAAAGCATCCTTTCATTATTGCCCATAAAGACCCAAAATGAAGAAGAAAGCGGTAAAAATGAATCAACATATAATTCAAGACATGGTAAAAAGTATTAAAACACCCACTAAAGCCATTGTTTATTTATTGTAAACATTTGTTAGAGTTGACATATGGTTGCTCAGCTTCAGACATGTTCATGTCGTCTGCTGAATGAAATGTTACATTACACTGATGATAGGCAATGTTTGTGACAACATTTTGTATAAATGGAAATATAGTTTATGTTTTCAATTCTTCCTTTAATAATAATAAATTGAAATGTGGACCTCACTGAAACTTGAAAGAAACAATTGATCATAGTCGCATGAATACTGGGATAATTACCCATGCATGGCGATGCTGTAATTTCAAGTCTATTCATAGACTGAAGGAAAACATCTAATATGACATCAAAATTAAATTCTGTATTTTTTAGCAACGAAAAAAATTATTTGCCCCAACTTTAAAAAAGGACCCCTCATTTCTGCACAGAATGGGCCCCTTAGGCCCCTGGTTTGTCAAAACAATCTGAAGCACTGTGTCTAAGAAGAAGTTTTGGCCCAAAGTTAAACAAACTGAAAATCATTTTTAGCAAATATAGAAGAAAAGAAATCTTTATGTATCAAGGTTAAACAAACGTTTCTAAACTCTCAATCCCAAGTTAAATAAAGCTATAAATAAATTTACTTGTATCGTCAGAACTTTGCTGTCTAGATGTTTCTCCTGCGCGTCTAACTACTACATCACCATCAATTCTAACAACATCGGCATTGTCAGGAGTACCACCACCTTCTGTCTGCTGTTTACCATCACCCTCAGCTGATTCTGTGGTCACTCTGACCTGTGATGGCAGTTCTTTAACAGATTTAAGATAATCAGGAGCTTTAGGTGGTGGCCAAACTTTGGAACCACTTTTTTCTTCCTTCCTCTCTGTAACAATATGATAAGAAATAAAAATCACAACTATATAATTATGATAACCTTTGAAAATCTAAATATTTTTAATATAACTTAATTCTTAACATATTAACATTGCAAAAGTTAACAATTAAAAAGTTCACAGCATGATTCCAGCTAAATACAAAGTAAGTAATTAGTACTGGTCCTCTAGGGATTTTTTGTTTAGTTAAAATTACTCATATAACTATAAATGCCATTTATTTTTTTCCCCTAAATTTTAACTTGCACAAATGCTGATGTTTAAAATGTCCAAAAAAAATGTCCAAAAAAAAAAAAAAAAAAAAAAAAAAATTTAAACCTTTACAATGAACCGAAGACTTACATATATTTCCTGAACAACAAACAGGAAATCATACTTTTCCCTGGGTACATTAATTTTATTTTTATTTTTATTATTTCCTTTTAAAAAAAAATGAGGGGCTATTTCCTACCAAAAAGTATTCAACAGCTTTACTTTGATTTGAAAGAAAAATAATCACTCCCCAATCTGAGTTTATAATACCTTCTTAAACAGTAAACAAAGTTTAGAAATTATATAGGAATCATTCTGTAAAAATGTTTTTTCCCTGTAGGTGATATAAGGAACAGAGTATTTATATGTATCTCTCAAAAGAATGCTCCAGTTTTTTTTAAATTCAACTATTTTAAATCCCAGTAATTAGACACTTATAAGATTTGTGACTATTATCTGTTGACCATATAACCAGCTGACTTTTATACTTACCACCTTTCTTAGGTGCCATTCCATCAGCTCTATCATCAGACATTGGAGGCCATGCTTTCAATCCTCCACCAGAACTGGAAGTTGTTTTCCCTTGATCAGTTAGTGGAACTTCAGCAATAGGTTCTGATTCTAGTTCAGCTTCTATACAGTACAAACAAATCAAGGCAATAATTAACTCCTTTCTTTAATTTTCATACATACATGTACACCCCTCTGCCTTTTAACCCATGCAAGATTTTTGTTATAAATTTTTGAAAATGTATATGTATTCCATAATTAAAACCCCATTTGCAGTATGAAAAAATTAAGTCTATAAAATACATAAGGTTTGGTAGAACCTGTATCTTTCACATGGCACTGAACCTGTATCTTTCACATGGCACTGAACCTGTCTCTCTCACATGGCACTGAACCTGTATCTCTCACATGGCACTGAACCTGTATCTCTCACATGGCACTGAACCTGTCTCTCTCACATGAAACTGAACCTGTATCTCTCACATGAAACTGAACCTGTATCTCTCACATAGCACTGAACCTGTCTCTCTCACATGGCACTGAACCTGTCTCTCTCACATGGCACTGAACCTGTCTCTCTCACATGGCACTGAACCTGTATCTCTCACATAGCACTGAACCTGTCTCTCTCACATAGCACTGAACCTGTCTCTCTCACATGGCACTGAACCTGTCTCTCTCACATGGCACTGAACCTGTATCTCTCACATGGAACTGAACCTGTCTCTCTCACATGAAACTGAACCTGTATCTCTCACATGGAACTGAACCTGTATCTCTCACATAGCACTGAACCTGTATCTCTCACATAGCACTGAACCTGTATCTCTCACATAGCACTGAACCTGTCTCTCTCACATGGAACTGAACCTGTCTCTCTCACATGGCAAAGAACCTGTATCTCTCACATGGAACTGAACCTGTATCTCTCACATAGCACTGAACCTGTATCTCTCACATAGCACTGAAACTTTCTCTCTCACATGGCACTGAACCTGTCTCTTTCACATAGCACTGAACCTGTATCTCTCACATGGAACTGAACCCGTCTCTCTCACATGAAACTGAACCTGTATCTCTCACATAGCACTGAACCTGTATCTCTCACATAGCACTGAACCTGTCTCTCTCACATGAAACTGAACCTGTATCTCTCACATGAAACTGAACCTGTATCTCTCACATAGCACTGAACCTGTCTCTCTCACATGGCACTGAACCTGTATCTCTCACATGGAACTGAACCTGTCTCTCTCACATGAAACTGAACCTGTATCTCTCACATAGCACTGAACCTGTATCTCTCACATAGCACTGAACCTGTCTCTCTCACATGGCACTGAACCTGTCTCTCTCACATGGCACTGAACCTGTATCTCTCACATGGCACTGAACCTGTATCTCTCACATGGCACTGAACCTGTCTCTCTCACATGAAACTGAACCTGTATCTCTCACATGGAACTGAACCTGTCTCTCTCACATGAAACTGAACCTGTATCTCTCACATGGCACTGAACCTGTATCTCTCACATAGCACTGAACCTGTATCTCTCACATGGCACTGAACCTGTCTCTCTCACATGGCAAAGAACCTGTATCTCTCACATGACACTGAACCTGTATCTCTCACATGACACTGAACCTGTATCTCTCACATGAAACTGAACCTGTCTCTCTCACATGGCACTGAACCTGTCTCTCTCACATGGAACTGAACCTGTATCTCTCACATGACACTGAACCTGTATCTCTCACATGACACTATCTGTGTTTGAATATCAGAAGCCATAACATATTTTCAATGGATATCAACTACTTTCTATAAATCAAACTGAACTGAATTGGTTCATACATAAATTTGTTTTTTTTTTTCTAAATCTTTTTATAGCTACAACAGTCATCTTGGATTTTAAAAGGTCATGGTTGAGCCATTTTTATTGGACATCACCCAATGATTTTATACACCAGATCTCCCTAAAATTCAACCTAATATTTTAAGAGATGATTTTCAAAAAATCAGTGCCCAACTGATGGCTACTAAGACACCGCAGCAAACTTAAATATAACATAAATAACATAAATGTTTTAATCTTTCAAAGGTGAAACCATGTAATGTTACATATGATTGTCCTTGTATGACAATGTAAAGATCAAACTTTTATATAGAGTAAAATTTTACATTCCTTACCTTCTTCAATTTCTGGTTCTGGCATTACAGGCTGGATTGGAGGAGTTACCTCCCATGATTCCTCAGTGTCTGGTAAACAGTCAAGATTGTGATCACTTAATACTACATTTATATCACCCTGAGAATCATTTAATGCAACTGAAACTTCTTGAAGAAATGTCCTATAATGTAAATCACAATATAAAAGTAAAATTTGAGGGACAGGTAGGTGGGAATTCAAAGCAAGTTCAGAATGTTTTACAATCTTGTCCTGGCTATTTGACTAAAATCTGGTTTTATCAGTTCTTGGTTTGTGGACAAAATAAAAGTTTTTGAAAAAAAAAAACAAAACAAAACAATCAACCTTAAACAATGTTATAACAAGAATATAAGAGATTTAAGCTTTTACTGACTTTAAAAAACATGATTTTGTTCGATATTTCCAACATATATTAATAAAATTCAACCCAAAAAGTATTGTCATTATTTACTGTAATTAGCATATTAAAAATTTATTCTACTTAGTCTCTAACTTGGGATACAGATATAAACAAATCCACAGTAAATCAAGTTGGCTTAAAGGGCACAATAGGTTGCCAGGTAGCTCAGTCTCTACAGCATCATGCTGTTATTTGGAAGGTTCTGGGTTCAAGGTCCAGTTTAGCTGCTATTTTTCTTTTCCTGATCAGTAAGGGGTCTGTCTAACCATGGGAATGTTTGTCCCAGGGTAGGACTTGATGTTTTTAATTCAAGGTATTTGAAGGAAGGAATGTAGCTGACTATGCTCAATAGATGGACAGGCAGCTCAGTCTGTAGAGCACCCTGCTAGTATTAGGACATTGCCAGTTCCAATCTCAGATTTGCCACTGCTTTTTTCCCTTTCTTACAACATAAGAAGTCATATAGTGATGTACATTTGTTACTGTATTTGCATATTTTATATTGTTGGGCAATGAACAAATGCAATAAAATTATACAGAATATAATTCTATATATTGATAATTATCTTTGTCTTTTTTCTTTCAATAATTTTCACAAAAAGATATGCAAAAATTTCATCAATTTTGAAAAGACAAATTTAAATTTTTCATCTTAATTTGTTGCACTACATATTTATGATGTATCAACAGTGATTCACATTTTCAACAATTCTGTTTTAATATTCTATATTTAGCCATTTAAAAAACTTTCCAAAGCATAAAATGGAGGGAAATGAAATCTGACAAAATTGGATTCACTTTTCATACCTTAGATCTCTGTAACATCTTTCATCTTTCCTTCCAAAAAATTTAGCTATCTCTCTGTTGATGTCGGTAAATGATGTCACATGATCTTTATGGAAATAAAACTCTGTTTCTTTAAATGAACAGTTCTCCTGTTGTATGACATACATATCAGGTCTGTTAACCAGGGAATATTTAACTTCAAGTTTAGAAACCTTACAAAAACAAAATATACAAAAAATAATTGATGATATATTGATGTAAAGCAAGATCATTTGATCTCAATATAAAATATCTAATAATGAATAATAAACCATGAATTGTCTAGTAATCATGTTTATACAAATGTAATGCTAAGCATACACTGTCATTCAAAGCAAACTGAATGACATGCTTGTTTATTATGATTAGTTTGCTTTGTAAAGCAGTAGACCCAGAAGTTATAGCACTATAAGTGCCATTTCTAAACATTTTAATAATTATGTCTGCATATCAGCAGACATCTTGTTGCTACTCGTAATCCTTTTTTTATTCCTCCTCGTTTCTGACAGATTTTTTTTGGAGACATCTCCTCCTAGGCTTCTTATTCGATCAGGTTGAAATTTTGTCAACTGGAGGGATTGACCATAGGGAGGTCGCCTTTGTTTTTCGGAATTCGGAAGGACTTCTGAGACATTCGGTTAAAACCACGGAATTCCACAGAGTTCTTTCTTTCTTGGAATTTCCTCCGCTATTTGGAGCACCATTTAGAGAGCTGATCGGCAGACATATACTTGCTCGCAAGTATACATTCTAGATATACAGTGAAACCTGTCTATAAAGGCCACTCAAGGGGTGCGGCCAAAGTGGCCTTTATAGACAGGTGGCCTTTATAGACAAGTTCTCTGATCAAGGATTATCAAAAATTATTATCTGAACCGTTCTTTTTTATTCATTTTAGTACCCAAATTAAACTGAATATAGCTAACCATGAAATTGTTTCTTTCATAACTTGAGATTAACCAAGATAAAAAATACATTTTTTTAACATCAATTTATTCAACATTTTCAGGAATTTACAAATCCTTTGCACCACACTGGCCTGGTAACATTAATATGTCTAAATGATCTATTCTTCTCTCTCTCTCTTTTTGCTAGGTATAGGGGTGTTGCATAGTGAAGTATTATTCTTATCACGTTTCCTTACACCTATACAAACATAATTAGGTCACTTCAGACATATCACACTCTTGCTAATTCAGACTTCAAAGGAAGTTGTTACAAAACATCACATAAATATTTATAAGCAAGTCAAATGATCAATAATACTTACTATTTACAGTTCATACACATTTTTTTTGGGACAAAACAGTTTGATGGAAACCATGGCAAATACAAATATTGGGGAAAAAATTAATAATGGCTTTTACAGTCCACATGAATGCCACAACTTTAAAGACAAACTGGACAATGTACATTTTAACCACTAATCAACATATCTCTAAATCCTTTGAGAGACAAATCAGCTAAATATGTCTAACACTTCTTGAGACTAATAAACTTATTTTGTAAGAACCACACAACTACATGTAAAGGTCTATTACCACTAAGCCACAAAAAAATTAACATTTATCTTGTGTATTTGAAATACACTTGCAAATAAGTAGCTTAATTATTATGTATTTGTTTACAAAGTTTAAAGTACCAACATATTAACAAATTACGTAATTCATTTGAATAACACTATATACTTCTCTGTAACTTTGTTTTCAAAATGACTTTAACTATTCCATTGGAATAGAATAATCTGAAAATCAAAGAAATATGCAAGGATAAATTTTTTAATAGAATTTTTCCCATCACTCACCTGTACAAACTTTACATTCTGAAGTAAGCCTTTCGTGTTGATATCGATGTGTTCCTGGTACACTTCAGGATGTTGTGTATAAAGATAACGCTGTATGAGAGGTACTACCTGGTGCATATAGTGCTGGATTTTAGGTACAAGAGAGAACATTTCAGTGATTTCTTGTGCTGTAACACACTCACTAAGATTCTTTACGTTGCATAAATCTAAAAACTTGTGAACGTCCTCCATATTTACTTCCGATTCTGAAATAATTCCCCAAAATAAAATAGTTTTATAACTGAATGTTTAACCATTTAGCCTTGGTAAAGACAGTAAAGATAAAAACCTAGCTTAAAATTCTTAAATGTTACAACTCTAGTAAATTTACAGGTACATGTGTACTAATGTATTTTTGGTTTTGTTCTTTTGTCTATCTCAAGGATGAAAGTTTTGTTTTAACATACAGCAAGTCATTTCCTTACAAAATACACCTTTAAATTGAAAATAATGTTAAGATATTAAATCAAGAACATTCATGTCCCAATCACCTTAAGTTCTGCTAACAAGGGATTTTTTTTAAACAAGAAAGTGATGCCTTTTGATGTTCCATGATATTGATATCAAATTAATAAAGTCATTAATCACATAAATTTGTATTTAGATAAATTTAAAGCAATCCAAGATTCTTAAAATAATACCTCAGATTTGCTAAAAAAAAATTGCATATGTGATATAAAGCAATATGCAACCATCAATGAAATATCATACCTCTAGTAAGAACCTTTGATTTTGCTTTCCTTTCTCTTGCTCTGGCAACGACTTCCAGCTCAATGAAATGAACTCCATCTTTTTTCTCGAAAATTTTCTCAAATTCTTTATTATCTGGTATCATAGGATGATCATCTATTCCAACCCATTTCTGCAACTTTGTCACAATAATTTTCTTCTTTTTAATCAAGGACAATAACTCTTTCTTGTTCGTTTCCATAATCATTCGTGATGTCTGCTCGTCTGCTCCCTCATGCTGAGATAATTTTTGTCCTATTTTAGCATATAACCTCAATGCATCCACCAACACTGATCTCTCTGACAGTTGTAAATCACTTCCCATAAGGACTAAGAGTTCTCCATATTCTGCCATACTTGGCTCTGGACTTACCCGTCCTCCATCTAGGAACATTCTCTTCAGGAATTCCTGTTTATACAGATTGGTTAGTGTATGCTTTTTACCAATATTGGCATGATACTCATCTAGCAGATTTTTATATTTGCTGAATAAGTCTGTATTGTCTTCCCACCATACTTCATTCCTTGACAACATTTTACCAGCAATAACATTAGGCACTTTTGAAAAATGTCCAGCATTTATTGGGTTATAGCTAACACCATTTGTTGGTATGGGAACAAATATAATTGGATTATCATGAAGCAGTTCTTGTAGCTGTTTTGGAGGGAGGTTTTCATACAAATATTTGTACACGGATTCAATATGGGATGGTAATGCACAAAATATGGTTGGTATGTCTGGTTTTTCTCTTAACGACCATTTAATTAAGTTCTTTTTAATCTCATCAATACTGACAGAATTTTTAACACCAAGAAAATTACAGAAAGTGCTTGATTGTGAAATCAAAGCTTCTAAGTAAGGCACTGTGTGGGAAAGATAAGCCTGTACTTCTGGTGAGTTACGATAGAGACAAGATGGCTGCATTAACGTTAAGGTTTCTGTCCAGGAGACAGCGCCATTGCTTTCTCTAACCACTTCTGTCTGTCTGGCTGGTAACCAACTCAAAGTTCTTAGATAAATACAGAAAGATGAATCGACGTCTCGCACAGTTCTTCCATCTCTGTCGCAAAGTCTGCACATCTGAAAGCGGGAATATTTTTCATCCCATTCCTTGTCGAGAAGCTGAAATAATAATGCCATCTGTTCCTGATATGTTGCTGGGTACTTATTTTGAGTAATCAGGTCATGAAGTTCACTACAGCTTTGGTCTTGAATATAACTGCCTTCTGAAATAGTTCCCCACATTTCGGCCAAAGGTGCCCAAGGAGTGTCTTTCTAAAAAACAGATTGAGTAATTCTTATCTAAAATTGGTAAATGTATTAAGAAAATTATCACTAAAAAACCATTAGGTATAGAAGAAGTAACATCCTTCCTACCAATAGCGTAAGTAATCTTGAACAATATTTCAACTTTTATTAAACACCTGCCATGCAGTCTGATTTGGCTTGACACCATACTCAGTATAAGAACCACCTGAACCTTTTAATAAAGACACCCACCCAAAGACCAGTATTACAGACCTCCTGGGGAGGGATTTTAAGAAGGGTTTAACTACACATACTTATAGTCAGTTTTCCTACATTAGAACTACATAAAAATTCAAGAACGTGTAGCAATTTTTCAATCAAAAATCATCATAAAATGCAATAAAAATATGTATTATTTTTTAACAAGAGGCCCATGGGCCTTAACGCTCACCTGAAGATATGTCCAATATTGTTTGCAAATACTTTTACTCAGGAAATTAATGCGTCATGAAATTAATGCGAATTGCCGATTTTGAAGTAAAATGCGTATTGAAATTAATGCGATTTTTTAATTTTTTCAATTTTTTAAATTTTTCCCTATTTTTATCTTACAATTATAAACATTAAATTATGGACTCAGAAATCATTATATTATGTCTTCCTTAATTTAAAAACACGTTAGAAACAAACTTTCGGTAGACCTTATTAAAATAAACAGTGAGGTGTGCCGAGGGTAAATTCTTAAGCGCCGATGACCCATTGTTTTAAATTAACCAGGGTGGTAAAGGATTATCAGAACAAAGAAACGTGTGTTTTTTTTTTAAAAATAAACAAACATACTCAAATATAACGCTTGGAGTTTTTATTAAAATAAAGCATTCAAAATTAGGACATCCATGTTGGCATGTGTACAACCGATGTTCGCCTTCAACTCACGAGTTTAGAATGTTAGATTACTTATAATCACAGTACTTTCAATTTGATGTTCCAGTCAAGGTTCGAAATGATTTTACAGTCACGATTTCACCCGTAGCAAAATTCCCAGTAGGAAAGAAACAGCAAAAAAATACCACTAAATGAGAATGTGCTCTAATTAATCAGTTACGATGACAACTTCCGGTTAAGGGAGGTAACTCAATTAACAATAAATATACAAAATACAGACAATGGAAAATAAATGCGACAAGAAATTAATGCGATTAAACGGGCCTCGCATTTTCGCATTAATTTCTTGCTCGCATTAATTTCCTGATTTACATTTGTGCAAATCTGAAAGAGCTTCACCCAGGCATGATGGTTACCAAGTTTCATTAAATTTGGCCCAGTGGTTTTGGAGGAGAAGATTAAAATGTAAAAAGTTTACGCACGACGGATGACGGACGACGCGCGAAGATGGATAGCAATAGCTCATATGAGCTTTCAGCTCAGGTGAGCTAAAAATAGACAGAAAACTTACCAGAGTGTCAGATGTAATGTCTACTTTCCGTGGACATACGGCCAGGAACCTAGTTACTCCTAGTTTCGAGAAAAAATCAAACCATCGTTTTCGTTCAATCTTATTGTTTGACTGCTGTATATAAACTCCATCAAGAAGTGTCCAGTCATAACCTGAAATAAAATTACAAATATTATTATCGATAGAGTCATGTAAGTTAAATAAAAATGGTATTTTAAATCCAGTGAAATTTTTTTTCACTCATACTTGTATTAAGGCAGTCAATTGCAAGTTCTGGAATGGTGGTGGAAACTAGAGTAAGAAAACCAGTGACCTTTTGCAAACTCACTGAAAACTTATTTTTACACTATGATCTGGTTAATTGGGATTCAAATTAAGAAGCGAGAGCTGCCGACATTTAGATCACAATGTCAATAAGACCCTATAATATAAGACAGTAGTTCTTAAGCATAGCAACCTACATACATGCATAACCACAATTTTAGTAACCCTATTTCAGGAAAAAATACTGTTAAAATATCATACTTCTGCATTTGTTTTTGTCCATTTTTGACAAGTATATCAGTAGCTTAAATATCTCATCAAAAATGAAATATACTTGTTGCTCGACTTTTGGATAATTTTTTAACTTTATTTCAGGATCAGCAGAAGTAGAACATAGAAATGGCTAAAGGTTCTATTTCCAGTCCATTGCAATTTTTAGCACAGATATGACAAGATGGAATTCGTAAAATATTATGCCGCTAAAAACATTATGCCACTGGTTTTCAAACTCTGTAGTCATGGGTTCAATCCTAACTCTGGACAGAAATTTTTTTATAGTAATTTATATGATTACTAAATTACCAGTAAATGGTAATCAAAGCTAAAGACAAAAGTACATCTAAAAGACACTTTGTAAAATTAAAAAAAAAATTTCATCAAATGTGACAGAGAGAAAATTTATTAGAAGTAATTTTTGAATAAATCTAACCATTTACCTGGCAGGATACCTGGAAGATCTACTTCATTTCCATACAACTGTGTAAAGTGTATTGCACAATCCTTGGGATTTTTCAACCCTTTATTTGTGACCAGTCTGACAAACCCCCGTAACTCGTCCATGTTTATGGAGACATTTTGTACCTCGCTCTGTTCTTTTAAGTATACAACATAACTAACTAGAGTCTCCCTCGTCTTATCCTGTAAAAGTAAATACACAGATTATTTCAATGCAAAAATCACAATATGATCTAGACTATAATCAACCAAAATTGTTCCACAAGAAAAAATATACAGAAAATTGTGTGGCAAAATCTAAATCACATGCTGTTTTATTCCAAGGCCTCAATATTAGCCCTGGTGATTTCCATTTAGATATTTTTTTTCAGTCAATACATGTACTGCATATGAAGCAAGAAGACTTGAAACACTGATGTAAATTTCAGGTTGTGTGATTATAGACAGGTGGTTTCTATAACAAGTCTAAATATACTCTTCTGTTTCATGTCATTTTTAATGAAAAAAAATTTAAACACCTATCGAAAACATAAAAGATGATGATATCTTTCTTCATTTATATCAAGTTTTAAGTCTTCTTCAAGAGTCTTTAAAATACAAAATTTACATCTTTTTTAAAATAAATAAAATTTTTTTTTGTCTTCGTATTCAAATATTAGACAACATAATACTACAAGACTTCATCTAGAAAAACAAAACAATATATACCTGCCATGTCTCTGACTTAAGAATTGGTATAATATGATGATTTATGACATCATATGGTGACAATTGTTTTATGCCCATCTTTAGTAATAGTTTCTGAACTTGTGAGTTTACTTCATTATCAGGTGTATCTATAAGTCCTGGGTGTATTGTGTTCAAATCCTGATGTAAAATTGACATTGGATCTAAAAAGAAAGGAAACAGGATACAATTACTATGTTCTCTTAATGCCAAGTTCCAGGCACATTAGCAGTATCTTAAATTTTTTAAAGTCTTATGTATGACCAGGCCAGTGTTTGAACCCATGGACAAATTTATTGTTTGCTAGCAAAATTCAAAAAATCTGAAATATGGACACAATATAACAATATAACAATACTGAAATAGCAATAAATAGCTAAATCAGTTTATCCTTACTATGACATGAATAATGGTAATTAAATGTCTTTTTCACACCAACTTGCTTGCTAAGGTGTGGTACTGCACTCCCTTGTAACAGTACCACATACAAAAATTTATTCTTAGATTTTCTACTCTTTTATTGGTTTATTTATAGATTTATTACTACCTCTGCCTTTAAAACTGTATGCAGGCCTCTTCTCTGATGAATCTTCTGACATTAAAGGAAAGAAAATAGTACTTTCCGTTGCCGACACATATTCACAGGTTGCTAAGGGGATAATTTTCATAGACTTGAGTTTATCAAACAGATCCTGATTATCCCGAAACTCATCCATGCTTCTGTAGACACAAGCTAACCATTTTGATGTCATGTGTAGCTGATCCATGGTAACTACAATAAATATGATATCAACAATTCACATACACTGTACATGTGTGTGCCATATAATAAAGAAATGTAAATGAATTTGTCAAAATACATGTAATATAAAGAAAAAATTATATAAATACATATATATCAGATTTTACACAAACAAAAAAATAAAAGGAGAGTTTTATAAATCTGTCAGATTTTACAAAGAAAGTATACAAAAGGAAAAATGTATTCAAAATAAATGTAACAGATACTACACAAACTGTTTGAAGTGAGGATTAATTCAAGACTGCTAATACAATTTAATGTTTTAGTAGTTTTATAGAAGGTCTTGAATTATTTGCTAATGTGATCAATAGTGACAATGTTTTAATAATTTTGTCCAAGTGAACAATAAGGCAATATTTTATTTATGCAGTAAACATGGTAACTTTATACAACCTTGTGACGGTACATATTGTCGCCCCGACGACAATATGTACTTTTACAGACTGTACATATTGTCGCCCCGACGACAATATGTACCTTCACTGACTGTACATATTGTAGCCTAGCTAATATGGTGTATATTGTTGGAAATGATGATGATGATGGTATTTGAATATTCACAAAAAGATTAATCGAATACAAAAAATGGTTTTACTTTCAAAATTAATAACCCTAACCTTAATAAATACTGTAAGATACTGTAACTAAACTTATGTACTGGTTTTATAATATGCGCCTGCCTTAATCCCGATGTGCTCTCTCTCTCTCTCTCTCTCTCTTAACTTTATTCAAATGCTTAAATTCTTACAAATATGTAGGGCTTTTATGACTTTTAACGAAATAGCATTGCTCTTCTTAATGTAAATTGTCAACATAGAGAGAGGACCTAGTCGGAACACCGATAGGGTGTACTCCAGAAAAGAACATCGGCCCAATTCATAATTTTTGACATGCAGCGATATTCCTTTTTCAGACATGCAGCCCCTACTTCACACGATAATGCTAAATGTACACTTTAATATACATACAGAAAACTTTGTATTTGTTTCATATAAAAGGGTTGGGCATAAAGTGTTTTATCCTGTAACGTCAAGATTAGAATTTGAATCCTCTTGATTATTATATAGTGGCGAATGAAGACCGTCCTCCTTAAAGCAATTACAGTCACAGTACATAAGTGTAAGATGTAAAAGATTTCACATGAAAAATGATGAAGTTTATGATATCTATTTAGAGCACAGCATCAGTTTATAATTTTTTGGCATTACAAAAAGGGCTTATTTAACTAAACACTATTTTTTTCAATTTTCAAAAACTTTTTTGTCAAACAATCTCATACTTTCAAAACCACTTATATTTTATACAAAAAGAGATGTTCTAAGTTAAACTTTCACTTCATCCCCAAAAGACGACAGGATTTATGAACAGGGATGAACATTAGTTCATACAGCAACAGTTTGCATTGTCCTTTGACAAAAGCACTCGTATTATCAGAGTAAAGTTACCGCTATTCAGCAAGCATTTGTCGACCGATTTAAACCAAATTTACTCTATAGGTATCTATTGATGTTGCTTTGAATGAGTTTATAAAATATTAACAATTCTTTCCTACCACTTCAAAGTCTACATATCGAAACTGATTTAAACCGAATTTACTCTTTAGTTCCATGTATATATTGAAATAGTGAATAAGCTCCGTTGCCTTATGTCTGAGTATGGCTTTAATATAAAATATTTTAACACTACCTTGCTACCACTGTTCTGTATCCAACTGAAGAGTCAACAAACTTTAACAGAAATAAAGCGACTATGTTAAGCTAATTTATGACCAATATATTATTTATATTTTGCGCAAATATTTAATATAATGGGGCACAAATTACATTTTATTAGCCTTTACTGAAACTAGCAATTGTTTCTAAAAACTATCAACTTTTTATGGTTTCATGGATTCGAGTGAAAGTTATATGCTCATGATAAAAATTTATTGTTGAATTATCCGCTTTTTATCTGCGTATCTTTTCTGTCACTTGTGAGATTTGCGTACAACGACTCAACTTGGTTCATTTTGTCACCGGCCACAATATTTACAGTCTTTGTAGGTACATATTGTCATCAGTGACTATATGTATAGGGGCGACAATATGTACCATCATAGACTGTACATATAATCACCCCTGTACATATTGTCGCCCACATAATATTGTTTATAATGTTGGAATTGATGATGATGATGATGATGATTTCATGTACAATCAGACACACATCAAGACTTATTGTACCCAAAATTGTCACTATAGTCCCAATAAACAGCAATTACTACACAAAACTTAAATGTGACTAGACTTTTTTTTACCAAGATATCCTTTAATGTTATATAAATGATTAACAGCTGATGAAAGTTGAAAATAAGGCATTTGCGAGTACAGAATTTATGTTGCAAAGGTAAAAATGTTCGGGTAGTTAAATATACCATGTAAACTCTGGGATGATGGTGGAAACCGGAGTGTCCGGAGAAAACCATCTACCATCGGCAAGAGAATCGACAAACTTCCTCAAACTAAGATCTGTCCAAGTGAGATTCGAGCCTAGGAGGTGAGAGGTACTGTAATCTGTAGACGAGCTTTTAATTTATACTAATCTGGCACCACGAGAATGGAGTGGATAATGGTGTTTTACACTAAAACAAGTCTTGGTCTTTGATGGAGGAAAACTGAAGAGCGCAGAGAAAACTATCACCTAAAGGTACGCAAATGGGGTGCTGTGATGAAGGCATCGATGTCCTTAACCACTCGGCCATCGGCACACCATGTTATTGCAGTAATTAATGCTTATATTTAAAGAATTGCATATATTTATTTGAAGCGTACAAAGATTGTATTTTAGTTGAAAAGTATGATTTAAGATTATTATAAGGATATTAATATGACATTTGGTTTTATCAGAATGGTTTGTCAAACTGTATTTTAATAATAATATTTATTGATAAAGATTAATAAAAAAAATACTTAAAATGTTTTTTTTTTCTTTGTTTAAGCTCTAACGAGAGAGAGAGAGAGAGAGAGAGAGAGAGAGAGAGAGAGAGAGAGAGAGAGAGAAAAAAAAAACTGAAAAATTTTTTTTTCTTTGTTTAAGCTCTAACGAGAGAGAGAGAGAGAGAGAGAGAGAGAGAGAGAGAAAGAGAGAGAGAGAGAGAGAGAGAGAAAATACTGAATGTTTTTTTTTCTTTGTTTAATTTCTAACGAGAGAGAGAGAGAGAGGGAGAGAGAGAGAGAGAGAGAGAGAGAGAGAGAGAGAGAGAGAGAGGGGGGGGAGAGCAATAATATGCTGCTAGTTTTACTCAAGGACTACGTATAAAACTTTTTGAAACATTTCCATGACATCAAAGTCAAAAACATTTTTCGAAACATTGTTTGTGGTAATAATTTGACTTCACTTGATGTAATGGGGTTTTACGTCCCAGTTAAGAATGTTTCACTTATATCGAGACGTCACCAGCTATAGGTGAAATGCCAGAAATTGTTACCTTTGCAGTGCACTTGGGGCAATGTGCAGGGATGGTTCTTTAGTGCCGTGACACGGGGCATCGGTTTCTTTTAAAAAGTAATAAAAGTATCAATGGATTTGCCGGCGACATTATGTGCCAAGATGTGATGTACTTATTGTCGCCCATTTTGCAGGAAAACTAAAAGCCTCATCTCGGTACATATTGTCGCCGGCGACAACATGTACCAATGGGCAACAATATGTACAGTCAGTGCATGTACATATTGTCGTCGGTGACAATATGTACAGGAGCGACAATATGTACCGTCACAAACCTACTACTTACTAATGTCCGTATTAGTAACAGCCTAAAGAGTATAAGAGAAAAATTTGTAACAAGTGTTGTGGTTTTAGTCTACTTGTGCCAGTGAGCAACAAGGCAAAATTTACTGATACAGTAACCATGGTAATTTTATAAAACCTACAATCTATATGTCAACAATCTAGAGAGCTCAATAACCAGTAAGTTTTCTAAATAACTGTTCTAGCCATCAAAATACACTTTGTTTACAAAAGTGTAAAAACAATGGTCTGACCAGCTACCAAAAGCAAAGTTGCTTTGTATCATGCCACTGAAAAAACAACAAATGTAAGAAACTTGTCTTAAGTTTATATATGATATACAGCTAATAGATTGACTGAGACTATCCTGTTTGTAGACCAACAGATGGTTAATAATGTAGAATCATTAAAATTCATTGGGTTGAAATTTTGTGGTTTTGCCTTTTAAAAAAAATTCTGTTGGTAGAAATTTTTGTGGAATTGTGTTTTGTGAAAATAAATCACACCGAGGGCAACGATAATTAAAAATTTTCATTGACATTTAATTTCGTGGTTTTCAGTAACCCACAAAAGGAACAAAATTTTATCCCCCATGATTATTTGTGATTTTACAATATCTAAAAGGTTAGATTCATATTTCACATTCACCTTCAGAAATATCATGCCATTCTGTCATGAGTGCTTTTCCAATCTGTAAAAGATGTTCCGTTGTCAAACTTTCAATTCCCAAAGACTGGGTCAAGGTTGGATTCAAGGCTTCTGCTACATCTCTATGGATATAGAAGAGATTTAAGTGTTTTTGTAATAGCTCAGGAGTGACAACTTCTCTGGTGAGTGCGTCTCTAGCTATAACAGTCTGTGATGGAATTCTCCAAGTAACCATTCCTTTAAAATAAAATAACAATTTACACATGTTGTATTTATACATGGTAAATATGGCAATGTCATATTATCTACACACTTTTATTTTCACATAACTGGATAATGATCAATTCAAATGCAAGTGAAAAATATCAAACTAAAATATTTGCAAAAGATTTTTTTATTTTTTATTTTATTTATTTATTTATTTATTTGATCTTGTTACTCTTGAAAATTCCAAATTCCAAATTACAAAGGAAAAATAGAATTTATTAAAAATTTCCCGATTTACTGCAAGGGAGATAACATAATGCATATTTGATAATACCACAGGCTAGTTATTTCACTGAGATGGTGCTCACCTTTGCTATTTGGATGGGTTGGGACGCATGGCTTGGCTTTAAGTTTTTGCAGAATTTGATGTGAAACTGGACGGAAAAAGTCAAGGATTTCATCTTCTAATGGAACAAACTGAAGAAATGAGGTGACGGCTTCCATGCTGTTAAAGTCTGGATGATTCTGAAACAAAGTGATACAATGTTTATTAACAAGAAGCTGCAGAACCACCTGAAGTAATAAGTTATAAATCCTGTAATGTGATACATATATATCTAATGCACTAGAAATGTATTCCTTTTCCTGGTTATCATAATTTTTTCAAACACCGATTTGCTGGAATTTTAATCAAAAAAAAAAAAAAAAAAAAAATTAAAAAATAACATACATGTACATGTACTTCTTGCCAAAGATTGATAAATGTAACTTATAATATTTACCTATGGCCTTAAATTAGGTGTTTTAAAATCAGGTAAATAAAGCCAAAATTACATGTCTTTTCTTAGCTGATACAGTGTCAGTAAGAAATACACTTTAAATGAAAATTTGGATAGAATTCACACTTTTACTATGAATACTTATCGTATTACCAATTGTAATTGTTTAGGGTATTATGAAAATAAATTTAATCATTCAGTTTTAATGCTAACAGCAACTACTGAACATAAGATAAATTATGCTCAATTTGAAATAAAACTCTTATAATTCAACTTAACTTTCTAAAACAAAATGAAAATTAAGTCTATAAAATAATTTTTATGTTAAATATGTAACATAAACAAATTGTATATAAGAAATACCTTGAATACATCCAGAGCTTCAATAAATAGTGTATGGATTTCATTTCTAATCCACTGATTCCAAGGACTATCTTTATCAACATCTTCTCTACTAGATGGAACATCAAAATCTCCTAAAACATTACAAATCACAAAAAGATGGTCAAAACTTCAAAATTAATTTGAAGACATTCTTCTGTTCAAATTTAAAGGCAAAGTTTGCAGACAGTAGTGAAGGTCAAGGAAAACCATTGTTTGGGTAGCTTCAGGTAGGTGGCATAGATAGATTAGACTCATTACTGCATTAATTTTAAATAATTAGCATTTTATGAATCAGAGTACATGTGTTTTTGTCCATGTGGCATACATGGTTTTGTTACTGTTATCCGTTTCCTTTCATTTTTTTTTACAGTGCACAGAAGTAAATCTTAATAGTGCACAATTTTTATCTCCACCCACTTCATATTTGAGTGGAATAGAGTGTCACATGAGTTTTATGCTTCAGTCAAGAATCTATCACTTTCCCTGGTGGTATTGTCAGGAATAGTGGAGGAAAACAGAGTGCCTGGACAAGACCGCTAATCTTTGACAAGTCTACAAAAATATGAATCTGTCCTGAGTGGAACTCAAACCTAGGAAGTGAAAAGGCATTTTATTTTTTAAAATGCACTGATGGAAACTTTTAATAGTGCAATGTAAAAAAAGAAAGTCCAACAACCTAACACTTCAAAACCGAGAAAGTGAGAAGCCTTTTTGTTTAAAAAATAATCAAGGTTATCCTGTTAGTCTATGATAATTCTACATTTATATTGACTACCCAATAGATTGATAATCCATAATCTTCATTGTCTTATATACAACTTTATCACCACATAATTGTGTTTATTATGTTTGTAATAATCTGCCTTCATTAGAATTATTTCAAAAATGCATACAAGTATACATAATTTACCTTGTATGATAAATCTGAATCCGTAGCTTCTAAGTGGAAGGAAGGCAAATACTGGCTGTTTGGGTGGCAATACCTGTAGAAATAAATAACAAAACTAATATTATTCCATATTGAAGAAAAGTAACAGGAAAATACATTTTACATATTGTGATTCTTAAATCATTTATCATTCATTTTTGGATCATCAATTAAAAAAGCTTAGCTACAGCTTAGAATAAACAAGACTGTCTGTGGTCCTCAAGCAATTAATGTAAAGTAGATTAAAGGTCAAGGCCACTGGCTCATAACTTTTTCAGCCAATGCAAAACTAGAGCTAATTGAAGATAGTTCAAATCACATTTCACAGGATAAGCTAACTGTGTCCAAAAAGTATATGTAAAGAATAATAATTATGAAAAAAATACATGTGTATCTGTTGCTTTTTAATTCCATGACAGTGAGATATGACAAGAATTAGAAACTACCATAAAAAATCAAATTAGAAAAGAAGTATGTACCTGCAACTGGGATTAAATTTATAACCCCTCTCCCATTGTTGTAAAAGTCAAGAAATGTGACATCACTAGAAATCAAAAGGTGTAATTCTTCTTTACAGATATACATACAATGTATTTATATTTCAAGGAAAAAAAATTTCCCTGTCTTTCAATAAGCTCTTTAATTTAATCAAAAGAGTTGATTGTCAAACATTTTTTGTTTTATGACAAACAACAACAACAAAAAATAAATAAATAAATAAATAAATTAATTAATTAATAAATAAAGAAAGAAAGAAAGAAAGAAAGAACAGGTTTGCTACCCTTACATGTAAATGTGATGCTATCAACAGAAACATAAAAAGTAATAACACTGTTCCTTTGTTCTAAATGAAACACTATATAAGATATTTGATCCCCCTCTCCATTAACCCTTTAAAAGAAAAGATAATTGATACAAACTTTAGACATTAGTCTTTGACCTTTAGGTTTCAATGGAAATGCCAATGCTATCTCTGTTGACTCTACATCAACTCCTGACTTTGCCTGAAAGAGTACCAAGATAATAAAAATTGTAATCGAATTACTATAATCAAAAATATAAAAATATACTGTAGAATCATTAATATTCGTTGGGTTAAAATTTCGTGGTTTTGCAGTTTTAAAAAATTCTATTGGTAGAAATTTTCGTGGAATTCAGTTTTGTGAAAATAAATCCCACTGAGGGCAATTAAAATTAAAAATTTTCAATGACATTTGATTTCGTGGTTTTTAGTAACCCACGAAAATAACGAAATTTAATCCCCCACGAATATTTGTGATTTTACAGTATTCATTTTCATAGTAACTCAATGCTAATTACATAAGTATGCACTATACATGTTCATAATCAGCAACAATGACAATTTTAGTTTTATTTTTTATTAATTTGTTTTCTTGTTCCTTATTTTTATTATCATCATACATGTACTTCATTTTTATTATTATTAATCTGGGTTTATTTTTAAATGGCTGTCTGGTTGAAATAAAAGCATGCTCAAATATTCCCATCATTTAATTAGACAAAACTGCTAAATTTACTAATCAAGAAGAACTTCCTTTGCAATAAGCAAATAATTACATGTAGGTGTTTCAGGTTTTTTTTTATGGTGTGTCATTCAATCTCACAAAATGCAATTCTATTTATGTACATATTTTTAATTTTCACATCACTAGGTGATGGCTAGAGTTTGTGCAATAATCCTGATTGTAATTAAAATTTTATGTTCATATATTTTCCTGCCTTACTACATGTATTTTGACAAAGGAGTGAAGTACAGGGCTCCACAAATGCTGGTAAGGTCAATCGACAGTCGGCAAAGGGTACATCAAATTGTGACACAGTTTTGAGTACTCTCAATTGTTAACAAGCCAACATTTATGTTTTTTTAATCAGATTTTGTTTTACTCTTTATGGAAAAAACTGATTCAGATATTTGTACAAACTTGGTAAAGAGGCTCAAGCTGATGCTAAATACTAAATATAAAAACTTCAGGCCTCACAGTTTCACAGAAGAAGATTTTTGAATATGAGCACCCATTATAGACATTTTTGCACTTTTTATGGAGTATGACCAAAAAAAGCGAAAAACGCTTTACCTATTTTTAGATGAATTTTCATGAAATATATAAATCACATGTTTGAGGACCTCAGGAACCCAAATATCACATCAGATTTTGCATTAAACTTACGGTTTCTGAGAAGAAGCATTTTTTACATTCTAGCTCACTGTGACCTACTTTTGCTTGCTATTGCAACCAGTTGTACAAATCTGAAAGACCTTGTTATAAGAAACATTTATACCAAGTTTAAACAAAAATGACCAAGTGGTTCATGAGAAGAAGTTGAAAATGTAAAAGTTTACAGACGGATGGATGGACGATGGACGATTTCGGATCGCAATAGCTTACATGAGCCAAAGGCTCAGGTGAGCAAAAAATTGAAAATATTGTAAATATAAAACATAATAAATAATATACCTGCAGAGATATTTTTGAAGCATCTAACATTTTCTTTGTAACCAGCCACTGATCAGTTCCATCATTGTGTGTTATCTCTATAAGATTTTTACCATAATCTACTCTCTTCATCATCTGAATAGAATTCTCCACCTAAAGAAACAGTAAATACACAGTGTAATGTTAACATGCAGAAATATCTACAATTCTCCACCTTAAGAAACAGTAAACACACAGTGTAAAACTAACATGCAGAAATATCTACATTTTTTTTAATTTACAATGTACAACCCTTGTCTCAATGGCTGAGTTGTCTATAGCCATCACTTGTGTTTCCAAGTGCCTCTCTTAACAAAGGTTTGAATCTAACTTGACCAGGTCTAAAATTGAGAAAAAATGGTCTGTTCAAGGTTTGATGGTTTATTCTAAGTATTAGTACTCCTAAATTTTCCAATCTTCCCAGAATCTTGATTCGGGCATGAAATATTATTAATCCATTCCACTCAAACCAAAACATATTTAAAGATGTAATAAAAATTTTTTATTAAAATTAATTTATATGTAAGAATTTATATCCATAACTAATGAATTTATACTCATAGAAATTTTTTACATACATGTATAATAGTACATGTATTATTAGACAGTAAGATAGCAAATCAGTACTGGTTTAAGAAAGAGGTCAATGTAAAAGACAACTTAAAGTCAAAATGAGTTAGTACTAGTCATGACCAATCTGACAAAAATTAATCGAAGAGGCATAATCAATCAATTAATTGATTAATAATTAGATTTTCTTAGTAATTGTACAACAGAATTCAGTGACAAATAAAGCTGAATATAAGTATTTTAATTGTGAAAGCAAAGTGTTCTTGCTTTGTGATTTTAAGTTAAAGGCCAGTAAGCTCCTTGCCCTGACAAAGTGACAGTGGCCAAAACATCTCACTTGTGTACAAAGTGTCTGGATAAGAATAAATTACCCAATCCCATCAGCCATTGTTGTTTTGAGTAGCAAGAACCGGAAAGGAAACAGACTTGACTACAATCTAAAATTACTCGCAAATGTCGGCAATGGTCAATTATTTATCTTGTGATCGATTATCAGGGCCGCTGCCCTGACAATGAACAACAATCGATTATCGGTGATAATCATGACATCACTAGTTAGTACAGGTGTAAACAGGTGTGAATGCTACTGTGATATACCTGGTTCTCTATAGTACATGTTCATAAAATGTATATATGTATGATTACTACAGTGATATACATTTACATGTACATCAGGGCTCAGGAAAACTTTGACTGAGGTGTCGGACATTTTTTCAAAGCAACTGCACCACCGATGCTGATGCAGTGAAAAAAAAAAAAGAACGTTATTACTGACACTGACTGTGTATTTTAATATTTTAAGAAGATTTTTAATATCAATATTGATTTTAAAAAGGGTTTAACTACACGTTATTTAAATATATATGGTCAGTCTTATGTGTTGATTTTGGACTGTCGGCGTTGACGACACATGGTTTGACGGCCATCTTTGTTTATTGACAATCGCGCAATTCCGTTTTCCCGAAGTTACACGAACTTTACTGAACCTCATTTTGAGACCTCTTTGATTTTATTTAGACTTTTTAAAAATTATTTGTTTATAACTAACAGTTTGCCAAGACCGAACTATGCGCGTTGTATTATTAATATTATTTAACATCCCGCGTGGAACCTCTTTGAAATAGTCCGACGAACATGACCTTCAAGGCTTCAGAGGCCCGTTCAAGAGTGCGTATATACGCGACCGCATTGACTTCTAACCGTTCAGGAATGGTTGTATGCGCAAGCGCACGCGAGCAACCGCTATCAATATTTTAAGTTGTTCGCCTTAGATTCAAGATGGCGTCGTATAGTCAAATATTAAAGAAAATGATCTTAGTGAATTCTGAAAACAACATGCAGTATTGTTTTTTGTCAGTGAAAGTGTGTTAAATCGTTCAAATAAAGTTATTAACGTTCGAATTATTTCAAACATTTGTGAAGATGCATGATATGAGTGTGTTTTTAAGTTTTTTGGGAGGATTTTATCGATATCTGACCACGGTTATATCAGAACCATAAATTAAATGACCATTTTGAAAAAAAAAACCGATGGAACTATTTGACATACTCTGTATTATCATTAAAAACAAAACTACTTGTTTTTCGTCGTTTAAATATGATGTGGAAGTCAAGGATAAATCAATACTTGGCTGGTCAATCACAATTTATTTTACAACATTGGTCTCTTCTTCACCGATGGTCGCCATTTTGAATACAACGCGAGTACTCGCGTCTGTTCAATAGACATTATAATTGTATGCGTGAGTGTAGTGGCGAGCAACCAGTGACTTGAACACACCTCAGTTAACAGGTGTTTATGGCTTCCGTCTGTCAAGCGATGTGATTACTTAATAAACAACTTATCAACAAAAGTAATGATGATTCGGACGATGTAACAAAAGGAACAGATTGAGACCATGGATTTTAACTGATTAATAAACAAAAGCCTAATTATTAGATCTGTAGTGTTTATTGAAAATGATTGACGAATACTCGAGTAAAAATAATGACCGATAAACATATTTATTTACGTGTCCGATTAACTGAATTCCATTTTAAACTAAAAATGTCCAACAAGCTACATTTCACATCGGACAAAAATATTTTTTGTCGGACATGTCCGGCAAATATGACCGTTTCTGGACCCCTGATGTACATGTATATCTGGTTCTCTATGGTAATCTGCCCATTAAAAACAGCAGAAGTAAGGGGTAGAGGGGGTATGGCATGTTAATACAAGCATATACAGGTGTGAATATTACTGTGATATATACCTGGTTTTCTATGGTAATCTGCCTCAGTCTATGTAAAAACAGTAAAAGTGATGGATGTATGTCATTAAATCTAGCCGCCAGAGAACGAGCATGTGCTGCCTGCATCTCACTCTTCAAAGGCAAAATAATTTTTGTTGTCCACCTAAAATTAACAAGAAATGAATGACATAAAAACATGGATCTTTCAAAAATTCTTCACATAAGACATTATATCAATATCACAATCTGTTGCTCTTGATAATGCTATTCATGATTATATTGTGTTTATTATCATGATGTAAATATATAAAATATCTCTAATAAATATCTTTGAAGTCTGTAGTTCAAGTTTTTAAATTTTCCTTTGAAAATCTCTCTAAATTTATTGTCTCTAGATTTTCCACCAACCCCTTTTAATGCCTAAATATGTGGTTTTTATTTCAACCCATGTTAGGATCTTAAGATAGTGTATAAATTTCTTACATCTCTCCTCCAACATCCCAGACATCTTCTTCTACCCAATGTGGTAAAATATAACCCATAGGTCCACTGTTGACATCAAAGCATATACTAAAACCATTAGAGTGGATCTCTGGTTTGTCTGTGACTCTGAATACAGATTTAAATCCTATACCTTTCTGACCTGCAATTTAAAATAAAATAATACAAAGTCATACAGTACATTGCATAAATGATAAACAAAATTTAAATATAAAGTTTTGTCTTATTGTCTGAAAACAAACAAGATTCTAGATTCTAGCTTGCTACACAAGCTAGTCAGTAAGCTAGTCAGTAAAAAATTTGCATATTGGTTGACTTTAACCAACATTTAAGGTCATTAGGACTGAAAAAGTAACACCTTTAAAATTCTTCCTTTTATGATCCAAAATGCCATAGAGCTTAGAAATAAATGCAATAGAGGATTAACACATTAAGATCTACTAAGAAAATGGTTGACCTTGACCTATATAAAAGGGTCACAGTGACCTAAAGAGGTTAAATCTGTAAACATTTTCTTGTCATAAATTTAAAAGTTTAACAGCATGAAATTTTATATTGCATTAGAAAATGAAGCTCTTCTACATGTAAGTATGCTTTAAGTTCACAGAACTTTTAAACATTGCGTTGTCTTCAGCTGAAATGTTCAGAAGCTCAAATTCATATACACATCAGTAAATAAGTTTGTAGAGCTGGATGATCTTGTTAAAACTTTTTTATACAGATTTTTTCACATGATGTCCAGGTAAGCAGTTTAAGGGTCAATGTTTTGTCTAGATTTGTATGAACCCTGGCACATGTATATCTGGAAATGAAGATAAGAAATCAAACTTACCTATATAACCATATTTATGTTTGCCTTTAGTACTACGACCAACATCACACAAAGCTCTGATATTTTTTTCTGTAAACCCACATTCATTATTGAGTACTATTACAGCATCATTTCTCATTGTAAACTTCACAGAGGGCAAATCATCAGTTCTCATGTCATCAGGGTAACTGTTATCGTCTGCATTCTGTACAAGTTCTAACACAAAATGTGTATCCTTGCTATACAGATCTTTTGAAAGTCTATCCAAACTTCTGCCAAGTCTTTCTTGTTGAACTAACATTAATCTTTGTCCATCTTCATTTAGCTCAATACCAATACCAAACTCTTCCCTGCGTATCTGGTTGACAATGGTAACACAAGCTTGGTGATGTTTCTCCTCTTCCGTCATTGGTTCATCTTCAACCTCATTTTCACCTTTGTCCATTTCTTCTTCATCTTTTTCCCCTTCTTTGAGTGGTTTTTCCTCACCTTCATCTTTCTGACCTTCGGAAGCTTGTTTATCTAAAATAAAAGTAAACAATAAGAAAGTGATTGACCATACAAATCCATCAATCAAGTTTTAGTAGAAACCATCCTCCAACTCAAAACCAGTGTCAAGAGAAAAACACACATGTAACAAGCATACCAAATATGAAAACAAAGTTAAATTATACATAAGTATCTTTTTTAAGACAAAAGGGACAAAATTATTGTATGTTTCAATATGAAAAATGCCACATCAATGGAAACAAAATATTTAGAATCCATGTTGAAATTGCCAGTACATTAAATACAACATATGAAAACTTAATATTCAGGAATCTTTATAATGTAGATAAATATAATTTCAACCACATACATTTCCCACAGAATAGAATCATCCTGTGCACATAACATCATAACAAACCTTCTGCTTTACTTTCAGTGTCCTCAAGTGTTATTTCAACTGATTTTTCTTCTTTTTCTTCTGTTTCCTTTACTTTATTTTCCCCTTTTTGTTTTTCACTCTGCTGTGTCTCTTCATTCTCGTCATCAGACAAAATAGAACTTATACTACTTGTTTCTGATTCATCTTCACTTTCACTTTCTTCACTCAACTTAGAAAACATAGAGAAATAAATCAATAAATGTTGTTTTTCATTTTCATTTTGTTGAAATTTATTTTCACTTTCCATATATGTAAATAATACATTACATTTTCAGTTAATTCTATAACAGTGTATTGCCAAAAAAGCCCTTGCACTCCTGCCCCTTTCCCAAAAAAGTTCAATGTATTTAGATACCAAAATACCAGGGCTTAAGTTATTACTCACCAAGATGAGTTAAAATTGTCCAAAATGTTGTAGTTCAGTTAAATATTTGATCAATAAATCACATTAAAAACAAATGTACAGTAAGAGCAACTCAGAATAAACAAAAATGCTGGCTTCATACCATTGCCCAACTAAGTTTGCAACAATGCAACAAGTTAAAGTTTCCAGTGCCAAGTGAATGTTTTCTTATCATGACCCATTGGTGTAAATAAATTTTATATGAGGCTTAAAAACCAAACTGTTTTTGGAAGATACATGTAACTCATTTACCTCATCTTCACCAGCAAAGAATTCTTCAGCATCCTCAACAGGGACTTCTTCAATAGCTGACACAGGAAGCTGACATTTTAACTGAATCTGTTTGGTCCACTCACTGATGCCAAGAAGACATCCGAGTTCCTGTAACCTGTCACGCTCTTGTGTATTGCAACAAGTACTCAGAAGCAATGATTTGGATTTAGTAGAACCAACCACTTGACCTAATGGATCTAGAAATATCTGAAATTATTATAAAAATTTGAGGCAAGGAATAAATATATACAATTACTTTGAACACAGAAGAAGATACAAACATCCCTTACATTTATAAATGTCTTATAATTGCTTACAATTATAAATTATAACCTTTACCAGTCAGCATCTGTTTTCAAATACTTTCTTTTGTATACAATCTGATTTGATAATTGTGTGTGTCATTGATAGTGAGCCAAATTTATAAAATTATTATGACTTACTATAAAAGACCATTACAAAATAATTAAATTTGACACATTTCTAACGATTTCATTGGTTGAATGACTCAATGACTCGAACTCACGTGCCAGTGTTTGTTTCGTAATCTAGGATGAACTACTTTTAATGCATGTCATTGTACCTTGTTTTAAAGTTATTACAAGCAAAAATTAAACGAAGTTTTTTCCCTTTGAAATTGATCAAGTTATTTTTAAAATTTAATTATAAGCATTGAATCTGATTTTCATTAGGGTCATTGAGAAATAACCTGACTGGAAGCTGTGCACATTTTTGCGCAAGTGTGCACAGCATCCATTTGGGTTATTTCTCAATGCCCAAATGAAAATCAGCTTCAATGCTTAAATGACTTTTAATAAAGTTTGGATAACTGTGTTTTTATCAAATATAACATACCTGATTAGCTAAGCTTTCACAAGTTTTGACAGGAAGTTTTACTAGACAATCTAAAACAAACTTTACTGCTTTATCTTGTTTACAACTACTGGAACTTGGAGCACCTGCAAATATAAAACAGAATAAAATGAAAGTATAAAAATAATTCAAAGCAGAACAGTGACAGTGGAGCCTTACTTAAGAGTGACCTACCAAACTGTTTTATATGCATGAAGACATTAATAATTCATTGATACAATTTATATTTAGCAGTTAAAAACTTTGTAAAACAAACACCTAAACAGATCTACATGCCAACACTTAACTGATAACAAGAATTCCACGGATTTAAATGTCTCGCTTGGTTAGTTTCTGATCCATTTAAAATATTTACTTTAACATAAACTTTCACATTTTGACAAAAGCTGTCACCGCCTACAAGGACACCGGAAAAGTAACACATAAGTCTTGCCTTATGGCAATGCGAGGCTCGAAAATAAAAAGTAAGATTAGATAAAGATTTTAGTAGGATATGTAAATACTTAGCTTACTTTCCTAATTTGTTTTCATTTATCAAACATTTTGCTTGAACTCTACATTATAATTAAAGAGTTCAGGAATTTGTTGTAATGCATTCAAAGGTATTAGGGTTCTTCAGCCTTCCACATGAAACCAACAAGTATTTGTGCAGAAAAATTATTTCAATTGGAATAAAATTACATTGTACATGTAGTTCAGGAAATTGAAACATACATGTAAATGTTTAAAAAAACACAAACACAGGCTTAGTGGTACCCCCAGTAAACCCCATAAACACACACACAGGCTAAGTGGAACCCCAGTAAACCCCATAAATGCACATACAGGCTTAGGGGTACCCCAGCAAAACCCATAAACACACACACAGACTTAGGGGTACCCCAGCAAAACCCATAAACACACACACAGGCTTAGGGGTACCCCAGCAAAACCCATAAACACACACACAGGCTTAGGGGTACCCCAGCAAAACCCATAAACACTTAAATCTTAACTAAAGAGAAAGCTTTACTAGATCTATTTTTTCTGATGTATTTATGAAGCAGACATTGCAAGTTCTGCTTTTTTTCCTCATACTTCACTATATATCCCTAACAACAACTCCAACTATACACATAACTAAACTGAGAAATGTCTGAAAGACTAAACATACAACTTCAATAGAAAAGTAACAAAAAAATTCTTCAATTTAGCAATATTAAGAATCTTTCACTTACATCAAGACAGTTCATTGATTGTAAAGAAAATCAAAGTGCCTGGAGACAGTGGAATCAATAATGATTATCCCTAACAGAATTGTTTTCTTCACATATTCCATAAAAATAGTTACATGTAGTTATAATAATGTGTCTAAATGGTTGAGTACATGCATACAGTTGAATCTCATTATCTCTAACTCCACAGGGAAATGCAAAAAGTTTGACTTATCCAAAGTTAAAAACAGTAAAGAAAGGGAAATAACTCGCACACGCCTATCGAAAGTCACTTCTGGTTTTATCTTGTCAAACTGTATCACCGTTTTATCATGTTATAAATATTCCCACCAGGGGTCCAGAAACGGTCATATTTGCCGGACATATCCGACAAAAAATATTTCTGTCCGATGTGAAAAATCACTTGTCGGACATTTTTAGTTTAATAGAAATCAGTTAATCAGACATATAAATAAATATGTTTGTCGGTCATTATTTTACTGGAGTATTGTTTGCTATCACCTGTCAACCGTTTTCAATAAATACTACAGATATAATAATTAGGCTTTTGTTTATTAATCAGTTAGAATCCATGGTCTCAATCTGTTCCTTTTGTTTTATTATCCGAACCCTCATTAATTGTTTATAAAGTAATCACATCCCTTGACTGACGGAAGCCATAAACAGCTGATTACCAGGGTTGATCCTTGAAGGTCATGGTCAATGGACTATTATCAAAGAGGTTCCACGTGGGATGTCAAATAAGACTTTAACGCTTGGTCTTTGCAAACTGTTTAGTTATAAATAAATTATTTTAAAAAGTCTAAATACAATCAAAGAGGTCTTGAAATGAGGTTCAGTAAAGTTCACGAACTTCGGAAAAACGAAAATGCACGATTGTCAATAAACAAAGATGGCCATCAAACCTTGTGTCATCAACGCCGACAGTACAAAAATCTACACTTTGTGGACACATGAGCTTGACTTCATGTACCTAAATAACCTCTATGTAGTAGTTAAATCCTTTTTAAAATCTCTTTGATATTGAAAATTAAAATCTTTTTAAAAAACATCGTCAATAACAATATCGGTGGTACGTTTTTTTCTTTTTTTCTTTTTTTTTTCTTTTTTTTTTTTTGCTTTACACAGCATCGATGATACGGTTGCTTTGAAAAAATGTCCGACACCCCAGTCAAAGTCTTCCTGAGCCCTGATTCCCACATATATATCTATTTAAGACATCGGAAGTTTTTTTGTTACATAGTTTGACATTAATGTACGATACTATGAAGAGTGATAAGGTAGTTGATGTGAGATGCTAATGTCGACAAAGTCTCATTATTTACTGATGCCTCTTTATCTATTTTAAAACGTGAGAGGCAAGCAATGGTAAATGATAAAATTATGCATTTTATTTTATAATTTTTTTATATTTACTCAACATCTGTCAATTACTGATTGCACTATTGTATTTTACCAACAAACAGTGATGTCCGCTTTTGTCCCCATACTGGTTTGGCTTCGTGTACTTTAATCACCACAAGCTTCCAGTTGTTTTGAGTAATGTTCACATCAAACAACCATGATAGTGACAGTAGTAATTAAAACACCCAATAATCTTCTTTTTAATTGTTTATGCAACGTATAATAATTAACGGATTAAGGAAATTGGGAGGCCAGTGCAGTTAAATAATAATGATCGCATTAATTTAAAATCAACAGTACCAACAGTCACTGAGTTTTTTAAACTAATTAAATCAACCAATAGTTAACAAATTTAATTTTCCTAAAATTTTTGTTCGAGTTAACGAATGTAATGTTTCTAAAATTGTTCGACATATCCGGAAATTCGAGATATCCGAGTTAGAGATAACAGGAGTTATTTTAGTTGAATAAAGAACAACTTTTTCAAGACTTTTTCAAAAAGTTTGACTTATCCAAAAGTTTGAGATATACGTGTTCAAGATAACGAGATTCAACTGTATATTCATTAAGAAATAAAGAACATACCTGGAACATTGTCAACCGTTTCTGTTGCATGCATGGTATACAAATGAGACTTCATATGATTGGCTAACAAAGCTAGTGGAGTTCCCTCAATCCCTTTGTTTATCAGCACCAAGGACATCAAATGTCCACATGATTCCGTGACGTTTTGTTTTATCACAGCATCTTCAAATTTATCTGGAGATGTCTGGCTGGTTAATTTCAGAAGTGTTCCTGGTTTGACTTCTAAAGCTATTACATCTGTTGTAAGTAACTTTTTGCCTCCTGGTATATGATAAAATGTATGCATAAAAAATAACATGCTCAGTAGGTAGAGCACTCGCCTATAGTGCGATAGGTCCTGTGATCGAACCCTAGTCTGACCCTGCATTTTTTTTGCCCTCCCTTTTGGTTTAAAATTTAGTTCCAAGATGCATTAGGTGCACTTTGTTACACATATCACAAAGACAACCAAGATAATACAAAAATACACTGTTAGTTTAAGCTGTGACACTGATCATTATTAATTTACTGAATTGCTTCTTTCATTTAAATACCTAGATTCATAAAGAAACTGCTTCATACATAATTACTGATGTAATTTAACACTATGCGTAGCATAATTCCATCTAGATTTTATTTTATTTGAATTTGTTTCTACCATGATAGCATTGTTGTCATATGATTGTTGAATTTTAGATGCATTTGGAGTAATTTGAATTTTCTTTTATATCTCAGTGCTGTCATATTTATAGTGAAGTTATACCAAGATTTTTCTGATATCTATGCATTTGTAACTAACCAAAATACACTACAATACCTTTTATTTACTATTTTATCTTGACAACAATAAAATGTGAAACCACTTAATTATATAAATAAATATTACCATCAACATGTGATGTACAAACACCTCCATACTTCTGAATAAATTCCCGCAGCTTGCCATGTTCTGGTTCAAAGACAAGAGGCCACTGACTCCAGCTTCCTAAATCTTCCAGTAGAGGGCAGTTGTGTAAACAGGCCAAAGCTGCTTCTTTAGTCTGATGTCCAAGTATACCAACTTGCATTGTACTTTGTTTACTTGATGTACTATAGGAATTATTACAAAACTTTATTGTAAATGTAAATAAAGAGGACTATCTGAATGTTTGATGGAAAATTAAATAATATAAACAAAGGTTATCAAAAATACCATGTTCTAAATATTTTAGAATATATTTTAAAGGTCACATTATTAGGCAAACAATTGTGGTTAAACAAATAAAACTTCATCTTTAAAATAAATAAATAAATATTAAATAAATAAATAAATAAAATTGAGAAGAATTGTTTGCAGTTAACTTTTCAAGGCAGAAATAAAAATCTCTGAATTTTTTAATTACATGTATAATAATCTTGGCAATCATGAATGATGGTTCAGATTAGTATAAACAACCTTAACCTATCCAGAGTCTGGAGCTTCTACACTTGATACCAATTATCCTAACACTCAATAAACTTGATGCCAATTATCCTTACACTCAATAAACTTGATGCCAATTATCCTTACACTCACTAAACTTGATACCAATTATCCTTACACTCACTAAACTTGATACCAATTATCCTAACACTCACTAAACTTGATACCAATTATCCTAACACTCACTAAACTTGATACCAATTATCCCAACACTCACTAAATTTGATACCAATTATCCTAACACTCAATAAACTTGATACCAATTATCCTAATACTCACTAAACTTGATACCAATTATCCTTACACTCACTAAACTTGATACCAATTAAACTTACACTCACTAAACTTGAAACCAATTATCCTAACACTCACTAAACTTGATACCAATAATCCTAACACTCACTAAATTTGATACCAATTATCCTTACACACACTAAACTTGATACCAATTATCCTTACTCACTAAACTTGATACCAATTATCCTTACACACACTAAACTTGATACCAATTATCCTAACACTCACTAAACTTGATACCAATTATCCTAACACTCACTAAAAATGATACCAATTATCTTAACACTCACTAAATTTGATACCAATCATCCTTACACTCACTTAACTTGATACCAATTATCCTTACACACACTAAACGTGATACCAATTATCCTAACACTCACTAAACTTGATACCAACAAGCAAATTCATAGAATTTATGTTCCCTGCTTTCAAATGAAATAGACTTCTGTAATTGTAATGATATATGAGGGGTAATATGGACAGTCCTAGCATAAAATGCAAAGAGGGAAATTGGAAATATGGTATAATGTTTGTTTGTCTCCCTTTCGGTGAAAAGTGGGAGACAAAAATCTTGAAGGGTTAACTTTTAAATGACCGGAAACCAATTTTCTATTTACAGTCACAGTGATCTTGACCTTTGGCCTAGTGACCTGAAAATCAATCCCAAGCTAGCTTTTGTTATAAGCTATCTCTGTGCCAAGTTTCATTAAAAAATCTTGAATGGTTAACTTTTAAATGCCCAGAAACAGATTTTCTATTTATAGTCATAGTGACCTTGACCTTTGGCCCAGTGACCCAAAAATCAATCCCAAGCAAGCTCTTGTCTTAGCTACCTCTGTGCCAAGTTTCATTAGAAAATCTTGAACGGTTAACCTTAAAACGACTAGTAACAGATTTTCTATTTATAGTCACAGTAACCTTGACCTTTGGCCTAGTACCTGAAAATTAATAACAAGCGAGCTCTTGTCATAAATTACCTCTGTGCCAAGTTTCATTTAAAAATCTTGAACACTTAACCCTTAAATGACTGGAAACCAATTTTCTATTTTTAGTCAAGGTGACCTTTGACCTAGTGACCTGAAAATTAATCCCAAGCTCTTGTCATAAGCTACCTCTGTGCCAAGTTTATTAAAAATCTTTTATTGTAACTGAAGTTATTGCATGGAAACCAAACGTGATGGATGGAATGACAGACAGCCAAACCAATCTTAATGCCCCCCTTTGGGTGAAAGCCTAGGAAAATTATTCTAACATTCACTAAAATTGATTCCAATTATTCTAAGACTTTCAGAGAAATAGATTATAGTTCATGAACACATGATAATGACCCTTACCTTACTGCTGATGACAATACAGTTTCATATATAACACTGTGATCTTTAGTTTGATGTTTTCCCGGTTTTTCTGCAGCATCAAGAAGTCTTTTTAGGTTACCATATCCCAAACTTTTAGCTTCTTTAACACAGAATTGTTTACAAAGAGCTGCTTCAATTTGATTGGGCTAAAACATAAAGGTGTTACAAACTTTAAGTTAAGTTTCAAAGCTAATAGGAATTTTGCCAATTGTAACATGCCCTAAAGAAGAAATGGTCTAAATTGCTAGTTTAAAGATCAAAATGTCTCTCATTAACTGGGTGGAATCCCACTCAGGGAAGATGGTGTAATAAAAAATGACAGATTATTTGACAAAGATGGATAGTTTTCTGTATGTACTCTGTCTTCACCTACCACATTAACTTACATGTAAATGCAATGCAACAGACCAGACCCTAGTTTCACAATCATTCACTCTATGAATGCACACTCAACTCAAATTAGAAAAAAAAATTCAATGTTAATTTTTAGACATTACACAGTTAAAATTGAATATCTAATGTTATATTTAAATTGTTTAGTGTAGGTTTGTTGAACAAAACATTGTCTCATAAAACTTAAAATTTTTCAAGTATTGATGAGAGAAAAATTGGAATATTTGAGCTGAGACTACACTCAGATGAGTGGATGATTAGGTGCAAAATACAATTCCAATTAACATTATTTAAAGATGCATGTACATGTATGTAAAATACTTCAGGCAATAATTCCCAGTTGAATACTCATATTCAAGCCTTTTTTCTAATTAAGGAGCCTCACTCAAATTTTATTTTTAAAAAAGTTTGTAAAACCATGTTGTAATTGTAAGACTTTGATTTTAAAACAGACTGTTAGAAAACAAACAATTCAAATATTCACCTGTGATGTACCACACTGTTTACACTGGTGTATAAATTCTAAAACATCTAACTGATGGGGTTTATATATAGAATCCCCCTCTTGACTTCCTGTTCCTGATCCAATATTTGTTCCCCCACATTCTTCCAAAATCTGGAAATAAGAAAAGTTCAAAACTAACACAATTTATATTAAGCCCTAATAAAGTTACCCTTGATAACTTGCCACCATAACTATCACCAAAATATTTTGAAGGCCTAAAGTTTATCTTATGTTTTTCTTTATAAGTTGCCCTCGATTTAATGCCAAACCCTTTTATAATGCCAAAATCTGACCGAACAAATGGAGGCAATGGCATGATGTTTTACTGTTAATATATAGAACAAAATAAATAAATGTTAACTATAGGTGATGTAAATAGGGATGTTACTACAACTCCAGACAAAATTACCTGTTTTGCTTCATGGATTAAAAACTGTAAAAATCTCCCAAATCCCATAGCAGCAAAAGTAGGGAATCCATATTCTTCTAATAACTTCTCTTCTATTCTGTCAATAAGGGTTAGGTTTAGTGATCCACGAGCAATACATCTCTCCAAATATTTCTTCAAATCTATAACCACCCTGTCTAAAAGTTAAAAAAGAAAAAGATTTGGTTTTTTTAGTGTGTTTTTTTTTTTTAATTTTAAAAGTTACATGTCTCTCCTGTATTTTTTTTTATTTGTTGTCTTCCAGTACTTGATGACCTGAGACTATTTTAACAGTACTTATTATTTAATGTTTAGAAGTATATAGTAATATGTTGGTATGTAAGAAAAGTTTTTTACTATTAAAGTCCAAGTCAAGGTTATTTTCCTTAATTTCAAATGGTAGAGGAAACAGGAATGTCAATCCTTCAATTCATTATATTGTCATCATAAAGATTGGTTGGCAATGGTAAGGACGGTGATTTATGCCAAGTCAATATTAAATTACTGCGATGTTTAATGCTGAAACTGTGGAGTAAAGAAGAAGTTTCCACACAAAACAACCACCTTTTGATCAGCAAATCGACAAACACTCCAAGACAGGATTTGTTCAGAGTGGGATTTAATCCAAGTTGGCTAGAGCCACTGTAATCCATAAGCCAGTGTTTTTAACCTCTCTGCAATTACAACAGACTGGTTAAGACTGAACTGGCAAAGATTTCACCAGTAAAGAAAAATCAAAGGTCCCTAGTTTTAGTTTCCCCATTACCACTAAGCACAAAACAGATAGGTAAGACTATAGAATTGAAAAAAGGTGTTTACTAAGGTTCAAATAAATGTAAATGTGCCTAGATCTTTATAAATTATCAAGGAATTCTTACTTTGGGCAAACAAACAAGTTTATTTTTAGATGCACAATATGTTAAAATAATTACCTCTCGGAGGTGGTGTCTTCTGTTCTTGTGCCTGACCTTGACCTTTGTCATTATCATTTAAAGTAGGTGGTGCCAAAAGTTCAAGAGCTGCTTCTTCTAAAATGGTATTACTAATACAAATAGCTAGATGAAACAACTGACTTGCAAAGGAATCCTCCTTAGTTAGCGACATAAACTCGTTAATTGCAGACTGGAATTTCATGTGTTTCTTACGAGCCTGTTTCCCAGTTGGAGGGTCGATAGACATCAATAATTGAAATTTCTGAAAAATTTCATTTATAGCCATCACTGGGTGAAGCTTTAAGTAATGGTGCCTAACTTCCATATTGCCATCAGAATCTATTTGAATAATTCCTGCTCTAAATTTATGAAACACTTTTTCTATATCCCTTCTGACTTCATTTTTGAACCCATCTGTCACAGATCGTCTTGTAGCACCAGCATCTCTCTGTGCTTTCTTCAAAACCTAAATAAATCAATAAATATTTGAACTGTGAAAGACATTAAAATCTCAGATTAACAATCCAATTCACCTTAAGGTATATCCCAATGAAATACATGTGTAATTTTGCTCTTTTTTTTAAAGATAATAAAATTTGTCAAATCTATAACAATGTTATTTCTAAAAATAAATTTTGTGAGCTATGTTTACAATATAATTTCTTGTTTTAAACATTTTTGAGTCGACACCACCCATTTATTGTTCAGGACTGGACACTGAAACATTCTTGTCAGGGTAATGCTCAATTTCATTGATGTGATCAGCTGTAAGATAACAAGAGAAAACCTAAGTATCCAAATAAAAAAAAAACATCTTTAGCAAGCGAGCTGAAAAACCTAAATCATCTCATACTGATCTGAAGAAAACAAATATGAACCTAGACAGAGGTGCCGTGATTCACAAGCCAACCCTTTAGAAAATTTTACCATTAAGGTCCAGAAATTACAAAATTTTCCTAGTTCACAGTTAATTTTAAATAAATACCTGAGCACATAAAGGAAGGCTTCTTAATCTAATTCCTAACATGTATCCATTTTCTGCATCATATTCATCAACCAGGTATTCCATAAATTCCTCCATTTCCAATCTCTCTGTCCATTTCTGAAACCTCGTCATGTAATTCCGTAGATGTTCCAAAACATCCATGGTGGTTATTTCTGGAATTTCAATGTTATCTGGTGGAAACTTAAACAACTGGTATATAACAGGCAATCTTTGTAATGGTCCTAACTTTAAGCTTGTAAAACTGTCTTTGTCAGGTGCAAACTCTTTCAAACATTCTGATAACTCAAACAAGGTACACACTGATCGTACTTTTACAAATGCTTGTATATATGCATTGACCTTTGACATCAACCTATTGTGTTCATTGACACATGAAATATTATCTACATAACGAATTCCAAGATCTCTTAGACTACGCAAATTAAACCTCTGTAATAAGAGTTTTTCAATTCTGTCCAATGAGACATGTTCGTCGGCTTCTGCTAAAGTTTCAATACAATCCTTAGCAACATTTTCTACCTGATCTTTAGTTGGGTATCTGCCATGATACCTCACAGAAGTAACTGTTATTTCTTTGCGTTCAAATGTTTTTGTATTTACTGGTCTCACTTGTTTTGTTACCATGCTGTTGGTTCCATATATATCAGCTGTCCCCTGTTGTAGATCACTATATGAATGACTAGGAGATGGTCCAGATGAAGCACCAATTGTGGGAGGCTGGACTGGTAAATGAGACAGAGGTACATTTGGAACATCTAGGGATATGAAGTCCATTCCTTGTTTTTCTGCAGTCAAATCAATTAGATTGTGCTTTTTCTCTCTACCACCACTTGTTTTGCTTTCATCGATTGTCAAATCAATAACGTTTCCAGTATTTGAAGGTAATGATCTAATTCCAATATTTGATATCTGAGAGTGAGACATTATTGCTCCCCCACCCCAGGGAATGTTCATAAGGGGTGCTGGTTGTGATGATTTTAATCTTATATATGGCTGAGAATCTCGCACAAATTCTTCAATTACGTCAGAAAATTGAGATAAAAGATTGGTCAATCTAGCCACTCCATAATCTTTTGCAGCTGGTTGTTGATGAAACATGTTAACATAATGGCGCCAAATCTCACTTTTCTTTATCCCATTAGGAGATGTTTTTAAGACTTCTATTACATTTTCTTTTAAGGTATTCAATGGTATTTTTGCCTTTGGGTTGGAAACTTTGGACTTATTCAGTTGTGGACTATCTAATCTTGGAAAATCTTCATCTGACTCTTCGGTTTCTTCATCTTCAGAACTAACAACCTCTACATTCTCTTGTTTAAATGAAGATGCACTCCATGGATCTCTAAGTATTTGTTGAACTGGATGACTAACCTGTCCTGGAAAAGAAGGTCTTGGAAAATTTTGTAATGGTAAAAAAGGATCAGTTGACAACATACCAGGAATTTGTAGAGACTGTGCACCAAGACCAAATGATGGCATCATTAAACCACCAGGGGTTCCCTGTGGTGTAGGCAATATCCCAATTCCTGTATTTTCCACTGTGTTTCTTGTTGCAGATGGAGTTTTAATGGTAGAGGATATCTGGTTACTCTGAATGCGATCTTCATTTCTTTTTCCTTCAGCATTTGTTTTTAACTGAATATATGGTCTACCGTTAATACTAACTTCAGACAATACGTCATCATAAGCTTCTAACAAGTTATGCATCTTGGAAACTCCAAAATACTTTGCACTGACAGCTGTCTGTAGCTCTCTGCTAACTTCGTTCCATAAATCATGCTTTAATATTCCTTCCGGCCTTTTCTTCAGGATATTTACCAAAGATTTCTTCAACTCAAAAATCCTTTTATTGAATTTCTCCCTATCACCCATAGCTTTTCTTCTTTGTCAATCTAAATCATTAAAATAAAAATAATCATTAAAATCTATTCAAAAACAATATTCTTTTATATATATAAATGCACATGTTTATTCAATCCTAAATCTTTAAAGCATCAAAGTTTATTTTCTAGTAAAGAAAAATTAAAAAAGATTAGTTTATATATTATTTGTCCATGATATAACCATTTATAATTAATTATTATTATGACATTTTTACTGTTGGTTAGGAACTTAGGACATGCTTTTTTTTTGAAAAAAAATTTAAGGGAATTCATAAACAAGACATAAAATTATTGTAGAAATTCATTGATAAAACCACAACCTTCTTCTTTTATTTTTTATCAATGTGAAATTTAAATATGTCTAAAACCATTACCTGTGAAAGTGTCAACCCCCACTCTCTCTCTCTCTCTGTTATCTCTCTCTCTTTCTCTCGTGTGTGTGTGTGTGTGTGTGTGTGTTATCTCTCATGTGTGTGTTATCTCTCTCTTTGGTGTTTGTCATCTCTCTCGTGTGTGTGTGTGTGTGTGTGTGTGTGTGTGTGTGTGTGTGTGTGTGTGTGTTATCTCTCATGTGTTTGTTATGTCTCTCTTTGGTGTTTGTCATCTCCTCTCTCGTGTGTGTGTGTGTGTGTGTGTGTGTGTGTGTGTGTGTGTGTGTGTGTGTGTGTTATTATGGTTATTACCTGTAACTGATTCTGGATTTTAGTATTTATTATATCAAGTCATGACTATTATATGATTGTGCTTATATCTAGTTTAATTGGTTAAGTTATCATCTGAAAAATACAAATAAAAACACAAAGATGAAATTAAAATAAATTTGTGTCATCATTATCTTACTACTACTACTACTAATAATAATAATAATAATAATAATTATTGTTATTATTATTAAAATAATGCTTTCAAAACCAGAACATGGATAAAAAAAATACCACCAAAGCTCCATACATGAATCAACTTGGGATTTTCCAACAATTTCTACTTTCACATTCACTTTTTCAGTTTAAAAATGTTAGTATCATATGATTACTGAATTTAGATAAAATACATGATTTAAAAAAAAAAAAAAATAAAATAAATATATATATATATATATGTATATATATATATATCCATACATTATTAATGTAATATTATTATCTATATCAGATAAAATCATGATAGATATTAATTTTATAGGTTACAAAATGGGCCAATAACTAACATCGTTGTGTTGCTGAAATGCTGTAAAGTATGGGGAAAAAGTCCAAAATACATAATTCCACAAAGAGAGATCCCCCAATACATATTGAAACAAATTCTGTGAAATTTCTGTGAAAATTTTAAGGTTCCTTTTTGAAAACTGTAGAAGTTGACATATAAAAATAGGACCCATCTATATAAAAGATTCCTAAAAAACTAAAATCTTAAAAGCAGTTCCCTTACAACAGGCTTTAAACCTGTCTTGTCAAAAAACATGTATAAATCAAGCTTACTGGTAAATATACCCATGGTGTCAAACTTTGACAAATGACCAAATGTGATAAGGGTCATATTTGGCCTTAAAATGTAAATAGTACCAACTTAAAAGTATACATTGATACATGTTTCTTAACAATACAAATATGTAGCAACACCATGCATACCTTCTAATTAAAATGAAAGATGACACATTATTTTTTTATATACAAGTTCTATAATTTTTGACATCTTAGATTTTTTTTTAATGAATCTTTGCTCATTATTAAACCATATATCAAACTGATATGGGTTTTCATCGGGTTTACATGTATATCATTATGAAGTCAAATAAACCCCTTATCCTACAGAGTAAAATCTGTTTTAGCAACCAACCCTATATTAAGTCTACCTGTTCTTTAAAACCAGTGTTTTAGGTACTTTTGCTTGAAATATATCAACTAAAAAGAACATTGATTGAACAACCACCTGTCTAAAGTCCAAATTTCTTAGGTCCAGACTTTTTACAGTATACATGCATTTAAGTTGCACACAAATTTTATACATAAAACACTTATCAATGATAGTGTCTATTTCCTTTAAATACATAGAGTATCTAAAATATATAGAATTGATTGATTTAATTAATGGGGTTTTATATCCCTGTCAAGAATATTTTACTTATATCAAGACATTAAATATAGAATGTCAAGTAATAAAAATACTCACTGTTCAAAAAAAAATATCAAAAAAGAATTGGTTGGCAGTTATGTGCATAATTTATAAAATATATACATGTACATACAGTTAAGACCTCTATATATTACACAATCTATTTTATATATATCATCCTTACTTACTTTTTCAAAAAATGTTATATTGTACTCTATATATATATAATATAAAACAGCTGTTAATCTCTAGTCACATACCGTTACAGAGAAATCATCATTTATCTTTTTTGGAAAATGTGATATTGTGGGTTTTTCCAACCTTGCTTATTACAGTACAACAAATTATATAGTTGTATGGCAGAAAGCCAAGATCAAGCTTACACAAGTCTACATAATCAGAAGCTATACCTGTAAATACAAAATATCCTGGTTCAAATGAGGTCAACAATTATAAATTAGTAAATTACATAACATGTGATATTGGTGCATATATTAGTATCTGTTTTATTAATATTCAACTAAAATCAATTAAATTTCTAGAGGCAGGTTTATAATTATTTTCTATTGATTTATTGACTGAAAATGATTTTATTATGTCCTGTCATGATATTCACAAGTAAATGCATATATTTATTTTGAAAAGACCAATGAAGTTCTATATTATTTCATGCTTAAACATTAATTACTTTGACGCTAAGTATAAGTTCTTTAAGTTTCAATGACATGTGACTTCCATTTCCATGATCCAAGTGTTCTACAGCTGAACAACAGAGACCAGGACTCTGACTGGGCTTGATTTGAGGCTGAAATTTGGTCCCATTCCCAGTGCAAAAAGGCTGTTTTTTTCTCAATTGGAACCTAGATTTTTCCCAAGAATTGTTGTGACATCATCGATTTATTAACAGTCATACTTAAAACGTTTGTTCAAAAAAATAGTTATTATATAAAATAATCTTTAATATAATAAATATAGTTATTAAAGCAATTATTAAATAGTTTTTAAACTCCATTTGATTTTTCCCAAAATCATTTAAAACAACGCTAGTTTTTCCCGATTCCAAGGGCCCTGGCTCCATTCCCAAAATGAGCTGTGAGAGCCAAGGAGACATAAATTCAAGTTACATTCTGATCTTTTCAAGAGTTCAAACCAATGATTTATTTGTAGAGCAAATACTTTATATTTACAGCAATATATTGTTTAGTTAGCTATTCTGGTAGGTCTTAAATGTAATGCATTTTGCATAAAAGTGTCATGGTGGGAGGACAATTTAATGGACTTGGGATTGGTATGCTTGTCTTCAGCATACAGACTTGGTGAGCTAGTACATTGCCGAATAGTCACCAAGTGCTTCCTGGTTTACAACAGACCATAATACATACTTGCACATCTCATGCATACACGAACTTGTTCTTAGATTAATCTATAGAGATTAAAAACCTTGCTCATGTTGCAAATAGCTTAAAAAATTGATAATTGACATTAAACAACATTTCAATAATAACAACATAAAAAGATCAGATATAACACTTAGAAGCTTGAAAAATATACCAAGCTTTAAATTTGGAAAAAAAAAATCTTTTTTTTTTTAAATCATCTTCATAAAAAGGCATATATTTGTAGCGTTTGTTTTTGCTCAATATTTATTGGGTTTACTGTTAATAAAAAGATTATAATTCTTTATATAAACATATAAAACAAAACCTAGGATTTATCAGTGAAAGTTTGGTACTATATTCCATAAAATAAAATTGTAAAATACAATGTTCTGTAAGAACAATGAAGACAATGTTTATACACGTATAACTAATTCATTATTTAACATGGAGGTTTGACAAGTAAATTATTCACACAACAATCTTAAAAATTATTTAAAGATATAAATTTATTGTTTCCTCATTTGGGCCCCATAGCCAAAGTTTGTATGAATTAAAAACTTCCTGTCCAAAAGATATACATGTATATAAGATATCCATATCTGAGAAGATTTACATATAATTTATTGTGTTTCATTTACGGTTACCTTATTTAGAAACCCAGTAGTCTGAATTTCCTCCGACTCTAAACACATGTTATGCCTAACGACTGTGTGTAGGATCAGAACAACAAAACCCCAGAATTTTTTTATACCAACTGATGTAAGTAGGGGTGCTGCTTCATTTCGGTTCAGACTGAAAATATTATTGAAATTGTGTAAAAGTTACACACCATGATTGATAGGTAAATGATTTGTCTTTAAAATATTTGACAATTTTGTTAAGTCATGTAGTCTTGTTTTGAAAATGGAAGATGTCTGCATTAATAAACTTCAAAGAAATTGATCCAATTTCTCAAGCCAGCAGCTATGATATATTCAAATACCAGGTATACAAATAGTTTGGAAGACAAATCATTTACCTATCAAGGTTAATAATTTTTGTACAATTCCACTAATATTTTCAGTCTAAGCAAAACAATAAGACATTGTCATTCAGATCCCCCGCTCTACTAACTTTCTATTTTCTACCAATAGTTTCAGTGATTACAATTTCTATTCAATTTCATGTTAAACTTATAGAGTCTTTTGTTATCTTAACAATGACTGGAAAACTATAATGTTTTTAAATGACATTTCATAATCAACAATATCCATAAGCAGTAAACATTTTTCATAAGTAACACATCAATAGAACTTGATTCTTTTTCTCATGTTTTTTTAATTTTTGTTGTTGATATTGTTGTTGTTGATGTTGTATTCATTGAAAACAAAAGTGATTATGAGCTATTAAGGTTTAAATGCATAAGTTAAAATATATAACATCATTTTGAAAAACAGGAAATAAAGAGAAAATTTGTTCATCATCATCATCATCATCATTATGAAAGAGACAGTTGTTGGTTTAAAAATTCCACATGTAATATGCATTTAATGAAAAAAAAAAAATCTTTATATATATATATATATATATATATATATATATATATATATATATATATATATATATATATATATATGTGTGACAATGTAATATTTACTATTATATATCACTAATTTTGCTCACTTAATGGAATTCATTACAAGTATGTTCCACTGTATGAAAATCATCAAGAGCAATTTTTTATCACCATCATCAGCATCATCAACACCATCATCATGATCATTAAGAAAATTCAACATCATCCCTAGCATAAATTCAACATCATCATCGTCATTAGCAGCAGTAGTATTATAATCACCATTCCCCCCCCCCTTTTTTTTTTTTTTTTTTTTTTAAATATTTGTATAATAAATATTAAATGTATATTTTTTTCAGAAAAATAAAATCCTATACCAAAATACCCACTCAATATAAAAAACTCCATCAAAGATAACAGTAAATTGATTATAGCCACAAATAAGAATTTTTTCAAAATCAGTGTTTTCTTTTTAAAATTGACATATTTACCCAAAAATACTGAAGTATTAAAAAACCATGTATATATGTTCTTTTAATAATTTCATGATATTTAGAGTTTCTACAGAAAATCCTATAAAATAAATAATCAAGTTTGTTTTCTCAAAATTTACATTTTTCATATAAAATATGCATTTTTACTAAGAAATACTAAAATTGCAGGTATTAAAATGTTGCAGAGAAATATGTAAACACTTTTGAAGTAATAGCACTATTTCTTTTTGGTATAAATTTATTATTATTAACTTGCTATTCTCAAATCAAAATATAAAAACAAGTAGCAAACTTTAACGCAAAAGGTTAACATTGTGTTCTAGATGAGTTTTCTGGTCAATAAATTATGTAAAAACCAGGCCTTCACAAACGCCGATTTTGGGCAAAAAACGCCGATTCAAACTTAAAAAATATCCGAATCGGCTTTTTTCCCCAATAATAGTAAGACAAAATCTGATTAAAAATTCTTTAATGCCGGTTTGTTAACAATTAAAATTACTCAGGACAGTGTCACGATTCAATGAACTTCCCTATTCACAGTAATTATCTAATACCTTACCAGTTAATTGATTACTAGTGGCTTCACCTGTTCACATGGTTGAGGTATGTTTTATATAACATTTACGATCTTACCACCGGTCTTATCACCGGACTTAATGCGCTTGTGCGACCTCCTCGGATTTGTTGCTCTTGTCGTTTCCAATTCAACATTTAGTTTTTTTTTTTTTTTTTTTTTTTTTTTTGGTACACCACGAAGGAAACCTGGTAGTAGATCTAGTTATATTGGAAAAAAAACAGAAGGTGAGAAATATGGTTGACAAGTCTTGATAGGTGACTGGCTGTTCAATCAGTTGACCCTCTCAATAGAATTGATAAGGTCCGAGTTTCCCGGTATGGCCTGTTACATACATATGTCTGTGGTGCTAAAAGGCATTTGCACTGGGGTTCATATATCATTAACTGCGATGTATATCCTTATCACTGGGGTTGAAATATCATTTACTATGATGTATAACCTTATCACCGGGGTTGATATATCTTTTACTATGATGTATAATCTTATCACCGGGGTTCATATATAATTTACTGTCATGTATAACCTTATCACCGGGGTTGATATATAATTTACTATGATGTATAACCTTATCACCAGGGTTGATATATCATTTACTATGATGTATAACCTTATCACCGGGGTTGATATATCTTATACTATGATGTATAATCTTATCACCGGGGTTCATATATAATTTACTGTCATGTATAACCTTATCACCGGGGTTGATATATCATTTACTATGATGTATAACCTTATCACCGGGGTTGATATATCTTATACTATGATGTATAATCTTATCACCGGGGTTCATATATAATTTACTGTCATGTATAACCTTATCACCGGGGTTGATCTATCATTTACTGCGATGTATATCCTTATCAACGGTTTTGATAAATCATTTACTGCGATGTATATCCTTATCACTGGGGTTGAAATATCATTTACTATGATGTATAATCTTATCACCGGTGTTGGTATATCATTTGCTGTGATGTGTCCACTTAACACCAGGTATTGATATGTCATTAACTGTGAAGTATAACCTTATCACCAGGGTTGACATGTCATTTACTGCCATGTATAACCTTATCACCAGGGTTGATATATCATTCACTATGATGTATAACCTTATCACCGTGGTTGATATATCATTTACTATGATGTATCACCTTATCACTGGGGTTGATATATCATTTACTGTGATGTATAACCTTATCACCGGGGTTGATATATCATTTACTGTGATGTATAACCTTATCACCAGGGTTGACATGTCATTTACTGCCATGTATAACCTTATCACCGGGGTTGAAAAATCATTTACTATGATGTATAACCTTATCACCGGGGTTGGTATATCATTTGCTGTGATGTGTCCACTTAACAGCAGATATTGACATGTCATTTACTGCCATGTATAACCTTATCAACAGGGTTGACATGTCATTTACTGCCATGTATAACCTTATCAACAGGGTTGACATGTCATTTACTGCCATGTATAACCTTATCACCAGGGTTGATATATCATTTACTGTCAAGTATAACCTTATCACTGGGATTGATATATCATTTACTGTCATCTATAACCTCATCACCGGAGTTGAAATATCATTTCATGTGATGACCATGTATTACCTTATCACCGGGGTTGGTATATCATTTACTGTGATGTACATGTATTACCTTATCACCGTGGTTGGTATATCATTCACTGTGATGTATAACCTTTTCACCGGGGTTGATATATCATTTACTGCCATGTATAACCTTATCAACGGGGTTAATGTATCATTTACTGCCATGTATAACCTTATCACCTGGGTTCATAAATCATTTACTGTCATGTGTAACCTTATCACCGGGGTAAATATATCATTTACTGTCATGTATAACCTTATCAAAGAGGTTGATATATCATTTACTGCGATGTAAAAAACATATACACATGTTTAAAAATAAATAAGAATAATAATTTCTTTAAATTAGAATGAAAAATTCTGAAAAATTTTAACTGTTTGAAAAACTTTAACGTAAAAACTTAACATTGTACTTGTGATGGACGAACGGACAAATGGATGAACGAACAGAACCCATTTCTATATCCCCTGTCAACATCGTTGGAGCCAGGGATAATGAAGCCAGTTTGTATCGGAAAATCCTGAGTTTTAGATACAAAAACTATTCTGAGCCTACACACAGCTGTTAGGCATAAAGTGTGTAAGGGACAGAGGAAATTCCGACAAGGAACCCACAACCAAAATCTGTAAATTAAACTTCCTGTGGATGCACAATTTAAGATAATTAATTAATTATGTACATTGGTTACAGTTTTAACATAGTACAGTGGTAGTTCAAGGATTGGGGGGGGGGGGGGGTAAGAGCAGACAAATCTTTAACTTGTGTTTAGGAATGATTAGTTTGATAAATCAAGGTGATCCTAACATTTAACAATCGCTTGAGAGTCAGACAAATCCTAACATAAGTTGTGATTCATTGCTATAACCAGTGCCAGTTCATATTTCATATTTTATATTTTTAAAAGACAAAAATGAAATATAAAAGAAGTGTAGAATTTTATTTTAAAATATTCAAAATTTTGGAAGAGGGGATATGTGCCTCAACAATAGGAATTTCAAGTTTCAAGTCCAGGTCTGTATACATGTAAATAACTTACTATAGTATTTGTCCTAATAATTCCAAAGAGAACAAACAACCATTGTAAATTAATGTACAAAACTGACCAAAAGTATGTAAAGAACAATATAATTCCACAGCATAGCTATTATCAACTGCAGATATACATTTTATTTGATATTTCAAAAATTAAAAAAAAAATTTTTGTTTTTGGGACAACTGTTGAAATCTTTTTTATACCTGAATTTCATAGAAAATATCTTTTGATGCATATAATTTTGTAAACATGTAAGAATTACAGCACAAATTTGTAAAAAAAGCTTAGATATGTAATGGCAAAAACACATAATGCTCACAAGATGATTGGTAAGAAATCTTGACTGGTCATCAGTTACAGGGATAAGCATTTAATAGTATTAATACAAGGGTAACCACTAAAGCATTATTTCCACCCCTCTTGAAAGCTCTCTACATCAATTCTATACACCAAGTTTCAATCAAAAGGTGGTTGTGGTGCAACTAGTTATTTCCAGTACTTCAAAGAAAGCTGTAAATATTCTCCTACAGAGAAGGCGTTTCAAAACAACAACACTGGCAATTATGCCATAACAGTGATATATTGTTGACATTTTGGATTTGTGCATTGCATCTGATAGACAAAAAAAAATATCTCCTCTTCTTTTTGGTTTATTTTTTTTCTTTGCTATGGTGGAAAATAAACAACATAATAAACTGTGTTCAATTTGACAGAAGGATACAAGAGAGCACAAGTAAAATTTCAAATCTGATTCAAAAGGGTTTATTGGTTTCCAAAAGCCTTATTGACCAAGTGGCTTAAATTAAGCATTAATGGATCATATTGCCACTCAGCACCAAGGCTTGAATCACTCAGGCAGATCCATGTGCAAAAAGTTTGTCAATTTTGCTTTGTGGTTTTCCATTGGCACTCTGGGTCCCTCAACCATCCCAGAACTGACAACCTCAATATAAGTGAAAGAATCTAGACTGGGTCATAAAACATCATTAATCCAATCCAATCTTTCACCTGTACACTAGTCAGACTATGTTAAAGATTGTAAATAAGTAAATGAGATTCAGAAAATCATTTTTATATACAAACATGCCTTAAAAAATTTAGCAATCATATTTGTAAAAAGAAAGTATGGAAATAATGTTTCATTTCCAAGTAAGAATATAAATTTCATTTAAAACCTTTGTAAAACTTAATAACCATAAACTTAATTATTAAACTTTAATAAATTAGGATGATTAACTTACCAGCCATACCTTATACAGATACACCATTAATTTCATCTCTTTATCAGCATTAATCTCCAACAAATTTATGAATAGAAATGCCTATATATATATATGCATTTAACAAATTGCGACTTTACAGATGCTTAGATTGAAAATCCCCATAATTTTCAGCAAATCACATGAATAGGTCTACGAGTTTGGTATTAATCGATACTTGTGCTTACCTGTAATTATGATTTCCAGAAAATACACATGCGATATTATTTCCCGCGAACTGGGGGAAGTAACTGAGATAAATTAAATTCTGAGTTGAAAACGTATTAAACACGGAAATTAATCCGAAACTTCCGGATCAATACGGATTTAAAACCAACGAAATAAATTCCGTTGCAATTAATTCCGGGTTATATTTATAATGACCAGACTAATAGTTCCAATTCAAGTTGTTTGGTGAAATAGACTTACTTTTGTGTTTTAAAAGACTATTTGGTTTTAACAAGAGGGTAATTACGCCAGACTGACAAATTAAACGGAAATGTACCGCTCAAACGGAAAGACGGGCGGGAAATATTTCACACATACACACACACACACACACACACACACACAAAACCCTGATTTCATCGGAATTTTCCCATTTTTGACTATATAATGATTCAACAGAAAGGCAATGCTGCTAGTTAAAAATGTACACACAAAGCAGTGTTGTGCGTTAAAAATGTACCAGTTTTGGTGACACGTACCAATCCGGAAAAATTCATAAAAGTGATTGTCAGTCTGAATATATATATGCGTACTTGGTCTAGCTTAGATATGCCAAGAAGATGATTCTGGGTGCGTTTGATTTAAAACTGATAAAGACAGTTTGGTCCCTAGAATATAAAGAAGATTTTTGTATCATTTCGCCAAGTAATTTACTTTTTACACAATTTGACCGATATATGAATGTGACCTTATTATCATTTGTCAAAAGAAAAAAAAAGAAGAAAAAAAATCATTTCGAAGACAAACTAAAACAAGTCATTTAGTTTGTTAAAGTTTTTTTCTATGATTTGCCCTCACTGCCCTTCTTTTACTAAAACATGACCTAAATACTAAACTGACATTACTTAGACGGTCATTTTGGGCATGTTTAAGCTAAAATACGGTCTTTAGAGTTTTAAAATGGCTTTTCACTACTTATTACAAAGAACTTGACTTACATGGACTTAGCTTTTGCCAAGAGGGCCAGTCTCGGCAAGTTTTAAGGTGTTGGGACTTTGTGGGTCCTGGGGAGAATTTAATATCTGTTATGATTTTACAGTCGGATACGTGTTGATCTAAAATGATCCATGTGAGATCTTGCTCTCTGTAGTTTGTAGTGTGGTAACAGGATTTTTCTATGATCTTGTGACCTACTTATTAAGGCAAGCGTTTGTCAAGCGGTTCATGTAAAGATAGTTTTAAAAGATAGGTCCGAAAAGTTTTATCTCAGGTGTTCTGGTATTTATAGGTTTTTATTTATTTATTTTTAATTTTTCAAAGAGTATTCTACCCCTTAACTTAACGTAGCTTCTTTCAACCTTGACCCAGGGGCACTCTGGGTAAGTTTGGTGGTTATTAGTCAAAACTTGCCACTTACGGTGTAAACATTGGTGACAAGGGACAAGAGTGTTGTAAATTAAGGCACAACTGTAGTTCTAAAAGCAAAACGTTACCTTATCGACAATTATTTACAATGAAAGTATTTTCAAAATAAGCGAAATACTTAAGCTTTTTACCAACAAACCATATCTACAATATTAAAATCATTGCATTTTTACCGAGGCAACTGCCAACGCATCCATGGACTTTACAATATAGTCACAACATTCAGTAAATCAGCTAATCTTTTTCAGCAACACTAATTTTTCTTGCTATTAAGCGATATAAAACATCGACGTTTCATTTAGTTTGATACTAACCTGAAATTATTGTGTAAAACTTCAAATAATACCACTCATAATAGACCATACTTTTATCAAATGGTACCATTGCCATTACGATTCCTTGTAATGCAAATTTCCTGACATTTGTGACGCTGTACGATTCAGTTACCATAGAGTTACGGGTATTCGTGGAATTCGTCTGGATTCGGCTGCAATCACACGAATACGTGTCAAGAATTCACAACGATTTACAAGAATCTATTACGAATGCTTCACGAACGTTAAGAATCAGTTGTGAATCAGTTAAAAATTTGTCAAATGCGTGTGCGAATAATATACGAATAAAAATGAATTCGTGACTATTCTTGACAAATTGGAGGATTGTCTTCCAGACATGTATTCATGGGATTCGTGACAAATTCGTAGCAGATTCCCGGTCAAGCCACGAATTCAAGAATCCCCGATTGAGTTAAGAATATCTAAGAATGTCTACGATATGAATAAGATACAGATAACTGAGAATACACTACGAATTTGTTAGGAACGAACTACGATTTTTTGTAATCAGGAATTCGTGGCCAAAATTGTGAACAGCTCAAAACTTTTGCCACGAATTCCCGATTGCTCAAGAATTGCAAGAACTGGCTACGGATAAGATACAAACTTTACGAACAGATAACGAATCAACTACGAATCCAAAAAAATGTATCAATTCTTGGCGATTTATGAGATTCTTGGTCTGTGTTGAATAGTAGCATAAATGAGATACCGTTATAATATTTAACTAAAGCTGAACAATGCGAAGTTGACAACTAGAACTCCGCGAGTCGGATGTGTCGCCTGACAAAAGTTTTGAGTCAACAATAAAACTGTTAATTCTTTGTTTCACATTTATAAGCACTGTTTTTACACACAAAAAATAGTTTTAAATTGTAATTGCAATTAAACTGAAAGTAAATATGTTTAAATCATCAGTTGCTTAGGTGTTTATGCTTCAAAAGCCCGGCTTTTGGCCTAAATGTAGAATATTCAACAGAAACAATCTGCAGCAGGCGACACATCCGACTGGCTAAGTTAAAGTCAAAATAAACTTAAGGCGACACATATCTGTTAAAAATTGACAATTGAAAATACCCCCCCTCCTCTCTCTCTCTCTCTCTCACACACACACACACACACACACACACACACACACACACACACACACACACACATTAAAATGCCAAGAACACGCAAACATAGTTTCATTGCAAGAAACATGCATACCAAGTTTGGTATCAATTGAACTTAAGATGACAAAGTTATGATCCGGACAAGCAATTGAGAGAACTGCGCAAAAAAATTCAAACAAAACTTAATATGAAGGGCAATAACTCTCTTAAAAATGACCATATGCAAAAAACCTGCAATATATGTGTTAAAGTATTAAAAGATGTATATCGTGTCAAAATTTGGTAAAGATTACTCAAAAAGTGAAGGAGTTGTGCCCATTTCAAGCAAAAATAATACAAGGGGAATAACTCTAAAATTTCGCAATGTAGACTTATGGTTCTTTAACTCTGCACTTTGTTTCATTGCAAGACACTTAGTATCAAGTTTGGTATCAATTGAACTGAAGATGACAAAGTCATCCTCCGGACAAGTAATTAGAGAAATTTATGTGAAGGGCAATAACTCTTTTAAAAATGACTATATCCAAAAACCCGTATTATATATGTAATAAAAGATGTTTATCATGTCAAAATTTGGTGAAAATTACCAAAAGAATGAAGGAATTATGCCTCTTGCAAGCAAAAATAATATAAGGGTAATAACTCTCAAAATACCTAATGCAGAGTTTTGTTTCTTCTATGCATTTCGTCTCATTGCAAGAAACATGCAAACCAAGTTTGGTGTTGATTGAACTAAAAATGACAAAGTTATGCTCCGGACAAGCAAACGGGACATCTCAAATAAATATGTTGTGTAGTGCTGTTTTAAAGTCTTAATCAGACCTGGCCGGGGTTGACTTCCCACATATGAAGCAAGCATTCTACTAAGTGAGCTATCGTAGTGGTAAATGCACATATGGTATTTCTAATTAAACGGATAAGGCCATATCAAGACATGATTTCAGAAACAAAGTTTAACGACACGTCTTAAAAGTTAACTGGTACAATGGTATAATGCCACAATCATTTAAGGACATTATGGGACACCTGTGACACTAAATTCTAAATGAAAACAAATATGGAGATGTGTTGACAATTTGCCATTATCCACAAGATACTTGTAGAGCACCCTTAATGCAAATTGATAACAGATGCTACTGCATATTTAAAAGGAAAAACGGACAAACAATATACAGTAAAGTTACATGCTAGTCGACAAACTGAAAAGTGTGAGAGAGGATACCTCCCACTGGGTGGGGATCTCCCCCAGATTTTTTTTTTTAAATGGTGCAATTTCCTTTATTCTTTTGTAATTTTAATGACTTAGACTATGTCTTAATTCAAATTTGACCCCTATGTTGTTCTACCATGCATGGTTGATATTGCCAACAAACCTGGCAGCTCAGTGACAGCATGTATTTAATAATTCGGGACATATTTCTGGATCTAAAATTTCTTAGATTTCAAAGCTTTAAAATCAGGACTGTCTCCATAAAATAGTTACGGTTGGCAAGTATGCCACTGGTTTTGTTACAGCATTTGACAGGTAGATACCTTGAATTCTCTTGAATGAATATGCAAAATGTAAGAACTTTTAACTCTGTATTGTATCAAATAAAAAAGGGGTTGTGCAGTGATGGAATGGTGTTTGCACCCTAAACAGGATTCTTACACATAGGATGGTGGAGTGCATGAATAAAACCATGACTTGGACAAGAAAAAACAAACTTTTCAGACAAGGATTTCAGGTTTGAACCTAGGCAGCGAGAGACACTGTGATCCACTCCAACACAACTAAACCAGAAATCTTCATAATAAAATTTTATTAATTACTACAATTTTTTATTTCGACTCGAATTTCATTCATTTGAACTACATGCATATATATATATACTAAAATACCATCAAGTAAAATACAACTAGATATGCCTAATACTATTTAAACAGTTTTTATTTCACCAGTTCCATGGAACTTTCTGAAAATTATAAATTACAATTCTTTACAGTATCATTTGAAACCTAGAGTTCTGTATCGGTACTAAGATCTCACCTATTATCCAAATACTAGTATCAATAAATTCAGATGTTGCTTTTCTCCAGCAATTTTTTTCCTCCTCCCAGAGTTACACTCCAAACACACTCAAGGTCACAAAATTTCACTTGCATGAAAAAAGGAATAAAAAGATAACGGTTCAATGCAAGCACAGTTTACTAGTCTATGGGGAAAGTCAAATTTTACAACACATTTTGTAACAGTATTGTGTATCTTTCTAATATGTGCATGTAACAATCATTTTATTTTTACTATTCTTTAAAAAACATAACCATATAATTACTGAAAGAGGTGTCTTTTCTACACCTGAAGGACATGCACAAAATCTTCTGCAGTACTTAAGTTTTTTAAGAATCTAAGGCCCCTCTAAAGTTTCTCCTTTTCAGGGCCCCTAAGCCAAGAATTGAACAGAGTAAGTAGAGTAATATTTACCCTTAGGATGCTGTCTAACATTTCTTAAGTCTAGATATTTTTTTCACATCAAACAGGATTTTTAAACAATTTAAAGGGACCCCTCAATATAATCCCTAGTTAGGACCCAACAGCTAAACAAACTATAATAATGATATATATAAAAATATTGAAGGTCCAGTCTTCAACAAGAATCTTATGTATATGTTCCTTTAAAAAATTTAGTACAAATCCTATAAACTTTTTAAAAGTTTGCAAATTGACATCTACAGTGACCATTATGTTTGCAAATGACATTATACATGTATATTGAAATACATATTAACAATTTTTGCATTTGTAAGGGAAGTCTAAAAAAAGGCGAGATTAAAATAATGAATTGCTATTTATGACTGACAATTAAATTTTAAAAGACCTGTTAGTCCAATAATTTTTAGCAGTACTGAGTAGGAGGACACAATAATCAAAATTCCCTGCAACCAGTTCATAATTGTATGCACCATTAACCAGTTCAAACTTTTATGCACCATTTAACAAAGTCACGAAAACTCATTACAGATTTGCATGGAATATCAATGGATATGCTGTATAAATAAACTTAAACATAAATTAACACAGAACAATAATATCACAGTTTCAGTTCTAGAGAATGGATACAGTAACTACCAGTAATGTTCTTGCAGACTTACAAAACAGACTGTAACAGTTTTCTTTTACAAGACAATAGTATGAATCTGGTGTTATTTTTGCAGCAGCTTTCAACAAATCATTTGCATCACAGTTAAATTTCTCTGATATCTACATGTGTATATATCACCCACTACATACTCTCATCCTTTATCTTCATTCATGAATTAACTGTTCAATTTTCTTTGTTAGATTTAGATGTAGCTTTAGCTGCAGCTTCTAACATTTTTCTTTTCCATTCTTGGTAATTTTGTTTTGGACTAGTACTTTCTTCAACCTTCTGTTTTTTATTTTCAGCTTCATCCTCTGTACAAAAAGAAATAATACAAGGTAAAAAAAACAAGAGGCCCATGGGCCTTAACGCTCACCTGAGAATATGGCCAAAATCAATGGCAAAAATACATCGTTATTCTAATATACATGCCTATACAAAAGGTTAAATAGTTTCCAAGATAATTAACAATTTCAGTCTTTTTATGCATCTATGACCTTGACCTTTGAATGTATGACCTTGAGTCATATATCAAAATGATCGTCATGTCTATATCTACAATAGTCTATACAAAAAGTTCATAGTTTCTAAGATAAGTAACAATTTCAGGCTTTTTATGCACTTATGACCTTCAACCTTGAACATATGACCTTGAGTCATATATCAAAATAATCGTCATGTCCATCTTTACAATATTCTTATATATATGCCTATGAAAAAAAGATAACAGTTTTCAAGATAATTAACAATTTGAGTCTTTTTATGCATCTATGACCTTGACCTTTGAACATATGACCTTGAGTCATATATCAAAATGTTCGTCATGTCAATACCTACAATATTCTGATATAAATGTCTATACAAAAAGTAAAGTTTCCAAGATAATTAACAATTTCAGGCTTTTAATGCACCTATGACCTTGACCCTTGAACATATGACCTTAAGTCATATATCAAAATGATCGTCATGTCCATCTTTACAATATTCTAATTTATATGCCTATGTAAAAAGTTAAGTTTTCAAGATAATTAACAATTTGAGTCTTTTTATGCATCTATGACCTTGGCCTTTGAACATATGACCTTGAGTCATCTATCAAAATGATTGTCATGTCCATCTTTACAACATTCTAATATATATATGCCTATGAAAAAAATTAACAGTTTCCAAGATAATTAACAATTTCAGGCTTTTTATGCACCTATGACCTTGACCTTTGAATGTATGACCTTGAGTCATATATCAAAATGATCGTCATGTCAATACCTACAATATTATAATATATATATGTCTATACAAAAAGTTAATAGTTTCCAAGATAATTAACAATTTCAGGCTTTTTATGCACCTATGACCTTGACCTTTGAATGTATGACCTTGAGTCATATATCAAAATGATCGTCATATCAATGCCTACAATATTCTGATATATATGTCTATGAAAAATGTTAATAGTTTCCAAGATAATTAAAAATTTCAGGTTTTTTATGCACCTATGACCTTGACCTTTGAATGTATGACCTTGAGTCATATATCAAAATGATCGTCATGTCAATACCTACAATATTCTAATATATATGCCTATGCAAAAAGTTAATAGTTTTCAAGCTAATGCACAATTTTAGTTTTTTAAAAGCAATAAATAACATTTCAGGGGCAACAACTCCTATATGCATTATCACATAGTTAGAAACTTTGTATCTTTTTGAATTTTGTCATTCTGAACATTTTCACAATGTTTTGATATTCTATATTTTTAAAATTTTTGAAGAAAATAGCCTAAAACTGCAAAATTACAAACTTATTTTAAGAAAAAGTCAAAACTGAAAACCCCATGTCATTATCTGTTCAAGTAGTCAAGTAATAACAACTTGAAGCCATTTTACGAAATTTTTAAAATTAAAAGCAAAACGCGTAACCCATTTTTCGACCAAATTTCATGAAATGAACAAACTATAGGCTTAAGATCCTAGAGAAGCCAAATATCACATCAGATTTTTCTCCAATCATCGGTTTCGGAGAAGAAGATTTTTTAAGTTTTTTTTACCCCTAGGTCACCTTGACCTAGTTTTGGTAGCCATGGCAACGCCATGAACAAATCTGAATTGCACTGGCCCATATATGCTTCTAACCAAGTATCATTGAAATCTGTCCAGCAGTTTTGGAGGAGAAGTGGAAAATAGGTGTTAACGACACACACACGCACGCACATACACACGCCGCGCCATGCCATAAGCTCACATGACCTTTTGGTCAGGTGAGCTAAAAAGTCAATTTATTCATTGGTTTTGGTACTTCAAACATGCCTCCATTTTTTTTATTTCAAATATTTAAACTAAGTCTTTAAAGAAGATTTTTTTTACATAAACCTGTTAAAATATCCAAAATATACATATTCAAAATGTACATGTGTTAGGTAAATGTTTTAGGTATACATGTATATCCTTGATACTTCATATTTCACTTAAAAGAAACACACATTAACTCTTTTACAACAAAGATTGAGTAATGTCAGTGCATAGTAAATTGAACGATTTTTAAAAAAAAAAAAAAAAAAATTATATACTGTAAATCAGGAAATTAATGTGTCATGAAATTAATGCGAATTGCCGATTTTGAAGTAAAATGCGTATTTAAATTAATGCGAATTTTTTAAATTCCAATTTTTTAAAATTTTGTCTATCTTTTATCTTACAATTATAAACAGTAAATTATGGACTCAGATATTATGTTATAAACAAACTTTTGGTAGACATTATCAAAATACCAGTAAACAGTGGAAAGTTAACAAAGGGTGCCGACGGTAACTTTTTATGTGCCAATGACACGTTATTTTAAATTAACCAGGATGGTAAAGGGTTGTCAAAACAAAGAAACATGTAATTTAAAAAAGAAACATACAAAAAATATAACACTTGGGTTTTTTTTTAATTAAAAGAATGCATTCAAAATTAGGACGTCCATGTCCGCATGTGTACAACTTATCTTCGTCTTCGACTCATGAGTTTAGAATGTGTTAGGTTACTTATAATCACTGTACTGTCAATTTGATGACCCAGTCAAGGTTTAAAAAGATGTACGAGTCCCGATTCTACACAAAACAGAATTCCCAGTAGGAAAGAAACGGCACAAAATTACCGCTAAATGAGAAAGTACTCCAATTAATCAGTTACGATAATAACTTCCGGTTAAGGGAGATAACTCAATTTACAATTAACATACAGAAATCGGAAAATAAATGTGACAAATAAATGTGATGAAATGGGCCTCGCAATTTTCGCATTAATTTCTTGCTTGCATTAATTTCCTGATCTACAGTATTACTTCTTACATGTATATTCACAAATTAAGTGTTGAGGAAGCAGTACAGTAATTAAAGGACACATAAAACCATTTTTGTGATTTCCTTACTGTCACACAACTATTATTGAAAATCAGGTACACATGTCTTATGATTATTTTTTTCCATTTATGCTGTAGGCAAATGTCAATGTACAAAGAAGTTAAAACTTTTAACTATCAGTGACATTTAAAATGCTCAGTTCTTCTCCAAAAAAAAAAGCCACTGCTTTTTTTAAGTGATCAAGCAACATAAAATTCATTATTTAACAAGGGTTTTCTAGCCTATACATCTACCATAGCATCAGATTTAAACTTGTAAGAAATACTCATGACATTACTTTCTGAAAATTCTTAATACAACATTTTCTTTACCAAAGAACACTTGACCAGGGATTCATTAACATTTCCTCATATCTGTATTTCAGCTATTACACATATTATGGCTATGCATGTAGGTCAAGTAATATTTTATATTCTAATTCAAATAAATATATACATACCCTCTATCTGCCTTTCTATCTCATCTAACAATGTTTTTGACCTTTTCTGCTTCACAACTTTTTTTGCCCCTTATAAATATATTACACTTATTGTTCAAAAAAATATTAATAAACCACAGGTATAACATATACATTTAATATATCGGTAGTAGGGTTACATTCCTACCCTAAGAAGAAAAGAAAAAAAAAAAAAAAAAGAAAAAAAAAAAAAAAAAACAACAACACACCAATCAAACTGCCACATACAAATAAAACGTGTTCAATGACAAAATTTTTTTTATCTGAGGATAACATCTCCCTTATGTTCTCAATGATTACAGATTGAGATGATAAAGTAGGCTATGAAATATCAAGAAATATAGTGGGCTGTTAAGTTTTACAACCTTGTGTAATGAAACAATTATGGAAAAGTGTTGATAATTAGCAGCAGAGACAAGCCCTAATTTCACTACACACTGGTTACTTCACTTTTGCATACAACTAATTTCTAAGAAATCCCAATTAACACGGAGTTTTATCAATACCTTGTATCTTCTCTGCATGTTTTTCAAGCTCTGTTACTAGTCTGTCAAATGTTTTATGTTTCACACTGCAAACTTCCTTTAATTTAACTCTATCTACCTTTATCTTCAGTTGCCTTGAATTAATATCAATGCAATGTTACAAATAAAAATCTCAAAGTACCTGTCCACCCTCTTCTTTCTGTCTGATTAGGATTTAAAATGATAAAGAAAAGATTCAGAATAATGGACTTAGCAGGATGTGTCATAAAATACATGTATACAAAATTATAAAATCTAATAATTACCGTAAATCCCCGGATATAAGACTACTTCGCCTATAAGACGGGGTGGGATTTTCCCGTCATTTTTTATGATTTCAGGCGATACTGCACCTATAAGACGACCGTGATTTTCAGACAAGGTGATACTGGTAACGGTATTTGACGCTACCGATCGGACCATAAACTTTCCACCAATTTTCGAATATTGTTTGTATTTTTTATTTTTAATACCGTACTTGTGAAATTAATTTCTTTGCCGTTTGATTCTAGTTTAATTTTGAAAAAATCAGAAAACGTAAAAAATAAAATCAGATGCCAGAACATCTCATCATCAATAATCGTGAAGACGTATATCTGTTCCGTTTTTAAATAAATTTTTAAAAATTTCCTTATGGTTAATTAGATTATCAATCAGCTGTTGAAGACAGGAACCCTGATACTCAAAACATATTGCCCTTTACGTGTGAAGCAGAAAAAAGTGAGGTTTATGTAATTTCTAGATTGTTACTAAAAGTAAACAAAAAGAACAAAATATTGTACAGAATATTTCCCACCTCCTTGATTACTGTATTTACCGAAACCTTGATGGTTTCTTTTTATTTCTTATTTTAATCATTTATTATAACTTTATTTTATTAAAAGATAATTAAATATACACAACTACAATGTTGTACAAGGTATATGTTTTCTTTTATGCATATCTTTATTGTACATTCAGTACTTAGTAAAGCACGAAGTTGATGCCCTTAACAGATTGAAACTAGTAGGTACTTGGTATTTTTTTAAATGTATATAATGCAACTGTTCCTTTGAAAAGTATAATTAAAATAGACTAGAGTTTAAAATATTTTCAATATATTGGTACTTACCTACAAGCAGCACATAGAGATGCTGCTTGAAATAAAGATGTCCCAAAATCCATCTCTGCACAGGATTTATTGTTATACTCCTTGATATAGCTAAAACAAATGAATGAAAAAAAATACTTATAACTGAACAAGTCAAACATTTAAGTTGAATGCAGTAGAATCAACAAAACTGAATTCCAAGTGAAATCCTGTCAAACTTGAACTGTTTTAAGACATATTTTAATATTGTTTCTAACACTATTCTTTGTAAACTAACACTTTTGTCCAATTAAAACTAAAGTTGTTCAGTTTAGATAGTTTCACTATTCAGTGATGTTCATTCAATCATAAATTGAATTATTCAAAGGTTGAGCAGTGAGCCAATGTAATATCATTATGAACTTTAATCAAAGTCAATTCAATCAAGTGTACCATCTTTGTAGACGCTGAGATCCTTGTGGCAGAATGATCTACAGTGCATTACAGTGCATGCTAACCATAGTAGTTTTTACCATTTAGTTCAAGTTCAGCAGATACTACACATATATTAATAAATAAGGTTTTGAAATATGTATAATACACAAGGGTTATAACTAATAATGAAAACTAAGACTGTAGGAACCTTCTTTGGTTCAACTGAAGACAATGATCTAGTGAAAGCTCTAATCCTATAGTATGCAACCAGACACTCCTGATACTTGATAATTAAGCAGTAATGGAAGCAGAAAATATGTACATGTAAAAATTATCCAATACCTTTGTAAGCATTCTTCAGCAAGAGTTACTGCCCCTGTACATCCAAACTGTACACCCATTTCCTTGATGCTTACATCTCCTTGTAAATCCAACATACTCTCAAAGGCTTTAAGTCCATTTGTATACACCTTTTTGTTTACCCCAGCAACTCTTATTGCTTCAGACTATAATCACATTTTTAAAAATAAAAAATGGCTCAATTAAATGTAAAGAATAATAATGATATATATATCTACAACTTCTACAGTTATGCACTGTAAGTAGACAGTGATTCCATTATTGATCAGAAAAAGCCATTTTTACAATAGAAAAATGCTTTTATACATTTGTATTTATGCTACAACATTAAATTTCAATAAAGTCATCTCATAAACCATGCAATTCACAAACATAAAAACCTAAAACAAAAATAACAGAATGGAATAAGTAGTGTTGACGTCACAAAGATACCTTCCTTTAAAACTACCCAATCATCAAGATTCTGCTTCACCCTGTATAAAATGATGGCAAACTGCATAAAACCTCTCTTTCTACTTTGCTAAGGTGGTCTTTATAGACAAAAAAATTATTTTATATTGGTCAAGAATAGCTCTTTCACACTTTGTCAAAGCAAGAATATTAGACACAAACATTAACCCTTAAAGTGCTGTGTCCGAGTATTTTCGGTTGGATATCACAAGCCTCCAGCGCTATGTCCGAGATAACTCGGCACTGTATTTACTTCTGTCAATGCTAAGACCGACATTTCTCGGCGACAACAACTTCTATTTTTGATCTGTTTACAGATGTCCCGATTTGGTTTTGTTAAATAAATTTTCATTGGTTACTACAATTAAATTTATGCAAATATGTTTTGTGATGTCATTTGACCTTTTATTACAATATGTGCATGCGCAGAGCTAATATTGTTCCACTTGAGTAACTTATTTTACTTCATGATCAGCAAGGAGAAAAAAAACAAACAAAAACATGGATGATCGACAAATACTCGAAGAAATTTTTGAAGATGAGGATTTTGAATTTGAAGGGTATAGTTTTGAAGAAATTAATTATGATGTTGAAAGACCAGGAACTGAAACAGATCTCCCAGAAAATGATGTTGACCTCCCGTCTGACCTTCAACAAGGCTTGGTCAGTAATGACGATGAACCGTTGTCTGTCCCTTTCACAGCTGATAGTGGTATCAAAGTTGATTTTCCAGAAAACTCGAAACCCATTGATTATTTTAATGCATTTTTTCCTGAAGAAATGTGGGATAAATTAGTAGAGCAAACGAATTTATATGCAAACAAGGACATTGAAAACGCACACCTTAAACCCAATAGTAGGAAACAAAAATGGGTCAATGTTTCGGTTGACGAAATGAAAGTTTTTTTGCAATTATAATATCATTTGGTCTTGTGAAAAAAACAGACATTGAAAGTTATTGGAAAACTGATGAAATTATCTCAACTCCTTTCTATTCAAAATACATGGCCCGGGATCGCTTTTTATTGATTTTAAGTTATTTACACCTAGTGGATAATGATTTGCATATGAATGAAAATGACCGTATATGAAAAGTGCGACCAATTATCAATTTAGCGAGAGATAAATTTTTATCTGTCTACAAACCAAATAAACAATTAAGTTTTGATGAAGGTACGTGTCCATGGAAGGGAAAATTAAGTTTTCGTGTTTTCAATCCGGCTAAACCTGTTAAATTCGGAATAAAGTTATTTCAGGTGTGCGAGGCTACATCAGGTTATTGCATTGGCTTCCGGGTTTACACCGGCGGGAACAGTGAATTTGTTTATGATGAAGCTTTAGGCGTAGATGAAAATTATTCTAAAACAAAAAAAAAAAAAAAACAGTTTTAGATTTATTAGTTGAATGTGATTTGCTTGACCATGGATATCAAATTTATATGGATAATTTTTACACAAGTCCAGAATTATTTGATGAACTTGCTTTCCACGATACCGGTGCTTGTGATACATTACGCAATAGAAAAGAGGTTCCCCAAGTTATTAAAAATAAAATTCCGAAACTCAAACAAGGAGATGCAATTTACTGGCGACGAGGCAATTTATTGTGTTTGAAATTTAGGGACAATAAAGATGTTAAAATGTTATCAACAATCCACAAAGCCGAACTTGTTATCATGGATCGAAATGATGCCGACAGCAATCCAATTTTTAAGCCCCGGTGTATTGCCGATTACTGTAAATTAATGGGTGGGGTGGATCTAATGGATCAAGTTGTACAATATTATTCGGTATTAAGAAAAACAGTGAAATGGTGGAAAAAATTATTTTTTCACATTTTCAATTTAATTACAACTAACAGCTATATCATATATAGGATGAGTGTACAAAAATCGATGTCACAGCATGATTATAGGCTAGCAATCATCCATAGCCTTATTGAAACGGCAGTTAATGCACCCCGGCCTTCGGGCAGAGGGAGGAAACCTCTTGGGGAGGTTTGTGACAGACTAATAGGTCGACATTTTCCAACTCAGATCTTGCCTATTGAAGGGGCTAAAAAGCTGAACCCAATGAAGGCATGTGTTGCTTGCAACAAACGCAAACGTGGTGGTGACAGAAAATGAAAGGAAACTACATATATGTGCAAAACGTGTGAAAAACCCCTCTGCCTCGTTCGTTATTTTGAAATCTATCATACACCTAAAAACTACAGACATATTCTTCTTGGTAGTGATGATTCAAGTGAAAGTGATGAGGAAAATTTAAAAAAAAAAAAAAAAAAAAAAAACAAGATTGTAGGAGGTTTCAAATTTGGTGAGCGACTTCCAACTCTATTTCTTTGACTCAAACGCACCTGTTTTTTTTTTTTACATGTAACTTACCTGTATCAGGGCTCAAATTAGATTTTAAAACAGGGAGAAGTGACTTCTCCCTCAGCCAAAGTTAGGGAGAAGTTTTTCAAAACAGGGAGAAGTTTTTGTGCAACGCAATTCACGACACTGGAATTTCTGTCCTGTCGCGATCATACATTTTATATCTTGTATTACAAAATAGACATTGTAACATGCTGGTCCATCTTCAGAAATATGCATGAGTTAATTTAATGTAGTGTTTGAAAAAGATGTCCAAAACTTTGATAATATACTATTTTTGGTGGAAAAACCCCGTATACAAGCACACTTGAAATTGGAAGCAAAAGGGCTATCTTAAATAAACTACTGTTTTGTCATTAACTGGCTCCTTATTGTTAAAGTTGGCTAATTTTTGGCTCATACTTTTCAGGAGAAAGATCTCACCCTGATTTTGTTTTAAAATGTTATTTATTTATTATAAATATTTTAATAAATAATGATAATAGAGGTGAGCGGTTTATTATTAAATTGTTATATAACTTTTTACATATGTAACATGTACATTATACAGATGGCAATATAAATTATATGGGAAAGTAAATTATAAAATATTGTGAAAAGAATTTGGTAGTTTATTTTTATTAAAAATAAACTTATATTTTCACAAAATAATTTAATTTTTGAGGTGTTGTCTTATCTATGAAAGGAGAAGAACCACCTTATATTCTAAAAGCATCACTTTGTTCAACTTTGAGCTGACCAATGAAATGTGTCGAATTCATATGTTGGTCAAATGGTGGCATTGTAAACAAATCCACCGGTGATGTCTCATTTTATTATGTTGATACTTGTGTTAAAGTTTATACAATGATTTTATTTCGAAAATAAGTTATCTATCTTTGATATCACGGTGGTTTTTATCACTTTCAATTTCCATGAAAAATTACAGACGCGATCCCATACAAATATCACCGAAAATCCATAACACAAGGAATACTGTATCAGATAATCGATGTATATTCAGGATGTAAAACGTCTTCGATTAACTGATTATCTTAGGCGCGTGGAAGAAGCCTTTCGTGAAGCGTTAATCCGCTAATTACTCAACCAATCAGGATAATTAACATGCATCATGACACCTGTAAATCACATAGCCAGCAGCCCGAACATCTCGGGTTTTATTGTTAGATAACTTAACGCAACAGAGTTCCCGATTATGGGTTTCAAAAATAAGGGCGACTTCAACTTCGCTTTTTCGGATATAGGGCGAAGTTTTTTTAAACAGGGCGAAGTTATCGCCCAACTTCGCCCTTATTTTGAGCCCTGTGTATTATGTGGTATTCACACAGTTTTTGGTTATTAAATAATAAAGTTAATAAATTTTGTTAAAATATAAAAAATCCTTTTATTGCTCCTGTAAATGCATTTCCCAGACAACTGCAAGTCATTCAAACAATGACACATTTTAGAAAATTCATAATTCATAATTTTTATTTAGCAGAGGTTATACAATGTATACTTTTTCTATATAGCACTATGCATATCAGCAGTGCATATGTATGTACAGCACTTTAAGGGTTAATGTCAAGGGTAAGGAGGCGTAAGCAATTCAGACTTCCATGCTTTGCAATTTACCCATGGTGAAATTCCATACCTTATTGACTGTGCTTCCACACATTGATGCTGCTAGGTCTAAACACATCACAACTGGACAGGATCCTGTCAGATTTAGAGCTGTTAAACTCTGACCACTGATTCGGATTTCTGATAACTGATAAAGTTCTTGAGCTTTCCTGTAAAAGTAAGTTAAAACGTACATAACGCTCCAAGCAGTCTAGTAAATACTGTAAATCAGGAAATTTATGCGTCATGAAATTAATGCGAAATGCCGATTTTGAAGTAAAATGCGTATTGAAATTAATGCGATTTTTTAAATTTCTATTTTTATAATTTTTGCCTATCTTTTATTTTACAATTATAAACATTAAATTATGGACTTAGAAGTTATTATATTATGTGTTCCTTAATACATAAACACGTTATAAACAAACTTTCGGTAGACATTATTAAAATAAACAGCGAGGTGTGTCGATGACCCATTTTTTTAAAATTAACCAGGGTGGTAAAGGATTATCAGAACAAAGAAACGCGTGGTTTTAAAAAAAAAATCAAAACAAAACAATCATACTCAAATGAAACGCTTGGAGTTTTTATTAAAATAAAGCATTCAAAATTAGGACGTCCCTGTCGGCATGTGTACAACCAGAAGTCCATGGACTTCTGGTACAACTGATCTTCGTCTTCAACTCACGAGTTTAGAATGTCAGATTACTTATAATCACAGTACTTTCAATTTGATGTTCCGGTCAAGGTTCAAAATGATGTATCAGTCATTATTTCACTCGTAGCAAAATTCCCGGTAGGAAAGAAACAGCAAAACATTATCACCAAATGAGAATGTGCTCTCATAAATCAGTTACGATAACAACTTCCGGTTAAGGGAGGTAACTCAATTTACAACAAATATATACAGAATACAGAAATCGAAAAAAAATGCAACAAGAAATTAATGCGATTAAACAGGCCTCGCATTTTTCGCATTAATTTCTTGCTCGCATTAATTTCTTGATTTACAGTACTTAAAATTTATGACAAAAAATTACATATGCAACTACAAATTATCAGATGGTTGCCATCATGACAAATAAAATTTTTAAATTTGGTCACTGTTACAATCTGGAAATCTGGAAAATTTGCGTCCACATCCAATTCTGACAATTAGTCTCATCCTCAACATTATCAACAAAGTGGTCTGAAACAAAGGAGGTTATCTTTAATGTGCTTATCGCATAACTGACCATGATCTTATATTACATAATGGTGGACCAAATGGCAGTAATTGTCTATCATCAATGTAAGGTAATGTTATATTCAGTAGACGACATGAACACGTCTGAAGATAAGCAACCATGTGACAACTCCAACAAATGTTTACAATAATAAACAGTGGATTTAGTGGGTGTTTTCTTTATACTGTGTCCTGAATTATATCTCGATTCATTTTTATTGCTTTCTTCTTCACCTCATGTCTTATGGGCAAAAAAGAGGATGCTACCTCTCTTCCTTTTTGACATTTTCATTTTCGTTTTACGGCTACCGTAAAATCAGAGGTATTCCAAGTTACAATATTATCTACAGACACTTCCTGTTTCTACTGTCTGTTTTTTAGGATGATCTGAAGAATGTGCATTTTAGATTTAATATCATTCATATTTTAGTGCACCGTCAGGGGTGCACTGAGTACAATTTTCATGCATCATTTTAAAAAATTATGCGGGCATACTGACAATCTGAAGCACTGATGATGTCCACCTTTGCCCTTTAGTTAAAGGTTCTTTCTTATTTGATCCTTCACTTAAATCTAAATAGTATAAGCCATAATACATGGGTTTATAGCAGGAGCATGCAAAATAGGAAACTACACATTGAGAAATTTAATACTGAACATCTTATCTGTTCACTTTGTATCAGGTGTTATTCATTGTACAATACAGCCCTGTGCAAATATTCCTAAATTTAAAAAAAAAGTTTTTTCCCTGTGCAATAAGTTTGGTCAGAGATTTCTATTACGGTACATACGTCTTTGGTTTTAAAAAATGTTATACCTTAAAATTTTAGGTGAAATCAAACCTAATTTATCTGCAATAACTTTAACTGCATTTCCATTCATTTTTGTTGATAGTTTTTCCCCGCGATAATGTTAATTATAAAACAAAACTTGTATCCGATTATAGACTGGAAGTCGGATTCCGGAATTTTAAAAATCAAACATAATGATCCTCATTCCATTTTATATCTTATTTTACCAAGCATAACATGTTTAATTGAATTATTAACATAATTTTTATGATTATAACTTAAGTGAAAACCTCCTCACGAAAACTACAAAAAAAAATTAAAAAACCCGTGAGAGTCTGTGTCTGGTCCAAAATCTTCACCGGTTCATGATTTCTAATTTCAAGCACCTTAGTCACATGACCACTAAAATGGTGGTGGGTGTGTGGCATAAATAAGACACAGTGTAAAATCCCACATTCTGCAAAGTATACGCTTTTTGGAGACAGGACAATCTGCAAGATGGTATAATTTATTATATTTTGAGTTTTTTTCGTTATATCTGTAGACAGGAACGTTAAAAATTAGTTATTTTTTACATCCCTGCTGTACACCAGTAACATAATTTTCGATAATTTGCCTTTTTGACATTTGCAAAAACCGGTAGATATGATGTTAGATAAATTGACAAATTAGCCTCTTGTGTAACCTTTTTCAGTGATATCCTGATTTAAGGGTAATAAGAGGAATGTCTTCGCAATGCATGGGAGATGATATTTGAGGCATTCCTCAATGTTTCCCTCTCCCATGGGTACTAGACCGAAATACATGGCTCCGAACAGCTATTTTATAATACTGATGTTGCCATTCGGAGCCATGTATTTCAGGTCTAGTACCCATGGGAGAGGGAAACATTGAGGAATGCCTCAAATATCATCTCCCATGCATTGCGAAGACATTCCTCTTATTACCCTTAAATCAGGATATCACTGAAAAAGGTTACACAAGAGGCTAATTTGTCAATTTATCTAACATCATATCTACCGGTTTTTGCAAATGTCAAAAAGGCAAATTATCGAAAATTATGTTACTGGTGTACAGCAGGGATGTAAAAATAACTAATTTTTTAACGTTCCTGTCTACAGATATAACGAAAAAAACTCAAAATATAATAAATTATACCATCTTGCAGATTGTCCTGTCTCCAAAAAGCGTATACTTTGCAGAATGTGGGATTTTACACTGTGTCTTATTTATGCCACACACCCACCACCATTTTAGTGGTCATGTGACTAAGGTGCTTGAAATTAGAAATCATGAACCGGTGAAGATTTTGGACCAGACACAGACTCTCACGGGTTTTTAATTTTTTTTGTAGTTTTCGTGAGGAGGTTTTCACTTAAGTATTAATCATAAAAATATGTTAATAATTCAATTAAACATGTTATGCTTGGTAAATAAGATATAAAATGGAACTGAGGATTCATTATGTTTGATTTTTAAAATTCCGGAATCCGACTTCCAGTCTATAATCGGATACAAGTTTTGTTTTATAATTAACATTATCGCGGGAAAAACTATCAACAAAAATGAATGGAAATGCAGTTAAAGTTATTGCAGATAAATTAGGTTTGATTTCACCTAAAATTTTAAGGTATAACATTTTTTAAAACCAAAGACGTATGTACCGTAATAGAAATCTCTGACCAAACTTATTGCACAGGGAAAAAACTTTTTTTTTAAATTTAGGAATATTTGCACAGGGCTGTATTGTACAATGAATAACACCTGATACAAAGTGAACAGATAAGATGTTCAGTATTAAATTTCTCAATGTGTAGTTTCCTATTTTGCATGCTCCTGCTATAAACCCATGTATTATGGCTTATACTATTTAGATTTAAGTGAAGGATCAAATAAGAAAGAACCTTTAACTAAAGGGCAAAGGTTGGACATCATCAGTGCTTCAGATTGTCAGTATGCCCGCATAATTTTTTAAAATGATGCATGAAAATTGTACTCAGTGCACCCCTGACGGTGCACTAAAATATGAATGATATTAAATCTAAAATGCACATTCTTCAGATCATCCTAAAAAAACAGACAGTAGAAACAGGAAGTGTCTGTAGATAATATTGTAACTTGGAATACCTCTGATTTTACGGTAGCCGTAAAACGAAAATGAAAATTGTCCAAAAAGGAAGAGAGGTAGCATCCTCTTTTTTGCCCATAAGACATGAGGTGAAGAAGAAAGCAATAAAAATGAATCGAGATATAATTCAGGGACACAGTATAAAGAAAACACCCACTAAATCCACTGTTTATTTATTGTAACATTTGTTGGAGTTGTCACATGGTTGCTTATCTTCAGACGTGTTCATGTCGTCTACTGAATATAACATTACCTTACATTGATGATAGACAATTACTGCCATTTGGTCACCATTATGTAATATAAGATCATGGTCAGTTATGCGATAAGCACATTAAAGATACCTCCTTTGTTTCAGACACTTTGTTGATAATGTTGAGGATGAGACTAATTGTCAGAATTGGATGTGGACGCAAATTTTCCAGATTTCCAGATTGTAACAGTGACCAAATTTAAAAATTTTATTTGTCATGATGGCAACCATCTGATAATTTGTAGTTGCATATGTAATTTTTGTCATAAATTTTAAGTACTGTAAATCAAGAAATTAATGCGAGCAAGAAATTAATGCGAAAAATGCGAGGCCTGTTTAATCGCATTAATTTCTTGTTGCATTTTTTTTCGATTTCTGTATTCTGTATATATTTGTAAATTGAGTTACCTCCCTTAACCGGAAGTTGTTATCGTAACTGATTTATGAGAGCACATTCTCATTTGGTGATAATGTTTTGCTGTTTCTTTCCTACCGGGAATTTTGCTACGAGTGAAATAATGACTGATACATCATTTTGAACCTTGACCGGAACATCAAATTGAAAGTACTGTGATTATAAGTAATCTGACATTCTAAACTCGTGAGTTGAAGACGAAGATCAGTTGTACCAGAAGTCCATGGACTTCTGGTTGTACACATGCCGACAGGGACGTCCTAATTTTGAATGCTTTATTTTAATAAAAACTCCAAGCGTTTCATTTGAGTATGATTGTTTTGTTTTGATTTTTTTTTAAAACCACGCGTTTCTTTGTTCTGATAATCCTTTACCACCCTGGTTAATTTTAAAAAAATGGGTCATCGACACACCTCGCTGTTTATTTTAATAATGTCTACCGAAAGTTTGTTTATAACGTGTTTATGTATTAAGGAACACATAATATAATAACTTCTAAGTCCATAATTTAATGTTTATAATTGTAAAATAAAAGATAGGCAAAAATTATAAAAATAGAAATTTAAAAAATCGCATTAATTTCAATACGCATTTTACTTCAAAATCGGCATTTCGCATTAATTTCATGACGCATAAATTTCCTGATTTACAGTATTTACTAGACTGCTTGGAGCGTTATGTACGTTTTAACTTACTTTTACAGGAAAGCTCAAGAACTTTATCAGTTATCAGAAATCCGAATCAGTGGTCAGAGTTTAACAGCTCTAAATCTGACAGGATCCTGTCCAGTTGTGATGTGTTTAGACCTAGCAGCATCAATGTGTGGAAGCACAGTCAATAAGGTATGGAATTTCACCATGGGTAAATTGCAAAGCATGGAAGTCTGAATTGCTTACGCCTCCTTACCCTTGACATTAACCCTTAAAGTGCTGTACATACATATGCACTGCTGATATGCATAGTGCTATATAGAAAAAGTATACATTGTATAACCTCTGCTAAATAAAAATTATGAATTATGAATTTTCTAAAATGTGTCATTGTTTGAATGACTTGCAGTTGTCTGGGAAATGCATTTACAGGAGCAATAAAAGGATTTTTTATATTTTAACAAAATTTATTAACTTTATTTAATAACCAAAAACTGTGTGAATACCACATAATACACAGGGCTCAAAATAAGGGCGAAGTTGGGCGATAACTTCGCCCTGTTTAAAAAAAACTTCGCCCTATATCCGAAAAAGCGAAGTTGAAGTCGCCCTTATTTTTGAAACCCATAATCGGGAACTCTGTTGCGTTAAGTTATCTAACAATAAAACCCGAGATGTTCGGGCTGCTGGCTATGTGATTTACAGGTGTCATGATGCATGTTAATTATCCTGATTGGTTGAGTATTAGCGGATTAACGCTTCACGAAAGGCTTCTTCCACGCGCCTAAGATAATCAGTTAATCGAAGACTTTTACATCCTGAATATACATCGATTATCTGATACAGTATTCCTTGTGTTATGGATTTTCGGTGATATTTGTATGGGATCGCGTCTGTAATTTTTCATGGAAATTGAAAGTGATAAAAACCACCGTGATATCAAAGATAGATAACTTATTTTCGAAATAAAATCATTGTATAAACTTTAACACAAGTATCAACATAATAAAATGAGACATCACCGGTGGATTTGTTTACAATGCCACCATTTGACCAACATATGAATTCGACACATTTCATTGGTCAGCTCAAAGTTGAACAAAGTGATGCTTTTAAATATAAGGTGGTTCTTCTCCTTTCATAGATAAGACAACACCTCAAAATTAAATTATTTTGTGAAAATATAAGTTTATTTTTAATAAAAATAAACTACCAAAATTCTTTTCACAATATTTTTATAATTTACTTTCCCATATAATTTATATTGCCATCTGTATAATGTACATGTTACATATGTAAAAAGTTATATAACAATTTAATAATAAACCGCTCACCTCTATTATCATTATTTATTAAAATATTTATAATATAAATAACATTTTAAAACAAAATCAGGGTGAGATCTTTCTCCTGAAAAGTATGAGCCAAAAATTAGCCAACTTTAACAATAAGGAGCCAGTTAATGACAAAACAGTAGTTTATTTAAGATAGCCCTTTTGCTTCCAATTTCAAGTGTGCTTGTATACGGGTTTTTCCACCAAAAATAGTATATTATCAAAGTTTTGGACATCTTTTTCAAACACTACATTAAATTAACTCATGCATATTTCTGAAGATGGACCAGCATGTTACAATGTCTATTTTGTAATACAAGATATAAAATGTATGATCGCGACAGGACAGAAATTCCAGTGTCGTGAATTGCGTTGCACAAAACTTCTCCCTGTTTTGAAAAACTTCTCCCTAACTTTGGCTGAGGGAGAAGTCACTTCTCCCTGTTTTAAAATCTAATTTGAGCCCTGATACAGGTAAGTTACATGTAAAAAAAAAAAACAGGTGCGTTTGAGTCAAAGAAATAGAGTTGGAAGTCGCTCACCAAATTTGAAACCTCCTACAATCTTGTTTTTTTTTTTTTTTTTTTTTTTAAATTTTCCTCATCACTTTCACTTGAATCATCACTACCAAGAAGAATATGTCTGTAGTTTTTAGGTGTATGATAGATTTCAAATAACGAACGAGGCAGAGGGGTTTTCACACGTTTTGCACATATATGTAGTTTCCTTTCATTTTCTGTCACCACCACGTTTGCGTTTGTTGCAAGCAACACATGCCTTCATTGGGTTCAGCTTTTTAGCCCCTTCAATAGGCAAGATCTGAGTTGGAAAATGTCGACCTATTAGTCTGTCACAAACCTCCCCAAGAGGTTTCCTCCCTCTGCCCGAAGGCCGGGTGCATTAACTGCCGTTTCAATAAGGCTATGGATGATTGCTAGCCTATAATCATGCTGTGACATCGATTTTTGTACACTCATCTATATATATAAGCTGTTAGTTGTAATTAAATTGAAAATGTGAAAAAATAATTTTTTCCACCATTTCACTGTTTTTCTTAATACCGAATAATATTGTACAACTTGATCCATTAGATCCACCCCACCCATTAATTTACAGTAATCGGCAATACACCGGGGCTTAAAAATTGGATTGCTGTCGGCATCATTTCGATCCATGATAACAAGTTCGGCTTTGTGGATTGTTGATAACATTTTAACATCTTTATTGTCCCTAAATTTCAAACACAATAAATTGCCTCGTCGCCAGTAAATTGCATCTCCTTGTTTGAGTTTCGGAATTTTATTTTTAATAACTTGGGGAACCTCTTTTCTATTGCGTAATGTATCACAAGCACCGGTATCGTGGAAAGCAAGTTCATCAAATAATTCTGGACTTGTGTAAAAATTATCCATATAAATTGATATCCATGGTCAAGCAAATCACATTCAACTAATAAATCTAAAACTGTTTTTTTTTTTTTTGTTTTAGAATAATTTTCATCTACGCCTAAAGCTTCATCATAAACAATTCACTGTTCCGCCGGTGTAAACCCGGAAGCCAATGCAATAACCTGATGTAGCCTCGCACACCTGAAATAACTTTATTCCGAATTTAACAGGTTTAGCCGGATTGAAAACACGAAAACTTAATTTTCCCTTCCATGGACACGTACCTTCATCAAAACTTAATTGTTTATTTGGTTTGTAGACAGATAAAAATTTATCTCTCGCTAAATTGATAATTGGTCGCACTTTTCATATACGGTCATTTTCATTCATATGCAAATCATTATCCACTAGGTGTAAATAAACTTAAAATCAATAAAAAGCGATCCCGGGCCATGTATTTGAATAGAAAGGAGTTGAGATAATTTCATCAGTTTTCCAATAACTTTCAATGTCTGTTTTTTCACAAGACCAAATGATATTATAATTGCAAAAAACTTTCATTTCGTCAACCGAAACATTGACCCATTTTTGTTTCCTACTATTGGGTTTAAGGTGTGCGTTTTCAATGTCCTTGTTTGCATATAAATTCGTTTGCTCTACTAATTTATCCCACATTTTTCAGGAAAAATGCATTAAAATAATCAATGGGTTTCGAGTTTTCTGGAAAATCAACTTTGATACCACTATCAGCTGTGAAAGGGACAGACAACGGTTCATCGTCATTACTGACCAAGCCTTGTTGAAGGTCAGACGGGAGGTCAACATCATTTTCTGGGAGATCTGTTTCAGTTCCTGGTCTTTCAACATCATAATTAATTTCTTCAAAACTATACCCTTCAAATTCAAAATCCCCATCTTCAAAATTTCTTCGAGTATTTGTCGATCATCCATGTTTTTGTTTGTTTTTTTTTCTCCTTGCTGATCATGAAGTAAAATAAGTTACTCAAGTGAACAATATTAGCTCTGCGCATGCACATATTTAATAAAAGGTCAAATGACATCACAAAACATATTTGCATAAATTTAATTGTAGTAACCAATGAAAATTTATTTAACAAAACCAAATCGGGACATCTGTAAACAGATCAAAAATAGAAGTTGTTGTCGCCGAGAAATGTCGGTCTTAGCATGACAGAAGTAAATACAGTGCCGAGTTATCTCGGACATAGCGCTGGAGGCTTGTGATATCCAACCGAAAATACTCGGACACAGCACTTTAAGGGTTAATGTTTGTGTCTAATATTCTTGCTTTGACAAAGTGTGAAAGAGCTATCTTGACCAATATAAATAATTTTTTTGTCTATAAAGACCACCTTAGCAAAGTAGAAAGAGAGGTTTTAGCAGTTTGCCATCATTTTATACAGGGTGAAGCAGAATCTTGATGATTGGGTAGTTTTAAAGGAAGGTATCTTTGTGACGTCAACACTACTTATTCCATTCTGTTATTTTTGTTTTAGGTTTTTTATGTTTGTGAATTGCATGGTTTATGAGATGACTTTATTGAAATTTAATGTTGTAGCAAAATACAATGTATAAAAGCATTTTTCTATTGTAAATGGCTTTTTCTGATCAATAATGGAATCACTGTCTACTTACAGTGCATAACTGTAGAAGTTGAGTATATATATCATTATTATTCTTTACATTTAATTGAGCCATTTTTTATTTTTAAAAATGTGATTATAGTCTGAAGCAATAAGAGTTGCTGGGGTAAACAAAAAGGTGTATACAATGGACTTAAAGCCTTTGAGAGTATGTTGGATTT